>OU830601.1:15000000-17500000 GCA_917563855.2 Limnephilus lunatus | reverse complement strand
TTTGAGTTTCTTTGTACAACGGTTATGTTTCATTTATAAGCATTTAAAGAGACTTTCAAAAAGAAGGTTTAAGTTTAATGAACGTTAATTTTGGCTTTCATGGGCATTAAGAAATGACAATCACGAGCGTAAATTAAAACAACATATCGTGTTATTGGTACACTGATTCAAAACACTAAAAACACGCTCTTTAAAATAACGATGTCCCCATAGTTTCAGTTATAATATTAGTGTAGGTACCGTCCAATAATAAAACTAGAATTGCCAACAAACACCCAATCATAACAACAAAGCATCCGGCATCAAACAGGGCCACGAGCGTATCATAAACATGTTTATTTCATGAACACTTGGAGCGGTATTGTTCCAAACAGGTGATTCGAGATCTTGTGAGCTGACAAAATAGATTTAAAACATATCGGGATAATTTTAATTGATTGATTGCTGAGTTTAATATTGTTATATCCTTTACTATTCTCAGGAAAAAGTATTATTTCGTTAGATATTTAGGGCTGTGTCGTGTTTTCAACTACGTAAGCTAGATTCAGATAGCCTTGCAGTGTTCATCATCTGTCTTATCTGCCTTGATGATTGTTGTGTGGAGTGAGTCGTCGAGATGAACAAAAATAAAATGCGCGGGTACCACAAACAATTCTGTCAAATTTCGCAGAGTGACAAAATAATATGTATTGTATATTTGCGGTATGATCCAGATTGGTAGGTCTCATAGTTTCGCTCTAGTTAAAGATCACTACCGATAGTCCAAATGTCGCTTGAAACGGCATTAACCGTGTTTGGTGATCACTTTGGTTGTACTTCCCAATCTTCCTCTACCCTATCTCATTCTCTTCCATACTCACTTCACAATACGCCAATAGCAATAGACCAATGTTAATTCCTTCCTCTCCTCAAAAAGACCCTCCACACAGCTTACCAGATGACATAGGCCCTGAGGGAAATTATTATTATAGTTGCACTGGCTCTGGATAGTCGAGAATAACTCGGATTCATGTGCGTTATTCACATAAAAAATATTTTGCTGGCGAAAAGGTTGAAATTGTCACTTAAAAACCGGTCATCTGTATTCAAACAATGCAAAAAAACATCGCAAAAGTACGTTAATTAGTTAGTTTATAGTTAATTTTAGTTAATACCATAAAAAAGCGAATGTGCTGTAGACCACACGACTGAAGTAAAACTTCACTAACTTATAAAAGAAGAGAGAAAGAAACTGTGCGCGCGCGCTGCTCTCTCTTGCTCCTACAGTGCGATACAGACAATAGGCATATGTCTTAGATATACGAAACGTAACTGGCTATGAGAGAAAGAGAGAAAGAAAATGTGTGTTCGCACCTCTCTCTCTTGCCCCTACAGTAATACACGAAACGTAACTCTCTCTCTTTCTATCTTCACTAACTTATATCTATCTCCCTCTGAACTTCCGTTCGCCTCGCCCGATCATACTTTTCGTAACGCTCTCGTCATGCATTTACCAGCTTACTCCCAAGTCAAGCATGCGTAAAGAAGATTTACTTCAAAAAAATAATTTGTCACAAAATAAAACAAATTTGAAAAAATGTCTACAGTTTAAAGTAGGAGATTTGTTCAAATAATTTTTATAGCCTCGCAATCGATGTGTTGTATAAGCAATAGTTCATTAAATAATAATCTATGATATGTCAAGGCGATGACAGTTTCTAAGTACAATTATTCATTTAGGAGGTCGTGAAGGCCCGGCAATGACCAATCTCTCATATTCCACACCAAGGCCGGCAGATTAATCAATCTCTCGGAAACGCCGGGATAGTATAATAATCCCGGGCCGGGATAATCAGCCGGGCTGTGGCATTCCGGGATATATACGTCCGGTCATCACTGTTTACGATTCCGTTGGAACAACCAGTCCAAGCACGACAAACCTTTGACGAAGGTGTTTTGGAAATTAAACCATCCAATTACTAAAGAAAAAAATGCCAGACAAAATAGAATTTTAATTAGAAATAAAGCATTTTGCACATACTTAAAAAGTTACGTAACCAATATTGTTCATGCATTGGATTTAAGGGTTATATATTTCATGTTTTTCTTCTTCTTCTTCGATGGCGCCAACTCCTCCTGTCCTCAGCAGCTGACTTCCAGTTTGGTACCCGGAGAAGTTGTGTTGCATCCCCTCTTACCTCGTCTTCCCACCCCAGGTGGGATATATGGGTATACTTTTTTATGTTCAGAGCCCAAAATAGAAGTATAACTCTTAATGAATTTTGAAATGAAGTTTTTTTAAATTCGATGTGTCAAAAGAGTTTTTTATAATGTTTTTTTTTATGAATACCGCACAAGAGTCCCAACTGATCCCGTCTGAAGCCAGTGAGACTATGGCATCCCCAATTGGGGTATGTTGTGCGGATGAAGGTAATGGGGTAAGATAGGGAGGAGGAAGGTGGGGATGTACCTGGTTATTCAGATCTGGTCATCAAACACGGATAATGCCATTTCAAACAACTTTTTAATTCTGAATGGTGATCTTACACCAGGGCGATACTGAAATTATCTTCCACTCTTGAACGTGCCGCAAATAAATTGTGAAATAACACCAATTAATCAAATAAAATTTATTTGCCACCCCGGGATTCGATCCCGTGACCTTCGGTGTGCGAGTTAAGAGTCTTACCGCTGAACTACGCTGGCCGTCAGTTTTGCTAATCGAAGCCAATAAGTACGTGATCCCTTATGAGAAGTTATCAGGCGGAATAAAATGAAGTAGAAGATGGGCAAGGCTGAAAAAGACCGGGACGGTTGGGAAGCACAGCTATGCAGACTTGGTAATACGAGTATAATAGCTAAAGCACTTTCAACCAACGTTTAAAAATTATATTTCTTAATCATTGGCCACATGAGTCAATATGCAAACACCCGCGAATTCTAGGACAGAGACAACACGCAGAAGTCATAATATTGAATATTTTCCAAAAAGCTACTGCGTACAGTAATTTTAAAGAAAATAACACGTAGAACTCACATGTTTATAAATTGAACGATTTTTTTAATGAATCCTGAAAATATGGAACAAATGGTCTGATATAAGTGCATTCAGTGGTTCTCTAACATTATAAGCAGTATATTTTTTTTATTTTTTATTTTATTTAAGTTTATTTAGGAAACATACAGTTGTACATATACATTCATTTAACATTTAATAGTGAATATAATTATAAACCAGTTAAGTTCCATTTATAATTAAAAATAAGAAATGGTTACAGATTAGGAAGCAACTAGATATTTGATAGTTATAATATTAAAGTATAAGTAAAAAGTGAGTAAAAAGTAAACAATAAAAAAATAACAAAGAAATAATAGTTTTGTTTTAAGTACATTGTAAGTCTAATTTAGTTTTAAACGTGTTAAGGGAACAGTGGAAAATATCGATATCTCTTAGGGCGTTGTAAGATTTGCAGATACGTCCGAGCAAAGAATTTTGTGCATAATTCGATTTGAAATGTTGTATAAAAAATAGGGCATTCGATCTGGTATTGCGTTCGGGGCAACGAAATGCAATCCTTTCTAATAGATCTGATGAGTCAATAAGGCAGTTCACAATCTTGTATAGCAATAGTATGTCAGAAATTTTTCTCCGTTTGTAAAGAGCAATAGGTTTACACTGGTGATTTTCGAAACGATACGAAAGGTGTTTCAAAAATTTTGTCTGAATATTTTCAATTCGGTTAATATAAGTTTGGTATTGTGGATTCCAAATGACAGATGCGAATTCGAGATGAGATCTTACATACGCCATATATAGTAGTTCAAGTGTAAAAGGTTTATTGAATGGTTTTGTGATGCGTAGGATAAAACCCATTTGTTTGTAGGCTTTTTCTAAGATGTACTCAATGTGATCTTTGAATAGCAATTTAGAGTCAAGTAATACTCCAAGATCTCTAATTTTATCCACTCGTTGAAGAGGAACATTGTTCAGATGGTAAATATGGACGATTGGGTGATTTTTACGTGAAAATGTTATCGCATTACATTTATTTATATTAAGAAATAGTTGATTTTCTATGCAATATTCATTAATTTTATTAATATCTTCTTGTAATTTGTTGCAATCATCTTCTGTGCATATGCATTTATATATTTTCATATCGTCAGCGTAAAGAATAAAATCAGAGTTACAAATCACATGTTTGATGTCATTTAGATACAAATTAAAAAGCAGGGGCCCTAAATGGGAACCTTGAGGTACACCCGAAGGAATGGTTATTTCCTGTGACATGTAACCTTTGAGGGCAACAGCTTGACTTCTATTTTTAATGTACGATGAGAACCATCTGAGAAGATTTCCACTTATACCGATTTTTTCAAGTTTGTTTAAGAGTATATCATGATTCACTTAGTCGAAAGCCTTAGAAAAATCAGTATAGATAGAGTCAACTTGTTTCTTTTTGTCCATAGAATTAAGAACAAAATCGGTGAACTGCCCCAGGTTAGACTCAACAGATCTGCCTTGAAAAAAACCATGTTGTTGGAGATTGATAATTGTGTTTTTACATAAATTAAAGAGTTGGTCATAAACGATTTTTTCCATGATTTTACTTAAAATGCATAGCTTTGATATAGGCCTGTAATTCTCAATATTGTGTTTGTTATTGTATATGTCTCCATATTAAAATTCGGAGGTTTGATTTTTTTTATAAGGGCAGATAATTTAGGTACAAACCGAACGCTTAAAATAGGCTGAAATTAATCTTATTGCAGAACATTCCAATAGTTATAAATAGGGGGTGTCAACGTATTGATGATAAACTTAAGAGTAAGTAAATTGGAAAGTAGAAGAACACCAAACAAATATCCATACAAAGTGTTATTTGTATGCCTTTACCTGGAAAATGCACCTGTCAGTTATTCCTAGCTAGATAAATTACTCACGTAGCCAGAAGAGCCAAGTATTCTAGAACTCTACACCAAGTGTAGGGGTCTTTATGGGGGATTGTGGATTTTATAACCATAATAATGTAGGGCTATCCTTCATACAGACAAGAGAGGCAGCTGTGATAATGATAGAATATGATTAATGTGACGTGTATGCTTACAGTGGCGGATTAAAGGGTGTGGGATATGGGATGCTGCACTCGAGAGCTAGGTAAAAGGGGTTGACACCTAGAGGTCAATTTAAAATTTAAAATATTTCACGAGACTGTATGATGGCAGTAGTTGAATAATAATAATTTGCCGTGAGCCGATCATCTAGTGATTGCTGGTTCATTGCTTGAATTACCACACCGCAAACGGGCGAATGGGCGAGTTCGACTATTATGGTTGGTTTAGAATAGACAAACTAACCCAGCGTTTTAGTCAACAGAAGTTAGTTCCAGTATGTCTAAGTCCGGCACTGGTTGCTTGCAAACGTTATTATGCTAATAACGTTCATGCATTTTACAGTTTACTGAAAATGAGGTCAAACAAAGAGCGAGGAATGAAATATTATTATTTAGATATTTTCTTATTTTTTGAATAACTTAATGAGTTATTCATCGTGGACTTGTAGTAAAATCAATAAAAGATTTCGGACATTAAAAAATGGAAATATTTATCCAAGACACTATTCTAGATTGCAAGTTCGGGTAGAATCTTGTAATCATAAATCAAAATAAAAGTCAACAAAAAATGCGTTAAGAAAATGAAGATAAGAATATTGGTGGTTCTTAGTCGAAGTATGATGCAGTTAAATATGGTTGAAGGGGATAGGATCGAATTAACTCAGTGGTTAGAGTAGAGATCCGCAGACATGGGTTCGTTTCGTAAATGCCACTTTTTCTGATGTTTCTGTTTAAAATATTTGTTCTGTTTAAAATATTAGTTAGATTTACAGCAAAACGTTTATCATTACAACCTTAATAATAAATAAGACAACCCTGAAAACTTCAATGTAAACTGTGCAGGTGCTTGTTGATAGAAGTTTGAAATTATAAGAAAAAGTCATACATGGTTCGATATCGACAGTGCTAATATAAAATGATACATTGAAAGGTACTATAAAACGATCCTTTAATATGGTTTTCAAATAATTTATTTTTATTTTTATAAAGTGAGCAAAAAATGAAAAAACTTTAACCTCGATGGATGAAAACTGGCTTCATCTTAATATTATGCATCCTTCTTCCTGTACGAACTGCATTATTTAAGGTCAACGATTTGCCCTAGAAAAGGTAGATTTCTGATTCGTCAGCGACCTGTAAGATATAACGTACCCCCGACCTTATCCAGAGGTGGATAAAATATTCCAAGAGGTCATTTGGTTATTCATCGGGTGTAAAAAATGCAAAAGCTGGAAGAAACTGACTAGATAAATGGCTTAAAGGGTAAATAGAGAGAAGCGATGTCACCAAAAGGGTGGACCACTGGATATTACCAAGCTTCGTAACGTTGCAAATTGCTACGATAAAAATATAGGCCATTATCTAGAGTGCTACCACACTAAGTGTCAGTACGCACATCTGGTCAAAGTACCTAGCTAATTAAATTATGGCAGTAGATAACACAAGCCTTGGGCACTTTGCCAAAACTAATTTAAAAAGGTAAGTTAAGTTTGTACATAGTAAGTCCTCGTTAGTAGGAGAGGTATTTGTAAGAGAAATATTTAATGAGGAAGGAAAGTTTATTTTAGTTCTAGTTACTGAAGGGAGGCTTTTTAAGAGGTCATTCTCAATTTTGAGAATTACAATAATTTTAATATATTTTTTTAAATTGGTAGCAAATTTATGTAGAAGTATTTTTAAAAGTTATACAATAAATATTGTGAACGACTTAGATGTATTTTCAAATGCAATTATTACCTTCAGAAGGAATTTATACTCACATATACCTGATGAGAGCTATAATATGTATATAAATGTATATGTGTAGAGTGTGCACACGTATGCATATACATGTTTAAATGCATGTGTGTACATGTACACATAAGTGTGCATGCATGTATTTTACAATATGTGATCCTTCTTGTTTTATGCACGTACTTGTTATATAATTTATTATTATGTGTTACAACATATTAAGAATTTTGAGATGAATGATGCGCTCACCTTTAATTGGAATTGTCACTATAACCATATTCAAATTGAAAAACTTAATATTATAATTATAATATGTGATTTATTCTGTTGGCGAGACAACAAACAAAATAAATAAAAAAGAAATCATTTAAGAAATTTATAAATTCAAAATCATTCAGAAAACGAAGGATATTTTTTACAGTATATTACAATACTTTAAAAAAAATTTCAAATTTTAAATCTAAATTTGGTATTCTTACTATGAATTGTCTCCGTATTCTTAATCTGTTTATTAAAGACAGAGTTTGGAGAAAATTAGCTATGGTGCATCACCATAATATTGATAATCCGAGTCTATGTTCCAGCGACTTTCTCGTGAACCACAATAAGTAATTTACACAATCCATCTGCAGTTAAATATTATTGAATGGTGAGCACGAATGCCTGCGAATAATTAATTGACAGTTCCAATATTCCATACACTAGCGGGATTACACTTGAAGCTTTGTTCATTGTTAAGTTATCTATATTAGTGCAATATGCTTAGATATATTATGCCACTTCCACACGCAGTCGGTGTATTCTAAACACGTGGTATATTCTAAAAACAAGCCTGGACAGCTAGTCAACTGATTGTATGACATGTGCAGCAATTACTTTAACAACGTGGTATCATCTTGGATGTATGTAGATAAATGGGACAAAAAATATTTTAATAGAAATACGTCATAAATTAGTAAGTGTATACATTTTTTTAATTTTACTTAAATTGAGTTATTATTAAGTTCCGCCAGCAATTTAGTTTGTTTTGTATTCTTGTGACAGCTCTCTCGGTTGACAAGGCCATTTTCAAAATGTGGTTAGACCACTATAAGACGACTTATTTATAGGATTAGTAATTTCTTTCAAATGTCTTTCCGATGTAAGTAGCGTTACAGTCGGCGTCAGTGAAACAGATAGCACAATAAAAAATTAAAATACTTGCAGAATAAATAAAAACAAAATTAAATTAAAAAAAAATAGAGTTCCACGAAGCGAACACAAAAACAATTAATAAATACATAATAAATAAATAATGACCCTGGCCAACAGTTGCTAATACGGGTTTCAAAGGCAAATCAAATAGAGATTCCTTTCAAAAAGGATCAAATCCAATCTACATAAAACGTTCATTAGATTGGTGCTAGGTAACAGATCTTTACAGGTTTTTGAGAGGATTTTTACAAGATCTAAAGAATATATCTACAGATACCTACATATAATAAAATGGAGTTTCGCGATGTGCATTATTTGAAAGGTTGTCAACAACATTATTTATACACTTGAGCCGTCTCTACTGGGCAAGACAAGCATCAAGGATGAAGGCAGCCCACAATCAAAATGGTTTAAATAAACGCCATAGAAATAATATTCAATGTCACTGCCCAGCCGGAGTAATAATTGATAAAAATCTTAGATGGGACCTACACAAACACATTAAAGGTAGGTATTACTGAAAAATTGACAAGCGTTATATATATCTTTAAAAATCTAAGAAATGTGATAAATAAAAAGGATTTGAAAAAGGCATACTGAAAGTACCTATTAGAACGCCTTCGATTGAAATTTTCAATAGATTTGACCTACCAAATGTACAACGAATATATGCCAAAAAATATTATTGAAGCTATTCAAAAATACTGAATCCTCTACTAGACCGCGTATCCATCACACTAGATCGAATAAAAATGACATAAAAAAACATTTTAAGTTTTAAAACAAAATTCGGACAAAGAAATTACACTCATTTTGCAACAAAACTCCATAACATAATTCCCCAAGACATAAAACTGTAAAAAAAATTTATGAGTACATCAAGAACAAAAATATGTCTTAAAGAGGTCAACGAAAACACCCTAATGAAGACACTTAAAACGACATAGAAGACAAATAAACTATAATTAAACAATTTTAGTCCTCCTCAGCACAGAAGCCCTAGTGAGGAGGACTAAGAAACACAATATGTTTATCTAACATAACCATTATATTTTGCATACGTTTAGATTTACTTTATATAGTCGCTTCAATAAAAAATAAATAAAAACACGAATTTATACGGGGAGCGCCGCTTTGTGAGAATAAGTAGTAACAGAAATAAAACTGACCGCCACAATACGGATATAACGGTCGTTGAACGTGACTGACACTGCAAAAATAAACTGCTTACAAACATAAATTTAACACCTTCGGGACCATGTTCCAAAATGGAACTCAAAATAAATATTGAAAAAATACTTACGGAACTTAACAAAATTGGCAGTACAAAAGCTGCCAAAGAAGCTAAAACCGAAATTGAATCAATATTAATCAATATCGAAGACTCATGGAAGCTTGAAATAACATCACTACAAAACACAATTATTAGTCTACAAAATAAAGTAATTCTAAATCAAGAGGATTACATAGACAAATTGGAAACATTGATAAAAAAAGCTTCAAGTGAAGAAAAAAAATATGAAGAAAAAAGTTACGCAATGGTGGTAAGGGAGAAATCGCACCCAATACCCAAAGCAAATTTTGCTCTACTAATCTCCTCAAAAAAAGACAAGCCTGCAGATGAAATCGAAAAAATATTAAAAGACAAAATAAAAGTATCCAAATTAGGAATAGGAATTTCTGGACTAAAAAAAACTTATCAAAACAAAATTATACTAACATGTGAGAAACAAAATGATACCGAAAAAATAATAAATGAAATCAACAAAAACCCAGATATTGAAATACACGCTAATGAAATAAAGAAAAAAAAACCTTGCATTATCATTAAGGGAGTTGATGCTTGCTACAAGGAAGAAGAACTACTTATAGATTTGATAAATCAAAATGAAGATATAAAAAACGCCATGACCTCAGAAACTGAAAATGAACCCATTATTGTCAAGAAAAAGCTCAAGAACAAAAAATCGGAAAAATTATCAAATTTCATTATCGAAACTACAGCAAAACTAAGAAAAATAATAATATCAAAAGAAAGGATCAACATTGGATACTCAAAAGCACACGTAGAAGACTGCTTTCCACTCATGCAATGCTATCATTGTCTTGGATATGGACATACATCACTAAGATGCCTTGAAAACATGAAGAGTCCCAGATGCCTTCACTGTGCAGGAGAGCACAAAATACAAGACTGCCCCAAAAAACAAGAGCCTGCCAAATGCCACAACTGCACTAACAGAAAGGGTTACCAAAATGAACATCCAGGCAACAGTTACTTATGTGAATTCCGCAAGAAAATGTTAAAAAATGCACAAATGCGAATCGAATACGAGTAAGTTTGCATTTTGCATACTTATTTTTTTATTCCCTTAAATATGAATAATTTTTACACTAAAGAATTAGATGATTCTCTTAATATTGCGGAACATATTTGTGACACTTTAAATGATTGTAATAATATTGTAGATAAAATACCGAATTCATTCTCAATATTACATTTAAATATTAGATCAATGAAACGAAATTTTAATGAATTCTTACTTTCAATTAATTTACTAAATCATAAGCCGGACGTTATTGTGTTAACTGAGGCATTCACCAGCGATTACAATAAATTTTATATACCTAGTTATAGTTACTTTATGACACACTTTGCTATCAACCGAAATAGTGGTATTGTTGTATTCGTTAAATCTTGTTATTCAAACATTACAGTGGAAGAAATACCCATGCAGCGAGTTAATTGCTTAGATATTAATGTAACTGTAAATAAAGTATGTTTTAATATTATTGCAATTTACCGAACGCACGGCTCTAATGAGTATATATTCATGGATGAATTACGATGCTTTATTTTATCAAAAAAAAACAAACAGAACATAACAATAATTGGCGATTTTAATTTAGATATTTCTAACGAAAATAATAACAAAATAAAAACTGAATTTATCAATCTTATGACAGAAATGAATTTTATATTATGTATAAAAAATTATACTAGAGAAATTACGGGTCAGCGTCCATCGTGTATTGATCACATATGGTGCAACACTAAACATACCGACAAATTACTTACGATAATATTAAAAAATAATATTACTGACCATCACACTTGCATCTGTATACAACAACTTAATATTAATAAACACAAAATTTCAGAGAGCAATGCTTTTACAAAAAAATCACTAAACCATAATAAATTAAGTATTAAAATAAGTTCGGAAACGTGGAAACCCGTATTAGAATCTACATGTTCTGAAACAAGCGCAAATATTTTTGATAATATTCTTTGCAATTTTATTAGAGCATCGACTGACATTAAAACTATACATATTAAAGCAAAATTCAAAAAAATAAAACCATGGATTTCACATGGCTTAGTCGTTTCCATTAGAAAAAAAGAAGAGTTATATCACCTGACAAAGAAATTTCCCTTAGATAAAAAAATATTTACATATTACAAAAAATATAGGAACAAATTAACCTCTTTAATAAAAATAACTAAAGAAAACTATTACAAAAATGAAATTGACCTGGCTAAACAAAATGTAAAACACATATGGAAAACAATAAATGAAATAAATAGTAAAAAAAACAAAAATACTCTAATTAAAAAAATTTATATCGGAAAAAACTCTGTTGATGCCATAAGGGAACCGACAAAATGTGCTAATGCCTTTAATAAATATTTCGCTAACGTCGGTCAAAATTTAGCTACACGGATCGATGAAAATTATAAAATAGATAATTTCGAGAAGGACTGCCTTAAACAAAAAAATCTGTCAGTTTTCCAACCAGTAACAACAAATGACATAAAAAATATTATAAATGAATTAAAAGGTGGATCTGCACCAGGATTTGATGGAATCACAGTAGAAATATTGAAAAAATATAACAATTTTTTAAGCATTCCAATTACACACATTATAAATATTAGTTTGAATAGTGGAATATTCCCTTCCATTTATAAAAAATCTATCGTAACACCCGTTTTTAAATCAGGCAGCCCTGAAGAAATATCAAATTATCGACCTATATCTCTTGTCTCAAACGTGGCAAAAATTTTTGAAAAAATCGTAAAAAAGCAACTCATGTACTACATTGATAATAATAAAATACTTAGTCCTAGCCAATTTGGATTTAGAGAGAAACTCGGCACTCATGATGCCATTGCTAAATTAACATCAACTATATACAATGCATTAGATAAAAAAAACAAATGCCTTGGCATTTTCATTGATTTACACAAGGCTTTTGATAGTATCTCCCATACAAAACTAATCAATAAATTAAATGATATCGGCATTATTGGTACGGTTAGATATTGGCTACAAAGCTATCTAACTCAAAGAAGTCAAAAAGTAAAATTAAATAACTCACTAAGTGTGGATGAAACTTTAGAATTTGGAATTCCCCAAGGGACTGTTATTGGACCAATTTTATTTATAATATACGTTAACCAAATGTTTAAATTATCACTTAATGGTAAACTTATATCCTTTGCTGACGACACTGCAATAATTATTGAAAAAAAAACGTGGAACGATATTACCATTGCAGCCAATCAAGACATGAAGGTTATAAAAAAATGGTTCGATAATAATTTATTATCACTCAACACAGAAAAAACTTATTGTATTCCATTCTCTCTACAAGAAGATGTACCAAACAATTTAATTAACATAATAATTCATTCCAAAAATTGTACAAATTACGATACATGTAATACGGACTGCGCTAAACTAAATCATAAATCAAATGTAAAATATCTTGGAATCCTAATAGATAAAAATGTTAAATGGAAAGATCATATCAATCTCACTGTGGAAAGAATAAGAAAACTTATCTACATATTCTATAACATACGAAATATTTTAAATAAAAAAACCATAAAAATGGTCTTTTATGCATTAATCCAGTCCTTATTACAGTACGGCATTATTGGGTGGGGAGGGGCCTTTAAATCTTCCTTACAGCCCATTATTATAATTCAAAGAATAATTATAAAAATCATCCTTAGGAAACCATACGACTTCCCTACTCTAGAATTATTTCGGGAATTTAATGTACCATCAATCATAGAATTGTATAAGAGAAACGCCTTATATCAAATATATAAAGAATATTTTATTCAAAAAATCCACCCCTCAGATAGCATAAGCAATAGATTTAAAACTAATGGCTTAATAGCCATCCCTGTGCTTAGAACAACTACGGCTCAGCATCACTATTTGTATTTAGGTGTAAGATGGTACAATTTATTATTGTCCAAAAACAAAATTAATATAACGGGAACATTGAAATATGAACAATTTAAAAATCAAATTAAGTCCCTGAAATTGGATAACGATATATTGTACCCTTAATTTAATTTACCCTTACTTAAACTGAAATATTTAATATTAAAAGAATATGTTATATATATATATATACTGTTATTGTCCTTCTAAAACTATTTTTTCTAAATTATGTACCTTTGTCAAGTAATATTTGTATTTATTTTCATAATGTTCTTTGATCATTGCTTAAACATCTCATTAAAACACTATTAATTTTTTTTTTTTGCATGTTAATACTCCTCCCATAAACACGAGCTCTTGAGCTCAAATTATGGAGTAGTAGTAATATAAAATGAATTATTGTATAACCTTGCACATGTAATCATTTGTATTGTAAAAACAAAATTTTTGAAATAAAATAAATAAAAAAAAAAAAAAAATAATAATAAATATAAAATATACCACAATATACAATATTCCTAGTCGGGTGGTTCAAAGTTCTAAACAATTGTAATAAATTATATTAAAAAGGCATAATGAATAAAATAACACATTAAAAAAAAGTTTACCGCTAGTGCCCTTTACAATAAATAATTTATCCTAAAAAAACATTATTGCTGTCAAATAATGTAACTAACTAACATTTTTTTACATTAGCTCCACACATAAGGCCGTGAGGAATAATCCTTCAGGGCCTATATTATCATCTTTGGAAATGCTGTGTGAGGGTCTTTTAAGAAAAAGAAGGAGAGGAAGTTCTGGGAAGGAAAAAGGTGAGGGGTGGGTTGTGTGGGTCAATTTGTCCAGGAGTGACCGACGTATGGATCAATCCCTCCCATTGCGGCGAAAGGCAATGGGTCGAGAAAGTTCGGCTGGAGAGGTCAAAAGGTCTCACAGTCTCGATCCGGCCAGCCACGTAGTAGGTGGGCAAGTGCATCCGACGTCAAGACCTAGACAAACCTCACAACTTGAACCAGGGCACCCGTACTAAGTCACCAAACGTAGCGAATTATTTAGGATGACCTATGGCAGGAGTGTTGGTTTTCCAATAAATGGTTCCCGGGGCGGCCTCCCAAATTGAAACAGTCCAAATAACCCAGACCACATAGTTGAAATAAGAATAAACATAACAGACTTCTGATACGAAGGTCTAAACTAAGGTTGTTGGAAGGTGTAAAAATGAAACGTACATGCAAAACCATAGAGAAATATAAGGAGACAGAGCGAGACAGTAGAAGATAGTAGGAGACTGGCAGCAAAGTTACCAGGAATCTCTAACAGTGAAACAGTAGTGGTGATGATGATGATCAATTGATAGAGGCAAAATTTTACAACTCAAGTTTGAAACCGTGTTACTAAAAAACTTTAAAAAATTTATTGGAAAAACATCAAAAGGTATTTCTTAACAAACCAGTCGCAGAGACGTTTCTCAGAAATCTTCCTTGATATCAAAGGATTCACAGCATGATTTGAAAGTGACAAATTCCCAGAAATTATCTTAATAAAAGAAGGAGAATTATTATTGTTCACACCTTTCATCTTTTGGAGTATCAAAGGATAAAAGGATCAAACCAATACTAAATATATTTTCGGGTAAAATTGAGAAATGTATATTCTAAGAAATGCTAAATGCTAATTAAAACTGCACGTGTAAGATAAGAATTAAGAAAGGAGACGTGAAATTATTATGCCTAGGATACTGATTGCTATATATATATATAGATACAATTTTTGTATCTCTAGATATTTCAAAATGCATTCAACCCTGTCGAATTAATTACGTGTTGCTTAAATATACACCAGGTTGAAAGGTTTTTAGTCCGCTCTTTAAATACTGAGAATGATTTCATTCATCCAAAAGCTTTAAAAAAAATTTGGCCGACGTCAGGTAAAAATTTTTTTTTGTAGAGTCATTGTATAAGAAACGTTCTTAGTTAACCGGATTTCTGAAAAAAAAAAGATTTGTATGGTGCTTTCTGAAGGAACAGGATTGGAATGATTTTGACGGGACCTATCAAATCAACGTTTAAGCTACGTCGGACCTATTGCTGAAGGATATGTCCATAAAGTATTACAAAGGTATACCATATTTAGACAGAGTGGGAGCTAATCTCGGTATTACTATAATGAGGGAACATCCTTCAGTATCGATACTTTACGTGAAATTGCTATAGGAGATACTAATTGGGAGATAGGGATGCCATAGTCAGGCATTTAAGTTCTCTTGCCTGCTTTCACAAAGCGACCGACAGTTAACCCTGGAAAATTAATGTTAGTTGTTTCAACGTACACTAGGTGTATTTTATATATGACACCCATTTTAGACCAGCCAGCGGAGAACACACAAGGAACGTCAATGAATCAAATAAAAATATTCTATTTTTTATGTATTTTACAGTAGAATAATTTTTTTTAGATAATCATAGAGAAAGAAAAAAATTATATTTTTAACGTCTTCCCTCTGGAATCGCACTCAGTATCTTCCTCGGAATTCGGTCATCAGACATTCTTAGTACATGCCCAAGCCACCTCAATTGTGATTTTTCTATGAAGAGTAGCAGTGGTTCAATGTTTAGATCATCTCGGATCGTAGAATTTCTTATATGATCCCATTTCGTAACCCCTGCCACTCCTCTCAAGTATCCCATTTCGGCAGCTTGGACTCTGGAGCGTGTTCGTTCATTTAGCATCCATGTCTGGTGGCCGTAAGTGAGCGTTGGGCGGTATACCGTTTTAAAAACTGCCATCTTTGTCTTGGTGCTAAGCTCGGCTTTTCTTATTACTGAGCTGTAGAGAGGACGCAATATACTGCTTGCTGCACATATTTTTCTATCAATTTCTTCTATCAATTACCTAGATATAAATTCACCAATTTACCATTTTTTATTGGACGAGATACCAGCAGCTGTTTTAAAATAGGGTTGGTCGTTTTAACACTTTGTAAAATTTGGAAATTAATGTGAAATCTTTGGTCTACGGTGAATATCAGCTGGGTAGATTCATGCCGTTGCCTTCATATTGTGGCAAAGTGATACAGGGTGCGCCAGAGAAACTTACTTATTTGAAAGTTCAATAAAAACAAAGGCAGTGTAGTTATTGTTGTAATTCTTTTTTATTTGAAAATACAGTGCACCAAGTTTTTTTTCATACTGTCTTAAAAATTACATCTTTAAAATGGCGGCCCTCATTGCGCATACACTGGTTAAGTCGTTTTTTGAAGTTCTCGTCCACTCTTCTCAGCATATCAATCGGAATATTGGCAATAGCGTCGCGAATGTTGTTTTTCAGGTGATCTATGGTCCGTGGTCGAACGACATAAACAAGGGATTTCAAATAACCCCATAAATAAAAATCACATGGAGTCAAATCCGGAGAGCGCGCCGGCCATGGGAGATCGCCTCGGAGAGAGATGAGGCGGTCGGGGAAATGTTGTCGCAGAAAATTCATCGAGTCTCGTGCTATGTGTGCTGTGGCTCCATCTTGCTGAAACCACACGTCCCTAACGTTCATTTCTTCGAGGCTTGGAATAAAAAAATCCTCGATCATGCTCCTGTAACGAGCTGCATTCACTGTAACTGCGCGTTCGTTTTAATGTCCATTTGATGTCAATTTCAGGGTTTAGCAACATTTCCACACTCCCGAAATGAGTTGACCCACGACAGAATCGAATTACGGCCAGGAACGAGTCTGTGAGGAGGAATTTCGAAGCGAGCGCGAAAGGCACGTTGCGTAGCAACAACTGAGCGATTGTTACAAAAGAAGCTCTCGACGGCGAAGGCCTGCTGCTCTCTAGACCACAGCATAATGGCAACTGACGAGAATGGGAAACAAACTTGGGGATGTCCCCCTCCTGATGCGCTCCCTCCCGCCCCTCTACCTGCACAACTCAACGGTTGGGAATTTTTTCAAATAAGTAAGTTTCTCTGGCGCACTCTGTATATCCGTAAGTGTTATAAACCCACAGATACAGACACTATCACGAAGGACGTATCACAAAATGCATTTAATTTTGTTACCACTAACAACCCTAACTCAAAATACGCCCGTTAGTGGTGTACTTTTGTTATCTGTTATAGCGATTTTGTATGGCGTATCTCGGTTACGTTATACAACAGACAGATTTAATTGAGGCTCACATAAAAGGATTTCCTACAGAAGAGTCTCATTACTGTCGCAAATCAAGCACAAGAGAATACATACATAGCGACTTCTCTCACTGGGACTAGTATATCACGTACGATCTGCCATTGGGTATTGTAGTATAAAAATAATATCAACTGTTTTTATTTTATACTTCAACGCCGCGTATGAGAATTTACTAACTGTGTAACTAAGAGTTTTTTTTAATTAAAAAATATAAAGAACCCATTTTAAAGAAAAGGTTGAAAAAATTACATAACGGGCGTATCTTGAATGTCTTCCACACACACACACCATAACTTTTGTCAATCATATAAAAAAGCATGGATAAAGCAATGAACAGAAGAACTGGGGAATTCATCCATATTCACGAAAGACTGACTTAAAAAGTCTTAAAAACGCACTCCTGTAAAATCGGTAAAAGTGAAATACGCCAGTTGGCCATAAGACCGACGATTTTTTACGAATTGACATGATATCAATTTGGAAAAAAAACTTATTTTTGTTTGTATAAGAATTGAGTATAAGCAGCTGAGTATCAACAGGTGATACACTAGCCAATCAGCAAAGAAAGCGCTGTTTTCTACAATAGACATTTGGCTGCATATCCTTTTATAACGTTCGATCTGTCTTCTGAAGATTGTTTCTGTTTCCCTGCGAGCTGAAGGGGTGCATCTGAAATTTCGAATTTCCTGAAAATATTGATTGTAAGGTGTCAAAAAGGGAGTTGAAACTGTTTATTTTTTTACCGACGGCTACAGAGGACAAATAAGAATTCGATGATGGCCTCAACACTGTCATACCACATATTATATATAAGGAAATCATTATTTTTTTATTAATCTTTACTACGAATCGGTTGACATTATGAATGCCAAAAATATGTTTACTATAAATAAAAGATTTTCCTATCGTTTCCCTTGAATAGAATTATTTTTTTTTAATTTTTTTATTTATTTTTTTATCTATAATATAATATATTTACAATGGTTTTATGTATATGCCTGTCTCACTAGGGTATACCTGTGTTGAGACAGGCGTACAGGTATATAAATGAATATTGTAGTTACAAGGATATTTAAGGTAAAATACATATCACTTTGAATAGAATTAAAACAGAAAGGTGATTGGAAGGGTGGTAAATCTTTTAAAGAGAGTTATTTTATAAATGTTGGAGATGAAGTAGAGAAGTAAGTTCTGCCTAATCTATTTAAAGGTCAATTTGACAGGATTCCATTATTTTCATTTATTTTCTAAGGGTTAGGTTGTATGTGAATAGTTATTTTTGTCTATGTGTGATTTATTTTACAGATGTTTGTAATAGTGAGGCGTCCAATGCTTATAATCCATTTTTTAATATCTTGTTTGAATTTTGTAAAGGAGTCAGTTAATTAATTAATTAATCATTCACAAAATATATTGTATAAAATCAACTTTTGCGCCAAAATTGAGGGTTTCTAGACTCCGTTTGACAAGCGATTTTAATGCCTATTGCCTACATTCATTGTGATATAAGGCACCCTAAGAATATGCAAAATTTGGCTTGCGTATTTGTTTCAACGTTTACTCAGTTCCGAATGGTAAAAGCTGCCGTCAAGAGCAATACATTACGATGCTAGACAATGATGAACATTATAACATATTAAACAGACTGTATCAATAGACAAAACGATATATAAAATAAATGTTGTGTTCCAAAAACTAATGTAACAGATGGCAGAAACTAGTTAATGCCTAGATTAACGCCTGATTCGGTATGCCTGACGCGAGCTAATCAGGCTCAGACTGTTAGAGCTACGTCAAGAGCACAATCTTCTAACCTTTATCTTCTTCTCATAACATCTATCTTCTTTCCCCGAGGGAGAGATAAAATAGAGGATCTGAGATCATTTTAACACGGCATCTGAGAATCTACGGAAAATTCTGGTATAACGATATCTAATAGAGAAGGAACCTGAATGAAAGGGAAAATAATAAAAGAGGGCTGTTGTCTGTTATAGAACTAACTACTAACGAGACGGCCTCCGTAGATGAGTGGATACGATCGTTGGCTGCAAATCTGATTGTCACGGGTTTAATTTCTGGCGTGGGCCAATATAATTAATTTGTGTTATTACAAAATTAATTCATTGAAAATGACATAATAGTGTATTTGCGACAGGTTCCAGAGTGGCATCACTACACGGTATAGAGTAACGCCCTGGTGAAAGATCACCATTCAGAATGGAAACGTGTTTGGTGACCAGATCTTAATAGCCAAATACCTCACCACCTTCCGCTTCTCCGTCTTCTTCCCTTACACACTTGCTTCAGCCTCACAACGTATAACACCGATTGGGCATGCCATAGTCACATTGGCCTCAGACGGTTAAGTAGTTGGGACTCTGGTGGGGTACTCACATAAATATCTATGAATGTAACTCATTATTTTAGTATTGTAGTGTACAGTGCTTATTTTATTTTTGAATGCTACAACACGGTAACATGCTGGAATTAATTTTATTAATACAATTGTAGTTAAAATAAGACTCGGTACATTAAAATGTAATATAAATACTATCTGCGTATCGGTTCTAAGTGGAAGACAATTTCATAATGGACTTCATCGTATTTTCGATTTTTTGTTTTTGTTTTTGTTTTTGGGGTGTTATGCCGTGTTGCGGTACCTCCTTTAGCCAACGTTTCGGACAGCGTGGCAGTGTACATCAACAGGACAGATCTGGCAGATACGACAGATGTGTCGGATCTCACATCAACATCCCAAGTCGGATCAACACCCCAAAAACAAATAACGAAAATGCTTTTGGCCGTGAATATCTAAAAACGTATCTGGCTTCATCGTATATCGACTTGATAATTTAAAAATTCATCGAAATTTGAAAACAAATTTGTGGCCGTTCAAGAGGTTGGATTGACACAGAAATTATCAAAGGACTTATTTTTTTAAATTTTATTTTTATGTGAATACCACCCAAGTGTCCCAACTGATCCAAACCTCCTTAAGGCATGGCGACTACGGCATCACCAATTGGGGTATGTTGTGAGGCTAAAGGTAGTGGGGAGGTTAAGAAGTTGCGAAAGAGGAAGGTCAGTTCAGATCTGGTCACCTAACACGGCTAGAGGCATAGCAAGTAAAGTTTCAATTCTGAATGGTGGTCTTACACCAGGGCGATACTAAGAGTAACTAATTAATATACCTTATTTTAAATGGTTAATTTGTGACATGACACAAATCAATCAAATAAAATTTACTTGCGCACACTGGGATTTGAAGCCGCTATTGAGGTCGAGATTGCTAATCGAGAGCCTTACTCCTCGACAGCGGAAACCGCCCATTATAATAACATTAAAAAATAAGAATAAAATGCAAGCAGAATGATGGTATATTAATCGAACAAAGAAAAAGAAAATATATTAATTAAATAACTAATATCGAACAGATACCAAATGCACTCCCAAAATTTCACACGGGGATTAACGTACAGTCAAAACTCCGAAAAACCCAAACTCGAAAGACACTCTGTTAGGAAATGAAGTAAATAAAATAGAGTAAAAGTTTCTGTGCGCCTGGCACAGATGTCAGTAGTAATTAGTTGAGGTTCCGTAACATAGATGTCAGGAATGGCTATATTTTCCCCCCAACAGACCCATAATGTAGGTTATAAATACAATGTTTCTCTTAAATTCTACCTCTTCTGCATCAGTTTGCCTTTAAAAGGAAACACTACATTATCGGTCCGTTGGGGGTCTTCAAGGGCGTTTTGTATATTTTGTTGGTTACAATAAAATCTATCTTTGATGTACCTGGAGTTATTGTTGAAATTAAAAGTCCTAAAATCTTACACAAACCAAACTAAAACACACTCCACCATTTTATTATTAATATTTATATTTTAAATAGAGTGCTGTTCGACTATAGCAGTTAAAAACACACTCCGCTGGTTTTTACAGCTAGGCTCTGCGGGCGGCGTAGTAGTTTTGTAACACGCTTTACATACGAAAATGGTTTTTAAAGGCACATCGTTAGAGATAAAATTTCAATCGTACATACGCTAGGGTATTAATACTATCAGATATCACAAAATTAATAAACTCAATACAGAAATATTATATTATTATTAATATTATAGCTATCCCTACCACATTTCAATAATCCCACAGTTAGGCGCAGTATATCTAACCTTTTGTGGAAATCCTTCGAAAATCCATTCTTTGTGCACGTTGGGCTCTGAATGAGGGAGGGCGTGCCCGGCCTCGCTAGGGGTATGAAATCATAAAGAGATATAATGCCATAAGCAAGGATTAAGCTCTAGGGGTGGTGGCACATTATACCATTTATTTCGTTCAGCTTCTTTCATATGGCGGATGGTTACACCAGATAATTCCCGGAAAAACATTGATGATACAGAAATATGTGAAATTAGATTGACAATTACTCATATCGATAAATAATCATAATATTAGCTGAGGCGTACGACATTTCTGCAAGTTGAACCAAACTTATAAGTTTCAAAGTGGAACACAAAAGCACTGAACGATTGCAGTTTTATATAGTTTTATTAAGTGACTGAGTTTTACTAGCGAGTTCCTGGCATGCATTGCAATGCCACTTAATAAAGAAATTGTTTCTCCCTGCGTGTCTTTTCCCGTTCGTCCCCTTCCTCTCACGCATTTAACCGCCACCTTCCTCGCCTTCTCATCCCTACCGCGATCACCTCCCCTCTCCCACGTTCAATATATTCAGTCCCGGTACATTCAGAACTCATTCAGAGCTCGCGTGCAACCTATTGCAATTTTTTTTTACAAATTTTAATTTCTCATATATTACAAACATTCTTTTTTGCATATTATAAGAAAAATCAACAAAAATTTGATACCTATCACAAATACCTTTTTACAATAGGTACATATAATTAACATTTACTTAGTAGTATAGGTTGTTTAAATTTTTTTGACAGAATTATCAAATATTTGAAATTAATTTTCACGTTGTGTCTATTCAAGTTATGTGATTGTTTTAATTTATGAAGCATGACTACTGGTCTATAAAGATATAACAACATAACAAAAATAAGAATAGAACTTGAACAGAACGTAAAATTAACTTCAAATATTTGATGAATCCGTAATTTTTTTTGAAAAAACGCGTCCTTAGTACTTCAAATAAATTAATTAAAATTCTTCAAATTAATAAATTAAAGAGTTTATTCAAAAATTGAATTTCGATTAATTAATCGATGGTTTGAAAATGTCATTCTCAAATTGTGACATTTTTGTTTTTTACAGTTTCGTTATTACGAAAAGAGTTTTCGTAATATTTAAAAAACTTTACAGATGTATTTTCTGGTGGTTATAATAATCCAGAAACCCTCGCGAGGGAGGTAAGAAGGTATTTTGAAAGTATCAAACATTTCCTATGCTTAATATAGCAATACATAAAAAAAATACATACATACATATAAGCAAACATATTTTGATTTATATATACATAGATTACAGTCTGCAGGAGAAAAAATAGTCCTGATGATATTGAACTTCCGATAGGAGAAAGCATCGGAAGGATAAGAAGAATTTAACGGAAATTAACCAATGCGGAAGAATTATATCAAGAGGCAAAATTAATTTCCTTGGTTTTTATCATTAATACAGCCACTCACAAGTTACTTTCAAGTCCTGATTACTTCTAGGAAACGTTTTCACTAAGTCACGGGGTTTATCAAATACGTATATTTTAAATGGCTAATTATGTATATTAGCCAATTTAGAGTCAAGTCAAATTGTTAGAAAATGAAAATTATAAAATGAATAATTCCCTATTCAGGTCTTCTTTTCAGGCATTTCGTGAAATGAAAAATCAGAGAAAATGCGTTCGGCGACAAACCGCCCATAAAATAAATTAATGAAACGATATTTTTTTTAAAATTATTGGCCTTTTGACCCTTGTCATTTCATGATTTTCGAAACTGAAAATTCGTGAAGAATTTTCATTGCCTTACATTAAAATTTTATGAGTTTTTAATTATTTTATTTTAGCACTCAACTGAAAATTCAACTAAAATGAACTTAAAAATCTAACTGTGGTATTGAACCACGGAACCAGAATGCATCTAATCGATCATGTTTCAACTTTATATTCGTATTTTTCAGAAAACGCGTTTTCACTCCGGAGAATATTCGCCTAGGCCAGTGCAATCCCTTTTTTCGTAAAACCAGCTGTAAGCTTCCAATAGGAAATCCTCAAAACATTTAACGAATAGTTTACTGTACGAAATCTGAAATAACAGGTTTTAAATTTCACGGTTGACATAGTCACGCGCTGATGTATATGATGAGATTTTTTTATTAAATTTTAGCATAGTCGTGACACCTGATGATGTTGATGATTTACAGGGACATCGCCTTCACAATTCGAGATGACGGGTATGGGTACCGCCGCCACGGGAATTATTTATTGGATAACCAACACCCCTGCCGTAGATCACCCCAAGTGGTTCGCTACATTCGGTGGCTTAACGGGGATACTCGGGTTAATTAGGTGAGTTTTGTCTAGGTTTTGGCGGCGGATGCCTTTGCTCGCCTACTGATTGGCAGGTCGGATCGGGAGAGATTGGTTATGGGAGACCTTTTGATTTCTACAATGGAAGGAATGGATTCATAAGTTCGTCATTCATGAACACACTGACTCCCAGATTCCTTCATAAAAAATCCTCTCCTTTCTTTCCCTAAAAAGACTCTCCACACAGTATGCCTAAAGATGACATAGGACCCGAGGGAAATTATTTTCCCCACGACCACTTGTGTGGACCTTATGCAAAAAAAAACGCAAAGGTAGCGTAACATAATGTAATGTAAAAAATTTAAAAATCGAATTAATTCCATGCTTTTAATAGATAACTTCAATCGAACTAATGTATCGGAAAAAGCGTTACAATTCAAGTGATTCGTAGTGCGGTAGATACTTCAAAAAGCTGAAATTACGCAAGTTTAAAGTGGCCAAATTTACGAACTCAGAATGCTTTGAATCGTACCAAAAGGTTCACAAAATGAAGAGCAAAGTGATTAAATGTCGGGAGTGTCACCGCTAACGCGAAAATGTCCACACTTTACATGGATCGATAAAGAAATAAATGAGTTGGAAATGACACTGCGAAGTTATAGAAGATGTAGAGTCATTGCGATTACTTTGAAACGATTGGGAACAAAAATGTTGACATTTTATTTTGTCGACTTCTGTGGCAGATCGGTAAAATTCTCAACACTGAGAAGTTGTGGCTAAGCCCGGAGAAATAAAATTAAAATTAAGATATTTTTAAGATTTACTAATATTATCTACAACTAGTTGCACTGTTTCAGGGGTGACCGGCCAACTCAGAATGAAAACGAATCAGAACCACCTCAGAAAGGTCATTAAGAGTGATGAAAAAAAATTGGTTAAATACGAGTAGGTTAAGTTAGGTAAGTGTTACAAGCTATTTTAAAATTATTTTTTCGCAGTTTTTAATTACCTTTCTGAGGTGGTTTGGAGTTGGTTTCATTCTGAGTTGGCGTGGAACCGTTTCAGAGTAACTGTTACTCTGACAGCATAAAAAGTTGCAAAATATTATGAGGCTGATGAAAGTGGGTAAAGAAAAAAAGAAAATTGGATTTCAGATCTGGCCATAGCGATAGTGAGAGTATCTTCCAATCTTGAAGAGTAGCAGAAATATAACATTTGAATTTAATTCAATTTTATTCGTAAAAAAGTACACATAATACATATTTTTTATTTCCCAATGCCTGATTTTGCAACATCAAATATCATAAAGAAAAGGTAAGATATCAATGTTTATGAGAAAACTTTTATATTCGAATTTCTTTCCAAATTGTAAAACAGATATCAAATTATCAAAAAATGAAAATAAAATATTTTTCTTTTATCTTTTATATCTTTTATCTTTTATCTTTTATCTTTTATCTTTTATCTTTTATCTTTTATCTTTTATCTTTTATCTTTTATCTTTTATCTTTTATCTTTTATCTTTTATCTTTTATCTTTTATCTTTTATCTTTTATCTTTTATCTTTTATCTTTTATCTTTTATCTTTTATCTTTTATCTTTTATCTTTTATCTTTTATCTTTTATCTTTTATCTTTTATCTTTTATCTTTTATCTTTTATCTTTTATCTTTTATCTTTTATCTTTTATCTTTTATCTTTTATCTTTTATCTTTTATCTTTTATCTTTTATCTTTTATCTTTTATCTTTTATTTGTATTTGTTTTTGTTTTTAAGCGCTCTAGGGGAAAATATCTGAATTTGATGTTAAGATATCATTATTTGTCTTCTTTTTCTTATGAGTACAAAATTATATACTGTTAGGAATACATAATTAACACCTTTTCCTGCTATAAATAACATGTTATGTTAGTAAACAATGTAATATGAATTTAAATTTGTCAATTTGACTGGCCTAAAACAGGATCCATTCCTAGTTGGCTAGTCAAAGTTTCCACATATGTTTTATTGTTCAATTTTATGTGAAATAAAGTTATTATTATTATTATTATTATTATTATTAAAAAAAAAAAATGTACACTCGGGAAAGGAGTAGAAAATATCCTAATTCAAATTTTTTTTTGGGCAAATAAAAACATTTTTAAGTTATTTATTTGAGACCGGACTACTGGATTAAATCTGATACTGAATTAATATTGAATACAGTAGTCTGATTGTATACAGCTGATGTTTATAAATCATGTCGAAATAATGTGACAATTATAAGATATAAATAATCCGCCTAAATACGACCTCTGCAGATATGACGCCGTGAGTTATAAGGTAAAATAAGTCCGGTCCCACACAAATAAGACGAATAAAGTTTATTTAAACGTTATTTTTAAATTTATCAATAATAACTTCTCAATGTGTTCGTAAAGAATTTATGAGAACGATTCCGTAATTGCTTTATTCGTAGTATTATATATTTTAAGCAAAACATGATAAACGCAAGGGAAACTTGATATTCACAAAAGAAAATTAAATATGTTTTTTCAGCTAGGAAGATATTTTGACGAGTGCCTAAGTTAAACCCACATCATTTTATCAAGCAGAAAATCATTGGAATTTTCATTAAATGACTGTCAGAGTCTGTGACACGAGACGAGCAACCAAAGGGTTTTATGGGTCCATTCTGAATAAAAGAAAAATCAAAAAGATCACACAAGATGAGTAGGGATTGTGACTTTCATGACTCTCGGGGAATTTTTATATTTTAAAAGGCTTTAATAAAACGATTTATTCATACTAAAAGGGAAATGAAATAGTTTGCAATGCATTGATAGTTAAGATTCTTAAGATTTTTTTTTACATATTTCCGCAGGAAAGGCCCTCAGGAAAATAATTCCCCTAAGGGCCTGTGTCATCTTTGGGGATGCTGTGTAGTTGGTATTTTCAGGAAAGGAAGGAGAGGAAGTTCTGAAAAGGAAAGGGTATTTTGGGTCGGTGGTAATCTGGGGGTCTAGAGAAGTTAAAGGGACTCCCTCAACAATTCTCTCCCAATACGGCCTGCCATGCAGCTATTGGTCAGACGCATCCGTCACTAAGACCCTGACAAACCTCACCCCATGAACCCCGGCACCTCTGCTAAGTCACCAAACGTAGCGGACCACTTGGGGTGACCTATGGCAGAGGTGTTGGTTATCAAATAAATGGTTTCCTGGGCGGCGGTACCCATACCCGCCTCCAAAATTGTTCATAATAAAAAACTGTAGTTTAACTTTAAAAGCTGATATACTTAAATTTAATTAAAAAATCATCATAATTAATTTTTTATAGAAGAAAGTTTTCACATTATAAATAAGTCGTCTCCATGGAGCCTATCAACAGTTTAATAACGGCTTTGAATGCCGAAACAGTTGTTACAATAATAAATAAATAAAATGCAGTTATATATCCCAAGCCACAACATTTTCTTTTTTTTTTCTTTTTACTGCATACATTTTTGGCATTTTTCACCAGCATTTGGTTCCTTAGAACAGGCAATCTGCCTAGTTAGGAACTAATAACATAATAACACTTGTACACATTTAAAAATGTACAGTTATTTTGAAATATAATTATTCAGTAATTTTGCTGTATGAATGTAACTAATGTAATAAAAAAAAAACCATGAATAATTTAATAAGTAAATGAGCGAAGAGACCATTTGCCGCGACCGGGATTTGAATGCATCATCCTTATCATGTCAACCGTCAGAGCTGCCATTTTCTTCGAATATATTCGTACACGAATATGCGATCATCAATATGTTTCTAGTTTTCCCAGATGAATACATTCATATATTGAAGTGGTAATTTCATACTTAATTTGATTGGACACTATGCGTTATGAAATGTTATGCTGACAAACCAATTCATTTAATCATGCATACGGAATGCATACTGAACTAAACTAAACGCAGACTGTGAGAGATGGATTTCGAACCAACGCCCAACGGGTGCAATAATAATGCATATCAAGTAAACCATCTATCAGTTCGATTCCGCAAGCAAAGCCTCAATCTGCAACCGGTAATAAGCAAGTAAAGTGAACGCCAGATTCACAGCGACTGCAATATGTCAGAGGTATGGAGAACGTCTTTGAATTGCAAATTTCAGAATTTTCGCGAGGAACCTCGAAAGCTAGCGCTGCCAAAGAAAAGCCATAGATTCCTTTGAATACAAGGAAGATTTGAACTAAACATACGAAGGAATTTTAAATTCACAGAAAATATCCGGTACTGATGTATTCACACAACATATTGGATTATCCCATCGGATCTATGACTAGTAAAATAAAAAAAAGAGTTCGTCCCGACATCTGAAGAAATATCTGTAATACCCAAAAATACGAGTAGGTTTGCTGAATGAAGGACCCTTAAATGGAAAATCTAAGGCTTCGATAAGCAATCGAAATTGGTCCTTTCAAACTAATGACCTACATTTGGATAGCTGCAAAACGAAGACGTGTTTCGCATTTTACTATTCACGTTGATATAAGGGTCGCTTAGGTAACATAATTAACAACAGGAGCAACCATTCAGGCAGTATTGTACATTTCTGATACAAATTCATAACGTAAATATAATTTTGGAGGTGAAATTTAGTTCCGCTAATTCATGTTGTTAAAATTTCCATAAACATTTTCAGAAAACCAATCATAACGAGAAAACTTTTTCATGAAATAAAAAAGCAATTTTTTTTTCGTGATAAACAAATAAATACTTAAACATCTCCCAACTGTTCGGAGCTAATTGGAGTATGTCGTAAGACTGAATGGAGTGGGGAGGGTAAGGAGATCTAGGAGAGGAAGATTAGTACCTGACTTTTCAAATATGATCACTCAATATTTAAATGCCAAATACTATATATTAATGCTCAGTTTTGAAGACGAGCTCACTTTTTTTTTATGGCAAAATCGACCTCGCCGCCCCTTAAGTTTCACCAACCTCAAGGTTCACTTTCGGATACAGGATTTTAAGACTTTTGATGGATCCGAAAATGAGCTCTACGCTCTTCGAGTTTCAAAGACCGCAGAGACCATTATCGGATTTAGGGTAACGGCCCCAAATCGTGTCCCGATTACGGAACATTTTTCATACAAAACACCGCTGCACGGTTAGCAGCGCACCCAAACGGCGAAAACTACAATTAAATCTCTCACGGACGGAGAAATTCGGCCTTAGTTCTATTTCCCGCCGTCAGGTTCACCCGTTGAAACGGCGCGACGTACGCGTAGGCTCAAAAAGGGAAAGAAAAAAGTCTTTTTTGGGTACGAAAGCACACTTTTCAGTACTTGAGAAAACTACGGAAAAATTAAGCATTTTGTTTGCCTACATTTTTGCTAGCGATTCACAGAAAACTGAAGCAAATCAGCGGCAAAAACTGGAACCTCAAATAAAAGTACTCAATTCGGCTTAGTTATATTTCCTGCCGACAGGTGTACTTCAAAAAAAAGATGTCATTTTGGCCATTAGTTTCAATGCAAAAGAAATTGCTACGAATGTTGAGTTAGGTCAGGATTCTTACATATCAAAACAAAACGGATCTCTCAGCGGTTTGGGTTGTTGTTTTTCGGGAAACGGCATTGCAGCCGGAAAAACGATTCCGGCTTGGATGTTTTTGAAAAATTCGGTACCCGAAAACATTACTCTTCTTTTGATAACAATATAAGGTGTCGGTCCCATGTAAAAAAGTTCAGGGTCGCCGAAAAACCTATAAAATTTTCCAAAAAAAACAAGAAAATACGTGTCCATAGATTCACTACTGAAGGGTAGATTTTTACCGGCCAGTAGGTACAAATTGAAATGTTATTAATTCAGGGTAGGTACCTACTTATCTCGGTAGGATTGCAAATATGATAAAAAAGCAAAACCATTGCCGGAATTTTGTAAGGAAAAGCCCCGGTACCTACCGGAATGGGTAGTTAGACAATTATTTAGGTTTTAATGCAATTTAATTTACTAAGGTAATGTTTCACCGATACTGAATAATTTAACAATTTTTTTTAAGTTCATTTTCACGTTCTGTGTAAGTTCTATTTTTTTTTATCAGTAAATGCCAGTTGCTTCATAATACAAAAATATCTATAGAACTTGAATAGAATTCAAACCGAACTTTTACAGAAATTACTCGAAGTTGAACGGGAAATTTTTTTAAAGTATTAAATTCGTATAGCGCTTTTTTTAAGCAGTAAAACTACTGGTGAGTTCTGGCATTATAAAATTTTTATGAAAATGTACGTACGCTCATATCTTCTGAAGGACTGCAACAAATTGAAAAATTCTTTTTTTGTTGTGTTCGTTATTGTTAATACAAGGTTTGTATACAACTACTGGTGAGTTCTGGCTTCACGAAATTTGTATAAAAAAATTTAATAGGTGGCGCACGAGCTGTTTGAAAACTAAATGTACCGGGAATTAGTGTATGTAGTGTGGCAGCTTTTTGCTGCTAGGTCCTGCGGGCGGCTTTATACATAATTGTGTGTTTAACCGCTAAGCGTTGCTAAAGCATTCATCCGATTGCGATAAAAAATTGTAGATTTGATGTGTGCATGCCCACGACGGTTTCTGTATACAAAAGTGAGCTCTGGCATCATGAAATTACGCATTGCTTAACCGTTCATCCGATTGCGATGAAACTTTGGAGATTTGATGTGTGCATGCCTACAATGGTGTCTATATACTAACGTATGGCAGGTTTTTGCTGCTAGGCCCTGTGGGTGGCTTTATATATATTTGTGTGTTTAACCGTAGGTACCTACCCGCTTACTATGAAATATATATTTTTTTCGGTTAGTAAGTAAGTCAAGTTAGTTTTAACCCGTTAGTTGCATTTGCAATGGGCATAAGCTAGTTTATTTTATTGTCCAGTTAAAAGACAGGTTATATAATCAAGCACCATCAATACTCACCTTTAAGACTTCAGCTCGGAATAACAGCAGTGGATACGCACTCCGAAAATTCACATTAGTTTCTTAAAAGTATTTAATTATTAAGATCTTGACACACTTCCGTCGGGGGAGGTAGTTCTACCTTTCACGCAGGTCCTACGTTAATGGCGGGAAATGCTTTGCATCTGATAATTTTGGTTCCATTACAGTCCTGCGACAATTCATCCGGCGACAGTTCTTCCGGCGACAGTTCATCCGGCCGACAGTTCATCCTGCCGACAGTTCATCCTGCCGACAGTTCATCCGGCCGACAATTCATCCGGCGACAATTCATCCGGCCTGATCATTTAGAAGATTTTTTTTTCAAGTAAGTATGCAAAGAGGATATACGGTCGTACAACCAAAATCGATATACTTATATCTGAAGGCATCTTGAGTGGAAATCCGCTGTAACCTAACCTAACCTAACAAATTAGTCAATTCACCCTTAAAAGATGGTGTTAATTTCAGATAAAAAAATTATATTATATGCAAGTAGGAATCTTAACGATTTTTTGCTAAGCCGACTGCACGTATAATAATGTCGTATTTTGTTATTCACGCATGCTTCTTCGGAGAGTCGAAATTATTGTTAGTAAAAATATTTTTACAGCGGATTTCCACTCAAGATGCCTTCAGATATAAGTATATCGATTTTGGTTGTACGACCGTATATCCTCTTTGCATACTTACTTGAAAAAAAAATCTTCTAAATGATCAGGCCGGATGAATTGTCGCTGGATGAATTGTCGGCCGGATGAACTGTCGGCAGGATGAACTGTCGGCAGGACTGTCGGATGAATTGTCGCGGGACGAATTGTCGGGTCACCGATAATTTTACATGAATATTCTGTACCAATCTGTAAGGGTTGCAACTATATTTACTCGCATATGTATTAAACAAAGTGATACAAATCTTTCCTCTCTTTTATCTTCTTGTCTTTTGTGCGAAAGAATATTTTATCCAAACGAAACTATGATAAACCTGTAGAACGGGTAATAAATTCTTATAATTATCGCACTAGAGAGGTGGAAATTGTTTGAAAAAAAAATTCCACATAAAACCGTTAAGTGGCTGAATTTTACTTCAGTTTATGGAGTCGTCTTGCATTTTACAATATTCAATATTATTTTTTTTTTATTTAATGACATTATAAGATAAAGTAAAATTACAAAATAAGTAAAAAATACAAAGTAAAGTGATTTGTTCACAGTCCTCCTTATTAGGTATTCCTGTTACGAGGCGGACTGTATGTTGTTGTAAGGGTGTTGATTTTTATTTCCTCATCTTCTAGTTTGTTGATTTTCACAAAATATACAATAAATAAAATAAAAGTATTCATGTTTGTTGTCTGCAGGTTGCATTAGGGTTACTTCATAATTTTAATGATTTCCTCATCTTCATGTTTACTCAGCCATAATTTGATGTCTTTTTTAAACTTTTGTATCTTCATGGTGTTCTCAATTTCAATTAGAAGGGCATTATATAAATTTGTTACTTTTAAAAAGGGATTGAACCATGTAATTTTATTTTTTAATACATATATTTCTAGCGCAGAGTGGTGGAAAGTCACGGGATATGGTAAATGCAGGAATTTTAAAAAAATTACTAAACAAAAATTCAAAAAAAAAAGAAATACACATTTTAAAATAGAATTAGTAATGAAAAACATGATTATACAGGGTGCGCCAGAGAAACTTACTTATTTGAAAAAATTCCCGACCGTTGAGTTGGGCAGGTAGAGGGGCGGGAGGGGGCGCATCTGGAGGGGGAAGTCCCCAAGTTTGTTTCCCATTCTCGTCAGTTGCCATTATTATGCTGTGGTCTAGAGAGCAGCGGGCCTTCGCCGTCGAGAGCTTCTTTTGTAACGGTCGCTCAGTTGTTGCTACGCAACGTGCATTTCGCGCTCGCTTCGAAATTCCTCCTCACAGACTCGTTCCTGGCCGTAATTCGAATCTGTCGTGGGTCAACTCATTTCGGGAGTGTGGAAGTGTCTTGTGAACGAGTTACTGTATGGTGTGCGATATCGGTAATGGGAATAATTGGCCCTTATTTTTTTGAAGAAAACGAACGCGCAGTTACAGTGAATGCAGCTCGTTACAGGAGCATGATCGAGGAATTTTTTATTCCAACGAAGAAATGAACGTTAGGGACGTGTGGTTTCAGCAAGATGGAGCCACAGCACACACAGCACGAGACTCAATGAATTTGCTGCGACAACATTTCCCCGACCGCCTCATCTCTCTCCGAGGCGATCTCCCATGGCCGGCGCGCTCTCCGGATTTAACTCCATGTGATTTTTTTTTTATGGGGTTATTTGAAATCCCTTGTTTATGTCGATCGACCACGGACCATAGATCACCTGAAGAACAACATTCGCGACGCTATTGCCAATATTCCGATTGATATGCTGAGAAGAGTGGACGAAACTTCAAAAAACGACTCAACCAGTGTATGCACGATGAGGGTCGCCATTAAAAAGATGTAATTTTTAAGACAGTAGGAAAAAACTTGGTACATTGTATTTTCGAATAAAAAAAGAATTACAACAATAACTACAGTGCTTTAGTTTTTATTGAACTTTCAAATAAGTAAGTTTCTCTGGCGCACCCTGTAGATAGGTACTAGGTACCAACGTTATCGCTTGTCTGAATTCACAGTTCAACGATCAGTTCAAATTTTAAAAATTTCAGAGCAAATTTGAGTTTATTACGCAGCAATATTCCACCATAGACAACCGTAATTTATATGTTTAAATTACTTTCAAAGTTATACCTGGCAGTTTAACAAATTCCATTTTATCAAACGGGACTCATGTTTTCGCCCCCGTGAAGGTTCTTGCAATAATTCTACTTACGCCTCTAATTTCAATGGCGTTTATTTCATCCTGTTCAAAATGCTATTTAATTGGGAGCGGTGTAGTCCCACAGTCAATGCCATAAAAATATTACTTTCAAAAACCATCAAAGATGTCTTAACCTCTCAGGCTAATTTGTTCACTTTTCGAAACAATTCATATAGGTCTCATAGAAATAGTTGTGTCTCCTTTACTATCCTGATTAGAAATATGATCTAAATGGTGTTAGAAAAAGAAAACAAATCTAATCAAATCTAAAAGTTAAGGGCCTTTACCCAGCCAGCGGCCGAAAATCCACATTTCGTCGAAAGATGTTCTTACGATCGTATAGGGCGGTTCCAATGAGAGAGATTAATAACAATTCTCCGTGCCAGCTTTTTAAAATTATAACTCAATATTAATTTTATCTCAATCCAAATTTACTTTATTTTATACCTACATCCAAAAATGCTGAAAGGCGCGATGATAAAGCTATTAAAATTATGTACTTTTTGTAATTATTTTTTGATCATAAGCATTTATCATTTTTCAATAATGTCTAATCAAAATAAGAATGTAAAAAATCTGAAATTTATTAGTTCGTAAGAGCGCAAGTAAATACACAAACGGACCAATTTTCGTCAAGAAACACTTGAATGTATATATTTTTTAATGATTTTATTTAAAACTAAAATTAAAAATTTTAACATGCGTTTACTAGATAACATATTGATTTACAATAATGTAATGGTATGAAATATGTGTTGTAAAATAAGATTTTTCTGAAAAATTAACAATTCTGCCACCGACCCATGGTGTAACCTTTTACTAAAAATAAACATTTTTTTTCTCAAAATTTAAAACATGTATTTACTAGATAAAAGAACCATCTTTTGAAATCAATTTATAATTTTTTGTGGAAAAAAGTCAAAACCTACGTCTAAAATTTGATTTAAATATGACATATTTCCGGTTTTCTCTAGTTATACGCTCTTATCCACAAAATTATTAAAATGTACACCTTTATGGAAGCAACATTTCTGACCGCAATTTGAAAAAAATTATGAAATTTTCGGAATTCTTTATTAATTATTTTTACATAAAACTGCAAAAAGTGAATTAACGGTAACGGTTTAAAAATATTGCATTTATTTGGATTTAATTGCAAGGCAATATTTTGACATTTCGACAACAAAGATCCTAGGAAGAGTTGTTAAGAAAAGTTAAAATTAATAAACTATTATTAAAGTAAGGCACGCGAACTTTATTTCTTTACAAAATATGACGGTTCATTATGGAGATGCCAATGGTATCAAAAACGAAACCTTCAAGAGTTAAGTTTTCTTTAGAATAATAATTACGGTTTTCCATTTATTACAGACACAAAGGTGAGGAGTTTGTTGGTTGCATTCCAGGTACAAAAGGAGAAACGGCTGCGCCGCCATTTTTGATTAATTCCAAACTCCTGGAAAGCTAGACACTAAAATACAAAACTTCGATTCAACGTTATGGAAATTTATGAACAAACAAATAACTCGATTCTCTTATTTTCATCAAAGTCGAAGAGGTGGAAAGTTGTGCATATATTTTAGGAGAAGAATAAGGAAATTAAGCAGAAACTTGTTATAGCATTTATTTAGTAATGGTTGCAATGTCGAAAAGGTGAAAAGATTTGGATACTTCGGCAGTATTCTCAAAGAGATTGACACAGATGTAGAGATTAGGTGCAGAATTAAAGCAGCAATAACCGCGTTCAGTAAAATGAAATCCCTCTTCTACAATAACAATATCAGTTTAAAACTAAAGCAGAGAATGCTAAAATGTTATGTGTGGTCGGTCTTGTATGGATGTGAAAAATGGACCTGGAAATAAATACCATGAACAAACTAGAGGCTTTTGAAATGTGGCTTCACCGGAGAATGCTCAACGTCCCATGGACTGACATGATCACCTACACAGAAATTCTCAGGCGGGCTAGACCAGATAGAGAACTACTTACATTAATAAAAGTAAGGAAAATTTCATAACTGGGTCATATACTTCGAGGGGAGAAGTATCACTTGCTCCAATTAATATCGAAAGGCACGATAGAGGGTCGCCAAGGGCCTGGTAGGAGACAAATGTCTTGGCAGCGAAATGTACGAGTGGACCGGCATTAGATGTGTAAGGGAAGCTATTCCGGGCAGCGCAAGACAGAGGGACTTTTTCCAGAGTGATCGCCAACGTCGAGGGACCTGATAGGGCACACGAAGAAGAATATAGTATTTGTTATAATGAGCGCAGCAATGTCCTATTTTAACATGATCGTTTTGCATTTCTTCTTTCTCTAAATTTGATTTTACGTCCCGTTTCCGTTTCAATAAGGTGGTCATTTTAACGATTCAGTAAAGAAGCTTTTATCATTAAAAGAAAACAAATCATTTTGCTTGCACCGTTTATTTATTAAACAATATCAACGTCATCATTCGAAATTGTGTTGTAAAATCGTCGTGCTTGTTTGGATTTTCTAATTCGCATTTTTTCAAAATTATGGCATTAATTACCTGAAGAATGTTTGAAAAAATAATTTTCATTGAAATAGTGACGTTTCTTTGGACAAATTGTATAATTCCATATTTGAAATAAAAAAATAAAATGTTACGGAATATATAAATATGGTTTATAATTAGTTAGCTAGGACTGTGTTTGTATCAACAGTCGCTGAGATACCTGTAAATGCGCTTTAAACCATTTGCTAATCAAACGTTTCACTAATCAGTTTTGCCCATAACCGCGGCTCTATTAAAATATAATATTCTCCGATGAATTAACGTCATCGAATATTTTGCAAAGTGATGTGTGTTTGAACTGCAGACATCAATTAAACAGATTACCACAAACAAACTACTGAATTTAAAGTGCTCTAGCGTATAAATATGTGTATTGGTGCATGTATAAATAAATCAGATGATATTTAAAATACACATTACATAGCTATTGCTATTAACACGAGAAGATCATTAGTCAGCATTTTGCAGTTATTTGCTGATTTAACTGAACGAGCAAAACGTTTTATATGTTGTTATCACGATACCTGATACCTATAAAACTCGTGCTAACTAGAGTACAGTAGAATTATTTTTAAGAGATTCTTCCATGTGTATTGGAGTACTGTACCGGAGGACTACTGCAGGATAAGTGGGGGCTGCGGGCGTGTCTTCCAAACTATTTCCAAATAATTTAATCCACTACCAGTGTGTACAAATACATTAAAACGCATGTTTTTAAAATGATTTTCGTGCACTATATGTGGTGTAGTGAAAAATACAATGTTTATAATCCATCTATCTATTTATTTATAAATAAGAATGTTTGTAGGGGACCGATGGGCGGACACCGGTCGGGCAGCATGGATTTGATTTTCATAGAAATCTAAAGTTATTTTCAGAAGTAGATGAAATTTTGAACACTTGACTCAAAAAAAGGTGTGTGTAAAGCCCGGGCAACACCGGAAAGTTCAGCTAGTAATATATATGTATATGTATAAGAATTCAAATTATGCCATTTAGATAAGACTCGAAGCGAAAGATTGGGTGTAATTTTTTTACCTCTACTTAGTCCAATTTGATCTCCAACGTTCTAATGCCGAACGACCGGAAACTACCGAATCCGACCCCCGCGCTGCTACTAGCGTAATAATAGTAGAACACTTTTTTACGAGAAATTCAAACTCAAATAATAAAAAAAAAAACAATTATTACACAATAATACAAGTACAAAAGGTGTAGCTTATAGGTACATCCTACATCTTCCAGCTAACCTAACAAAACAAATATTAATACGCAATAGTTCCTTTATTACCATCCCATGATTTTTCATGCGTCGGTTTTATAATTTATGTACGGGTGAGAGAACTAAGAATAAAAATTTGAAGACTACCTTCGAAATAATGAAAAATAAACTGAGATAAGTACGAGTATGCAGGTATTCGACAATTTGACTCATTTTGATTCAAGTTTATTATATCATTGATGGTTACTATGAAACAGCATTTAGAGAATGTGTAAAAACTAAATTATTAGGCATTTAATAAAATAATAAAAAAAATATCGGATTGTGTTGTTTATGAAATAAAATAGAATATTGAACACAAAGATATGAACATAAATATATCTCTCGCTATCGTTATCGAAAATTCACAATAAATAACAAGACATCAAAAAACATTCGTCAATTCTTTCTAGAAATCTCTTCAGATTACTGTGTATTCATATATAAAACATCGATAAACAAACGCCATTGAAACGCCGTACGATTCCTTCCACTTCTCAGAGGCAATTTACTTGATATATTGTCATATTTACAGTGTATGGTATGTTTTCCTCGGAAACCGAACCACGGGATAGCCTCATTTATAACGGGAATTCGTTGTAAAAAAAACCTTCCGCACGTAATACGTTAGAGAGGTGGAAAATGCGAAGATAAAAATGTGCCAAGTTGTATTTAAGGCAGTGAAAAATTTATTACCTCCATTGAGTCTAAGTGAAGAGTCATTTATAAAAAAACATTTTCAATTTTTTGTACTGTGTGTTTCTACAGCAACAAATTTGTCAGTGTGGCCTTTCACTATATCAAGTTCAATATGTTTCGAAAAGCCTTTTCTGCGAAAGTGGGCTTTCTTTCTTGTTTCAATTTATTATTCAGTGTGGTGTTACAGGAGGATGACATAGTTTATGGAAAATGTATTTGCTACAATTCTTTAAGTGTGCTCCATGATAACTTTTGCATTTCGCATGTTTACTAATTAATAGATGCTATATCGCAAAATGGCCACGAAAATGTTATGTGTAATTTTGCCCGGCACCGGTACCTACAATAAAATATAGACTCCAAGATACTCAGTATTACATTTAAGGTACTACTCTGGTGGTGGTCTAAAGGGAAAGAGGACTTCTGACACGCAAACTCGCCTTTTATGTCCTCCGTTCGCGTCGTTAATTCCAAACATACGTTCACTCGTTATTCAAAGAACTCTGTTCATCAGAACGTTCATTACACTAAGTTATGATGAAGGAACTACTATTGACAAATAAACGTATGTTAAAAGGTAGGTTTTCAAAATTATTTAGTACCCACGGTATGATCGGTTGGGGTGGTGCTGCGAAAACTAATATGGACCCTCTCAACAAAGCGCAAAAGGCCTTAATTAAAGTTTTTACTAAAAAACCTTTAAGATTCTTCTCCACGATACAGTTATTTAAAGACTACACAAAAATTATATCCATACATTACCAAAAGGAAACTAAACCATCATTCTGCACAACACAATTACGACACAAGACATAGACATCAACACATGACTCCGTAGACAAATACTACATATGGACGAGGACATTATCATAATCTGGCTCCAAAAATGTTTACTCTAATTTAAAAGATGTTAAAATGCAAATCTAAAACACAAAATTCATAGGTGGATAATCAACAAAAGCATTACATACTGCGGGCAGATAACTTGAACAATACAAGAACACACTCAACGCCTGTATTTTTTCTCTTTTCCTCTCAATTATTTTTGTCTCTTATTTATTTTTCATATATTTTTTCTATTTTTCTTATCTCGTTTCTTTTTATTTCTTTAATTTTTCTTTTATTCTATGTAAATTAAAATATGAATGCCGGTAACTCCATTAATGGAGGACTGAATGCCGTTGGCGGTAATAAAAAACTGTCCAAAGACGCGAAACTAGCCGTCCATAATGGAGTGCTGGTACCTACCCTGATGTATGGCAGTGAGGCATGGAACTGGCAGAGGAAGGATGAAAACAGACTGAATGCTGTAGAAATGAGATCCCTGAGGCGAATGTGTGGTAAAACCATGTACGATCGTGAGAGAAACGTAAATATCCGCAAAGAATGCAAGGCTGATGTAAGCGTGATGTGTAAGATTAAGAAAGGGACTCTCCGATGGTTTGGGCATGTAGAGCGAATGAACGAGGAAAGGAGTGTAAGGAGAATATATGATGCAAATGTGAATGGTAGAAGAAGTCGGGGACGCCCGAGGAAGACATGGCACGACTAAGTGAATCAGATACTTGAGTCGGGCCATGTGAAGAGTCGGAATAATAGAAGAGCATGTATGAGACGATGTATGAATGTGAACGAGGCAAAGAGTGTGTGCCAAGATCGAGTTGTGTGGCGGTCCGTCCTCTCTGCCTACCCCTGCGGGGAAACGGCGTGATGGTTAGTTAGTTAGTTAGTTAGTTAAATTAAAATATTATTATTTTTATTCCAAGATTAAGATATCACAACTAGTTTAAATTCCTGCCACATCGGAACAGGTTCAGCTTAGTGAGGTGGTATATACCAAAAAAATAAAATGTACATTGTATTTCGTATATATTGTAATATCTTGGTTAATAAATAATGAAAAAAAAAAATTTAAAAGTACAATGTAAAAAGCGGATACATATTTTGATCTCACTGAAACCGACTTAATTGATCGATGGCTGTCATACAGTCTAGTGAAACTAATAAGTAGGTAGATACGTAAATAGTTACCTTTTAAAAAAATATTGCTTTAGAAGCTGGCCTGTTTGGCCAACGTTTAGAAAAATTCAATACCTACATTTATTCATATATTAATTCATTTGTGTTATTTCACAATTTATTCATTTAAAATAATATATAGTATATTTGCGGCACGTTCCAGAGTGGAATATACTATCAGTATCGCCCTGATCTGACCAGATCTGAATAGCCAGGAACTTCCCCACCTTCCTCTACCCTATCTCCTTCCCCTCCCCACTACCTTCAGCCTCACAACATACCCCAATTGGGGATGCCAGAGTCTCACTGGCTTCAGACGAGAGTAGTTTAGACTCTTGTGCGGTATTAATACAAAAAACAAATATTAAAAAAAAATATATATTTTGTATTTAGGTTTTGATATGTAGGTAGTTTGATATGTACCTACCTTAAAAATATTATTTAAGGGCTTGTCTGGTGTTATTATTCGCTTACAAAGCGTAAGCTATAATCAGTTCACTGTATTAAACTATTTAATTAAATGTACTAAATTAAAAAAAAAAAAAAATTGATTAACTAAAATGAAGTTTTAGCTCCTATCTACACAAAGATATAACCTTTTTTATCCCGCATGTAGATAATCAGCCATTGTTACCTATATTCTATGTGATATTATGTTAGCTATAATTTTAGTAATTTTTTTATCGGTTTACAATGTATTTGTCCTACCGGCAAAAAATAAATGAATAAACTTCTTCAAATACAGCAAACTTATTTTAAGGCACCATTTTAATTCAAAATTAATAGATTACTTAGTTTTAACCAAGTTTATTGTTTATATAAAACCGACATGCGTCGTGCGCAATTCTCTGTAATGACTTAATGGTGTAATAGAAAGGCGAGAAGGGGTAGGGGGGTAATTGGGTGTAATTTATAAAGGGAACTCCACCTCTCCACATTTTCATTGACACCATTAAGTTTATGTCTATTGTTGTAATTAGTTTAAATAATACCTGAGGAAGTAAGCATTGCTCACAAAACACGTCGGTTTTTTTATAAATAATAAACGTGGTTAAAACTAAGTAATCTATTAATTTTAAATTAATAAACATTTGTAAAACTATCAGTCAATACACATTATATATTGTGAAGGCTGTTGATCATTTCAAATAAATGCGGTATTTAAACCCGGCTATGCTAAAAGGGAGTCTTTATTATAAACAGGACATTGTTAGTTGCAAAGTCAATAAAGCTAAAGTCCAGAAAGCTGAAACTTTCAGAATTGTTGAAGTTGTTTCAGGCGACTCTAATAGGGGATTACCCTTAATTCTGAAAGCTTAAGTAACTCTGGTATACAAAATGCCATTTTGATGTTTAAACTAGAACGCCCACAATTTATTATAAAGTTGTAAAGGGTATTATCTCCCTTCGCTTCCAGTGACATAAAATTATAAAGAATAAGATCTAAATTTCAATTGTTAAATTATTTAAGTTTTTCGGAACAAGAAAATGAAACTGTGACTGGGACAAAGAGGCTTATATATAGTTGTGAATATTACACACAGACCAAGAAAAAATCAGACCTTTCTTTTTCGAGTAATTTTTCCACATTTTCTAAGTCAGGAAATTTTAGCAATAGTTTTTAAATAAAATGTTTTAGTAAAAAAATAATTGTTGAAACCAGGAAAATGGATAAAACCTCAACTAAAGATTGAAAAAAAAGCTCATTGTAAACAAAGTAAGAAATACAAAATAACTCCATACGTCAGTATAGTTCCTGAGCTTTTATGACAGATGAGACGTGACTAAGATCTGTATACTAGAGTATAGAATATAATACGGTTCGTTTGCCCGAAAGCTTTTGCCGAGAGCTTTCGCCAGTTCATACGGGCTCAAGAGGATCCATACAATCTGTGCTTTCACAACAAGTCAACATTTGTGGGTGAATATCGGGTTCCCAACTTCTCAAGCACAGCGATATTTATATTTTCACCGGATTCTGTTTGTACGAAAATCTTTTTAGCAAGATCGGATATCGACGTATTAAGATGAAAAAATAATAATGTTGGAATAGGTACACAAATCTATGTACAATTACAGCACTTAGGAAAAGCTTGCGATAAGGTCACTTTAATCAAATAATCCAGATTAAATACCTCAATTTTCACCACACTAAAATAAAATAAATTATATGAAAACAAATTACTTTGTTCATACCATTTACATAATCAAAATTATCAACATGTTTCAAAACCAATGGTTTCTTAATCAGGATGAAATATGTGTTTGTTTTTATTCAAACCAACTTATCAAAGAACTTATTTCCGACGTGAAATTTTGAATACTAGACCTTTAAAACATGAGAAAGGTAATTTTTATATGAGATTTCTAAAAACACCCCCACCTCTTAAATCAGAATAAAGGCCGAGCAATGTACAAAAATTGTTAATGTCTTTATGGACAATAGTTTAATTTTTTTTTTTACTTGAACTCCACACAGGAGGCCCTGAGGAAAATGATCTCTCTCAGGACCTATGTCATCTTTGGGGATGCTGTGTGGAGGGTCTCTTTAAGGAAAGGAAGGAGAGGAGAGTTCTGGGAAGGAAAGGGGTTTAAGGAGTGGGTAGGAATCTGGGGTTCAGTTTGTCTCGGTCATCCACCTCCAAGACCTGGACAAACCTCACCCCATCAACCCGGGCACCCCTGCTAAATCACCAAACGTAGCGAACCACTTGGGGTGACCTATGGCGGCAATGAAGATATATTAGATTTGAATAGCACACAAGAATTCCATCTGATCGCAACCGCCTGGAGCTAGTGAGACTATGGCATTCCCATTTGGTGTATGTTATGAGACTGAAGGTGGTGAGGAGTTGAGGAGGGGAAGGAAGTGGGGAAGAGGAAGCTGGGGAAGTACCTGGATGAATAAACAATTGGTTTGAAAACAGGTTGATAATTTTGATTAAATAAGTGGTGCAATAAATTATTAAAATTAACAATTATTATGACCGGAGGCGTTTAATTATATATCATACATTAATTAAAGCTGATGAAAAAGCGATAATTGCCAGAAAATTAGTGTGGAAAATTTTAATTAATTTTGAATAATCAATCAATCAACAAGATTTAATCAGAATGAAAATGTATGTAATATTTTATTTTTACCATATTCTATCGTAATTCCGGTAGAGTGGTCACGTGGAATAAAAATAATGATTCTTTTGCATGCAGTATAAATCAAATTATTATTATGACAGAAACCGTAAAACGAAAACCCTGGTTACTTATTTGAAAAAAAAACTTTCAATGATAACACTTCGCAGTAGGACAACTACACAAGGGAGCTTATGACATCCCCTGAGACGTAACACTGCCTTCTTATTAAATGTACAAAGGGGTAGCATAAGTTCTTAAGTTTGTTCATTGAAGGTAATATCTTTGAAAGAAGAATCCCAAGAATACAAAGGATGACATCAAGAAATACACGATCATTACAATGAAGACGCTGACCCTACTGCAGATGGCAAAAAGAACTTAAAATCAACCGATGAAGTCGATGTACAAATCCAATACCGTTTGAAATATTGCCATCAAAAAAAATATTAAATAATGGAGTATGAGAAATTGCTAGTAATATTTAATAAGCATCAATTTCAATCCACATATAATGTCAAAAAATTATACCCTTAGATCTTAATTGGGTTGATTGAGAATTTACGTTAGGTAATAATATTTATACGATAAAGTATTAAATTAGAACGGGTTTCTTCATTTCAACCCAATTCCATTGAACATCCTTCGTAAGCATTTATTACGATTCGGTCCGTAATGAAGTTTTAGACAGGATATTGAAAAGCTTTCAGCAAATAACAACGTGTTTTAATATGTGACAGAGTAAAGAAAACACAATTTCCGTTCGACAGATAAAAAGTTGAGTGAAAAAATATTTCATTCCAATTCGACACAGCTTTTCAGCAGCCCTTAGATAATCAAAAGAGAAAAATGGTCAAACCGAATAAAAATCTATTTAAAATTAGGAAGAAATACTTTTTTGACATTTATTTGAACCCTAGGTTATAGAGTACTTCCTTGTCATGCTACATAAATATTTGAAAGTTGCAATGAAAAGTTTTCTAAGTGGAGGGATTTTAAAAGCCGATGTTCGAAAACTTCCTGTCAAGGAATATACCTAACTTATTATAGACTAGCGAGTTCCCGGCATGCGTTGCTTAGACACTTAATGAAGAAATTGTTTCTCCCTGCGTGTCCTTTCCCATTCGTCCCGTTCCCTTTCAGCCTCACACGTTCCCACTCCGCCGTCTCTTTCCCTAATCTCCTCTTCCGCTTCCCCCGTCCCGCAAACGCCCCTCCCGAGTTCCCCTCCCACCTCCCACATTCCATACATTCGGTTACTGTACATTCAGTTTTCAAACAGCTCGTGTGCCACCTATTACAATTTTTTTAAATTCAAATTTCATAATGCCAGAGTTCACCAGTATATATATAGAAACCATCGCGGGTATGCACACATTAAATCCCCAAAGTTTCATCGCAATCGGATGAATGGTTAGCAACGAAGAGTTTCATGATGCCAGAACTCACTATTTACGTATCGCAGGCAAGTGCACATCAAACCACCAAAGTTTCATCGCAATCAGATGAATGGTTTAGCAACGCATAGACATATCATGTATCCCCACGCATATTTTGATTTTTATATATATGTATAGATAACATATTGACGACAAATCATGACGGGAAAGGAATGATATAGGTATTCGTACTTAATAAGTTGGTTTATCAGCATTGTTGTACGTATTGTGCAAAGTATGTAGATAAAAGTGCTTATTGACAAAGTAAGTCGGGAGGTTTTGATAAGGGAGTGATTCAGACTGGAAGGCACGACACATAAAGGTTTGATGTATTCATTACGTAAGGGTTGTTCTGATGTACGTTAGAGTCTGTAAAATCATGTTTCCAAAATAATTAAATAAATAAAATATTAAAGCCTAAATAATTCAGATTTCGGAATTTAGGAAAAATCTTAAGGACAGTTTTTTTTAAATAAAAAAACTCGAGGTGTTCAAGGTTAAAGGTGGCTTTTTAAACATACTTACAAATTTACCCTATGCAGGTATATGGCAGCTTCGCGGGACTACTGATTTATTGTCTAAATTATGAATTTATGTAAAATGTGTTTTGTTCGAAATAATAAAAAAATAAAATAAAAAAATTTAATAATAATTGATTAATATTAAATTATCTTCTCATTATTCAAATCATCCTACGAATAAATTATTCTGTCGGCTCATCATCAAAAACAAGATAATTGATTTCGACTTCATTATGTAAAAAAATGTGAAAATAAAGTAGCAAATTCACTGTAATTTATTTCCATAGAAAAATATAAATAAGTCAACTAACGATGAAATCCTTCTTTCAATTCGTAAATTGGAAAGTGAAGTAAGTATGTAGATAAAAAAAATAATAATCGTATCAAAAAAATACCTTATGAAATTTTATAATAATATTTTCTTCCTGAGCAAAAAGTTTTAAAAAGGAAAATATTCTTTTTGTATCGTGTTTGTAGGAGAATGTTAACAAAAACAAATTGGAAAAGTTTCATCGTGGTTTTAAGGGGAATTTTTATCGGTAAGCTTCTTATAATAGATATCTAATAATGCCTCTTTAGACCAAGGAAGATATTAAAAATGTACAAAACCTATTGGTAAATGGAGTCGGCTATAATTCTTAGACAGGGGCACACAAAATAAAGCGTATAATCAAACATACTAATTTCGATTGTGATGTGAAATATTCCCGAGTAATGCGTAAAATTATTTCAGTTCAACGAACTTTTCATTTTCAAAATTGGAACTGAAAAGTTCAAAATATATCAGATAAGCAATAAAGTAGGTATCAAATTGAGGCAAATTGGGGCAAAAATTGGGGCAATCTGGAGGTCCCGGGTTCAAACCCCGGCGGCGCAAATTAATTTTATTTGATTAATTCGGGTTATCACAATTTTATCATTTTAAATAACATGAATTATATCTGTGGCATGTTACCGGGGGAAGATTTTCTCAGTATCGCCCTGGTGTTAGACCACCATTCAGAATTGAAACGTTGCTTAAAACGACTGTAACCGTGTTTGGTTACTAGATCTGAATAGCCGGGTTCTTCCCCACCTTCATCTTTCCCATCTACTTCCCCTCCCCACTTACCTTCAGCCTCCCAACGTACACCAATTGGGGATGCCATAGTATCACTGGCTCCAGACAGGACTCTTGTGAGATATATATATATTAAAAAAATTAATAATTCTTTATTATGTGTACTTGATGTTTTTACATAATCGATAGATGATGTAATTTATAAAGTTTACTAACATTCAAAAGGAAAAAATCTTCTTTTTAAAGCCAATGATCCTGGGAAATTTTTATTTTTTATTAGTACTTTCAGCTCCACAAATTCTACAGTCACAATATTACCTGATTTGTCTTATAGTATAACTTAAAAGTTGAATTAGATTGAATTTGCTTTCAATGTGTAATTTTCAAAATCAGAACTGACCGTATGATAAGTGTAAAGTGGGCCTGTAACATAATTTTTTTTTTAAATTGTATTTGCAAATTGGAACTGATTTGTCAAGAATTCAGACTATCCGTGTTTATTTCACGATGTAATTTAACAATAATGTCAAAACAAATTCTTTTTTAAACTCTCTTATACCACGCACACTTAGCTTAGGTAATCAATATGCAGAAGCGCATTAATTTTTAACAGCACTGAAAGAACGTACACAAAAAAAATATCATGTATATTTTGAAAATTAGTTATAAGTTTAAAATTAGTTGCTCTATCGTAGCCTGATTGTAAATTTTAGTTATTTTAAATTATGTGTTTTCACTGTGTATTTAATTCTTTTGAAATCCATTTTTAGGTAAATAAATGTTTTATTTTCTATTTAAAGGTACTTCTACCATAAATAAAGAAATAAATAATTACAAACGTCGCAATAGAGACATTTAAAATGTTCAATTTGAAAAGTTTCCTAATTTACAAATGTACCAAATTTTAAAATTCCACGAATGGAAGTGAATCGCGATTGATTGTAACGTAGGGCTCAACATAAAGTCAGGATTGGAAAAGTTTAACAAAAAACTTTCAGATCAATAACTAATCAGAGGTTTCCAGTTCGATCCCACGCTAGGATTAAATTGATTCATGCGACGAATTCTGATGAAGAGTAATTAGTTGAATTCAACGAATTTAAATAAATCATGTCGGTAAATTAAACTTTTAAATAATTATGTATTTTGACTCGGAAGTATGAATAAATAATTTTTAATTTAATAGTAATCGAAACAATTTTTTTTCTTCATAAAATATACACTAAACATGAACTCGATATTTGTGGTGTACTCTTATTTCCTCGGTAATATAACTCAGATTTTGAAGTGAAAAATTCTTTAGCACCGTTGTGAGTAACTCGATGAAACGGAAACAAACGACACTAAAAAGAGACAAACACATATATCTGAAAGATTTAGCCTGCGAGAGAATGAGATAGACCAATCGGCGTTCTTTCTGCGGAGCTTCATAGCCTATCGGCCTCCTCTTTGTGCTATGGTTCATAGAATAAAATGTGAAATACTCTTTAAAATTGGTAAAAATATTATAATAAATAAACCCTATAATTATCCTACCTGGTACTTTGCGTTCGTCTCATTCTCTCAAGTTAAGTTTTCTGAAGGTTTTACTTCTACAGCATGTGAACTGCACAAATGTTTCATTTTAAATTCATTTATTTTTATTTTGATATGAATACCACACAAGAGTCCTGCGATCATGGCATCCTTAATTGGGGTATGTTGTGAGGCTGAATATAGCGAGGAGGGGAAGGAGACGAGAAGAGGAAGGTGAGGGAGTGCCTGGTTCTTTAGATCCGGTCACCAAACAAGACTAAAGCCATTTCAAGCAACGTTTCAATTCTTAATGGTCGTCTTACACCAGGGCGATACTGAAAGTATTTTCCACTTGGAACGTGCCGCAAACACACTACATATTTAAACGAATACATTGTTAAATAACACAAATCAATCAGAAGTTGAAATAATTACTTCGTTCCATCTATATTACGAGTTTGTTTATTTTCATCTTATTTGAAATTAATATTTTACTGGACTTAACGTCCGTTCTAAAAGATGTGATGTAATAAAATAATCTAAAGCAGGGGAAATGCTCACTAAAGGTGCTCACCTGTGAACGGGGATTTGATTTGTTATCTTCGGGTGTTAGACCCGAACTCGCGACAGTTGTCTCTCTCATGTAGAACAACTACTCACCTAGGTTGAGGTAACTTAAAACTACAAATAACGACATCCGTTGAGAGATGTTGAAACTACATACATATTCTTATGTACTTTCTAAGTATCTTAGGAAGCCAAACAATAGTTAATAAAATCTAACCAGTTGATGAAAACCGACAAAGCGTACTTAATTAGCAAAAAATAATAATTGGAATAAATCATTGCATTAATTTACGCCTTCCAAATGATGTTTTTTTTACCCAGAGATGTGAATATGCGTTTCAAGAAGTTGTGAAAAAAATCTCACAAAAGCAACTTGAAATAAAATGAGATCGGAAGGGTTCTAAAAAAACAACAAGAAGTGGATACGGCGCGTTTCCTTGAACGAGCACGTCGAAGCAATATTTCCCAAATCACAAAGGCCGTTGAAGAGAAGAGCACACTTTATCATGTGTTTATTTTATTTTTTTGAGGGAAGCAGCCAACGCGAAACAGCTGACAATAGACTTCCTTTGCGGTGGTTGCCTGTGATGAAATAATCACAAGAGGATTATAAATATGGCGATTTGTGGAAGCACCGTCAGAACGGATTTAGAATTCATCAGCAATCTTATTATGTAATTGTTTAGACGAACAGAATGATGTTCGTTTTCTCTTTCTTCCATTTGACGTGGAATCCTGGAATCTAAGCCGAGCATTTTCATGCAAGAGCTTCTTCGACGGCACTACAGCCCATATCGAGCTTTGGCCTCCTGCAACATTTGACTCCAACTCCTCCTGTCCTCAGCGGCTGACTTCCAGTTTGTTACCTGGAGTAGCTGTGCTACATCCCCTCTTACCTAGTCTACCCACCTCAGTCTGGGTCTTCCCACTTTCTCCTTCCACCTGGGTGTCCAGTCATAATTCTAACTTAAATTATTTTAGCGCAACCGCAAATCACTTATGACATATCTAAAAAGGATAACTTATGGTACTTCATTAAACAGTTAAAAATGCAAAAATTAAATAAGATGCGCGAGTAGGCCCTCTAAGGGCTGTTTCAAAGAATTTGAAAAAATCATTTATTTTAAAAGTTAAAATTTAGGTTCTATGAAAGTTTTATTCAAGTCCTGTTATTATTTAATCATAGGACTGTTGTTTCAAAGTACTTAGACATTCACAGGGCTTGCATATTATCTTTGAAATTTGATGAGTTTTACAACTGCTGTAAACAACTTCTTTATAATTTTGATGGAATTTGAGTATGAACAGTGACTGAAAGAGAAACAGAATGATAGTCTAGAGAAGATTGACGGAAGTCGCGCAAATTTAACAAAAATATACCCTCAGTATGATTCTGGTGAGGCACTAAATCAAATTCGTAACGTTGCTTCAGCTGACTTTTATGCGTAGTGAAAATATCAAGAAAATCTAAGGGACATACATGAAATTTAGAGCACGTCAAAAAGAGAACTTGGACTTGAACTTTATTGTATTGCCAATTCTATTGGAGAGCTCCCTAGGTTGGGGAAGAGAAACGGAGGTTGCCCAAATATAAGAAATACCACTTTTCGATGAGAGAAAGAATTGCCAGAAACGAGAGGTGGCAAAACTGGAGATAGTTGCTTGATGACAATAGTTAAAATTGAATGGCAGAAGGAGCATGAATAATAAAAAGTGACGTAGCAAAACCTCAACTCTAATCTTCCACCTCTCATTCCCTACCCAACTCCCATTCTCAGAACATTCTCCAAATTGGGTATGCTATTGTTCAGTACAAGCAGACAGTTGAGAATCTTGTACAGGTATCACAAAGAAAAAAATACCATTAAAAACAAATTGAAAAAATAAATGAGAATCACATTTCAACAGCTCCGTACTCCCGCACAGTTGGTTGTCTACTTTCTACGTAAACTTCTCTTACATGTCATAGGATGAAAGTAAGAGAAGTCTATTTGTTTGCAAGGCGCATTAATATTCCTCATGCGACTAACGACGGTTCTGTTCAATGCTCAGCTTCAACTGTACGCGGTCTCGTTCTATGAAAAGCGAATGATGTGAACGCGCTTCACCGGAGTCTAAAGCTTTTAATTGTATGCGCGATGAGGTAAGGATTAAGATTGGATTAAGTCATTAGACAGATTAAAGCAGCAGCGTTAAAAAATAATGATTTAAGTACCTAAAAGCTTGTGTTAAAAAAAAGCTTCCGTATTGGATAAAGTAATGAAATATCATCTTAACAAGAAAGCTTTAAAAGTTTTAGAATAACTCAAAATTCTAGTTAAAAATACCTTAAAAATGATCTTCTAGCGGAATTTTATAATAAAGTTGTAAAAAATGTAAGAATTATAAGCTGTTCAAATTATTATATCACTTTAAAAAATGGTATCAAAAGCATTTTAGTCGGGTAATCTTCCCGTTCCCCACCACCTTGCCTTCTTACTTCCTTCAGTCTCTCAATACACCCCGTTTGGAGACGACATAATCCTACTGGCTTCGGGCAGTTGGGACTCTTGCGTGGTATTCACATAAAACATTATTGATTTTAGGTACTATGATAATAACTAAAATATATTTGATAATAGAATTATTTTCTTACAACAGAACTTATCTAAAAATATATTATGTAATAATAATTTTTCGAAAACCCAAAAACAAGGCAAAGACATAACGATGCTAAAGCAGAACCCATTTTATCTCGACCCTTGTAGCAAAGACGTCGAGAAGAGGTCAAATTTTTCCAGTCTCCGAAAATATACACAATATTGTACAATTTTCTGTCGAATACTGGGAACAACGGTTCATGGTTGTTTAGAAAATTCTTGATCCTTTGCATACCTTTTCCTTCCAAAGAAATTCTAGGAACAGAATATTCATCTTATGAACTGTGCACTCCTTATATAGTAAATATTCTAGTATTTATTCAAAGATATTAAAAAATATTATGAACCAAGCTACAACTAAATAAAATTGTCGTTACATATTTTTAAGTTAAATATTTAGTATAAATGATACAATCCTACATATTGAAAGTAGGATATCCACTGACTAAATAATAAATTAGACAGACGCATGCAAACATCAGCTATTTGTAGCATCAACGAAAGATGGATATAAATCAATAACTATTATTTAGAAATACCTAAAACTAATTAGATCAATAAAAAATATACCTATTGTTTTTAACGCTCACCCACCCATGAAAGTTAAAAAATAACGAGCTTGTTAAAAATCCAGAATATTTAGATTATAGTTATATCGGATATATAAAATAATATTTTTTAAACAATTTTACCGAGAGAATAGAACCAAATGCCACCACAAGCAACCACTTATTTGAAAACAATTTAAAATTTTCGTTATTTACTTGTAATCAAAATTAAGAAAAGAAGACTGAAAGATATTCTGCAAATATGTAGTTACAGAACACTCCGATTTTTTCATATTAAAATGTTCAGGCGTAGGTATTTGACAGGCGCCTAGAATTCATTCTGTGGGAAGCAACTTCAAAGTCAGACTTTGAATACGAACAGTGAACATGGGTTCGATTTACGTCAAATAGTTTACCAAATTACAACATCGCGTTACCACCGGCTATAAGTAGCCTACGACCGAATAATGAACCCCAAATTGTTAAGGTTCAATAACCATGAGAATTCCGATTCGTAAAAAGCCTCTTTAATATTCTCATGATGAATTTTGGGTTCTTAAAGTAAAACAATGTGTTAATATAAAGTGATTGGAACAAATATTTGCACGTATAAGTTTACATTGTAAAATTAATTTTTAGTTTACCAACATCAAACTATCCGATAAATTTAGTTGAAGAAGAGAAAAAATAGTTTAATTTAAAATTATCGTTTTCAGTATCAATCTGTTTGTTTCATTTCGCTATCATTATTTAATTACTATCATTTTATGGTTCATGAGAATGAGAGCAGTTTTATTAAATATTCGCAAAATTACTTTTGGTACGATTACAGTGAGTTGTGAACTTTCCTGTGAAATACATTTTGAAAAAATTTCAATTGTAATCCAATTAAGTAAATGAGTTTTGAATGGTTTTCGCTCTCTAGTTTCTATTACATGATCTATTAGACTAAAGAAAGAGTAAAACAAAACTGCGTTAGACATTTTGCGATTGTTAATTTTATTTATCGGCGGACTCTCGGCAAATCTACAAAATTATTAACTCGACTATGGATTCAATAAAATGATTTCAATAATAAATTATTTATTATAACAATTCTCTTTTTATAACTTTTGAAGGTTATTCCAATCAATGTAACATATCATTGAAGAAGAAGATAACACTAATTATCTAAATGAAAATACGAAAAAGTAAAAGACACAGAAAAAAAGAAAGATAACGGTCGCCACTGAAACACGAACCCAGACCTCAGAACCTCGAAACACGAACCGAAACACGAACCCAGACCTCGAACCTCTCGTCTTATCGGGGCGAAATAATGTCCCAGATGCGATTGTTATTTTTTTATTTATTTTTCTATGTCTAGTTCTTTTTCATATTTTTGTTTAGATTATTAGTATTGTCTTCTTCATCAATGATTTAAATAATTCAACCAACCTATATATATAAAAATCAATGTAAATTTGCTTGCATGTATGTATCTTTGTTCCTTATGCGTTGCTAAACCATTCATCTGATTGCGATGAAACTTTGGGGATTTGATGTGCGCATACCCGCGATGGTTTCTATATAAAACACGCTTTGGCGTCATTAAATTATGCGTTGATAAACCATTCATCCGATTGCGATGAAACTTTGGGAGGGGAAAGCAGGAGGGGGGTTCGCGGGACGGGGGAAGCAGGAGAGGGGAGTGGGGAGATGGAAGATGGAGAAGGTGGCATGGGAACGCGCATGGAAAAGGAGATGCGGGAGAGGACGGGAGGTGGAAGGGGAACGGGTCGAATGGGAAAGGACATGCAGGGAGAAATAATTTCTTTTTTAAATGGTATTTCAACGCACGCTGGGAACTCGCTAGTTACTAAAATAAAAAGTACACAATAAATCAAACTATATCAAGTCAATGACGTTATATACTGTACCAAGTACAATAACGTTCACGTAAAAATCTATGAAAAAAATTTCAACGGAAAATGGGACAGAAACCATTCCACAGCTGTGTAGTATTTCAGAGGGAACCGCAAAACCGGGAACAAAGTTTAAAGTGTTTCAAACTACAGCGAGCATCAGAAACGATTTAAACGAAAAGGTGATACAATAGGTAGTAGGTGCGAAATTAAATCTATAAAGTGGAGCATAGTGAAGGCGGTTGAAACTTAGTAAGGGGAAATCGTACTTATTTATTTTATTATCCTGTTATAAAAGTCTTTATTATATTATGTTATCGTCTTCCTGGACTATCACGGGTTTCTTTATGTTTAAAAGGAAGCATGTAGGTACCCTTTGTTCGAAATGAAACATTTCGGTAAATTTGTTGCCGAGGGGATTTTTGAAAGAATAAAAACGGAAGATTTATAAAAAAAAAGAAAAACGCATTTAAATTTAAGCTTATTCTGGCAAAATCTTGCTAGTTTATGAATGCCTGGACTTAACCAAGAAGGCTGCAGATCTTTTTCAAATAATTGTTTATACTCGTACGGTAGACGTTTATCTATTTGTCTACCCCCAATATATCAGCCAAATATTTTATGACAGTCTGAAAATTAGTAATAAAATATTGAAAAAAAAAATAATTTAACGCATTTGGCATCAGTTTTGATTCTGGGATCTCGCCGGGGAATTTGGATATTTTCATAAAATTGCTTTTCAGAGCAATTTCTATAAAGCCGAAAATTAAAAGAGTAAGAGAGGAAATAAAGAGGAAATCCGATCGCCTACAAATTTGAATAGGTATTTTACCAAACTGTAAATGCTGCTCTTGCTCTCCCGAATACTGAGCGAAAGGAGCAACTATATCTGGGCTTGATAATACCGAAATAAAATGATCAAAATCGGAGTTTCCCATTTTTATTCCCCATTTTTCTCCTCTAAACCTGGACCAATTTTAAGATTTTTTTAACTAACTACATTAGAAAAAAATACTCCATATGTGTGAGTTTTGCTTTTCTTAAAAATACATTGTCGTGTTTGTACATTGAACGATTCGTGATTGCGTTCATATCAGGTAATTTTTATGATTTTTTGAGGGTCCTAACTCCTATAAAAAGTAACAAAAATTCCAAAACGTACCGAACTCTAGTGACCTAACCTCACCTAACCTAACCTAACTCCTATAAAAAGTAACTTATCAAAAATTTCAAAACGTACCGAACGCTACTGATCAATATCTATATTATGTTAACAAATATTTGCAGTAGTGTCAAAATCCAGAGATGAAATTGGTGAATGCCTTTGTATGGACAAACAGCCGCCCGGTTTCCTGTTAGTGACCCTACGATAGACGGAATTATGATACATTTTACCAGAATAAATCAAAGAAACCGATTGAGCACAAACTGTAAAAAAGTAAAGTTTTCAAAGATATTCAGATATTATTAGATATGTATATAAGCTTGCAAATAAAATCAAATTATTGATGGAAGACCGTTGTTCGGAAATTAGACGACACTACTAAATTTGATCCGTTCATCCATTTCCTAGTTTAAGTATCTTGCTCTATTCTAGTGATAGATGATAATAGAGTATTATATGGTTAAATTCGGTTTGTGTAGGATTGATGGAAATTTACCTTTAACAAGAAATTACTTGAGAAGCTACGAAAATTTTCCACCCTCTAAGAGCGATGTTTTTTTAATGAAGAAGGAACAACAGAACTTACAATTTTAATGGTAATAGAAATGTTTTTCCAAGAAATTTGGTACATAGGAGTATAATAGAACAGCTGTAATAACATATGTGGGCACTGCTGCATAAGCATCCAAGAACACGTGTTGATATTGAAGTACTCAAACTTTATTCAAGACAGTAACAGTAAGATCATCGAACATGTAGTGTTGATTAGTCCAGTAGGTATGTTAAAAGTTAAAGGGTACCTAAAACTGCTGCTTTATTATTGATTTAGAGAATGGGAGGAGTAGAAAAATAGAGTAAAAAATTGCTGAGTGAGCATGACGTTAAGAACAGGTTCTTGTTTTGTTTTAACGTGCCGCTGGAAGAAAGTAATAAAAAATGACGAAATCAAAATTAATCAATTTAAAGCTTTTTGAAAGACTTTTGAAGGCTAAACCAATCAATATAATATTAAAGCAACGGTCGCAACTGGGAATCGAACCCAGGGTGTCTGTTTTAAATTGTCCCATATAAATAAAAATCGGATTATCTAAGACACAATCTAGATTACAAATAAATTCATTAGAACTTAGTAATCACTCAAAAAGAAGCAGCCAAAACACGGAAAAAAATTAGTTTAGAAAAATATTGTTATTTCTGAAATTGAAATACGGGATTGACGAAAATGACGTAAATAGGTCCAGTGGCCTAGTTGTTTAAGGCGTTGTGCAGGTAAGATAGAGATTATGGGTTCGATTCCCAGTTGCGACCGTTATCATTTTTGTTACTTGTTCTGTTTCACGTTTCATTTTTCAGTTGGTATTATATTCTTCTTCAATGATAAATTAATTTTATGTTGGCAAAGAGGTTCGAAAAAAATGTAAAATACCTACTCGGTACATTTATAGATAAAATGGTTTTCAAAGAAATTCACCACATAAATTAATCCAAATTCTATAAGATCCCAGCTTCAAGCCGTATTCAGAGAAGAGTTGAAACATTCGCGGAGAATTTTCGACGTGTGCTTTGGCGTTTCGCCATTCATACAAGTTTTAAGTCTTTCTCGTTACGAACGCACTGCAAGTTTGATGTTAACCATTTTATAACACATGACGTTAGTGGTTTTCTTATGATTTTTTAGAACAAAAACATGAGTTGGAGTGCCAAGATGATCATGTTAAGTTTTTCCCTTTAAACTTAAAACAAAATTCAAAATAAAAATCGTTTAGCGTAGATTAGTTTAAAATTGAGATTATGATTAGTGTTGATACTAAGTACCTATCTAGTAAAAACAATTTTTTGTTTGTTAATTAGGATAAAAACATCGGGCTACAAATACTATCCCTCAGTCTCTACTATCATCAGATTTCTTCCAGAAAATGGCCAAATTAGTTAGCGCTAGTGAATTCCTTTGCTAAATTAATTTATTAATTCTTTGCTATTATTTAATTACAAAATAAATACAGGCAATGGTTTCACTTATTTTCTACTTACTATATTTAATAAGATGCCAATTTTTATGAAAAGTGAATCAAACTGCATCGTTTAACTAAAAAAAAAACGGTAAAATATAATAGATCGAGATTTTTGTATCGATATTGTTTAATAATGTTAGTCGCATCCTGATGAAGAAACCTTTGGTTTTGAAACATATTAGATAATTTTTATTAATTAAGTGGTGTTTTTTAAAGTGATTTGTTTTAATTTGATATTGATTCAATTTGGATAGCGGTTGTGGGTACCGCCGCCCGGGTAACCACCCAAAGTGGTTTGCTACGTTGTGAGGTTTTGTTGAGGTCTTGGCAGTGGTTGCGTTTGTCCACCTGTTGTGTGGCGGGCCGGATCGGGAGAGAGTGGTTGAAGGAGACCTTTTGACTTATCCACCCAGATTCTCTCGACCCATCGCTTAACACCGCAGTCTGAGTGATTCGTACTTCACTTGATTCGGGCACATTGATCCCAGATTCCTACCCACCTGTCATACCTTTTTCCTTCTCAGAACTTTCTCTCCTTCCTTTCCCTAAAAAGACCTTCCACATAGCATCCCCAAAGATGACATAGGCCCCGAGGGAAATTATTTTCATCGGGACCTCCCGTGAGGAGCTATTGTAAAAAAATGTATGCATACTGTAATAATATTATAATCATTTGTATAAATATGTCTTGTTGATAAACTGTTTCGGCAGTTTAGTGGGTTCTTACAATGAAGATTAAAAAAATATAAATTAAACATGCTTATTTTTGCGCCTCCGAGTTTTATTTCATTGCGAGTGTAGCTGATTTACAAACCATGATGTTTCGTAGACAAACCTCCGAAACTAAAAGACCATACAACTATCTCGAGTCCAGTTCCTGAATTTCCTCTCAGAACCACCGAGACTTTCCAAACACTAAGCCAGAAGGAGATTAGTAGATGCGGTGTTAAGTATCCAATGTTCTGAATTGCAACTTGTGATCTCCATACAAACTAACGTGATAAATTTACAATTTAAACCTTAAACAATACAGTGAAAGTTCTAGAAACTGCAGCTACGAAATACAAACTTACACACGAGTTAACATTAGATTTTGACTCAAACGAGTTAATACAATACACCACACACAACTTTGTATTGTACTCACGACAGTAACACCACTAACATTTAATTGAATGCAATCCATTGCGGAGGGTATTAAAGGCGATACTTCAGATGCACTTTATATCGAATGTATTATATTGCAAGAGTTAGCACCGATCGTAAAATGGATTCACTAGCTTGTAAAGTGAGGTTCATATATTTTCAATAAAGTCGAGTGAAAATCTGTGATATACTTGAAAGCTCGTACTTGATGACTTACATACATAATGACTTAATAGGAATTTTATCAAATAGGGAATAGGGATTGTAATTTATTACCGATATATCTAATAGAAATAATAATGTCGTATTTAAAACCATGCTTACCAAAAAATCAGGCATACATATTTGAACTCGTCAATTCAGCAGTAAAAAAATCGACCCGTAAAACACAAAGATTTTTTACTATTTTCAAATATCGTTTAATATTTGAAAAAATGTTTTTTTCTGAGGATTGAACCTTTCTACCCAGGAACTGGAGTATCCACAATCGCGACTGGGCTAAATGCCGAAATGATAAGACCGACATTTATTTCGGATATTAAGTGCTGTAATGTCATCGAATTTCAGAGAAATACATATATGTCCGCGTGTGTCTGCGTGGTTTCCACTAAAAGTTGATAGAATGTATTGTCATCGACAATGAGTCTGAATGACGAGTTTCAGCTCGATGGGATGTCGGGAAGTGGGTTAATTTCCACTTCCAAGACTACAATTCATTCATACATTCAATCAATAAACAATACAAATCAAATAGATGTACCTATTTAAAACATTAATCATGCATAAAAAATGAAATATAGCAGTTATTCCTAGCTATAATGTCAAACGAATTCATTCAAATACCTACATAAAAAAAAACAAAGTAGAATATGATAGGTACACAAAAACCTTTATACGTACCTAGGTATCAACATAAAATGTCGAAATTAAATTTCAAACTTTTCATAGAACGAAATTCGAACAAATTGCATATTTATTCATTTATAAAAAGGTATTTTTACAGAAATGGTCGTAGCTAAACAATATTAACGCATTGCATTTTTACATGTCAATATCGATCGTCGAACGGTGCTAAATATATGGATCGAAACTGACCAATGCCACAAAAAGCAACTGAGCGTTCACCTTTCCAAAAGAACTTCATGCCAAACAGCGGATGGCTAATTCATACGGATTGAATTAACATCGGAGAATAAAAAATAGACATCTTCCTATTTCTGAATGACAAAGATATTGAAATACAAGAGATATGCTATGATGGCCGCCCGTTTAATGGGAATAGTTTCAATACGGAAAGAATTCGTTCATTTAGTTGATTTTTTTAAGGTGTGTAGTATTGGTTAACAATATCGGCGACGCAGGAAACACAGTCCCACCCATTAAAACTGCCGATAGCACATCTCTTATATTTTAATATGATTGCTGAATGGGCATCCATTATTCTATGAATATCATAAAAAGATTATTTTAAGCGCGTAATATGAATGAGATACTAGAAGAGTAAATTGCTAAATGGGATGCATGGACTGTTGACTAGTAGTCACTAGATAAAAAAAAAAAATTAGTGTAATTTTTTTCGAGAAAGCTTAAAGCCATTTAAATATAGTAAAGCTATACTATACACAAAATTAGAATGTGGTGAGCTTTTGGGATGACTGGGCACGACTTATACGGATATTTTTTAGAAAAAATCTTATTATTTCGGGCGATGTAAAACACTGCGTTCAAAATTTCAATTCAAATTGTAAATGAATACGGACATAAATTATTTTAAATGGCCGTAAACTGTCATCCCATACGACGAAAGCAAATTTTTATTTTACGTAATTGAAATTTTAAATGCAGTATTTTTCGACGCTCCGAATGCAAATAGTTGTCTTTTATAGTAAATATAATGAATCAAAAGGTTTTTTCTAAAAAATATTCGTATTAAGCGTGTCCCGTCATCCTAAAAGTTTATCTTAACTAACTAACTAAGCAATACGCCGTTTGCCCGCAGGGGTAGGCAGAGAGGACGGACCGCCAAACAACTCGGCCTTGGCACACACTCTTTACCTCACTCACATTCATACATCGTCTCATACATTCTCTTCTATTATTCTGACCTTTGACATGGCCTGACTCAAGAATCTGATTCACTTGATCGTGCCATGTCTTCCTCGGACGTCCCCGACTTCTTCTACCATTCACACTTGCGTCGTATTTCCTTCTTACACTACTTTCTTATCTTAACTGCAATATAGCTAATAAAGCTAGAAAAGACCAGCAATAATATCAAAATAGGCAAAAGTTAAAAGCATCCATAGACAAAAATATCTATGTATCTTGACATACAAGTATGGTGAAACAAAAAACATCTACCTAGGTAAGGATAACAATATAATTACAAGTGTTTATAGTCTTCTTCGGCCTCTGTTTCTTCCCTTCTACAAAACTCCTATATCACTCCTTCCCCTCTTCAAAAAGACTCCCCACACAGCATCCCCAAATATGATGTAGGCCCTGAGGGAAATGATTTTTTCTCAAGGCTTCTAGTGAGGAGTTAATAAAAAAAGTATGAAAACTTTTAAATTTGTCAGGGGTGATCCTCGATTTCCAACATTTAACATTTTCGGACACAATGTAAAAAGAGTGTCATTGTTTAATTATCTCACGTAATAATGTTTCTGCAAAACAATACCACAGAACGTTAAACGCTAGAATATTTGAACAAACGAACAAGACACGTGACATGAAAATGGAAAATTGCAAAATTCTGCGTAAAGTGAAACGTCTCATGAAAGATGTCACGTGTGAAGTATATTGCATTCCGAAATATATATTAAACATCTGGAAAACACGAAATGCCGACGAAATTCTCCGAGCGACGTCGGCGTCGGTGCGCTTTTCATATTCGTGCCGGGCTGGCTGGTTCGATTTTTGACAGATGTGGATTGAAAAGATGAAAAGTGAGGAATGCGAGAATGACGGTTGAATGATCACAAGACATTCCGCCAACTTTGAATGACAGCATTGGCTGTATGAATCCCAGGATTGGGCATAATTGAAATATTCCATTCGAAAATCTAGATTATTGGAATTGAAACATTCTTTAAAATTTCCATTTTTGATACTGACACGTGGCGGAGTTCCATTATAATAATATATTAAAACTATATAATTTAAAAAAAAATCTAAACTATTTTTCTGACCGTAACCAGTTTCGGCCTGTTAGAGCCATCTTCAGACTGGTACATTTGCTTCTTAATCTACAGTTAAATACATAAGATGGTGACTGGACAATTCCGAATGAAATCAACCCAACACCTCCTTTAGAAAGTTATTATAAAAGTTATGATAAAAAAATGGTTAAATAGGTTACGTTTGGTTAGGTTAAGGGCGATTCTCCATGATATTATAAGTAAACATAAGATGGTGACCGGACTCCGAATGAAATCAACCCAACACCTCCTTTAAAAAGTTATTATAAAAGTTATGATAAAGAAAAATTGGTTAAATAGGTTACGTTTGGTTAGGTTAAGGGCGATTCTCCATGATATTATAAGTAAAAAGAAAATTAACTTTTTTTTGAAATTCCAACTTTTAGGGGTTGTTTTGTGGTACAAAGATAAAAATAGACCGGCGTGTGCCGGCAAGCTTTATTATTTTCTGCTGTTACGATACGCGCCAGTCACAAAATAATGCAATGTTGCCACAATCATGCCCGGCGGGCGCTCAGCAAGTAAGATCGTACTTCACATAAAGGATTTTTAGTATGTACGTCTTTTGTATGGGAAAAAAAATGTTGGAATTTCGGAAAAAGTATGTTATAAATCAGTTGGTATGTGTCCATATTAAAATTCGGAGGTATTTTTAATATTTTTAATATGATTTTTTTAATGTGGGTGGAAAATATTCAAAATGATCCCCAAAAAATCACGAGCAATCGGAGGAAAAAGTTTTAAATTGTGCCGTCGCTGTGGTAGATTGGTAACGTGGTAGATTTTTGATAGGTCCGTTCATACTCATCAGAGAAATGACGTTTGTGGACATAACTGCGTTGGCGCGATTGATGTACAATCATTTATTAATGATCTCACCATTCCAGAGTTTTTCTTGATACATAACAGATTATGTCATTTTTAAGGTCAATTAAACGAAGAGCCACGACATTACGAACTAAATAGATTATCAATAAATTTAATTCAACATCTCTTTTTCCAAGCGGGATTTTGTTCCTAGAATACAAATAAATAAAAATGCTTAATTTTTCTCTCTTCCCGGCAATTTTATTCCGCGAGGCTTAGGACAAAATGTCGACAGAAGAGAAAATTAAAGTCATAAATGGAGACCGCTGGATACTGATGGACGGGGGTAATGTAATTCCTAAAATAAGATTTGTAACCGAGCAGAACAGGGATACAGAACAATAAACCTACTACTACTAACTTCAAAAATTTTCCGTTTACTTTTATTTATATATTTTATTATTTGCAAAGATACTCTTTTAAAAGCTTTTGTTTGGATAAATAAGAATAGATAATACAAACACATTGGTATTGTAATCAATTAATTATGGCATTAAATAAATAGGTGCACGTGTTTTGAATAGTAATTGAAATTATTAAAAAAACATTATATCGCGTACAGTTAGGTATTCCCAGTAATTAAAAAAACATTTACATTGCACCAGTAGAAAATGATTTCTATTCATTACTTGCTAAAGTCGTCTTGCTCTAAGGGATAACGAGAACAGTCAGAAAACGAGACAGTGATTTTTCTCTTGTTTTTAAGGTGAATTATGCAAAATCTTACTAGTTTACTCCACAAAAGGATATAAAATTATATATACAATGCGCTGCCGGATATTAAAAAGTCTGCACAAATTGCTAAATTCAAGATGTAGTTTATAAGTTACAGTGAATTTGTAATTTGTAAGCTTTGATTAACAAATTACTAAAATAAAATTAATAAATAAAAACTCGAAATAAAATTGTGGATTCGCATAAACACACAACAGGATACTTCTCCAGGGTAGTTTAAAAGAAGTGTTCAGATGAAAAGTTGAATTGTTTGCAAGGAAAGAATAATCTTTAATTATTAATTCTACCATCAAGTAGAATCACCTCCCAAAGTTAGTGCACCATACCCCCCGGATAATCAGTATTATACAATATTTGCTTTCATCATTTGACCGGTCAGTGGTTAAATGGACATAGCGCTTGGGTCCCACCCGGGCGTCGCATGTTCGATTCCACGGCTGGCTAAGTCCTCCATCACAACACAAGCAACATTTTCGGCTTTCTGTGGTGGTAGTAGGAGATTTTCAAACATTGTTGGGTTATTCGTAACCCAGGAATGTTTGTCTTTCTTTAAAAAAAAAAAAACAGAGCTGATGACCCCCCATACCCCTTATCGCACTTCTCTACTCCCCTCCCCCATCCCACTTAAGGTGTCACGTAATTTATGGAAGGCCCCTTAATGCTTTTTAATGTTTTCCAGTAAATAATTATAACATACAGTTGGTAACGATGTTGTTCAAAATAATAATAAAATGTTTCACGGATGTAATAATACCATTTAAGCGGAGTACCATAATATTTAACAAATTTTCCCAGACGAATCGAAAATTTTTTTTTTTTTTTTTTTTTTTTTTCCTCTGGCTTGGCATATGCCATTCCCCGACATTGTCGCTTGTTCCACGCCCGTTCGCCTAGTTCGTGAAAACCACACCCCAGTGAATCCAAAGTGCCTTTCCCAGTAAAGGAACCAAAAATCTACAGTCTACAGTGCTTGTTCGCGCCATTTCATACCGTCCCCTGTGCTTTTAACTACAGTGCTTAAAACATTCGTGCCTCCAGTTATCCTAGTGTTTCCCCCCATTCTATACCATCATGTCCTCCCCCCTTCTCCAAACCTCCGACGAATACCAACGCCTTACTCTCGAGATCCAGTCCTTCTTTGCCAACCACCCTGACCCCAACAACATGTCCCTTGAAGACAAAGAACATGTCTTCAACCTGGCCTTCCGCAGAGTTCACAGTTCCCCTCCCAACTCCCCCTGCAACTCACCCAGCCCCGCCCAGCCAACCCCCCCCAACCTCCCCCTTACTGCCCCCCAAACTGACCCACCTATCACCCCTCAAACCGACCACCCCCTTACCGCCCCTCAAGATAATCGCCCTACTACCGCCCCCCAAACCGTTTGCCCTCCCATCGCCTCTCTATCAGATCGCCCCCTCACCGCCTCCCAACCCCTTGGCCCTCCAATCGCCCCTCTAACCGCCCCCCAAACCGATTGGTCCTCAATCGGTTTAGGTTTCCTTACCTTCTCCCCCAACCCCCCAACCAAGGGGCAAAGACATCACTCCTCATCCTCGCGCTCCAGCGTCACCAAAGAGCCAATCCAACCAACATCCGACAACCCAGGCCCCGAGGTAATGGCCTGGGTCTGCGTCAGACCATCCCGCAAACGAGTCCGTCTAAAGAAACCCCCCCACCCGTTCTCATTCCAAAATACCAAGAAGTTCCTTCCCAAGCTAGTAAACCGATCCATCAATCAAACCTGCTTCAAACACAAGCCCCACCCCTCAGTCTACCACTCCCCTCACCCCTCGACATGCCACCGCCCCCCCAAGCCTTCCTGCTCTTCCCCCAAGCCCCGACATCTATCTACCTACCCCCCCTTCCATCTCTCTTATTACCCCCTCCCCCTCCCTACCCCTCTTCAACGTCCCCAATAAAATAAAATAAAACAATCAACAATCACTAAGTTCTACAACCATAAAACAAACTCATGATGAAGGAGAAAGGGGCCATATGGCCCGGTGCTCCGAAAGACAGTATATCACAAGTCACAAGTCATAATATTTAAATAAGCAATTTTTTTTTTTCCAGATTTTCATTTATTATTTCTCTATGAAGAAACAAGATCATCTTTCTACCACAGTAGATAGCTGTCGGACTAACCGAAATACAATACTTTTGTAGGATTAATTATACTGTATATATTTCGTATTCCGCAGAAAGTACCAGCTGTTCTCGTGTTTACACAAAATGAAAAACAAGAATTACCATACGTATTAAACGTCTGAATTGACCGCAAATTCAATTCGCCTTTCTACTTGCTACTTCAAAGAAGGCACATAGAAAAAAAAAACAGATGCTTTCTACAGAATCTAATGATACTGGTTTATTTCAAAGACTTGCAGAGTTATTAAATATAATTTCAACGGCATAAGCCGCTTTAGAAGCTGCCCCATAGAAGTTCTGAAAAGATCAGCGTTAGTGCCTTATTTTAATTGGAAGGACGTAAGTCATTAATGAGTATATTAAGCATTAAAAGATATCTAAAATAAAAATAAAATCATTCTAGTAGCATCAAACATACTAAGTTCGGTTGTGTGTACATTAGTCTGGCATAAAATCTGGTTCAATTAACTCCAATTTGCTTTGAAGGAACGGATTATGTGAAAAATTCAAACAAGCGAATCACTTACATACTATAAATATGATATTTTTAACATACATTCATTTTAAATTTAGAATTGATTAGACTAAGGACGGATTGTTTCACAGAACTAGAACAATTCATCAAATTTCAAGATCTGCGAAAATTTTTTGTCATGTTCTGTTATCATCCAAGTACTGTGAACCAACCGGCCCACAATAGAATAATAACAGAACTTGAATAGAACTTTCACAATTTAAACTTTAAAATTTGATGAAATTATCAAATTCTGTTAAGCTTCCTAAGTGATTTTTCACGGGTCCGTTCTAGTTTAGCAATAAAATAGAACCGAATATTTACTCAACTATACTAACAGAATATACGATTTTTTAGATGCTTGCGTGGCATTGTTTAGCATAACTTTTTATAAAAGCAAAAATAAAGACCCAAAAGCCTACCAGCTTTTCTTAACAAAAATTATCGTTTTATATAAAACAAACCAAAGAACTGGTTGAAAATCTTAGAATTCTTTTTCATCTGATTTCTGTTCAATATTTATTTAATTCATGATCTGTGATCTGAGTAGGAAATAATAAATATAAAAGCAATTGGTAGTTATCCCACATAAAGGACTGAGGATTCAATTCATTCTAAACCTGAATAAACGTACATAATATTATTAACGATGTAAGAGACCCTACCGGGAATCAATTCAACACACGAAACATAAATAAAGTATTTTCTGGTAATATGCCTGTATAGAAAATCTATCAAACGAGCAATCGGTACATTAGTAAATGAGTGTCCTATTTCAAAAGGATACTATTACTAGGACTAATGCATTGAAATATGGTTACATTTTTTCACAGATATAATTTTTAAATTCTAATAGTTTAGATCAGTGTTATAATTAATTTATTCTGAATATACTTTTACCGAGAGTAAAATTATTGTACTCTACCGCCGCCCGGGGAACCATTTATTGTATAACCAATACTCCTGCCGTAGGTGAGGTATGTCTAGGTTTTGTTATCGGATGCTTTTGCCCATCTACTTCGTGGCGGGCCGGATCAGGAGAGACTGGTTGAGGGAGATCTTTTGACCTCTTCAGCCGGGCTCTCTCGACCCAACGCCTTGCACCGCAGTGGACGGATTCACATGTTCGTCACTTCTGAACACATTGAGCCCCATATTCCTTCCCACCCTCATACCTATTTCCTTCCCGGAATTTCCTCTCCTTCCTTTCCATAAAATTACCATCTACAACAGCATCCATCCCCAATAAAGATATAGGCCATGAGGGAATTTTTTTCCTCATGGTCTCCTGATAATGTAAGAAAAAATCTATAAAATTTACTTTAAGCGTACGGTAATTTATATTTTTCTATGTTTTAATAACTTGAATGATTTACCCAACAGTTCGGAGGGTTCTGAAAACAAAACAACCACAAGTCTACAGATATATCTGAATATAGAAGTTTGTACTATAGACTAGCAGTTAATATCGTGGTATTTAAACTTCCCGGAAGTGAAACTAGAGCAGTTGAAAAGTACAAGCCATACGTAAAAAGTAATAACAAAACTCATATAAAATGAGAGGACTCAATGTGAAATAAAGCAGCGCTGTCAGCAACACTAGGCGAACTAATAATTTCACTTCAAACAGCAAAGTAAAATAATGACATTTATCAAATATCGCTCTCAGAATCGCAATTAATCAGATTATATAAATTAATGTGAGATTTTGAGAATAGAACAATCCAATGAAGTGTGCTTCAGATTATGATTACTGCCAAATAAGACTGACGTCGAATCGTTAGCCTGTCGTTGAAAGTTGAGGGCTTGATCTGAATTGAACTTGAAAATTAATGATCATTAGACACATTTTAAACAAATTATACGCAAGTAAAGGATGAAAAAAAAATAATAAGAGGCGTAGCGTAAGAAACAAACAAAAAAACATCATTGAAAAAATGTGAAAGTTTTTAATACCGACTTAAAAAAGAGTTTGATAATTTAAGAAAAAATATATTAATATTGCATCTGCTCTAAGGAAGCAAATATAAGGTTGTAATATAATTGAAGACCGCTGCGTGGTGCTGCAGCGATACTTGTATGTTGATACACCATTCTGCAAAGGTTTTAATAATAAATTTGGATGAAACAGTCATGTTTGTGACAAAAACATTGAGATTTTCCATCCCACACGTCTTATTTTGGATTTGCATTCGGGTCAGAGTATTTGCCTGGCAGACTTTTGCGTAAATTCTCATACATAAATATGGGCTTTTCTCCTACAGAATGTAAGAAATTCAGAAGCCAAATTATCACGAAAAGCAATTCTTTTCAACGAAAAAAAAACACAATTCCTAAATTTGCGGAATGAAGTTCATTTCCTTTATATAATATTTCACAGAGAAATGTTCATTCAATAATATTTTAATCAAATGATGCAGAACTGGATGAAAGAGGAAAGTAAAATATTATGGCATCAATTATGGTAAAGCTGCTTGAATAGAAAAATGAACGTCCGCTGAAAGAATCAAGAATATTTAAGGGTTGGGTTTAATAAAAACACGATGGATGAGGTTTATAGGCACTTCTAGGTAAATGGAGAAAAAACTCTGCAAATTGAATGGCATTTCCTGAAGCGATTGAGGAGATATATGAAGGTAAGCGTGGAAAATTTGAAACATTTTGTTGGCAGAAAATCGTTAGCCAGGTATTGAAATATATATCGATTGTCTTTTAGAATCTTTATGAAGATATTGAGAAATTTCTCCACAGGCTACTGGTATCTACTGGAAAGCGATATTAAAAGATGTGGCTATTTGTTATATGTTTCTAATCAAATTATATATGGAACACACATTCAATCGTTTTGTTGATGAAATACACATACCTAATCCAGTTACTGAAACACATTTTGAGTGACGATTATAAATTATAACGCATGTATTAAATAATTCCATTTCTACTCACCCCTAAAGCGAAGTACGTAGGTGTCTATCTTTGTGGTGAACCCATTTTATCAATTTATGTTGGAGGTTGCCATTAGTACCAACGGATCCAATTCGGTGGGTTCGATAAAAACACGAACGTAGAGGATCAGTCAGCATTTCATTTTATGCATGAGTCCTATAATTTCAATACCCCTTATATGTATTCGATTTTTTGACTGAGTATGACATCTTGTTCACATTTTTGCAAGGAACAAGAGGCACATAAAATTGAGTTTCGTAACCTCCCTTTTCACGAACAAAAACCATGTTAAAACTGCGAGTGAGAAACAAAACCTGCTTTATTATTCAAGAAGTTACCTACTATCAAAACCCGCTATATCGGAATTCAACAAATCACGAGCAGTGATTTTACCAAGATGGCGGGTTTAGAAACTCGCGCTTCATGTCAGTTGATTTTCAAAAGCCCCTATATCATGAGTTAATCATTTATCATTTTATTTATCGAAATTACTTAAATTATGCTAGATATATATAAAAAATAACGCTTTTCGAAATTACACTACCCCATTTCAATATTCGAAAAATTGAAAAGCAGTAGTTTATTTACGCTAGAGAGATGTGACAGTTTTTTGCGGTTTTCTCCAAATCAACGGAAGTTGATATAGCGGATACAGAAATTGAACGACTCGCATTACGAAATTACCTGCAGTGTTCTTCTTCAACAGTTATATTTAAATTTACCGAATACCTAGCATAATGAACTCCTCAGATAGTATGAACTCAAAAGAAACATTATACTTTATTTACTAAAAATATTAAACCATTTACATTTGGTATCAGTACGTACCTACGTTAAAATTGCATTTTAAGAGAGCGAAGTAGGACCGTATAATCGGATTTCATCAATGGAGAAATGCCAAGAGTTGCCAGCTCGCGGCCGCGAAGCCAGACGCGAGTTTTGCCAGCGTTGAAAGAATAATGTGGCTTGCGAATGAAATATTTATTTTCAATAGGAACGCGCTATAATAAACATAGTATATCAGAAAGTCTTATAATAGGTTTTATAATAAATATTAAACGTCTCATATCAACTTCTTAAACACTATCCATTAATGTAACTACCAAACACCCTGTGTGTTTGATATATTTCAGGAAATTGAACAATATGTCAGTGAATAAAGAATTTTACGGTTCGCGCAGTTGTTGTATTACATGTACTAAACGGCAGTTTACTATATAGCGGCTGTAAATTTCACAATACGTATCTCTCACTTAAACAGGGCAAATTTTACGATTTGAACAACGTCTGGAGATAAAGAAACGCCTTTAATACATTTTATTATGAAAGCTATGTTAAATAAGAACATGTTTCCATCTTCTTTATCGCATGCTCCGTCTATCGTAGTACTTTTGTGAGCTTTAGTTAATACATTTCAAGAAATAATTGAAAATTACTACTGATCGTTGTGTAAATGTACAGAGCGTTTGGTAGATAGACGTAAAGACTTAAAAGGTTTAAGATGAAGTCATATAAAACGTATCAAACTTTCTTTTATCTTGCGCCGAAAGAAAGTTGAAGGAATGACGATACGCAAAAAATTGTGTTAAAACCCATTGAACGTGGGATGGTCTTTCGAAAAACCGCGCGACAATTACCTTGATGAGTTCTGATCAAATATCGATATAAAAACTAAGGGATTGTTTTCTTTTTACCAGATAATATATCTTATTATTTATGTATATTACATGATAATATCGCAAGAACTTTTTTCAGAATAGCTATCTAATTAAAAAAACAGTTTAAAAAATCTCTCTTTTTGGAAATAATTGTCAAAAATATAATCGTACAAATATAAACTGATTTTATTATTTCTTCACAAACCTGAATAAATATCCAATATGAAAAAACACAATTCAAAGGAGTTTTCAAAGAAATAATGACCTTTATACTCGAAATGGTATATTTGAAATAGGTACATTTATGTACGAAAAAAATCTTTATACTTATTTGAAAACGTAAACTTAACTTTGATGGCTGCCAAACGCCCTCAAATTTCATAGAAAATTCTTTTAAAATAATTCAGAGAGCTACAATAATCAAATACTTCCTAGGTACTAAATTGATACTGGCGCTAGCGATTCTGATCATGTTCTTCGTACAGTACAGTTTCTTTATACATAAGGGTTAAAATAGCATTAAAAAAAAGCAAAGATGAGAGGGCATGATTTAAATTTTTATATTTTAATTTTATTTAATCCAAAACATTTTGAATTAAGGTAAGTGCGGTCAAACATGACTTTTCTACAAATTCTTAAAAGTTTTACGATCACCCTGAATATAACTATTTTTCCCATAATTTTAAGCAATATGGCAGAAAATAAAGTACTACTTTAAAATTTGCGTTGGTAACTATATTACTTGTGAACCAAATTAAAATTTACTAGAAAAAAGTAAAAGACACCGAAGGCAAGTTTTAAGAATTCCGTGCTGTTGTGTCATGATCGGGTTATTTGAAAATTTGTGGAAGGTTGTTAAAATAAGATAAAATTAAGAAAAACATCGCACGCTTAGTTAGGTTGGTCTATTTTTAAAGGATTAAGAGATTCAAATCATGGCTTCATATGGGTTATTGTTTAAATTAATTCCAAATAAGAATAAGATGAAATTCAATTCATAATCTTTCAACAAAAAAGCCTTAACTTTTCGGTACAAGATTTTTGTTATAATTAAAAAAAGATTCTAAGAAAAGGCTACGCGAGTGGATCAGTGGATGGTGGTAGAATCAAAAAGAAAACATCAAATGAAACGAAATTCGGAGATGTTCAAAACATAAAGGACGGTTCAACGGATCTAGTCATAAGAAAAATGTATTACAGAAATAACTGTGATGAAATGTGAGAATGCCAATGAGCTAAAAAGCTTTTACTTCCCAAATCTTCGGTGACAATTCGTTGGTTGAGCCAAAAATAAGACACATAGATTTTCAAATGCTTTGCAGATTACATTAGAAAATGTAGAGCTTTAAATGGATAAATGGTGGAAATAGAGTCACATTTGAAACGATTTGCCTCTAATTTTTCTAACAATTGTTAATTAAAATTTTTTAAAAATTGGTATTATTCAAGAAAAAAGCTAAATTATTAGAAAAAATATCACACTCGTAGCATAAACAAAAAAGCAGTAACTTTTTAATGTTACCATATCCTATACCTTAGTATGTTTTTTTGTTTTATTTTTTGAAACTTTATTTATTATTATTACTTATTAGCTCGACACAAGAGGTCCTGAGGGAATCTTTGAAAGGTAGGGAGGAAGTTTTGAGAAGGAAAAAGTTATGAAGGAAGTGTAGGAATCTGTGGGCCAATGTGTCCAGGAGTGAATGACGTATGAACATATCCATCAGACTAAGGCGATGAGTCGACAGAGTCCGGTTAGAGAGGTCAAAAGGTCTCCAGATCCAGCCCGCCACGCAGTAGGCCAAACGCATTCACCGCCAATACCTAGCCAAATTTATTAAATCTGGGCACCAGAATAGAAGGGTGTTGGTTATCCAATAAATGATTCCCGGTGCAACGGGACCTACACCCGCCCCCCAAAGTGAACATATTGTAGTAACGTAGTGTACAAAAAATTGTACACGCTACAATATTATTTTTGATTACTACGACCAACTCAAGAGCTAGTTCTTTTCATTTGCATAAAAATAATTATTATGCCATTGTGTTATGTATTATTATTTACGGTGCTCCAGATTTTATGTCCGGGTTGAATCTTTCCCAAATGAAAGACTAAACCCTTCCACACACTTTTCCACAAATGAATATCTAGTAAATTCACGCAATGTAAGTGCACTATATAAGTATAATAAATACAAAACAATACAAGAACAATTCGTCAATCCACCAGAAACATAATGGGAAAGTATTTCAACGACTCCAGATATTTTCATATCAGAGGGTTCGGCTCTGATGAAATCCTAACTGGTCCGATAAATCCTACTGATACCTCAATATAAATATTTAAAAAATCTTTCGTAATCCTACATGTATTTAAAATGACCGACTTTTGCATTTTTATGTACAAATTTTTTGACAAATCTAATACGCCTAAATTTTGAATGAGAGAGCTAGGTATAATGCCAGTAGCCAAAATAACAAATGGTAATATTTTTATAGTCTGAGAATGCCAAATTCTTTTAATCTCATTTCCTAAATCTGTATATTTTCTTATTTTTTCAGAAACAGTTTTCTGAATATTACAAGAATTTGGAATAGCGACATCAATGATATAAGTTATTTTCTTAATTTTGTCATGTAAAACTATATCGGGTCTATTATGACTAATTGTTCTGTCTGTTAGAATAGTTTTATCATAATAAATTTTATAAAATTCATTTTCTAAAAATGAATTTGGTTCATATTCATAAAATGGTACATTACGGCAGTCAATCAAGTTATGTTTAGTTACCAAACTTTGGTGAATTATTTTTAAAACTTGATTGTGCCTAAATGTATACTCGAACGGCGCTAATACAGAACATCCCGAATTATTATTATTTTTTTTAATTTATTTATTTTATACACTCAAAGTCCCGATTAACTACTTTTTAGCAGTTTGTCTAACGGGTTCTTTACGTTAAAGATCTTATTATAGTGATTTAACAGTTACATTTTTACAATTATATAAAATAAAATTTAATTTTTTACAGAAATATAGAAAAAAATAAATTTTTGAAAACATAAATAACATTTTTAAATTCTTTAGAATAATATGTCATTATAAGCTAATACAAATTAATTCTTTCCGTATTGTTATGCATTATTATATATATATTTTTTAAATTGCCAGTCCTTGCCGATCGACATTCAAAGCCTTCAACCGACCTTCCTTACTAGATTTACTAGTCATTACGTCTCCGTGATGTCACCGCGTTGGCTGCATTTTAGCCGCAGGCGATGCGATGCAATGGAGCTCGCGGTGACATCACGGGATAAACTGCATTCGGAAGTTTTATAATGGCGTAGTATTTTCGCCGGGATGACAAATTACTGCTGCATTCTGGGATGCACATTTTCAGTTGCACGAAACAAGCCAAAAGTTATTCAATCCCATATCATAACCGAAAGGTTAATAACATTCATGCAGCTGTATCCGAGGTTATTGCTTAGGCCGCGGGACGGGTTGTTTAAAATTTTCTCAGCGCTTCAGCCAAATTTGAAATTAGAAAACTAATTTTGAAACATTTTGAATATTTGTTTAAACAAATAGAACTGAGTTCGAAATATGAAGTTTCGGTTTGATACGAATTTGACTAATTCTCGATTTTAGGATTAAATGACCCGGTCCTGTGTTCCTAAAGATGTTCATACATAATTAAGTTAATCACATGACAATAACTTAATCACAACTTAATCACAACTTAATCATAACTTAATCACATGACAGACTTTATATAAGTTGATTGGAAATATTCACAATAAAACGTTGAACAAATAAATAAAAAAATATATAAATCTGGGGGAAAACACGGAAAAGTCTTGTTAGCGGTAAATATTATTGTCTCACTTCTACGATGAGTTCCCCTACCCTACAAATATGAACTCCCTAATTTTTTTTTCGACATTGTGGGGATTTACAGTAAATTTATGAATTAATCTCAAATTGTAATGTATAGTAAATGGGTATTTAATATGGAAATAATACGATAGATGGCGGTAAGCATTTAGCTTGCGCCATAGCTCGCCAGATGGCATTAGTGTACAAAAAGTGGTACTAGAGTTAGACTTTACCAGCTCCCAAGTTGGGAGCGCAGAGATTTACCTACCCCCGAATAGTAAACAGTCGTAGCTATCCAGCTAGGTTATTCAAAGTAATAAACACCTTTATATTTAAAGAACCTTTGTAATAATTAATATCTGCAGAGGAAAGGGCAGATATAATACAAATTAAAACATATTCCTTATTGTAACGGACTACTCAATAAGATGGCACCTCATCATCCCTTTGAAAAGTCATTAAAAATGATGAAAAAAAAGGTTTAATATGTTAGGTTATGGGTTATTTTTTATTGACTTTCTAAGGGGTGTCGAAATGCCACTATGTTGAGTTGTTATGGAACCATTCCTGAGATACAACATGATTGTCTAACGTGTTTATTGACGAATTTTGGAGTCCAGCACTTTAAGTGCAACCTAATAAATCCATTATCAGAGAAAAAATGTTTGTGTTCGTTTTTGTGTAGGTAAACTTTCTACACTTCAGCGCATTAAAGATTAGTCAAACTACTTTGCGGGGTTTGTAGATGCTTCAAATGCAATGATAACATGTGCTCCCAAAGGATGCAGCGTTCATAAATATAGTTCAAATTGTCATCTTGAAGATGAGAAATATGTAGTGTTAATAATTTTATAATTCTACCAAGCACAGTAGTAAACAGTTAATTACGAAAACGAAATACTGAAGTAAATTATAACAAATATTATAATCAATAATTATCAGCCTGAAACACTCATCTACATTGAAAAAATCTTCCGAGAAAAGATACTGGCCGCCAACGGGAATTGAACCCGTGACCTTCTGATTGCCGGTCAGGTGCTCTTGACCACTGAGCTATGGCGGCTTATCTAATACCCGCCAAATAATTCAATATATACTAGTGTTTCATTCGACAATTACTTATTATTACATTTTTCCAACTGAAAACAACCAACTTTATTTTTGTGAGAGAGGTATTGTTAATACTAAATCTCCCGCTAGGTGGCGTCGAGACTAATTATGTCTGCATTTATTGCTGAAATACTTTAACTTGTCAAATATTAATTATTATTTTTAATTGATAAACTAACGTTTAAACAAGATTTTTATGCATAGCACAAAGGGTAGATAACAAATATTATAATCAATAATTATCAGCCTGAAACACTCATCTACATTGAAAAAATCTTCCGAGAAAAGATACTGGCCGCCAACGGGAATTGAACCCGTGACCTTCTGATTGCCGGTCAGGTGCTCTTGACCACTGAGCTATGGCGGCTTATCTAATACCCGCCAAATAATTCAATATATACTAGTGTTTCATTCGACAATTACTTATTATTACATTTTTCCAACTGAAAACAACCAACTTTATTTTTGTGAGAGAGGTATTGTTAATACTAAATCTCCCGCTAGGTGGCGTCGAGACTAATTATGTCTGCATTTATTGCTGAAATACTTTAACTTGTCAAATATTAATTATTATTTTTAATTGATAAACTAACGTTTAAACAAGATTTTTATGCATAGCACAAAGGGTAGATAACAAATATTATAATCAATAATTATCAGCCTGAAACACTCATCTACATTGAAAAAATCTTCCGAGAAAAGATACTGGCCGCCAACGGGAATTGAACCCGTGACCTTCTGATTGCCGGTCAGGTGCTCTTGACCACTGAGCTATGGCGGCTTATCTAATACCCGCCAAATAATTCAATATATACTAGTGTTTCATTCGACAATTACTTATTATTACATTTTTCCAACTGAAAACAACCAACTTTATTTTTGTGAGAGAGGTATTGTTAATACTAAATCTCCCGCTAGGTGGCGTCGAGACTAATTATGTCTGCATTTATTGCTGAAATACTTTAACTTGTCAAATATTAATTATTATTTTTAATTGATAAACTAACGTTTAAACAAGATTTTTATGCATAGCACAAAGGGTAGATAACAAATATTATAATCAATAATTATCAGCCTGAAACACTCATCTACATTGAAAAAATCTTCCGAGAAAAGATACTGGCCGCCAACGGGAATTGAACCCGTGACCTTCTGATTGCCGGTCAGGTGCTCTTGACCACTGAGCTATGGCGGCTTATCTAATACCCGCCAAATAATTCAATATATACTAGTGTTTCATTCGACAATTACTTATTATTACATTTTTCCAACTGAAAACAACCAACTTTATTTTTGTGAGAGAGGTATTGTTAATACTAAATCTCCCGCTAGGTGGCGTCGAGACTAATTATGTCTGCATTTATTGCTGAAATACTTTAACTTGTCAAATATTAATTATTATTTTTAATTTAAGTGTTTCAGGCTGATAATTATTGATTATAATATTTGTTATCTACCCTTTGTGCTATGCATAAAAATCTTGTTTAAACGTTAGTTTATCAATTAAAAATAATAATTAATATTTGACAAGTTAAAGTATTTCAGCAATAAATGCAGACATAATTAGTCTCGACGCCACCTAGCGGGAGATTTAGTATTAACAATACCTCTCTCACAAAAATAAAGTTGGTTGTTTTCAGTTGGAAAAATGTAATAATAAGTAATTGTCGAATGAAACACTAGTATATATTGAATTATTTGGCGGGTATTAGATAAGCCGCCATAGCTCAGTGGTCAAGAGCACCTGACCGGCAATCAGAAGGTCACGGGTTCAATTCCCGTTGGCGGCCAGTATCTTTTCTCGGAAGATTTTTTCAATGTAGATGAGTGTTTCAGGCTGATAATTATTGATTATAATATTTGTTATCTACCCTTTGTGCTATGCATAAAAATCTTGTTTAAACGTTAGTTTATCAATTAAAAATAATAATTAATATTTGACAAGTTAAAGTATTTCAGCAATAAATGCAGACATAATTAGTCTCGACGCCACCTAGCGGGAGATTTAGTATTAACAATACCTCTCTCACAAAAATAAAGTTGGTTGTTTTCAGTTGGAAAAATGTAATAATAAGTAATTGTCGAATGAAACACTAGTATATATTGAATTATTTGGCGGGTATTAGATAAGCCGCCATAGCTCAGTGGTCAAGAGCACCTGACCGGCAATCAGAAGGTCACGGGTTCAATTCCCGTTGGCGGCCAGTATCTTTTCTCGGAAGATTTTTTCAATGTAGATGAGTGTTTCAGGCTGATAATTATTGATTATAATATTTGTTATCTACCCTTTGTGCTATGCATAAAAATCTTGTTTAAACGTTAGTTTATCAATTAAAAATAATAATTAATATTTGACAAGTTAAAGTATTTCAGCAATAAATGCAGACATAATTAGTCTCGACGCCACCTAGCGGGAGATTTAGTATTAACAATACCTCTCTCACAAAAATAAAGTTGGTTGTTTTCAGTTGGAAAAATGTAATAATAAGTAATTGTCGAATGAAACACTAGTATATATTGAATTATTTGGCGGGTATTAGATAAGCCGCCATAGCTCAGTGGTCAAGAGCACCTGACCGGCAATCAGAAGGTCACGGGTTCAATTCCCGTTGGCGGCCAGTATCTTTTCTCGGAAGATTTTTTCAATGTAGATGAGTGTTTCAGGCTGATAATTATTGATTATAATATTTGTTATCTACCCTTTGTGCTATGCATAAAAATCTTGTTTAAACGTTAGTTTATCAATTAAAAATAATAATTAATATTTGACAAGTTAAAGTATTTCAGCAATAAATGCAGACATAATTAGTCTCGACGCCACCTAGCGGGAGATTTAGTATTAACAATACCTCTCTCACAAAAATAAAGTTGGTTGTTTTCAGTTGGAAAAATGTAATAATAAGTAATTGTCGAATGAAACACTAGTATATATTGAATTATTTGGCGGGTATTAGATAAGCCGCCATAGCTCAGTGGTCAAGAGCACCTGACCGGCAATCAGAAGGTCACGGGTTCAATTCCCGTTGGCGGCCAGTATCTTTTCTCGGAAGATTTTTTCAATGTAGATGAGTGTTTCAGGCTGATAATTATTGATTATAATATTTGTTATCTACCCTTTGTGCTATGCATAAAAATCTTGTTTAAACGTTAGTTTATCAATTAAAAATAATAATTAATATTTGACAAGTTAAAGTATTTCAGCAATAAATGCAGACATAATTAGTCTCGACGCCACCTAGCGGGAGATTTAGTATTAACAATACCTCTCTCACAAAAATAAAGTTGGTTGTTTTCAGTTGGAAAAATGTAATAATAAGTAATTGTCGAATGAAACACTAGTATATATTGAATTATTTGGCGGGTATTAGATAAGCCGCCATAGCTCAGTGGTCAAGAGCACCTGACCGGCAATCAGAAGGTCACGGGTTCAATTCCCGTTGGCGGCCAGTATCTTTTCTCGGAAGATTTTTTCAATGTAGATGAGTGTTTCAGGCTGATAATTATTGATTATAATATTTGTTATCTACCCTTTGTGCTATGCATAAAAATCTTGTTTAAACGTTAGTTTATCAATTAAAAATAATAATGAAGTAAATTATGCTAATTCGTTATTCGTAAACCACGGTGAAAAATACGGTGACCGGCCGATTCAGAATGAAACCAACTCAAAACAACCTCAGAAAGGTCATTAAATAATAATAATAATATTTGGATGACTTGTATAGCGCCGTTTTTGTGAAAAATCACCTCAAGGACGCTGTACACATTTATAATACGTTTATACAATCTTACGTCTAACTATAAACCAGACAAACCACTACCAAAAATTATGGCTAAAAATTGCATCCACCGGTTAATCGATCACCGATACGAAACTATATCTGCAATGGTTTGACCAATGAACGCGATGCTGCTATAAAAATGTACTGTAAGTACAGGCAGAAAATATATACAGGACCATGGAAGGTCACTGGAGATTAATACTCTTATTGTGTATTTAGAGAAATTAAGGCACAATTCGCACGATTAAGAGTGATGATAAAAAAATATTAAAAAAAGTGGTTAAATAGGTTACGTTAGGTTAGAGTTACCGGCTATTTTAAAATTATTTTTTCATAGTTTTTAATTACCTTTCTGAAGTGGTTTTGAGTTGGTTTTAATTCTGAGTTGGCATGGAACCGAAAAATACAAAGACATCAAGTTGATTCCTCAAAAGCTTCGTTTATGATCCACTTTAAAAATTTGGGGAAAATATTTGACAAAACGGTTTGCAAAATATTCTATAAGATATAAAAGGCTAGAATGAAAAATAAAGCGTAGTTGAATCAAGACAGAAGTGACCAATAATCGATGATTTGCGGCTCGCTTTTCAAGATTTGTGGGCAACATTTTCACACTCGATTTTCTTCATTTCCTCAATACGAGGGGTGGTTTCCCGAAACTCGGAGGTGAAACACCAATAGGGTTGACAGAGAGGGCGAAAATAGCAAGTAATAATTCATTTCCGAAGTTCAATTGAGAGGTAAGTACAAGAAAATTGCTGTTTCTCTGCTTAGAAATTACTCAATCGTAAAATGACAGCCAAGGCGATGAAAAATGGAATACAGTTCAACGAGGTGAAGTTAGGTCACCTATATATCGAGTATTATGAGTCACGTCACTTTTTGTCAATAAAATCAATTACATGTAGAAAGCGAAGAAATACTTCGCGAGGCGCTCAGTTTCTAAAAACCAAATTGAAAATATTGAATCACGTAGAATATAACACCATTTTTAGATCATGGATGCAAAAGTAGTTGAACGAATGCATAAAAAATATTTTTAGAATTAGGATAAAATGGATTCCAACCAAGTAAGAAAATATGGCTTAAAAAAACAGTTGTACGAGTTTTTTTTGTTTTTTTTTTTTTAAAATCTTTATTGACTTATTTATATTACTATTTTGTATTTTTTAACCCTAATTTATCACTATAAAGTAAGGAAAATTTCGAAGTACCCCATAAAGTACAGAATCTATTTTAGCAATCGTTTTCTCGGTTAATCGGTTTAACCGGTAATAAACCAGTTTAGGCTCTTTAATATTTGAAATTGGGCGGGGGTAAAGAGAATCATATAAATAAGTCGTCTCAAAATGGTCTAACCTATGTTGTACAAATTGCCTTGTAAGCCGAAACAGCTGTTAAAATAATAAAAAAAACTAAAACATTTGCAGAACACAATAATTACATTATTAAATTAGATTTAAACTATGTTTTATAAAATTCAATTGATTTCTACCAAGTTCAACGAATTAAACACCAACACCATTAATAATAATACATACGAGTAGTACAAGTTCGTGATTTAGATATTTTAAAATGTACAAAAAATAAAATCTGTACTCTCTGCCAATATTAAATAAAAAAAACAATTGGGAGACAAATAGACACATTAGTATTAATTCGTACGGCGTAGAGTCAAATTATCTGATTTTTATAAGAAAAACTTAATGATTGTTTCCAATTAAAAAGGTTAGTTTCCCGTAATATGGAGAAAAATAATTAGTTGATAATAATATAATTCTGAAATTTGAAAATATGAGATTGACAAATAAGACGGCTTTGACAGAAGGTGGCAATAGCGAAATTGGTTAAGGCGGTACAAAAGCCTAATATTTTTTGTTTGCTCAAAACTCACTTTTTAATAATTTCCGGCGAATTCGTAACTATATTAACTTTCTTATTCAGATGTTGTCCTGGGGATGTAAGTTCTTCGTATTTAAGAATAATAAAAACAATACCTTACCGTTAATATATTTTACGTATAACGCCTTTGAAGAATTGTAATACGTTGTACAACTAAAGTTAGCGGTGAGCACCAGATTTTATTTTTCTAGACGATAAATTAATAACTTCGGCAGTGCGACATCATCCCACATTTTCAATATTTGTAAAACGTTCTTCAGAATTAATTAAATTGAACGCGGTGAAAAGGTCTAATCTCCATGCCTGCTAGGGTGAATTCCACCGTACGTTCATCCAGTACGCCGTGCGGCGGGCGCATATTTGTTTACACGCTTTCTTCACTTACGTCGTTAAGATTCCCACATTATTTGTCTTCTTCTTCTTTTCTTTGATAACGCAAATTCGACAGTAGGTCCGTGCAATACACGGGTCGCGAGACTCTATTTGTAAACACGGCTTCTTTACTTACGACGTTAAGATTCTGAATATATTTTAGGGTATATTGTCATCTTAACGTACTCGTCCCGGTTAGACGGAGAGGTCTGGGTTCGAGTCCCAGTTGCGACCATTGTCTTTTTCTGTTTTTCTGTGTCTTGTTCTCTTTCATATTTTCGTTTAGATTATTATAGTCAACTTATTCTAATATCAAATTATCTGATTCAGCTCAACTTTACGGAAACCAGATTCATTAATTGAGTGCTGTTCTACAGAAATAAAACAAAGGCGAGAAAAAACAACACGCCGTGTTTCATTAACGATGTTAGTTTGTTTTTGTGATTCGTCTAAACGAGGCAATTTATTTAGTAAAATAAATAGTTTACAATCTGCGAACCAAACCCCGTGCAAAATTAAATGATTTTTTGGATCACTTAATTCTTCCTATATAATAACTTAGAGCTCATTCGAATGTTACATTCTGAAGAAAATATTTTTTGACTTAATTTAATTTAAAGCGGGTAAAACCAATAATTTTGTGCATAAGCCAGTAGAGAAATCTTGGATGAAAATGAAAAGATACGGAATAATCTTGTTCCGGTTTGAAATACAAGTGAAAATTCCACGTGAAAATCTAATTCTCTGATCAGAAAAATGTTTGCAAACAGCAAACTTTCTTCTAAATAATCCATTACCATTAAAATGTAAAAAAAAACCAACTTTCTACTACAACACATAAATACCTGTACTTGTCACACTGAATCATAAACACGTAAACACCTCAGCACAGGTTCTCCTAGTGGGATGTTCACGAAACATACAATATTATTATAAACCAACAGTTTTACCTTCTCAAACCTACCTTACACCCAACATAATAAAATGTTATATTAATATGTAAAAATGTTTTAAAAATATATTATGTTAAAATATTAAATATAAGGTAAAAACTGTAATGTATAGAAATAAAATAAATAAATAAAAGCAAAGTAAATTCAAATTATGAATTTTACAACAGACACTTTGTAAGTGCAAGTTAAGGTTTGTAGAGAATGCGTTTAACAAGGTTAGCTTTTACGGGCCTTTTGGAAAAAAAAACTAGTTGGATCGCTTTCGAAATTTCAAAGTAAAACACTGCCACTTGTACTGCAGTTAATTCAAATCTCCCAGTGAAACATGAATTTCAAGCTATATCACGAATATTAAGACAATCAACGCTCTACCCCCTCGGTGAGCCGACCTTGTTAAAAGCATATTCTGCGAACTTTGCTTGCAAGTAATGAAGTATTATAATTCTTCAATTAAAAATTTAATAACACGGGCCCTAGCATGGTGGTCGAAAAAATCCACAAATGATATAACCATTCAAAGCAATGAATAAAGAAAAAATTAAAAAAAAAAAACAATTCAAGTCCTTAAAGAAATTTTGCATATTACTCTTATATATTTTTTTTATAAAAAAATAACCTCAAATGTTAAACGAATTCAAAATCAAATAAGATTTTTAAAGTTCATCTTAAGTAACTATTTTAAAATTTTAGAATGGCTATTTCGAAGAATCACACAGCCTATGACATTGCTGAAGGTATTTGCGTTGACTGGAAAACTAAAAGACAAGAAAAACGTTGTGCGAATTTTTTAACGCCAAAGCTCTACGTATTTATTCAGGAGGACTACCGCTCCTAGTAGTGAATCTCAAAAGTTTACAACAGAAGATATATTGGATCGTAAAATGGACATCTTACATATCAAATTTAAATAAAAGGAACGACAGAAGAAACATGGAAGTTTCTACAAGAAGAGCTGTAAAAAAAAGAAAAATGAAATGAATAACGAGCGAAAAATCTACTATATGCGAAAGCTTCTACGTACAAATGAAGTTAAATAAGGAAAAATGCGTATGATAGTGAAATGGAAAAAAGCGTTGTCTAGAATGAAAACAAATTGATTAAATTTAAGGTTCCCTAATTTAAGAAATCTGAATTTAAAAGAGAGTGGAAAGTCATGTATGAAAACGTAGAAAGAATATAGTAAAGATACCATATAATTGAATTTATAAAGTAGGTTCAAAGAAATTACAATACGTTGTAATTTATTATGTAAACCCACAGAGTAAATACTTTGGTAGAATTAACTGCTATTTGTGTAACATAGAATGTTGAATTCTTTCTTTATCATTTAATAATTTGTAGATTTTTTATCAATACTAAATCTGCAGAAAGAACCCAACTAATCCATACCACTAGAATTGGCTCAACAATAAACTTTGTGGCAATACATACTAAAACATCTTTTGGCCAAAGAATCTATTTATATCAGGCTCCACTTATGTTTAATGTTCTGCCAGATTACATTAAGTCTTTCAATTCATTAGCTAAATTTAAAAATAATGTTAAGAAATTTATGTTGACAGAGGATTGGCATACTATTTTTTCATCCTTGTCCTTTTTTAAATAATAAGATTTAAAAAAAAAAATATTTTTAAATAATAAGATTTTTGAGTTACATTTGCACAAATCGAAGTGTCACCCTAGTTGTTTTGAACTTACTTTGCTTTTGGCAGGAATAAATATTGTTACAAACCATTCTCAAATTACCCATCTGGTCTAGTGACCAGATAGGTAATTAGTGTTTTGAAAGTAGTGTTTTTATATTGTGTTTTGTATGTTATGCATCCTCAAATTATAATTTTAACCACAATACAGGCATTAGTCCCAGTGAGGTTAATATATGTAAAAAAAAATCAACAAAAAATGTATGGTGAGAATATAAATAAAGAAATAAATAAATATATTATTTGGGTCGATACATAACTAAGGTTGAGGTAAGGGCCACGGATCTAACTGTATGGCCGCAAATAAGTTATACATAATATTATGTCTAGTGGAATATTATGTCTTAAAAGTTTGTATGACTGGTAAAGTGCATTTTAAATGTTCTTATGAAAGGTTAATAATCTAAAAAATCAATAGCAACACATACATACCACTCCCAATAATATATTAAGGAATGTAAAATGTTACTAATTAAGAGGTTAAATTTAAAAAAAAAATTAATACCCTCGTTTGTGTTGATTCAGAAGTTGCGGGCCAGTTTATAAATAAACACGAAATCGTAATCTAACTATAGGTATAAATATTATAATATATGGAAATATTCTATTCACAAGACGGATACCATCAGACCACACAGTGAAGCAGGCAATGTCTATGGAGCTTCATCGACAGTCATCCAAAAGAAGACCAAAGATCTCCTGGATGACTCAATGCTCGAAAATACTTCGGAGAAACGGCCTGGATAAAGGCGATACTCAGAACCGAAAAAGCTACAACCGAGAAGAGCCGACCCCAACAGCCTACCTAGGCAATGAGTTGGGATAGCGCAAGGAAGAAGAAGATAGAAATATTCTGGTGTAGCGGATGGGTTTGTTTTTATACAAATCTAGAGTTTTATTCTAAGACTGATGTAATTTTGTTCACTTGAACTTCAAATCATGAGGAAGGTGGCTTTTTACATGAGATTTCGAAAAATCACTCCCATTTACGGTTCCCACACCATAAATCAAGGTAAAACGCAGACAACGCGATGCCGGGAACTTCAGCTAGTGTAGTAATAAATATATTTGTGCAGAATGCAGCAGGTTTTAATATTTTATCCGATATTGAAGTAAAAATACATTTGAAATACATCTGTTGTAGAACAAAGTTTCCGGTTATTTCTTTCCAACCTGTACGGCATTGTATTGAGATAATTTTCTTAAAAATATCAACAGGAACTGGATTAAAAAACAACTCTATTCCATGGAGTGCCTTTTGAAAAGGTTGTTTGATTTATCATCTAATTCCACTACCAACGAAAAACAGAATTAATTTTCGCTGTGACTTGAATTTCAAATCGTCATCAATCTTAAATTTCCTTTCATACGACAGGAAAGCGAAGAAATAGAAAAAAAGTATTACATTAGAGAAAAGTACCTACCTATCATTATTGTGAAATATTATTAAGGGAATTCCATAAAAGAAATGGGAAAGTGGGGTACAAAGGGTTGGCAACAGGAATAGAGTTTTTCTGATAATATTGACAAGTTTGATATTGAAAATAGTTCTTTGAACTAAACTTGTCGTAGTTTCGGCTCCAATTGTAATAAAATTAAACTACTTAAAATTCTTTCAATACTACACCCACTAATGATGATTTATCTATGTCTATTTACCTTTGTAAGTTACTAGCGAGTTCCCGACATGCGTTGCTCTGCTACTTAATAAAGAAATTGTTTCTCCCCGCGAGCCTTTTCCCATTCGTCCCGTTCTCCTTCCACCTCCCCTTCCTCTCTCGTATCCCCTTCCCCTCACGCGTTCTCCGCCTTCGCTATTCTGCTTCCCCTGTCCATCGAACCCCACTCCCGCATTCCATCCCGGTACATTCAGTTTCAAACAGCTCGCGTGCCGACTATTGCAATACTTTTATACAAACTTCATAATGCCAGAGCTCACCAGTATATATGGAAACCATCGCGGGCATGCACACATCAAATCCCCAAAGTTTCATCGCAATCAGATGAATGGTTAGCAACGCATAATTTCATAACGCCAGAACTCAATTATATATATAGAAACCATCGCGGGCATGCGCACATCAAATCCTCAAAGTTTCATCAAAAGCGGATGAATATTCTAGCAAGACATAAATATCTCATATCCATACTCATATAAATACATATAAGCATATTTTTATTTCTATATAAATTTTTTTAACTTTCTTAAGCTTTCTTAAACAAATTATGAAATATATTTTTAAGGTGCAGTTACTTCGCAAAAATTTCAAATGTATTATGTTATTAAATGGCCATTCGGAGCCATTTTTTTTAAATTACATTTGAAAAGTCCTCGATAAACGCCGATTCTTAGTGCATTTCAGTTTTCTAATAAAATTGTAATAAGCTGACAAACATAACAACACGCTAGTTGTCCTTAAGCTGATCACAATTTATTCAAAAACCGAAACGGAGATGGAATCGGCATTTACCGGAAACCTTACAACAGTCTAAAACAAAATGGCGCTGAATGGTAATTTGATGACAATGCTACATTTGAATTTATGTGAAACAACCCGACCTAAGTATTTAAAAAACATAACTATTGTTGTAAGTATACCAAATAACAATATAAATAACCAACCTGTACCAAAATACAATTTTCTTCTTTTTCAAATTTCCAAATATTATAAATAAACATTAATAGTAAAAGGATTTTACAAGCAAACAAAATATTGTTGAGTTTATTGACTTGGAAATGTTTTGAATGTTAAGAATATTTTACTAAGTTCATAAATAATACCCTTTCTGCAGGAAATTACTTCTCCGAAAAAATTGGTTGGCAAAGATTTATTCAATTATGTATTTAACCCTTCAAAAATTTGGCATTTTTTTTCAGATAATATTTTCGCTTTGATATAAAATGCAAATATTTGGAATATTTTTGAGAACATTCAAAAAATAATAACTGTTTTAGAAAGGTGAGGAAATACGCTTTCAAATTATATAATTCGAAATAAACCTATATTTTTTAAATTATAAAATTTTTGCATACAAACATAAAAAAGTTTTAAACATGGCTGACCTCACGTTTTTTCTAACTTAAGTTACTGATAATAATAAATAAATAAAAACAAATACATATTTTATTAGACAAACGTATAAAAAACACATATTGTAATCTCACTTTTTTGTCGCTCATGTAAAAATAAGTTATAAAATATTCCCAAAGTTTCAAATTTTTTTTTTCATTTTGCGATTCAAAACTTTGTTTACATAAAAGTGTACATTTTACTTTTTGGTGGCTATCTTTTAGATTGGAATATAAAGCGTGGTGTTTAACCTTTCTAACACCGTTTAGAACATATTTCTCACTATGATAGTAAGGGAGTTACAGAGTTTTATACGAGACCTATGTGCGTTGGGACAAATATGGTCTCCCGCCATTCAAAGGGCTAATTAGGTGGACATTTTTATATGAATCAAATGACTGCATTCTATGATTAACGACCAACTAGAGACTTTTATCTCAAATTCAACGCCAAAACATGACCAAATTGGGCAATAAATTCGTCCAAGAATTACTGTCCATCCCGATGAACATATAAGAAAACACTGAAAAAAATGGCCATAAGTTGCGAGTAATAACACTAAAATTATGCGAAACAATTCATTATTTTACAATTTGGGAGCCGGGAACCATTTATTGGACAACCCCGCCATTGGTCACCCCAAGTGGTGCGCTACATTTAATACATAGACTTAGCAGGGGTGCCCGGGTTCATGGGGAGAGTTTTGTCTATTTCTTGGCGGCCAATACGTTTGCCAACCTACTGCGTGGCGGGCCGCATTTGGAGAGACCGGTCGCGGGAGATCTAACGTAGACCTCTCCAGCCGATCTATCTCGACTCATCGCCTTGTATTGCAGTGGGAGGAATGGTTTCATACGTACATTACTTTAAGACATATTATATTGATCCCCAGATTCCTACCCACCGCTCATACCTTTTTCCTTCCCAGAACTTCATCTCTTTTCTTTCCCTAAAAAGATCCTCCACACAGCATTCCTAAAGTTGACATAAGGCCTAAAGGATTTTTCAGGGCCTCCTGTGTGGAGCTAATGCAAAAAAGATGTTTCAATGGTAAATGGCCAGGAAACAAATTCAATATCAAAATCAAAAATTGGTTTAGATTATAAGAAATTGTCACTGCAAACTTTGACATTTCGTATCTCAGAAAAAGGTAAAGTGATGTAAGAACTCTCCAACCAAAACTAACCAATATATTTATTTTATTGCCTATTCTATTGCCACCCCGCCATGAAATGTTATATTTTGGCAATTTTTCCGCAATAATCTGAGAAAGTCGCTTTTGGCAACCCTACCAAGAGCATTTATAATGCAATTTATTAGAAACATTGGAAAATCTTTACATATTTCCAAATTTTTTCTTATCACTAAGCAGTTACTCAGTCATCCAATAAAAAGTAACTTACGTATTTATCTTTCACGAGCAGAGGCGCAATTTTACGCTTCATTGCCATTTTTAAACATGTTTTACATAACAACCTTTGAAAATGATATCGAAAGTGTATATTTTATGGACAACGAATTAGGCCAAAGTATTTCATCAACGATCGGTGATGGATCATTCTATACTACCCTGTACGTGTTTTGCAAACTCAATTAGAAAATAATTAAGATGAATTGATTACGATCGAAACTAAATTACTTTTGGACGAAGCGTGTGTGATAATACGGCCCGGGAAAACAGAAAACGAAGAAGTAAAGCGCAATCCATAGAAAATCATCACTTTGATACATTACTTTGCTACCCAACTTTTCCCAACTTTCAAGCAATTTTTTTGTCTTATTGAAACATAAAAGCCTAGTTGTGAAACAACTAATGTCTTAATAGAATATTTAGTTTAATTTGGAGAACTCTATTTCTTTTGTAAATTCAATAATACTAGTTCGTAACGCTTATGGATTTCATTCGTTTTTGTCTTCCGATCGCCCTACAGGATCGGAGGAATCCAGATTTTGGTATTCCGCACATTAAGGGTACCTAACTACACGGTAGATAGGAGTCAAGTACCGCATTATCGTCAGTCTGTCAACAACCATCGCTCGTATCGTAACGAATTTTTTTGCTCTTATCGTAACGTAATGTTGGAATGTTATTTATTATTCGGAAGTGTGTAATATGAAGCATAACCTATATCGCCGTCGTTCGTCGTATGCTTTATGTGAACCGCTTATGTTAATCTGACTCATTTATCGTGGTTTAATAACAAACCAGAACAATCAGTAACGCACGCTTATGGATATATCTGTGACTGTCACTGAATAGAAGATCAAGCCACGAGACACAACAGCAGTGAGTATTACTTAATTGTGTATACCGTATCTTGTCTGGTGGTTGGGCATAATTCGTATCGAGGTCCATAATCGTTTATAGCAAAGAGTGGCCACAAGGTTATTCTGACCCCCGTGCGTCGTCATGAAACAAATACTATTATTCATTTTATAAAAACAGTTCATTCATAAACAAGATCTGCTTTGTGATTATTATCACTATGCGTGACAGCTATTTTGCCTTGTGATTGTGGTTAGGCCACTTACAGAAGATAAATTTATCATATTCGAATAAGTTAACAATAATAATCTAAACGAAAATATGAAAGAGAACAAGACACAGAAACACATAATAAATTTATATTATTTATATACAGGTAGGTAGTTATTAACTAATTGCTTTCATTTTTATTACCTTTGCCCTTATTAATTTACGAGTAAAATGTCGGAACTTATTAATGGTTATTAGTTACCCTCAAAAATATGGATTTCCAATCGAACGATTCTGATTTTATTTTATTTTTTACACGCAATATTGTGTTGTTATTAGTATTTTTTTTATAAACTGCTCACGTTAAAAACTGTTTCTGCTCTCAACACAGGAGTTCCCACTGATACAGGCACAGCAAGTCCCTAATTATAATAGAATTAAAAAATATTACTACTATACTACACACTACTTCATATATAGGTATGTACTATATACACTCTGTACTTAAGTTAACCCTTCAAAAAATTGGCATTTTTTTCGGTTGATCAAAATATTTTCGCTTTGCAATAAAATGCAAATATTTGGAATATTTCTGAGCACATTCAAAAACTAAAAACTGTTTTAGAAAGGTGTTAAAATACGCTGTCAAATTATATAATTCTAAATAAATACATATTTTTTAAATAATAAAACTTTTGCACACAAACATAAAAAAGTTTTAAAAATGGCTCATCTTACGTTTTTTCTAACTTAAGTTACAGATAATAAAAAAAATAAAAACACTTACATATTTTATTAGACAAACGTATAACAAACACATATTGTTATTTCACTTTTTGTCGCTCTATGTAAAAATAATTTATAAAAAAGTTTAATTTTTTTTTTTCAATTTGCGATTCAAAACTTTGTATACATAAAAGTATACATTTTACTTTTTTGGTGGCTATTGTTTAGATTGGAATATAAAGCGTGTTATTTTCCCTTTCTAACACCGTTTAGAACATATTTCTCACTATGATAATAAGGGATACAGCTTTTTATACGAGACCTATGTGCGTTGGGACAAATATGGTCTCCTGCCATTCTAAGGGTTGAAAGCGAAATGTTATATATTTTTAAACTTAAATATATAATAAACCTAATAAAATTTTAAAAAAAACATTGGTTTGTCGATACTTTTAGATTTATGCTATTTTGAAGGTACCCTAGTCCTACTGGCTTTGGGATTTTTTTTTACTTTTACGTATAAGACCTAAACAAAATTATCGCACTATCGAAAGAAGATAGAAACTCAACAAAAATGACGCATCAATTTTCTGAATAATGTGCCCATCTATTATATTTTTGTACGTCGGTCGTAATACCTTATAATCAGAGGAATATTTTTCACGGAATTTCAGAGCCTGTAGCTGTAACATTTAAAAAATATTGGTTAGAGTAGAATAATCGTGTGTGACATTGATATATTATAAGTATGAAAATCTACTCTCCGAGGCATCAGGGACCCGGTGTTTGCAGCGAGGAGGTCCGGGGTAGAGGTTCCACCCCGGGGTACAATTATTTCGGTACGTGATCCGTGATATTCCCTTTTGACGGGGGTAGTTGCGGGAAGATATTATGGCTACCGTGTATACGCCTTATTAATAATGCAAGGTAGACTCCGAGACAGAGTGTAAGAAGTACAGGGTGTCTGTTGAGAAGATCAGTTTTATGGATTAGTAAAAATAAAATGAGTGAAGAAAACCTATTCGCACACCTGAACAAGACTGATTGAGGCTCCGAGATCTTTATCATCGGAGAAATATGATTAAAATTCAGTTATTTTATACTTTTATTTCATTTTTATCTGATGAATTTTGTTACTGAGAACCAAGTGAAAAAAATGTAAATCTATGGTTTTTCCTACAACCAGTGGTAAGAATTCTAAATAAACGATGAGTCGAGTCTATCTGTGCCTGTATTCTGCAGCTTACAAAGTAATTGTTTTTTTAAGTAAAACTTCTTTGTGCACGCTCGACATTTGTGGGTAAACTGGTGAATGCGTTACGAAAAGCGGTGATTGTTACGAAAAATGACATGCGAACGTTAATCGATGCGAACGATGGTCAATGTCATTAAAAAAGGAAACGGAGCATGTGCAACTTTTGCCCAGCGAAAAAAGACGAAATGCAACAAACCATATTATCTGGAATGTCAATGTCAGTGAAAATGTCACCCCAATGTCATATGTTCTTTTATAAGTTAGTGAAGTTTTACTTCAGTCGTGTGGTCTAAAGCACACTCGTTTTTTTTATTTGATTAAGCATGTCGTAATCAAAATACTTCATAGTGTTAACATTCGAGTCCACAGATGTTCGAGATGATTTCTCTACTAGCTAATAACAAAGATACGTCTAAAATCTATACAATCTATTACAATATATACAAGAAAAGTGCATCATTGCATTGAAAAGCGCATGCAACATAATTGAAATGAAATTCATAAAGGAACCTAATCAGAATGTAAATTTCTTTCAGAGATTCATGTCTTTAAGTACGGGTTTTTCACAGAACTCGGATAATAACAGAACTTGAATAGGTCTGTAGAATCTTGCAATCATACGTATAGATAAAAATATGCTAAAGAAATTGAAGACACTGTTGGTAGCTCTTGGTCGAAATATGATAGTCAAAAATGACGTAATTTGAAATGGTCGAATTAGCTTAGTGTTTAGAGCACTTTCCGGCAAGGAAGAGGTCCTAGTTTCAATTCCTAGAAGCGACCGAAATTTTTCTGTCTTTTTGTGGCACATTTTCGTTTTAATATATATATATATATGTATATATATGTATTGTTATTATTTTTTACTAAAGGTTTACATGTTTTTACTTTACCGGCGAATAATGTGACCCAGTTTAACAGGCTGGCCCGGTACAAAGATTGAAATATATGTGTCACAAAGAGGCGCAACCCTAATTTCAATGTAGGATATATAATATCGTCTGTCTGATAAATGTGTGAGACATGCTCGCTGAAGGGATGGGGGACATTAGGGGATGATATAATGCTACAATCCTCTTTGTTTATGCTACGTAATATTATTACTTTGGTTTCAAATTTATACCCCCAGATACATCAAGTTGATTATGCTAGACGCTACTGCATATTATCCTTTGAGAAAAGTCGTGATACAAGAAATAAGTTATGTTTAAAGTTGAAGGCACGGCATTCACTAATTGATATGAAACACGAAAATCAGGTCCAAACCAATTTGGGAGGCAGGAATGGGTACCACTATCGACAACCAACACCTCTGCCTTAGGTCACCCCAAGTGGTTCGCTACGCTTGGTGACTTAGCAGGGGGTGCTCATGTTCATAGGGTGAGGTTTCTCCGGGTCTTGGCGGCGGATGCATCTGCCCACCAGCTGCATGGCAGGCCGGATGCGGAGACAATTGTTGAGGAAAAGAATAGTTGAGTAATTAATGGATACATACGCCCGTCACTCCTGGACAAATTGATCCCCAGATTTCTACCCACCCATAATACCCTTTTACTTCCCAGAACTTTTTCTCCGTCCTTTCCCAAAAATACCCTCCACACAGCATCCCCAAAGATGACATTAGCCCTAAGGGAAATTATTTTCCTATGGAAATGAGCCTCCTATTGATTATTTTTTAATAAAATTCTTAGAATTTCATTTAATTTAAAAAAAAATGAATGTTTATCAAATTTAATAATGTTATTATTAGGTTCTAAAGGTGTTTTAGTTTCTTATTATTGTGACAGCTTTTCAGCGTTCAAGGGCGTTAGGCCACGTTGATACGACTTATTCATGTGATTCTATATAACCCCCGCCCTATTTTAATTTTCGTGGGGCCTAAAATGATTTATTACCGGTTAAATTGACTTACTTAGAAAATTGTGACATTATATTTTCTATTATGCGGGGTACTTTATAATCTTAACATACATCAAATGGTAATGTTTTCTTAACGTTTAAAAATGTCGTGACTGCGGCTTATTTAAATGTGTTATATTGTTTATATTTTGTGAACGTATTGAGAAGAGAGAAAAAATAATAACTTCCTTAAAATGCACCACAAATCTAAAATGCACCAGTATTTTTATAAATTTGAATTTAACTATCAAATATTTTAGTTAACATAGAATAAGCATAAACATAAATGTATAAAATATCTTATCTTCAAATTCAACAATAATTTTGAATGCACGTTTCAAACTTTGCAACAAAGGCAAGAAATATCTTTATTATTTGAGATTTAGACACAAAATTTTTAATAATAACATTGATTGAACCGAACTTCTTTCCCTAGTTAATTTTAATATACCATTAAGACGTACACGCCATACTGAACTATTTCATACGCTTAATTACAAGACAAATACAGCAACTAATTCGCCAATCAATCGAGCTCTTCATATGTTTAATAATATTAATCTAAATTTTTACATCGACATTTTCTCCGATTCACTGCCCTAATTTAAAAAGAAAATCATGTCAATAACATGATCATTGTTCAATGCGCATAAATACATTCATACATAAATACATGCACACATACTTACACATACACACACACATACTCACACACACGCACACCTTCCCACTACACACATAACCCGGTAATTACTTAATTGCTTAATATGCATACCATAAATTAGACACTACAATGAAACACATAATAGGTACCCATCATGAATTATATTTATCATTTGTAATTTTTTTTTCAACAATGGATAATATAATGTACTGTTTGTTTCTGTTAATAAATAAATAAATAAGCATCTATTATTATCAAGTCTATGCATATTCCGGGATTTCGGCACTTTTCCTAAAATCTTGTAAAAAGAAACACTAAAACCAAATATAATAAAACGCCATTTTAAACAGCATGAAAGATGACAATAATTTTAAGTATGATTGAAATAAAATAGATCTGCTACAACAACAGGCATAAAAAAATGTGTTCTCATTACAAAAAAATATGTCAACACCTTTTACATAATTTGGGTGATATTAATGTGATGAACACAATTAGAGACTGTGAAAATCGTTTTTTTGTGAACAAACAATCCAATTTCCTAACAATCAAAATTTATTTCATAACAATAATCAAAAAAATATTAAACCCTTCGATCAGAAAGACTAAGAGTGGAAAACGAAGAAATGTATTATTTAATATGTTATGAAAAGCTTTACAAATAAAATTAATTATTATTTCATGTTTGTTTAAAAAACACGGTAGACACCACAATAACAAGACGTGTGATATATAATCCATCTGTTTATTTTTTCTTAACGACTGGAAAGAATGCCTTTCATTTTCATTCTGATGAAGAATTCTGACATTGATTAATTTATTACGTACCTACGTTGGAATTTTATAACAAAAGCCCGTAGAAAGCGCTCTGCGGTTGGCAGAAAGCGAACGTGGGTTTATTTTATTGGTATCCCAACGTGTTTACCCAAATATTCAATGTGATGTTATAATTCATACTGAACGTCCAATACCAAATTATTTAACAAGATTTTTTTAATATATTTTTGTATTTTGGATATCAATAAAACTGTACTAGTAGATTAGATACTAAGTAAAACATTGAAGAGAAGGAATAATTGTTAAAAATTCGAGCAAACACGTTTTGCCGTCTTTTTTTTCGATGCAGTACGGAAGTAAAAAGTACCTTGTTTTGAACTTTTGCTTGAACATGTTCACCTGAGAGTTATTTATTATAGGCAAAGAATAAATAAGAAAACTAGAAGTGCCTTCCATATACTCGTACATTTGAATGGAAATTCCACAATCAAATTTTCACATACACATTTGAATGGAAACAAATGTTCCATTTATCCCAATTAGGGAGGCGTGTCTGTGTACCGCCGCCACGGGAATAATTTATTTAATAACCAACACAGGTCACCCCAAGTGGTTCGCAACTGGAACTCGAACCCAGACCTCTCTCTCTTAAAATTTGAAAATATGAGATTGACAAATATGACGGTTTGACAGAAGGTGGCAATAGCGAAATTGGTTAACGCGCTCGTCGCGGTTAGACGGAGAGGTCTGGGTTCGAGTCCCAGTTCTGTTTTTATGTGTATTGTTCGGGTTTGTAGGTCACTTCGATATTGTTCAGGGAATTTAACCTTACAAGTAATAAGAATTATTAATGACTTCATTTTATTGTTGTCAAATCAAAAAATCCATATCATTATTAAGATAATAACGACTTGACAACGATAAAATTAGGTCATTAATAATTCATATTACTTGTAAGGTTAAATTCCCTGAACAATATCGAAGTGACCTACAAACCCGAGGTAATTAAGCCTACTGGGAATAACCAAAATATCAGAAATTCGACAGTCAAAGACGACATAGTAACAAATGCAAATAATATAATTGATTAAAATCCTTGTAGACCACCCCTCTTCTCTCCCACATATGTAATGTATATAAACTGTAGGTTAAGAATTGCTTCAACAAGCTGAAACCGGTTACGGTCAAATAAATAAAAGTGGAAATAATAATAAAGTTTTATCCGCTTTATCACGATGCTACGTGTTTTCGATATTATTTTATGGAATGGAAGCATGGACGCTTACTGAGGAACTAATTAGACTTGAGGCATTCGAGATGTGAATCTACAGAAGAATACTTAAAATAAGCTGGATGGACACGGTTACGAATGAAGATGTTATGGTTCGGATGAATAAAGAAAAAGAAGTTATTAAAACTATAAAAATCCGAAAACTTCAATATCTTGGACATGTGTGAGACGTCCAGAGAAGTATGAGATCTTGCATCTCATAATGCAGGGAAAGATTGCCGGAAGACGGGGCCCTGGAAGAAGGAGAACCTCATGGCTGAAAAACCTGAGTCGGTGGTTTGGCCTGTCTACCGTAGAGCTGTTCCAGGCCGCAGTAAACAAAGTCCGCATAGCCAACATGATAGCCAACGTCCGTTGAACGGACAGTGCACCAGAAGAAGAAGAAGAAGGAAATAAGTTTCATATGTGTTTTATTAACTATTAATTAAGTTTTTGTCTCGTTTACTCTCTATATCATGCCCTAAATCACGTAAAATGTAAAAATCTCGTAAAGGACTACCGTGGCGTTAATAGTAAAAATAAATGGTAAGTAATTTTTTTATCATAGCTATAATACAACAAACTAATCAAACGATAATTATTTTATTAGCTAACAAAATAGCGGCTAACCCCATTATAATTATTAACATACGTTTTCATAAAACGCATTCCTTCAAAACATAAAACATTACTTGTCTCTAAATTTTTCCCATTCGCTAAGTATTACGAAATTTATCTCCACTATTTCATCATATATGAAATGATTTTCTCGCCCCATAAACCCTCCGAGATTTTTACATGTAGGTACTTGTCTTCCAATTTGTGATAAGATTGAACGTAGAAACCACCCACCGGAATCTTCTCAAACTTCCACAATATCTCCTCAGTGCCTTCGTTATTTTCATCTCATACGTTTTTCAGAAGCTTTTGTCGCTCCTGGCAATTTGAATGCTTATTTATTTGCAGGTATCGATGAAGACACCGCGAATTTTCTTAAAAAATGTGAAAATTTTACTTCATAAGTAATAATCTTTAAATCAGTCGAAAATATGGTACACACGTAATAAAAAAATAAAAAACGAAAAAGAGTCCTTACTGCTCTCAACGACAATCCGGAATCAGTGAAATAACGCCAACCCCGATTGAGGTATATTGTAGGGCAAGGAAATAGGGAAAGGAGGGAGATAGGGAAAAGGCTGATTGGGTACGATTTAAAGCAAAATTATTTGGTTTCTGAATGGGTGGTATTTTATCAGGACGATACTGAGAGTATCCACCCAGGAAAAAAATGCTTTGCATATTATGTTTTTGTATTTATTCATTTATATTATTATATATTTATTATTAATTGAACTTTTTTAACATATTAAAAACAACGAAGATTAAATTTTTTGTTGTTTGTATATGTTTATAAAATGTTTTGTATATTTGCAAATCCTTCCAGATTAGATGATACTTCAGGAGCTTTTACTTCAAAATCATTATCACAATCAAAACTCAGATACGGCAATTAGCAAACTGATCAGGTTGGCTTTACCCGAGGCACGAACCTTCTCGTGGTGGTCAACTGTTTGCCTCAAAAGATGTTCGGACATCATAAGTGGAAAAGGGCTTGTCAAAAAGAAACGATCAGATTGTAAACGATCTGTCGTCAGCGTAACAATTAATCAGTGCATATTCAACGAGATCATTGATGTGCAACAAAAATAGATTGGTGACAGTACAGATCCCGCAATTAATTGGTCTGGAGAAAAAGAAGAGTCGTTAATTACGGTTTGAATTGTGCTTCCCTTGAGAAAGTGCGCAATCCAACTATGCAGGGTTAGGTGGTTCCCATATGACGGTAACTTCCCGACAAGCGTTCGGTGCCAGACCCCAATAAAGGCTTTGGATGTATCCAACCCGACGATTTGAGGTTCTGGGGACAAAGGACTGCCCCCAAATATGCATCACGTATCCGAACGGATCGCCACACGATCGGTTACGTCGAAATCGATCGCTAAGGATGTTATTATTCTCGAGGTACGTGAGTTATTACTCAGATATCTTGACCAAAGCTTGCCATAATCTCATGGCAAAGATCATGACCAATATTTTTTTTGTAATATACATCTATCAAAAATTAAAAAGCATTGATTTTATGACAAACAGGTTACACGTCATTGGAATTAAATAGAAACGCCTGAAGTTTCAATAACAATAATAATATTATGCAAAATATCGAAGTCGAACAACTAAGCATTAATAAAAAAGATATTAAAAAAACTGCGAAATGCTAGGTAATAATAATAGTGTTTTTTACAGATGGCACATTTGTAGCAGTGTTGCCAATTTGATTTTTAAAATGTGTAGATTATATTAGTGCAATCTTCTTTTACAATGATAATAATACATTACATTGATGGGAATAACCTTCAAAAGTTATAAAAAAGAGAGTTGTTCTAATAAAAATTGTATGTGTAAAGTTTTTGAAAATCGAATTAAAACGTTTAGACGATACATACAGACGCGAGATATAATAGACTTTCAGATAATATTCTTCACTCTCGCCAATTAAAAAATCTTTCCCTTTAGTAAACTTTCATGAATAAAAGTTCTCCTCTCATATAAAATGAAAATTCTGAGCCTGAAAGATATTTCATTAAAACTTTCAACAAAATCAAGACATTTAAGCCAGTTTCAGTGAAATGTGAGAGAGATCTTTACTATTAAAATTTACTATTGGTTTGGGGATACCTAATTAAATGAAAGATGGGAAAATGCCGAAGACTTCATTTTTTCATAGGCAGAAATGAAAGTGAATAGAAAAAAATGTATCTCTTCGACCCATCTATATTTTTAATAGATTGTAGATTCTATCACTTTTAGTAATTTACTTAACAAAGTGACAAATTTGACTAGGCTAAACTTTGAAAAATTACTTGGACGTGACTTGGAGAAGCCTAATGTTAAATCACTATTTAGACTTTACTACAAATAAGTTTACAATGTATCTGTATTTTTAAAAGATTGTGGATTCTATCACTTTTAGTGATTTACTTAACAAAGTGACAAAGTTGACTAGGCCAAATATTGAAAAATTACTTGGGCGTGACTTGGAGAAGCCGAAAGTTAAATCACTATTTAGATTTTACTACGAATCAGTTTACATTGTAAACTTTACATTGTAAATACAATTTTTGTTGTTGATAAATTGAAGCTTTTCCTACCATTTCACAAGTGTAAAAAAATTATAAGGGTAAGCTTCTAAACATATGTTTTTTCATTAGAAATGTATGAATGCGTATAAAAGGTAACATCAAAAAAATACAATTTTATGGCTAAAATTATCCGTGACAGTGTCAATTGATTAACTTTTTTATTTCGTATAAAATTATTCACAAAATAAAAAAAATAAAAAAGCGTTTCAATTCGTTACTCCCGGACTCCGTTTGCCAAGCGATTTTTATGCCTATTACCTATATTCGTGGCGATATAAAGCTATTTGTATATACTATATTCTATATATAAACTTCACTGGTTTATATTATATTCACTATTAAATGTTAAATAAATGTATATTTACAACTGTACGTTTCCTAAATAAACTAAAATCTATATTTTTTTTTACTAAGAATATATGCTTTTTGCTTTTGGCTTACTCTTAAGAGGTTTTACGCCTAGTTGAGGTTAATTCATTAAAGGCTTATTATCTTGAAGATGTAACGCGATAAGTATGTTTAGTTGCGTTAATAAATATATTGAAAACTTGAGGTAAATTTATTTCGATTTTTCTCAGTTTGATTAATGAAAGCGGCCACGAAAGAGTTTAATAAGGTGACTTATTTGGTGATGTTTAAATAGTAAGAATGTGTGACGTAACGCAAGAAATTTTATTTAACTTCGGCAACGTTAAAAAACAATTTTTTTTAATCAACAAACCTATCATATGTTATGTAAACAATATATTGGCAATGGACATTGTGCTTCAATTTCCAATATCGTTTGAAATATTTGATGAATTCTCCAATTTTACTCTGTTTGGTACAAATAACAATTTGAATATTATTTTTGAAAGCAGACAGACGTAATTGGAAGTTTTCTGAACCATATATGATTCGTGATTTCTGATAACAGAATAACCGCGCACAATAGTTCGACAAAACAAAGTGAATATCATGAAATTGTTGTAAAAACAAGGTTTGAACAAACACAAAAGCAATAGGAACCTTTCGTGTCGGTTAAAATTTGTGTTCCACCTTAAAAAACGGCCAAGTGTTTTTTAAAAGAAAAAAATAAACACAAAAGCGTGAGCAAAATAAATGTTATTTTTCTTTACTCCAAATGCAAAATGAAAACCATTGTTGAGACTAGGAAGTTTTAATGGCCTTCGTCTAACTAGGCTACTAAATACCAATTCAAAGGTAAACAAAAGCCTGCAAGTTATATTGTTTACTTTACAAGTAAACTAATAATTAATTATCCCACTCTTTATCTCTATAAATATCAAATGTTTCCCTGCGAAATTATATACATAGTATTTATCCACAATTATACTCAGCATATGGTCACTTTGATTTGACAGAGTTCTAACTTCACTTAACTTTGTTCTAAGATAAGAGGTGTCAAAGTTTGCAAAGATGGTTTTTCGTTATCTGTTTACCGATTTCTGATTTTGGAGGTTTTTGAGATCTTTTCTTAAGAGTTTAAGTTTAAAGTATTTTGAAGAAAAGTAGGTATTTAAATAATACACGTATTTACCATTTTATAATTCAAAATAAGCTAATCAAAAAACTATTTCACTATGAATCCAAAACATCCACAAAAAAATTATATTTGGAAACAAAACTGCTAACATTAAGAAAACTATACGAGTACAATATATGTCTCCTTATATACAAAATAAATAATAAACTCATACATACAAACACAGAATTCATAAAAACGTCCCAAGTACACAAACATTTTACACGACAACACGATAACATACGTTTAAACACCATTCATACTAACTACGGTAAGCAATCAATTAGTCACGAGGGGGCCAACTTATATAATTGCCTTCCAGATGATATCAAAAACGAAAAAAGTATGTGCAAATTCAAAAAAAAATTATTCATGTTTATTCACAAAAAACAAAGTAGTGAAAGTGAATAATATCGTATGGTAATATAATGTTATGTAAATGTTAGTACTGCAATCTAATGCAATTTAAGGTTATGAAATGTAAAACTATGTATAAATTCAATATTCTAGTTAAGTAAGTGAAAATGTTGTTTTCTTTTTTACTGGAATAAAAAAACTTATAAAAAAAAAAATAACAAACCTAAACTTACAGATAGAAACATATCATCAATCAGTGAATCAGCTAAGGCATAATAATTCAATGCACAAAGTTCTAACCATATTTCCTTAATGCTATTTCGAGAGGCACGTCCCAAATGAATCACAAAATCAGAAATTGTTAAATAAATTAAGAAAATTCGTCTTTGCAAACTTTGACACCTCAGAATATGGTTAGGTGATGAACTACATTCACTGCGCCTCGTAATAACGATCAACTGTCAGATACAAAGAAAACGGCAAGTGTAAAGGTTCAAAGTATTTTCTAAAACCTTGAAAAATCACTGGAAGCTTTAAAACGATACTATATCCTAAAATATATTCAGAACTTTAACGACGCGACGTAAGTAAAGAAGCCATGCATACAAATTGCCACTCGCGACCCGTGGACCTACTGTCGAATTTGCCCTATCAAAGAAAAGAAGAAGAAGAAAAATAATGTGGGAATTTTAACGACGTAAGTGAAGAAAGCGTGGAAACAAATATGCGCCCGCGGCACGGTGTATTGGACGGACGTACGGTCGAATTCACCCTATCAAGCCTGGAGATTCAACCTTTCCGCCGGGTTCATTTTAATTAATTCTGAAGAACGTGTTACTAATATTAAGGATGTTTCTAAATGAATACCTCCGGAAGTTATAAATTTATCGTCTAGAAAAATAAAATCTGGTGTTCACCTCTAACTATAGTTGTACAACGTATTACAATTTTTGAAAGGCGTCGTACGTTAAGGAAAATGATGGCAATGTACTGTTTTTATTAATCTAAAATATAAATAACTCGCATCCTTTGTGAGACATGGAAATAAAAATGATAATTCAATTAAGAATTCGTCGAAATAAATTAAAATAGCCTCGGGCCAACCCCCGATAAACGTGGTTATGTCTTGCCTTAAAAACTCGACGTTAGAACTTCTTCAAATAAGTATCTCCGAAAATATAACACAGATGGATCTGAAAATTATTTAGGTTATAGAAATGAGCAAAAGAATTGGTTTTTGCATTCAGAGGTCATTTTTTAAGAAAATGTTAGTGTTGTATGTGTTTTGTGGTAGGTTTATAATCAGGGTAGTTGTGTTCCCATAAATTAATACGTCGAGTATAAACTTAATTGCACAATCGAGTACCATAATACGTGTTGCCTATGTAGGAGCTAGCTAATGAGAGAGCGATCCTGACTATAACATCTCAATATTATATATTTATATACTATGACATCTTCTGTCTCGCCCATATCCTCTGGTAGTCAGACTAGTCACTAACCATTTGATTCATACAGTTAGTTAAAACCTTGTCCAACTGAGGTGACGGTATGTATTCCACATATTCTTGTATGTACAATATATATACTTATGTACATGTATGAACAAGGTACCTAGAATATCTCCAGGTAAATCCACTTTACCTCCGGTGTATCCAGCTTACCGCTGGCAAATAAGGTACTCATTAAAACTCAGAGCTTTTCGGAACTAAAATATTATATTTGACTTTTCTCCGTGTTCGTGAAACGAATTTACGCGTGCCTGTCCCGTGTTATAACCCGAAACAAGTGAAACTGGCTCACTAATATACTTTATCTTTACGATTACCTATCCGTTAGTACTTACAACAAGACGATTAAAAATTACATAAGTAGAATAATTGTACGTCTTGTAAGTTATTTTATTCACTTAACATGTTTCGGTAGCGATTAATATGAATGGTCATATGTAATATTTGGCAGACGGTAATATTTAATGAGCTTTAAACACACGTAGTAATTTAAATACACGTGTCTTATAAATATTGTGATTATTGATATATTTTTTAACAAAGAAAAACATTCCAGGGTTACGAATAACCTGACAATATTTTAAAATCTACTACCACCACAGTAGGCAGAAAATGTAGTCCGCACTGAACAATTTTTATTAACGGCCTGCGTGATCGAGGGGTAAGACTCTTGATTAGTAATCCGAAGGTCGCAGAATCGAATCCCGGCGTGAATAAATAAATTTTATTTCATTAATTTGTGTTATTCGACAATTAATTAATTAAAAATAATATATAGTAGGTATTTGCGGCACGTTCCAGAGTAGAAGATACTCTCAGTTTCGCCCTGATGTAAGACCACCGAAAGACGACAGAATTGAAAGTTGCTTGAAATGGCTTGAGTCATGTTTGGTGACCAGATCTGAATAGCCAGGTACTTCCTCGCCTTCCTCTTTCCCTTATCCGCACCCCCCACAGCCTTCAGCCTCACAGCATACCCCAATTTGGGAAGACGAGAGCAGCTGGGATTCATGTGAGGCATAAATATTTAAAAAAAAAAGATAATATAATTGATTCGTTTAAAAAAACTTTATTAACATTTTTTAAAGTTTGTAATGAATAACCAATATAAAATTCCCCCAAGTTTCGCGCTATAAGCGAGGAACACACAGCATAATTTTATTAAAAAATATCTACGAAAAAGATATTGAAAAAAAAACCTTTTAAATATTAAAGGAAAATGCGTTAGAAATTCATTATCATCGCACCGTTTTGTAAATTTTCGAAAAATAATTTTATTGGGGCGGTCTTTTCTGTTGAATATTAAATTGTGCCACCACACGGCACCCGGTACTCGGCACCCGGTACCCGGCACCCGCTACCTGCTTCCCGCGCCGCCGTTAGGTTGAATGGGTGCTCATTAACGTTCTGCATGCCACCTGTTATGGCAATGCCTTGACTTCAGCGGTTTTGTTTGATATTCAAGTCGTGTACCTAATAATAAATATGAAATTCGGGTTAGCATGGAATAATAATTCATAAACCACTGGAAAACTACGGTCGAAATTATTTGCGAATGTTGTGCGTTTATTTTAATCTGAAAGTTGAACATGTGTTTTTGCTTTAAGGCGCCGTATCCTCGCTCAAAAAGAAGAAGATGGAGAGATATGTAATTACAAATGTTGGAGAGAGTGCGCTAATATTTAAAACGGCAAAATTGAAGCGAAAATTGTGAAAATGTTTGATAAAACACGACTCGTTTAAAAAAGAGCAAAAATCTCTTAGGGGCGGTCTAAAACAGCATTTAAAGAAACATTGTGAACTTTTTCATACACATAACTTGTAAAATAACTGAATCAGACGTGAAAATAATAATTTTCGCAGCATACTATGCGATTTTTTTCTATCGAGGGAATTTCATATAATTTAAGTTTCGGTGTGGGGAATGTATAGATATTATCTTCTAAAATAACTTATATTTTTTTAAGAGCTTAAAAACTTCAAATCTTTAAGGGGGTATATTAGAAATCGGTAGAAATTCGGGTAAACTATGAAATATGAAATTAGATATCTACATTCTGATCTATGAACTTTCCCAATTAACCAAGGTGAAATATTTTGTGGTTTGATATTACATACATACTTATGAAATTAGAATAACCACCAACTAAAGGATATACGAATCCGGAGGTCGCGATTGAAGAAGAAGATAATATTAATACATGAAACAGAACAAGACTCAGAAAATAAAAAAAAGGTAACGGTCCCAATTTGAATCGAAGCCAGGATTTCTGTCTAACGAGAACTTTAGTACCGTTAACTTTTCTTTTATTTATTACATAAGATATATTTATAAAGCAAAAATAACATAATAATAGTATTTCAAAATAACTGTAAATGTTAAAAATGTGTACGAGTGTTATTATGTCTTTTTATGTCTATATTAGTTCCTAGCTAAGCAGATTGCCCGTTCTAAGGAACCAAAGGCTTGTGAAAAATGCCAAAAATGTATTCTATAAAAAATAAAAATAAATATTGTTTTCTTTTGTAGATTAAACATATACTATGTTTTTACTGATTCTGCCATTAATAGTTAACAATGTAAATTTTAAGTGACATTATTTAATAATTTTTCAGACTCAACCCTACCTAAGCCAATCAACCATTTAGTTATTATTTAACCACTGCATGTCATTTTGCATGTTTTAATATTTAATTCTGGGAGGATTTTATTATACAATTTCGGTCCCACATATGTCTTTTGAAACTTTGCCGTATTGCTCCCTGGGACCAAGAGATCCTTTCTGGTGTGACTTCTTGTTATATATTTATGATCAATTTTATTAAGATTTTCTAGATTTTTGTGTACGTGGATAATAACCCTTTTTATGTAGTTTTGACGAACATCAAGTACATAGAGTTTTTTGTAGAGCTGATCGCTAGTAAACCTAAAGGGTTTACGCATAATTACTCTAATTATGAATTTCTGGGCCATCACTAGCGGTTCTAAAATTGTTCTACCTGACGCTCCCCAACCTATACAAACATACTTATATATTTATTTATTTTTATATTATTTATTTTCGGTGTCTTGTTCTGTTTCATCTTTCGTTTAGATTTCTTCATGATGAATATTCTATTGATGGGTATAATAACCTTCAAAAGTTGTTCCACTAAGAGTGATTATAATTTTGTTGATTTTTTTTCACACTTCATGCGTTAAAAATAATATATTGTATTTTTGTCATTCCAGAGTGGAAGACCACCATTAAGAATTGATACACTGCTTGGAATAGCTCTAGCCATCTTTGGTGAGCAGATAGGTAGGTACTTCCACAACATCATCTTTTTCATCTCCTTCCCCACCCCTTTACTTTACTTTCATTACTTCCAGCCTCACAAAATATCCTGATTGGGGATGCTATGGTCCTACTGGCTTCAGAAAGTTGGGAGCAGTTGAAACTCATGTGCGGTTTTCACATAAATAAATACGAGTACGTATTCACATATCTTAGCCTTAGTTCTAAATTGTCCAAACGACCATTAAAAAATTTTACAGAAGGAGAAGGTTTTCTTTCATTATTTCAATGAAGCATTACGATAGATGTTCAAAATAAAGCTATTTCCGTAAAGGTTAAGGTCTCGTTAGTTTAATTAATTCTTAGATAAGTAACTATCATTTTTTATAGTTTATTTTAATTTTAAAGTGGAGATTGAACAAAAACTAAAATGGTCGTTTGGACAATTAAGAACTAAGGCGACGATATCGTAATATTTATTTGAGATTGATTGAATAAAGCTAAATATGTGATACTTTAAAATAGGATACAAAATGTTTAATAGGTAAATGCTTGTGCAATGGTTAACATAAAATGGATAGAATACTGTACAGTGTACAAGTTTAGAACGTCCCTAGGCAGCTAACAGTACTAGACATTGGTAGACAGCGGAACTTCGTGATAAAGTATTTCCCTTTTAAGCGAGATATGGGATAGGTGAGCATTCACAGCTGGGTTGTGAAAAAACCTGCGATTTACTGGCATAGAGGCACAGTGAATTTAAAAGATAACGCGATGTATTTGTAGGTAACGGAAATTCGTGACACATAATATTTAAGTGAAACATGGGTTAAAAAAAATATATTTCACAAAATGTTTTCTCGAACAGGATATTTATGTATTTCATCGTAAGAGTGTATTATGTCGACGGGTGGAAAAAATATAATTTTTTGACTCTTTCGCGTTCAACAAGCACTTTCCGCTTTTATAGAATGAGATATGTTGGAAAAAATATTCTCATCCTATCATACTGAGGAAAGGTCGTCAGAGGTGTCACAAAGTTAACCCACTTATTTATTTTAATTTTATTTATTTTATTTTATTTGGAAAACCAACAGTTTTTAACAATAATGTTTGATGAAATACATATGTATAAAAAATTAACCAATTACAGGTTTTCACTGATGTATATTAAATTATTAAGTGCGTAGGTATAAAGAAAAATAGTTAAATTAGGTTATGTGGATGGGATGGTGGAAGGGAGGGGAAAGGGATGGATCTATTCTGTGTAAATAGTGGTATGTATGTGTAAATGTTATTTATTCATTATAGATTTGAAAGTGTGGTGTCTACATAAGTGTGGCAGACCTTTTTAACAGACTTTGAATTTGATTTGTTTTTGATGATTCTTGATAATAAAAATGATTGATACCACGTTTTTGCGACAATACGAGAAAAACCTCTTATTATTTTTTTTGCATTAGATCCACATAGGAAGCCTTGAGGAAAAGAGTTCCCCTCAGGGCCTATGTCATTTTAAGGGATGCTTTATAGTAGGTATTTTGAGAAAAGGAGGGAGATGAAGTTCTGGGAAGTAAAAAGGTATGAGGGGAGGGTAGAAATCTGGAAGTAAGTGTCTCCAGGTGTGACGGACGTATGGTGCAAGGCGATGTTAACTAATAACCATATGTATACCTCTTTGCCCAGAATACTAATGGAGGGAAACAATTATACCAAGTCAGTGGACATCTTCAATTTATCTTTAAACAAATATAAAATATTGTTACTGAGGCAGTTCAGTTATGAACAATAAATACTGTTTATTTCTTACTATTCATTTGTAATGTAAAAACCCCGAAAAAGGGGGGTAAATAAATAAATAAATAAATGAACCCGGGCACCCTTCTAAGCAACCAAACCTAGTGAACCACTTGGGGTGACATATGTCTTTGATTATGGAGTGTTGGTTATCCAAAAATGGTTCCCGGCATTGCGGTACCCATACCCGCCTCCCTATTGATTTTTATTCGTTTGGTTTTTGGGATTTCTTTTCATTTAATTTTAATAAATAATCATATCTCAAAAAATACAAATCAGGAAGCCAACTTGAATGAAACAGAAAAAAAACTCTCGAATAACGAGTGCTGACAAGCAGAAAATTATATAACCTGTTCTTTCCAAAATTTCTGGGTCTGCACAAGTATCTATCGCTATTTCCGTCAGGTACGAAATGTCGACTTATTTTATTCGCAAAAATACATGATTTAGTACAGTATAAATCAAATTTAATCAACTTTACTTGTTATAATTCCATGAAGATCTCTTATTACGCGAAGCTCAAATAATTTAACTAGATGAAGGTTTCAACGTTCTGATGTAAATTTAACTAATCAACTATGATAATAAATACGTTGGGAAATAATAAATTTGTTAAGATCTTTATTAACGCACAAATATGGCTAATTATTATGTAATTTGGCAGAGATTACGACAGAACCGCGATAATAAAGACAAGATTTATGACTAATTAGAAAATGAAAAAGTACGCCCTAGTGACTTTATGGTAATAGTATACAGGGTGTTAAGGGACGTACTTGACTTACTTTAAACAAAGATTCCTGACATTACTTGGAGTAAAAAATGTAAATAAAATTTTGATCTCCGGTGACATTTTTGATGTTTTTTTTACAAAAACATAAAAAAAATCGTAGCTGTTTGATAGTTTAAGCCGGGGTTAGGGTTAAGAAATTTTTTTTGAAAAAAATAAAAAAAGTCATCCAAAAAGTCATCGGAGACCAAAATTTCATGTACATTTTTTACTCCAAATAATGTTAGGAATCATTGGTTAAAGTAAGTCAAGTAAGTCCCTTAACACACTGTATATTGTCCTTCATCAGAGGCCGGCATAGTTTTGGTGGCGGTCCGTAAATTTTTTTGGGGGGTCACACGACGACGGTCAACATTACTCGTGCGCATGCTGTTCAGTCAGTGCGCTTGTGACTCCCCGTCTGATCGTATAGCGGCATCGTATAGCGCAGTGGTTTCCTACCCCATCTGAAGTTCTCTAGTTGTTGTTTTGTATATTCTTGTCAATTTACATCTGTATCTGTATTTTCTCCTTAAGGCTCAGTTCCCGGCCCCAAAAATAAGAAGATGGAGAGATATGAAATTACGAATGTTAGAAGAGCGCGCTAACATTTACAGCGATAAAATTGATGCAAAAATCATGAAAATCTTTAATAAAACACGACTCGTTAAAAATAGAGCAAAAATCTCGCAATAATTATCTTTAATTTTATTTAAAGAAACGCTGTGAGTTTTTTCATACATATAACTTGTAAAATAACCGAAACAAACGTGTTTATAAACATTTTTGGAGCATACTTTGCGATTTTTTTCTATTGAGGGAATTTTATATAATTTGCGTTTCGGCGCAATAAATGTCTAGATATTATCTTCAAGAATAACATATATTTTTTTAAGAGCTTAAAAACTTCAAATGTTTAAGGGAGGTTTGCAAGAAATCGGTTGAAATTCGGAGAACCGCCTCTTAATAAAAAAATATATATTTTTCTTCAACGATACCACAATGGAAGTATATCCATACTCTTAGGATCCCACCCACACGCATAAAAAAAAAACTATATTATGGTTTTGTTCACTGTTTCTACAACCAAAACGAGCATAAAAAAATGATAACCTTAATTAATAACCTTAATTAATAGGTGTTTCTTAGTTTATTTTAATTTGGATGGAGGGAGTCCTTTTGACCTTTCCAGCAGGACTCTCCTGGAACATCGCCTTGCTCCACTGTGAAATAGATTAAAAATTCCAATTCTGACCTGCAGATTCCTACCCACCCCTTTTCCTTCCTAGAACTTCCTCTCCTTACTTTTTTTAATACCCTCCATAAAGATGACATAGGCCTAGAGGCGAATTAATTTTTTCAGGGCGTTCTGTGTGGAGCCAATGTAAAAAAAATGTCAAAGAAAAAAAGAATAAATATGTATCGACCTAAAGAGTCAATAAATTCAACAAAGTTATAAGTTCAGCTAAACTACGACATAACTATCCAATATGTTTCTAAAATGAACTCTTGTAAAACAAGCATTTCACACAAGCAAACACACAAGCATTTCCATTCGCACTATTAAAGCTTAAAATAAGCGTAACTTCAAATAAAAATTTTGAAAGCACGTTTTAGCTATACTCCTTTGTAGGGCGTTATGTGAAATACTAAGCCTTGAGAGGAAATAAAATCGTGGAGAGATAAACTCGGCTTTACCCGTAGAGTTCCGCATTAGCTCAAAAGGACCGTACCATTATTATTAGGGCCTGAGTCGGATTCTAGTTGAAGTCTTGTTGCAGTTTCTGTAAAATTTTCGTGCACCGGTCCAACGCTAATCCGATAACGTGCAGTCACTGAACCTAAAATCTCTAGGAATGTGATCGATACCGATTTGAAAGAGTTTTATTCCGAGATTGATGAAATTTTGAACACTTCTACGAATGAAATTTTAACCTTATAAACAAGAAGGATATCATTGTCTACGTGTGGTTTCAAAAAACTAAAACCCATTGGCTTCAGTTAGTCGATCCATCCATTAAAAAAAAAACAATATTAAATTTAATATTGTTATTATAAAAATTCTGTAAGTACTTTAGTTTTTTTTTTACGTGCTATTTTCGGCTTACAAGGCCATTTTCAAACAGTAGTTAAACCACTTCGAGACGACTTATTTATAGAATTCTAAATGTCAATTTTTGAGGATGTCTAAATTGATTTTTTACCGGTTTAACCAGTAGATACTCTATTATATGGGATATTTTGGAATTGGTTTTCCCCGTACTAAATGTTAAAGTTTCCTCAATTGTTTAATAATTACGTTTTTCCTATGAATCATTTAAGTGCGTTATATTGTTTAAGTTTTGTAAAAATACTTAAGAGTGACTCTTTAGAATTTAGACTTTTAATTATTTTATGTGAATACCGCACAAGAGTCCCAACTGCTTCCGTCTGGAGCCAGCGAGACTTTGGCAATCACAATTGGGGTACGTTGTGAGGCTGAAGGTAAGTGGGGAGGGGAAGGAGATGGGGAAGAGACAGGTTAGGAAGTACCTAGCTGTTAAGATCTACTCACCAAACACGGCTAATGCCATTTCAAGCAACGTTTTAATTCTAAATAGTGGTCTTAAACCAGGGCGATACTGAGAGTATCTTCCACTCTGGAACGTGCTGCAAATATGCATTATATTATTATAAATGATTAAACTATGAAAACCCAAATCAATGAAATACAATTTTATCTGCGCACGTCGGGATTTGAACATGCGACCTCCGGATCGATAATCGAGAGCCTTTCCCCTCAACCTGATCAGTCTAATTTCGTAAAGTCCAGGCAATGCCGGACACTTTAACTAGTCTCAAATAAAAAAAGAATAATGATATGAGAAAACGCTTGATCATTTTTACCACAGGTAAAGAAAAAAATGAGTGCAATTCACACGCGGTAGAAGAGAAACTTTCAGAAAACTAAAGCAGACAAGAGTGGGGAGGTTACGAAGCTCATTCTCATTCGTAGGCTAAAATCTGTAGATGTAGGTATGTGTTTGTCTCTTTTTAGTGTCGCTTGTTTATCGAGTTTTAAATCAAAACGGTGCTAAAAAAGGTTTTCAATTCAAAAATTGATTTCTGCGGGCTCACACTACATTTCTATCCGTTAATCTGTTCAGTGTTTTCACCGAACAGTCGGTCGCAGTGGCATGTAATTAGGATTCCGGCTGCATATTCATGCAGTCCGGGCCAAGTCACCACTCAAGCGGAGGTTAAAGCTGCGATGAAGTTACTGTTCTAGAAATCCGTGCAGGTAATACTACCTACTCTTGTTAACTACCAATCGCAGGTGCCTGAGAATTACAAACGGTTTTAATTGCATCAGCTAGCGCATTACTGTCTTATAACAAACCAACATATTACATAAATATGAATTTAATCTACCGTAAACAAGGTAAATAAGAAATGATAATAATAATAGCATTTATTCGGACAGTAAATTACATTACATTATTTATAGCACTTATCATGCATCGACTCCCTGTCTGTATGCCACTAGTTGACAAAGGCCTCCTCCATCTGTCACCATTTCTCTTTATGATTAGCTACAATTGTCCATGTACCACCTGCCACGGATTTGATGTCGTCAACCCACCGTCTAAATTCTGCTTTTGCCTTTTTATTATTTTTATGACATCTTTTGTTCTTGTTTGTTTCTTAATGGTTTCAATTTTTATTTTATCGGACAGTCTTTTCCCTATCATACTTTTTTCCATTTGTAGGGAATATTAATATCAAAAGAGCATCGTGCCAATGATATAAACTGTTTAACGTGTCCAGGAGTTAAATGACGGCCTCCGTGGTCCCGAGGTAACACACTCGACTCACAGTCCGAAGGTCGCGGGTTATATATATATGTCCGTAGTCCAGTGGCTAAGACTCTTGACTCACAATCCGGAGGTCGCGGGTTCGAACCCGGCGTGCGCAAATAAATTTTATTTGATTAATTTGTGTTATTTCACAATTAATTCATTTAAAAAATAATATATAGTATATTTGCGGCACGTTCCAGAGTGGAATATACTATCAGTATCGCCCTGGTGTAAGACCACCATTCAGTTGCTTGAAAATGGCCTTAGCCGTGTTTGGTGACCAGATCTGAATAGCCAGGTACTTCCCAACCTTCCTCTTCCCCACTTCCTTCCCCTCCCCACTACCTTCAGCCTCACAACATACCCCAATTGGGGATGCCATAGTCTCACTGGCTCCAGACGGGAGCAGTTGAGATTCTTGTGCGGTATTCACTGTAAAAAAAAAAATACTAATTAATTAAAAATAATGTGTAGTATATTTGCGGCACGTTCAAGAGTGGAAGATAATTTCAGTATCGCCCTGGTGTATGACCACCATTCAGAATTGAAACTTCGCATGAAATGGCTTTGTTTGGTGACCAGATCTGAATAGCCCGCCCCTCTTCCCACGCATCTTCTTCTCCTCTCCACTACCTTCAGCCTCGTAACACACTCCAATTGTGGATGCCATAGTCTCACTGGCTCCAGACGGGAGCAGTTGGGGACTGTTGTGCGGTATTGATATAAACAAAACTGTTCAATGTGTCCAGGAGAAACGTTAAGAATCCATCCCTCTCACTGCAATACAAGGCGATGGATCGAGTGAGTCCAGCTGGAGATGTCTAGGTTAGGTCTCCCTCGACCGTATCTTCCTATCTGACCCGTCACGCAGTAGGTTGGCAAATGCATTTGCAGCCAAGACCTAGACAAACCTCACCCCATGAATCCGGGCGCCCCTGCTAAGTCATCAAAAGGAAGCGAACCACTTGGGGTGACCTATGGCAGAGGTGTTGTTTCTCTAATAAATAGTTTCCGGGGCGGTAGTACACATATCCGTCTCCCAATTCGGGGAAACCTTCGAAAACGTAGACCCAAACCGGGTCTGCACTATTAAACAATAAAATAATATGAAAATATACGTTACTTAAACATTAACCTAACCTAACTACTTGAGGTGACTTTTCACGAAAATGGCGCTTTATAAATCAGCCGAATATTATTATTATTAATGTTTTAAATTTTTCTATTTTCAAATGGAAATTTAATGTAGATGTCAGCGGAAGGACCCTGAGGTATTTCAAACTGAAAATTAGTTCTGAATCTCCTAAAAATGAATTAACTATAGGTAATCTCGTAAATTATATAATTTTCCAGAATGCCACATGATGAAAATGCATAAACTCCAATTAGTTATCCATTATAATATGACTGATCCATGATACCAATTAGAACCCCTTCAAAACATCTCAAATTAAGCTCTAACAAGCTCCTAAAGAGCTTCTAAAGGAATTTATTAATATAAGACTTATCAAGTAACAAGCAATAACTACTGATATTCAATATTGCGGATAAAGTGATTATGATATTAATTGCTCTCATGAAAAGCGGTTAATCTTAAAAGCGTACTTCACTTACAAATTTTGATAAAGGCTTATGTACAAACGATATTTATTTATTTACGCCTTGAAGGCTTTTATATGTAACACTGGTAAGTTGTACAGGCGCATCATAACAAGTATGTACATAAATAATAAACTGAGCATGAAAGACATAAGCAGGCACAACACAAGTAGGTATAAGTATTCAATAAGTAAGTTGTACAAAGGAGGTCAACAAGCAGATTCGTATTTGGGATAAGATAAGGCTTACATTATACTACGATTCAGCAATTATTGTCACAATACTACTCAAAACATGATTCCAGTGCAGCTCAAGTACTAGAAACATACCGGTAGCAGTGGTGTAAAACATTTTTTAGTAATTAATATAAAAATAATTATTTTTGATATATTTAGAGGATGTTCCTCTAGATAACAAATTAAACGGATCACAATGATTCTCCGGGGATAAGTGAGTCATCTATCAAAAGGTATAGTAGAAAAAAAATCATTAAAACTTTTAAGGCAGGTTTACAAATTATCTTCAAAAGAACGAAATAATGATTTCAGTTAATATTTTTTAAGCATTTATAGTTAGCCATCGTCCTAACATTCTTAGTAGCGACGCTGCCGACTATACTTATAAGTAGTTTTTTTGGATAATAAACCTTCAGAATACTAAACTTAGATCATTATGAGACGAATGAAAAGTATAAGGAGTATAAAAATAATAAGTTTTATTTATTATAATATTGTTACCAAGTTTAAAAATTATTTCACATTTTATTCTACGAAGCACTGCACGAAGAAGAGGCCAATAGGCTACGAATTACCGCACAAAGAGGTCAGCAATTAGTTTATCTCGTTCTCTCGCACGCTAAATCCTTAAGATTTATATAAATGTGTTTGTCTCTTTTTAGTGTCGTTCGTTTCCGTTTCATCGAGTTTTAAATCACAACGGTGTTAAAAAAGTTTTTACTTCAAAAATCGGAGTGTGCAATTCACACGCATGCAGAAGTGAAACCTCTAGAAAACTAAAGTAGACAAGAGTGGGAAAGCTAGGAAGCACCGCACAAAGAGGAGACTGTTTATACTATTTCGTTCTCTCGCAGGCTAAATCCTATAGATATATGTTTGGACTCTTTTTAGTGTTGCTATTTTTCGTTTCATCGAGTTTCTAATCACTAAAGAAGTTTTCGGTTCAAAAATTTCATATGTAATAGTCGCTGAAGAGAAAAATCGATAAGTGTGTTGTGGGCGTAACCGTGCGCTTGAATAACTTCAGTTTTTCAAATTTCCGTTGAACTTGGTCAAAAGTTTTCCAATATTGAAATTCTTTCTTGAACATTTAAAATCATTGGACTGCTTAGTGCCTTAGAATCGAAGACCTTAAATTTCAGTTTTATTTCAAATCAATAATAGGTTACTTAAATCCTTAGTTTAAATTGAGCAGTATAGAGTAAGACAGCAAGAATCTAAGGAGTACGGTAACATCTGCTGGCACTTTCGATACACACACGCATCGATAGCATAGACACACATCGATCGATACACATCGACACACATCGATAGCATAGACTTCCGTCATAGTAATGTCCATTGTTACTTCTATCACGTTTTGCATAGATCAGAAGTGTGATACCGCATCGTAAATCGGTCATATACGATCGGTCATGTACGACACAATTTAAAAGTTTTCTTTGCGCTTGTGACTCTTGACAGAAATTACCCTAACTTCAGAGATGATGGCACGTTTTTCCACGTAAGATATGTCAGTGGCGGAAAAATTTTCGAATCGAATATCATCGCGTACAAGCATCAAAATAATACGATAAATAGATAGTAATTTATCAACGCGTATTAAGCTTATATCAATATGTAAGTAGTTTTACTTTTTAATACATACTAAGTAATCAGTGTTTTTACGTAGGTAATTAACCCTTTCTCATAAAAATTAATTCCTACATATATAAAAAATAAATAACATATGATTATGTGTACTTGAAACATTAGAATTTTTTAAGGGATAGTTATGGAAATATTCGACGTCATTTTAAAACGACAGTGGTTCCGAGAGGTAAATGACCTAGTAGTATAAAAATGGACCATGTTCTGCAAAAGAATATTCACAAAAAATACATCAATAATTAAAGACAATATCATGTCTACTTATCATTTGAAAGTATTATTGATGTGTTCTTCTCATCAAAATACATAAAACACATAATAAATATACAAGTTATTAGATAAATAGTCATACAAAATAGTCATATAGTATAACATCAAACGACCAGTGTTGCTTTGAAATGACACGATACTTTAGGATGCTAAAAACAAATATTATATCAATGTTTTTGTTGTATTTCCATTATAATATGAAAGAATGTACTTTTTACTGTAAATAAAAACAGAAAAATATATGAAAAAAACCTAAATACCTTTTCCTTTTTAATACTGCAATTCCCTCGGATCATAGCTTTTCAAAAGGTGTTGATTCGATTCATTCGATTCTTGTTTACGATATGAAGTGTGTACGCAATGCAGCCAACCAACGCAACGAAAAAAAATCAATGTTGCTAGGAAGCATTCACTAAATTATTTGTAAAAAACCGTTAACAAATTGGTTCAGTAGTTAATTAGTAAAAAAAATTACTTTGGTTGAGAAAGAGTTAATCCATTTAACACGACAGGCACAGACAAGTCATAGAAAATGACAGAACTTTGACAGCCGATAACGCATTATTGAAGCCTTCCGATATCTGACGGATTTCGCATTTTTGTCTTAATTACTTTGTAACACTGATATAACCCAAAATATCACCCTTCAGTTGTCGTGTACAGAAGACTTCTTCTTAAACCCTACACCCTCGTATAAATAATACTGGCGCAGCCGGTAAGATTATTCTTCGAAAGATTATCTACTCAAAGGACAAATCGAATACATTTCGTAACTGAAACATTTAATTTCGTAGCCGTTTTCATGCACAAGACAGTTCGTTATCTGTTTCATACTTCACAAACTCCCTCAGATTCTTTTCTTAGAACTTCGGTAACAGTTTAAGTTTGGACAAATAATGTGCATTCGTGGTTAAACCCGCCCGATGCATCCGGTGCCCATTGCACGAGAGGCTGCATCGAGTGAAATCATTCAAGCAGAAAGATGAAAGGATAAGAGTTGAAGCGAGGTTTGAAGGATGCTACGAACACGTCCTCCACAATGTAATGCATTGTAATAATATGTTACGTTCGCTGAGAAACGGCGCCCTGAGAAATTGTGCACTTATGCCAGATTTAAACCAGAAAGGAAATGTGAATATTTGAATTCTGATAAAAGCAGCGGTACAAGCGCTAACACATTTCACTTTAGTGTGGTAATATAACAGCAAAACGTACAAATTTGTTCATTAAGTTTTTACTGAAACGATTTACGGTGGGTGAAATTTGTTAATTCCAATTTATGAGGCGAATGTCGCGTCGAGTCGCCCCGAAAACCGTTTATTGGATAACCAAGACACCTGCCATACATATGTTGCTCCAAGTGCTTCGCAACGTTTGATGATTTAACAGGGGTTCTCGGGTTCACGGGATGAGATTTGTCTAAATCTTGGCGGCGAATGCGTTTGCCCACCTTCAGCGTGGCGGGTCGGATCGGGAGAGTCTTGTTGAGGGAGACCTTGCCTAGTACTCTCCAGCCGGACTTTCACTACTCATCGGCATCGCCTACCACCGCAGTAGGAGGGATGGATTCATACATCCGTCAGTAGAAACAGTGACCCCGGATTCCTAACCGCTCCTTATACCTTTCTTCTTCCCAGAAGTCTCTCGCCTTCCTTTCCATGAAAATACCCTCCACACAGCATCCCCAGAGGTGACATAGACTCTGATGGAGTTTTTTCCTCGTGGCGTCCTGTGCGGAGCTAGTATAAAAAATAGTTCAGTTTACAAATAAGTTGACAGTATAAAAATTCCTAAAACAACATTATAAGTGGAATATGATTTTTTTTATGTGACTACCGCACAAGAGCCAGTACTAAGGCATTCCCAATTGGGGAAATTTGTGAGGCTGAAGGTGAGTAGGGAGGAGAAGGCAATGGGGAAGAGGAATGTAAGGAAGTACCTGGCTATTCAAATCTGGTCTTCAAAAACGGATCAAGCCATCTCAAGCAACGTTTCAATTCTGAATGGTGGTCTTACACCAGGGCGATACTGTAGTGCTGTTAACTGTTTAATAACTTCTCGCGAGGCACTTTAAATGTTTTGTGTGAAATGAGTCCTACCATTTTATGCCTTCTATAAATATAAATCTAAATTAGCTGTATTTTTAATTGAATGCATTATGTGTGGAATATTTTATTTTATTTGTGTTTCCGTTGGGCTTTATATTTTTATTTAAAACAAATGTTTCCTAACAATTGTGTGTTTTTATTTAATTAAAATCCTATATTTCAGTTCTACACTTTTGGAACATAGTACTTTATTTAATTCGAGAATTCTCATAATTTTAAATGAATTAATTCTGAAGTAGCACAAATTACTCAAATAAAATTTACTTGCGCGCTCCGAGATTTGAACCCGCAGCCTTCGGATTGCTAGTCAAGAGCCTTACGCCTTGACCACGGAGGCCATCAATGTTACTTGTGCAATGAAGGAGGACTCAGCCAGCAGAGGAATTGTGCCACTAACCAGACATTTGCAAACCGCGATTCCGCCACACGCGGTCATTCAATCAGTTTAGTTCATATACATATTTTGTTAAAAAAAAATCCCTGTAAACTAAATGATTTTATTTATACGTTGAAAAATTAACGTAACCTCATTCATAATATTTTGAATACATTTTTTCTTTGAGAAGTTTAATTCGTCGAAAAGGAAGCAATTTTTTTTTTTTGGGGCAAATACAAGGTACCTAAGTTTCAACTTTCTCTAACAGGGGAATATTATTTATGCACTAAATGAAAACAAATAACAATGTATACGTCGCAGTCCAATTATAAAATCGGGCAGATGATGCGGCTCGTCACATCATGATCTGCCGCTATTTGACTATCATGATTTGGCGAGGCGCATCATGATCTCCCTGATTTTACTATCGGACTACGACATTTACACATAAATAATCGAAATTATCATTTTTTTATATGAATACCTCACAAGAGTCTCAGCTGCTCCCGTCTGAAGCCATTGAGTCTATTGCATTTCCAATTGGGGTATGTTGTGAGGTAATGGGGAAAGGAAGGAGATGAGGAAGAGGAAGGCAGGGAAGTATCTGTCTATTTAGATCTTGTCACCAAACACGGCTAAAGCCATTTCAAGCAAAGTTTCAATTCTGAATGGTGGTCTTACACCAGGGCGATACTAAGAGTATGTTCCCCTCTGGAACGTGCCGCAAATATACAATGTATTGTTTTTAATGAATTAATCGTGAAATAACACAAATTAATCAAATAAAATTTATTAGCCCACGCCGGGTTTCGATCCCGCGACCATCGGTCAAAAGCCTTACTGCCAGATCAGGCCGGCCGTCAATGTTTCGAAACTAATGGTTCCTTCGTCAGGATAAAATTTTAAACTATTTATACGTCTGTAATCACAAGCAAGTTATTGTTGAAATTTTGTCAAAGAACTAAAGTGTCTCAATTAGATTTTTTGATAGTGTAAAAAAAAATCGAAATAAAGAAATATTTGAAAGTTATGATTGCGGGCGTCATATAGATGAAAACCAGCAGACAAGGACAAAGTCATGACTTCATAAAAAATACGAAAGCTGAAAAATTCAATTAAATATGCTAAGACAGAAATGATAGCAAAACAATATCTATGGTTCCATATTGCTGCCTCTACCTACCTCTCTGTCGACCACTTTGGATAACGAACTCTTAATTGAGTTTAACGGATAACAAACAAAGCAAGGTACAAATCTAATTAGTAATCTGATGGAAATTGGGGATCGCTGAAACGCTAGCCCGATCTTCCATTCTGAACTTTTAATTTAGCAGGTAGTTGAAAATTAGTTAAATAAATAATTGAAGTTTTCGATAGCAGGTGGGAAGGATGCAAGAAAAGCGGTATTTTAGAACTCTTTTTCCATTATAAGTTATGGTAAGTGGTGTTGTAATATTCTTTAGGTCTTAAAAATAAATCTAGTAGTAGGAACCGTGATAGTGAATTGATTGTGTTGTATAAAGTCTCGATGACATTGAGCGAGTTTACAAGCTACTATCTGGGATATTCACTATATATATGTTAGTTAACTCGATAAGTGTAATCGTATTACTATCTAACTATCAGATTACGGACAGTCTACGAAAAAAATTGAAAGGTGGTCAACTTTACTCGCTACTCGCTGAAGATGGCGGCCTACCAACAGCTGATTTCGTAATTGTCAAAATAAGTTAGCGCAGGAGCCGTTTCTCTCGCTACTGGCTAGCGTGTGGCGCTAGCTGCGAGAAGTTTTTTGCAAAATGTCGACCGAATTGGTTAGCGTCGGAGTCATTATTTTAGCTGCTACTGTCGCTACTGAGTGAGTAGACAGTTTTGAGTGTCATCATGACACACAAAACTCTCTGAATACCCATTCAAAATGAAAAATTATTTTTGTAATCAAAAGGTATATCAAATATAACTAACTAACTAACTAACCATCACGCCGTTTCCCCGAAGGGGTGGGCAGATAGGTCAGACCGCCAAACAACTCGGTCTTGGCACACACTCCTTGCCTCGTTCACATTCAATCATCGTCTCATACATGCTCTTCTATTATTCTGACTCTTGACATGGCCCGACTCAAGTATCTGATTCACTTGGTCGTGCCATGTCTCTGAGCGTTCCTGACTTCTTCTACCATTCACTAGTACGGAAATGTGCAACTTCGTTTATTCGTGTTTTAAATTATAAAATATAAGCCATTAAAGATTTATTTAATTAAAATTACTACCGAAAAAAACGCATTTAGACAATGGTTTATTTTTTAATCATATTTTTTATAAAATTATTACAACAGATAATGCAGGATATATTTTTTTAATAATTATAATAAAATCACAAAAACAATCCAAAATGAAGCCAAATTGAATCATCATTTTAAACAAAAATAAATAAAATAGACATCCGTACCAGATATTTAATACAGCTTTGGATTAAAAAAATATTGATCAGTTTGATTAAGTATTTTGGCCTCCAATCCAAAATTAAGTTTTGTATGAAACGGATCGAAAAGGGTTCCTCTTAAAATTTCGTACAGAAACCCTTATTTACCTACTTCAAAGTGAGTCAAATACTGTAAAAAAGTAGAACTAGAAATTATTTGCGATCAGTAACATACCTATATTATAACACTAGTTTACAAAAATCCAGCAGGTAAGATGAAATAAAACTGAGGAGAGACAATTTAAAGAAAATACAATCCGACATAATAATCTTAATACCTAGGTATATAAAAAAGTCGGGTTAGTTACACTATTTATAATTACGGCTGAACTGATTTTCACGTTCTTTGATTTGTTGGATCTGTCTCCACCCCGAATAGAAGAATAGCTATTAAAACATCATTCAGCTATTAAAAATTATTTTCCTCATACATTTTGTATGGAACAAATTCTCATCTTTTGAAAGAGCTGCAGCAATTGTGATAAATATAATATTGAATAGTGAGTGAATTCAAAAAATTCAAAATTGTCAAATGTCAATGCGCTGATTGTTTGGCTTTTGTTCCATATAATGCTTCCCCTCTTTCTTACACACTAAATGTCAATAGTCGAAAATGAGACAAACAGTGAACGTATGTCTGCACCCCTCCAAAGGAAAACATATATATATATATATATCTGCCTCATACGAATAAAGAAAATGAAATGGATTTCCCATAAATAAGTGAAAAAGTAAGAAAATCACAAAAAATATAAATCCGTACACAACGCCATTTCTGATAATGATCAAAAACAAAACACGGACAGATGCGCATCGGTTATTGCTTCATCGTTTAGTTTTTAACTTAATAAAAAAACTGAATTAAATTCAGCTAATAAGTTAACAACACAATACTTATTGATTCTGAGGCGGTACGAAGTTCGTCAGGTCAGCTAGTATGTGGATAAAAATGTTTGTATAAATAAAACCACTAAAGTTTGTAGAGGAGAATGAAATCTGAATAATTTAGTACAGACTGTGGTACATAACATAAGCGGAAGAAAAATGCTACCCACAAGCGAAATAAAACAGTGAACGATGGGTTTGAAAGATAAATGGAAAAGTAAGCCCGTATGCTAACAAGTATATCTGCCAGTGCAATATGTGCAAAGCACAACAGAGTGCAAACCCAAACAAAGTAAACACTGCGATTGCCTGAAATTTCAGACAACAGAAAGAAACAAACGCGTTTTCATTCGATGCATTTCCACCACAATCTAAAAACTACGAGAATAACAAATCTGTGAATGTTTGTTTATACAAAATACTTTACATGATTGTATTTGGTACTACTAAAAAGTGTATTAATTGTTGTGTAACTAAAAAAAATATTATTTATTTATTTAAACGCCATAGAATGGCTTTTACATTCAAGTGATAGGTATATGATATTGTAAGCATACAGTGTTACACAGGAGAGTATCAGTATTACAATAATAACAAAATATAAGAATGTACATTTAACAAAGTATGTGTTAGATTTGAAATTAAAAAACTTTTTCAATGGAATTCCACCACGAATTAACAGTGCAAAAACTAGACTCATTAAAAGTATGTGTGATAAAAGCAAGTATTTAGGTATAGGATATTATTTTGTGTTACGAAACTACTGTTACTATACTAAAAAAATAATTATTTATGCATTGAACCGCTTACTCGTTAATACGAAATATTTTTTATTCAAACAGTTAGATTTAGCTTTATTATTACGAAAAGTGAGTATTTGTGTCGGAGGAGACAAAAACATGCAAAAATAAAAATTTAACATTTTAATTTTGTTTCAATTAATTCATTTACGCGGTTTTTATTTAACATTTCATAGAAAATCAATCAATGCTGCCAATCATAGAAAATCAATCAATGCTGCCAATCATAGAAAAAATATTATTGCCATATAAAACAAAGTGAATGCATTATTGACAAGATTGTACTTATATATTTAATATATAACAGCAGAACATGGAGAGAAATGTATTAGAATAATTTTACACATACCCGCTAAATAAGCCCTGCTTTGCCAAACAAACCATTCACAACCTGGGATGTTTTTTAAAATTATGAAGACATGCAGCTTTTGTAGTTTGAATTTCAACCCAATAATTCGAAGTAGGTACTTCTTTGTTTTTATTTTGACGAGAATTTATTTTATAAGATTGATATTTCCGACAAATGTCATATTTGATTGTCTATAAATTAAAAAAGGAATATTCCGTATTATCCGTGCATCAAACTTCGACAACACAAACGTTCCGTATTATCCGTGAGGTGGACTCTATGGGTATTTACCAAAAAAATAATATCAATGTTATAACAACTGAGAACAAATTATTTAAGAAGTATTATTTAGAATAAAAAATATGTAAACAAAGGGGACTTGTTAGAGAAGTTGTCAACAGAATTTATAGACACTAAATAGAGTAAATTTGTATTGAGTTTTTTTATTTTTTTTTTTTATTACATTAGTTACATTTATACAGCAAAATTACATAATAATAATAATATTTCAAATAACTGTAGATATTAAAATGTGTACAAGTGTTATTATGTCTTGTACGTTATTAGTTCCTAGCTAGGCAGATTGCCTGTTCTAAGGAACCAAATGCTGGTGAAAAATGCCAAAAATGTCTTCTGTAAAAAAAAAGAAAAAACAAAATATTGTTTTTTTTTTTTTGTAGATTAAATATACATTTACTAAGTTTAAATATACTATACTAAGTTTTTACTGATTGTGCCATTAATAGTTAGCCATGTGTATTTTTAAGTTTTAAATGACATTATTTAATAATTTTTCAGACTCAATCCTACCTAAGTCTATCAACCATTTAGTTATTATTGTACCGATGCATGCCATTTTACATGTTTTAATATTTAATTCTGGTGGGATTTTATTATACAATTTCGGTCCCAGATATGTATATGTCTTTTGAAACTTTGCCGAATTGCTCCCTGGGACCACGAGATCCTTTCTGGTGTGACTTCTTGTTATATATTTATGGTCAATTTGCTTAAGATTTTCTACATTTTTATGTACGTGGATAATAACCTTTTTTATATAGTTTTGACGAACATCAAGTACATAAAATTTTTTGTAGAGCTGATCGCTAGAAAACCTATAGGGTTTACGCATAATGACTCTAATTATGGATTTCTGGGCCTTCACTAATGGATCTAAAATTGTTCTACCTGACGCTCCCCAACCAATACAACCATACGTTAAGATGGGGTTGCATAATCCGAAATATATTTTTCTTAAGTCTTGTTGTTTGATTATGTTTCGTAATACAAAGAATACATGAATCAATTTTCTTACCCTTATTGAAAGTTTGTCGATGTGAAATTTCCACTTAAGATGATTGTCTATAATAACGCCTAGATATTTGATGTTTTTCACACTCTCCAAAGCTTCACAGTTGCAGTTAGAATCAATATTATCGGAATTACAGTTAGTCTTATGTGTTTTTATTGTGTATGATGTACTAGGTTGTCCTATTATAGTTGAACTGAATCTTATGTATTTAGTTTTAGCTATATTTAATGTAAGTAGATTTTTGTCAAGCCATTGTTTTATCGCATTGATTCCACTTTCAGCATGTTTATGTGTTTGAGTCCAGTCGTCTCCTTCAAATATAGCTACCGTATCGTCAGCGAATGTAATAATTTTTCCGCCTACTTTTAGGTCGCATAACTCATTTATGTAGATTATAAATAGAAGAGGTCCCAATGTGCTTCCTTGCGGTACCCCAAAGTTAGTGTCTAGTGAATTACTTACTATTTTTCCCAATTTGAGTTGCTGGCTTCTACCTGTTAAGTAACTCTTTAACCATTCGTAGGGCATTCCTACAATGCCAATATTTTTTAATCTTTTGAGGAGTAATTTATGTGAAATCGTATCAAAAGCCTTGGCTAAGTCTAAGAACAGTGCAATGTTTTTCTTTCCGCGATCTATATTTCTAGAAATATGTTCTGTAAGTTGCGCTATAGCATCGTCCGTTCCCCTCCCCGGCCGAAAGCCAAACTGATTTTTGCTTAAAAGTTTTCGGCTCTCTACATAATTACTTAATCTATTTTTAAATATTTTTTCTATAATTTTTGAGATAGCACTTAACAGGGATATCGGCCTATAATTGCCCACTTGGTTTTTAGGTCCACTTTTGTAGATCGGTACCACTAAAGACTTTTTTAGATGGTCGGGGAAAACCCCTGAAGAAAAGCTTTTATTGAAGATGTTCGATAAAGGTGATGCAATATTGTGTTTAATGATTTTAAGTATATGAGTGTTAAGACCGTCAGGACCTTTCGAATGTGTATTATTGAGATTGTCAATAATTTTTAAAACCTCTTCATTTGTCGTAGGTGAAAATTGAAAGGAAAAAGAATTATGTTTTGTTTCTATTGCCGATGCCAGTGAATCTTCAGTTTCCTTGGTGACACTTAGGATGTTTTCCGCAAGGTTAGACCCCACCGCCGTAAAGTATTGGTTAGTGTGGGAAGCAATTATGCCCGAATCAGTAGTGGCTGTGTTTCCAATCAGGAGTTCATTAATATTAGGGTCAATTGTGTGCTTAGTATTGGTAATTTGTTTAACGATGTTCCACATGTTTTTACTAGATGGATCTCGGTCGAGTTGATGCTTATAGTACCGTTCTTTTGCATTACGTATAACATCTTTACAAATGTTACGATACTTACGGTAATTCTGTTGTTTGAGAGTGTTTTGTGGATCTTTGGTCGCCACTTTGTGTAAATGATTTCTTTTGTGTATAGCTTTTACAATACCTCTGCTAATCCAAGGAGTAAGTTGTATTTTTTTATGTGCAATAAGTTTATCTTTTGAATTTTGTGTTATATGCATGTTGATTTTGTTAATAAATAAGTTGAGTGCGTTGTTAACATCAGTCACTCCACATACATCTTGCCATGTTTCCTCATTTAGATCTTTAATTAATCCCTCATAGCATATGGATGATGTGAACTGTTTAGTGTTTACTTGTTTTTTAAGAGATGTATTTGAAATGCTTATTGCTGTTGTATAGTGATCAGTTATTGTATTGTGTATAACAAATGCATTGGAAGCCATAATATTTCTGGTATTTATGTGATCTAAACATGACATGCTATTATTTTGAACCCTGGTAGGAACTTTAATATTTATTGCAAAGTTGTTTTCTGCCATGGCGCACATGTAATCGTGACATTGTCTGTGTATATTTCCAAATGTGTTTATATTTATATCCCCCATCAATATTTGTTGTTTGAAATCACTACATTTTTTGAGTTCAGATATGAGATTATCCAGAAATGGATGTATGTCATGGAATGATGGTGATCTGTAAATGGCTAAAATACATAGATATCCATTAATTACTAACTTCAGACAATTTGATTGACTGATGCAAATTTCTTGAACTTGACAGTGAATGTCATCGCGAATGTAGGTTACGACTCCACTATTTTGATTTAATTTTTGTGTTGTGTGATATTCATGATATCCTGTAATTTGTTTTGCGAAATATGATTCATTCAGTCTGCATTCTGTAAGGATTATTATATGAAATCTAGCAGTTGACTTAATACTGTCTAAAAATAAAAGAAAGTCATCAAAATTTTCCATTGTACGGATATTTTGATGTATAATATTGATTTTGTTTAAGCTCCAGTTAAATTCGTTGAGTTCATCAATTTCTTCTATGATAAATTCATTGTTTGGCTCTCCAAAATTATCTATTTCCATATAAGCGTTTAAACCCATTTTATTTTAGATATATTATGAAATGTTATCTTAGGATCGCTGAGTTTTAGGTCTATATTTACAATTGCAAAGAGGGAGATTAGACAATAAAAATATTTTAATTTACGTTTGGTGTTTGTTGATGGAGATAATGTTTGTGTTAGGTTCAAATTGCACGGTATTAATAATAATTTGAAATACTTAGTGTATACTATGGTGATAAATGGGATGATCTGATAGTGATCTAAATGTTTAGTGCTTTCTGCTGAAAATAATAATAATAGTATAAGAGAAAAAACAGTACCTTCTAGTCATTTAATGTCCGTTAGCTTTTGGTCCGAATCAATCAGTATTGGCCTCGAATTATCGTCCCTTTTTACAAAAATTCTCCCAGCCTTTGTCCAGACATATCTATAACTATGTTCCTGTGCTAACTGCCTGGCTAGGAACCATAAACGTTTGGCTTGAAAAGTTAGGTGTTCAGAAACATATATTGGGTTTCTGGGACCTGACATACCTATAACACTTGTATTCATTTTTCCTTCTTTATTTTCACTTTGGTTAAATTTTTTTATTGCAGAGTGTAAATGTTCTTTATGCGTTACTGAGGTTAGTTTAACAATTACGGTCCGTGGTTTATTATCCCTGGCTTGAGTAGGTTTTTCCCTTCGCGTAACTCGGTAGATTTCTTCAATGTCCTTTGATCCTAGACTGCAGTTTGTTGTTTTGCTTATGATGAATATAATGTCTTTTAAGTTATCTGGCGTTTCTTCTTGAATTTCAGGAATTCCGCGAAATTCTAGGGACTTTATGTTTGCTTCCCTGTTTTTCTGTTCCGCGTCAGTTTCCAATGCCTGGATGCGGCTTTGTAAATCCGTGTAGACTTTTTTCTGTGATAATTCAACGTCATTTATGCGCTTTCTGAATTCGTCGTGTTGATCCGACAAGAATTGTATTGATTTTATGATTTCTTTATTTTGCGACATGATCGATTCATATTTTTGTGCGTACGACTCAAATTTTTCCTCCACAAAATTCATTATCGCTGTTTTAAAGTTGTTTAATTCCAATTTGAATAGATCGGATGTAAGTAGGCTTTGATTTCCTCCATCTGTGGATGAAGTTTGTAAGTTTTCTGTGCCGGGTGACTGGGCGTTTGCAGATTTTGGTGTTTGTATTGTCTGTTTAGTGTGTTTTACAATAGATGGCTCTTGATCATTTGTAACCTCAAACAACGTTTTGGTTTTGTTATTTTTAACTATTTTTGGGCACTTTTTGCATATCCACTGTGAATTTCTTGCACCACGGCGTGGGGTTTCCACTATATCAGCGCAAATAAGATGGTAGTTATTATTACAAACACTACAAGATATAAATTCCGATGGACTGTCAATATTTTTTTCACATACGATGCACTGTGTATTCATCGTGATTTATTAAAAAACAGGTGATATCGTGATGGATATTTTGCTTAAATGTTGTTGATGGTGATAGTTTCACTTAAGTTTCTTTAAGAAAGGCACTTTTTGTGTTTTATACCGACTGACTCGTTTAGAAGAGATTGACAGTAAAGTTTGTGACAGTTTTTAATGAAGGTAAAACACTGAAAAAAGGCCACTTTGCAAGATAAAAATGCACTGGTTTGATGCGCGATCTTCGATTTATAATATCTGAGTAATTTAAACTTAGTTCACTATTGTTTTTTGGTAATTTTTTAAATTAATTTGATGTTAACATAAAAATACGTCAACACTAGTATCTGTAGGTAAAGGTTTATTGTTACCTTATAAGTTATCTTTGTTTGGAATTACTAAGCAGGTTTTGCTAATTAGCTAATTGTGTCAGGGCTATCAGTTAAACATTTAATAATAGTTTTGGTTTATAAAAAAACATTTTTAATAAAATAATATATTTAATAGCTATCACTCTTCATATTGATAGTAAAGATATCTGAAGTAGTTAAGAATCTGTAGTAAAATATGACAAAGAATCAATGCACATGAATATTATCATGTCTAACTTTGATTATTATGATTGATGAATATTTTATAGCCTTCTTATAACTATATTCCGTGCAGTTGAACACATCTACTGCTTCTGAGAAAGCATTGCCAACTGCATGAAATCTAGGTAAAAGCGAGTATCTCAATGACTCAGTCCTGATATTGTTGTTGCAATTAATACGAATTTTGGATCGTGTAGTTCTTGTAGGTGTATTGAAAGTAATTAGGTTTAATAATATATATTTTTTTGTAAATTAACTACCCACAAGAGGTCCTAAGGAAATAATTCCCCTAAGTGCCTATGTCATCTTTTTGCTGCTCGGAGAGTATTTTTAAGAAAGAAAGGAGAGAAAGTTTCATGAAAGAAAAAGGTATGAGGGGTAGGTAGGAATGTGTGGGTAGTGTGCCCTGAAATGATAGAAGTATGACTTCACCCTTCCCACTGTGGTGCAAGGCGATGTTCTGAAAGAGTCCTGCTGGAGAGGTCAAAAGGTCTCCTTCATCCATTCTCTTCCGATCTGGCCTGCCGCGCAGTTGGTGAGCAGATGCATCCACTGCCAAAATCCGGACAAAATTCACCCGATGTACATACGGAAAACTCTGCTATGTAACCAAACACAGCGAACCACTTTAAGGCAGAGGTGTTGGTAATTCAATAAATGGTTCCCGGGGCGGATGAAAATATTAAATTATATTCCATTTGAAGACTTATTATTTTAAATAAATTATTAAAAAAAACTTCTTACCATATTATCATGTTATACAGGGTATTAGGGACGTACATGACTTACTTTAACCAGAGATTCCAAACATTATTTGGAGAAAAAAAAATTTTTTGGTCTACGGTGACTTTTGTTTTTTTTCAATTTTTTTTCTTTAAAATCAAACCAAAACAAAATTCTTCCGCAGGTCATCACTGATCACTTAGCCGAGTAACCGACCGTCTCTAACTCTGCCCCCAACTGCCCAATATCTGCAATTTTTTATGTTTTTGTAGAAAAAAAAAACATCAAAAATGTCACCGGAGACCAAAATATTATTTACATTTTTTACTCCAAATAATGTCAGGAATCACTGATTAAAGTAAGTCAAGTACATTCCTTAACACGTTGTATACATGCATAATAACATATTTAATCTGATAAACAGAAAAAAATCGCAAAAAACGATTGCTTTGTTTTATCCCGATATTTGACCAGAATTCATGAAGGTAATTTTCACGCCATTTATGAAATGTTATTCTACGTTTAACAGGACCTGTAGCATAAAAAACATCGCACAAGAAGTCAAACTTGTGTGGGGTTTTCACCTGTAAAATGAATTTCAAGAGAATTTGCACAGTATTGGCAAATAAAATACACGTTTCCTCAGAATTTTATATACGCGATCTACAATAATTTAGACGAATAAAAAAACCCGCAATCATATTCACATTTTTTCGTTTCACTTTTCGTCGTTATCATAAATAAATTATTCGGAAAAATGCTGAATATAAAACCGGGTTACGGGTTCTCTCAGCATTTCAACCTTTGGGCGACCCTAGTGTTGTACCTACACATATATAAGTAATCTTCATTTCCAAAGTAACTCGCAAGAGAAGAGCTTACCGACTGACGGTAAATAGTTGAGGTGGGCTTTGCACGGGAACTTACCTGAAAATAAAGAAAAGAAATATTGAAAGACGATTAGCGACTGTAGAATTAGTGTAATGGGAAATTCGAAAGTAAATGAAACAGTTTCATGAAATAATACCTTGACAAAATGTGTCTTAGATATTTCATTTTAGGCAGAACAAGACATTAATATCCATGCTAATTCTCTACAGATAATTGGATAATTAGTACAGCTACTGAGAACATTAGGATTTAATTGAAATTTTATTTACTTCTTCAAACTTTGCAAAATTACTTTGTGGCATTATTTATTATTTAATTAATAAAAGATCACTTTGTATAAACCACTTTTTAATAAACAATATCGACATGTTTCAATAACAATGTTATCTTCATCAGGATATGTTAATATTGATGCTAATTGTTAATATTAACATATCCTGATGAAGATAACATTGTTATTGAAACATGTCGATATTGTTTATTAAAAAGTGGTTTATACAAAGTGATCTTTTATTAATTAAATAAGAAATTTTATTTATTTATTTACTCTTTTTTACGCTCATGGGGCTTATACATTTAACAACTAATTATATCATTTTTCACTTAAGGGTTGGTAATAAACAATAGGTAAATAGAAAATTAATTTCTTTCATTAGATACAGTGGTTAACAGTTAGATACATATGAAGAAAATATAATTATAACAATAAAAAACAAAAAAAATCACAAATAATACGTTAAAAAACCATTCAAGTATTTTTGAAACATAGAAATTGTTATGTTAAAAATGTCGATATCGTTGGTATATTTGTTTGCTGAACTATGTTAGCGAAAATTTGGCGAGTTTGACACATAATTTGTTATGTGATTGGTGGCATTGAAATGGGTCCTTGTGCCTGGTGAGTCGAATAGGTACTCTTAAATTGACTACACTTAAGAGGTCGCAACAGTTGAACACCGAATTTATAATTAAAAAATTTGTCATTTTACTCTCTTACTATTATTATAAACACGAAAGTTTGTATGGATGTATGTGCGTTTGTTACTCTTTCACGCAAAAAATACTGAATGGATTTTAATGAAACTTTACAATAATATAGCTCATACTTCAGAATAACATATAGGCTATACATATATATATGTGATGGTAAGCTCTGGCGTTATGAAATTTGTATAAATGAAAATGTGTGTATTTCATATATTTTAGGAAAGGCAGGGGGTAGGTGGGGTTCACGGAGAGGGAAGAGACGAGGGAGGGGGAACGCGGGGAAGGCGGAAGGGAACGGGGATACGCGGGAAAGGACACATGCAGGGAGAATCAATTTTTTTCTTTGAATGGCATTGCAACGCATGCCGGGGACCAGCTACTATCGAAATAAACGGAAAATATTTTGAATCTAATTGAATTCTGAATTCAAATACGCACATGCCCACCTGGCCCCTAGGGGTCCAGTTATGATAATAAATTGCATCATAGTTTGATCAATTACTTTATTTTCATTAAAATAATAAAGTTAGTGTAAAAAAGTTAATTCAAACATGCCATAAAACATGTTCAATATTAAGCAACGAAGGTATGAGTACAGGTACATTATATTAACTAATAATTTCCGAAAACTCATAAATAAGCCCACCGAAATGTCAAATAAAGTTAAATTGCTAATCGATTATAGGAACTGCCAACAATGTTCATCAATTCCCTCGACGAAGCTAATGGCGTGGCCCATGAACGTTGAACAAAGCAGCTGATATATTTCAACTATTGTTTGAAATGGTTTATTTAGGAGGAATTTATTGCCGATAGACGAATGCAAGTATTTTCTCGGTGCACGCGATATAAACCTAATTTATAATAGCATGGTTCAAATCGATCATCATTTAAATCGTTTTTAGCGTATTATAAATAAATAATATTGCTGGCAGGCATTTTGTGATGGAAAAAAAATCAGAGTATGCAATTCACACGCGGTAGAAGTGAAACAAAAAAGTCGCTAGATGTCGCTTTATTTTATTTTGTCTGTTTATTTTAAAGTGGTTTGAAGATTGGATTGATTTCACAAAAATAAAAATGTTTTTTTTTTTGGAATTCATAGGATTCGAACCGCCGTTCGCTAGATATCAGTCTCTCCAGACTTGTCAAGCGCCTTGCCCACTGCGCTATTGAAGGCCCGCGCCGACGCGCGAATTTATCGCATTATATGTATGTAGAACTGACGACCTGTCAAATAATAAATTTTGGTGACGCATTCCCGTGTCATACAAAAGTTTCACTTCAAAAAACTAATCTGAATCTTGAATTGAAATAATGCACTGGAAATAGAATATTTTTGTAATAACAAGAAGGAAAATCGATAAGATTAATAAATAAATAAAGTGTTATTTTACATTAGCTCCACAGAGGAGACCCAGAGGAAAATAATTCTCCTCATGGCCTACGCCATTTCGGGGATAATGTGTGGTAAGTCTTTTTAGGAAAGGAAGGAGAGGAAGTTCTGGAAAGGAAAAAGGTATGAAGGATGGGTAGGATTCTGGGGTTTTGTATATCCAGGAGTGACGCACGTACGAATCCATCCCTCCCACTGCCATGCAAAGCAAAGTTCCGAGACATTTCTATTGGCGAGTTAAAAGATTTTTCTCAACCAGCCTCTCCCGATCCGGTCTTCCACGGCTAAAAAAGACAAAATTGTATCAATGATTCAATAGAAAAATGTATTTTTTAGCCTTTTTTGAAAGAATTGAGTTTGTTTATGGAAAAAAACTATTCTTTTACATTCATATTACATACATATGAGCTCAAACAAAACAATTAATTCGTCTTAATATTTTAAAGATTGATTTGAAAAAATATTTTGACTCAAAACAATTAAATTAGCGCCATCCGGGAAAAAGCAGTTTTTGAATTCTTTGAAATACCAAAAGTTCTAAAATAATAGTTACCTGTATAGGATATTTTATTTCGTGGCAACATTCGTGCATCACCCAGTGATTGTTCATTGTAAGACTTCAGCATGTTTAAAGTGGCTGCACTATCCGGAGTAGAAAATGCAATTTCACACGTTTTGTTTGTGAGAAGGGTGCTCCCACTGTTCTTCTATCTGATAGATAAGTAAACATATTGCATTTTAAAGCCACTCCATGTGCAAACGTTTTCCCGTTTTCCGTGATTGTATTTTCCTATAACTCCTCCACGAGAAAGGAGAACGCATTCCTATTTTTTTTTTTTTATTTACAATCCGACTGTCACTGATTGTCAAGAAGTTTTCCAATTATGACAAGAGAACTAAAAAACCATCTGTGGAGAAAGATAGCGATAAAAAGTGGATAAGCAGGAAAAGTCTTCATAAAACTGGCCTCTAAATTGTATAAATCTTTTGCGTAAAACAAAAAGGAAAATAAGGTTTACGAGTGCTAGTGTATATATGAAATATGAAACGTTAGTATTTTACGAATTTCATTGACAAACAAAATTACCCGCAGTTTTCTTCTAAAAGAAGGTACCTACTAAAAAACAAGTATTTTTTTACTGTAATATATATATGTTAACTCAGGATTGAACCTTGCTACTCAGGAACTGGAGCCACACTCCCAACTGAGTCATATGCCGAATTGATAAGACCGGTATTTATTTCGAAATTATATACTTTAATTTATTAGAATTTTATAAAAATGCGTATATTTCCGCGTCTTTGTTGCGCTGCCACAAATTACGATAATAAACCCGTAATAAATACAAAGCTTTTTTACTATAATACATCTATTTTGAATTTTTCGGCCACCTCTTCGGTCGACTAGTGCCAATTTCAGCGTGTGTGTGCGTGAGTGCCACCGATTTTAAAGAATTGCATATATAATGCATGCTGCCAAGTTTCAGCTCGATCGGATGTCGGGAAGTGGATATATATTTAAAAAAAAAGTAGAATATGGATTGATTTCGCATTCCTATTTATGTCGGAACCTTGACAATTTGTGAAACTAGCTTAATAGAGTAAATTTCTAAATGAAATATGAATTCAAAAGGATCTCTATAGTTATTCACTTCACCACAACATTTTATATAATTACCTTAAGCCGCGGCATACCCCAATTCTACCGATTTATTACATATAATAATAATAATAATTGGACAATTTGTAGAGCGCCGTTTTTGTGAAAAATCACCTCAAGGGCGCTATATACGTACCTTATATACGTTTTAAAGCTTTAAAAAAATGATATTCTTGAAGAAAATATCTACACATTCCCCGTGCCGAAATGCAAATTATATGAAATTCCCTAGATAAAAAAGATCGCAAAGTATGCTCCGAAAGTTATTATAAACACGTTGGTTTCAGTTATTTTAGAAGTTATACCTATGTATGAAAATTCACATGTAATTCACCGTTTTTTTAATGCTATTTTAGACAACCACCGCGAGATTCTTGCTCTATTTTAAACGAGCCGTGTTATTATATACTAGCTGTTTCCCCGCATGCGTTGCAATGCCATATTCAAATAAATAAAATGTTACTCCTTGCATGTCCTTTCCCGTGCGTTCCCCTGCAGCGTTCCACTTCCACCTTCCCCGCCACCGCTCTCCCGCTCCCCCGTCCCGCCAACCCCCCTGGCGCTTCATTTCTTGACTCTTTTCCCGCCCGGCCCGTAGCCGAAACTTTTTTCTAATACTAACATTTTTAAACTCGTGATATCTTTCTAATTAAATATCCGAATTGAAAAATTTAAAAAGTTGAGTAAAGTTATTGAAGCTGTCTTGAATATGAAGTAATTTATTTTGATAAGGATTAAAACCAAGATACAAATAAAGAGCCTTTTCAAGCAGCGACATTTTAATAAAATTTTTAAAATAAAAGAATACTTATTGTGGCATAACCATAAGAGTTAAACATATGCTGTCGCGGCCTTTTTTGTAAATAATGATGTGTTCTACAAAGTCGTAGAACATTATTTTATTCTATCATCAATAGTTTTCGCAGCGCACGCGATGTAAAGAATATTTTAGGTAATTTTTTTACACCTTGGGTTGCATTATTGAAGTTTTAGTAAGGATGCCTATTTTTTTGAAAATATAATAAAGTCTTTGTTATCCAGGGATAGTGTAGCTTCCCAACAGCGAAAGAATTTTTCAAATCGGTTCAGTAGTTTCGGAGCCTATTCAATGCAAACAAACAAACAAACAAACAAATCTTACCTCTTTATATAGTGTAGTAGATAGTAGATTATCGATTTTAACATTAGCGCGCTCTCTCTAACATTCGTATTTACATATCTCTCCATCTTCTCAATGAGCGGGAAAGTAGCGTATAATCGGAGCCCGGTCAATGGAGAAATGCCACGAGCTGTCCGTTTTCGGCCGGGACGGTATGTTACGAGAATTCATTATTTACAATAGATACTCGCTATATTGCAAAAGAGACATTTTAAAGCTTCCAAGATTGCCAACTTGATAAAATCAGTTGGTAGGCGAATGCGCTAGATGTTTTAATCTTGATCTTTTCGAGATTACATATAATTGAAAACTTAGGAACTGCTCTGTTATTCTTGACATTTGCCCATTCTTGTAAAATTACAGCACTAACTTCTTAAATCATGAGATAACGAAGCATTTCTACGAATAGCATTCTGGCTTCTTCCGGCGTTCATATTGCGTTTTGACTTGATCATAAATATTTCTAGGAACTTTTCCTGCAAGTTTAAACGAATTTGTAGAAGGTCGTTAATATTATTAAATGGCTTCTTGTGCAATTAATTTTATGTAACTTACAAACAAGAAATCAACGTAATAATGCTAGATTCATAGTTTTAAAGCGTTTGTGATCAAAGACTTTTTGAATGTTATTTCGATGCCATTAAATACGCCTTAATTTAAATGTTTGCACATAAAATTCAGAATATTGAATGTAAATGCAAATACATATATTTCCGAAACATCATTTTAATTGAGTTTAACCAAGAACTTAAGGCATCGTGGGTCGCCAGAACCGTTTGTAGCGGTATGAAACAAATACGAGGGTTGTTCAAGAATTAAAGACCTTTCTAATTTTAAAAATCAGGAAAATTTATATTTTCGAAAAAATCGTGCGACATTTTATGTGTTTATCCACTATTTTTCAACATAGTCCCCGTCGCGATCGGTGCACTTGGTGAGTCGTGGCACAAGGTCCTTTATTCACTTATCGTAGAACTCCGCTGCCAAAAATGCTATCACCTCTTCCTCCGCGTACTTGTCGGTCTTCAAAGGTTTTCCAGATGAATGTTTCTTCAGGTGAAGAAAAAGATAAAAATCATGCCATTGATCGCCTTTTTGATTCCAGGATTAGGTGTGCATATAAGAGGGCGGTTGTGGGGATATTCTACATTCTGTTTTCCCTTGACAACTCCAACTACAACTACACCTCCAACTACAGAATTTCTTCATGCGTGGAATCCAAAAACTGCCAGATCGCTGGGACTCAATCCTGTGCAGAAGACTATATTTTTTATCGAGTATTACCACAAATCATTCTAATATTTGTAATAAACGAGCACTCTTTTATTATATGATTAAACGGCAAAGTGAAATTATATCTGGCTAGCCCTGAAGTAAAATAGAGTATTTGCGTTCAGTTATACGCTTAAAAGTTTAATTTAACTCCATAGTATTTGGCTTTCTGACCCTTAACCGAAAACCGACGAAGAAATTAATTTCGTAATATCACTACTTCATTTAAGGTTTGAAATAAAACAATTTGGGGTCGGAGCAAGAGTTTCGGGTTTCACTTAAATATTTCGTAATTAAAATTCGGTAAAATATTTAATTAAAGCAATGACCATTAAAATTTTGAATACTTTGGAAGCCTTATTTGACTTAAGAAGAAAATTATAAAGTGGAAAGCGATACCTATCACTTGATATAAGTTGAACTCCTACGTCCGGCGTTCGGTTAAAAATTTTAAACTCAAAGTTTTGGAGGGTAGGTACCTTTGAAAAAAAACTTCTATTGGTTGAAAATAAAACTAGAAGCGGTACCGTTGTGAAAAGGATTAATTTACAAATATCATATTTATCTTCAACTACTTGACTAATTAAAATAATCAACCCGTAATAAAAATAAAAACATTCTATAACACATCGTTTTTCAATTTTCATCTCTTGGGTCGTCTAGAATATAATTTCAAAGAAATGCGTGTGTGCATGAGTGCCAAAGTTGATGGAATACAAAATTATTGACAACGAGTCTATACGCCGAGTTTCGGCAAGATGCGCACCCAGGATTATATTACGTGTTGCCATTATGCCGATAGTGGCCACGATCTAGAATCTAGAAGATTGACCGAAAAAAGGCAGCGGCCCCTGTCTGAGCTGCGTGCAGACGGTATTTAAAAAAGGATGACAGAAACTGTCCTGCACAGCGTGTCGCAATAGATATTCAGGTCAGGATGACCGATCATGGTTGCTAGTGATCCTCACTTTGTCTTCAATATACCTACTTTTTTTTCTTTTTCGTTTTGTTTCTTATTGTGATTTCGTTGTTCATTGCATTGTTTGTTAACTTTGGTTGTTATGGTGCTGTTGAAATTTTATATTTGTATTATTACCTTACACCTGTCCCTGGATTTGTTTTTTTTTTTTCGTTATAATTTTTCCATTGTTTTGAGTGATGGCTTTGTTGCTTTCTTTTATTATTCTATCAATTATTGTAGTGAAATATTAATTATATTTTCTATATTATTTCATGCTATGTTCATCAGTATAACCAACCCATCACCCCATCAATGATTAACTCTTGCTTCGCAGGGATATTTGAGGGTTTAGCTTCGTTAAACGTAAATGCAGCTTCGTTTGTATAAAAAAATTAGAGTCCTTGTGAGATCCCTGAAATAATAACCTTTTGTTACTTATACTAGGGCGGCAAAGCGGTTGGATCATACCAAGTGGACAGTTGGATTTGGTAGGTTTTCACTAGGTGTGAATAAAATTTTTATCAATAAAAAAAGATTTTTTCGTTCTAACACTTTTGTTTCGTTTTGCATAATGAAGACGAGAACGATATAAAAGCTTGTTATTTATTTTAATGGAGGTATACAAAATTATTAAATATGGCATATTGATAAAAACTCCATTTACAAGTCTAACGACAATTCTTTTAAAATTCAACCATCTACCAAAACTCTATATTTTAAACGAGAACATTAATTTTGTAAATTGGTAGTTTATTACGAACTTAATATCATTTTGAAATCCCAAAGGAGGATCTTATTCAAAGCACTTCACATGAAATTTAATAAAATGCACGGCGATTTTCAGCGAATTCCGGGAGAAGTTTGTTTTAAAATTCAGAGATAAAGCATGCCTTAAACATTCTGCACTCTTATATACGTGAAAAGTCAACAACTTTGATATTAAATACTTTTTTAATCAAAAATCGTATTTAAATTCATAAAAGTTGTTCACTGATACATTTTTAAGAATACACCAACGGATCAAAAAGAAATTATAGTTATAGTTAATGAAAGTTACGTTTTTTAAGTCAATTTCTTTTAATGAAAAAATAAAGCATTAATGGCTTTACTCTAAAGGCAAAATTTTTAACACTTGATATTTAAAATTTTGCAGGATGTAGAAATGCAGCATTTTGATTTTTTATATTTAAAAAAATCAAATTCCGCAATATCTTTCACATGTTATCACTGCCGTTTGAACGCCAAATCCCCTAATCCGACCCTAACTGTCCAATTCCTACAATTTTTTTAAATATTAAAATCAAAAAGTAGGTTAGGTAGGTAAAACGCAATTAGTCATTAGCAAATTAAAAGTGCTGTAGAATGAATTGTGCAAATAGCAATTAACTTATTAATTTATTTAGATACTTAATTCATAGCTAGTGTCTTTAACAGTAATTCCGTTTAGGTAAAAAAATGATTAACAGAAAAATAAGAGTTAGGTAAAAAGCACAAATAGGGCGAAGAAGTGACGTAAATGTTATCTAGTGAAAACGGGTATCAATATTGTGCGAGGATTATCTTGTATTAGTTTGATTGGAATCCATAATATTCGTGAAATCGTCTTAATCAATACATATAAGGCGAAGATGTGACATAGGTAAATGCTTCTCGGTTGATTGTATTAGCTTCTCGGAATATTTAAAATGAATTTTCTATGACTTTGCAGGTCACTTTCAGCAGCTGTCAATGGCGAAAATAGCGATATTTTACATCTTCAAAATAGTATAAAGGTCATTATTTCTTTGAAAACACCTTTGAGTTGTTTTTTTTCTTGTAGGGAACGTATTCAGGTTTGTAAAGAAATTATAAAATCAGTTTTTTTTGTAAATTTGTTGGAATATATATATTTTTTTAATTTTGTCCATAACGAGAAATTATCATTATTATTTTTTAGTTAGTTAGCTAATCTAAAAAAACTTCTTACTATATATAATGAATAATAAGATATTTGTATTGAATAATAAGATATATGTAATGAATAATATGATATATGTTGAATAATAAGATATATGTATTATCTGAAAATCATAAAACAATCCAAAATAAAATTGCTTTGTTTTTATATCGATATTTGACCAGAACTCATCGAGGTAATTTCCGCGCGGTTTTTGAAATTTGCGGAAACAGGTTAACCAATACGTACGAGTATATTCAATTGGAATCCATAAAATTCATGGAATCGTATTAACCAACACATATAGGAATAGGTTGTTCAAATAAAGCTTGTCCTTCTGAGAAAAGGTAGTAATATTATTTTTATTATTAGTAATAGTTACCGTAGAAGTTTGCTTGGATGAACAAAGCTTTTATGCGCTTTAAACAGATCGCAAAATCCCATTCATTAAAAAGTTCACATTTGTGAAAACCTACTACGAAAATATGACTACGGCACCTCCTATTGGTGTGAGGCTGAAAAGAAGAGAGTGGAAAGCAACTTACTATTCGTATATGGTCACAAAGTACGTCTAAAGCCATTTCAAGCGACAATGCGAGTAGTATCAACCACTCTGGATTGTTACCAAAAGGACTGACATAATAATATAACATGTGAGGATGTAGACCTTCGGAGAAAATGTAATTAGGAGACAGCGTAACAGTTTCAATGTTCACTGTTCACGCCGCCAAATCCAAAGGGCTGAATTACACATCCCTACGAAGTGCTAAAACAATGGCCCAAGAAACTTAAAGCTCCCAGTGCGATACATTAATCCGCACACTTAGGAACTTAATGCGTCATTTACCTTCACCCGACTCGCTGACACAGAATGGAGTAGATGAGTTTTGGCTCGAAAGCCGGGGAAAGAAATGAGCTCATTTACGAGATTTTTTGGCTTCACGGTGTTAAGGTTGTTTCGATGTAGTGCTAATCACCAGGCTACAAGAGAAACTCCTGCGTGGCGTTTTATTTATCTTTTTTATAAAATAAATAAAGCTATCACAAAATGAAAAGCTTTTAGAAGAAGTTTTCTTCAAAAAAATTACATATTTTTGGAACTGAATGAAACTGTATAATAATTATGAGTAATGCAACATTATTTAATAAAACAAAAAAAAGGTGAAACTGTGCTGCATGATAAAAAATCATCATTAATTTCAGAATATCAGGTGGGTGTATTATTCCATGCCCTATGTCAATGGCTCGACACTTATGACACCAACTCGCGTAAAGGTGTCTTTCACGTGTCGTAAGAATTTCACGTGTCGCGAGGCCCCGCGTTGTTTTATGGGTTCAGAGGTGTCAGGGTGTCACTCCTAATGTCAACCGGGTGACGTGGGGAAATATTCCCCAGGACGAGAGATGAAATGAGATCATGTCGAGTGGGTAGTTTGCAGCTCGCAGCTTCTAGTCGCAGTTCCTCGTGAAAGGAAGATCCACTCTGGACGGTGTAAAATATTGTTAACAGCATTTTTATGACGTGATATGTCGGAATGGAGAAAAGAGAGAAACTCATAACATTATGTCACCTCCAGCAAATTGTAAAGGGTAGTGAAACAGAGCGTCGGTGAATGTCGGACTTTATGTATATTTTCAAAGATTATTTAGATTGTCACTCCTACATGAGTGAACGACTACTTTGAAAATTGAATAATGTCTTTTGAGATGGTCCATTCTTGTCATACCACAATCCTCAGCGTTATAAATATATATTTTCTTTTGCGAAATATTTCTAACAAGCTTCTACGCAATGATTTCAACCTTTATATAAAGTCCTACCTTTTCACTATTTTCCCACTCGAACGGTTGTGGCAATAATAAAAAAAAACGCGTCGAGCGATAGTGATTTTAATGCGTTCACATTAAAAAATCATACCATCGAAATTAAATATGGAGACATATTATCTGATTGTAGTGCTATATAATAAAAATAATTCACCCATATTTGACGGATTATAACATAAACCTTATATTTTGGATTTATATATTTTTTTAAATATATATCGTAAACTTTATAAATGCTGCGCATCAGCTCTTTCAAATTGCCGTGAGAGCTGCTTTAACCGGTCTTCATTGCATATTTTCTATTACTGCTGTATGGCCTATTTGATTATCTTAGATAAAAATGTATATATTAGAAAACTCAATTATTCGAATTCGAAAGATTTGTGTGGAAAAATATTTAATAGAATTTGGGTTCGCTGTCAAAATACGCTCAATTAGGAAAATTAACACACTTAACCACAGAGAACTGCTATTAAATTAGAAAGGTAAGTTTACTATCCACACTTGTAAATAAAAATAATTGCGATTCTTTTTTTATTTGGTTCAATAAATTATTTCACAGAAAGCCAATTTCACAATGTAAAAGACATGAGACAGAGAATTCACACTTTATTCAGAAAAAATACATTATTTTTTTTACTTCACATGAGTTTAAAACACGTTAAATAGATACATAATTGAATTACCAATACACCGATAAATGTGTTATAAAAAACGAATAAACCATACACATTTGTCATCATTCAAACAAGACCGCATCCGAGAATATATATTTGTTAAGTAGAAAATAAACAATATTGAATTTTATACGCTTCGAAAAACGCCTTTATTAAGTCGATTTGAGACAACTTTTGTTAAACTTGGAAAGTATTATATCGCAGACTGCTGATCGCGGGAAGGTAAGACTAAAATTTAAAAAAAATCTTTTACGTAAGGTAGGTAAATTTGGCATATTATTATGGCATTGAGTCGCTCGAAACTCGTTGACGATTTCAGTCTTCTGCGATGAGCCGGATGAGATCGTTGCCACTCACCGTCGAGACTTTAAACACAACGTCGCTTGGGTCAGACATTTTATGGCAAGGCGTTTGTTCAATGCAAGTAACAGTGATTGATGGAAACGCAAGTTTCGTCATTTCAGTAGCAATGTTTCGGCTTGTGCGCGGCAAGTGGTTTCTGACGTGATTACACAGCTCATTTTTCAAATTCTTGAATAGCCTTGTGGACGAAGGGTCTTACTTTGGTAGTCTATTAATTTAAATAAATTATAAACTGTTACATTAAAAATCGCAATACAATGGCATAAAAAATAGTGAGATATATATTTTTAAGTATTTCTAGGCCAAGGATATAAAAATGATATAATAGAGTGAACAATTAGCCACTAAGACCTAGAAAAAACTCACTCAATGAATCCTGATACCCCTGCTAAGTTACCAAACGTAGTGAACCACGTGGGGTGACCTTCAGCAGGGGTGTTGGTTAGTTAATACATGGTTCCTGGGGCGGTGGAGGCCATAACCGCCTCCCAAATTGTTGCTGCAGCAAAATAAATTTTCTATTACAGCGTTATATCATGGTTGGTTGTTATATTCCTGTCTACAGTACAACGTAGAAGGCATATTTAGACAAACTATTTAACTTAATATTAGGTAGTGTTTACGATTACATTTTGGGGGTTGGTAAGATGTTCGGCTAAGGCCTAATTCAAGAAGACGTCCTCGGTAACATACTTGTGTAAGCGTCGTTGCGAGATTTGATTATAATTAATAACTTGGCTGCATGTGATGTAGTTTACTCTATGTAAATTCAATGGTGAGTAATTTCAGAAAGGAAAGCACACATGGATAGGTATATAAATCATCTAAGTAATTGCATATCAATTGGTTCAGCTATTGAAGTAAAGCGCGAATATTATCAATACACATTGCCACGGGTATTTTCCATGAGCTCTCTCTCTTCAGGGTCCTGTGTGGGATAAAAAAAAGGCTCCCATCTGGATGTATGGCATCTCCGTCTTGTGAACAAAAATGGAGCAATCAGGGTTGCTAGTTTCGACAGGCTGACTGCCGCACCAAGCGTCAGTCAATGATTCTTCAGGGAACGATTTGCAGACACATGCACTTGGCTTCTCCGTCTTGTGAACAAAGAACTCGGTTTATGTAAAGCAATTATCCTGTTACGAGGAATAACAACTGCCATGACTGACGGAGAAAACTCCCACCATCTTTGAGCAAACCATTCACAAGTCAAATTCCCGAAATTGATTCACATGCCTTTTATTGCATTAATAAGACAATCATTTTGTAATGTTATTTGGTTTTACTTTTAGTTTTTATCACACACAAAAGTATTTTAACAATACACAGGGCTGGTAGGCTGTGCAGGTGCAATTGGAGCATTGAGCTCCGGACTCTAATAATACTTAAAGCAGCACCCTTGAGGTTTTAACTAGCGTCTCATTTATAATAGTCCAAACACAGTTCTTTTCCAAAACTCCGGAGAGCGTAAAGGCAACTTGAATTTATCAAATACGTTTTAGTAGATAATCTCCACGCGTCACCTCTCCATTGTCCGTCCTGATGCCAGCCCAAAAATACGTCCGCCGCCATCTTGCTTTCTTTCCCTCCCTTTTTCGATCAATGTACCGATTGTACCAATAAAAGCAAATCTTTCTATAAATTCTCAGTACTTACTATTATTAATATTAATACGTTACAACATCATTACTATTGTTGTAGTATTTGCATTTTGCTGCTAAGATACTAACCTTCGTAAGTAAAAATGTTAAAAAGTACCTGTGTATGATGGAAAGAAGAAAATTTTCTTGGAGAACATGATCAACGTTGTTTTAGGAGATGATTTCATATTTAAAACGCTGCATTTTTGCAAATTTTAAATTTTGATTAATACTTTATTTACTTAAATGAAAATAAATTATATTAGAATAAGTTAACAATAATAATCTTAACGAAAATATGAAAGAGAACAAGACACAGAAAAACAGAAAAAAGACAATGGTCGCAACTGGGACTCGAACCCAGACCTCTCCGTCTAACCGTCTGAGGTCTGGGTTCGAGTCCCAGTTGCGACCATTGTCTTTTTTCTGTGTCTTGTTCTCTTTCATATTTTCGTTTAGATTATTATTGTTAACTTATTCGAATATGATATATTTCACTGATGGGAATAACCTTCAACAAAGTTATAAAAATAAAGTTTTTCTTATAAAATTGAAAATAAATTACTTTGTATAACACCACTATATAAATTGTATATTGTTTTCAATCAATTAAAAATGACGCCACAAAGTGAATTTGCTAAGTTTGAAGAAGTAAAATTATATTATTTAATCATTGCAGATAATATTAGCGACTCCCAATCTAAAATTTTAAACTGAAAAATCAGAAAAAGATGGGTCGTATCTAGGAATTGAACCCAGGATCTTAACCTTTCCGAGTCTCTGCTCTACCACTGAGATAATTCGACCCTATTCCCCTCGGTCTTAATTAAATGTATAATAATAATAATAATATTTGGACGATTTATATAGCGCCGTTTTTGTGAAAAATCACCTCAAGGGCCGTACTTATCTTACTAAGAACTCTCATTAACGCATATTTTTATTGGCTGCTATCTTTACGTATGATTGAAAGATTCTTCCCGAACTAAATACAATCTAGATAGTGTCTTGGATAAACACATCCATTTTTTTATGTGTGACATATATTGATTTTTTGGGTGTGTAGGAAGAATATTTATATAATACTAGCTTGTTCCCGGCATGCGTTGCTATGGCATTAAAAGAAATAAATTGTTTATCCCTAAATGTTTAGCGTTAATATATAAATAAATAAATGGATATTCTCATGCGTCCCTTTTCCCTTCTGCGTTCCCCTTCCATCTTTTTGACATTGACTCCCCTTCCGTACGGCCCGTGACGCCTAGATCGCATAAGATGTTGCCTAGCTAGCCGAGCGGGGTGACCGGCGACCACGCAATTTTTTTCTAATACTTACATTTTTAAACTCGTGATATCTTTCGAATGGGATGTCCGAATTGAATAATTCAAAAAGTTATATTAAGGTATGGAAGCAGTCTTGAATATGAAATAATTTATTGTGATAAGGATTAAAACCAAGATACAAATAAAGAGCCTTTTCTAGCGGAGGCATTTCAATTAAATTTTTAAAATAAAATAACACCTATTGTGGCATAACTATAATAGTTAGACATACACTGTCGCGACACTTTTTGTAAATAATGATGTATTCTGCAAAGTCGTAATACATTATTTTATTCTATCATCAATAGTTTTCGCAGCGCACGCGATGAAAAGAATATTTTAGGTAATTTTTTTACACCTTGGGTTACATTATGGGAGTTTTAGTAAGGATCCCTAATTTTATTGAAAATATAATATAACCTATGTTACCCGGGGATAGTGTAGCTTCCCACCAGTGAAAGAATTTTTCAAATCGGTTTAGTAGTTTCGGAGCCTATTCAATGCAAAAAACAAACAAACAAATCTTACCTCTTTATATAGTGTCTTAGATTATTATAAGGCTCAACACGTCGATTAGAAGGGAGTACCTAAATAACTTAGAGATAAAAGATTTACAAAATTTACATTTAATGAATTATGGGTAAGGCTCCCAATGCAGCACATAACCAATGTAATGTCAAGTTGATCAATACATCAATTGACTTGCCTCCTCAGTTGTTGTAAATAATCAAAGTTATCAAAAAATTTTCAATCCATTTTGCTAATGGGTTAAATATTACATATTTTTTTCAGGGAGTTAAATCGTGCTAATTGTGCAAAACAAAGGTGAAGACTTTATATGTCATTACATTGCATTTTAAAATTTAAAACATTTAATTATTGGTCAATACTTTACCAAAAGTATTTTGCTGCCGTAACAAGTGACAGTAAATAAACTTACAGTCAAAACTTGGAAACAACTCCTCAGAATTCGTCTTAAGCGAGTTGTAGACATTCATAATGGGCACAACCTCCTAAAGGAGGTACCTCGACAGAGACATGAAAACTAGCTGATAAGAGGGTAAAAGCTGCCGGCGACAACCAAGCTTTACTTCTCTCACAACTCGAGTAGCCGCTTATATATAGATACTCGTATACCAGGAATACATCTGTACTAGGAATTGCGCATCGGAGGATTATTCTGTCATAACTTCTACAGACAAGCGAGTAATTTTTTTTTATTTTATGACATGTATATTATCGAGACTTCTGACTCACACAATGTTGTCATTTTTTACCTCATCTGATTTTAAATTATAATATTATCTATAATCTCTAATGATATTTAAAAGGTACTTAGTCCGTTTATATTCATTTTATATAAAAATTCACTTTCAAATATTTTCCAGTTTACATGATCTAATAAATTTAATTATTCTCGATATGGCATGAAACTCGGTTGAGGCTATTAAATTCTGAACTTCCGATGAGTTCGAGGTCATTTATATTGTCACTCTCTGTCGTTCATATTTAATGCAGATAATGTGTGCTCGACATCTTCAATTTGTTCATATTTCGAGCACATTGGAGAATCAGAGAGGCCTCTCAAACACAATATTCTTCCCATTAGTGCATGTCCGGAGACAAGCGAGTAAAAAGACGTCACTTTCATCTGAAACAATCTATTTACTATCTACTTATCCGCTGTGGTCGAGGGGTAAAGCCATTGATTCACAATCCGAAGGTCGCGGGATCGAATCTCGGCGTGCGCAAATAAATTTTATTTGATTAATTTGTGTTATTTCAAAATAAATTTATTTAAAAATAATATATAGTATATTTTTGCGGAACATTCTAGAGTGGAAGATAAGAAAATATGCGATGCCAGCAGTTTACAAGAGAGCTCTGACAGAAACTATAATTGTGATCATGGAACTGGCAGAGAAAGGACGAAAGTCGGTGGAATGTGATTGAGATGAGGCTCCTAATGTTAATATAATAAAATTAAATCAAGCAAATACAAGTGATACAATGAAAGTTTGTAAATTACGCTAAAACGGTTTGAATACGCAGACATGTACGCATTTTCAAAACTATGTCGCAACAAAACTAGAAAATTTATGATAGGTACAATTCCCTAAGTAATTACTTACCTTTTACGTTAAAACAACTATGTACATTTTGTAGTTCGTTAATTGAAATTCTTAGAACACGAAACAGAAATCAAGTAATTGCAAAGTTTACATTTCACCAAAACAATAAACACGAGCTAAGATATCCGGAAGCAATTTAACCATAGAAACTTCTAAATGATTGATGACGAGTCGTGTTTATCAGATTATTAATGTCATTACAAATTTAATTAAATACAAACAACAATATTCCTACAATAATTCAAACGACTGAGTTTGTTGAAATATCGCTTTTGAGAAGAAATGCGTGATATTTATTTATGATTTGTGAATGATTAATTACAATAAAAGCCAGTTTTTTAAGCACACTTGGATAGATACTCGCATGAAACACCATTAGCCGGAGCCAGTGGAACAATAAGGACCAAGCATTGAACATAATATAACGAGAGGTATTTTATTAAGTCATTGTAATTACCGTAAATTCAATTATTTTTAATAAAAATTCACCGTCTTAACTTAAAACTTTTTTTTCCATTCTCAAATATTGATCTTGCAATGTTTGGGTGGAGTACTGGCGTATTTTATATAAAGTAAATCCAAGGAGCCTGCTATGCCTCAAAATAAAGGACCAAACCATGATAACCGTGGTTTTAACAATTCCTCCATTTTTCCGAAAAATAAATTTCCCCACTTTTCCGAATGAAAATCGGATATTGTTCCGTTCCTTCTCGCATTTTTTTTAAAAATGCAAGTACTTAACTTTCCAGATTGTACATTCTGCGGTCTAGAAGTGGGAACTTTAGATCAGATATTTTTTGGTTGTCCCTCTCTAAAAAAATCCTATACTCTCTTCTATCAAGCCTAAAATTGATCTCATCTCTTCTAAGTCTGAACTCGATTCCAATCTTCCAAATAATTTTGAAATTTTCCCATTTAAATAAAATTAATATATAAAATTATTAACATTTACTTTCTCCATAATTTTGATGGTGACCAAGAACACTCTTGAAGAGTTCAAGTCAGTTATGATTGAAAAAAGAGAAAAAAACTTAAAAGAGTTAAAATAATTTTCGAGTTAGAAGTTTTCGTTAACAGTAATGCCATTCCCACATGGGTCCCAAAATAAATAAATAACAAGATTAAAAAAAAAACGTGGAAGTTGTCGAAATAATTTGCGAGTCCACGCAAAATTACACACATTATCATTACCGGCATGCGGCCGACCAACCCGTGAAGGAGCAGTCAGTTTTGGCAACCCGCCGACCTATCACGGTGCGTTTAAGTCTCATATGGTTTTAACCGGTTTTAAAAATCACTTTATTAATTCTACGTGTTATTACATAAGAATCTATAATAAAACTTGTATATTCGGAATCGAAACTCTATTTGGGAAAGATTGTGAGGATGAACGAAGGGGAGGAGGGAAAAGAGAAATTAAAGGGGAAGGTAAGGAAGTACCTGGCCATTTTACTTCCTAAATGCAACAAACATAATTTCAAGCAAAGTTTCCAATACAAATTCTATTATCTCTCAAAAGTGTATCTCTTATGTACCCCGGAAAGTGGTCTAGAACTATTTCATTTATTCAAATTTTGTATGCATACATATATACGTAGGGAGGTACACACGTATAATTTGCTGGAACTTCTCCGCAGAGGACTTCTTTCTAATGAAAACATAATAAAATAAAGTAGGTAATTTAAGCCGCACACTTCATACTTATAAATGAACAAAATGATTTTTTGTATTTACCAAAAAAATTAAATATAATTTGGGTAAAATGATGCAATGTTCCCCTGAAATACGAGGGATGTTAGAATTCCCTATCGAATTCTAGTAGGTAGGTATAATACTTATTTAGCCCTATTTCAAATCAATTTGCAAAAATATATGTCAAGGACATAATGCGAGTAATAAATTGATTAATTCTCGGAAAAGCAACGCGATGTAAAAATATTTGCTAACCAAATAAACGGAAAAATTCCACCCGAGCAAATATTGTTCTTGCAAATGTGAGAAATCTCTCAACTGATTGGCTAAAAAAAATAAAAAAAGAAGCGAGATTTTTTAGAAAATTGGTTTGATTTTGTAACACAAGGTTTTTTGTATGGCAAGGTATGTATTTATTTATTTATCTACAATAAAATATATTTACATTAGTTTTATTTGTATGCCTGTCTCATTAGGTGTACCTGTGTCAAGACAGGCGTAATATTGATATGGATTATTTTGTGATTAACAAAAAAATTAACGTATGTTACAGTCCGCAATCCGGAACATACAACAATTTACCGATCTATAATGATTTTTTTCAAACCACATTAAATGATTCTGCATGAAATTTTTCACTTGCGTTTGTCCGTCTGATTGGCAACGTTGGAGGCTTTTGTTTTGGACTGAAAGATTGCGGTTTTGAACCCCATGAGAGAAAATAAAATGTTGTTTACATAATTTGAAAAAATGTGTATTTTTAAGGCGTGGGTATAAGATACTGCGTCCAGTATAAGATACTGCGTCCATTTATATAGGAATAGCAACAAAAACACAATAATTTGTTATTTTAACTTAAAAATTAACATTTAAAAAAGTTCGACATAGATTAAGAAACATTATTTGCATGTCTCTTGAAATCTTCAAGATGTACGTTCAAAATATAAAGCGACATGTCATTTATCAGCATCATACCCCGTAAAATGCTGTACTGAATTAATAAGTCGGTTCTGAAATGTGGTATGCTTAGAAGATCGTGGTGCCGACACTGGCAGTAGTTGTTTGGTACAAACAACTTTGAATTTTCCATGAGGTACGGGCTATCTATCAAAAATATAAATAAGAAATATCAGAGGAATAAATACTCCGTAAATATTAACTTTGGATTTCTCAGCCTGTTGCCAAGCTGTTTTTATCACCCTTATAAATAATAATAACAATTATTATATAAATAATAACCTTTTCTAAATGATAATAGCAGAATCATTTAGAAAAGGTTTTAGATACGTTATATCTCAATGTCCTGGAATGTCTAATCTCCATTTTCCTTTTTTTATTTTTTTATTCTCTCCCATTTCTCCTCCCTCATATTTGAGAAGCTAAATACTTAGACCGAAAGCTTAACATCAATTTTTGTTTTTTATGTAAATACGTATTTAAAAGTAAAATATTTAAAAAAGTGACTAAAGAAATCAAAAAAGGTTTTGATGAATATATTTTAAAGCGTTTCAATTCGAATAAATTCAAAATTATGCAATATTTTCATTCTTTTATCTGTTTAGATGAAAACGAACGCCCGTCGCTTCGGTTCCCATTAGCAAAAAAGTTTCCCTTTGTTGAGGAGAATTTTTCCCTTTGGGGAAATCTCTGGAAAAAGACTTGGGTAAAGTGTTCAGAAAACAGACGGTGCAGAAAAGAGTGTTGTATGTTGTGCACGTACATTTGTGTCTATATGAAATTCATAACACTCTGTATAGTTGTGGGCGGTTCCCAAACTGTACATCGAAAATAAAGGAACGCCATCCTCAATATTGTTGTGGTCTACATTTGACTTACATCAAAAGTATTCCAACTGGGCTTTTTAAATACTTTTAAAAGTATAATGATCTTTTTAGGATATGATGAATTAAAAATGAGATTTCTATGTTTTTTAATAACACTTTTCGATCGTAAATTATCATCTGTCTAATGATGAAAAGTTTATTTATTTTATCATATGCAGAAAAAATTGTCTTTTCAGTTACATTGTTTTATATGAAATTTTTAGGAAAGCTACTGGATTTATTTAGTTGAAAAGTGAATATTACTGAAGAAAAAAAGCTCCTTTACACTTTTTCGTTGAAACTATTACTAGTTAAGTTGTTTATTTTTTTAAATTGAAAAGCTTATTTTTTTTACATAGCTCCACACAGGAGGCCCCGAGGAAAATAAATCCGCTCAGGGCCTATGTCATCTTCGGGGATGCTTTGTGGAGGATCTTTTTAGGGTAAGGAAGTTTTGGGTAGGAAAAAGGTAGGGCTAAGGAAGGGGTGGCTAGGATTCTGGGTGTCAGTGTGTCCAGAAGTGACATTCGAATGAATTAATATTTCTTTATAAAACTTTTTCTTCGAGACTCTTCAGCAAGTGCTTTAGTTTATTTCAAGAGTTTTAGTTTATTGAAGAATTACTTATACTTAATACATTGCACACCTTTTCAGACAGTCGTATCCATAAACTCAAATTCTTTCACCTTCACATTCAATGCCCGCGACACTGTAAATAACTAACCTAAAAATGTAGGGGAAAAAAAAAAAAAAAAACTATTTGTAAGCGTTTTTAAAGGTCATTTCAGTAACATTCTCCAGCCCTAAAGAGTCCTAAATTCTCCAGTCTTTAAAAATACATATTTTGATATTATCAACTCCACTTTTGCCACTAATCTTTTAAAATGTAATTCTTATAGTGATGGGGGTAGCAATGCAATGTCCAGTGTTTTAAATATAATACCCTCCGCGTGCAAAGCCGTATCTTTTCCAAGCACAAACTTTCTAATTAAAGTGTCTATCGGAAGTGACCTGCAGGTAAGTATGTTTCTGTATCCATTTGTAAATATTAAAATTAGATAGAACCTAAGAATTAAAGAATTATGAATAAATTGTACAGCGCCCTTGAGGTGATTTTTCACAAAAACGGCGCTCTATAAATTATCCAATTATATTATTATTATTATTATTATTGCTGTTCGGAAAATTTTTACTCTTCAGGACTGAACTAAAGAACAGTTCGCCAACTTCATATTATAAGAATAAAAAAATATATTATCTCCAAGTGAAGGTTTAATAATGCATAATTAATCCTGGAATAAAGACCTTTATTATTATTATTATTGAATTCAGTTACGTAAAACACCGATTTAGAGTAGAATTTTCACCTACCAATAACACATTTTGTCTATAACTAAACAAAAAACGGTCCTTCGTTAAATAACAACTTGGTTTTCAACGAAAAAAGAATTTTTTCGCTCCTCAGCAACATTAACTTTTTTTGACTTGGATGTGCGAATAACCTATAACGATTTTTTTAAAGTTATTAAGTCTTTATTTCCACCATAATGAACTTGTCAAAGAAAAAAATTAAGCAAACATTTTTCAAGTAATTAGATTATGGTTTAAAGATATTAACTTAACACAAATATATGGTACTAAAGCAGATTTTTTTTTATAATAATAGAAAACAACGATTTCAAGCCAATCAATCAACGAATTCTTAAATGCATCATCATAGTTTGGCAAGTCCAGGAAAAGCAATTTACCGATAAACATGTTAATATATTTTCCCTATAGAAAAGTGGCATGATCAAATATGCATGTACACACGTATAAGCTGGGTTGAACACAACCGATATAAACATTCTATACAACATCCGCAGCATTCGGTGACTGTACAGCAGCTATTCACGATCAGAATAATAAAAATAAAAATATAAACCAATACAGGTTAAAATATAATGTAAATACTTTATATACATAAAGGTAAGGCCGCTTTCACATTGGAAAGATTTAAATAAGTGAAGCGAGGAAATTTATGTATGTAAATATGGATGTCGGTGTGATTTACCTATTTTTGTTGTTGTTATATCTTCTATTCGCGTGAGGGAAAAACGTTGAACAGAATGGAAATATCTGATTTACAACCGAACAAGCAGAATGCCTGGTATTATTTGGTCACAAAATTTCGAAAAAAATATTTTATTGAATTGCGTATAATGTCGCAAATTTTTCGATGGAATTTTATTTTGACAGTATCGTGGTAAATTCGGAATATAAATGTAGTGATTTAAAATTGATCGAAAGCTTGGTAGGTGGCATTGGTAGGTGGGATGATATGCAAATAGATGGATAGATCGGGCTCGAATCTTAAAACGAGTACCAACCTACATAACTTATTATACCAATATACAATCCTTATCTTTTTTTTAAACTAATTACTATTTGTGAGCATGTAATTCTTGTTCTAAAAATATATCTCTTTTATATACATATACTAATATTCATATATATTATTCTTCTCATTCATTCATTAGTTAAGTTTTAATAACTGTTCAAATCCCAGGCGAATTATCTAATGATATTCTACGGACTTACGTTATGGGTACTATACCATGAATAAATTTAATTCAATATTCCTTATAACTTGTAAACTTATGTTCTGCGTATGTCCCAATAAACAAATAAACAAATTCGGTTCAGTCACATGAGTGTTGATATGTTTAGTGTTGAAACCAAAGTTGAAACGATAATGTCGATGTTAACGACTATTTCCATGCAGCTATGATGGGTTAGGTATATCGACATAGAATTAAAATGTTTCGTTCAATACAAATAAAAATAATTCTATACGGATTTTCGAAGGTTAATCTCTCAAGTTGGTCTCGTAAATTTAAGGACGGATTGTCTCATAGAATTTGAGCAATTCATTTATAATTACGAAGATTATTTTCAATTTCAAGTTCTGTCATTATTTCAATTCTGTGAAGCAACTGGCTAGTAATATAATAACAAAATGACAGAACAATTGAATAGGACTTTCCCAGAACTTGAAAATTAACGTTGAAATTTGATGAAGAGTTCAAATTCTGTGAAATAACTCATACTAAGTGTAATTAGTCTTATTAATAGGTATATTTACATAATAAAAAGAACTACTTCCACACCATTTAAGATATTAGCATTATTAATAACACATTTATAGAATGTAACCGTTTACCACGTTATACTTATAGCCGTTATATTATTATTCTTAAACACCCCATTAACTATCCAAAACAGCATTCAAACAATTCTTTACAACTATCTCTAGAAAAACTTCTAGTATATCTATATATCTTCTAAAATAATAATTATTCCTTCATTGATAATTAATTATTATCAAAAACATTACTTCTTTTGAATGTTTTCATAAGATGAACAATCGATTATGAATTTGAAAATTGTTACAATAAAGCAGATTCTTCGATTTGGAATAAACATTTTTTTGGCATGCGAAAAAAGGAAACAATGGTTTTTACGTTGGCCAGACACATGTCAAGAAAAAACGCAAGAATTGAGATGGTATAAAAACGAACATCAGCTGTTTTATTGTTATTGAAAGCAGATTTGCTTTATCCAATATCGTCCGAACCCCCAAACAACACGAAAAAGCAAAAAACTTATCACGAAAAAAAATTATACAGCAGATATCGAAAAATGTTTCGCCAAGTCTGTTCCGTTGCAAGAAACCGAATACCAAAAAAACCAGAAGAGTAGAATAAAAGAAACTTTAGCTTGCGAGAAATCGCTTTTTAGCGAAATGGATTTATAATGCAGCCAAAAAGAAATTCAAAATGGCGCAACTTTAAACAAAATGGCGCAGTTCTTTGGCAAAATGGTGGCTTAGTTTAGCGAAAAGTTTCGATTCGTTATCTTCAAAGTTATTCACTTGTGCACGGGCTAAGTTATTATTCCGCTGCACTTAAATTGAAAAGTAAAAGAAAAAGTGAATTCAAAATTGACATTAAAATTTTCAACAAACTTCGTGCATGTTCCGCTATCAAAAAATTTATAACACTGTAGATACAGTTGAAATTGATTTTAAACAAGGACTGGTACGGTAAATACAGTACCGCCTGGGAAAGGTCACAACTTCAAATTACATCAGTTAACATTACAACTGAAATAAAAGTATTTTTCAAACTAAAACAAATAATATTCTTCAAAAACATTGCGTTACCTTGGTTGGACAGGGTTCTAACTGTAGTTTCCCTTTTTTTTTACAGTAAATACCGCACAATAATCTCAACTGCTCCCGTCTGGAGCCAGTGAGACTATGGCATCCCCAATTGGGGTATATTGTGAGGCTGAGAGGTAGTGGGGAGGGGAAGGAGGTGGGGAAGAGGAAGGTTGGGAAGTACCTGGCTATTCAGATCTGGTCACCAAATACGGCTAAAGCCATTTTCAAGCAAAGTTTCAATTCTGAATGGTGGTCTTACACCAAGGCGATACTGATAATATCTTCCACTCTGGAACGTGCCGCAAATATACTGTATTTTATTTCAAATGAACTAATTGTGAAATAACAAAAATTAATCAAATAAAATTTATTTGCGCACGCCGGGTGAGTCAAGAGTCTTAGCCACTGGACTACTGAGGTCGTCAATTGCCTTATTCTGAGGTATGAGATATCAAAGTTTGCAACTACAATTTCTCATAATCTATTTATCGATTTCTGGTTTTAAGTTTGAAAATATTTAAATAGGACGCATACTTACCGAAATATTTATAAAACATATTTAAAACATATCTAAACGTTCAGATAGAACCATATGCAACCGGATAGGTCATAATAATTCATTACATAAGGTTACATCTACATTTACTTAATGTATTTCCAAAATAGGGCCAAGTTCTAATTAAATCTTTAAAAATACGTTAAACTAAATACTTATTTTTGATCCTAAAAATCAGAAACCTTAAAATAGATTATGAGAATTCGCCTTTGCAAATTTTGACATCTTAAAACATGTTAAGACAATGTGAGAACCTATACAAATAAGGTGACGAACCACACTGCGCCTCGTAAAAACTATCAACTGTCAGATACAAACAAAATGGCAATTTCAAAAGTTTCAAAGTTAGTACATAAATGGAAGCTTTAAAACAGGGGTGTCAAACTGAATTTTCTTAAGGGCCGTTTATAAGATTTAGCGCGTGAAAGCGGGCCAGACTAAAAATTAAAACCCATACTCAATTGTTAAAATCTTTATTTAGCTAGATATGTACCTAGTAATTATAAATTTTCATTAACGTTAAAAAGGAGGGTAAAACGGTAAATTTTCTTGAGCTGGACATCTGACTTCTCTTATTTTTGATAAGCTCATTGATTTTGGGTGTCAAATTCGTGGTAGTTTCGACAACTTGATCAGTTGCAGTCGGAACATGAAAAAGGTTATCTCCGCTGTGAGACGGCTTGTGGACTCTTAAATGTTCCTTTTGTGATCATGAATAGTTGCAGTCGGAACATGAAAATGGTTTTTCTCCACTATGAGTAAACTTGTGAGTTTTTAAAGTCACCTTTCTAGCACATAAATATTTACAATCGGAACATACAAAAGGTTTTTCTCCACGGTGAGACAGCTTGGGGGGAAGATTCGTGACTTTGTCAGCTATCACTGTGACTAGGCGCATTGAGGAAATAGCTGAAGACAGTGAGATACAATTGTTGGAGAGGATTAATACATCACCGTGGTATGTACTCCAGGTTGACAAATCTACCGAAAACGACAACAAGGCATAATAATTGTTTATGTGCGATATCTATATCATGAGGTTGTGTTAAGTGCACTATATAGTCGCTAACCAATACCAAAATTGCAGAACTGTTCAATTCACTGGGTGGTGCTAAACTAAAATGGTCGCGGGCCATATTGATAAGGCCCGAGGGCCACATGCGGCCCGCGGGCCGTATCTTTGACACCCCTGCTTTAAAAACTGTGAACTAACGCTGATGGCTCCAATGACATTAATACTGGGCGCGGGGTAGAAATCTAAAAGTGGGAAGCCAAACACAAGACGATTGTAGCTGTCTCTATTTCTAGTACTTTAGTACTAAACTGCTACGCGTCGAGTGAGGTCGTGTCTTACCAGTAAGTAAATTGTATTGCAAAGTGCTCCTGTGTGATGAGAAAATGCTTCAATTACACGGCAAATGGTCGAAAAGGAGACAGCGAAAATTGCAACACAAAGTGACATAAGCATAACAAGGACAACCTACTAACAGTAAGTCGGTTCACACAGCGTCCTGCATTCGTTTTATTCCATTGGGAAAGATGGGGTAAAACGTACAAAGGGTAACGCGTTCATTAATTTAATAATGTCGTTGATGAAAATTGTAAATAGTAACGGTCTTAGGTGTTATTAATCTGTATAGATTTGTATAATCATTTGAACCTATAACCTGTACTGTATAATAAAATATGTACTTAACAATACTATTATAATAGTACCAATATTGTATTACTAATGAAAACTCATATAATAAATATAAAAATATTTGCCCGTGTGTCACGTTTTGCCCGCATTTACCCTTCCTTATCATATTGTGTAACCGAGTGAGAGTATCTTGTTATCTCAGTCACACCCGTAGGTCACACCCGTGATGTGACAGGAGTGTGGCGACCAGAACGGTCGACCTCTTTAGCCACAATCCTGCTGCCCGACCATTTATCTATGACATTCACTCCCATACATTCTTTGATTGTCTGTCTTTATCACACAGGAATAAAGTTTTGAATTTAGAAACTAAACTGAAAACCGCTGAAAACAAAATTATATTGTGAGTATGTGAGACTATGGCGAGTCTATTTAAATATAACGTCATTGGTTGGCTCTAAAAAATATTTTGGTAATAGAAATGAGCAACAGAAATATATGTAACTATTTTTAAAAAAGTCGGCAAGAACCTTGTCCAACTGAGGTAACGATTGAGAGGTACTTTCTGTATCACTTCTCCTGTCCCAAAGATCGTATATTTTTAAATCGCATCATATAATTATACCTATGCTGTCGTATTTAAATGAAAGCAATATTGCTGGAATTATTTGTTGTTAGTGCGTAGAGAATCACTCTGGTCGTATACATAATTTAATTATGATGCATCACACAGCATACTACGTACATCGCCTTAATAATTAATCTACTACATTGGATGCATAATTTACCACATAGATTTATAGGTTGGGGGATGCAATTTGCGAGTTAAGTGGATAAATTGGCTAGAGATGATCATTAGAAATATCTAATAATAAGTTCATGATGGATTTGAATAAACACGTAAATATATACGTAATACGTATTCTTTATTAAGAGATAATAACTAAATAAAACCGGAAATATATCATTGTTAAATCAAAATTCAGACGTATTGCCACTTTTCCACAAAAAAACTACGAATTGATTTTTAGAGACTGTTCTTTTATCTAGTAAACCTTTGTTTTAAATTTTGAGAAAATATGTTTATTTTTAGTACAATAAAGTTTTACTGTAGGTCGTTGGCAGATTTGTTAAATTTTCAAACAAAAGTTTGTATAATACAACACACATTTCAAATCATATAATCATGCAGCAAAATAAATTAATAAATTATCTGAGAAATAATATTGTTTCTGAATTTTAATTTTAGTTTACATTAAATTATTAAAAAAAAGATCCGCACAGTTTGTCTATTTATTTACGGTCTTACCAACTAACATATTTAAAAAAAATTTCACATTCTTATTTTGCTTAGGCATTATTGAGAAATTATAAATCACATCAAAAAATAATTACAAAAAGTACATAATTTTATCATCACTCCTTTCAGCATTTTTCAATGTATGTATAAATAAAAGAAAATTTTTAATGAAATAAAATCGATATGGAGTTATTATTTTAAAAAGCTGTTATTAACCTTTCTCATTGGAACCGCCCGTTACAAACGTAAGAACATCATTCAACGAAATATGAATCCTCGGCCGCTGGCTGGTAAATGGCAAAAAAAGCAAAAAAGCGTCGAAAATAATTCCGTAATTAATAATCGGCGTCCCAAAATTTACGCAAGAAGAAATTTTGATATAAAACACATGTTTTTAATTAAAAATTGTAACTTTTTATTGATTCATAAAGTAAACAGTATAGGGTTATGTATGGGATAGGATATCTGATAAATGGCACCCACGGTTTTCTAGCACATGCGCCACACACATAGTTAATAGTGTTCGTTAACGCGACATGATAATCCATTTTTTGTACCTAAATTTCAAGATATGAATATGGACGACATGTGGTGTCAATAAGACGGTCCACACGGCATACAAACCGAGAAACAATTCAATTGCTGCAAGCCGAATCGGCTTCCCAGATCATGAGATTTACCGCCGTTGGACGTTGGACCACCCACGCCGTGATGGTGCACTGTATTCATTATTCACATTAATTCAGCCACATTTATGCAAAAAGGAAAATTTCGACAAGAGTGCGTATGTGACAGCAAAGCCGTGGAGACCATTTGTCCGATATTCTGTTCCATACGTATCCCTATACTGTAGATTTTATGAATAAATAAAAAAAATACAAATTTTAATTGAAAACATGTGTTTTATATCAAAATTACTTTTTGCTTGAATTTTTGGGATACCTGTACTATTTATTAAAATCATTACCGAGTTATATAAAACTTGCTTTGTTTTCCAGATCAATAATATTAAGGAATGCGTGTCTAAAGGTATAACGGAGAGATTCGTGTACGAATGAGAGAGCATTATTGTGCAGAACGTATTAATGAGAATGTCTGCTTTGTCTATCGTCTTTTAATTATTACCTTCCCAGACAGTAACTTGCACCACAGAGCAAAATAATTACTACACGAGTATTTATTAAATATTCTACCTACGCGAGTATTTATTACTAACGATCAACAATAAAAATATACATGATGATCTAAACCATAGGTTCTCAACATGGGCGATAACGCCCCCTTGGGGGCGTTTCAGACCTTCAGGGGGGCGGTAGAAGAGCAAGAGAAAATTAAGAGGCATTTCAGACTTTCAGGGGGGCGGTAGGAGACCCAAAGAAACCCGTCTCACCTCATTCCATTAGGGGCCATCCATCCACAAACATTTTTTCCCTATCCCATTACACCCCCTCCGTTGTGGCAAATATAACCCTATCGTGGTATCCCATTACGCCCCTTTCATAGTGGTATCCCGTTGCGCTCCCTCCGTTGTGGCAAATGTAAACATGTAGTGGAATCGGATTATGCCCCCTTCGTCGTGGTCAAATGTGCTGTTTCGGATTTACTAGTTAGGGGGCGCTAGAAATAATAATATTCTCAAAGTGGGCGGTGGCAAAAAAACGTTGAAAATCTATGATCTAAACGATCAATCATTATAAAAATTATAGTTTGTATATTATATACTCTTAACATACAAATTTATTCACCCTTAAAGGCAAATCCGCGTGGAATATTAAATTTTATTACCATAAATCTATTTAGTAACTTGATTGAAAGATTTAATCAGCCTTTATTATACATTTTATTCCCTGAGTATTGGAAAGTATTAAGGGTTGCTGCTCATGGTAGGCGTAAGGGGAGGGGGAGATGTCGCGACACTAGCGCCAAGCGGATGTTTTGTCCTTTAAGGTTCACCTCGTAAATATAAACCAATTACCTTTATGAAGTTGAGGCAAACAGGTATTTAAATACGGCCATCTTCTTAAGCACCCTTCAACGGGGTTATAAGCTGGATTTATCTTTTTAATTAATTTTAAAGATTTAGACGGATTTTACGAGCTTTGTGGTGGGTTGTATCGACTGCTCCGAATTAAACTACGCTTTTTTAAATTGAGTTAATTACTCTTTTCGACTTTTATTAAACTTTTTTGCTCATGATTTAAGTGATTTATCTGTATTGATGCTATATTATATTGGATATAATTTACTTACAACATTTCTTGTAAAAATGTAGATTTACTAAGTATTCGATTTCGACATCAAAGCGTTTTAAATCGCCTATAAATCATTTGATTACCTACGTTCTTTGATTTTCATTAAATTGTGACATAATAACAAGTAGGAAATCCATAATTGGTTTTATTTTGGCTATTTAATATTATGTACAAACTGAAATAAATGTAAACTGTCGATTTCCTGAAAATTAATAAATAAATAAATAAATAATAAAAATGTTACAGATTTTAAAAAGAATTTACAATGAGAACAGAAACATCTCAAAAAATAAATATTTTTCTGCAAAACCTTCAGAACAGTCCACCCTGAAATGGTTTTTGCACCGGTTGATCATATGGATATAGCATAATTGATATCCCTTGTTGGGAGATACATTAGACATTATAAAATTCAATTAAAAAATTCCCCTGATGTTCAGAGGATAGATATCCAGATCCTCAGTGATCTCAGGGGAACTGCGGTGGGGCAGCCTCCTAATCAGCTGAAGAAAACTAGTTAAGATAAATTGGTTGTCTTAAACTTAAACGATCATTTACCGAAATATAACCGAAAAAAATGTGATATCAAAATAAGATTTTTGAGATATATGTAAAAAAATGTTTCCTCAATGTATGTACAAAATTTCATATCAAAACTGACTTTTTTTACATTAGCTTAGGAAAATATTCCCCTCAGGGCCTATGTCGTCTTTGGGGATGCTGTGTGGAGGGTATTGTGAGGAAAGGAAGGCGTGAGTGAGGAGTGAGGAGTTAATGTGTCCAGGAGTGACCGGCGTATGAATCAATCCCTCCTACTGCAGTGCAAGGCGATGGCGAGTACGGCTGGAGAAGTCAAAGGGACTCCCTTAACCATTTTTTCCCGATCAGGCCTGCCATGCAGCTGGTGGGCAGATAAATCTGCCGCCAAGATCCGGACAACCTCACACCATGAACCTGGGCACCCCTGATAAGTAACCAAATGTAGCGAACCACTTGGGGTGACATATGGCAGAGGTGTTGATTATCCAAAAAATGGTTCCAGGGACGGCGGTACCCAAACCCACTTCCAAAAATGATAAATAATCGCAAAAACAAGTATAGCAGCTATGCGAGGAGAGACGGTCCTGAAGCCAAACAAACTTAAGTAGCGCGAATGAGGGATCCATAAAAACGCCTTCTTGAAGTAATAGACACCAAACTAACTAGTAAAAGAATATCACAGTGCGTATCATTAGATGACAATAAAAAAATATTAAAAATATTTTCACTAGTTTTTGTTTCTTCTTTGTGGGTCACTAAAATAGAATGTTCGCATGAATACACAGGCTTGCCGACCCTATATAAGCAAACTTATTCACGTGGCTTGGTATTTATTTTAACATTTGTTTCGGCGGTATCACTTCCCTTTCATCCTGTCCAGCGAACTTTCTAAAAGTACGAAGATAGCAAATAAATGACCAATTCTTCCGTCACAGTATTTCCGTTCCGCCTCAAACTTGCATCCTTCAGGAACAGCGGAGAACCAACATTTTTATGGATATCCGTTTAATTTCCTGCGAGTTTTACACCCGCAAAGTTGGCACGTAAAGTTTATTACAGACCCGGCTCACAATAATAAGTCTTTGGGTTGATCGTAAAAAGTTTCAGGCAAGTTCCAGGCCGTTCCAGTCGGAGATCTAAACAGCCATGCTTTAGGGGTAGAGACACGAGTGTTTGTTTAGCGCGTGAGAGGTTAAACTTCGGGATCGTACCGCCTTGATGAGCGTTTTACGTAATTTACAAGGAGTTGACACAGAACAATAAAACTCGCTAACTAGAAGTTTTGGAGGTATCAAAGTGAAATTGAATTAGGAAGAACCTGTTGAGATTTAAGAGGGTTGTAGCTTAACTAAGCAGAGTCGAGGAGACTGTTCGGTTTCAACTGGAGCAAACCTGACAGAGTTTCGATAATCCGTAATACAAGTTGCTTGATTAGTGATTTCAGACAGATAAGAATCAGATAGACAGTGCCAACCTCTGGAGCAGAACTTTAATCTCTTTGGTTACCAGGAGTCACGGGTTCATCACTATGAATTATATTCTAACTTTCAGTATACGCGTATAATATATTTTCTTTGTTTGCAGCTTTAATCATGTTTAGATATTTCGACGACCACATTTGACATACTTGCCAACTCGTTCCCGTATACTTCCCATTCGTTCAGCGTCACAACATTCCCCAAATTTGGAATGTCATAGCCCCAAGGGTTGAATCGAATTCCATAAAAAAAGTAGAAATTGCTAAAAAAGCTCTAAACATGAATAAAACGAAGCAAACCATTCCGGTTGATAAAATGTTTACAACAAAACTCTAAGAGGAGAGAATCAAACATGTCGATCTGGCATGTTAAAAAAGAATATAAATAAATTAAGTATTTACATTTTTTTAAATGAAACTTCATACATAAAATTCGTTTAACATTGTTTTTCAAACTTATTTTAACCAAAATGTACAATATAATTTGCAAAAAAATCTGCCACATACAGGTCACCTTTGTGAGGCAAGTATGTCTAACTCCAACTATATGCTGTTTCATTATTACTGTTCTTATATATTTTTTTCTATTACAAAGAAATACTTTATTGGCTACAAATTCATTCACCAATTGGCATTCACCAATTCTAAGCAGAATTCTTTCATCTATCGTGCGTCCAATACTTTTAACACACAATACAAAAAATTTGACATATTTAATTCTGCACCACATTCCTTAAAATCACACAGACGCTCTCTCGATAGTTTATAACAACAATAATTTCTAATACCACCAGTCACCATTACATTAAATTCTTTTTTTTTTCTCTTTTAATTTTTTGTTTACTCATATTTTTATTACTATACCTCAACCTAACTCATTCTCCCTCCCCCCCATCCTACCCCCTCCCTATTCCCCCCTAATTAACTTGTCGCTTGAAATGTAATTTTTTTTTCTCTATATCTATGGAACCACTACACTTGTATACAAAACCCATGTGGAAACCTGTAAATGGTTCAATTATTGTCACTTAATTACTATTATGCTCTGTTATGAATGTAAACTGTTGGTCTCCCAAATAAAATAAAAATAAAATAAAAATAAAAAATAAAGAAATCTGCAATTGTAACATTTTTTATTGTGTATAAAAAAGTTAAGCTGAATGTTTTTTGAAACAGTTTGTTTATATATATATATATATGTTATGGTTAAGGTTTTCACGGGTGTAAGATGTAGAACAATTTTCTCGGTTTACCCGCGTAACGTAGTCCTTAAAAGGACTTTTTAACTCCTGACGTTTCGGACAGATCACACTGTCCATCTTCAGAGGCCTTATGTCTTGAGTTTTTGTCTCAAACTGATAGCTTTCGCATATCTGTTCGGTCCAGAAGCTAAGACTTAAGTGAGTGCAAGTCACTTCTTATGTCTAGAACGAAGTACCCGGGTTGAAGGTGATTGATAGTGGAGGGGGTTGGGGGCGGGGCCGGCAGTAGATACCTGATTGGTTAAGCTAATTGGAGATACTACTGGTAATTTTGGAAATGCCATTTTTGGGGGGTTTTCATCGATTATGACTTTCCAGGTGTTGGGAATTCTGAATGAGTCATTTCTAGCATTCATATTATTTTTATGTTTATAGATTTCTATCGCTTCGCGGTAAATTCTTTTTGGTTCATTGTAAATGCAAGCTATTGTTGTTGTATTATTAAAGTCTATTTTATGACCTTCATTAAGGACGTGTTGAACTATGGATGAAGTTAAGCGTTTATTAGTGACATCTACTTTATGTTCTGCAATTCTACAAGATATTTTTCTATTGCATCGTCCAATATACACCTTTTCACATGCCCCACAAGGTATTTTATAAATACCATGTGACTCAAGTGGAATGTGGTCCTTCGGACTTCTTAATAGAGACGAGATTTTATTTTCCGATTTATAAATAGTTTTGATTTTATTGCTTTTGAGGATTCGACTGATTTTATCTGTCGAGCCTTTGATGTATGGGAGAATCGCTATAGAAAGGGGTTCTTCTTCCGTTTCAGGAATAGTTTTTTTGCTTTTATAATGACTCAGTCAGAATTCCCAACACCTGGAAAGTCATAATCGATGAAAATCCCCCAAAAATGGCATTTCCAAAATTACCAGTAGTATCTCCAATTAGCTTAACCAATCAGGTATCTACTGCCGGCCCCGCCCCCAACCCCCTCCACTATCAATCACCTTCAACCCGGGTACTTCGTTCTAGACATAAGAAGTGACTTGCACTCACTTAAGTCTTAGCTTCTGGACCGAACAGATATGCGAAAGCTATCAGTTTGAGACAAAAACTCAAGACATAAGGCCTCTGAAGATGGACAGTGTGATCTGTCCGAAACGTCAGGAGTTAAAAAGTCCTTTTAAGGACTACGTTACGCGGGTAAACCGAGAAAATTGTTCTACATATATATATATATATATTTTTTTTTTTACAATAACTCAACACAGGAGGCCCTGAGGAAAATAATTTCCCTCAGGGCCTATGTCATTTTTAAAGATGCTGTGTGAAGGGACTTTTTGAGGAAAGGAAGGAGTGAACATGGGTCTTGAAGAGACCCATGTTGTAGGAGGGAGGAAACACAGAGGCCGGCAAATCGTTCCACAGCCGAGTTGTTGAATTCAAGAACAAGCCGTAGAAACGAACCGTTTTCATGTGACTAATGTCAACCGTGTACATATGTTGGGCGCGTGTTTCCCGACTATGCACCGGTGCCGACGGGATCAATGACGATACTTCCTCGGAGCATCTTCCATTGTAATACCGGTAGAACAAGGACAGCTGTGCTCTAAAGATTGCAATCCGTCTGTCAAGATTGGAGAATCTATCAAACGGACCACCCGTTTCTGCACAGAGTCAAGGTTTTTTTTTAGGTATTTTGGAGCTCCAGACCAGAGGTGGCTGTCAAATTCAACCGTAAGGCGCACTTGCGATTTGTACAGGGTTAGCAGTTGTACACTATTAAAGTATCTGCGGGCCCTGTACAGTACGCCCAGTTTCTGAGAGGCTAACTTCACTGGTTTCGATGGAGCCCCCATACTTGAGCTGGTCACTTGGAGTTACACCAAGCATATCAATAGAGGTCCTGTTCGGAAGATTGCTTCCGTTGAAGGAGACTAGATTATCATTTCGATCCCTTTTAGACGTTATCAGACATGATTGGGTCTTTGAAACATTAAATTCGACGAGGTTATTCTTACCCCACGAGAAAACACTCTCGAGGTAACCGTCCATTCTTTGCTTCAAAGCCCTCCGAGTGATTGGGGTTTGTGTGCTCTTTGGAGGCTTGTCAAACAAAAAGCTATCGTGGACTATACTGTCATCCGCGTAAATTAAATTATACAATATGTACCTATTCCTGTCCTTTTCTAAATAAATAAAAATAATAAGGATGAAGTGTGCGCTAAAAGGTAGTTAAGTACTCAATTGAAACCAGAGAGAAAACATGCGAAAGAGTAGGTACTTACATTAATATTTTCAGTCAAATTCAGATTGACATATTTTCAAGTAAAAGAAACAGAGTAAAAGAAAAACGTGGGCATACTTACCCAAAATAAATAAATTTTCAGTTCACTTTCGGTCCTTTACTTGGCCAAATATTTGGCCAGCATGAACATTGTTTGCGCGTGTCGTAATGAAAAATGAGCTACCTACGGAGAAAAGAAAACAGCTCCTCGAGAGTCTGTCATCATTTCACAAGCATTTAAATATGTACAAGAAAATGACTTGCAAATATTGGGTAGGTACCTCGAGACTCAAGTCTCGTTTTGCAAATTCTTTATTCTTACTAAGAATTTTGCTACAAGAAGAATAACGTTGAAATTATTTATAAAATGAATTATAACAAGAATCTTTGAGGAAAAATGATATGGTCAGACCTTTTTGAAAATTCTGGAACAGTTGGTTTCAAGAAGATAAACAATATTATACAATTTTTATCTTATGATGAAAAGTTGGCGTCGCGTCGCACAAACAAGATTGTTCAAGTGGTTTCGGATAATGAATAAAATTTGGCGAAACAAAATACTTTTTGGTGGATAGAAGATTTAACTGGTTTTGGTTCTTTCTTTCTTTGGCGACGTTAAAAAAAGATATAAAGTGGGAAATATTTGCATTTTTAGATCTGATCTCTAAAATAGGAAGTCACTTCTAAATGAGTTAGATTTTCTTCTTCTTCAAACACAGCAAATTTATTTTGGGGCACCATTTTAATTCGAAATTAATAGATTTCTTTATTTTTACCACTTTTATTGTTTCTAAAAAAATACCGTCGAATTGATAACCTCCTCCTTTTCGAAGTCGTTTAAAAAACCGACATGTTTCGAGAACGATGCTCACTTCCTCAGGATTTACAAAACTAATTATAACAATAGACTTAATGCTATCAATGAAAAGGTAGGAGTGGGAAGTGGTGCAATCCGTGACACAATTTACAAAGGAAACAAGTTCAATTATGGCTCATTTAAATTAGTTTTGTAAACCCTGAGGAAGTAAGCATCGTTCTCGAAACATGCCGGTTTTATCCATGAAAGTGCGTGTGTTTGTTTGTAACGCTTTCACGTCTAAACAACTAAAACGATTTTAAAAATTCTTTCACCAATAGAAAGCTACATTATCAGCGAGTAACATAGGTAGAGTGTATATAATGGTAAGCTCTAGCGTTATTAAATATGTATAAATGAAAGTGTGTGTATTTCATATATTTAAGAGGCAGGGAGGAAAGGCAAGGGGAAGGTGGGGCTCGCGGAGAGTGAAGAGACGAGGTAGGGGGAAGGCGGAGAAGGTGGAAGGGAACGGGGAGGCACGGAAAAGGACATGCAGATTTCTTTGAATGGGATTGCAACGCATGCCGGGTACCAGCTAGTAAACTATAAAAGTGGTAAAAGAAATCAATCTATTAGTTTTGAGCATTGATATATATATACATAGATGAGACATTCAGCGAATAAATTGGTTCAACGGAATCGTAGGTTAGTACCTCCATTTCTCTGTTAGTACAACAACAACATTAACAACCGTCGACCGTGGCTGGCGTGTGACGTATCAAAGTACGTAGGGTGGAAAAGGATGAAACCATGGGCTTGAGTAAAAGGAAAGGACGGTCTGACGGCCGAGCCTTTCGACGCGGTGGCTTCAGTTAGAATTCACTTTCCCGAAGGCCTGTTCGTGCATGATTTGAACATGAATCTCGGAGAATTATGTATGGGATAGCGTCTCTATAGTATATCTCTAAGTAGAACACTTATTTAAACATTATGAAAAAATGTAACAATACTTTTAACAGTTCCTTTAAATGTTCAGCAACAATTTGTCTTGTATTGTGGTACCCCACTTTCAAGTGGTGTTAAAATACCGCATTTTAGCTCCATTCGTACCAAATACTGTGCTAGATGTTGATAAATCACCCATATTAGGAACACACGAACGCAATACGTCTTGTATTGTGCTGGTGCTACTACTGTTCTCACGAACACTGCACTTCTACATTGCATTCCCCGGAGCACATACTATCGCGGTCGGTATAATCGCGGATTTGAGGTAATTAATTGCTTTAGGTTACAAATGGAAATTCCTATGTGACGTGAAGCGTGGCGTGCTACGCAACTAACTAACAGGGAACTATGTTTGCAAACGAAGATTAATTCACCAATTAGGGGCGCATTAAATGACATAAAAATACAGGCAAATAAATACCAAACATTCATTTATTTACCTGTATAAATTAATACAATTCTACGTGACTCTTGTAGCGAGCTGACATCTGAAGTCAAAATACGTAAAAATATTACTTACATGTATTTTTTTTAATGCGTATTTACATTTAAAATAATAATAAAATAATTATGTATTACATTACACTTAGTGACGTAATAATAACATTTTCAAATTGTTCAATATTATTTTTCAAACTTCGCAAAATTACTTTGTGGCATGATTAATTATATAATGAATAACAGATCACTTTGTATAAACCACTATATTATAAATAATAATGTTTACATGTTTCGATAACAATGTTATCTTCATCAGGATATGTTAATATAAACATATCCTGATGAAGATAACATTATAATAGATATTGTTTATAATATAGTGGTTTATACAAAGTGATCTGTTATTCATTATATGTTCAATATTCAGTTGAAAAATAACTGAACAAAAGTCCTGTGCCTGTGCGCTCTTGTGAAGTTGTCGGGAACATAAAACTATTTTTTTGTGTAATATCGGAAATACAGATATTACCGTTCAGAAGATTATAAGCTGTTATCAGCAAAGCAGTTTTCCATCGGCGAGGCTATTAATACCAAGCATACCGAAGAATACAGAGTAGCATACAGAGAGAAATACTGAAGGATATGATCAGGGATAATACCCGAAGTCTTTAAGATATAAATAATTCAGAAACTTCTTTTGTACTTTCTAAAAAAATATTTTATAATATAAACTATTATACATACGTTTTTAAACAGAGATTTGAGATATTTATACACTTAGCTTTGCGATAAACTAAGTGTGCAATTAAAGCCGATAATTAAATACTATAAAAAATTAAGAAAATTAATATGAAACTTTCACACGATATAATAAACTTTATGATGAAGAGGGTGACTTATTTATTTTAGGTGACTCTTTAAGGGAACTTAATTTTTAGGAAAGCATAAAAGGTATTATACTTGTTGGAAATAAAGTAAAGCGCAGATACCTACTAGTATATAACTTTTTGCAATACCAGGAAACTATGAATCTGCTAACAAATATTAATTGTCCAATTAGAGGCGAAATTAATATTAAAAAAACCCATTTAATTAATAGCACGCTTTAATATAACATCTCTAATGAGACAGGCGACTAATTTGTCTACGTGACTGCTGAAACGAACTAAATTCTTAAGGCAGGCAAGGCTGAAAACAACATAGTTAAGAAGCACTTTAAGAGTTAGTCCGTGGTACTTTAATTCTAAAATGCAACGTTTTATTTCATGTTTTATTATCATTTGATACTTTTATTTCTTTCTTGAAATAAAGTTTATCCTAGAAATTTGATCAATTCACACAAAAAGCTATGTTTATTATTAAAAAAAGCTATAAATTGGTTTTTTCCTTTGAAAAAAACTTTTTAGTTTGGTAACCAATTAATTAATCACATCAAGTTTCTTGCAGACTAGGCAGAATTGATGAAATACAACCCAACCTTATCTCGAACAACGGCCCTTCTTTTAAGTTATATTCACTGAACAACTCATTTACATTCTCCTATTATTGTAACTCTTGAGACGCTACGCTCAAGTATTTGATTCACTTTAGAAAAGCCGGAGTCAAGTTAGCCTCTCAGAAGTTGGGCGAACTGTACAGGGTCCTCAGATACTTAAAGTACACAACTGCTGACCCTGTACAAATCGCAAGAGCACTCCAATATTGAATTTGGCAGCCACCTTTGGTCTGGAGCCCCAAAATACCCTTGACTCTGTGCAGAAATGGTTGATCCGTTTGATAGATTCCCCTATCATAATGCACGGATTGCAATCTTTAGAGCACAGGCGTCAGGTAGGTATGCTGTCCTTGTTCTAGAGGTATTACAATGGAAGATGCTCCGATTAACTAGCCATTGGAGCTTTCGGCACGAGTGCATACTTCGGAAATTGATATTTGTCCGGGATTGATATTTATCACATGAGAACGGGGCGTTTCCACGATTCGTTTTTAAATTCGGCTGTGAAATGATTTGCCGGCCTCTGTGTTTCCTTCCTCCTACAACATGGGTCACACAGTGTCTTTAAATACTACATAGGCTCTGAGGGAAATTATTTTCCTCAGGGCCTCCTGTGTGGAGTTAATGTAAGAAAAAGAAAGCATCCCCGATGAATTCTTTCATCATCTTGCTTATTATTCAATGCTTTCTGAAAGCACCGTCTATATGTCGAACCCATCAAATAGTTTCTTCATTAATTCGAGAAATAACGTATTTATTACTTTTCTAACAAGGAAATAATACTCCCTCGCAATAGTGCGTAAAGTACTTTTTCGATGAAGAGACAGTGAATTATATTTGGATCATTTTCCACTTTGGACTAAAATAGATTGACCGATTGTAACATATTGAAAAAACGGCTCAACGTAAGTCCCAAAATTGTTGTATCATCCTTTTCGGTTCATTCGGTTTTTCGTTATTATTATTCCTTGTGGCCCCTTCTTACCCGACGCAGCACACACATCTTCTTGCCGCACATTCATCAAAGTGACGGAGCATATTTCCACAGTTTTCTCCATGAAAACTCGTACTTTGTTGGAACAGGGTTTTCTACTTGGTGTGGGAATAAAGGGAAAGACTGATCGTTTTTTTTCAATATCGATCTTTATCACGGAAACATCTCATTAAAACAATATTTACTATAAGAAAAGACAAAGTTTTGAAAATTTCTTTCACTCTGTCAACTATACTGTGAGGATTTGAAATCATGAATTTTTTACAGCTCATTGACGCAATGTCGTTTTTAATATTTAACCCTTCGCCCCTCGCTTATTTTTTATACTTGTAACGCGAGGTGTCGCGCGGGGTCGCTGAGGACCCCAAGAAAAATATAATTAAATTGTTTTTATAGCTTACATTTTATGTGTTATTTTATCTGATTATAGTCAGATGATAATGACAGCACTGAAATAAAAAGAAATATTTAAAAAAGATATTTATTTTCAACGTAAAAGCTTAAGAATCAACATGGAACATTTTTTTATTATTACGTATTATTTACTTTTTTAATAGAAAACTTTAAAATTGTTTTATCAATTTTTATCAAACTTATTACTATTTGAGATTGATACAGACTTTTTATGTATTATTACCAACAAAAACAACAAAATATAATGAAAAAACATATAAACATGGTTTTTCATTGTATTTTGTTGATTTTTTTAACCTCACGCCGAAACACAAGTCTGTATTTCACATCGCACATGCGCAGACTTAATGTTAGCGGTGCTAGCGTCAAGTATAGTCTCATTTAAGAAGCTACCTAAACTAAGGAATCAGTGGGAACATTTAAAGTGTACATACTTAGCATTCCTGTAAAACCCGGGCTTTTAAAGTCCCCACGCGACGGGTCGAAGGTTAAGAAGCTTTAAAATATTTATTGTCGTCGCCGACTTTTTCTTACTGGAAGAGGAAGACGTGGCACGATCGAGTTAGTCAGATACTTGAATCGGGCCATGTCAAGAGTCAGAATAATAGAAGAGTACGTATGAGGTGATAGAAATGTGAATGAGGCAAGGAATGTGTGTCAAGACCGAGCTATTTGGTGATGCATCCTCTCTGTACCTAGGCCAACCCCTGTAGTGGAACGGCTTGATGTTAATTAGTAAGTTAAAGAAGCATTTAAAATACCAAATAGTAATCCCGGATTTAAGTGGCTGGTTGAGCGAGAACTTTTGACTTCTCCAGCCGGGCTCTCTCGACCAGAAGCTTTGAATCACAGTGGGAGGGATGGTTTCATACACCACCAGATTCTTACCTACCTATCATGCCTTCTTCCTTTCCATAGCATCCCTTCCTTCCTTTACTAAAAAATACTCATCACAAAGCGTCTTCAAAGTTGACTGACGTGGATATAATGTATCTAAGAAAGAAAATCAAACGCGCTGAAATATTCACAAACAAGCTTTCTTCCATAAAAAACGAACAAATATCCAGAATACGCAAACTTAAATAAAGCAACGGAAATACAATAAAAGCTACAACACTACTTGTTATAGGTTAACGTCAATCGTAGTGTTAGGGGTGCAATCTACCGTAAGGTGTCAGCAGCTAGCCCGGCCAACCTTCCAAACATCGAGTAACGTATTTCACAGGCGAACGGCTGCAATCACTCAAGCGGGTCTCCTCAATCTATTTCGAATTTTCAAAGCATTTTCTGAGCTTTTTCCACGGGGTTAAAGGGAATATTTTGATTTTCCCGAATGCTTAATCCCGGATTGAAAGGTGATTGAGATTTTGCAGAAAAACGATTGTATGTCAAGTGGTTTATCTGAAACTAGTATAAACGACAGAAAAAAAAGTTTACGAAAAGTAAATTCAAGAACTTAACTGAGCTATATGTGATGAGCTTTCATGTTCTCGTATGATTAGTACCTACTAAGTAAATAGTAAAGTAAATAGATTAGTACTTACTAATTAAATATTAAGTATATAGTAAGATATTTTGTGCAGCGTTTTCAAATCGTAACTGAAAAAAAAAAAAAAAATAGACGCCTCAGTAAGTAGGTTAGTTTAAATATGTATTTTAGATCAGCCAGAGGTATAGAAGCTTTAAATAACACACCAGACTTCCGAAATAACGAATTTAAGTCTTAAATTATGTTTGAGTAAAATTAAAGCCACAGAGCATACAAACCACAAACTGTGAACTCTACTAAACCCCGCAGTAAGGCGTACATTATACGAAAAATTGGTAAACTTTCCATGTACATTATATTGTTTGTAATTAATTAATTTTAAAATTTACTAGGAAAAAGCCACATAGATTTAAAATTCCATTTTTGTTTGGGTTCGAAATTGACTGCAAACAGAATTAAAGCAATAATCTACTTTAAAGGGAACATTTAACCAAATAAAAGGTACTTTGTTTTTTTTTTGTTTTTTTTTTATTATTTCCAACAAAGACACAATTTACAAAAATATATAATTTAGACAATTTATCAGTAGTCCCGCGAAACTGCCACATGGCTGCTTGATTGCGGGTTCTACCTCAATATCACTCGTTAATATTAGAAGTTAAAAAAAAGTATGTATGTATAATATCAAAAATTGTAAAGGAAAATGCAAATAATGATATCCAAATCCTAAAAAACTGATTCAATACAAGTCTTCTTACAATTTTACAATTATTGCTGAAAAAACACCAGTTAACATTCTCAATAAATATGTTTAGAACTTACCCTAATTATACTAACAAAAATGTGACAAAGAAGTCTCTAATAACTCTTGTACCATATTTAACCATACAACTGAAAAGAGGAACCTCGGTGTAATTGTAGATCAACATGTGAAATGTTACAGACACATATGCGCTTTTTTAGGAAATATATCTATGTATTTATCAGATTACGAAATATACTCCAGTTAAGTAATCTAAAAAAAAGTCTATTTCGCATAGTCCAATTCTTTATTCAGTAGGAAATCAGTGGATGGGGAGGCATTTTTAACGAGTTTGTGTTGATTTACACAAACTCGTTAAAAATGGATTTATAAAGGTAAAAAATAAATAGTATCATTTTTAATGAAACGAAATATGTTCATAAAAAGTGTTAACGGATTAAAGTTGCGTGATAATGATAACGTTCAAAGGAGACACGTTATCGTGTATGCTCTAAAAAAATACAGATATAGGATTTTTTTATTATTAGGTAACGTAAAATCCTACATAGACGTGTATAACGTCATCTCCGTTACCATTCCGTTAAGTCCCATGTTACATAATATAAAATATCTTTTTTTCTTTGGAACATTTTCTTTTCATGGTTATTTTGTTAACATCACTTTATTACACAAATACTCCAACGAGTTTTAGTATAACGTATAGCCGTGAATTCATCAGGGTAAATATAGGCTTGGTATATTATACTAGCTGGGTAACCCGGCTTCGCTCAGGACAACATTCGAAAGTGTTCTGGAATGTTCCATACTGATTAAAACGATTCCCTATTCCCGAAAATTCCACGACATACTCTGCCACTCTTCCAGAATTTTCTAGAGCTCTATGGAACCTTCTAGAACTTTCCGGAAGATTGTTCTCGAAATTTCAAGAGGGCGAAACTTCCATCCCTTATATCTTTAAAAGAACGCCCTTTATGTAAAAACGGTTACCCTTATTCCCTAGGGGGGATAGAGATCTACTACACCATATAACTCCCTTGATCGTGCCTGGACTCGTTTCTGAGTTTTTACGGTCCGCACGTTTTTTTTACTTTCTTTTATAATATATAGCTGTTTCCCGGCATGCGTTGCAATGCCATATTCAAATAAATAAAATGTTACTCCTTGCATGTCCTTTCCCGTGCGTTCCCCTCCAGCGTTCCACTTCCACCTTCCCCGCCACCGCTCTCCCGCTCCCCTGTCCAGCCAACCCCCTGGCACTTCATTTCTTGACTCTCCTCCCGCCCGGCCCGTAACCGAAACTTTTTTCTAATATTAACATTTTTAAACTCGTGATATCTCTCTAATTAAATATCCGAATTGAAAAATTCAAAAAGTTAAATAAAGGTATTGAAGCTGTCTTGAATATGTAGTAATTTATTTTGATAAGGATTAAAACCAAGATACAAATAAAGAGCCTTTTCAAGCCACGACATTTTAATAAAATTTTTAAAATAAAAGAATACTTATTGTGGCATAACCATAATAGTTAGACATATGCTGTCACGATCTTTTTTGTAAATAATGATGTGTTCTACAAAGTCGTAGTACATTATTTTATTCTATCATCAATAGTTTTCGCAGCGCACGCGATGTAAAGAATATTTTAGGTAATTTTTTTACACCTTGGGTTGCATTGTTGAAGTTTTAGTTTAAACAAACAAACAAATCTTACCTCTTTATATAGTGTAGTAGATTTAACTGCTCTGATTAAAAACATACAATATTCGTATAAAGTGATGCTCACAAAGCATAGATAATATTTGCCCAGAATTTAATAATTATAGACAGCCCTGATTCTCTAAGCCTAAGCTTATAGATATCAACAAGAAACCCTCCATCTAAAATTATTTTTAATTGCAACAATGATATCAGGACTGAGACATTTAGATACTCGCTTTTATCCGAATTGCATGCAGTTGGCAACAGTTTCTCGAAGTAGTAGAAATGTTCAACTACAAGGAGAAGGCTATAATAATAAACTTCAAAAATTTATTTTACATATTTTTTATTCTAAATAATCCTATTTAAATAATATGTTCTCCGTTATTATAACATTTATATAATTTTTTTAGTATAGCAACAGTAGTTTAGAATCACGTAATAATATCCTTTACCTAAATACTTGCTTTTATCACACATACTTTGTTAAATGTACATTCTTTTTTTGTTATTATTGTAATACTGATTCTCTCCTGTGTACCACTTATAATCTCGTGTACATATCACTTGAATGTACAAGCCATTCTACGGCGTTCAAATAAATAAATAAATAATGATAATCAACGTTAGCCTAATACAATTCATCATCAAGTGTTCTTTATAATTTAAATAGCATAATATATCATGATTACTGTTCCACATTAATATTATTATGTTTTAATGTGAATACCGCACAACAGTCCCAACTGCTCCCATCTATGACTTAACTTATCTTATTCCCAATGCCAGTATGATTATGGAATCCACAATCGGGATATTTAGTGAGGCTGAAGGCAGTGGAGAGGGGAAGGAGACATGGAAGAGTAAGGTAAAAGATTACCTGGCTTTTGAGATCTGGTCACTAAATACGGCTAAAGCCATTTCAAGCAAAGTTTGAATATTTAAGGGTGGTCTTACGCAGAGTGATTCTGAGAGTAGGAACCGTCTATTCTGAAAGTACCGCAAATTTACTATGCATTATTTTAATGGATTAAATTGTGAAATTACACAAATTAATATAATAAAAGTTATTTGCGCACGTCATGTTTTGCTAGTCGAGAGTCTTACCCCTCCAAAACGGAGGCCGTTTTATTATTTTATCACGTGTTTATAAAAGCCCGAATAGGCGTAGAATAGTACAAATAAAAATGAAGGACTACCAAAATAAAAGCTTTATTTTAAAAACCATCACTTACTTTTTTTAATCATACCTACAAGGATATTTTTAATCGAATAAATAAAATAATACGTAAACGAAAAAAAAACCTTGTTTAAAATATTTTTCATTCACTACCAATGTAAAGGTTTTATACTAGGTAAGTCGATACACTTTAATTAAGAGGCTTATTTAGAATATCAGCAGTAAATAAACAAGAACAGAACCGAAGAAAAATCCAAGAAATCGGTTACTGTCCTGAATCAAAATGAGGGTCGTAATTTACGAAAATAAAATAAATAACTCAAACTAAGCCAACGACGAAAGATGGGCATAAAAAGAAAGTAATTAATTTGTTGGAAAAACCGTACATTAAAAGAGTATCTAAAATACCAATTAAAGTTTTAAAAAACACAGTTTAAACAATAAATTGTAATCACGTTTCTCAGCATGGTATAAATTTTGACTGTCATCAACAGAAAATAAAATGGTGCGAGTTTGACCATTTGTTTTAAAAATGAGTCTTTGTTTAAGGCCGGATTTGTTTTGTACGAAAATGGGTTAAGGTCGTTAAAAATAACACCCGTTGAACATATTAATTACGCACATTAAGGATTCTACGAATAATGACCATACATAAATATTACGTTGCGATGAATATTTATTTATTAGTTTGAAGTCACAACAATCTTATAACACGCAGTCACAAACCAATGGCTATGTGGTCCAGTCTATTTATTTATATAGGGCTTTTCACATGCTGAAATATAATTTTATACCACAGGATTGCTCTTATCTTATCTTATCTTATTGAGAGAATTTTGAGATTCTGGTAAAAGTATGGAATATTACGCCTTTGTTCGTATAAACTTTTATGAGCTAATAATTTAATAAATAAATTTTGAACTGATTGAACATGATTCACGTTTATTTTACTGAAAAGTCCCCAAGCTGTAATTCCATACCTCATAATAGATTCAGTCAGCTAATGATAAATAAATTATTTGAAGTGTGCATATTGGAACTTACAATTTTAATTTATAAAATCTACTAGGTACCAATAGAGCTCAGTCGTTTACAATGTTCACGTGATGGTAAAACTATTATAATTATGTCCTTTTTTAAATATTTTTTTATCATAAGTATTTATATTTTTTTAATAATGTCTAAACAAAATAAATGTGCAAAAAAATCTGAAATATATTAATTTTGTGAGACCGTAAATCGATAGACAACATAGAGAATTTTCCTCATAAATTTTTAGTAGTTCGGATATATTTTTTAATGATTTTATTTGAACTAAAATGAAAATTTTGAAACATGCGATGACTAGATAACGTAATGATTTACAATAATGTATGATTACATGATATGAAATATGTCTTGTAAAATAAGATTTTTCGTTTGAAAATTTAACAAATCTGCCAAAGATCTATGGTAGGTATAACCATATTATACTAAAAATAAACATTTTTTTTATCTAAATTTAAAACATGCGTTTACTAGATAAAAGAACAATATTTCGAGATAAATTTATAATTTTTTGCGGAACAGAGTCATTACGTCTAAAATTTGATTTAAAAATGACATATTTCCGGTTTTCCCTGGTTATTCCCTCTTAAAACCAACAAACGGACTTTTTTAAAGCCAAAAAGAGAAAATTTTTACTGGATTTAAAAATGCTACATTTGCTTAAATTTTAGTACACACTAAAGAAATTTTTCTTTGCCTGATAAATTTTTTTCGTTTTTATTTATAATAAATTTATTTCGTTCGTACGTTCCTCTTAACAGTACCCAGTTATCTACATTTTATTACGTTGGTAACATAAATCGCTTATTAAGGTAATACATTTTAAGTACAGATTGCACCAAAGAGTAATCTATTCAGTTATCTTTACGAATATATATATATATACCGTACATAAACCTTCATATTATGTTGAGCTTAGTTATCAATTATCAATTATTTTATATAAATTTTTCACTTAGGTATGTTGGCGCACAGTTTGTCTGTATGTAAATTCACAAAATCATTCATTCGATTAAACAACGAATTATTGAAAACTTCATTAGGTTTTCAATTTTTGATTCATGTCACGTTCAACATAAAATTCAATGATACCTCAGTCGTTGAAAAAGTCAGCAACAAACAATATGCCGAAAGTTTGTCCTTTGGAACAATCATAAACAATAAATCGCCAAAGATCCAAAATAATATAATATTGATCTATGAATTAATTTATTTAAATGTTTGAGCGAGATAGAGAATTAACTAACATAACTGAAAATACAGAATTCTTAGGAAATTACACAGTGGAGGGAGGTAAATAATATTTGTTTAACCCCTTCAATGCTCAAAGGTATTTTGGTAATGCTTCTCTGGAATAAATACGTAAAGTAAACAAACATTTAATACTATCATCTAGTGCTGTATCAAAATATAACTGGAATTAATAACTATGTAGGTTCCGTAAATACCCAATGCATGTTGACAAACATTAATGTCAATAGTGAAAAATATTACATTATGTATGAACATTATCAAACGGAACGCAACACAGTCAGTCAAACAGTAACAGTTTATCTTCGTGAACGACGATATTGTGTTAAATTTGGAGTGGTCTTTTGGTTTTCTTTCTTCCCTGCTTGACGATTTTCGGGGTTTTTCTATCCTATTCGGCCGATACGTAGCGCTTAGGGTCAAGCATATCGATGTCAAGCAATATACTTTTAGTGTTATTTACGAATACTAGCAGGAAAAAGCCAACGCACCCAACGTTCTTCAATTTCAACTTTTACCGTTATTACAGGATCATTATTAGGCATCCGGGGAATCACTTTTAATTGTGTTAGTGTGAACCTTCTGCACTTGTTTGTACTAGTTTGTCGAGTGAATATTCTAATAGGTACTTAATAACATCGAATACCTACAATTCTTAATAGAAAAGCTTTTGCAAACAATTAATCTTTAAATTAATTGTTTTATTATCAGTGGTGTTGTTTGTAAAAGTAGAAGAGCAAAAATGTAAAGATCACGAAACATTAAATGTCATCGTAGACCGATTCTCCGGACTCCAAAATTTATCTTTGTAGTAGACAAAATTTATCTTGCTTAAATGAATAATATTAAATTCTTTGCAATTATCTTGACCTGAGCGCCCTCCGCTGATTAAACGAAACAGAACAAAGGAACAGAAACAATTAATAAATACAAAGAGCACAAAAGTAATTATTATTCTAATTCAATATTAAAGATTCATGAATTCCTAAAAGCTGATTAAAGTCACTGACTCCCACAAACCATTAAATTAAGCCACAACCAATATTCAAAATACGGAGAAGCTTTCGGGCTCGGGGCTTTAAGATTCAAATGCGTAGGGAATAGGGACACGAACCGAATTAGCCTATAACTGTCCCAGTTGGCAATATTATAGAATGTTATTACTAACTAGTGGGGGGGCACAGTTGGCTTTGAAATGGGACTCTAATGGCTTCAAGGTTTTCAGTTACTTGTATCATCACTACGGTGGTATTTCAAATTAGAAAGTTTTCTACGTTGACCCTTATCTTATGAAGGATTCTTGTACCTAAAACATGATTGATTGAACCTCTAGGGGGGTTACCTTCACGCAGTGGAGAATGCTGAAAATTATAGTGATTATATTTTCATAAACTCCAATTAAGAACTCGTAACTGACCATGCTAAAAGTAAGTACCTACTACATATTCGTTTGCAGACTTCACAGGTGAAGACATGTCTTTTAGAACAATATGCAATTGAATAATGACGACGAAGGCTGCTTGTATATCCTCAAGCACTGCGTTGTTAGGCAACCCGGAAAGACACTTTAAAATAAAATCTTGTCATTAAATAGAATACATAATGAATATGCCAGAGTTATCTTTAAGCTTTTAGAAATAATACAAAGTAATTAAGGTAAATTAAACAAACTCGTAGAATGACCAATATAGATAAAAATAACACCCTAGTGAAGGAATTATCAATTTCATTTCAGGGTCAAAAGAAAAGTATTGCAATAGATGAATTAATACAGTTTATTCTACTCGGGAATTTTTTTTTAATAAAGCTAATTTATAACCATCAAATGAAATTTTTAACATAAAAATTTTACAATGGTTGCCGTTCAGTTGAAAATTCAATAAAAACTTTAAATTTTTTAATGATTATTTCCTTTTTCACGAAACAACACTTATTTTCAGAGTTCGTTAAAAGTTACCATAGTAAGCGCTTCAAAATAATACCAACTCCTCCGAACCTAAAGTGGTCAGAAATAATTCCGTGAACAAAAGTAGTTAGTTTCGCTTTGTAGAAAACTTTCGTTCATATCTCGGCAGTAAATAGATAGACATTGGACACGTTTATAGCGGCCAGTTAATATTCCCTTTCAAAGGTAAGTTGGGAAAGATATTGCTTGAATTACAACCGCACAAGTAATTACCTACAACTTCTAGTGGCTAGAACATGAACTTAGAGATGGACAAAGTAGCTAAACATGGAACCGGCTACGGATGAAGCTGTAATGGCCCGTACAGCCTAGGCTAGTAGTTTAGTCGAGTAGCGAGTATTTTAGTAAGTAAACGTGTCCGAACACCTTTAATTTAGTAGTTCGTAGTAGCATTTTGATCAGTCAAGTGGCGAGTTACTCGCTACTCTACTAAATTACTTACCCAATCAGAACGGGGCTTAATGGTAAAATCGCTTGTGACGAAATGTCACAGTTCCAAGTCATGGGGTTATTATTTATTTTTGATCTCCCAATCGGATTGTCAGGAACTGATTTGTAGCATACATAAATCATCAGAATCATACACAATGACCCAATGCGTGAGTTAAGCTGGTTATGCCAATCGTCAATCAAAAATCACATTTTAGGTTAGGGACGCTTGAAGTTGCCATATAGAAGCGATGGAAACTTGACTGGAATTGAAAAGTAAATTATATATATTCCAAACAGACATAAAAATAAAGTTAGGTCAATTTTTTTCTAGCGATAATTTCAAATCAAATTCCATAAAAAAAAAACGATTTTTTGGATAAAATAACGAAATTATTATTTTTTTTAAATTAACGCCATTAGGGTTTTTACGTTATTTCAAGTTCGAGCCTCTTTCACGATCTAATTTGTTTATGTTTTGTATCTTGTTCTGCTTCACATTTTTACTGAAATCATTGACTTTATTTTCAACAATTTAGCCAGCCGTTTTTTTTGCTTTCGTTTTTAACCCGAAGATTTTTAAGAAGGTATCACGACATTCAAATGAAATCGATGCGAGAATGTCACAAGCCTCGTCATTACTGCTACATCTGTCATCAAATTATATTTTCTCAAAATAATCGCTCTTTTCAATTATAGTTAGACTACCTATAATAAAAAACAGACTTCTTAGTCTAAAGAGCGAACATTAAAAAATTTCTATTTGAATTTAAAAGTTTTCTATAAACGTTCCCGCATAATTTGAAAAAAAATTGTAAAAGAGAAAATAGCCAAATAGTCTCCGTTTGCAAAATCAATACTAAAACAAATTTTTATTTGCTTTCAAAATCAGTCTTCCACTTTGGGATAAGTTAAAAAATAGGGAATTTATTTGAAATTAAATGTGAAAGCTGGCGTGTTTCATGCGTTGGAGAGAATTTCGTAATAATTCAAATATTAACATCAATGTATCTTTCTTCGCAACAAATTCTCTTCTACTGCAATCTTGTCTAAGAAATTCTCTAGAACTCGTTCTGAAATCACGAGAGAATTCGTACAAAAAAATTTACGACAATTTGTTTTGGATTTCTCCACTCTCTAGTAATTGCGTCTAGTCGTGCGTGAGAACTACAAGATTCTGGAAAAATAAATAAACAACTTTCAAAGTATGAGAAAACCATTCCGATTTTCGTATTTATTAGGTAGGTACATTTGGAAAGAATTTCTGAAGCTCAGACGAATTCTTTTATGCACTTTTTCAAATGTATCTGTCTACCTTTGTGAGAAATATAATGAAGACGTACGAACGCTATGATGATTCAGAAGCAGACATGTGTTAGTGGAAACAACTTGGCTGTTTACTCTGATCAAAGATGTATATATATTGGTGAAATATAATCAAAATTGTACGTAAGCTCTGCGAGTATTTCGGCAATATTTATTCATGGGATCACGAGAAACTCACTTGTGTGAGGGGATAATATTATCAGAATCGAAACAGCATCAACAATATTATGTTTCTACGCAATCGTATATATATAAACGATAGATCTTCAAGCTCAAGAAAATAAACGTAATTATTACAGCAGTACGCAATAGCAAGATCAATACACAATAATAATAATTACTAAACACGTAATTCGATATCTTGAATACGTTTCAAATGAAAGATCACTTTGCCTGAAAAGCATATTATAAGTGAGATGTTGACGTTTTCGAGCGCTTGAAGAAGGTTAAGTTTTTCCTCACTGCTCGTAAAGAAATATACAAATAAAAAAAACGAGTGTGCTTAAGACCACACGACTGATGTAAAACTTCACTAGCTTATAAAAGAACATATGACATTGGGGTGACATTTGACATTCGGGTGACCTATGACCCTGGGGTGACCTACGACTGTGGGGTGACCTACGACCTTGGGGTGACCTACGATCTTAGGGTAACCTACGACCTTGGGGTGACCTACGACCTTGGGTTAGTATGTACGCATTACCTTAGTTGTGCAGTTTGTACGCCTCGCCCGATCACCGTTCGCATCGATCACCGTTCGCATCACACTTTTTCGTAACTCGCATCACACTTTTTCGTAACGTTTTCACCAGCTAACCCCCCAAGTCGAGCGTGCGTAAAGAAGTTTTACTTCAGATGTCGTTAATAATAAACTGTAGTTCGTGGTAGAGCGATAATTCCTTGTTAGGTATTCGTTCCAGATTTCACGGGTTCAAACATGGGAACGAAAACGCGTGCAGAAAATTCGCTGTTATTCTAGAGTGAGTAGAAATCTATCTACTTTATCGGTATCGCCATGAAGAGATAAACTAGTTCCAGCGAGAGCTCGTACGGACGTCATCGACGGTCATAATAATAATAATAATAATAATACTTGGCTGATTTATAAAGCGCCGTTTTTGTGAAAAATCACCTCAAGGGCGCTGTACATATAAGCATACAATAAAATAAAATTAATACGATAGACTTACAACTAAGATTCAAAATTATAACTAGGTACTTACATTTAAGACTTATATATTATGTACATAGCTAGTGACTTACGACTATGACTTATTACTACTGACTGAAAACTAGTGGCATACATATATATTTACAAATGTGACTTAAAATTAGAGATTTACAATTTAAATAGGTGTTTACATATAACAATAAACAATAAATATTTTTTAGTTTTGCGAGGTGTCTAATATTACCAAGCGATCAACAAAACTCTACCGATATAGGTACAGACAGAGAAGAAAGTTATTGCTGCAAGTCGAAGCAGTTTGATGATTTTATATATACATACATACATATTTTATTCTACACATTTTACAAAATATTTTATACCCTTTTTTAATATTAATATTGTTAGCGCCAGAAGAAGAAGGAAGTTCGTACATAATATTACAATATTTTATAACACGGTTTTGAAAATGATTTTAATGGGTTAACTGTATATAGAGGAAAGCATAGGTATCTTAAATGAATGAATGAATCTAATCGTCGATCTCAACCGCAATAAGATAATTCATTGCTCAACAACAGATTGGATAGAAATATTTGAATGGAAAAGCGAATTTATGGAAATGAGTGTTTAAATAGGTAAGTTTTAAGTTTGGATCTAAATTCTGTTGGGCTGGTTATGCATCTTAATTCCATAGGAAGTTTATTCCAAGCCTCAGGGCCGGATACTCCGAATGCACGATCACCAAAATTAGTGTTCGGATTTCGCTTAAGTTCTTTCAACCTTCCGATTGCAGATGATGTCGCTGATCTAAGAGTTGACTGCCTTAGACCAATATTTTCCGGAATGCATAATTCAGAGATATAGGGTGGAGCCATTTCATTGAGAGCTTTAAACACCATCCAGCATAATTTGTATTGGATCCTTTCAGGACACTTCAGCCAGTGAAGATTTCGAAGGTGTTCCGAAATGTGCGAAAACTTGGGTACCCCAGTAATTAGCCGTGCTGCGGCGTTGAACACTGATTGTAGTTTATCAGTTTGGCATTTAGGAAGTTTTGCATAAATGCCATTACAATAATCAAGACGTGAAACTATGTATGAGTTCACAAGAAGCTTAGTTGCCTCCGTTGAGAGGTTCCTACGAACTGATTTAAGTTGTCTTAGATAGAAAAACCCAGTACTGACGGTCCTATTTACTTGACTTTTTAGCGAAAGGTCTGAATCCAGATAAACACCTAGAAGTTTGACGGTTGTTTTTTCATCCTCTTCCTTCTCACGCGAATTGTTTAAAAACGAAAAAGAGAGAAGATACTAGAACTATGACGTCACGTACGATCTCTCGCTGGGACTTGTACACCACTACTCATAATATAAACGACGTACTTCAAAACAGGTTGCTTTAAATTGCTCTTGTAACTTTCGAAAAGTCAAGTACTTAAACTTCAAAACATTCCCCAATTTGTGAATGACCAGCCTGAGACAGTTGGAACTCTTGTGTGACACCAAAGAATAAAAAAAATTACAAAAAAATTGTATTTATTTTAAGCACTTACTTCTCAAGAATTTTGATGAGAAACCTGAGGCACCCCCATCACGGTTTTATGAGACGGCTAATAATACCTTATATATTCCACACGGGTTGGACATAAAAGGCTGAGCTTTTAACGAGCACCCTGTACAATGTACAACCTCACGTTTATACACCATAAAATAAAAATGAGGCATTTGTTATCCAGATGTAAAGAAAATCACCAGGTGAAACCAATAAATAAGGAATTGCGAGCAATAAATATCGACCAGCCAGTAATTTATATTGATTGAAACTGAAATACGGCTTGTTTATCCGGAGATAAAATTTTTGGCGATTCGCCTATCGGCAGCTAGACAAACTAGACAGGATATACGTGTACCAAATGAAATGGACACGTGTTTGTCTGCTAAATACGAGAAGCTGGGATATATGTCGACAAGAATTGTTACACGGATAAGCAGCTGAATTGTGGGATCACAAATACGCGACGAGTGGGAGAATACAGTCACTTAACGTTATCACATTAATGGGTACCGAAAAATAGTTTTTTTAAGGCGTCTCTAGTGATGCCGTGTGAGTGAGTATATTATTGACAGATATTTTTAAAGAAGAGAGTTTTTTTTTTAGGACAGTTTTTATTAGAATTAATTAATTCTAACAGAAACGGGATATAAAACTAATTTTAGAATGAGCTTGGTTTGTTGTTATGTTTTAAAGTCTTTAAGCCTAACATTATTTGCATTAGCATTTTTTTAGATTTTGGTGACTAGAACCCGGAGTCAATTTCAGCGCAATTCTGGGTCCAACTACTAATTGCACAGAATACTATTGGAGGGAAATAATTATGCCGAATCAGGGGACATCTTCAATTTATTACTAAATAAATACAAAAGATTTTTGCCTGGGCATCCTCGGCATTTCTCGTCCTGGGAACTCCTCGAGCGTCCTCGACGTCTTCTACCATTCACTTCCAGGCCTTACATTCAAAATTCAAAAACCATTTATTGCACAAAAATACAAGTGCAAAAGGTGCAGCTTATAGGTATATTCTATATTTCTTCTAGTTAACCAATAAATACAAATCTCCTTGCACCCCTCTCTTCGTTCATTACATGCGCCTAATTTTACCATACATAAATATTTGTTTCACTTCATCGCACCATGCAATCCTCGGGCATCCCCAACTTTTTTAAACATACATATTCCTTACATCCATCTCGTCGTTCATGACAATTCTGTTATGTATTAAAAAAGGAGTGTAATTTTAACTTTTTCTATGTGAAACTCCCTAAAAAGTGTGTATTTACATACAGTTACTTATTATTACATGTATGGAAATAATAAATAAATATCGTATGTAAATATAAGTTTTTTTTTATTTACAGTAAAAGTTATTCTACATAGTATATGATTGACAGTAGATGGAAGGAGAAGAAAGGAAAAAAAACACATGCGCAAATGAGGATGAAGTAAGAAGTTCCTAGTTATTTACGGATATAAATACCTTTGTAGTTGTTTGGCGTTTCTCTGTGTATCTTTGCGAAAAAACAGTATTGTGAGTTACAAGGAGAATAAATACGTGAACGTGTGGCGTTCCAATAATGCTTTGGTACGAACATTACAATATTTGCTTTATCTCGAAGTAATGGTAGATTTATCACGCGTTTTATTTATATTACCCTTGGAGCATTGTCTACGTGCTTTTATGAGAAATCCTGGGATCACAAATAAAATCCTTCATGCTTCGTTTTTGATTTAGTCGGCAGAAAAATGATGATCAAATTGATCGCGCATTGTTGCTGATCGTAAACTAAATTTCTACGTGAGATAAATATATCCAATGAAAGCAATTACTTCTTACCAGTATGTCTGCCTGAAATAAATAAATGGGAACCAGCAAACAAACAAAAAACGATACAAAGGTATTATTTAGGAAGTGTGTTTGAAAAAAGCAAAAAATTGGTGAACCAAATGAAAATACCCTTTATATAGATTGTATTTTCTTCTCTTTTTAACCCATATGCTTTAGCTGCCTGTTGCCAATCCGAAGATTTGTCGTTTAATCAGGGATGGAAAAATTCAAGGTTTTTAATACATAAGTAGGAGTTTTAAGACAATGTCAGGTTATTCGTATCCAGGGAATGTTTGCCTTTCTTTTTAAAAAAAAAAGAAATTGCCTCGAACATTGGAGGTTATTATAGACCACTTACGCGCCTTGGTATAAGAAACAGGTAGTTACTCCTTCAAGACTCTCGCAATGACTCTAATTTTTTTGAAAGAACGAAGCTACATTTAGTTTAGAACGAATTTAGACCTCCAATGTCCCTGCATACGTTGTTAGCAAGCAGTATGCAAGTGCTTAGCGGGAAATACAAGATACAATATGTGTTAGTATTACAAAATATAGACAAGACAACGGGACAGGTTGGTGAAAGTCCTCGAGGTGGCAAACGCTGGGTGATTGTATCCAGCGTATTCTACAAGCACCTGTTTGGGAAAAAGACACAGTACAGAAGTAATACGAGCATGGCAAACGGTTGGGAGTCCTCTCCAATCAATTGGCAGTCCCAGCAAGAATGCGCTGAACAAGTGGAATTTGGGCATCCATATGTTGGAGAATACTTTAAGGCTGGGGAGAGAAGGAAAATGGATATATTATATGAATTTGACAGAGCCGAGCCATTTAAACGTCACTTCTAGAGTAACCAGAGTGTTATATACTCACGGTATCGTTCGGGTGAAAGATCGCACCATTCAGAATTAAAACTTTGCTTGAAATGGCTTTGGTGATCAGATCTGAACATGTTTTCAAAGTTTCCAAACTTCCACTCCCCTATCTCTTTCCCTATTTCCGCACTTCCTTCAGCTCTTAACATACCCCGATAGGGAATGCCATAGTGAACCTTATTGTGTGGTATACAATATACATTTAAAAAAACTTTACGTTACTAAATATGGCTAGATCTACATCAAAGAAAGTCTTAATTCCGCACTTTGGTTTCACCAAGGCAATACTTCACACGAACCTTAATATTGTGTGATATTGTGTGAAGAGTTCAATATCACCTATTCAATAATGATATCTATAAGTATTACGCTCCAAATATTTTTGAAAGCATATTTTAAATTATGTAGGTTATGAAAAATGTAGGCGTTGAAAGACTGAAAATTTTAGAGGAAAATTTTCGTCGTTTTCCAGGTGGGTTCTCTATTTCCAGAAAGCTTAAAAAAATTATCCACCCCTTTTGGAGAAGAAAAGTTGTACCGCTATTAAAATGGTCTTTGACGATAACATTATTTGTTAAGGGTGAACGCGGTTAACCATCGGCCAAATTCAAAGTAAATAATGAGTGAATTGTGTTTAAACAATCCTCCGGTATAATGAAAGGGCACGACAAAACCGTCCAGACGCCGACGCCTCGGGGAAGGTGGAATATTTATTACAGAGGATATGAAATGGTTGCAAGTCAGGTCAACTTTTTTCTTAACCCCAACCATGTTTGTGATGACCTCTGTGGCGTAATGACACATGCAATATACTATAAGTTCAAATGTTGCGAGTTAAAGTCCAACAACAATGAAACAATAAATGCAGACACAGAATACGTGAACAACTAACATGAGCGGCGTCGATATTTGTGTAGTTATTTTAATTGTTTTGTTTAATAATAAAATTACACCAATTGAATGTTTCTTGTTGGTTATGTATGGGCCACGGTTGGAACGAAAAAAAAAACATAAATTAAACTAAGCATAACAGACATGTTTATAAACACTTAAAAAAACACACGAAAACCTACATTTCGTTCGAGAGTGGTAAATACTCGTATCAGATATCGTTTACCTACGTGGTATTCGCCGATGACAGACCAACACTTCAAAACGACGCACTGCTAGAAATTTAACTTCTTTTCTTTTGATATAATTTTCCACAATTCTTTCTTCGTCCTTGTAGTATATGTAAATATGTAGGTATTTTCAACGTCTTTCAACAACAGATGTCGTTAGTACAGGTAGTTATATGTAGTTTTGATGTGTCTCAACAGAGGTCAGTAAGGTTGTAACACATGAGAGAGCCAACCAGGCCCTGACTGGGACCATCTGGGGCCCTCCGCTAAAACCTGTAAAGGGGCCCCCTAACGTGGGGTGGGGGGGGGGGGGGGGTTACAGAAAACGGGGGGCTGAATATCAGGTGCTTGAAAACAATGAACGCGTTTCTACGCTATATTGACACCCATACAGAAGAAGAAATTCAGATAGGTTTTTATACGAATATTATGATTTTCGACTTTTGCTGACTTTATTATTTATTGAAATAAGAAATTCACGGAATTTTTAGGATACCACAACACTACTAAACATATGCTGTAGAACTGCCAATAATTATAACTGAGTTCAAAATAAAGGGCAGGATTTTATTCTCACCAAAGCATTAATGAATTATGTCAAAATTATTTGTGTAGTAAAAATAATGACAACTCGATTTTAGGGATTAGAAAAATAATACTAACATTAAAAAAAACCCTTTGTGTTTAAAAGTTTACAATGTTGTATACTAGAATAGAAGGGGCTTAACTTAACTGAAATAATTCGACATTTTGCTCCCCTAGCCATAAAGTAACAGTTTCTTTGTAAGCAACTCACTTGTTAAAGCTACTTCATATATTATTTTTTTTGTCCAAATTATAAAATAAATCCCTCTCAACATTAATAAAAAGCAGACTGGACATAAGGTCTTGGCCTAAGGACGACCGAAGTCGATTTTTGACGATTTTAAGTTTAGAAAAAACTCGTTCACATGTGATTTGGGTACAAGGTATGGTAAGAACAAATTTATATACAATATACAGGTTGGTAAACAGTCCAGATTGAGTAAGTTCAAACAGAACAGAAAAAGCACATGTCAAACACTGGAAACATTGTCTATTTTGAGAGCAGTAAATGTCAGCATTTGTTTCCGCTGCCGTTGGGTGCAAATCGTCTTCTTCGTCACTGCATTTGTCTCCGTAGTTCTCAGTGGACTCTGCCGCTATAAAGTTGCTGTATTGTTGTGCAAACTGTCGCAGCTCTATCAACAGCCGACTTCTTTCAATTTTACACGGTTTAGAAACACTCTGCAGAGCTTCTGTGAGAAATGTTTGGAGTTTTAAGATAAAGTCAAAATTTTTGGGGTCCATTACCAAGAACACAAAATAACAAACATTACCAAGAACACAAAATGACTACTAACAAGACAAAAACTTTTTTTTGTACATTTTGTGGGGTCCCTTCGGGGCCCCCTCGCGCCGGGGCCTTCCGCGATCGCGGACCTGCGGACCTGGCCAGTCTGGGCCTGGATCCAACGGTCTAATACTCGACACGTTACAAAGATAACCGATAATATCTTCACTAACCGATTCTCAGCAGCAGAACAAGTCAGAGCATGCTTTAGAATGGACGTTAAGTTCAGTTAAATATTCATTATAAATAAGACGATAATAAATAAGACTCCTAACCCGACGAACCGCAGAGTCACTGAAACTCCTGAACATCAGAGTTTTATTGTTCACCAGAGAAAACAATAGTACCTACACCACAGTCTTCTCCCGATAATGTCTGAAAAATGAGGTTACCATAGATTCAGCTCCGGGAAGTTGGAACACTTCTGTGATTTAACAATACTAAAAAATAACTAGAATCAAAGTCATGGATTACGAAAACGCATTCTAGGAAACCGTGACTACATTCGATAGTGTTCCCGATGATCTGCGAAAGGTCATTAGATAATGTGAACCTTAATCAAATTGAATGGCAAGTTGTTTTATCGCCAGGCTGCATCCCTACAGTTTCCACGACCCAAGAAGTAGCTCCACCACGGCGAATTTAATCGTCTCACGAAGCGTAAAAAATGCGAGTCGATGGCGGGGTGGCCATTTATCAAACGCCTTTTTTTCGGTCATGCCGCGGGAAATTAATCTTACTCCGCGACCGTTTAGGTGGGAAACCCACCCCCAATTTTTTACCCCAAAATTATCATACATTTTCAAGGGTGCGTCTCAGCCATTTACACCGATTTTCATACGCCCTTAAGGGGAGGGGTGGGCACTGACGCGTTCCCACACCAATAATTATTATTGCTTTTTTCCAATAGGGCCACCCGTACGCAGTTTTATGATATATTTTGAATTGTGTAATAATAATAAGAGAATTATACTTTTCTTGGGCATACGCTGTGTCTTACTGAACGTTTTACTAAACCAAGAAATAAGTAAAGTCTAATTTATTTGGTAACTCATACAGGTCTCGTAGAAATCGTTGTCTCCCTTACTATCATAGTTAGAAATATGATCTGAACGGCGTTAGAAATAGAAAACACCATGATTTTTTATTCAAATCTATAAGTTAAACACTAAATAATTAAAATGTACACCTTTATGCAACCAAAGTTTCCGACCGCAATTTGAAAAAAAAATATATATATTTTTACATGAAACGACAAAAAGCGAGTCGACTATAACTTTTATAATGCATTTACCTAATAAAATATGTACTTTATTTTTATTTTTGGTCCAAGTCCATTATTTTAATTAGAAAAAACATAAAATGAGTCATTTAAAAAAAAACTATTTTATGTTTGCATTAAAAAAAATAATATCTTTAATTCGAATAAAAAAATTTAAAGCATAGGTATTTTGTCTCCTTTCAGACACTTTTTTTTAAATTTTCGGATGACTTCAAAAATATTCCTTTTATTTTGATTTTTTTTGCAAAGCGGAAAAACTTCCGAAAAAATTGGACCGAGGTCTGAGGGATTAATGTGCGGTACTAACACGAAACAACCTAAACGAAGAGTAATGCGCACAACACACACTACACTCATAAATACACATTTCACCACAATCTAAATATATGCTCTGATGTTGGATAATGAAATGCCATCCGAAACATTGGCTGAAGGACGAAACGCAACACGGCATAATTAATCAAAAATATTCACCATATTACTTTTGGCAGTTCAAATTTTAAATTATATCTAAGCATTAGTTTATATTCTGTATGTATGTTTGTACAACATAATTTCTTCCAATATTGAAACTAGACAAAACAACAAACAAATATGAGAAAAGTTGTATTGAAATTATATGACTTCAAATAATTAAATATTATTGAAAAAATATGGGAAAGGAGAATACATAAACTAAACAATTCTGAACGCTTCAAAATTGTTGTTCGTTGTGACACACATGAGGATGCGTTTTATATGGATACTTACTGTTGAGTGTTGTGTTGTCCTATGTTTAATATTTAACTTCTTTTAGAACTTAGCATTTCAAATTTAATTTTTTCTTATATTTCATGTATAGACTCTTTTACCCTTAATTCAACGTCTGTGTCACCTTTCTTTTGATTTTTTTATACAACTATGTCTATGTTATCATTTATCTGTGGTCTTTATAACAGCTTTAAAGCTTTAGAGCCCCAGAGCTCAGAACTCGAATCAAATCTTGGAAAAATGCAAATCATCTGAATAATAAAAGCGATTGTTATGGGCCTGTTGTTGAAGTATGAAAGAAACATCACTTTTAATGTAGAGTTCTTTATTTATAGGTTTAAATTATTATATTATAATTATTTCACTTAATTACATTTTATCACAAAATGGTTTTTTACACGGTTATAATAATTACGACTGAACCGAACTGCTTCTGATTTGAATCTGAGTTGAGAAGATGTTCTCTTCAATTTATATTAAGTGTTGTGTAACACTATAGACGTAATGATTAATAACTCAAATAGTAATATTAATAACAGATAGGAACTAAATACATGCAATTATTTACGTCTATTATTTAATTTAGATTTAAGGAATGCAGACTGCAAATAAGGTCTGTTATATCATTATGTACTTTGATAATTATTTAAGTGTTGATATTAGCATGAATATTTATATAAGATATTTGCTGTACTGTAATTATTTGTTATCAATATAAATAGGGAAACTGCAATCAGTATCAATATTCGTTAATTTACTATGGGTAGATATGTAGGTCCATGACAAGGTACAAGGTCCATGACACCTCCCCTCTTAAATGAGATACAGAGAAGCTGCTATCTCATAATACTTCATGCCGTAATCTGGCACTTCGTCTCAGAGGCATAGATTGAATTTCTATAGCTTCTGGTTCTTCTACTTCTACATTGGTTACAGTCTGTTTACATAGATTAAAGGTTATACAATTCATTATTTTATTACACGAATTCGCGTGTTTCTTATTTCTAATTTTCTTATACAACTTATATCCTAAATACAAAATAAACAATTTCAATAAACTCATAATGATAAATGATATATAACTATTTTTTACAAGTTTTTTCAATACGTGTTCTTCAGGATTCATGTTGGTTTCTAATTTATCATATATTTCATTAAGCTTATGGCTAGCAATAGTTAAATCATCACGACTGAGTCCATTTAATTTAGGATGTAATAACGGCAAATGTATTATTTCTTTACTTCTATTAACTCTGCAACAGTCATCTTCGAGTATATTAAAAGATGGAGTTATTGAATATGATATGTTTTTAGTGGATTTTACAATTTCAACATTATTTATCATTGTGGAAGTGCTGTATATTTTACATGATGGGTTTACATTTAATATTCCAGTATTTTTTAATACAATGTCAAATGGATTTGACTTATTACATTTAATTGTTATCAAGGTTTCTTTGGGAAATACATAAATCCAATCATTATCATTTAATTTATGCCAGACTTCATTTATATAATTCAAAAGTCTGGTATCGCAACTTGTGGGTATGTGATTATTTAAATTTAATAATTCTACTTTATTACTCTACTGTATAAAGAGTATATTGCATTATTAGAAGAACATATCAATTTACTTTTACTAATTTCTTTACAACTATCTAAATTATCTAATACTACATATTGTGTCTTACTATCTGATATAGCTAAATATTTTACTGAAGGTAAAATAAAGACATATAATCCATCTGGTCTTTTCATAGGTAAAGGTATTAATTCATATAGATTATAATTCAAAAAACTACACAATGGGTTAGATAATATAAATACAATTCTTTTATCTACAGTAAAAACATCAAGTTTTACTAAACTTAATAGATCATTAACAAATTTCAAATTTAAAGGTAATGGATAAGACATTGAGTTTGGTAAATATGGAACGGATTTAACAAGTTCTTCTAAGTACTGCGTTGGATTAATCAAAAACGGATGTACAATATTATTTTTCGCAAACAAAATAGTATTTATTAGAGAAGAATATTCATTTTGCAATTCTGAAGTTAGTAATGTTAAAAGGGCTAAATGTTGTTCTACATCTTGTTTTATTTCAATATTGAAGACGTTTTTATTCACGACTTTGGCGTAGTTTTCTAATTTAATAAAATTTCTGTTGAAAATTTCTTCATTCATATTTAAGTTAGTTATTGTGTTATTAAAATTTATTATAGCTGTTTTGACAACTTGTGTTTGTTGTTTAAGAATATTAAATAATTCTTTTTCATCTTTATGTACATGATTAATGGCTTCATTATAAAATAATGCATCATCTTGATCCAACGTTCCAAAAACAGTATTAAATAATTTTCCTCCCATATCTATCCATGCTCGTTTTTGACGTTTTAAACTATTTTGACCAACAAGACTAGTTAAAGTGTCTCGCTCTCTATGCAATTCTTCAATAATTTGCTTCAAAATACTTAATGAAGGTTCACATAAACTTAGTGTTTTATAAATATCTCCATTACAAATAATTTCTGTTCCTTTATGTATTCTATCAACTAATTCTATTTTTTTCTCATATTCACTTATATCTAAATATGTTATTAATTTCCATTTACTTTCTACAAAATTTACATTTTTTATATGGTTATAATAGAGTCCTGATGAAGATGCAATTTCTGTCCAATTAATGTTTTCTAACGAAAAGGTTGTAGTTGTAGTTGAGATGATTAATCTGTAACAAAAGCGTGTTTAATCCTGTTAAAATGTACTTTTACTTTCTTTTTCTTTATTAGAATTGTACAATTAACTGTAGAATTAATTTCGATTATCTGGTAAGGTCCTGTATAATTTTGAGTTAACTTTTTACATTGTCTAGGTTTATGGTTTTCATTCTTTAGATAAACCATGTCACCTATTTTATATTTTTCATTATTTATGACCCGTTTATCAAATATTTCCTTTGATTTATTTTTGCTATCTAATAGATTATTTCTAGCTATTTCTTGAGTTTTATTTAGTTTAAACTTTAAATCATCTAAAAAATTATCGTATGTGTATTTAAATTCTGGTTCTTGTATAATTGAAGAAGGTAAATCAGGTTTCACTCCAAATACTAATTCGTGTGGACTATACTTAGTTGATGTGTGCGATGTAGTATTATAGGAAAACATAGCCATGTCAATCCACTCGTCCCAATCAGATTGTGAGTCTGATATGTAGTGCTTTAAATAATCGGCTAATGTTGCATGGGACCGTTCTAAAGCTCCGTTAGATTGAGGTCTATAAGCGGTTGTTTGAATTTTCTTTATCTTAAAAAGTTTTGAAATTTCTTTTATTAGATTCGACGTGAAATCTGCGCCTTGATCTGTTAGAATCGTAGAAGGTATACCGAATTTACAAATGAATTGAGTAACTAATTTATTTGCTATCGTTGCGGATTCATGATTTGGGATCGCATATGCCTGTGAGTATTTTGTCAGATCATCTTGCAGAGTAAGGATATACTTATTACCGTTTTCTGTCAAGGTTAACGGTCCTACAATATCTAAAGAAATTTTCTGAAATGGTTTAAGAGATGTACTAGTTATCTCCATTGGTTGGATATTCCTTTTCCTAGATATTTTATTTTTTTGACAAGATTCGCATTTTTTTATATAATCCCTAATATTCCTTTTCATTCCTCTCCAACTATATTTAGTTTTTATGCGATTGTAAGTTCTGTGAAATCCTGAATGACCCGAGGATGGGTTGTCATGATTTTCTTTCAAAATTTCTGCTATCATTTCTGGTTCTGGGGTAACAATCTTATCATTACAAATTGTAATATTTATTTTAGTATTTCTAAATATGTACTGAATCATTTGTTTAATTTTTTCCCATTTAAGATGTTTGTATTTACAACATATTCTTGGAAGTGATATTACATGAGTGTTATCAATTTCCAATTTTTCCTTAAGATTTCTCAGAGCTAAAAATATGTCTCTGTATGCGGGTTTATCCCAAAAATTTTGTTTTATTATCATATGGTAAATGCCTTTACTATCATGTGTACTATACAAGATATCTCCAATATTGGGTATATTGGTTTTTAATTCGTCATAATTATTTATTAAATTTAATATTTCCAAAGCTATTCCGTCATTCATTTCAAGGTCCGCTGATAGACAATGGCCAATATTGTCTTTGCGTGAAATTAAACATTCTTCTATCTCATTAAAACTGTAAATATTTGGGTCTAAATTAGACTTCTCAAAGTTGATATAGTCGTCATAGGTATCTTTAGTTGAATTGTTTATTTGAAGAATTATTCTTGATAGGCTATCTGCATTAGAGTTTAATTTTCCTGGTTTGTAGATTATTTCATATTCGTATTCTTCCAATTTTAGTTTCCATCTAATTAATCTAGATCCTGGATCTTTTACATTAAAAAGCCATGTAAGAGGTCGGTGATCAGTTATGATCTTAAATTTCCTACCATACAAATAAGGCCTGAAATGTTTTACAGCAAATATTATAGCTAATAATTCTCTTTCAGTGGTTGAATAATTAGATTCGGCTTTGTTTAGTGTCCTAGATGCATAAGCGATAGGTAAATCTTCACCTATCTGTCCTTGACTGAGGATCGCGCCTAAAGCAAAATTACTGCTATCTGTGGTTAGATTGAAAGGTTGGCTGAAATCTGGATATTGTAAAATAGTATCGCTTGTTAGAATACTTCGTAATTTATCAAATGATTCTTGTTGAGGCTTATCCCACAAAAATGTTTTATCCTTTTTTAAAAGGCTGGTTAATGGTTTCGTAATGTTACTGAAACCCTCAATAAATTTCCTATAATATCCAACTAAACCTAAAAATGACTGAATATCTTTCGTCGACTTTGGTATTGGGTATTTGTTTATGACGTCTATTTTCATATTATCTGGTTTTACGCCGTTTTCTGAAATCACATGTCCGAGATATGCTACTTCATGTCGTAAAAACTCGCATTTATCTGGTTGTAGTTTTAAATTGTGTATTCTAAGAATTTGAAATATTTCTCTCAGTTTTTTATCATGATTTTCTAAATTATCCGCGTAAATGACTATGTCATCTAAATACACAAAGCATTTAATTCCTTGAATACCGGCTAAAACATTATTCATTAATCTTTGAAATGTCGCTGGAGCATTTTTCAAACCAAATGGCATACGTGTATATTCATAATGACCCGTAGGTGTGGAAAATGCTGTCTTTGGGGAATCTTCCGGCTTCATTGGAATCTGGTGAAAACCAGATGCAAGATCCAATGTCGAAAAATATTTGCAATGACCTAACTGATCCAAAATATCTGAGATATTTGGAAGAGGAAATGCGTCCCCAACTGTAAGATCATTAATTTTACGATAATCTATAACTATTCGCCATTTCTGTTTTCCGGATGTATCCAATTTCTTTGGTACAACCCACAATGGAGAAGACCAAGGAGATGTTGAAGGTTTTATTATCCCTTGACCCAACATCTTCTGAATTTGATCATTTACTTCTGCCTTATGAACTTCAGGGTATCTGTAAGATTTTGTAAAGGTCGGTGCGTGACCTCCTGTATTTATACCATGAGTAATCGAATTAGTGCTCGTTAATACATCTCCTTCTAAGTGGAAAATATCATTAAATTCACGACACGTTGACATCAACGATTCTTTTTCTTCTGTATTTAAATGTTCAGTTCTAATATTATCTTTTAATTTATTAATTCTTTTAACCGATTCATCGGACGCGATGTTAACTTGAAATACTTTACAAATTCGTTTATTTAAAGTTTTGCCTTTATTAGCAAATTGCACATCATCAATTTTTGATGACCTTTTTTCATAAAATTTTTCTAAGATAATAGAACATTTCTTTATTGTGATTGGTTTTTCCGTTGTATTTAGGACAGTAGCAACTGCCTTTGCGTTACTATCGACCTTACAAATACATTTACTTAAATAAACACCTTCCGCGATTTCTGTATCAGGGATGATCCCTTCTTTTATTTCTGGATTAAGAATGTTTACTTCGATAACCGTTTCAGTACGTGCCTGTACTACTATTGAATTATAACAACTCTTATCAATCTTATCTGACTGAAAATATAACGGAATCGCGTTGTTACCAATTAACAATTTATTTGTCGCATAGTCTAACTTAGCATTATGCTTCCTTAAAAAATCTGTCCCTAATAACCCATCGAGGGGTACATTTGTTCCCCGAGGCAACAAATGTATTTTATGAGGAAACAGCTTTCCATTGACATCAAATGTCAATTTAACGGTTCCGAGAGTCTTTATTGGCTGACTTGCACATATACCCTTAATATCAATTATATCTGTGTTATCGCACCATATATTACCATTTAGTATCATTGGTGTAATAAGACTAATGTCTGCACCACTATCTATTAATAATTCTGCATATTTTATATTATTATTGCTTTCTTTAAAAGGTATCCTAATATAAGCTGTAACGTGGGAATTTAAAACTCTGCCTGAACTGACGCCAGTTGCACTCCGGCAGTGAGTGACTGGGTTTTCTCGTTTCCCGAATTCCTGTTAAAGTTTGTCTGAGAATTTTTATACTTGAAACAATTTTTCTTTATATGCCCTGGTTTGTTGCAATAAAAGCACGTTATAGATTTAAAATCAGTATTTAAGTTATTTTTTTCAACTTTCTTTTTAAAATGATTTCTATCACGTTCTTGATATTCGGATGTTTGGAACACCCGAGTATTAACAGGTTTGTTCTGCTTGAAACAATTTCTCACCTCATGACCAGGTTTTTTACAAAAACTACAAAATTTCTCTTGACCTAAATCGCTTGAGAATGAAGCAGCCTGTGTTAATCTCTCCTGATTTATTGCTATTTGTGCAGCTTCTTCATAACCTTTCGGTTCTCTTGCAATTAAGGTTGTTCGATATTGAGGCAAAACTCCTAGTAAAAAAGCTTGTAGAGCGTTTTGTTTAACCATTGCGTATTTACCAATTAACTCGTTTTGGTCTGTTGTTTCGTTTCGCACCGCACGTGTTAATTTGGAAAAAATTTGATCTACTCGTTGTGTGTAACCGATTATTGATTCGCCTCTCCTTTGTCTGCATTGCGATAATTCTATAGCTAAATGAGTTGAATTTTTTGTTTCCGTAAAGTTTTCAATTAAAAATTCCTTACATTCCTCCCAGGTGTTAATCTGTCTGCATGATAAGGCATCATCTGCTTTTCCAATAATTTTGGTACAGATATACCTATACAACATGTATTTTTGTGTTTCATTAGCTAAACTGTACGAGTAATCGCAATCCTTAATAAATTTGTGAAGATTATCCGATTTACCATCATATGTTGATGCGGAAATAAATGACGTAAGGAAGCTCATTGTTACCTGTTCTTTTTTTTCTACTGAAGAATTAACTGGTTCTACTTTAGCCATTTTGTTACTTAATTATTAGAGTCTATATAAACAATATAAATCTAATCTAATACAAAATATATAAAATTAGTAAAAAATATCTTAATTTAACCCAAAATAAAAAACTTACAATAAAAACAGCAGCAGCATCTTGATGTTGTGAACGATGACTGATGACTGAAGAGTGATGACTGAAGAGCGATGAGTTCTGCAGTCTGCGTCTACGGAGCAGTTGTCCCAAGAGTAGCAGCAGAGTTATACAGAATTTTTTTCCACCTTCTTCTTTTTCTTCACAGCTTCCAGGTTGGCAACAATGGGCTGAATGGCAATCTTTTTTATTGTCGGGGACTTGTAGCGATGACAGCTGTCCGTCGATAAGGAATTGCCTTCTACCTTTGCAAAACACGGTTGATTATTTTGACAGTCTTATCGGGGACTTTATAGTGATTTAATAACCAGCTGTCCGTCGATTGATGATTGTCGAAATAGATATGCAACACGATTTATTTTATCCTTTACTTCTGACACCAATTTTATTTTCTTGTTATGGGCCTGTTGTTGAAGTATGAAAGAAACATCACTTTTAATGTAGAGTTCTTTATTTATAGGTTTAAATTATTATATTATAATTATTTCACTTAATTACATTTTATCACAAAATGGTTTTTTACACGGTTATAATAATTACGACTGAACCGAACTGCTTCTGATTTGAATCTGAGTTGAGAAGATGTTCTCTTCAATTTATATTAAGTGTTGTGTAACACTATAGACGTAATGATTAATAACTCAAATAGTAATATTAATAACAGATAGGAACTAAATACATGCAATTATTTACGTCTATTATTTAATTTAGATTTAAGGAATGCAGACTGCAAATAAGGTCTGTTATATCATTATGTACTTTGATAATTATTTAAGTGTTGATATTAGCATGAATATTTATATAAGATATTTGCTGTACTGTAATTATTTGTTATCAATATAAATAGGGAAACTGCAATCAGTATCAATATTCGTTAATTTACTATGGGTAGATATGTAGGTCCATGACAAGGTACAAGGTCCATGACACGATTACAACAATATCCAGAACAAATTTTAGTGTTTATACTTCTAAAAAGGAAAAATGGGCATATCCCTTGGCTTGGGAAACAAAAAACGTCTTACAGATGATCAACTTACAACTGACGGCAGACTGTCCAGAGACCAGACCGAGGGACTGTCCACTTACAATAAAATTTGATAAATTATTTGATTTTTGATTGAGCCGCTTGAATTCATTAAAGTTTTGGTTGGGTGGAATTTCATAGCCTTTCATTAATTTTCAACATTTGCAAGCACTTAAACATTTTAAGCGCTTTAAGCGTCTTAAGCCTCACACCTTTCGTGAAACGAACACACGCCTCTATTCCCCGCCAACTGACATTTACCATTAACTTGTCTTGAATTGTAGAATTTAATTTATTTCGCTGCGGACCAAGGCGTGGGATCCACCGTCATATAGTTACACTGCGACAGTGGCGTGATATTCATAATATATGATAGTTATGGGACGGGAACTTGACGTGGCGTAAACAAGATTAACCCAAAATGTTCCCAAATGACTACAAATCATGAAGTAGACCACTAAATCATCATATTATTTATGATTCTTTGTTAGCTACGATACGCCACGCTACGATATTACTGTTAAAAGTGAAACATATTAAAAATGCATAAAGCAAATGTATTAAGAGTGTAAAAGAAAGAAAAATTCTTGAGTAAAGGAAAGAAAACAAAATATCACCTAAATTATATATTAATGCCACCATTTTCAGCAGGAAAAGTACTTTATTTAGTGCTTTGGTATTTATCCATTATTCAATAAAATTGTTACATGTTCTAACAACAACATTGATTTGTTAATAAAAATTATTTAAAAAAGTTTGTATATATGCAACATGTCGAAAACTTGTGATGTAAGCGGGAAACTGGTGAATCCAAATTTGGATTTGATTTCACGATAAATCTTTTTTTGGTATGAGCTCTCGTTTTAGAGTAAATTTTAATTAAATTTAAGTCCATCCGCTCGTGGGGCAACTGAAAAAAACAGTTGGCAACTCAATCGCTATCTACAGGAAAGCAAATTGCGAATTTCATTGGCGGTCCGCACACAGACAACTTGTTAAAGACTAGTTATCAAGTTTGATGCCGCAACTCGCAATAGCAATCGCTGCGGTCGCGCTGGCGCGTTTCAGTTGCCAGGTTGATAGGTGGCGATTGTAAGGTAATGTTTTTGAGGAATTTGCGATATGTCAGAGCAGGAAAATATGGATTTTGTTCAGGAGGTTGATAAATTATTATTATAAATTAAGATCGATAATTTATATTATAGTTAAACAAGCCGATGTAATTATTTAAATCGTAAAATTCAGTTGCGTCGTGAAATGAGTTGAATTTATAGTTGAACTTTTATATTTCAATCAAAATTTAACACAATCCAAGAAATTGAAAATTCTTAATAAAAGTATTTCTAGGATAAAATGCACCCTTTGCGTAAGACACGCTTAACGATCATTTTAATAGGGATTATAAAAACGTGTTACATCTTTGAAGAGGAATATATTGCTGAAGTTCTGAGAAGTTTTTCACAAAGTTTTAAGATGTCGCCGTGCTTGTCATTATTACCAAAATTAATAAAAACTTTATCACTACGCGCATAAATGTAATATAACTTTTAAAACTTTTCACGTTACTTCTCTATAATCACTTTTATAATAATTAAGTATTTGATTTTATATCTATAAAGCCAACCTAAATTTTTTTATTGGAAAAATTCTTTATTTTATTAGAGTTTATTTTGCCATTTTTATATTTTCGTAGCAGTAATACTTGTTCGCAATTTTATTAATAGCTTTTTTTAATTGGAATGAAAGCAGAACGTAAAAGTTTTTATTGATGTTGGCTTGAATTTAAGTTGATTCCTATCTTATAAAACGTTTGGCGCTGATAGCTGGCTCCAGACTGGTCGCATAACGCACGTGAGCCGCTCCCAACTTGGAAATACATAACTAAGCAATCAAAAGGATAAAATAAAGTTTATGAAATCAATTGCGATAAAATTAACTGTTTTTCGTCCATAATATAAATCGGGTCTCTGCAAGATTTGTATTAATAAATCCCTTATTTCAGCCCCTCCTTTAGCCCGCGTCACAATGCTGCCCAACCGGGTGGTGACATAGAACCCCTGCCTTTACTCCTCACAGACAACGCTGCGCTCGTGAGGTGTCACATTAAAAAAAAAATTACATTCGAGCCTTACCGTCAATATTCAACTATTTATTGACTTAAATAATATTATAATGTTTTATAGTACGCATATAGATTTTTTATCACCAATTAATTATAAGATAATAGGGGTTATGCCCACCTTCTTTGAGTACAACATCGATTAGTTCCACTCGAGCGATGGAGATTTATGGGTATTCTGTTTTCGATTCGGCCTTTCGATTTAATTAACGGAAACAAACGAACTGCAGTTTCGTTTAATGCCAATATATTTAAAGAAAATTTAAATATATTTCACCATTTATACCATATTTTTTGGTTAAAAAAAATTATAATTTATATGCAATTTTGATTTATAAAAATCACATATTTAAATTTTGATAGCCATCGCTTGATTGGTTAGAACACGATCGTATTATCTGCTTTGTAAGAGCAAACAAAACTGAACTGAAAAATAGTGCTAAAAACGGATATTCAAATATTCCGATGCTTACCTTTTACTGCTTAAACATATTGTACGCTTACTTAACGAAAATAAAAATAAAAATACTTAGAAGTAAAAGAAAAAGTAATTACGTAAAGTGAAAAAGAGTGAAATTGGAAGAATAGACACTTGAGGGCTAAAAGAAATAACCCTTGTAGTAGCTATAAGCACCTTGCCGAAAAGGGATTGCTTTTCTCGTGGTTTTGTTATAATATTTTTGCACAATATGATATGTGCTTGCTACGCTACTTTACGTAACTTGTCAGCTATAATGACGCTATAAATACTCGTTTCTGCACAGTTCTGAATTTTGTGTTCAGAGGCTCCAGACGAGAGGTTGGCAATCTTAACATTGATTTGACGTTATTATGAAACGAACAGAAGAAATACTATCGTTGATGAAATACATTTTTACAGATTACGGAATGGAAAAAATGGAGAGATTACGTAGTTATGGAGAAACAATCAACCCCCTCCTTTGGGTCCAATTCAGATTTAAGGACTTTACCACCATCCGACGAAAGTCTGCATGATTTTGATGATAGAGTGACACGTCATTACTTTGTCTGGGTTGATCATGGTTACACATATCCAACCCACAGTTTCCATTTAGTGGAATCTCTGCCATCCGCTCTGCAGTGTAATAAGAGAATACCCATGCTAACGGCCCTGGCGGGAATTGAACCATAAATCACGTCCCCTGGACCGACCTATTTTGACGGAGATTCTCATACAATATTTACATATTTACCGACCCATATCGTCGCTTCAGATGGCCCCCCGTTTAACCATCAGCGCCGGATTTCCTTGCAAATTTGTATGTGGTGTGTTTGGATGAGTAACAGAGTTACATGACCAAAGTTGTTATACTAATACAAGCTTCGGCGGAGCACTACTAGGAAATGAAAAACAATATACCCGAAAGCATACATGAACAGAGTTGTTGTTTGTAAAAATGTCACTCTGAAAAGCAATTTTTATAAAACATACTATGGATAGGGGGACTGCGAAAACGAAGAAGGGGAAATCGAACATGGGTTAGAGAAAATGTTTTTTTTTTGTGAGTTTGTTTTAAACAGCATCCCTTTTCAAAGAATATTGTAAGACTGAAGGATGTGGGGAGTGTTAGGAGATGGGAAAGAGAATAGTTAGTAAATACCCTGATGAACTGCTCGTTTCATTTCGCAACATTTCGCATCTAATTGGCAAACAAAGGCTAACCTAATGAGGATATCTTAAATCATAATAGAATAAAACCTTATCAATAACAACTTTATTTATCTGTAGTTTTCATTGGAAACATTAAATGATCATAATTCAGCTAAACATGACGAAAACATTCAAAGAACCATGCAATGAAAAAATGCTTAAAAAAAGAATAACATGAAACAATTTGGACACAAACTCAATTATAAAAACCAACTGACGCAAGTGAATTTATTTTGAATGTTTATTTTTACACTTCGAAAGGTTTTTACATATATTTGTTGATTGCCTGCTTTATATGGCAGAAATTTAATCACTTACTGTCTTGGACCATCAAAGTCCCACGATGTAACAAAAGAGGACATAAGAAAAGGTCAGTTGTCAGTTAGCCAGAACATAATAATGATTAGAGTCCATCCTCCTACAGAAGTAACCGAAGTTAAGGAACGAAAGGAAAAAGTGCCGAATAAAACTTGGGTAAGTATGCTCGGGCAATATAATTAATTTGAATTACAAGAGAAGTGAATTACATTTCCATGTTATGGTACAATCAAATACTAAAGTCTTAGTGTCTATATCTTTAATCTTAGCAGATTTAACCTTCGTTTTTTTTGTGAAATGATAATGGGAGTGGGTAGTTAATGTTTATTTGTTGTTGTGTGAATACTGCACAAGAAACCTAACTGCTTCCAAATGACCTGAACCATTGGGACTATGGAATCCCGAATTAGGGATGAACCTTAAATCGAGTTGTAAGGCCGAAGGGAGTGAGATCGGGAAGGGGAAAGAAGCAGGAGAGGTAGTACTCAAACACGGTTCTGTTTTAAGTTTCAACCATTCAGAATATATAGTGGATAAAATGGTTAAGGCTCCGTTACCGGCCCCAAAAAGAACAAGATGGAGAGATACGAAATTACAGGAGAGCGCTAACATTTACAGCGCGAGAATCGATGCAAAAATTGAAATCTTTAATAAAAATATTTAATTGAAATCTTTGAAAATCTTTAATAAAACACGACTCATTTAAAAAAGAGCACAAATCTCTTGGTGGCTGTCTAAAACAGTATTTAATGAAACACTGTGAATTTTTTCATATATACAACTTTTAAAATAACGGAAACAGACTTGAAAATAAAAAAAATTGGAGTATTGGAGCATAGTTTGCGATTTTTTTCTATCGAGGGAATTTCATATTATAATTAGCGTTTCGGCGGGGGGAATGTATAGATATTATCTTCAAAAATTACATATATTTTTTTAAGAGCTTAAAAACATCAAATGTTTAAGGGAGGTTTGCAGGAAATCGGTAGAAATTCGGATAGCGGCCTCTTAAGTTGAAATAATTTTGACAGTACATTTAAAAAAACTATTGTTTATGATTGACTCTCGTGTAGGTACTTGCAGTTTTTGTCTCCAACATGAAGAAATTTACGTTTTGGGAGGTGCGGAAGCAATATTTGACGGGCAACATCATTATTAAAGGAGATCGTTGGATAAAGATCGAAAAAGAAAATCTGACGAAGGAAGCTCAGGAAAACATACGTGATGTAACCCCAAAACCTAGAGCTAAAATAACGACCCTCGTGATTGCATTATCTCCGTCAATAGAACAAGCTGTTTTGGAGCACTCTAATTTCCCAATTCCTCTATCAAAAGAATAACAAAATATTTTTGGTTTTCGTAATTGAGACTCCATATTTTTAGCCTACGTATTGTTTGTAAATATATAAGTAGATTCAATATCTCTCAACAGATTTCGTAAGTATATGTAGTTTTAAGATGTTTCATCGGTAGTACTACATGACCGAGACAACTGTCGGATGCAATAGGTACCTAAACGAAGAGTGCCGATCTTATCCGATCTACAAGTAGGCATTTTCAGTGAGCGGTTTCCCCGTAGCAGATTAACAAAGAGCATCCTTTAGAACGGACGTTAAGTTCAGTAAGATATGCATCGTAGATAAGATAGACAATGAAAAAGATTTGTAATCTTAGACGAACCGAAGTATTATTGAAAACTCACGATCATCAGAATTATATTGTTAATCGGCAGAATTAATAGTACACCAAAATAAACTTAAAATTGAATATTCCCTACCAATGTGTTCTACGAAATAATACCACGGGATCAAATTGACATTAACGAACTTGAAAAATATTTTTTCAACGAAAAAGCAAATTGCTACGCATTACGTACTTATACATTAACGCATTAATATTAGAATTCACGTTTTGAGTCCCGAGAAGACATTGCAAATAGTTTATTTAGGGGAAATATATAGTATGGCGTTTTTGATCGTGCCAAGATTGTCAAATTATTATCAGGCTTCAAAAAAAACGTTATAGATTTAAAAAAAAAGTTAAGGTAATTATGTTAATATTATTGTGATGTGATAAAAAAAAATTAAGGAACCTACATAAATCGGAAAGTCTTGAATCACTGAATTGAATTCAATTGAGTCTGAACAGATGATGACATGGGAAGGTATGTAGGTATTATGTAACTCGAAAATAGCGTACAAAACAAACAATGAACATTTAGAAAGTAAATATTTTATGTTCTGTGGAAATTTTGTGTAATGGGTGCAAAAAAATTATATTAAGGTAAAGAAAATGTTTTTTGTATGGTTTCAATTTTTAATTAAAGAGACAAAAGAGTATATGGAGCCAAAAAACAAGGTGCTGGTAAATAGTTTAGAAGACTGTGTAAATTATGTGAGAAATAACATCTGCCGCAAATTAACTGAGTGAAGCAAAATGGAATATCTCTTCTGTTTTTAGCTTTCTCTCTGTTAAAATACTCATCTTAGTAACTTTAGCAAAGTAACTATATATTCACAACGTTTTATAAGTATGATTAAAATATATCTAAGTTAAATTCATTGTGAGACAGAATAACATAACGCACAAGGCGTATTTGGTGCATTTTACACGATGTGTAGAAAATATACGTTTTAGTACATTTGTGTAAAAATGTGTCATTTATCTAATACAGCTGTTAGATAGGAGATAAAAGAACTGGAATACCCAACGATTGTAGACCTTTTCAAAAATATTAATGTGATAAATTAACCCCTCGATAAGCGACAAGTTCAGGCCAGACCTTTTCAATTTTAAAAGTTGTAACTTTTTTTGTTTGTTTGTTAGATCAAAACGGTTTCATGACTTCGTAATGCCTGGAAGACGCGTAGCGAGTAGATAGGCGAGACAGCAAAATGATACTAGGCCGAAATGATTTGGCACCGACTCAGTCAAGATAAGTCAATAAAGTGCTGCAAGCGACGCGAGTGTGCCGAGTGGCGAGTACGCATCAAGTACATGTTTATACCTGCCGAGTGGTTGAACTAATCAGTGCGGGGACGCGCGGGGGCCGTCTAATAAATAGTACATGGTCTGAGTGACTGTCTCGTCATTTAACTCGGCCGAGCACTTGGTGATGTATTCACTCATGTGTTCGGCCGAGAGCACTTTATCATCCTTCTACTCGGTACGTGTGATCTAGGCATTAGAGTCGGCGCGGTAGAGGAAGTTCTGGGAAGGAAAAGAGTATGGGAGGTGGGTAGAAATCTGAAGTTCAGTGTGTCCAGGAGTGACGGACGTATGAATTCATCCCTCCCACTGCGGTGCAAGGCAATATTCCGAGAGAGTACAGCTGGAGAAGTTAAAGGAACTCCCTCAACCATTCTCTTCCGATCCGGTCTGCTATACAGCTGGTGGGCAAACGCATCCGCCGCCAAGACTCGGACAAACCTCACCCCATGAACTCGGGCCCCCGGCTAAGTCACCAAATGTAGCTAACCACTTGGGGTGACCCATGACAGAGGTGTTGGATATGCAATAAGTGATTCCCGAGGCGGTATAATAACTTTTAAAGGTTATACCCGTCAATGTAATATATCATTTGAGAAAAAGATAATACTAATAAATCTTGATGGATATATGAAAAAGAACAAGACACAGAAAGAAAAACCGGTCGAAACTGGGACTCGAACCCATGTCTTGCTCTTTTTCATATTTTCGTTTAGATTTATTAGTATTAACCTCTTTTTTAACGATCTATTATTATTTCTATTATCATAATAATGCGGTTGGTGGATCGACATGTTGTCCTGCAAATCAGATGATGAATAAGGAGGTGAGTAGTTTAACCAGCATAAACTCCGCATCAAAATATTTAGCATAAACTAGAAACAATCGAAACCTCAGCAATGCCACCACAATGCACATTATTAAAACCGGGAAACTAAAGTAGACATTGTCAAGAACATTACACACATTTCTAGAATTTTACTACGCCAAGATAACACAATAAAAGCAGTTCGTTGAAAAACTACAGCGAATCGAGTAAGCCCCGCAAAATATGGCTTCGTGTGCGGTGCACTTGCGTGAACTTTATCACTGATGAGCCTTTGTTTAACTGAGAATTTTCCCGTAGTACGGAGTGCACACAGCTTAAAGCTTCCAGCTCTCAGCTAACATCAGCGAGCACGCTGCAATATTCGCTGTGGAATTTTAGTACCTCAACTCGTAACGTGAACCCAAATACAGTTGATGGCATGGTAAAATATTGCGAGAAAATACATTCATAAATTAGGTAGGTACTTTCTGCTGTAATAATTTTTTTACGACCAAAATAAATTAAAAAGTAAAAAAGAACTGCGTAATAACATATTTGAAGACCAAAATTCCGAAAGTCTGAGGTTGGGGAGTTTCAAATTCAATCACATTTAACCGGTCAGTGTAATTTGTTCGCTTTTCGGAACACCTCATATAGATCTCAAAGAAATAGTTGTGTCTCCCTTACTATCATAGTGAGAAAGGTCATCTTAACGGCATCGGATCGAGAAAACACCACGTTATATATTTAAATCAAAAAAATAAACACAGAATAATTAAAATGTACACTTTTTAAAAACAAAGTTTCCGAACGCAATTTGAGAAAAAAATTACGAAACTTTTTCAATTTTTTATTATAAATTTTTGTAGGAAACGACAAAAAAGTGAAGTGACGACGTTTATAAAACATTTGTCTAATAAAACATCTACATTTTTTATTTTTTCGTTACGAGTAATTTTTGTAGGAAATTTAAAAACGCATTCCATAGGCTTTCAAAATATTTGTTAGTTATCTGATAAGTTAAAAAATATTTAATTTAGTTGGATTTTATTGCAAGTGGAAATATTCTGATCTACTTACAGAATATGGTGGAGGCCTGAGGGAATAATGGACATTAAATTGACTAACAGCGTCATGTTGGATATGAAACTCCATCTAATCTAGTCCTTTGAAACTGGATGGCGTGTTGAACTCGTACAAGCACTAAGGCAAAATTTAAAAAAATATATTAATTTTTATCCTCCAAGATATCCTTTAGGTCTTATGTTCGCACTCTCTTCAAAACACTTCAGGCTTTAAAGACTTATGGATAAAACAAAAAAGGTAGGGAACCTCTTGAAAACGATTGTACGAAAAACACGAACGGGCATTAGGGGCTGAATGAAAAAAAGCTCATTGGAAAGTACTGACGGAGCTTTAAATGAAGATAATTTTTTGCACGCATCATTGATAAAGTGACCCTTGTAAGGGTTTTGAGGGGTTCAAAAGGGCTGGCAAAAAATGAGGTGCTTGAAAAGATATATATAATCCTGAAGTAGGGAGGGTAGAAAAAGTTAATACTTTTTTAATGTTGGCATCTCCGTGTGAAGACAACGCATATTAGGAGATTTTAAACACACAAGGGAAACGTTAAAGAATATATTTTAAAAAGGGTGATATGTAAACGGAATATTAACACTATTTTGTGTGTGTTTTTTTTAAGAAAACGATCATTTGTGATGAAACGGTACCTATATTGTAACATAACACGATTATGAAGTAGGTCTCACTAAGATGTTTAAAAGTTAAATGTTTCACAAAAGTCATTTAATTAACGTGCTTCAAGCAGAAATATCGTACTCACGTCTTCACGTCTTAAAGTTTTTTACTATTAACAAAAAAAATATTTTTACGAAAATTTTAACATTCAATGGAAAAAAAAATTTTAAGCGTGAATAATATTCATTTACAATGTAATACAGAAGCTAAACCAAACCTATATTACTTATCTAACACCAACATTCAGCTTGTATTATAGTCCATAGACAGCTTCTGAAATACATCATCTTAAAACATAGTCAACTTACTCTTACACTTTTTGCAATTCCTGAGTTAGAGCTTGAAATGGGCTAAAAGTCATAATGCCAGAGAGAACAAATCAGAGAAAGTCTTGACCAATATTATAGACAGTTTTTCTCTGGTAGAGCTATATTATGATTTGAAGCCCTCATCCGAAACCACAAGACGATAAAAAGTAAAGTACTTAGACCACTAAACCTTGGTGGTAAATGGTCGTCTAAGCATACGTAATAAAAAATATTCGAAAACAGAAATTAGTACGACGCAATTTCTTTTGTAAAAAAATATACATTTTATATTTTTCTACAGGGCATAAAAACTATCAGCCGAAGTTAATGGAGCTAAGAAAATGAGTTAATTCAATTAACACAAGTGATTACAATATGAACGTAATATGGATTAGGGTATCTGAAAACGGTTAAGGTCAAACTGGAAAAAGACTTTGAAAATTCAGTTGTGCTTTAGCTGAAGAAAGAACTCATTTGCATACTTATTATGCGAGGTCTGCGGGGGTAGACCAAGTTGTCCTTTATTAAACCATTCTAGGAAGATGAGATTGTTCTAGGCCGTTTTCTCAAATCCAAATTTGAACATCATTTTCTTTATTCATCTGCTTTGTCTTACTTTGACATTTAAAGTTTTTATTAGACTAATATTTATTTGATTTATTTTTTTTTTAATTTTAATGGAACTAAACGCCAAATAAAAATCAATTTTTTAACCCCCGACGCAAGGACAGGTGTTATAAGTGTGAATTTCTGTGTGTCTATCTGTCTGAGGGTGTGTCTGTCTGTGGCATCGTAGCTCCTAAACAAATGGTCCGATTGTGACAAAAAAACCGCAATCACAAATGGTTCGATTGTGATTGCGGTTTTTTTGTTTGTTTGAAAGCTGACGTGATCGAGATGGTTCTTAGCTACAATTCATGGAAATGTGTTCAGGCGTTTCAAGGTCATCACCTCTTTTTTGTGTCGGGGGTTACTTCAAATTTTGAAAATTTTACTTATTTTAGAAAAAGTCACTTTTTATACATTTTGAAGGTTATTCCCATCAATGTAATAAATCATTGATGAAGAGAATAACACAAATAATCTAAAATAAAATATGAGAAAGAACAAGACACAGAAAAATTAAAAAAATGACGGTTTATGTTAACATATGTTTCCAATGAAAAAGGAAGCTGCCAAAAATTTTAATAAAATAAAATAATATTATTTTTATTATTTTCCAGCGACACTTTTAAATAGAATAAATATGTATGAATATACGAGTAGCATGCAGCATCTAAAATAACGAAGACATTTTAAAGAAGTTATTACTTTAATACCATCTGAAATCCAGTGCAGTTTCGAAACAACCTCATTTTCATGAATTTATTCCACAAGCAAGTTGATAATAAATGTTGAAATTTCTAAGGATAGCTGCATTTTTCAGTTGTGTTTGAAATTTTTCAAAAATTTTGCAAAAACACAAAGATTAAAACAACAACAACAAAAACTATCATTGCCGAGAGCTAATAAATGTAAAGTAATTTTTTTAATAAATGTAAAGTAAATTAAATTATGATTTTTACAAAGAAAGGAATATAAAGACTGGTTTACACGCAAGGACTTAGCGTACATTTTATTGGATTCAATCAATTTGATCAGGTAAAACGGAGCGGGTAAACACAAAAACGTACGTCTTATCGAATCGGAATGAAATCCTAGGTCAGATCGGAGAAACGACAGGAGAGGCATTATTTTATGAAAATTGATACGACAAAATGGAGCGCTTAAACACATGTTACGATTTCGCGTCTATTTTTTGACTCAGTTCGCATTCGGGGTTTCGTACGGGTTCATTTATTATTTTCTAAATCGAGCAATTGACTACGCCATAGGTTCCTCTCTCTGGTTCCCCTCTCAATTATTTCAGTTACTTAGCTTGAGAACACTGACTTCGTTTCAAAAGTCACTGAGATGATGGTCAACCCTCATTCCTTTTTCACCAACCATTTTCCCTATTCACCTTTACCTGTCCCTGAAGTTGTTGCACCCCTACGAGGAAAACAATAGAGAACTACAGTCCAATTTTTTAATTTTTTTTAATGAATATGGACATTTTAACTAAAATAACTGCATATTTTTATTTATTTTTATAGTTAGTTTTAATAGTTAAAATAATTGTCAAAGTTTTAATTTTTCAAGATCCCCCGAAAACCACCGTATCTATGGTGGGTCGTGTGACGTCATCAATCACGTCATCTACTATAAGATCGCGCAAACAACTGTACGACTCGCCGCCATTTTGAAATTTGGAGTTCGAAGGAATCTCCCTAGAAGTAGCATTACTATTTTTTTTGTAAAGTAATTTTATAATATTTTCAATAATAGATAGATATAAACTAATAAGAGATACCTTTATTTTTGAAACTGAATTATTTAGGCCTAAATTATGTTTCAATAAACACAACTAAATCTCTATAAACAGTATGTAAATGAACGTATAAGTTGAAATGTTGTTAATACGATGGCTTGTGTCATACCTACATTCCTGTACAATGACTTTACAGTGATCAGAGACGTCACCACTAAAAATTTCAATAATACCAACTTGACGGCGTGTTTCAACGACAATATTAAAAATGCACTTTTTTTTTTTTTAAACTGTACGATTAATATTATTAAATAAAACTTATATATTCAGAATCAACGTTTATTAGTCTATATTCTATTTGAACATATTTTTTAAAAGCCATAATATTTTTCACTGGAGTTCCTTATTTTGTAAAAAAAAACTATAGTGTTTCCCACACGTTGGAAACTAAAAATAATATTATGAAATACAATCGTCAATAGAAAATAGGACACAATAACGCAGAAGTTGGAACTGAGATATAAAACGGACGAAAAGACATTATTGTGTAGATATTTTACAAAATGTATGTTTTGTCTTCCGTTTTACATGACGCTGAAATGTAGGATAAGTTCTATCGTGTATCTCAGCCGTTACATAAAAAGAATTTCAACTCTTGATAGTTGGATTTGCAAATTATTGAGACTTTCTACAGAGTATGCTGATATACAGAATTAAATATATGCATATAGTATAAACCATAATTAATTAATGATCGTAGTTTAGAATTATTAAGGAACACCATCGTACGAAGCACATAAACAAAACGAAAGTTTAAAAACTCGCAATATTATTTAAAAAAATGAACAAAAACAGCTCATTGCCTAATCTTAGATTTTTGAAACATTATTTGATTATTTATCAAAAGACTTACGTTAAACGTGTTAAATGTCGTTGAAAACCGAATCCTAAAATCAAGTCAAGTGTAAGCTTTAAAGTACCTACCCATCACAAAAAGTTAGTAACGAATATAAGACATTTTCTCAGAAAAATAGTCAACTTTTACTTTATACTTGTTAAAGGACCAACTTAGACACTTATACAAAAAGAATTCACGTGTCATAACTTTCTGTGGTAAAACTACAATCCCAAAGGCTGAAACTATCATTTGACCGTTATTAGATTGCAGAAAGTTTTTAAACTTTTTTTAAACGAGAACGAGAGGGGTGATTCACGTCTTTCTCGAAATTAAAACTTTTCCACAAAATTGCCTTTATAAGAAGTTTCACATATGGAAAGAATGGGAAAACTTGACAAAAGTAAATGCCGCAGGGGAAATCTCTTTCAGCCTAATAAAAAAATATTAACGAAAGCTGGTAAATGCGTGGCTAACTTAATGCGCATATAACTGGCGTAATCCAACTTCAAAAGCGCTTATGTCTGGAGATTAAAGAAGTAATCGATATTAAACGGTAGTTTCGATGTTGGGAAAAGGTAGTTAGTCTATCAATTTAGAAGTTTAAATTGTTTCATGCGAAATTTTAATTACCGCTGCAGGTACTTCTAATCACTTGTTGATCTATTTTAGAGGAATTAACAATTTGAAAGTTTTCCAAGTGCCGAAACTAGACGAAGAAGGTGGATGAGAAGGTATTTAACCACTTACAAAGTGTATGTAACCACTCAGGCCTCGACCATATTCCATCAGTGGTTCATAATATTTTCGCTTTGTATTAACATTTAAATAAGTGGTATATACTGAGAGCATCTGAAAACTAAAAGGCGATCTTGATAAAGGTGCTTTAATTTTTATTAATTCGAAATAAACGTTTGATTTTTTAAACATAATTTTTTTTAATGCACACAATTTTTTTTTAAAATAGTTTATATTACATTTTTTCTAATAAAAAATACTGATAACGACTAACAAAAAAAAAAAGATTTATTAGGCATGCATTATAAGCGTCATCGACAACTTAATTTTTTGGCGTTTCAGTAAAAATAATTAATGAAAAATTGCAAAATTTTTAATTTTTGTTTTAAATAGCGTTTGGAAACTGTGGTTTTATAAAGATACGTCTATATTTTAATACTTTTCTGGTTAACTTTTAGATGGTGTTTTCGATTTCCAATACCGTTAAGATTATAGTGTAACTATGATAGTAAATGATATACAGCGGATTTTTATGAGACCTATATGAGTTGTTTTCGAAAAGCGAACAACTCAACCTGAAGGGTTGAGTTTTCCAAACGAACAGCTAAATAACGTGACATTATCTAATGACATTATCATTAGATAAGACAATCCAATAAACAGACAGTCGATACATCATAATGTTTGCAAAATGCTTTCGATAACTATTACGTTTATTAGTACCATATTTTATTCTGAATTTGTTACCTGCCTACTAGATAAAAGAAAACGAACGCTACTAGAATCTCTCTTCGTTCGTTTACTTTGCTTCATATTTTTTATCTTTATTCATCTTTATTATTTCTGTTACAATTGGTGTGCTACGCCTGTCTCACTAAGAACTCCTGTATATATGACTGTATATATGACTGAGATATATGACTCAACACAGTAGTTCCAGACAGTCTACCTTTACATACGGTCTACTGTTATTCTGACTCTAGACAATAAATGAATTAAAGATCAGCTTGAAAGTAACATTGAGTGTTACCATTTAATTTGCCATCCTTTTGCGCGTAAAACATTCGTCTAAAACACCTTAATCGTCCATCCGCTACATATTTCCAAACATCATGTGCATACCATTATGCTTACGGCCTACACTCTGTGCAGATATCATCATTAGTAATACTATTGAACATGGTTTTACTTGAAATATCATTTCCACTGCCTTCAATTTACTTTAATCCCAAGCCAGTTTCAAACCTCACTGCCAATTATCAGGGTTGATAAGAGATATCAATTATGGACTGCTAGCCTAGAATCTTAAAACGGTTTCGCTTCGATAATAAAAACTAAATAAAAAAAACATTTCACATAAATCATTTTAGTCAAGTGGAATATAATTCACCTATTTGGTCCCCTTTCTAAACTACACTCTAACAAAATAGAACGGGTTCAACAAAAAAATTTTAGGTACTTAAATTTCAAGCCCAAAATTCCAATAGAAAACATTAATTATTTTAGTTTGATGAATCGACTTATAAATTAAATAAATAATAATAAATTTAATTACGCTCATTGATTGAAAAATCATTTCAGACCTAATTTTATTATACAGGGTCATGAACAACCTAATTTACAGCCCTGTCATCGTTTCTACTATTAAACTCCGTCTACCGACAAGGAATACTAGACAAAATATAACATTCTTTTGCAACACATACACAAACAACTATCAATCACACTCACTTACCAATAGGATGCATGATTTAGGCAACACGTTTGGAGGTATTGTTGATATATTCGCTGATTCCCTTAATAATCTAAAATGCAATTTAAACCAACATTTTGTGGAATCCTACAAATTATTGTAACGTGGGTATAATATATTTAACGATTTGATGTGTTATTGTAATGTTTTATATTTAATATTTAATGACAATAGTTTAAATATTAAATATTTAAAAAAAAAACTAAGTAACGTGGGTATAATATATTTAACGATTTGGTGTATTATTGTAATGTTAATTTCACGATTAACGCTATATTCTTAAAAAAACTAATTGTATATTAATAAAATATTTATTAGGCATTTTGATAAAACAAAATTTTTTTTTTTTTTTACCTATTTTACCTAGAATTAAAAGGTAATCGATGTACATCACACGATTTAGTTTAAGACAGGTATTCTCACGAAAACTTCGTATAAAATTAAAATCTTTGAGAGTCACTCAACATCACGACGATGACGAAGCAAAAATCGTTTAAAAAGAAATCTTCATCACGTAAACTAAATTGATGAAATTAAACGATGAATCATTCGCACGAACTCTTATGTATGCGAAGAAGTCGTTTACCCGAAACTTTCCCTAGGATATTTATCTAAAAATAGATGAGGGTCTCTAGACCCTAGATGTGTTATCTTAAGCTAGGGGTAATAAGGAAATGGGAAGAGGTAAATTTCAATTAATTTTAACGAAATGGCAAAGGTTGGTTGAGGACATAAGATACTAGATATAATGGGTAGGTATAATTTATTTGGTAGATAACCTAGTTTCAACTACAAGATGCATTTACACGACATGATTGGTATATGTATCCCAATGTAATATAGGTATAGGTTAATTCCACGAAACCTCAGGGAGTAATTTAAAAATAATTGAAAAATATTAATACAAAAAAGTAGGTATGAATAAAACACACGATCTTATTGAAGTGAAAATATCTTTAGTACCGATGTGATATAAAACTCGATGAAACGCAAAATAGCGACACTAAAAAGAGACAAACACATAGGATTTAACCTGCGAGAGAATGAGATAGTATAATAAGTGTCCTCTTTGTGCGGCGCTTCGTAGCCTCCCCACTCTTGTCTACTTTAGTTTTCTGAAGATTTCACTTCTTCACACTTTGATGTGTCTACCCACCAACTGCATTGCAGGCAGAATTGGGAGAGACTGGTTGAGGGCGACCTTTTGACCTCTCCAGCAGGACCGTCTCTCTGTCGAGCGCATTGTACAGCAGTGGGCGGGATGGATTCCTACGATACTCCTGGATATTTTTACTTCCCAGAACTCCTTCCTTACATAAAAATAACCTCCACACAGCATCCCCTAAGATGACATAGGTCTAAGGGGAATTATTTTTTTCAGGGCCTCCTGTGTGGAGTTAACACACAAAAACAACCAAATATTTATGTTCTTTTAAATTAAACATCAGATTGTTAAAATCAATTGAAAAATAAGCAAATAAGTAATAGCCAACAGTCTATTATTAATCTGATCTACCCTCCTTATAATAACGTAAAATTAAGACAACCGAAATAGACAACGAAGATAAAACTATCACTCCAAAAACCATGGACATTTACAATCCCTAAAATGAGCTGATATGAATAGAGGCAGGCTGGGTTTAATTCTAAATTAAATATTATCTCTTATAACACGTATGTTTTAAAGTCAGAGAAATATCAATAAAATGTCACTTTAAGATTTTTAATTAAAGCTCGTTGAGTGGCCTACGAATTAAAACAATTAAAATAAAAAAAAAACGAGTGCGATTTCGACCACAACGACATTTCGACAACTTCACTAACTTATAAAAGAACATATGATATTGGGGTGACATATGATATTGGAGTGATATATGACCATGGGGTGAACTATGACCTTAAGGTGACCTATGACCTTGGGGTGACCTATGACCTTGGGGTGACCTATGACCTTGGGGTGACCTATGACCTTGGGGTGACCTATGACCTTGGGGTGACCTATGGCATGGTTATTCAATAAATGATTACATGTGCTCACACCTCTCTCTCTTTCTGTCTTTAACTTCTATTAGCTTCCGTTCGCCTCGCCCGATCAAACTTTTCGTAACGCTCTCGTCATGCATTCACCAGCTTACTCCCCAAGTTAAGCGTGCGTAATGAAGTTTTACTTAAAAAATAAAGCATGCGATACACCAGCGTGATGAACTCATTTTTTTAAAAATAGAATGACTGAATTCTTCATAACTTTAAGTAAGATAAAATCATTTTCTAAAATATTTCAGAGCGAACATTATTTTTTTCCGCTCCCCCTTTCAAGCGCGCGTAAGAATAATAATTTGCGATTTAATGTGACATTAAATCCGAATAAATGGATTCGATACTTGGTAGTCTCGGATGGCCCGGAAGCGGAAATTAACCCTTGGGGAGGGTGGCCGCTAGCGATTAAAACCTTTTAACCAAAGTGCACTATGAATTTAAACGCTTCGTTAGAGTGGGTCACGGCTTCATAACGACAGACGTTTCACAAAGGAATCCGATAGTTTGGGTGGTTATCATATAATAGGATTTCATTTTCAAAGGGTTTCGATGATAACTTAACACAACCTCTGCCATAGGTCATCTCAAGTGGTTCGCTACGTTTGGTGACAAGCAGGGATGCCTGGGTTCATTGGGTGAGGTTTTTCCGAGACTTGGAGGTGGATGCGTTTGTCCATCAGCTGCATGACAGGCCGTATTGGGAGAGAATAGTTGAGGAAGGTCCTTTGACTTCTCCTCCGGTACTCACTCGGAACATCGCCTTGGGATAGATTCATTCGTCCGTCACGCCTGGACACACTGACCCTCAGATTCCTACCCACACCTAACACCCACGTTTCCTTCCCAGAACTTCCTCTCCCGCCTTTCCCAAAAAGACCCTGTAAACAGCATCCCTAAAGATGACACAGGCCCTGAGGGGAATTATTTTACTCAAGGCCTCCTGTGTGGAGCTGAAGTAAAAAAAAAAACATAAAACTTAAATATGTATCCTCATAACTCATATGTCTCAAAACCATCCAAAAAAACACTCAATAAATAATCATAAAGGCACAATCTACCATTTTATTGTGATAGCTCCCACACGGAATCACAATTGTATACTCCCGTTCGCAATATGCAGAATTTGGGTTATGATTATAAGGATGCTGTTGACATATTTAACGCATCAATCAGTAAATATAACAGGTCTCAATAGAATTTATATCGGAAAGCAGAACAACAAATCTGATGCAAACCTGCCAACTCCATTGACTTGTTTTTTTTTTTTTAATTTTTCATCTTGCATTGTGGAGTATTTTGTTTTTGTAATATTATGCTCATTTAGATGTTCTTTGTGTGCCTATAAATAATAATTGCACATAAAATCCCAGCTTGGCGTGAAATTCAAAATAAATAATTTGTGATATTTTTTTTGTAAGAAACACCATACAAACGTTCCAAGTCTCCAGGGGTAGTAGGACTATGGCATCCTCAATTGGGGTACGTTGTGAGGCTGAAGGGATTGGGAAAGCAAAGGAGAGGTTAAAAAAACCAAGCATTTCAGATATAAACCAAACATGGCTAAAGCTATTCCAAGCAACTTTTTGATTTTGAATAGTGGTGTTTCACCAGGGCGATACTGGTGGTATTTACCATTCTGTAAACACTGATAGAAGCTCGGTCAAATGCATGGTTTTGAAAACCAGTTGTTGTGTTAAATTTTATATAGGGGTTTAGTTATTATTTAAAAATATTCCTTGGAATAATTTTTTTACTCCGATAGAATCGATCGTTCCACTTTTTGAGTACACAATTTAGAAAATTGCGAACACCAGTAATAGGGAATGTTAAAACCAAAGTACGAGATTTTATCTATTTTGACGTCAAATACAATTGACTATAATTAAAAAAAACTAACTTGAATCGATTCACTCTAGTAATGTCTTGATAAAACAATTTACTAAATGGTAAAAGAAGCAGAACAGAATGTGATACGACAAGGAAGCTTTAAAGCGCAACATGGTGGGAGGTTGCCAGTTCAATGAAAACGTCGAGATAAATTAAGGAAATGCATTTACAGGATGAAAAAGATCTGCGTTACATTCGAATTAGTTCTCTGAGTAAATTTTGTCTGGTTAAGGGGGAAACATATGTTGGAACAGTTCTACTTATATTCATTTCTAAGGCTAGCTTTACACTCACAAGTAACATTTACGATTTAGGTAAGTTTTTGACAAGTTACTCACAGGAGCGTTTACATATGCATCTAACTTATGATAATGCTCAAGGAAGTTCTTTGGAAGTACAACTTATGTAAGTGCTCACAGCGACGATAGTGACCTGTAAATTATTGCGGTAAGGTGGCTTCCTGTCAACAACGATCAGCTGCTGAAAAATTTACTCAATTTTATCAATAAAGACGAAAAATTTGACGTTTTACAGAAATACATCGGTACAAACATTATATCAGTATTAAAATAAATACGTTTTACAAACATAATACAGAAACATATAAGGTATATTCAAAACTAATTATTTTTTATTTTGATGTAGGACAAAATGGTTTAGAATATATCGACTAAGTCTGAATGAGTATTGGTAATTCAGTGAAATCGCGCTAACGGTGATGGATATGAATAGTGTCACAATGGAAAAGATGGTGAAGTCGAGAAGAATAATTAACAGGGACATAAACATTTGAGGGCAGTATATGAAGTTATTGTGTAATAAAAAGTATAGAAATATCAGTTCTCAGGATAGAAAATAGCGGTTGCTTTAGATGGGACATTTACGTTTTGTGGCATCGCAACGTACATTGAACATTTCTAAAACACTTTCTTTGTACTTTCACCAAGCGGTGTTAAGCTACAAGTATAAAAAGGAGACCGTACTGGAGATGCATATTCTAGCCGCGATCTCACAAGGGAGCAGTAAAGCAGTTATACATTAGTAGGTACATACCTATCATACTTTATAAGAAATAATGTACTTATTTGCAGACTTGCATAATTTAAGCAGCTGACTATTCCTGGATTTAATGGCAGAAATTTTTGTTTTAATTATGAACATAATAGTAGTTATAAAGGCAGTTTTAAGTAGACAGTTTCTCAATAGTTTATATAGTGAGAATGTTTTAAAAATTCCGGCAACTTAAAGAGTGACAAAGAAACTTCGTGTCGTAAAAGTCAAGGATAAATAATAAATAAATAAAGAAACTTGTTTGGAACGCAAAAAATGACTTTCGTGTTTTATATAAATTATTGTTTTTATTGTGTATTTCAATAGGAAGATAACAGGGATCATCACAACAGATACTTTATTGGTAACAGAGGATACAAATCAACTAAATATTTGAAAACTTTTTAGACAAGTGGGTAAACAAAGCATTTTTCGTTAGAAAGACTTGTAGAACTAACTATCAATAATGCCATACTTTTTATTTATTTTCCTTTTCCTACCTTCAAAGTGTACTAAATAATAATAATGAGAAGGCTGTATCGTCAGAAAAGAGAATTTTGGTTAACAAAAGTTTTCAAAGGATTTTTTTCCATTTTGATGACCAATAATGTTTCTTTTTCCATTCTTTAAAACATTGAAAATCTAAAATTCATGAGATTATTATGATGTCAAAAATAGTATTCTTTAGGGATGGGAAAATTGGTCCCTCGTTATATTTATTTATTTATTTATTTATTTATTTATATACATATTTATTAAATACATTACAAGTGGTACTTTGTCTGTCCAACTGGGAAGGATACCCGTTTTAGGACAGCCAAATTGTATATGTAGTTCATAATATTTTTAACAAATATTAATCGAAATAACTATTAAGAACATTAAATTTTGTTTTATGAACGAAGCGATGGTTTCTATATGCCTTTGAAAGAATCGCAAAGATGTGTTTTTTCAAGGTCATTTTGAGGAACATTAATACTTGCATTCAGAGTGGATGAGTGGTTTCTTTAGTGATATCACAAGTAGGAGATTCTTTCCAAGTCATTATAGAGAACATTTACAATTGTATAATTAGGATTTACATATATGATATAAATTCTCAGTGTATTTATGACTTTAATAAAGTACTACAAATTTTATAATTTCTTAAGTAGTAGTATTTACACATTTATAAACCCAATATATGACAAGTGAAATTTTTTATTTTGAAATTGTTTATTTATTTGTTTTATGTTTTATTTTACGCCCAGAGGGCTTTTATATAAATAATAATAAAGGCAGTTCATCTTAACCATGAGAAAAAAATAGAACAAATAAAGTTACGATGGAATAAAAGCATTTAAATGAAATAAAAATATGAGTAATAAAAATTTTATGTTCAGTGAGATATATACTATCAATAAGTTACGATAAGAAAGAATACATACATAATATAAAAATACATACAACAAAAATTTAAAGTAAGGTGATCATAGGTTTGTAAAATTGCGATAATAACCTTGTCTAATAACACCGTAGTATGTTTCGCTGAGTAGTAAATCGCCGCAGCGCGCTGTTTCGATGGTAGGTACCTACCTTCTGTACTCATACCTCTCTCTGCTAGTTGCAGGAGTTCGGAACTGTGGATTTTAATATTATTTTTTAGATAAGAAGTTAAGTCCTTTTTTTTAAAGAATTTACTGAGACATTACATTTAATTACATCAATAATTGCATTCAGAATAGGTGAATGGCTTCTTTCGGGCGATCACAATTTTGAAATACTTTCCAGGTCTTTTTGGAGAACATTAACAATTGCATACTATAATTTACACATTTATAAACCAATATATGACATATTAATTCCCAATGTATTTATGACTATTTAATTTTGATAAAGTATTATAAGTAAGTAATAGAAATTTCACATTTATAAACCAGAGTATATGACATATAAATTTCCAATGTATTTATATAGAGAGTTTCAAAACTTATTTTTGAAATGGCTAGTCGTTATTTTACAAGAAACAAAGAACAGAGAACAAGGATCAAAAACAGAGCAAAAGATTAAAAAAGAATAAAATATTTTTTTTTTTTTTTTTAAGCATAACATAAACTTTTTAGTACTTACATATTAGGTATGTGAGATTGTGTTAGCATATGTTCGCTCTTGGCTCTCCCCATGCCTAGAAGCCAATTGCTAACCCATTTCCGTAAAGTGCTTGCACTTTTCAGTTTCCATGCATCAGGTATGATGTTGAACAATTTAGGCCCTAAGTAGGAGTATTGTCTTTGGGCATGTGATGTGTTTGTAGTAGGTGGAACTACTGGATTCCTCCCTGCATGGCGGGTGTTGTGGAGATGATCAATGGATGCATATTGGTGTCGGTGTTTTTGTGTATGTAAGATAATTTTTCTTATGTATAGTTGCCGTACATCGAGAACTCGTATCTCTTCAAATAATAGATCACTGGGATACCTGAAGGGTTTCTTAAGGATGACCCTTAGAAGTGATTTTTGTGCTTTTGCTAAGGGATCCATTATTGTTTTGGAACAGCCGCCCCATCCCAAGGATGCATACTCTAGCAGTGAGTTACACAAGGCATGGTACATTTGTTTAAGATCTTTTACGCGAAGAATATTTCTAACAGACATAAACAGATGAGTAAGTTTCCTGATCTTTGTGGAAGTTGAAATTACGTGTTCGTCCCATCTCAGAGATTTATCAATGATGATTCCTAGATATTTTATACTATTGACACATTCTAAGTTTAAGCATTTACAAGTGGTTTGGTCATTACAGTGGTGTATAAGGATGTTGTGTATTTCTTTTGGTTTTCCTGATTGTGTTGCACTGAAACGGATGAATTTGGTTTTGTCTAAGTTAAGAGTGAGGAGATTGTTGTCTAACCATTGTTTAACCTTGTTTAAACCTACTTCTGCTTTACTGTGAACAACATTCCAGCTTTTGCCTTCGAATAATAAAACTGTGTCATCGGCAAAGGTTATAATGTGGTCGGCAAAGGAACTGTTACATAGATCATTTATATATATATTAAATAAAAGTGGTCCTAAAGTACTTCCTTGCGGTACACCGAATTTAATATTAGCTGAATCGCTTATAGTGTCATTTATAAGCACTCTTTGGCTCCTGTTATCTAAATAGCTACACAGCAGATTGAAGAGCTGACCTTGTATACCAATGCGCTGTAATTTATTCAACAGAATTTTGTGAGAGATAGTGTCGAATGCTTTGGCTAGATCCAGGAAGAGCGCAATGCATTTTGTACCTCTATCTATGTTATTAGAGATAATGTTTGTCAATTTAGCAATGGCATTTTCAGTACCTAAACCTGGACGGAAACCGTATTGACTATTGGAAAGGATTTTATTGTTTTCTAAGTATAGGCTGATCCGATTCTTAACAATTTTCTCAATAATTTTAGATACAGAGTTGATCAGAGAAATAGGTCGGTAGTTGTTGATCTGTGATTTATCCCCATTTTTGTGATGTAGAATGACAATTGATTGTTTCAAGTGATTGGGGAATTTTCCAGAGTTAAAACTTAGATTACAAATGAACGTTATGGGTGATGCTATGGCGGATTTTATAATTTTTAACAGGTTTGAAGAGATCTTATCAGGACCACACGCATTGGATGACTTAAGTTCGTCAATTATTTTCATCACTTCGTGTGACGTAGTTTGAATGTTATCTATTTTATGCTCGAGATTACATCCAGTTTTCTTAGCGAGATCAGTTTCAGTTGTGTTATTTTTATCCAGAATTTTTTTAGCCAGAGTGGTTCCCACTGACGTGAAATGGTTATTTGCAAAATTTACCATCTTTTTTAGATCTGAAGTGATAGTGTTATCAATGTGCAGTGATTTAATTTCAGATGATTTATTGATTTTGGTTTTAGTGATGTTGCGAAATGCTTCCCATAGCCTTTTTGGTGTATAGTTATTTTCGTATATAATGTTTTTAAAATAGTTTTCTTTAGTTGAAATGATTAGATTTTTACACAAGTTCCTATACTTTTTGTAGCGAGTTTGTAATATATTATTCTCTGGGCTCATTTTTGCCTTTTTGTGTAGTTGGTTCCTTCTATGAATTGATTTGACAAGGCCAGGGGTGATCCATGGTGTGAGTTTTAATTGCTTATTAGATATAAGTTTATTACTAGTGTGTTTAGATATATAATCATGTAATTTGGTGATGAATTCCGTCATTGCTGAGTCAGTATCCCTTTGGTCTAGAACGTTTTCCCATTTTTCTGAATTTAAGTCCTCAAGTAGGTTGAAGTAGTTTATTCGAGGTATGCATTTAATTTTGGCTTCGGTGGGAGTATTATTTTTGAGGCAAAGAGCTGTAGAGTAGTGGTCAGAAATTGTGGTGTGGATAACAAATGAGTCGAAATGTTTAATTTTTTTAACGTTAATATGGTCTAGACAAGATTTACTTGTACCATGTTCTCGAGTAGGGCTGTTAATTGTCTGCAAAAACCCATTTTCCGTAAGCAGACATAGATAATCGTCGGATTGACGGTGGTACTCAGGAATCGTATTAATATTTAAATCGCCTAAAATGATTTGCCGTTCTAATTGTTTAGAACTATTGATGATTGATTGTAGAGAGTTCAAAAAAGTGTCAATATTTTGGAAAGAGGGAGATCTGTAGATTGCGAAGATACATAAGTTATTGTTCAATACAATTTTCATACAGTTTGCTTGTGGTAGTACAATTTCGTCGACTTGTGCTTGTATACCGTCTCTGATGTAAATTACAAGTCCACTGGATTTATTTAGGTTTATGTTTGTGTGATGTTCTGAATAATTGTGAATTAATTTTGAGGTGTAATCTTTAGTTAACCAGCATTCTGATAAAATTATGACATCGAATGAGTAATTGAATTGGTCTAGAAAAATTAGGAAATCGTCAAGTTTAGTTATGCTTCTTATGTTCTGATGTATAATTTTTAGACTGTAAGAGCCCCAATTATAGTTTTTTATTTCATTCAGATCATCAATAATATTCATGTTACCGAATATACCTGAATGGTTACCATTATCACAAGTTAGATCAAACATAATTAAATGTAAGTTGTACGTGAAATAGCGAACAGTATTCCACTAATATATTAATCAATTTAATAACTATTCCCAATGTAGTAGCATAGATAGGTGTGAATGTAAATAAATTGACAGTGATTTGATAGTATAATGCAAAATGTTTAAAGTCGCTGAAAAGTCCAAATACCAAATTATGATATATATATGGCAACAAAATAATAAGTTTAAATGAGCGAAGCGGGGTGTGCCCGTACCTCGTTTGTGATGTGAAATATTTAATTATCGCTAATCGATTTAAATATTGGTTAATAGTACAATAAAGATATATAGAATGAAGATTTGTAGAAAGATACATAGAATGAAGAATGATAGAAGATATATAGAATGAAAATTTGCTATCTTGCCGAGTTAGTGATTTATTGCATATACCTGGAGACGAGTGAAGCGGTACATACATCGATTGTTTGATTCTTTCAGTTGAATCACATAGCTGCGAGTTTGCGTTCATCCGATATGCAGATTGCATTAGACCCCGTATCTCGTCTAACATACACCTGACCCGCCTTCGACCACGTGAATCGATATCCTATATATATGATATTTAAGGATTCTGATGGATAATAGGTACTCGTTCTAGGAATAAGAAGGAATTTATAAGCAACTTACAACACTTACATGAGATTATACTTTAGCAAGATCGCATACGAAGCAGATAAGAGGTTATTTTAAGGTTTTCAAAGAATTATTATTTAATAATTTATTATATCGTAAAGAAGTGGGAATGGAAAGTATTTTAGATAAAGTTAGAAAGAAAATGGAGATGAAAGAGATTTTTATCAGAAATTCATACTCAGATAAAATGTATCGAACTAGGGTCTAGGGATGACCTTTATCCGGGAATTTAAGTAGGGATGGGAATCAAAGTTGTTTAAAGGAGCGGAGGAATGTTTAATTTCGATGCTAACTAGAGCGAATATTTTCGATAGTTGTGGGAAATCTACGGAATAATTGTTTTAGGACGGGTTGTTTCACATAATTTGAACAATTATCCAATTACTCTGAAACAACCGGCTCACAATGAAATAAAAACAGAACTTGAATAGAACTTTCACAGAACTTTAATTTTTAACTCTTAAATTTGAACAACTTATCCAATTTCAAAATTAACATTCAAGTTCCGTGTTGTTGAACATTTCAAGACAGAGCTTGTACGTACACTTATATGAATAACTAGCGAGTTCCCGCCATGCGTTGCTATGCCACTAATAATTAAATTGTTGCTCCCTGCGTGTCTTTTCACATTCGTCCCGTTACCCTTCCGTCTCCCTTTCTCCTCCCATGTCCCCTTCCTCTCACGCGTTCCCCCTTCACCTTCCCCGCTGTCCCTCTCCGCTCGCCCGCAAACCACCCTGCCGCGATCCCCTCCCTTCTCCCGCGTTCAATATATTCAATCCCGGTACATTCAGATTTTCAACAGCTCGCGTGCCACCTATTACCATTTTTTAATCATTTTTATTTATTTTTCACATGTTATGAATGAGATTGTGTGTGTGTAGAGTGGATTTGATATTTGCGAAGATTGACTGACGAAGGACCTTGAATTTTGTGTTACTGTTTACTGCTTGGAACGAGGAAAAACATATGCTGCATATAAAGGAAAGGACTCACCGAAACAGGATAAAGAACTTGTATGCTGGCAATTTTGTCTTCTTTCTCCCCGTCCAATTGGCACTGAAAACAGCAATAAGCGTGCGTTTCGTTTACACGGCGGACACGGCGGAATTACGTCAATGTTGCAGGTAGCGGGAGCACGGTGGCTATAGGTACGTTGCGGCGCGGGCTGTTGATTGCAGACTGACGTGGTGAAGGTAGTTATAGGTGCGGATTTTGGGAACAAGGTAGGACAGGATTTGCAACAATATTAATACCAATCCCAAGCAGTAACAGTATGTATGTGTGCTATGTAGGTGTGTGTATGTGTGGGTATATGTATTGGCGTAACCATGCCCCCCGCCTGGAAGGGGATGAAAGAATCCACTTCCATAAACCAAAAGAGTGCCAATACGTTTCAATGCGCAAACAAAATTATAATGACACGCGGTAGAATGTAATAAATTATGTAAAAGTTACGAAAATATTATGTAAGTTATATAATTGCTTTACCAAATGGTCAAAATGACTGATATAGCAAGGAAATAAAAAGAATAAAAACATTGAAACGAAAAATATGACTTGAAAGGATTCAATAAATAATACTGAACCTGCGGTAGATAAAACTAGAAGTAGGGTTTGGTACCTATTTAACAATGAAACTAATCTAATTGATTTTTAAAAATTAAAGTATTATGAACTAACTTCTAAGATGTCGTTAAATCTATTGTGACGGTAAGGGACAGAGTTTAACAACGGCCCTGCGGTATGTTCTTTATATGATAGTAGTCTATTATTAAATTGACTACATTATCCCGAGCGGGCAATAGAATGGGATGACGACTGTCAAATTCTGTTTCAGCGTTACTCAATCTGCCTCCTACCCTTAGAATTCCGTCATGAAGAAACGGATTTAATTTTGCAATCGCTCGCCGAACCTTCTTCCCATCTTTGACTGCCTTTATATCTTCGGAGAAATGTTCTTGCTGTATAGAATTTATAACAGCGATTTCTGCAACTAAGATATGGCTTAATTCGAATGCTCGTGGTAATTTCTTAATGAAACGAAAAACATAAATTACTATTCGAATTAATTTCGGCCATGAACTAACACGAGAAGCTAGTGCACACAATAACGGTGGAGCAATTATTTTGGGGCGGTTATTGTCTTGAACGGACATCAAAATTTTTGTTTTTAATTCGGGTGGATCAGATATCGATTTCGTATCAAAACGTTGTAAAGGCCAATCACTTTTAGGTAATTGGGCAAATACGGGACCGTTAAACCATAACGGATGGTCTATTAGCTGAGCGGGAGTAAGACCCCGCGATAAGCAGTCGGCGGGATTGTCTTGACCTCTTATATAATGGAAGCATTCAGCCCCAAGATGGTTTTGTATTTGCGAGACGCGGTTGGCAACGAAGGTCTGCCATCTTGCAGGCGGTGAATTTATCCAAGCTAGAGCAACCGTGCTGTCGCAAAAAGCTAAAGTCGTATGAGCGTTTGAATTTGATGTGTAGGTATTACTGACCGTATGCATTAATCGTGCAAGTACTAGCGCTCCACATAGTTCTAATCGCGCAAGTGAAATCGTCTTAGCCGGAGCGACCTTGGATTTAGCGCATAATAAATTAATTGTGGTTTTATCAGTATTCGGACAGTAAACATGTAAGTAAATAACACCTCCATATGCGCGTTCGCTTGCGTCTGAAAACCCGATAAGCGTTAATACACATTGGGGTTCGATTCCTAAAAAACGAGGAATTTTAATAGATTGCAGTAATGGCAATTCCTTTTTAAACTGTCGCCAAAGTGTGACAACTGTTTCAGGAGGAGTATCGTCCCAATCCAGGTTATACTCCCATAGAGATTTAATTATCAGCTTAGCCAATAATACAACTGGTGCGGCGAAACCCATCAAATCCCAAAGACGAGCAATCGTCGAGAGAATATTTCGTTTAGTACACGTTCTTTCGTCGGTGTGTACGACAAATACAAAATGATCAGAAGCGGGTATCCAATGAAGCCCTAGTATTTTTAGGTTTTCATCGGGATTAAATTCCACATGTTCCTTAACACGACGAGCTGTAGGAATCGTGGATAAAAACTTTGGAGAATTAGAAGAGAATTTTACAAGGTCGAATCCTCCGGCAGCGAATAACTGAATTAATTCCGTCGATAACTCGGTAGCTTCCTCGACTGATGAGCAACTGGTGACGAAATTATCCATGTAGAATGAGCCATTTTCCACCAAGTTTGCCGCGAGTGGGAAACGAGGTTTTTCATGCGTTGCGAGTTGACGCAGTGAACGCATAGCCAAAAATGGGCTACAAGACATGCCGAAAGTGACGCGATTAAATTCGAACAATTGTAAAGGGTCACTATTGTTAAATCTATACAGCATGCGCTGATAACGACGGCATTCTTCTTGCACTACGATTTGTAGGTACATTTGTTTTATGTCAGCGGTTATAGCTATTGCGAACAATCTGAAATTGAGGATAATGCGAAACAAATCACCTTGTAAATTCTTTCCGGTATGTAGGATGTCATTAAGCGAATAACCCGAATCGGATTTCATACTCGCATCTAGCACCATGCGAATTTTAGTAGTAAGTTTATCTTCACGAACTACAATATGATGCGGTATAACGTAATGAGGTAAGTCAGAATTGTCGACCGGCGAAATGTACCCTTTCTGTAGGTATTCGCGTAATATTTTGTCATATTCTAACTTTATTGCGGGTTGAGATATCAAGCGGCGTTCGAGAGATCGAAACCTGCGTTCGGCGGCGGGTAACGATTCACCGAGAACAGAGGGACTGTTTCGAAACGGCAACGCGACGATATAACGACCTGCCGTGTCACGAGAGGTAGTGAGTTTAAAAATGTCCTCACACTCTTGTTCATCAGGCGTTAAAAACTTCTCATCTGGAATGTCTTCCAATTCGAAGAAGCGCGACAGGCAAAAATCATTATTTTGCGTGAACGTACAAAATGATTGCGTGGCGTTTATACTTGGGTTTTCAATCATCGTTGGGGCAGTACCCAAGATGAGATATCCCAAAGTGGTTTCAATAGCAAATGGCTGGCCGAGAGAACCTGATATTTTGTTTGCCTTTAGAATGCGAGCAAATATGTCACATCCTAAGATAATATCAATCTCACCGGGCGTACAGAATGTTGTGTCCGCTAAGGGCAAATTGTCAAGATACGACAAAGAGGAACGGTTAATGTTAACAGTAGGCAACTCACTGGTTATAGTTTCTACTACATATGGTTTAATCGTATACGACTGAGTGATGTCATAGCGGGAATGTAACTTTAAGCAAGTTACGCCATTTGTCACATTTCTTACGTCACCTATTCCCGTGACGTAAGTACTTGGAGATGACCGCACCGTAAGATTCAAGCGTGAACAGCATTTGCGCGTAATTATGTCCCTTTGGGAGCCGCTATCTATTAGAGCCCGTAACGTCTGTACCTGGCCCTTAGCGTCTCTGGTAGTGCAAACAGCCGTTCCTAAGAGTGCAGTAGTATTTGCACTAGGGCATGAATTTGTTACACATAGCGAAACCGGATTCAAAGAATTTAAGTTATCATTATCGGCATCTGCTTGTAACGCGGGAGATGGTATTGGGTCTGTTTGTGACTTTCGCCCATCAGTTTGTTTGAAATGCAATAAACTATGATGGTTGAGCGCGCATGTTTTGCATGTACTCTTTGATTTACAAGCTTTTGTGATGTGCCTAGTACTGAGGCAGTTCACACAAACTCGAATATTCGATGACTTAATAAAGTTAAATCGATCGCGTGGTTCTAGACTTGTGAATTTAGAACATTGGTATAAAGGGTGCGATCCCTTTTGACAACAAAAACAAATTTCGATGGAGTGATTATCGATTTTTTCGACATTAATAAATGCCTTTGCGGAATTAGTTTTTTGCGGTTTAGCGGTATAATTAATGTTTGAGCCAACGCGGCTCGAGGTCGGTTGCGTGAATTGCGCGCGGTTGAGAATTCGTTGCTGTTGTCTTACAAAGTCGATTAGTTCCGCGCTGGAAGGTAAATTTTCATTATTTTTAATAGAAGATTCGAAAGCCTTTACAGTCTCTATGTCAAGCCGTTTAAGACCCAGTTGTAGCAATATGAATTCTGCGAGGTCTTTTATTTTTAATTGCTTCAGCGCGGCGATGTTAGCGGAGTATGCATCTGCGAAATTCTCTAAAGAAGCGGGCGTGGCCGAGTTAACTGGAGGCAATTTCAGCAATCGGTCAAAGTATGATTCAGCAAGAACGCGTTGATCATTATACTTAGTACACAATGCGTCCCAAATAACTTGATAATTTGTACCAGTAGGCGTAATAGTTTTGCAAATATTTAATGCTTTTCCGGTTAATTTAGACATCAGATACTGCATCTTTTCAGCATTATCCAGAGAATCATTCAAATGTATAACCGAATTATATGTTTCATAGAAAAGAGGCCAATTATCTAATTTTCCGTCAAAGCACGCTATTTCCAAAGGCGGTAACTTAATTTGACGGCGAGGTTTCGCAACTGGATTGGACAGCATATTTGCTTCGGTATATTTAATAACCCCGAAGAGTTCTTCAAATGCATTTAATTGAGAGTATTCAGCAATTGCTTCCGGATTCAATTCCAGTTCGCAATCCACTTTTTCATCTAAAATTGTTATAAATTCAGAACGAATTTTTTCAACAGTAGTTGCGCCTGACAAAAAAGATTGGCGATTGCTAATGCTTTCCGAAGCTTTCCTTATCTTGTCATACACCGACTGTAAGCTTGCAAAGCTAGCTGATAGTTTAGCATTTAAACGTTTGAGACGTCTTTCGTCCCGAGACGACCCGGATGACGCGCTTGTAGCCATTTTATTTATTCCGGTTATATTTTACAAAATATGAGACGATAAACAACTAAAACTGCGGTTAAAATAATGTGTCTGTATTATTTATGCGGAATTAATTAATTAATATTTAATAAATATTTAATTACTTCACAGTGATAACCGCACGGGGTTAAATTGACTGGTGAGCTGTGAAAGGTTAACAGATGCGCCGTGCACTACGTCGGTAAATCATTAACAAATTATACATATTACGATCGTATTATTCTATTTGTAATGTAATCCAATAATATAAACAATACGAATATTAGGAAATAATCGTATTATTTATAAGGTAGGTAATGCGATTTGATTAGCAAGATATAATTACATGAGTTATCAGAAATAAATATCAAAGCAGTGTCTTGTATCTATTTATTCTAATAGCGGGTAAATATGTTATTTCCAACCATAATACGATAGGTATAAAGAAACAAAATTACTCATGTAGGTATATCAAACTGCGGGAATGCGGGTAATTATTTATATGCGGTATTGTAAAAACGTATTCACACTCTGCTGGATTATTATCTACTAATATTATGGTTTAAAAATGTCCGGCTCGTTTGGACCAAGATGAATGAGATTGTGTGTGTGTAGAGTGGATTTGATATTTGCGAAGATTGACTGACGAAGGACCTTGAATTTTGTGTTACTGTTTACTGCTTGGAACGAGGAAAAACATATGCTGCATATAAAGGAAAGGACTCACCGAAACAGGATAAAGAACTTGTATGCTGGCAATTTTGTCTTCTTTCTCCCCGTCCAATTGGCACTGAAAACAGCAATAAGCGTGCGTTTCGTTTACACGGCGGACACGGCGGAATTACGTCAATGTTGCAGGTAGCGGGAGCACGGTGGCTATAGGTACGTTGCGGCGCGGGCTGTTGATTGCAGACTGACGTGGTGAAGGTAGTTATAGGTGCGGATTTTGGGAACAAGGTAGGACAGGATTTGCAACAATATTAATACCAATCCCAAGCAGTAACAGTATGTATGTGTGCTATGTAGGTGTGTGTATGTGTGGGTATATGTATTGGCGTAACCATGTTACAAACATTCATTTTTGCATATTATATGAACAATTAATCAAATTTGGTATCTAACACAGGTACCTATTTAAAATAATATAATTTCCAATTAGATTCAAAGTATTTTATTTTGATTAGTACCGTAAGTGAGTAATTCGATTAAATTCAATAAAAAAAAGTTTATTCGACTATTGAATTTTGATTGAACAATTGATGTTTGAAAAATGTCATTTTCAAAGTGTGACATTTTTGTAATGATTAAAAAAACTTTTCAGATGTATTGTCATGTGGTTGTAATAATCCAGAAACCTTCGCGAGGGTGAAAAAAATGTATGTTAAAAGTTTGAAACATTTCCCATGCTGAAACGGACTTACACACAAACATTTTTAGATTTTTATATATAAAGATTATTAAATAGCAGAATATTTTCAGCAAGTCTATATTAATATATTTTTTATATTCATAATATATTCGTAGCACAGAAAATCACAACTGTTCCGATTAAGTTTAAGCTCTGATTGCACGTTTTGTCGCCCAGATTAGATAGACATATCAATTAAAGCTTTGCACCTGTGCAGGGAGCATTATCTTAATACAGGAACCTTAGGGGGTTATGCAAGCTTCCGGTAACATCGCAATATTACCCTTCCCAGCTGTGCCAATAAGAATAAAACCTATTAATATGCAAATATTAATTTGAAGGCACAGAAAAAAAAATCGGAACGAGCTGGAAAATTGCTATACACGTTATGCAAATCAATGTTCAACGTGAAACAAGTAATTACGTAACGTAATGATTTTTAATGTATGCATATTTGATATACATATATCCACTGATAGCTAACATCGTCGTAGAAGTTCGTTGTATAAAATTCTAGATGCGAATAACACAATTTCATTTTGATTAAATTTCACCTTACCATGGTAAGGAGAAGTTTTAACTCTACCCAAACAAGGTGACGAGTTACGGGTTACGAGTAATTAGATTAGCTAAGCTAGATATCAATAACTTCTTCTACTTCTTCTTGTAGCCTGTAGGTTCAACGGACGTTGGCAATCATGTTGGCTATGCGGACTTTGTTTACTGCGGCCCGGAACAGCTCTACGGTAGACTGGCCAAACCACTGTCTCAGGTTTTTCAGCCACGAGGTTCCGCTTCTTCCAGGACCCCGTCTTCCGACAATCTTTTCCTGCATTATGAGATGCAAGATCTCATACTTCTCTGGATGTCTCATCATATGTCCAAGATATTGAAGTTTTCGGATTTTTATAGATTTAATAACTTATTTTTCTTTATTTATCCGAACCATAACATCTTCATTCGTAACCCTTTCCATCCAGCTTATTTTAAGTATTCTTCTATAGATCCACATCCCGAATGCCTCAAGTCGCCTAATTAGTTCATCAGTAAGCGTTCATGTTTCCATTCTATAAAATAATATCGAAAACAAGTAGCATCTGACCATTCGCATTCGTAATCCAAGGTTGAGACCATGACTGCAGAACATCTTTTTCATGCGGATAAAGGTTGCACGAGCTTGCTCAATGCGGCATTTGATTATCAATAACGGATAAAAAAAAATCCGTAATTTTCATAAAAGTGATGTAGCACGGATGTCTTATTTAGATGAAATAAGTAGGTTATCTAAAAATAATTACTTGTTTGGTTTTTGCTTGCAAACAAGCAAACACTGTGTAAACCTAGTTCGTGGTTGTTGTGAAAGCCGTTTGTTCCTAAATTCATCGCACCTTTATTTCGAAATGCCCACCCGTCCAGGTTTCCCTAAATCACCGCTTTAACAGAAAAGGTAGTAGGTACAAACAATTCAATTAAAATTCCGCCGCAGACCTAAGTCAATCTTCTGTAATTAAAAACAAACAAGCGTGGGAGAGGGAGGGAGGAATGTAAGTTAGTATTGTTAGTGGCCACGGAAATTCTGTGTGTTTTGTTTGAATTTCGAAATTGGAGTAATTTCTCCCGCGCGCAATGCCACAAATTTGAGCCTAATTCAACACAGCAAAAATTTGAGCAAATCGCTAAAGCAACGGATTAAACAATTTACTCAGCGAAACGTTTCGGGAAGACAAATAACCCCAGTGATTATTATTTAATTGCGTGGATTATTTGTTTGGTCCGAGTGGAAATAACTTCACCACATTCAAATTCACCACGGAGGGATCATGTGGGTTAAGGTAAGGCTCTCTAGGGGCAAATGGCGAAATAACTATAAACAATTTAATACTATGTATTGATATTTTCAAAATTACTTTTATAAGTGACGAAAAATTTGAAAAAATCTTCAGAAAAAAATACTGATAAAATGGTCGATTTTTCAAATTTACCATTCTCAAAAAATATGACTTTAGAACAGCAGAAAACCGCCATTCACATCAGTATTTCATGTTAATACAATAATTTAATTATATCGCAAAATGAAAATTTTATTGTTAGCAAGTACATATTATTTTACAAAAATATGGACCATAGTCATTTTTAAATGATTTAATCTCCGTTTTAACATAATATTCATCATCCAGACTAAATTTATTTAAGGATTCTTAGACTCAAATAAAATGGATTCTTGTACTCGAATTCCATGAACATTAAATGACATCGTTAAAGGCACTGGAATTTTCTCAATTTTAAGAGGAAGCAACAACCCAAAATGTACGTTTTATTAATGTTCCTTATATCGTTACGAATATAGGTAACAGGCATAATAATCACTTGGCAAACGGAGTCTAGAGGTCATGATTTCAAGCAGAAAAGTAGTTTTTATTTATTTTATGGTAATTTTATAACAAAGAAAAAATTAATCAATGGAAACTGTCACAGATACTTTAGCCATACTATATTATATGCTTTCATAATTTTTTTTATGAAAATATAATTTTTTTGTGAAATTATACATTTTTAGTGGTCTACACTTATATTTTAATAACATTTTTTTCAGTAATTAACTTTTTTTCAATTCTACTTAATAAAAATGGTGGAAAAAGCTACAATTTATCCAAAGAATATTTTTTTGCATTTATAATGTAAACCGATTCGTAGTAAATTAATATTAATCGAAAATAGGTTATATCGAGAAGCCGAGATTCGTTAGCAAACATTTTTCTTTCGGAAACGTATTTTTACAAGCACATAATATTGTGTAGGCACATAAGATTTTTGGTTAAGTGGATATTCTTTAAAGACAGGCTTTGTAGTTTGTGAGGGTTGGTTAATAAGAAACTGTGCAAAGTCCTCCACATTTACGAAATCAACGGTAAAGGTTATGAAGGTCCTCGAAGAGGGTTGGTTGTATACCAACCTTGTATACCAAGGTTGGCACAATGAGGTTGAAAATTAACTTTGCACCCCGTGCAAGGAGAATTCAATCTACAGCTCGTGATAGGCTAGACGGGTAGAAGGTTAGCAGAGGGAGAGTAGAGCACCAGGAAAAGAGGAACACGGAGTTCCCGGAGCCGTTACCTTGATTATGTTACCGGTTACTGACTGGAGTGGAAATGTTGCGTTAGAAAATCGTTTAAGAGCGGAGTTTGAAATAGAATTTCGCTCCAAGCTGCAAAGCGCTGACAACGCCGTAGCTTTTTGGATATCGATAATGGACGAGCAACGATAGGGTTTATCCGTGCAAATTTGAGAAAATTTATGAGAAAACACGGGTGCCGAGATATTTGAATAATAGGTATTTTACAAAAACTGTCACTGAGCGAAAGGGACAAATATACCTCAAGCAAATTATACCTACATAAAATAGTCAAAATCGAGGTTTATTTTCTCTTCCAAAACCGATTTTAAGGATCACCAAATGCTTAAAAAGAAAATATTTTATGTCTTCACGTGTTTTTTTAATACATTGAAAAATTTGTATATACTAGTATGAGGGAGAGATCGTATTTGACGTCATCGTTCCAGTATCCTTTCTGTGTTTTTCGTTTTCAAACAAGACGTGTGAGAAGAAAGAGGACGGACGTTAGTGACGTTCGTCAGAGCTCTCGCTGGGAATATATATTTATACTGAATGTTTTGTTGATAGTTTCCAAAACTAGGCAAATTTAAGATTTGGGGGGTCCTAACCCTTATAAGAAGTAACTAATAAAAAAAGCAAAACGAAGTTGCAGTGGTTGTTATCTATATTATATTAAAAAATTATTTGCACTAGTCCAAATCCGGAGAAGAAATGGGGAATAAGTTTGAATGAACAAAACTCTTCTCAGTTTCCTCTTAAGGCGTATTCCACGATTTTTTAATAAACTTTTGATGTGACGCAAATCGCTTTTCAATATTGAATATTTCATGAAATTTGGAAGCACTCAACGAAATTCGATTTACAAAAAGTTTGGCGTGGAAATGCCATTCTACAAATTTACGTTAAAATAGTACTACATTGATAATTTGGCGCACCCTCGTCATGAATTAATGTTTTGATAGCCAATAATCAACACGATGGAAATAAAGTTATTCAATGACCTCAACAGAAAAGCTTGTGGCAGTGATTTAAATGATTAAAGAAAAGATGAGGTCTAATCCAACTCCAAATATAAAAATAATTCACCTTTATTTAAATATTTGTGATCTCCTTGAAGATGCATTGAAAATTCAACATTTTATCACTTTTTGTCAGTTCAATTTGAATATTATTTTTAAACATGTTTACTTAGAATCACAAGATTTAACCATCGGCTGTTCCAACTCTGAATATCGTAGGCTAAAATGCCCTTGAAACAAACAATAAAACACGTATTTTTTATTTGCACACCTAGTCTAAAGCATTTTATTTTATTTCACGTAGTTGTGTTCAAATAGCCTATTTAACTATTACAGTGGTTCACAAAATTAAAAATTATCGATTATATATATACATTTTTTTAAAATAATCATTAGCCGAGGGGTCAGGCTCTAGACTACGAATCAGTAGGTCGTAGTGGTTGAATCAGTAGTATTCGCAATAAAAATAATAATATGCACTATTATTTAATTTTAAAAAATAATAGTTAATTGATTAAAAAAAGTCCAATAAGTAAATAATTAAAGTTATTATTATAACTACTTTACGCGCAAGGTATTATGAAACTGATATGCTGATGCTTTCGAAAGACGAAATAGCTGTCACCCATAATAACAATAATAACTGCCTTTTCCATAAACCTAAAAATGTTAATTATTAAAGATAAAAATTATAATGGAGTTCTAAAATTTTTTATAACTGCTGTGAACCTGTCAAATATTTGGGGATATTAAATGTAGTAGTCTACAAGCATTTATTCAATACAAAATTCGAATAAATGAGTTAACATAATATTATTAGTTGGTATGTCACATTGGATAGATGCCATTGTATTAATACGAGGAAATATATTTTATCATAGTAAAAAAGCATCGCCCAAGATTTTTCTTCCAAGAAAAAATAACATTTTATATGAAGCCTCAAGCTAAGATACTAACGCAATAAAAAGGATGGCTTTACGCAAAAATATGATAGCTTCCGTTGGAGGAAACTTTTACTAAATAAATATAAAACACCACAACACAAATATTGAATAAAAAATACTTTGAACGATAGAGGTTTGAAAATCTTTAGGTGTTGACATTATTGGCTTTATTATTCTGGGAATATAATATTTTTTAGTACGGTCATAATTTTTTCTTCTCAGTTGTAGGTAAGCGCAACGAATCCAATGGTGAAAATTGACGTTAAGGAAATTTTTGTGTGCCAAGAGGGAGAAGTGATTAAGAGGATGTAGATTCTATTAAAAGATGAGTACTACATTACTCGCGTTGCATGAACATAATGTCAGAAATAATGTTGTAAATGTCAGAAAGCTCATCCAAAGAGATATTCTTCTGAAAATTAATCAATAAATTATCATCGCAATACTTCATAATAGGTATAGCATAGTGGATAGAATGCTACATTCATCTGTCCTTAAGGTGAAGTTATACGTGAAATCCTATTTAGGTACTATTTAGATTAATATTTACGACGAATTGGCTTACAGTTTGAACATCAAAAAATATGCTACGGATAAACTGAAGCTTTTACTAGGTTTTCTATGTAACGGAATTACAATAAAATTATTATTTACATAGCAAAAAAAAATAAGCGTAAACCAAAAAAAAAATGTTTTTTCATGACTTAACTATGAAGGAATACAAGAAACATTTTTACAAAAATACCCCTTTATGGCTAAGACCATTTTTGAGGTTTTCTATGTTCTAACTTTTTTCACTCTTATAAAATTATGGACAAAATAAATAAAAACCACTTTTTCGCTTACTTGCCTCGCGCAAATAAGACGCTCGATTGCAAATTTTGCAGGCACGAGAATCGAAATATTTCTAGCGTTTATATTCCTCTTAAACACTGCTTGGTTCATTCTCACATCACTCATTCTATAAGAAACAATTACTTGGTGGTTTCAATTTTTAGTTTTAGTTCCAATAACTTTTGAAGGTTATTCCAATGATGGGAATAACCTTCAAACTTTGAATAGGAGGTCTGAGGCGTTTCTATTGATAAGACGAGAAGTTCGGGTCCCAGTTGTAACTGTTATCTTTTTTTGAGTAGGGTAGAGTGAGTAAGCGAAAAGACAGAAGTGTTTCTCGCCCGAGCGCTACTACTAACTAGTATAAATAGGACGAAAAAAAACGAAATAAATCAGTTAACCAGAAACCCTTGCCTCGACAACTCGCCCGCCCGAACTCGCTCTGACCCTGCATCTATTCGCCTCGTTTTCAACTGACCATCACCTGATCCTGGACCACAGATTTCCCTACCCTCTCTAGACCAGACCCGGCTACGTCATACGGAAAGAGCCATTAGATCATCTCAGACCAGCTCTAAGGCGGGCAACACATATTACGTTCTCCTTCACAAGATGTGAAAGGAGCGACGTGTTGCGCCTCCATGGATTGGGACCTGCAGCTTATCTTACTTGTGTGTCACGCTCTCTGGCACAAAAGTAATTTTTTGTTTGTTTTGGCATTCCTTGTGACAAAAAAGAGAGTTCGCTGTTTCGCCCCTGGGAAAATCGATTTAGGAGACACCTAAGTAATCTTCTTGTTTATTTATTTTTCCATTCAAATAAGAGTTTATTTTTATTTCCAGAAAGCTTTTTCGATGCTCCAAGTACGTACTTTACATTCATTTAATGGCCGATTTAAGCATTAAACATCAGCTAATTCGGGAGCACTCAAACCGAGCAGGGTTTATCCACATTCAGTAGCGAGACAACATCATTGCTAAACAAACCGACAAAATAAATCAGATGGATACGAAAAAGGTTCACGACGAAAAAGGTTTAGGACAAAATAGCCTTGGTAAAAAGCCGTAAAAGGTAAACTTGATCAAGGTTTTTCGAAAGTTTTTTCGGTGATTCATGTACGGTGTATAAAGAAGACGCTCTATTTGTATGTGCAAGTAAAAATTATAAGCCATACGTATCTTTCGTATTAGTATTAAAAACTGAAAATATTTCTTTCATTACTTATCTTACTGATAATTAAAATTCGTACTACAGCCGTTTATTATTTTTGGGGTTTAATGCCGTGTTGGGCAAGGAGATACCTTTTTTAACCCCACGTTTCAGGTAGCCTTACAATGTTTATCATCAGGGCAGAAGAGTAATCGATACCGATATTATAGTATAATCAATTAATTTAAAATTGTTTTTTTGCGTTTAATTTTGGTATAGCCGTCAAATAACGAATACCAAGAACTATTAAGATTAGACCTGCTATATTTATAATATAATGGGATTTTTGTGAATTTCAATTGCCTCTGTAATCAGACGTGCTCCAAGAATTAAACAGATTAATTTGGACAAGTTTTTTGCATACCATATATAGCGCATCGGTTATTTTTTATTGTCTGAGCGTAGTGAATTCCTGTTTTAACTCGACCGTTTAGCATTTCATCTGTCTGTGAATTTGTTTGTTTCGTATCCGGAATTGAAAATCTGTTGCATTTTCAAGCAAGCCCAAGGTGGCTAACTGTGATTGAGCTTTTCAATATGATACATAGCTTTTTAATTTTTAAATATTATATATAACATTATTTTTAGCAATGTGGGCGTCACTGGTACTTAACCCGTGCTGAAGCTCCCTTTCGGAAGATGAGCCACCATCATATTTGGATAAAACAGAACATGATGAAAAATAGGTTGGGTTGGATTTTTTCCTTAGTTAAAAAAAAAAATTATTTACGCCCTTTTTCGCAGCTTTTACAAATGAAATTTACAAATTACACTGTGATTAAACAAAATATAAATACTTCTTTTTTATTTTACAAATAAATATAGAATATTTATTGTACATAACTGAACTGCTTCAGTAACAGTATTTTGTATTTGTTTAAAGATAAACTGAAGATGCCCACTGACTTGGTATAATTATTTCCCTCTGTTAGTATTCTGGGTAAAGAGGAATACATATGGTAGTTAGTTCCAGAATTTCTGCACTGAAATAAATACTGACTTCTAGTATTACGTAGTGGAATCCGGAAGCTTATCAATTGAAGCAATACCGGACTATCAACTAAATCATTTAGAATTTTATACTGAAATACCAAGTCAGTTAAAATTCTTTTGTCTGTCAATTTGAGCATATTCATAACATTTAAAATAGTGTTGTAGTTCAACATAATTGCTGGAACACACATTTTAAAATTTAGAAAACATAACAATTTGTTTTGCATTCTTTCAACAGCTTGTACATGTATATTATAATATGGGTTCCAGATGGGAAAATTGTACTCAAGTTGACTTCTAACGTATGCAAAATATAACAGTTTAATACACTTTATATTGCTAACATTTCTAGTTAGCCTAATTAGAAATCCCAACATTTTAAAACCCTTATTAGAGATTTCTGTTATGTGGTTAACAAATGAAAGATTTGATTGAAAAGTGATGCCTAAGTCATTTGTGTTAATGTCTTGAGAGTATTGTTATCAATTTTATAATTAAAGATCACTGGATTTTTTATTGGAGAAAATCTGATCTTGGCATTTTGAGATATTTAAGTAAAGTCTATTTTCATCACACTAAATTAAAAATTTGTTGAAATTATCTAAAAGTTTAGTTTTATTTTAAATTCTGTTTTGTCAGGTAAGCCGTTGTAACATAATATCCCCTGTCGGTCTCTTTGATAAGCATTTCGTTCCTTAGAAAATCAGAAGTCTCATTACATTCTCAGATATTCAAGCTGTTTTGTCGGTAAGTACTGTTTAATCCCGCACCTTTGTTAGCGTGGCCACATTATCTACATCACGACCTGACAGCACTAGCGTTACGAGGAAAACTCACTTTAGCTAGGCAGGTACCGAGAACTAACTGGATCGATGGGCATGATTAATTTATCAACCCCCGAGTCGGTAATTGGATGGATTCAGTCGAGGGCTGAGCCAGTGGAGTCGCCAGATTTGCATTTACATTCGCTAGTCATCAATTCGCTAGCTCGCTTCTCTCGACCAATAGGAGGCCTCCGAAACAAGTAGTCTACCGTACGTGGTGCGGTTTGTTGACGTGTTGTGGTGGGGAAGAATCAATGTTTGTTGGATTATAAGGGATGAAAAAAATAATGGATGTCTTTGTTCGAATCTTTCATTTATCATCATGGATCATGTTTTGGACAATAGATGGATGCACGATCATACTTTCTACGATGACACACCTTGATAATATTCTTATCAGTGTACACATTGTTAACGTGTTGTTATGGGAAAAAATCATGGTTTGTTAGATCATAAGGGATAAAAAAAATGGATAATTTTGTTCGATTCTTTCATTTATCATCTTGGATCATGTATTGGACAACAGATGGAAGTACCCTCGTAATTTCTACGATGACACACCTTGACAATATTCTTATCAGTGTACACGTTGCCAACGTATTTGAAAAGAATCAATGTTTGTCTGATTATAAGGGATGAAAAAAAGAATAGATGACTTTTTTGGAATCTTTTATTTATCATCATGGATCAGATCATTTATCATCGAACTGCAGATGGATGTACCGCCACACTTTCTACGATCTTAATTATATTCTTATCACTGTACATGCTACTTGTAAGGTATTCCCCGAACGCATATTTCCTTATCCGTGTTCAATACGAGGCAACCATGTCTGAAACTCAACACGGGTTTGTAATGGCATTTTTTCTCCAAACCCGTGTCAAGTAGAAGGCAACCGGTATCCTATTGTACACGGGTTTGTAACGCCAATCCCTTCCCAAACCCGTGTTCAGTACGAGGCATCCTCAAAACGTGATTATAACATAAAAAAGGAAGTGTGTGCAATGTGCATACACGCACTATATGATGGATGGGTAATAAAACGCAAACAGCCTTACTAATAAAATAAATTAAAACACTTATATAGAGCTTATAATACTTTATAGTACTTATAAAATAAATTTTCTAAAATAAACTCGCATGTCATCATAATTTAAAAAAAACATCCCAGGATTTGAATGGTTGGTTTGGCAAAGCATGGTTAGTCTAGTGGGTGTGTGTAATTATTTTAATACATTTCTGTCCATGTTCTGCTGTTATAAATACAGGTAGAAACTTGTCTATAATGCATTCACTTAACATGCCTCGTACTGAACACGGGTTTGGGAGGGGAATTGGCGTTACAAACCCGTGCACAGTAGGATGCCGGTTGCCTTCTACTGGGCACAGGTTTGGAGAAAAAATGGCATTACAAACCCGTGTTGAGTTCGAGGCATGGTTGCCTCGTATTGAACACGGCAAATGAAATACGCTCCTCGAACAATATCGAAGTACCTTAAAATCGAGGTAATTAGGCCTACTGGGAATACCCAAAAATTTAGAAATTCGACAGTCAAAGACGACTAAGTAACAACTGCGAGAAAACCTAATAGAATAAAATTCTTGTGGATCATCCCTCTCCTCCCCTCCCCTTATAAATCCCCGTTAGTTATATAAAGTAGGTTATGAATACTTTGTAACAGTCTGAAGATGACTTAAACAAGCTGAAACCGGTTACGGTCAAATAAATTAAACTGGAAATAAGTTTTATATTTGTTTTATTATATTATCACTGTACACGTGGTTTATTTGCATTTGCAAGGTTAAATTATTCGCAAGACAATCCGTGGGACCATAGTAATTATGTAATTTTCGGCACTATGGCGCATGTATTCGTTTTTTCCAGACTCCCATGCATTCCTTTCAGAGATAAAAATAACTATTAAAACATGTAGACATAACTGGTACAAGCAGAAGCAACTGGCAAAATCAATCAGTTGTTTCGAAGTTGTTGGCGAAGTCTGTGTTTCATTTGAAAACCCTTATCCAAGGTACTCTCAAGAAGATGTCGGAAATTACAGTCGATGTCAATGGCGTGAGCGTCCAGTACAGATCAAATCCACCGAAGAGATAATCCGATAGAGGTATTTTGTGGGCGTCGACGTGTGCCTAATAAAATAAGCCCAAATTTTTCCTACTACAAGTTAAAGTGATTAAACATTTTTCAATTACATTCAGAAAAAGATCCAAGTCAAAATATTGTTTCTCTCAAACTGGATGGCATTTTGCATACTCGATAAATATATTTCGAAATGTTTCGATTCTAAAACAGATTGAAATTAATTCCAATTAAGTCACTTTTATAAGGTTTTATGCAAATAAAAATTAAGTCTTGAGAGAAGAATACCATTCGATTTAATAATAAAACATAAGCTAACGTTTCAAATCAGGTTTCAATCCAACGAAATTAATATATTTCTTTGAGCACGTGTGTAAAACACACATTCTCAGAAGTTTTTATAAGATATCTATGTAATTATTCATTGTCGCTAGCTTTACCAGCATCGCATTCAAAGCGTAACTGTTGACAATATTGACACCTAAGATCATTTGATGTACGATTATTCCAATACTAGCGACGTCCATTCTTGTGAACCCTGTGGAAATAATGTGCTCAAATAAAATTGGAATTTTTTGTCAAAGGAAAACTGGGACAAGGTGAATGAAATATAACCATTACGGAAATGTTTTTTGAGAATTTTTCGAGAAACGCCTTTATGTAAGGGGTGTCGGAACTAAATAACACAGGCGTGAATATTAAGTACCAATATTAATTACACTGCCAGAATTACACGCGTACGGAATTACTCATGGACGAAATTACACATGGAGAGAAGTACTCCCACTGGAATTACACATGTCAAAAAAATCTGTGTTTAAATAGGTTAAAATGTTTGTGGGAATGCTATACTTGTTTTACAGGTATTTCAACTGAAGATAGTGCATAGTTAAAAAACACGCCAAACGCGCGCCCAACATATGAAACACGGTTGACATTTTCACGTGAAAACGGGTCGCTTCTTCGACTCGTTATTGAGTTCAACAGCTCGGCTTTGGAACGATATGCCGGCCTCTGTGTTTTCTCTTACCTACAGCATGGGTCTCTTCAAGGGACCCTCCATACAACATCTGAGATGACTTAGGCCCTGAGGAAAATTATTTTCCTCAGGGCCTCCTGTGTGAAGTTAACTTTAAAAAAATATGAAAGGGTTTACGTGAACCCTAAATTAATATCTTATTTATAAAAAAAAGTTAGGTTACGTTAAGATATGAAAGGTTTTTTTGACGTATAATCTAGTTGTCCCATATTCGCTAAAAAAAATAAGCAGGTATACTAAAATGCAGTTACTCAGTAACGTTTTTAATGATATTTCCATTAAACTTTTCATGGAAGAATGTAATCATTAGATATATCAACTTTGACGGGCTATAAAAAATCGTATACTAGAAAAAAAATAAAAAAAAATACAGCATATTGCTGCCGATACGACATCAATGAAAACCAATTAATTTGGCATGATCGAGTGGGCCAAAATCGCCAAACAAATGGTGGAATGGTGGGACAAATAACTCGTGAACCACGAGCACTTTGAATAAAGTCTGCATGGTTGACATATGTGACGTCAAAAAGACTTGAATAATTAGTTAGTCTGGTCAATACAAAAACTAGGCCTGTGAATCATTTCGCAAAATTTTTCAATTCAATATATGAAAAGAAAAAGGTATCTAATAATTAAAACTTTTTCAAATCATTGAAGACAATCTCTGACAACAGAAAAATTACACCTTTTTACGATTTTTCTTTTAAAATTATCGTTTGAGAGTGACTAGTATTGTCTTCAATAGTTAAATGTTAAAATTTGAGGTTTTACTCATTAAGTTATTCCAAAAATAAAATATGTTCACTTTCGATCAATTCTTTTCTAACATAATAATTAATAATCATAACCATAGAGCAAATTTAAATTTACTAATAACACCTTAAATCAATATTTTAAAGCGAAAATAATTGTGTATATAATTACTAAATAAGCCCATAAATTGCTAAATATAAGGTTTTATCGGTAAAACCCATCATTAATCAAATGGTCGTGTAAAAGTTCAAATAACGATTTGAGTTTTGGTTAACCCTAGAACCGTACCCTGGGGTACAAATAAAAAAAAAAATATATGCGATTACTTTTTCGTTCGGTGGAGGGTCGCGCCGAAGCATCAGTCAGGCGGGAGTCTTGTTAGAGTTTGGTGGTGGCAAGGCGTGCGTGGGGTGCTCCAGTACCCCTGGGTACTGTTACTTAAAGTCTATTATGGGTACGGTTCTAGGGTTAAATAACGTTACGTACGTACCCAAGTTTAGGTTATGGTAATGGTGAAAGGGTTAGGTAAGGGAAGGTTGACTAAAGAATCTTCTTAAAGTTTCAATTTCGGACTTTTATTGTTTACAAAAAAACATTTATTCATATTTAACGGAGTGCTAAAGTATCTACTGCATTCTGTGCCGATGGCAATATGAGTCTGGTGAAAGCAATTACATTTGGATAAAAGCTATGCATGGGAAAGCGATTGGAAACATTGAAAATATTGTCAGTAATCCCAGAATTAATGTCGACAGAGCTTTGTGTAAAAAACTGATAAAATTTCACAAATTAATTTGGGCGGAAAAAACTTTATCGTACATTTTAAATCACATTTTTGAAACTGATACTTTTAAAAGCTCATTATTTTTAATTGCGTGATAAATTTCTACACAATTTTAACTTAATTCAACGCAATTGAGGAACGTTTTCATACAGAGAAATATCCACAAAAACCTTTTTTTCGGGGGACAGTGGGAGAATAATCACTAGGGGGTCAATATTTTATGACAATATTTAAATGAAAATTCAATTAACGGTTAGACATGATGGAAAATAAGAAAACAGAGAAAAAAACATCTAAATTTAAAAAGAAATCGAAAATTTGACAAAAACGAAATATCTACAAATTTGAAAAATAAGTTTTCTCATGTAGCGAAATACCTATACATTTTAGTTGCACAATAAAATGATTATTTTCATTAAAAAAACATGAATGATTGCTTCATCTTTCTAGTACATACCTAATTCCACATAAAAATAATTCTTAATTAAACATAAAATATAATATGTACTTATCTTATAAAAAAACTGCTTAAAAAGGCCTAGGCCTGCTTTTAAAAAAAAGCATCACAAATTTGGAACTTAAGGAAACGATTTTTTTTTTTTACATTTTAGCACATACCTAAAGGTATTGAATCCATGTTGAAAAAAGTTTGCTAGCAAGCGGTGTAAAAAGTTAACAGTTCCTTAATGTTATATAATAAACGTTGCACTTTTACGCAATCGTCCTGACTGCTCGGGAAGTCAATATTTGCTGACGTGTTACGCAGCGATGAAATGTTTTGCTGAGTTCGGTGATTTGGGAAAAGATGCACTGGTATGTGATGTCAAGATATGGATAAAAAAATTTGTGGTCCCTGCATTTTGAAATTTCGATTTAATTCGAACGCTCCCATACTAGTAAAACCATTTGGTGACCTTCAGAGAATACGCTGGCGATTTTGACCCTGTATGAGATAACCAATCAGATTCCACTTTCAACTTCCACGAGCCTGACAACATTACCCAAATTGAAGACGAAGTGGTCCCAATAGCTCCGGCATTTGAGACTCTTTTTCGGCATCACACCGACAAAATAGTTGCTGATGATGTAACACTTTATATATCAGTTATAAACGATAGAAAAATGAAAATGCTGGCTAAAATATTACGCATTTCCACGGTTGATGTTAAAGTTACGCACGGAAACTATAGCATATATTTATTATTTATGTATTTATATACAATATGTACATTGATTTATAACAAATTACAGGCAATATAGCCTAAGACGTTATAATTGTACCATTTATGTAGTGTATATGCAATGCCAAAAATATTACAAATGCGCTACAGAACACAAAAAATAAATCTATGTTTTTATCCACCGCATTCAAAAAACACGTAGCTCTCCCACAGGTGAGTTCATAAATAAACTAGTGCGGCTTGCTCTACTATATAGGAGGTTGTGATGACGTCCTCGAGAGTGAGACTCTGGTACAAAAAAATTTAATTGGGCCAGTATCTCGTTATTAGATAAGTGACCGTTTATAAGTTGAAAAAAATATTTAAGCAAAGCAATACCTCTACGTGTCTCTAGGGAGTGGTAATTATTGGTCATGCCTAATATATAAATCGATGGGTAAAGACAAGGGTAACGTCCATAGAGCCTCGAGAATAAAAACCTTAAAAATTTCTTATGGACTCTTTCAATGCGTAAAGTGTATGTTAATTCGTGTGGGGCCCAGATGATCGAATTTTACTCAAGTTCATTCAGGACTAGTGTGTTATATAATAACGTCATTGTTTTTGAATGTCGCATTTATTTGTTACTATTAAAAAACATTCAGCGCAAATGTATTAAATTTAACAAAGTGAATCACATTGCGCATATAAATTGAATAAAACCAACTTTAACCCTCCCCTGCAATTTCATCAAGGATGACTTTCGTAATAAAAAAGCGGAGGAAAAGAAAAGTTTAAAATTCAGCGTATAAGAAAGTTTCTCCATGATATCAGTTGAGCGTTTTATATCGGGAGAGAAAACGTCTCCAGTCTCTACCGATCTACAATCTACATACGAGTAACTTCCGAGTTTATTTCGTGTTCTGTTCCTGCTTCCAACCACACACAAGTTAGGAACTTATGGTTGGTTTAACCCACATTTTATCGTTTCTTGAAACTTTTCCGTAAGATAAACGTGTTTTGCTTTAAAAACAGTGTAAATGCTTATTTTATATCACATATGAAGACCACAGGCGAAAACCATGGAAATCCATTAAAGCAACAATCGTCGTAGCATGAGTTGGCATCGCTTTTGGGTCCCACGAGGCGCCCTGTGTTCGATTCCTCGGCGGGCTAAGTCCTCCATCACAACACTAGCAACATTTTCAGCTTTTTGTGGTGGTAATAGGAGATTTTCAAATATTGTCAGGTTATTCGTAATCCGGGAATGTTTGTCTTCCTATTTAAAAAAAGCCACCTAGTGGCATTATTATGTGTTTTTCGCATTGCAAAAATATTTTAGCAGCAATCATCGCTATCAAACACTATGGCGTTTTATTTTGTTATTTATTTGAGGTAAAAATCAAGAGAATTTCATATAAAAAATAGCAGACCCGGACACACGTTACTGTGGCTAATGAAACCTTTATATGTATATAAACCTATATATTATATAACTAACGCCATCTGTTAAATCAAATCCACACCACGCTGCCCGCTGCCGCTGGCCGCTGCCCGCTGCCGCTTGGCCAGATATATTATGTATTTCAACCAATTTAAACAAAACCTTGACAAATTATATACGTAAAAATCTTCCTCATGAATCACTCTATCTACTGGTGAAAACCGCATGAAAATCCGTTGGGTAGTTTAAAAGATCTAAGCGCACATACAACGTGAGCGACTTCATTTTATACTTAGTAAAGATAGACTTTTATTTCTTGTGGAAAAGCATTAACAATGAATATCAGTGACAAAATACGAACTTAAACATTGAATTCTGATTAATGTAAATTTGTCTTGAATTTTTTAAAAATCAACTATTTTTTTATGTCAGAGAAAGACTTGATATGGCCCGACTTAATATTTGATTAACATGAAAATTAAAATGTAACATACAAGAACTTTTGTATATATGTACCAGAAACTAGCGAGAATGGAATACCATAATTGGTGAAATAATTTTTAGGCTGAAGGCATTATGAGGGGGGAGGCGGTTTGGAATTTTACATTAGCTCCACATCCGAGGAAAATAATTCCTCTCAGGGCCTATGTCATCTTTGGGGATGCTGTGTGAATGATATTTTTAGGATAGGAAGGAGAGGAAGTTCTGGGACGGAAAAGGATATTAGGGGTGGGTTGGAATCTGCGGGTCAGTGTATCCATTGTATTGGTACGGACGTATGAATCCATCCTCCCACTGAACAATCCATGTTCCGAAAGAGTCCGGCTGGAGAAGTCTAAGGAACTCCCTCAACTGTTCTCTCCCGATTCATCCTCTCAGAAGCATCCGCCGCCAAGACTTGGAAATACCTCACCCCATAAATCCGGCAACCCCTGCTAAGTCACCAAATATCAGGTATACTGTAATGACATGTGACCCAAGTGCGGCCCGCACTAATCCCCACATATTTGGCCCTTTCACAACATCCTCTCAGACGCAACCGAGACTTGGACGTACCTCATCCTATGAACCCGGGCACCCCGGCTAAGTCACCAACGTAGCAATCCACTTAGTGTGGTTGCTGGGCGGCGGTACCTATACCCGCCTCCCAAATTACTTATACTTTATTTAAAGTGTTTTTATGGTTTTACCGCACAAAAGTCTATGACATCCGGGAATTCAATGTGAAGTATATTTTGCAAGAAATGGTGAAGGAAAGGAGAGAAAGATGAAGGTTGGGAAGTAAATGTCAAGCAACCCTTCGATGCTTATTACTTTCTCACAAGCGCGATAATAATACGTGAATACAATTTTTGGTGTATTGAAGGGAACAGTGATGAATCCACGTCAATAAATAATTCCATACACATATACAGGTCCATAATTCGACGGAGTTTTACTCGTAATCCCTGTGATCTCAGTGGGTACACATGAAGCATACCATTTGATGGCTGCCAGGTATAAGAAAATTTTGGGGTTGAAAGCCCACGGGAGGTACGTGAAAAATTGAGTAATTTTGCGTAAAATTTATGTAAAATAGGTTTTCTGATCTATGCCCTAACTCGTTCAACGACCGTCGAAGTTTCCTGAGGAAATTTTTTAAATTCTATTATAAAAATAAAACACAAACACTTTGTATTTAACCACGAATTTATTATTGTATATATCGACCGGTTTCACTTCGACCAAGCTTCTTCAGGATATAAATAATAACTAAATGCTAAGACAGAGTTATGGCTAATATATAAGAGTGACAGAGGGAGAAAGAACAAAATTAGAGGGAGACAAAGTATTTGACATAGGTAAAGTGGATAATCAAGCAGTGGGAGGGAGACAATAATCAATTACTGGGAGGGAAACATCAATACACATCATAATCACAAGTAAATGAACAAACACAGTTAACTGTAATCTATGAGATATTAAAAAGTTTGTTGTATTTTACATTAACTAAAGGACAATATTTCGATATATGATAATATTAATAATGAATCACGCTACAACACATAAATAATATCATGGGTTAGGATGGATTGCGGGAAATAAATTAAAAATAGGACTATAGGGTGTATTTTTTTGATTTGATAAGTTAATTTGATTATTTAGTAAGTATTCTGACATATTTGTATTTAAAGATTTCCTAATTTCTAATGCTTCTAAGTTATCTAGTTTTATACCTATACTATTTTTATGTAAGATGCGAGTTCCTGAAATTTTATTAAATGTGTGATCTGTTGAGATCAAGTGGTTTGCGAGCTCAGAGAAACCTTTTCCATTTAAGCAGCGTAAATGTTCTTTTACTCTAATGTTGACATTACGTGCTGTTTTGCCAATATAGAACGCAGGACAATCACTACAGCTAAGTTTATAAATACCGGAGAAGCTTAACTTATCTTCTTTGTCCTTAGTATTAACTAACAATTTGGCGAGGTTATTATTTGTGTAGAAAGCCGGTTTTATATCGAAAGGAAGGTTCTTAACACTTAGGTTAGAAAAGTTATTTATAAATAAAATCCTACGCCAATGGTAATTTAGTGTATCGTTATTGTTATCCGGGGTGCTTTTATACAGGAATTTATTTGTAGCTATTTGTTTTAGTTTTTTATTAAGTATTTTATTAACTAAATCCGGATCATAGCCATTGTTTATCGCTATTTGCTGAATAAGAGATAATTCTTTTGAAAAATTACTGTCAGTCAATGGCACAGAAACTAATCTGTGAACCATTGACTGACAGTAATTTTTCAAAAGAATTATCTCTTATTCAGCAAATAGCGATAAACAATGGCTATGATCCGGATTTAGTTAATAAAATACTTAATAAAAAACTAAAACAAATAGCTACAAATAAATTCCTGTATAAAAGCACCCCGGATAACAATAACGATACACTAAATTACCATTGGCGTAGGATTTTATTTATAAATAACTTTTCTAACCTAAGTGTTAAGAACCTTCCTTTCGATATAAAACCGGCTTTCTACACAAATAATAACCTCGCCAAATTGTTAGTTAATACTAAGGACAAAGAAGATAAGTTAAGCTTCTCCGGTATTTATAAACTTAGCTATAGTGATTGTCCTGCGTTCTATATTGGCAAAACAGCACGTAATGTCAACATTAGAGTAAAAGAACATTTACGCTGCTTAAATGGAAAAGGTTTCTCTGAGCTCGCAAACCACTTGATCTCAACAGATCACACATTTAATAAAATTTCAGGAACTCGCATCTTACATAAAAATAGTATAGGTATAAAACTAGATAACTTAGAAGCATTAGAAATTAGGAAATCTTTAAATACAAATATGTCAGAATACTTACTAAATAATCAAATTAACTTATCAAATCAAAAAAATACACCCTATAGTCCTATTTTTAATTTATTTCCCGCAATCCATCCTAACCCATGATATTATTTATGTGTTGTAGCGTGATTCATTATTAATATTATCATATATCGAAATATTGTCCTTTAGTTAATGTAAAATACAACAAACTTTTTAATATCTCATAGATTACAGTTAACTGTGTTTGTTCATTTACTTGTGATTATGATGTGTATTGATGTTTCCCTCCCAGTAATTGATTATTGTCTCCCTCCCACTGCTTGATTATCCACTTTACCTATGTCAAATACTTTGTCTCCCTCTAATTTTGTTCTTTCTCCCTCTGTCACTCTTATATATTAGCCATAACTCTGTCTTAGCATTTAGTTATTATTTATATCCTGAAGAAGCTTGGTCGAAGTGAAACCGGTCGATATATACAATAATAAATTCGTGGTTAAATACAAAGTGTTTGTGTTTTATTTTTATAATATAATGTCTAACCACAAAGTAATTGCTTCCTATGAAAAAATTTTTAAATTCTGATAGAGCTTTCATAAGTAAAAATTTCATCAATTTATTTAAATAATATTTAATAACAATATATTTGTTTTAATAAATAAATAATTTAAATAGATCAAAAAACTTTCACGTAGTTTTCATTTCCTGTTATTCAAATACTCGCCGATTTAATATAATTTTGAATGATAAGAATGTAACTGACATGAATAAATGATTGTATCATTAAATAAATAAACAATCGAATATTGTATTTATTTGCATAATTTTGATTCTATTAAATTAATAAGTACACACTGAATGTGCTTCGAATATTTATTTCAAATAAAAAAAAATATTAAACAAAATAAGGTATTTTGTAAATCATTATAAAAAATCACAAAGAAACGTTATTTATCAAACTGTTATGTTATGATCGTTGGGAAGGAAAAATAATTCTGGAACGCCGTGTCAAAAGAAGCAATAACAAATTTTCATATATTAGACCATATATGAATGTGGATGAAGCAACGAACGCATGTTAAACAGAGTTGTGTGGCAACGATGCCCTGCCCTTTCCATCCAAAGTGCAGCCAAACAGGAGGGCTTTGAATACTATAATGCTTTTTGAATTTGTTAAATCAATGGATTCCCGCTTATACAGGATGTCCCGATGAGGCACTGCGAGTTGATGAAGGATGCCAGAGAGGAAATGTTAGTTGCTTGAGAGGGATTGCAAGACCGGCGTGGAATGTCGATATCGTGTCGAACAGAGAGAATTTTGGATGCCATAACAAGTTTGCAAAGCTCTGGGTGGAGAGACAGCCTGTGCTCAGAGTTAGATTAAAATCATCTTTGTTCCAGGTGCCGTGCATGTTGCTCTTTTCCCTCCATGGTTACTCCTATCAAAACTTTATTATTAATTAATACCAATGTCCGATTGCTTCGTATTTTTGTTTTACTCTGTTTATACTTTTCATGTTTTATGTCACCATTACGCTGCATTTATTATTCTGTTTTTATTTATTTGTTGTTTGTATTTACTTTTTACAATTTTTCCTTTCTTTAGATTGCCATACTTTGTACCTGAGTAGGTACTCTTGTAGTTCTGTTTATAAATTGTTTATTTATGCATTTGATAAGCCTGTATTATTCTTCTTTTAGTTTCAGCACAATTTATTAGGAACACGCTGCTAACGACTAATATGTTTTTTTTAGCCTATTACTATTCCGTAAATATATTTTTCCTTTTATCTGTTATATTGTGTTAATTTGTTTTATTCTGCTATTAAAGCTTTGATTTGTGATTAGACAGCCGTACTGAATTCCATCGTACTGAATTGTTCATCTCCTCATCATGAGTATGGACGTTCCGGTTCCCTTCCATCTTGCCTTCGGTGATCCGAGAATCACATCATTCCCCAGATTCTTTGAGAGAATCCCCCTCCTCAAAATTTATATAACCTTGGAAGGGTCAAGAATTTGACCAAAAGAAAATATTTGCAATTTTGATAGCAAATAACCTCCGTCATCAATCCCACTTAGTCTCATCCATAGCCTACGGAAATCCTGTACACCTATATTGAAACAGCTGTTATACAACTCTGCATAATCAGAGATTCAAGCTTTGTAGACGTGAACATAATAAGTAATAATAAACCATAATGCGATATTAAATCACGAACTTTACTCGGAAGCATGAAACAAAGCAAAGGAATCACTGTCTTTTTCGCAGAAAAAGGCGATCTTCCCGTCGAGAAAAACTGGATAACATTATGACAAATGGAGTAATTTATCTTGCGGGGAAAAAGTTCTCACGAGCTGCACCTCCCTTCCTTTCATTAATTCACTTAACACCCCATTTACTCATTCTATCTCCTAGTCCTCTGGTAGGATGGATACGCATTTGCATACTGTAAGGCGATATGAGTAGTTATTCTTTTACCCGTTAACTTTTTACATGAGTTTAACAAAAGATTCCAGGGTTTAATGAAAAAAATCCAACAGTGAAAAGCTGTGGGTTTTCGTGATATTATTTGTTAAATCGTGGAGCAATTTATATGACAGATTAAATGATAGTTTTTTGTAAGATAAGAAACTTACTTAAATCTGAAAGAAAGTTTTATGGATTGTGGCATACCCGTTTACAGCGTTTTGAAGTGAAATGAAATAGGGAACGCGTAGGTAAAGGAGATTGTTAGATGGCATGTATATACTAACTTGGCTATTTAGTTCTGGTCACTTAAATTAGCTTCAAGGCTAACTGAAGACTGTGGAATTGTTGCACATCCATTTAGGAAACGATAGAATGAAATCTGAGACTGAAATAAAAGGGAAACCAAAAGGGAAGCCAAAAGAAATGCACATGGGTAAAAAATAAAAATTGCAAGGTTGCCAGTTGGCATCCTAGTTTTAAGCAGTGGTACAATTGTATTTTTTCCAGGTCAGTAATTTATACCGATTTCATTTGCAAAGATAAGACATTATTTATACAGGCATAATTTTTAACACAGCTCAAATGTTATTTGTATGGTCCATCAACGAACTAACGATCAGCATCAAACTTTAAAAAAAAGTGTATTTTTATTTCATCGCGATGGGTTTCAAGCTTAACCACTTGAGTAAGCATCGCGATGGGTTTCAACAAGCTAAACCACATACCCGTGTAATGGTGACCGGATAACTCGGAATGAAACCATTTCAGATAAGTCATTTAGAGTGATAAAAAAAATATCAAAAATTGGTTAAATAGGTTACGTTAGGTTAGGGTTATCGGGTAATTTAAAATTATTTTTTTCGTAGCTTTTAATGACTTTTCAAGGAGTTGTTGAGTTGATGTTACATATAAATTATGCAACCATGAAGGGGTACCTAAACATAAATAAAAAAGTTATTTACAAGGGGCAGTAAATTGTCTTTGTGTTTTTACGCACTAATATCTTGTCACTGACATGTCTATGGAGATGTCAGTGACAAGAACTGAAAACGGGATTATTTGCCAAAAAAAACGGAACGACCAGGAGCTCTCTATTGTCGACGAATCTAATCCGAAGTAATCGGAATGCCGACGAGGCAATTTTCTAGCAGATTGTGATGACAATCTCACCTACACAATAAAAAGGTCGTATTTTGAATTCTTTTCAACCCCAACGTGAAACTTGGATGGAATTGTAAGCTGTTTGCTGCCTGGTGTGAATGCACCATACTTGGAGGAGAGTTGCAGGACTCATCCAATGCCTTTACAACACCATATTATGGAAACATGGATCACTAAGTGTGTGATCGCCTGAATGATGGATTTGGACACTCTATTCAAGAATCAATTGGATCTCGAATTCGTTTGCTACAAGTGACAACAAAAGCCTCCTTAATAAAGCCATTCAGATTAGGATGTAGGGTGTTCTACGTGTAACATGTTTTATTTCTATTTTACAATATAACTTGATTACTGCTTGAAAACTTTGGTTTTGAATCATGAATTTGCAACACCTTCATTCCCAATTTGCCTGTACATTGGGTACACAACCTGAGGTAAGCAGTTCTCATTATTTCTTTTTGTTTCTGCTGAAATAGGCAGGATGGCGCCCCGACACTTAGAATCAATCACATAAGATGCCGTAACATTGACTTTATTTTCAGTTGGCATGGAACCTCGTATAAAATTTCGGCTCAAAAGATAAATGCCTAGGTGTTCGAGCATTAGACGCAATTATTTCAAATACTGAATAAGGTTTTGTGACATGATAGCAATCTCTATTTAGAAACATTATCGGAACAATTATCAAAACAATTAGAGCGCTATAGCCTACAGCTGACAAGCATTTCGAATTCAAACGGCCATTTTAACGCGACCATTGTTAGTATAATATTAATATTAGCCGGCGGCCCATTAAGAACAATAATTTCATTGTTTATCATAACGTTTTCCATTGGGCATTGTAACAGGAAAACGAAAATAGGCAGAGACATGGCGAAAACAGTTTTAGAACAGGCTTTCTCAAGTACACTTAAAGTGAACAAAGAAATCCGAAAAAGAAAAACGAAACATGGATATAAAAACAATATTTTTAAAAGTAGACAAATACGTCGAGGATTATACAACCGCAAAATCTAGAAATAAAGTCAAAGCAGATCAAATTATAAAATGGCTTATAGGTGACCTTTACCCTATTCATTTTACATTAATCTGAAAATTATTTAGAGAAATGTCTAAAAATAATTTCGATAATAATAGAATAAACCCGAGCTATTGGTGTTCAGTTTTTGATTTGGCCATTCGATTTAATTAATATCATTCCTCAAAATATTATTATGGAAACATAAACTGCTTACTGCGGTTTAAAGCTAATGAATCCAGCTAGATTTCACCGTTTATCTCATATTGTAGGTTCGTTAAATGTGGTCCAATTTTGGACCGATATCAATCGCTGAAAAATAAAAGCGGTCCAAATTTGATTTAAATCGCTCCAGTGGTTTAAAAAATACTTAAGAAAATATGTATTAACCCCTCAGATCTCGGGCATATTTTGTCAGAAAGTCAAAATATTTGCGCTTTCCAATGAAATCCAAATAAATTAAATATTTCTAAATACATTAAAAAAATAAAAACTGTTTTTGAAATGAGAATAAATACGGTTAAAAATTTTATAATAAAAAAAAAACAAATAATTTTTTTAATGCAAATATGAAAAGTTTTAAAAATGACTCACTTTACCTTTTTTGACTAAAATTACCGTTAACGAAAAAAACACACAGATTTATATATACACAATCACGATTGTGTATACGTATATTATATACATAAAATGATATAAACTAAGATATTTGGATTTTTATTAAAATAAATAATACCATTATAAAGTGAAAAGCTTTTAGAAGAAGTATTTTTCCAAAAAATTGTATTTTATTAGACAAATGTAGAATAAAATTTAAAGTTTTTTTTTTTTTTTTTTTTTTTTTTTTTTCAAATTGCTGTCGGAAACTTTGTTTTCATAAGGGAGTACGTTTGAATTATTTTGTGGTTAACTTTTAGATTTTAATATAATGCGTGGTGTTTTCTTTTTCTGACACCGCTTAGATCATGTTTCTCACCATAATAGTGAGGGATACAATAATTTGACAATAATAATACAAAAGCGAACAAATTAGCTTGAGGGATTATTAATAATGTAATATAATACAATAAGGAATATGAGCACATTTACAAAAATATTCTTGTGTCAATCAACTAAAGATTTTAGAAATACAATAAGGTTAACGACGGTATCCAATGTCTACGAAAGATCAAGGCATTGTAAATATGTAGGTAATTAGAGTCTAGAAAGAGAAATATAATCTTTGCTAGGAAACTATTTAAAAACTACGAGTATGTTAAAAACAAAGCTGAAAATCTGTTTGAGTTTACTATCTGAGTCAAGAAATTAGTATGGACTTTTCTGTCTGAAGTTTTTAGGATTATGCAACGTCATTTAAAGCATGAGAAATATAACTTTTAAATACCATTCTTTTGTCAAAAGAAAAAGCAATAGCCTTATTGTTAGTTTTACTCTATTTAATAAAAAAAAATATAGGAGAATAAACTAACGAAGGTAGGTAATAAAAAGAGAATAATATTTCAGATGAAATGGTAAGTCCAAAGAACAAATTATTAAAAACTTATAACACAACAGAACAAAATAAAAAGATACACCATTTTGTCAATTCTGAATAGATAAGAGTTTTTATTTTACATTAGCTACACAGACGAGGCTTGAGGAAAATTAATCCACTGTAATCTTTGGGATGCTGTGTGGAGGGTCTTTTTAGAGAAGGAGAGGAAGTTCTGGGAAAGAAAAAGGTAAGTGGGTAGGAAACTGAGGGTCAGTGTGTCCAGAAGTAACGGAATCCAACTTTTACGCTGCGGTTGAAGGCGATGTTCCGATAGAGTCCTGGTAGAGAGATCAACAGGTATCTCTCAACCAGACGCATCCACCGCCAAGACCCAGACAAAACTCACCCCATGAACCGGGGCACCCCTGCTCTCATATCAAACATAGCGAACCATTTGGAGTGACCTGTGGCAGAGTTGTTGGTTATCCAATAAATGGTTCCAGGGACGGCGGTACCCATACCCGCCTCCCAAATTGATGAGATAGATTTTAATAGAAATGACAACCTCGTGTAGGCAGTAAGCGCCTTAAAAAGACAATAGAGAAAACTGAAATATAATAATTTGAGATGGCTTAAACATGGTTTATTAATCTCAAATACCATAGAAATTCAACCCACTCTTGGGAGTAACTAACGTCAGGGTTGTACATTACAGGTATCTGAAATATTTCACATTTATTTTAGAACCTCCATCAATAATAATGTTAACACAATAATTAATTTAGGGACTATAAAAGCACCTCTTCAGAAATGTGGTGCTTAACTTCCACCGAACAAAGGCGAAAATCATTAAATTTCTGTATAAATAATAATTCCAGTAAACCAAACATTAACGTGAGCCTTAATTACAAAACAGAGGTTTAAGCGTGTTTATACTTTAATCGGGAGTTACGTGATATTTATTAGTGTAAATAATATGCTTTACGCGGCTGGTTCATTTACAAGGATTGGAAAGCTTTGTTATAGCTTTGCGATAACTCGGGTTGAACCGAGCTTTTTTATTGAATCAATAATGAAAAATTACAAAAATAATAACAAAGTCCTATTAACTAGCGAATCATATTTATACCCTGATAATCTGTTTGCGCGACTCATTTAAAAGTACATAACAGTATGCTTAGGTGTTACGAAATTTGCCAATATTTTAATGTTTTGAATATCTAGATCAACGTAACTGTTCTTAGAACGTAATATCGTTTTAATGGTGGGCTAAACGTTGATCTGAGCTTGTAACGGTCAGAATATATGGCAAGCTGACAAAATTTGTTTCTTAGAAAACCACTTAGGGTGACCTACGATAGGTTGTCAAATGGAGAGGAAGTTCTGGAAAGGAAAATGTATGAGGAATGGGTAGGAATCTAGAGATCAGTGTATCCAGGAGTGATGGACGTATGAATCCATCCCTCCCGTTGCGGTGCTAGACGATCGGTCGAGAGAGACTAGCTGAAGAGATCTGATGGTCTCCCCAAACCGGCATCTCCTGATCTGGTCCACTACTTTTCAATTTAGAATGCGGGTGTGGGTACCACCGCCTCCGGGAACCATTTAGTTCAAATGGTTCAAGCGGAAATTTAAAATCTACACAAATGTTCCCCACTTAAGTTCAGCCCTTTTTTTACCTTTTTGAAGTAAAACTTCTTTACGTACGCTCGACACTTGGGGGTAAAATGATGAATACGTTATGAAACGTTACGAAAAAATATGAAACACGCTAATCAATATGAAACGTTATCAATGTGAAACGCTAATCAATGATATGAGTTGAGTTGAGTTGAGTTGAGTTGAGTTGAATCGAGTTGAGTTGAGAGCTGAGACCTGAGAGCTGAGAATTGAGAGTTGACAGTTGAGTTGAGTTGATGGGAATGTTAAGGGGATGGGGATATTTTTATTCCTGTTATTATTATATTGTTAATGGACGATAACAAATATTATAATCAATAATTATCAGCCTGAAACACTTGTGGCGACCAGCTCCCTCACACTCATCTACATTGAAAAAATCTTCCGAGAAAAGATACTGGCCGCCAACGGGAATTGAACCCGTGACCTTCTGATTGCCGGTCAGGTGCTCTTGACCACTGAGCTATGGCGGCTTATCTAATACCCGCCAAATAATTCAATATATACTAGTGTTTCATTCGACAATTACTTATTATTACATTTTTCCAACTGAAAACAACCAACTTTATTTTTGTGAGAGAGGTATTGTTAATACTAAATCTCCCGCTAGGTGGCGTCGAGACTAATTATGTCTGCATTTATTGCTGAAATACTTTAACTTGTCAAATATTAATTATTATTTTTAATTGATAAACTAACGTTTAAACAAGATTTTTATGCATAGCACAAAGGGTAGATAACAAATATTATAATCAATAATTATCAGCCTGAAACACTCATCTACATTGAAAAAATCTTCCGAGAAAAGATACTGGCCGCCAACGGGAATTGAACCCGTGACCTTCTGATTGCCGGTCAGGTGCTCTTGACCACTGAGCTATGGCGGCTTATCTAATACCCGCCAAATAATTCAATATATACTAGTGTTTCATTCGACAATTACTTATTATTACATTTTTCCAACTGAAAACAACCAACTTTATTTTTGTGAGAGAGGTATTGTTAATACTAAATCTCCCGCTAGGTGGCGTCGAGACTAATTATGTCTGCATTTATTGCTGAAATACTTAAACTTGTCAAAGTCACGGGTTCAATTCCCGTTGGCGGCCAGTATCTTTTCTCGGAAGATTTTTTCAATGTAGATGAGTGTTTCAGGCTGATAATTATTGATTATAATATTTGTTATCTACCCTTTGTGCTATGCATAAAAATCTTGTTTAAACGTTAGTTTATCAATTAAAAATAATAATTAATATTTGACAAGTTAAAGTATTTCAGCAATAAATGCAGACATAATTAGTCTCGACGCCACCTAGCGGGAGATTTAGTATTAACAATACCTCTCTCACAAAAATAAAGTTGGTTGTTTTCAGTTGGAAAAATGTAATAATAAGTAATTGTCGAATGAAACACTAGTATATATTGAATTATTTGGCGGGTATTAGATAAGCCGCCATAGCTCAGTGGTCAAGAGCACCTGACCGGCAATCAGAAGGTCACGGGTTCAATTCCCGTTGGCGGCCAGTATCTTTTCTCGGAAGATTTTTTCAATGTAGATGAGTGTGAGGGAGCTGGTCGCCACAAGTGTTTCAGGCTGATAATTATTGATTATAATATTTGTTATCTACCCTTTGTGCTATGCATAAAAATCTTGTTTAAACGTTAGTTTATCAATTAAAAATAATAATTGTTAATGGACGGTATAAGTTAGTGAAGTTTTACTTCAGTCGTGTGGTCTAAAGAACACTCGTTTTTTTTAAACCACTGTGAAAGCATAATATAATTATAACACATCTTACTAAGCTTAAATTTTAGTAGAGCATACAGGGCCCTTTAGGTGATTTTAAACGGCGCTATACAAGTCATCCAAATATTATTATTATTGTACTGTGAACAAGCCACGATTGTAGCGACACCCGGTCGGCATTAAGTATGTTTATAAAAAAAGGGGTATTTTCTAAGTTATTGCTTTATTTTAAATTATAATGTCACATCACAAAGTATCTACTTCATATGAACTAAATAAAATAATGCAATTCTATTTTTTTATATAATACATGTTACATATGTTTGACATTTCATAGATAAGATTTATTAAATCTATTAAGTCTATTTAAAAATACGAGATATTTTACGGTTTTCTTAAAATAACCTAAAAATTTTATTATGCATAAGTTTTTCGTATTAAAAATACCTTAAACAGCAAAAATTACTTTTCCATATTCTACTTTGAAGACTACTCCGAAATCACTGATTGAAATCGATATGAAATTACTGATAAGTAACAATCCCAAAAATTTGCTGTTAAGCTTTTACTGAAACACAGTCGATATGTAGGTTTACACGTTATCACAAAACCAATGGCAGATGTTCCGATCGTTATAAACTGTTGGTTCCTTTCACGTAGCTTAACGTAAAAAAGGTTTAGATATCACCAAGGGAGGCGAATTTTAACTTGCGTGGGTAACTTTAGGAGGTTGAAACGTGCTTTATAAATAAATAAACGTGTAAAGCGACATTGTGAACTTGCGTTTTACCCAAGAAAGTATTGTTGGCTCCACTAAATTCATTAAGTTATCTGGAAGAGGGGTGAGGGAATATTCTGGCATAAAGTTCAAACGCGATTTGGTTATGGAAGAATTTCAAATAATTGCATGTTTAATATTTCCAAGTGATTTTAATCAAAACCTAAAACCATATTATCTAGAATCTAAAGTTTGGATTCAATGGTTAAACTAATAGCATTCTTGCCCAAGTAGAATGTATTGAAATTCTTTGGTTAAATAATGGAAAAAGTACAGCTAATCATTTATGGAAAACAATAATCGTTGAAAGTGTATACATTTTTCAACGAAAAGATGTAATACTTGGTCATTTATGCCTGAGCCACATGAGGCTAGTATTTCCAGTCAGAATAGCAAGCTAGTAATTCTAGCAACATGTAAACTGAACTAGCTTTGTTTCTAATATATAATTCTATAAGGAAGCCAGTAAGCTAGCATCTCAAGCCAGGATATTTTAAAACGATGGATTCTATTATTTGATCTTAGTAGCACACCTCCCACCACGGAAGTTGCTCTCTCCTGGCTATGTGTTTAGCATCGTATGGCCGGCGAAGCCAGTATAATAATTGTGTTTTTACCTTAATCACTGCAAAGAACGGCACTGGCATAATTTCATAGCATCGTGTAAACCGCTCTAGCTTGTGCCAAGCTAGGAGAGTAAGCCATGATCTTGTTAGCATACTGTAATAGTTGCTTTCTGCCCTGGCTTGAAGAAATGCTAGATTCGGTGACTAGGGCATAACAGTCAAATTATCCATTATCAAACCTTTTAAGTATTTTGAATGAGTACATTATGTAATAATTTTCTTTTATTTATTTATAGTAGGTATCTGGTTATCAAATTTAAAACACTCTTTAGTAAATCTTGATACGGTTGTAAAGAAAATGTTTATATAGCAAAGGTATATTTAATCCGGTATTTATCACAATATTTTTTGAAGCGTTATAATGACCTGTTTTATGTCCTTCTCAGTAGGATATTTCCTGCGTCAAGGGAGACGTTCTTAATAGGCCTCGTAAGCACTTACTTGAGATGTAGTTATAGAGTGTAATAAAATACAAAAGCTGCGAAGTGTTCATAATTCAGTAAGATTACAAAGCAAAAATTTTCATATTCATCTTTAAATAGAATAATGAACAAAAGCACCCCTTGAAAATATTTATTTAACGACCATATCAATGGGGAACATACAAAAAAAATCTTTTCTATTTTTTAATGTATAGCATAAATTTGACTTTTTATTGATAATTTAGCCAACGAGTAATTTTTTTTTATTTATGTAAAGGAATCTTAAATATAAAGTGATAAATATCTTCGTAGGCAGTACTATAAAGGTGATCTTTGCACAGTTATTTCTGTTTTAATTTATTAGGTTAATGGTTCTATATAAACACACAAGCACGTTTTTTTCACGAGTGCCGAAATTTTTAAATATCGACTGGATGTAAATTCGCGGAGAAATTTTATTTCAAAAATAATTTTTTTAATTTTCTACCGTTCTAACATTAACAATAAGGAACTCCAGTAATAAACATTATGGATTTAAAAAATATTTAATTTATTTTTATTTTATAATATGCAACGTAGAGTTTTAAAAAAAATATTAAAAAGTGCATTTTTAAACGTGTCGTTAAAACACACTGTAAAGTTGGTATAATTGAATTTTAAGTGCTGACGTCACTCCTCACTTGTCATTGTATTGAAATGTAGGTATGACACAAGCCATCGGTATTAACAACATTTCATGTTGTTCGTTACTTCATACTGTTTATAGAGATTTAATTGTAGTGTTTATTGAAACATTATTTAGGCCTAAATAATTCAGTGTCAAAAATAGAGGTATCTCTATTAGTTTATACCTAGATATTATTTAAAATATTGAAAAACTTTAAACTGTACAATATATCAAAATGCTACCTACTCCACCGCCAACTCTGTGAACTTCGAAATCCAAAATGGCCGACATCGAACAGCTGATCGGCGACGTATCATATTTGCCTACAATTGTGCAGGTGATGTTTCGTTTTCGATAATTTTGATTTTAAAAGATAAAAAAAATAATAATTTCACACAAATTTTTACCACTTTCCCGTAATAATATTGAAAAATATAATAATTTAATAAATATAACACAATAAATAAATAATCCCACCTAAATAATGTTTAAACTCATCGAAAAGTATCATTCTTTCTTCCATATAACTGTCATACAAAATCAACATGAATTAAAAATAAAAATAACTTATACCTAGTGAGTGATGACGTCACACGATTCACTACACATACTGTGGTTTTCGGGGGATCTTGAAAAATGAAAACTTTGACAATTATTTAAACTATTAAAACTAAATCTGAAAATAAAGAAAAATATGAAGTTATTTAAGTTAGAAGGTCATTCATTATTCATTAAAAAATATTAAAAAATGGACTGGAGTTCCTTATTTCGTTTGTTTTAAAAAAGATTTTGTAAAAATTGTGATGATCTTATTCGAAACCAGTTAGTACCAGCAGCGTGGGTAGGGGGGAGAGGTGGGGGCGGCCCGCCCGGGTGCCACCACCCGATGGGGGTGACACCCCACCGAGTATCACCCCCCAAGAGCACGGTGTGTAGGTGCAGCCCCGAAACTGGAGAAATTTGCGTCTAGCGGTATTTTTATAGGCAAAAGTAGCCTACATGTATGGAGAAATTCTCTAGTAACCCCCACCCCTCCCCCGGACGGGACCAATTTTGAACACATTTGACTTGGTAGTAATTTTTTTATTTTTTAGAAATTTGCGTTTTGAATTTCTGAAAGTCAACTTAGGGGGGGGGGGGGTGACATCAGGTTATCCGCCCCGAGTGCCGCCCTACTTATTACCCAGGGTGCTTTCTATTTCATTTATATTACGCACGTACATTTTCATTGTTAACCGACACTAAGGTCATAGAGTATTTTTTTTTACTCTGAATAAATAAAAACAATATAATATACTAGCATAAGAAAAACATGTTTTCAGTATGTATTAAAGTTCAAGTACCAAACTAAGTAAAAATAAAAATTCCATTTTCCGGTGATATTCGTAATTCAAAGTCGGAGGGCAAATGAGTCAGCGAGTTAAATAATTTGTTCAGGAAAAACACAGGCACTTAACACGAAGCCGGGAAAATAAATGGAGATAATTTTTTGAGCGTTTATTCCCGTCCGGTATTTGAACAAAGCGCGACGGGCGAACCCTTCCGAGGAACAAATAGCCCCCCGTGAAGATAAGACAAGGCTTTTTTTACCAGTTTTTCATGGAATTCGAATGAAACAACCGTTTGAGCTTTGTCAGGGGACCATTATCTAGGAGAGGCAAAAACCCTTGGCACTATCAAACAGTAGTAAAGGCGAATAAATATTATTTACCCACATTTGTCTCCGCAAATGGCTTTTTGTGCAATAATAGGGCTGGCGTTTAGCTTTTTTCCCCACGCATTCCGTCGGCCAACATGTTTCAATTAATCTACGTGTTTCTTCGATTATTTTATTTATTATTATTATTATTCTATCTACAGATTAAGTTTAATAGAGTATCAAAAGAATATCCTTCAGCAATATTCGATAATGTAGGAGATTGGCTGTCATCGACTAATATCAACGTGTAATAAAAAAAAATTATAATTGAAAAAATTCAATCTTATAGATATTATAAAGGCGAAAGTTTGTATGGATGAGTGTTACTAATACTCATATTTGAATTTTTGCTATCAAAGAAATCTCCATAGTTACCTAAACAAATAACAAAATGACAGTTCACGCCAATAAACGCATCTTGCTAATATTAGACATAAATGCGAATGTTTGTTTGCATGGATGTTTGTTACTCTTTCACGCAATAAACACCGAATAGAATTTAAAAATTCTTTCACTAATCTAAAGCTACATTATGTGCGAATAACATAGGCTATATATATTGGTAAGCTCTAGCGTTATGAATAAGCTGTAGCGTTATGCAATTATTTTTCATACGTTATCTGTCCCTAACAAAATCGAGTTATTGCAAACGTCAAACGAATTGTTACCTTGGAAACAAAGTTTTTTTTTTTTTAATTAGGCAATTCACCCTAAAAATAGTGTTTTCTTGGCGTCATGGTTAATATCTACCTATCTCTAAAAATGTTTATTGTCTGGACGAATAGCGTAATTATTTGACGTGGTAATTTTGTTATTTCTTTAGGATTCAAATATGAATAAAATACTAATTCCTACTTGAGGCGAAATCATCAGAATTAATTAGGGGAGTAGGTACTTAAAATAAATTTCTATAATTTAAATATTTTCTACAATAGAATTTGTATTTGCGAAATGTCATTCTAAAATTTTGAAATTTTCTATTAAACAATAATTTATTTTTATTAGACAAAAAAGCGAGAATAATAACAACTACGCCAATAAATATGCCAGTAATTTCACACTAATACCATGCGAACGAAGCCGCGGGTAAAAGCTAGTATTACATATATAGCAAAGTAATGCTTCTTTTTGTTGTTCAGAGTAGATTTCTCTATTGCGTTGGGTAATTTAAAATATACATATATAGATACAAGGTTTTCGGGGGTAAAGTAAGTGGGTAAAATTTCAAGGAAAAAATAAAATTAACTTTGTCCGAAATTCTATCCTTTACAAGTAGTTTTTAGGTAAAAAAGTTAAATTGTTTGAATGAAGAAAAATAATTCTTTTGTGAAAAAATATTTTAGTATTAAAAAAAAAAGTCAGCGCTATTTCTTACTTCCTTACATCCTGTAAATCCTGAAAAATAAAAATAAAAATATTTTGAATGAGTAGGAACTGGTCACACCATATTATTAACTGGTTCAATAAATAAATTTAACAAAATCAGAGTGTGCAATTCACACGCGGTAGAAGCGAAACCTTAAAAAAATTAAAGTAGACCAGAGTGGGGAGACTACGAACCACCACACAAAGAGGGGACCAATAGGCCACGAAGCACCACACAAAGAGAACACAGATTATACTATCTGATTCTTTCGCAGGCTAAATCGTATGTGTTTGTCTCTTTTTAATGGCGATATTTTCGTTTCATCAAGTTTCAAATCACAACGGTGCTAAAGAAGTTTTTTTACATCGAAAAAGATTTTTTAAATGACCTTCAAAACTACAAAATAAGCCTTAAAGAAAAGCGGGTTATTAACAATTGTGGAAAAGGTATAACTTTTACTTCATTTATTTGAAAAGCATAATAATATATTATGCTTGATAAATTTCAAAAGAATTAACTCTGACTCTATCCCTTTCCATTCGGTCATTCCTCGTGCCACTCTAAATTCATTCAGTTCACCCCAATTCTGGGTACTACAGACCCCGGCTACGGCTTCGGGCAGTTTAGACTTCTTTGGTCATCATAAATAAACTGGGGATGATAAATTAAATCGTTTAACTATCTTACTGTGATAAATGTACTACAGGAAATCGGATTCCCGTCTAATGAATGAAATTTGTTAGCGTGGAAAGTTGAAAACATAATAACATAACATTATTAAATGAATGAGAAATAAAGTTATTTAAAAAAAAAAACTTTCAACGTAGTTCTGCAGAAAAGTCAATAGATATCGAACATTAAAATAAAAATTAAAAGACATTATCTAGATTGTATTTAGTTTGAGAAGATTTTGAAATCATACATGAAGTTAGCATACAATAAAAAAATGCGTTAAGAAAATGAAGATAATGTTGGTAGTTCTTAGTCGAAGTATGATAAAGTTAAATAATAAATTGGATAATTTGTATAGAGCTGTTTTTTGTGAAACATCACCTAGACTGTGCAATTTATTACAAATTCTTAGGCTCTATTTAATTTTATTATTTAGAAATAGACACAGAAACGTACTTACCTGGTACGTCACTATAAACACAATTTAATTTGAAATTTTATGCTTTGCAAGCGGAGGACATAATATTTAAAACACTAAACATTGCATGATTTTACATTTGCTTCGTCCATTACTGTTAGTATTACATTTATGAAAAATGACTGGAGAATTTAGGACTCTTTAGGGCTGGAGAATTTTTATGAAATGACCTCCACAAAAGCTTACAAATAAGAATTTCTTACATTTTTACACAATTAGTTATTTACATTGTCGCTGGCAGTGAAAGTGAAGATGAAAGGTTTTTGACTTTATAGAGATTTAAGATACAACTGTCTGAAAATGTGAGTTTATGAGTGAAATATGACCGAAGTAGATAGGGTCGAATTAGCTCAGTGGTTAGAGCAGAGCCCCGGTAAGACTAAGGTCCTGGGTTTAGTTAGTTTAATTTAATAGACGCGAAAAAAATCACATATTATTAAAACCACGTTTTTGTCTGTTATTTTATAGTTAAGTACATGTATGAAAAATTAACAATGTTTCTATAGATGCTATGTTAGACGATTACCATGAGATTTTTTCTATATTTTAAACGAGTGGTTTTATTAAAAATTTTCACAATTTTCGCTTAAATTTTATCGTTTTTAATATTACTTAGCGCGCTCTCTCTGACATTCGTATCTACAAATCTCTCAATCTTGGATATTGTCAGGTAGAGAGAGTGTTAACGAAACATATTCGATGAAAGATTAGGAAGATAAAGCAAAACCCTCCAAATCTATCTCTAGAAAAGCTGATTTCGTTTCGTTAGCAGTCAATGGCATTATTTTCGTAAATGTAACAATATTCAATCTTCCTCAAACAATTGACGTGTCGATTATGTTTACTGTTTTGTAATTGACCCTCTACTGTGTTTAGCCTAATTTAATCACAAACTGATTTACAATTGAAAATTTCAAGCACGGCGAATTCTACATACCCATATAATCAGTGGCGGTTCGTGGTCTTTTTAACAGGGGGTTCAGAAATCCAAGAGAAGATATATCTAATCAAAATTTACTTTTAAAGGAATTAAATTGTTTAATGTTTTTTACAGCAATGCACTTTGCTAATAATTATTGTTTTTGCAACAAGAATAATTACTTAGAATATGTTAGTGGAAGCGGAGACCTTTTATTTTTATTTTCCAACCTTTTTTCAGAAGTATTAGCATTATGTTTTTATGTACACAATACTGTATTCAGAATTGTATAAAAAAAAATTACAGAATATTAGCGACAACTTGGGTGGGTGGGTGATTTGGAATATTTATGGCCAAAACAATACTGAAGTAAGTTTAACACAAAATTACATAACAACTAGCGACTTGACAATGCGATGATTGCCGAAAATAATATAAAAAAGAGGAATATAAATGCTAGAAATATTTAGATTCTCACGCCTTCAAAATTTAAAATTGAGCGTCTTTTTTGCACGAGGCAAGTAAGCGTTATTTTGCGCATAATATTATACGAATGAAAAAAGTTAGATCATACAAAACGGTAAAAATATTCTAAGCCATAAAGGGGTTTTTTAAATTGTTTCTCATATTACTACATAGTTACTTAAGTCATGAAAAAACATTTTTTTAGTAGTTTACGCTTTTATTTTTTGTTACGTAAATAATAATTTTATTGTAATTCCAATCCATCCAAAAGGTAGTAAAAGCTTCAATTTGTCAATTTATATTTTTGATGTTCGTAATGTAAACCGAATCGTAGTAAAGATTAATCTAAATAGTATCTAAATGGGATTTAACGTATAGTTTCATCTTAACTTGCGCCCGGTCCTGGTGCAAAGGCAACTGTCACTCTCCGACGGTCTCCATCGGTAACACTCGTGAAAGATCGGAGATCACGTGGTATAATATCCATGACAAGGCCGCGGCCAAACGTGAATGAATTTGGCAAAGAAATGCATAGTTTCGTTCAAATCACCGTCAGAGGGATCTGTATGCGCTAGGTTATTATTGTAAGGAGAATTTTGTGCGGAGAATAATCACGCACCAAATGGAAATAGGTAACGATTTCGACGCGGTGGCGGTGGCGCGAGCTTTAAATGCGGATTTTAATGGAGCCCTATTTATAATGTGATTATAAACTTGTTTTATAATGATTACAAATTTATTATATATTATTATAAAATAAGTTTGTTTTATTTTATCATCTTTTAATGGGGGTTCACTGCACAACCGCACTTTAGAGAAAACCGCCACTGTATATAATAACACCATGATAATGACATGCTTTCAAAAAATTTTAAGTCTTTAATACTTTTACTTTGGACATCAAAAAGCGATTTGAACGTAAACACCAGTCCATTATAATGTAAACACAAATGCAAAGCAGATAAATGTCACATTATGATGTAAATAAATGTACGTGTGAGTAAATTCAGAAATGTTTTCAATTAAGCTGCTTACCTTTATAGCGTAGGCGTATAAAAAATATCAAGAGGGAAATAAAAGACGCCACGATCCTTATCGAGATAACATACTTGAAAGCAATCGTTTTGTTGATTGTATTTCGTGTTTACAATAGATACACATAAAAAGCTTTCAAATACCATTCCAATAATAACAAGAGCATTCTACATTGCAAGAAGAAATACCCATCACAAAAAATTAATGAAACGTGTTCTTTAAATGGCTATAAAAAAATCTAAGTTTACTGAAATATACATGTGAATTTGGCAACGTGTATTTCGATTAACGATACGATACGATTGTACCACCCCAGCCAGGAGCACTCCTGTCCCGGTGAGACCGGTACACCAGGGGGCACTGTTTGTTAGGACTGGAACACGTGCTCTGAGGATAGGAAGGAGGTTGGAGTTTAATCGACCGGTATACATGGCAACCTAGAGCCAATATTGGAATATAGGATGGGCAGGAATAAAGGAAATGATTGAGCTATATAATACATATAAATATCGTTTCTCGCCTTTCCTCTTATTAACTATTCTTGTCTCTTGTCTCTCCTTGGCTCTTCCTGCTTCTTCTTGGATCTTCTCGTCTCTTCTTGAATTTTCTCGTCTTTTCTCGCATCTTCTTGGCTCTTCACGTCTCTTCGTGGCTTTCTTGTCTCTTCTCGCCTTTCCTTGCTCTTATCGTCTCTTTTAGCCTCATCTTGATTCTCCTCCTCTTTTCGCATCTATTCTTGGCACTTCTGATACTTCATCACTCTTATTGTCTCTTTTTGCTTCTTCTAAGATGTTTCTGTCTCTTCCTGGATGTTCTAGTCTCTTCTTGTCTCTTCTTCACTCTTCTTAACTCACCTTCGTTATTGTTGCATCCTCTTTCAAATGCCCACACATTGCTGGCTTGTTTCGGTTCTTCCTGCATGTTTTGGTATCTTATTGTGCCTTCTTGTTTCTTCTAGACTCTTATTGTCTCTTCTTGTATCTTCGTATCTCTTCTCGCTCCTTCTCGGCTCTTCTTGGTGTTTCTTGCATCAAATCTCTTCTCGTTTCTTCTCGGCGTTTCTTGCAACTTCTTGCGTAGTTTAATCGGCCGGTAAATTGGAATTTTTTCTGAGTTCTGTCATTTTCGTGGCTCTCCTGAACTTTTCTTGCCCATTTTTGTCCTCGTTTTGACTCTTCTTGGCTGTTTTTCGGTTGTTTCAGTCTATCTTAGTATCTGCGTACATCATCTTGCTTCTACTAGCCACTTCTTGGTTCTTCTGGCTTCAACATGGTTTTTATTGCGTCATTTCGATTCTTCTTGGCTTTTCTTGGCTATGCTCGTATCTCGTTGGTTCTCCTTGTCTCTGCAGGCGTCTTCTTGTATCATCTTGACTTTTCTTGCATTGTGGTGACATTTCTTGTCTCTTCTTGTATCCCCTTGCTTCTTCTAGCCTCTTCCTGATTTTTCTTGGTTTTTCTTACTCGCCTTGCCTATTTTTGTTTCATCTTGGCTCTTCTTGTTTCTTCTATCTTTTTCTTGAAAATTTTAATCAGATAATCAAAAAACAACAAATGTCTCCTTCGAAGTGTAGTAATCGACTGAATTAACATCATTTTTTGAGATAAAAATAAAAGGTGTAAAATGTAACTTGTGCACATTTAAAGAAAGTAGGTACATAAAATATGTATTTGTTACTGTAAAAGCCCGCACTACGGCAAATCTCAGGTCAATCCTAAGATTTACCAACTTTTAATGTTAGCAAATTCCAGGATTCACCGGCAAAACCTAAGATTTACCAATTTACAGGCCCCTACAGTAACATATTCACTGTAAACCGTGTACAAGCTAGCCAAGCGCCAGCTGTGATCTCGGTGTAACTAAATTATTTATAATACAACGGAAATTTTGTTTAACAGCAAATGACAATCTGAAATAATGGGAAAAAACTGCGCCGCAACGGAAATGAGGTAAGAAATGAAAACGGAAAAAATATTTGAATCTAGGATCTTCTAGCAAACCCACGGTTGTGAGCCACTGTCTCCAACCCATTAATGTTTGTTGCCTATACAAATCATTGAAACGAAAACATAAAAATATTAAACAAAAAATATTGCTTATCTGTTTATCTATCCGCTGCGCTGGGTTGAAGAGGAGTCATAAATCTCAAACTAATGGCATGTGACACTTGAACTGTTTATACATCCAGATGTATTTGGAGTTCCTTTGTCCCACTTGGCGACACTTTTCAAAATCCTTTGTTCTAATTTGTCCTTTTTAGCACTATAAGTACGATGCAAAATCAAATGTCACTATACAATCATAAAGCTTCCACTAAAACACGTCTTTTGACACATTTTCAAAGACATTCGACCAGAGTAGCCGAAATAAGATAAAAAATCACACATAACTTTCCAACGGAATGAGGTAAAATTAATTCGCGAAGTCAATCAAATTGCACTGATTCTAACACATGTACGTATCACTTTTCGGGAAAATCGGTTAAGAAAATCCCCGAATACTTTAGATAGAAAGCCAGAACCAAAAATAAGCGTCCTACTTCGACAAGCACACACTTCATCCGGCAACGTGTATTTCGATTAACGCAATAAAATCCCTTAACTCCAACATAACACGTGTCTTAAATAAGAAAAAGCACGGATATATTTTTTTGATGATTATATTTTCTGGTTAATGAAATTTTAAAGGTTTGTTTTTAATAGGCCGTGCGGGTAGTACTACCCAAATCCAATAATTCTTGCCTGAATACAAAAAAAAAAAAATAAGGTAGCTCACAATGTGTATCGCTAAAAAAAGGTTCCATGTTATTTTGTCTATTTATAAATCAGCTAGAAAGGCCTATTAAAATCTCCTAAAAGACAATATTAATATTCTAAATACTATAATCTACGCTAAGAAAAATAATACACCAAAAATGTAGGTAGGCATAAGCCTAGAGCGATATTGCAAAAAATCAATGTCAGTATTGTAATATAGAAGAAAAAAGATGTCTTATATCATTCTCGTAAAAATATATTAAAAATTCTTTATATTGTCTTTTACTTGACTTTTCCCGGCAACCTGTCGATTTACAAATGAGAAAATCATAAATTATGCCCTTTTTGCACGAAATCTATCAATCAGTATCTATCAAAAATTATTGAAAAAATAATGTTTTAAAAATTTTAATACCTTCATTGAATATTGGATCGTCTTGTAAAAATATATTTTGTATAAAATTTAAATAAACGAGAATTTCTGAGCACAGGGAAGGCAAACCAGTTCAAATCATTCCATCACTGTTTTCGCTAAAACTTCCACCGAGAACTTTAGATGTGGATGATGTAAGGTGTAAGAAATATTTTTTTCTGCTGCTTATAGGGCCGACACACTTGTGCTACACAAGAATATAGGGAACATATAGTGTGGTCTGACACAGGCATTTTACGTAAATCAAAAAAAGGAAGTTCCTTAAAATGTCGCTTAAACCTAGCAGGCATAACCTGGACATTAATCAAGTCCATAAGATACCTTAAAAATCGACAGGTAGATGAATTTATTAAAATGTTTACATATATTTATAAATAAATAAATAAACATTCCGTGTATTCCAACAAATATCTATATAAAAATTCTCTCATCATAATAAACATTTTTTGTTAATACAAATAATAATAATAATAAGTTAACCAAACCTTTGTTAGTTAAACACCGAAGCAACAGCTAAGAATACAAACAAACTCTCTTGCTAAAAACATAAACTCTTAAATTTAAAAAAATGGTTTCTTTATTAACTCCTTTATAACATACCACAAAAAATAGGACATCAGCGTTTTTTTAATATTTCCTATATTATCCAGTTGTTCTATTATTCTTCTATCGTTATAATAATTAACCAATGTTATTCATAATATATACATGTAAGTATGTACTTATTATGTCGTTCTCTTAAATTGCTCCCAAAATGTTCAACTCGTTAAGTACTGTTCGACTCGTTGATACCAGGAAATCGAAAACTGATAAACTTTATGTCGTAAGTGTTAAGAATTTGTTATTTACAAAGGGGTGTTGGGGTGAAAGAACGAAAGAAACGCCTGGAAGAAGAAGAGGGAATCAAAATGACAAACCACTTCCAAGAAAACATAAAACTGTTTTGGAAGGAGGTCAAAAGGTCCCGGAGTGGTCCAGAGAACGGAAGCATGAAAGTGATAAAATCGAAAGATGGACAAATGTTGACGAATGAGAATGAAATCAAAGAGAGATGGATGAAATATTTCGAGGAAGTCTTCGAAAGTAACCCGAGTGGTTGTGATCCCAGCGGTGAATCGGTTATGAACGATGATGGAGTGAATGTTACCGAAATCAGTATGGATGAAATAAAAAGATCAATTAAATGCATGAAGAGTGGCAAGGCTGTGGGTTTCGACAATATTGCTGCCGAATACTTTAAAGGAGATAGTCGTATTATTCTAACATGGCTGTGCAGACTTTTTAACCAATGTTTAAAGGAGGGTTATACGCCATTAGATTGGAGAAGGGCTGTAATCATGCCATTATACAAAGGTAAAGGGTCACGTATGGAATGTGGGAATCATAGGGCTATTAGCCTTCTAAGTTCAGTGGGCAAGCTGTATGGTAGAATATTGATTGAAAGGGTAAGAATGGAAACAAAAGATAAAATATGGGATGTGCAAGGTGCTTTTATGAGTGGAAGGGGGTGCATGGACCAGATTTTCTCATTGCGTATGCTCACTGAGAAGTTTCTTGCAAAAAACCAGAAACTCTTCTGTGCCTTTGTAGATCTACAAAAAGCGTACGACCGAGTTGACTGGAAAAAGCTATGGAAGGTGTTGTCCAAGTACGGAGTGAATACGAAGCTCATTCAGGCAATTGCGTCGCTATATAAGGGAAGCGTTGCATGTGTTAGGGTGAACGGCGATTTTACGGAGTGGTTTGACATCACAAAAGGTGTTAAACAAGGCTGCGTAATGTCACCGTGGTTATTCAATCTATACATGGATAATTGTATGCAAGAATTGAAAGAGATGGGATTGAGCGCAAAATTGAGTAATCTGGAAGTATGTTGCCTTTTGTATGCTGATGATGCGGTGCTAATTTCTAGCAGTATGGAAGATCTACAGTCTCTCGTGTCTAGGATGAACGAAGTATGTATGAAGAATGAGTTAATGATGAATGTAAGTAAGTCTAAAGTCATGGTGTTTGAAAGAGAGAGTACGAAAACAGTATGCAATATAGTTGTGAATGATGAATACTTGGAGCAGGTGGATGAGTTTGTGTATCTGGGTAGTATGTTTACGAAAGATGGGAAGGCTGATAGAGATATTGAAAGAAGGGTGAATGCCGGTAACTCTATTAATGGAGGACTGAATGCCGTTGGCGGTAATAAAAAACTGTCCAAAGACGCGAAACTAGCCGTCCATAATGGAGTGCTGGTACCTACCCTGATGTATGGCAGTGAGGCATGGAACTGGCAGAGGAAGGATGAAAGCAGACTGAATGCTGTAGAAATGAGATCCCTGAGGCGAATGTGTGGTAAAACCATGTACGATCGTGAGAGAAACGTGGATATCCGCAAAGAATGCAAGGCTGACGTAAGCGTGATGTTTAAGATTAAGAAAGGGACTCTCCGATGGTTTGGGCATGTAGAGCGAATGAACGAGGAAAGGAGTGTAAGGAGAATATATGATGCAAATGTGAATGGTAGAAGAAGTCGGGGACGCCCGAGGAAGACATGGCACGACCAAGTGAATCAGATACTTGAGTCGGGCCTTGTGAAGAGTCGGAATAATAGAAGAGCATGTATGAGACGATGTATGAATGTGAACGAGGCAAAGAGTGTGTGCCAAGATCGAGTTGTGTGGCGGTCCGTCCTCTCTGCCTACCCCTGCGGGGAAACGGCGTGATGGTTAGTTAGTTAGTTAGTTAAGAAATTATTTTAAAGAATGCCTCAAATCATTAAACTAAGTTAATTTGCTTTATCATTCTTTTTCTTCAGTTATTTCTTTCATTCAAACTTTAAAAAATATATTTTTATATTTAATCTTTTTGTTGATCATTTCAACAAGTGAAGCGATGCATTTATTTACTTACCTATTTGTATTTATTTTATTAAGCCGACGTAGCTCAGTTGGTAGAGCAGTTGACCGGATATCAGAAGTACGCGGGTTCAAGTCCCGTCGGCGGCATTTATCTTTTCTCGGGAGATTTTTTCAATGTTGATGAGTGTTTCACGCTAATAATTATTGCTTATAATAATTGTTACCCTTTGTGCTATGCATAAAAATCTTGTCTAAAACGTTAGTTTACTAATTAAAAATAATAATATTTATTTTATCCCATTTTAGCGAAATCAACAGTCTTTATATAATAAAGTTGGTTTATGCTTGTGCAATCTACTAAACTGAGGAACCAGTGGAAGAAGTTTTTTTTGTAGAAATACATATTAAAATGATTAACGTATTAACAAATATTACATTTTTATAATTTGTATACAAATTTCGACTACCATACGGGCATATTGCCTGGTGTAGTAGTAGAAAAATCTGTAAAAACTGTAAACAAAAATTATTTTACGTTTAAAGAAAGGAAAACAAAAATTGTTTATCTACCTACTAAGGGACAAGATTAACAACTTTTTTTATAAAATAGTGATACAATATGTTATTAAAGTAAATAATACAGGTAAATTGACTTGTAATTAAAGTAAATAAGACGGGTAAATTGACTTGTACTATACTTACATAGCACAGCATGATGCCCAGTGCACCACCTGTCACGTCACGTCAAACAGCATATCCAACAGCATTATAACCGACGAAGGTACACACCGACACACCTGAACCTTTTAACATTATTTTGTTCATTCATCTTGTTACATCGAAAACCGATAAGATATTCGATAAAACCGACGACAAGAACGAGCAGAACACGAACCAATGAATAGAAGGATAAAAATCGAAACTTTTTTTAACACAAACACAAACCACTACCTAAAACCCCGAATTTGGCATTCGAGCTTAAAACTGTTTGTAAAATTTTTACAAATTTTTTAAAACACAATATTCTATGCACTTTTTTGTTCACAACGAAATGTTTTCTATTATCTATTTTTATGTCTGCGCGATAAAGAACTTATTTATAGTTTTAGATTTTACTGCAATGTTTTTTGTTTAGTCAAACCTTGTTGTACGCAGAGAGTATAAGTATTTGTAAAAATCTGCAAATATTAAACCTGGAAAACGAAAGGTTTTCTATTTACGAATCTCGCGAAAATGAAAATTTTCGTTCGGAGAGCGCCGCTAGAGTACCGTCCGCTCCGCAGGAAGTCGAATAACTTTCTGAGCTGTCAAAAGGGAAGACGTTAACATTTGTGCGCACCCAGAGCTGCGCAGCTTCCGTCGCCATGGTAACCGTATTATGTATTTTGGTGCTCCCAAAACAAATCACAACTTTTACTAGAAAAGACATGCGATGATTCTGATAACAATTAAAACTTTTAAAGCTGTTATGGAAATTATTAAAATGCCTTTTGAAGCAAAAGTTTGCGCATATAATTTTTAAAGGGGTAAAATTTGCTAACATACCTTGTATCTTAACAATGATATCCATGTTTTTTTTTTCAAGCAAATTTTATTTTTAAATGACATTTTAGCTCAGCATAGTTCAAACTGTTAAGATTTAGAGCCATTAAAGACAATTCAAATCTCTAGTAAATCTCAGTCGTAAAACTGCAGGTAAGAGACAAACTTTGTTCGTGCAATATTTTTCATTGAACTACCAGATGTTACTCCTCAGAGTAGATCAATTTGGAAAGGTTTACCCCAAGGCGATGTATTATCCCCTATACTGTATAATATATACACGTACGATATGCATGTCTCTATTCCCCCTCAAGTAAAAGTTATTGAGTTCGCAGATGATTTAGCTTTCTACTTATCATCCAAAATCATCCCACTTGCCGTCAAATATCTTAATGAAGCCATGGATGCCCTTTGCACATGGCTCACTTTAAATGGTCTGGAACTTTCAGTTAAAAAGAGTCAATGTGTCACCTTCTCAAACCGTCATAAAAATCCTCCTGTTCAAATTTTATTTAAAAACTCTCCAATCCCCAACGCCTCTGAAGTAAAATTTTTGGGAGTAACATTTGATAGGAAACTTAAATGGTCTTCCCATATTCACAATATAGTTACTAAATGTGAAAAAAATTTAAATATCATCAGATCATTGACTGGCGTTTGGTGGGGTGCTCACCCTACCTGCATTAAGTTGCTTTACAATGCACTTATTCGAAGTCATCTCGACTATGCCTGCCCACTTTTTAGTACTGCCTCCAAAAATGCACTCAGTAAATTAGACAAAATTCAATCGAAGTCATTGCGAATAATAACTGGAGCGATGCAGTCGTCGCCCATCAATTCCCTTCAAGTGGAATGTTCTGATCCCCCACTTTATTTAAGGCGACAACTGTTTGCTGACAAATTTGTTCTTAAATGTTTAAATTCTAAATGTCATCAGGTTATTCCCAGAGTTTCGTTGTTCAAAGACTCAACACATTCATCTACAATCAGAGCTCGAACTAAACCTCTTCCTGCCATCTGTAAAAATTTTCGCTCTCTCTCAGAGCTTCAAATTATCCAAAATGATCTTCTTCCACTATACAAATTAAAATATAGTCACGTCACCCTATCCCCAACAATTTTGGAAGGGATCGGCATCCTTAAAAGTCATTCCAATCTCCCAGCCCGTACTGTTAATAATATGTTCAATGACATTATTTCTTCTAAATGGCCCAACTCTTCTCTTTTATTTACTGATGGCTCCAAATCTCCTGACTCTCCTAACTGTGGTATAGGTATTAACGTTTACCACAATAATTCTAATGATAGAATATTTTATTCAATTTCAAACCAATTTTCAATATTCTCTGCTGAGTGCATTGCAATAATTGAAGCACTCAAATATATAATCAAAAATAATTGTGAACATTCCCTTGTTCTCTCTGACTCTCTCAGTTCCCTCCAAAAACTTAAATCCTGTCCTCTTCTTCATCCTGATGATCACTTTGTATGCCTCATTAGAGTGCTGATAGCCTCCATTCAAAGCTCTGGAAAAACCGTAATTCTTGTTTGGATCCCTGGACACATTGGCATAGTGGGTAACGATATTGCAGATTCTTTGGCAAAACAAGGAGCGTCCAACCCTATTGTTACCCTCGTAAACCATATTCCCCTATCTGATATTTTTTCCATCATCAAAGATAGATCCCGCAATGTTTGGACAGAGTATTGGAACATTGCCAGTCAATCCAAGGGAGCTCGCTACGCCTCAATACAAAGGACTATCCCATCAAAACCGTGGTTTCAAAAATTTCCCCATTTTTCCAAAAAAGAAATTTCCTCACTTATTCGAATGCGAATCGGTCATTGTTCCGTTCCTTCTCACCTTTTTAAAATTCACATCCTTGACTCCCCAGATTGTACGTTCTGTGGTCTAGATGTGGGCTCTTTAGATCACATATTTTTTGGTTGTCCCTCTCTAAATAAATATCCTCTCTTCTATCAAGCGTTATCTAAAATTGCCTCCCCTCCATTCAACATTTCATCTCTTCTAAGTCTGAACTCGACTCCAATCTTCCATATAATTCTGAAATTTGTACATTTAAATAAAATTAATATATAAATTCACCTTTCCCTTTCTCTGTAATTTTAAATGATGGCCTAGAACACCCTTGAAGGGTGAAAGCCAGAAATAATCATTAAATATTTTTCAAAATATAATAAGCAGAAGAATGCAGAAATCCAAGTGACGACAAGCAGTAAAACTGGTTTATAGTACAACTGACAATATTACATATGTATAAATATTTTTTAAATACAAACATCACTGAATAATTTGCGGAATTCCTCCTAATTTGCGATTGACCTAAAATGATGATTGTGCAATAATGAAGAAATAGGCTAGAAGAGAACCCAACGCATTTGTTCAATAAGCTACTAGCCCGTCAGATAGTGTCTTTAATATTTTCTATGACATTCATTTTCTATATCCTAACGAAGAAAGGTTAATAATATTCGAACATTCATTTTGCTGTTGACCTATACACGTTAAACTTTAAGACATGTTCTAAGTGCGTAGGCTTTAAAGCATGTCCAAAAACTCGAATTGCATTGAAATATTAAATTTAATTTTACTCAACATTTCAAATTACAGAGATTCACCCTCAGGCTACGTATTATAACATTAATACAAAAAGTACATTCCGAATACGAGCAAATTTCAAAACACGTCCCTGCCGAGATGTTCACCAACTTCACGATAAAACCAATAAGAAGCTACAAGCCAAAAATGTACCTATTCTTGTTGTGCCTTGTATCGTCGCGAATATTGGTAATAGTCATAAATATCGCTTGGCAAATGGAATCTAGAGGTCACAATTTCAAGAGCAAATGTGGTTTTTATATATTTTGTTAATAATTTTACACGAAAGGAAAAAAGTTAATCAATTGAACCTGCCACACATAATTTTGGCAATAAAATTGTACTGTACGTTCACACATTTCTAATGAAAAAATACATTTTTTACGCTTATATTTATATTTTATCTAAAGCATCTAATTTTCGTAATTATAAATTAAACCGAATCGTATTAAAGATTAATCCAAAATAATAATGAAGTATTTTTAGAGTTTCAATTTGACTCTAACCAATAAGAAAAAGCTCGAGTCAAAGTGAAATCAGGTGAGCTAAAAACAAAATTATAAACGGTGGTTTAAATAAAATACCAGTGATTTAGTTTATCTATAATCTCACACGACAAAGTGTGCCTTTTAAGAAAATACAATACATTCAATTTCAACAGAGGAAATGAGGGTGTTTTCTTTCTTATCTACCGAATATCAGCGATTCTTTAGTATATGTAATACAATTCAAATAAATTTAAGTTACCTTTTGTTAACGACCATTATTATTTACCAGAAGTTGTAAAGCAAGACGTTATTGTTATTTCTTTCTGCAATTTAACAAAATAATTGACCATTTTATCATTGTGTTGACACAAAACGCACTAAGCACCGCGATCTCTTGCCAAATACGTAACCCCCTTTATTCATCGTAGAAATGGCGTTAGTGAAACAAAAAAGCTTTTCCGTTGGATTTTACAATCATTTTTAAAACAGACTCGATATTATTCAGCCTGTTGTTATTTGTGTACCTTTTAACTGAATTCATACCATAAATTGTTTAAAGACCGAGTCTCTATTTACGTATTTAAGTAGGTAGGTAGGAACCAAATATTTATGTGTCAAATACTACAATAACTTACCAAACCTCTTGCTCATCATTTTTGTTTCATATTTACAGAGTACAATGATAATAAATTTGTTTATAAATTCGCTTTTTTGTTTTGTGTAGGTGCTAATTTACTACCAAAAGAATATTATTTTGTAAGTTTCGCACAATCTTATCTAATATTGACTTTATGAAAATAGTGATAGATTTTGTGTAAGTCGGCTCGTATGTGTATCGAGCGATTGACATTTGTTTTTCCTTTACATAATCCGGACTCTTGAAGACATTAATAAATCCCTCACTACAGTCCCTACCTTAACCCGCCTCACAATGCCTACCAACCAGGTGGCGATAATATTCCTCTGTCTTTACACTGTAAAGACAGGGACGCACTTGTGAGGTGACACATTAAAAAAAAACAGAGTGTGAAATACACACGCGGTAAAAGTGAGGAGGCTACGAAGTTTCGCACAAATAGGAGACCGGTTATGCTATCTTATTATCTCGCAGGCTAAATCCTACCGATGTATGTATTTTTCTCTTTTTAGTGTCGCTGTTTTTTGTTTCATCGAGTTTCAAATCACAACGGTGCTAAAGAATTTTTCACTTAAAAAACTGAGGTATACCGTCCAGCGACGACTCGTTTGCGGTAGTGTCCATAATGACCGTCTCTTTCGGCAATGTCAGCAAACGTAAAAATCAGTGCAATATATAAAATACCAGTACAATTCGTCTAACAAAAAATTGAAAGTCAACACGATAGTATCATGTTGGTTTTTTCAAAATTAAACTGCCTGCGTTTATTTGGCGATAAATGTAAATTTTATGTAACGAGTATTGTCTTAGAAAATAAATTAATTAATCGATATTTTTTATATTTAAGTAATCCCAACCGACATCGGCTACAGCCAGCATATTAGCCATTCTTAGCCAAAACTTGCACTAAGAGTCTTGCCTGGGGTAGTTTTTAAATCAATTCGTGGCTAAAGAAGGAGGAAATAACAAGTATTTATTCGTTGTTTTTCTTATTTACTACCCTGATTACAACGTCGTCATGCGCACAAGAGTCATAATATGGTGTAAGCTGAAACATCAGTAAATTGAAACATCCATTTAAAGCACGCAAAGTTTTCATTCTGAATTCACAAGTCCTTTTACACGTGTATCTAAGAAACTGAGAAAAAACAAAATGGCTTGAAAAACAATATTATCGAAATTTAATATGTACCTAAGTTTACGAAAAACAAAAGAAAGCTTTATTCTAGTAAAGAATTGTAAAACTACGGCCTTGGAAGCTTCCAAAAATAGCAAATTCAAACCGAACGCTTTGGTAAAGGAATTTCTACAAAATGCCATGTATTTTCTACGACTTACATAGATTACCCAAGAGAAGTTAATCGAAGCTTTGGAACAGATACGGAACATGGAATAATCTGTCGACCTTTAAAGAGAGCCTTACAACATAGAGAATTTTTCTCCGTTTACTTTTTATGAACTATTTTTAGTTTCAATCAAATTAAAGCTGTTTAAATAAATTGTGTCGTGTGGTTGGAAAAATAACTGAATTTAAGATAAGTTCTTCTCGAAAAAAAAATCTAATTCCGATTTATATTTAAATGAATTTTGCTTCGAACAATGACTAGGACGTGCTAATCGCTACTATTTTATAAAGCTCAACGTATTCTGTTCAAAATTAAGGAGATTGATCTAAACTGATTAGAAACAAAAACAGTGTGCTTTAGACCACACGACTGAAGTAAAACTTTACCAACTTATAAAAGAAGATATGACATTGGGGTGACATATGACATTGGGGTGACATATGACATTGGGGTGACATATGACCATGGGGTGACCTATGACCCTGGAGTGACCGTTGACAGTGGGGTGACCTACGACTATGGGGTGACCTATGACCTTGGGGTGACCTATGACCTTGGGATTACCTATGAACTTGGGGGGGACCTATGGCATGGTTATTCAATAAATAATTCCTTGTGCTCGCACCTCTCTATCTTGCTCCTACAGTAATATCCGAAACGTAACTATCTCACTTTCTTCACTAACTTATATTTCACCCTCAACTTCTGTTCGCCTCAACCGATCACACTTTTCATAACGCTCTCGTCACGCATTCACCAGCTTACTCCCCAAGTCAAGCGTGCGTAAAGAAGTTTTACTTCAAAAAAGCATTTTAATTTCTCAAATTTTCAAGACATTTCACTTAAAAGACTCCTAAATTCTAGACCTAGACAGAACAAATAAATTAATATTTTGATCAAGAAAGAATTTCGATATTTGATTTTTATAAACTAAAGATAAAATTATGTATGAGGTACTCAAATACTGAAATGAGGTGTTGAGGTGTCCCACCTCAATTGAGGTGAGGTGTCACAATATTTTAGCTTACGGGTGTGAATGGGGAGGGAGGGGGGTGGCAAGAGAATTTCAGAAACGTGATTTTTACGTTCCTTTACGTTTGTTATACTACCTTATAATTTACAATAATTTACACAGGAGGCCCAGAGCAAAATATTTCCCCTGAAATGCAACCGCCGCCAAGACCTGGGAAAACCTTAAAATTTACAATAAAAAAATAATTAAAAAAATATATATTGGAGCAGTTGGGACTTATGTGCGGCATTCACATAACAATAATTGACAATAAAACAGAATTAAAAAAATGGGGCAGTTGGGACTCTTCTGCGGTATTCATATAAAAATAATTTAAGTACATTTGGAGCGGCTGGGAATCTTGTGCGGTATTCACATAAATAATTTACAATTAAAAAAAAATAAAAAAATTGGGGCAGTTGGGACTCTTGTGCGTATCCACATAACAATAATTTACAACAAAAAAATATTTCAAAAAAATTTTGGGAAAAACAGTTGGGACTCTTAACTCGGAAAAAATATTAAAAAAAAAAAAAAAAATCAACTCGCCATCTCACACCTGACGGATCTAATACAAAAATGTCATGCAATGCAAAAATTATCTCACCTCACCACCTCATACATTTGTACCACCTCACACCTCACCTCACATTTGTCCCATGCGTGATAAAGTGACATGACATGTAGTCCAATACACCAACCACCTCACACCTCACCTCATATTTGTCTCATACGTGACATGACCTGAATGTAGTCCAATACACCAACCACCTCACACCTCATGTTTGTCCCCCCTTCATAATTGTCCTATACGTGACAACGTGACTGTGTCCGGCCGGCGCGCTCTGCTCCGCTCGCAAGTCCCGAGTTCTCGTATGATATTTGTGGTAATACAAAGAAAAATAGTTGGTACACATAGATTTTGTGAGGTGGGGGGACATTTTACTATTGTGTATGGGACATTTGAGGTGCCTCTTGTATAAGGTACTCAACACTAGTGAGTGTGTCATTACTGAAACTTTACAAAAAAATTAAATTCAAAAGCCTTCAATATCTCGGAAGCCCAACAAAAACTGAATACCGTAGAATAAAAGATTATTTGTGATATAATCGGCTAAATTAACAATACGTGTTCAGGGAACGAGCTAATTTTCCCCTTCAAAAAGCACATTTGAATAAATATGTGCGTAGACGCTCCAACTACATCCAAAATACAGTGGGCTGAACATGAAGAGCAGTGAAGCGTTAAATCTCAAGCGAAAATGATAGAACTATGTATACGTCTTTTATGGAAATACGATTAAGTTGAAGACGGATAGAACATCATCCAAATACTTCGGTTAGAGTCTTTCGGTTATCTTTTTATCGAAGTGAAACTTCTTTAGCACCGTTAGTGATTTGAAATTCCGATGAAACAGAAATGCGTGATGTTCCGATGAAATTTATTATTTGGCGGGTCCTCGGTTCTTATATAATGTGGTAAATTCGAGCGTCGGTGCGGGCCCTCGATAGCGCAGCGGGCAAGACGCTCGATAAGTGTCAGGGGTCAAAGAGACACACATCAAGCGAATTGAGGTTCGAATCCTACTAAAACCAAAAATAATAAACATTTTTATTATTTTGTGTCAAATCAATATCCAATCTTCAAACCCCTTTAATATAAACAGGCAAAAGAAAAGAAAGCGACATCTAGCGGCTTTCTAGTTTCACTTCTACCGCATGTGAATTACACACTCTGTTTTTGTTTTCTGTGTCGATTTCTCTTTCATATTTTCGTTTAGATTATTAGTTCTATCTTCTTCTTCTTCAATGATATATTACACTGGCGGGAATAAACTTCAAAAGTTATAAAAAGAGTTGTTCCAATAAAAATTTAATATTCATTTAGACTTACAATATGGTCAATAGGTGTTCCATATAAATAAAGTCGGATGTATTTATCCGAGACACCATCCAGGTTACAAACCAGTTTTTCGAACGATTGTTTCCAATAAAATAGGGAGTTGCAAATAATATGGAAAATGATAGTCGAAGAAAATATTGTTTATTCTGAAATTTTAAATGAGATTGAAAAATGTGACGGTTTAACAAAGAGAGTTGTTCTAATGCAATTTGAAATTTATTTATTGGAAATCATAAGTTATCATCCTCGCAAAATAAATTGGTGTTTTACATTTTAAAATAATATTACAGGATACGGGAGATTCTAAGGGAAATCAAATTCCCCTGGGCGCACGTCACCTTCAATTCATCAAGTTTGAAAGAAATATTTTTTTCTTATTAAGAGCAATACATGAAATAACAAGGTCGCGACATAATTTTTACGGTTACCAGTAAATTTCAAAGTTCTGTAACTCTTGACGCAAACCATGTAGCTAGATGAAATAAATTTAACTAAGCAATATCTAACAAAAAAGGCTCGAAGCCCAAGTAAACCGTTCCAGATTAAAATATGGAATATGCTTTTTAGGGCTATGGCTTTTAGGATGTAAAGTTATGATTTGTAATTTGAACACGAACACAGAGAATAATGAAAAGTAAACCTACCTATATAAATAAATTTTCTAATTTATAGATATTTGCTAGCAGAAAAAAAGAGAAAATTTTGTAAAGATAGATATTTAAATATGGGTGGTTTATTTGATGAATGGTGACTATTGCACATAGTGAAAATTTTTATATGAACACGTTTAATTTTCATCGAACCTTCGAATGAATCTATCCATACAATACGTGATGTCATTGTCGTGATATAAATTCTATTAAAAACATCAGAGTGTGCAATTCACACGCGGTAGAAGTGAAACCTTCAGAAAACTAAAGTAGACAAAAGTGGGGAGACTACGAAGCACTTTTTTATTAATCAATGTAAATGATGATTTTTTTCTATACTTTTGTCGTCGAATTGCAGTGCACCTTTTCCTCTACATTTGGTCAACTTACCAGTGTTTCTTCTTCTGAGTCACTAGATGTCGCTTTATTTTGTGTTTTCTTTGCCTGTTAATTTTGGAGTGGTTTTATGATTGAATATAGATTAAACAGAAATACATTTATATATTTTTTTTGATTTCGTAGGATTCGATCCTTGTTCGGCTGAATGTCTGGCCGCTAAGGTTCGTCAGGTGCTTTATACCACTAGAACAAAGGAGACTTTGGACCGTGGATTTATCATATTGGAACCCTGTCAGATAAATAAATATTTTATTTCTATCTCATTCTCTCGCTGGTTAATCTGTATATGGCTATAGATGTATGTGTTTGACTCTTTTTACTGTCGTTATTTTTCGTTTCATTGACTTTCAAATCACAACGGTGCTAAAAAAGTTTTCTAAAATCTCCAAATTGTACTCTTAAAATATCATGACGATAATCGTGTTATCTTGTCAAAAATATGCAAAATATACATGCCTTAAGAGGTGACAACTGCCCTCGTAAGATATTGTCTCCGTGAAAGATACAAAGAGATGCCCTTCAGCAGAGGGTCTACGTGACAAAAGATTTACCACCCTTCATTCCACCTTCCACCTGGTAGTTTTCCACTCTACGAGCTGACGAGGCAATCCTCAAAATTCAGGGCTGGCATAACAACTAGGTGAATAGAATTGGAAACCGTTTATCAGATGTAAACCGTGTATTTATTCACGCAAAATCAATAGTTTCACTATGCTTTCTGTACAACTACTTTATGAACGAGTTTTGTCTGTCTAATGGAGCGATTTTGGTAATAATTTAGCTAATTTGCAAACATCCGTAAGCGTCAGCTGCCCAAAATGTGGAAAGAGGTGTTTGAAAACATCTTTGGGATTTATTTGAAAAATTCCCGCAGGTTGAAATCTTCGATAATCAAAAGGCTAATTTAGAGGCTTCAAAGTTTAATAAGAGATGTCTCGCATCTTAATTATCTGTTTTTTGATTTGAACATTGATTTTTTTTCCAAATCAGGTGTAAATATTATTGTTAACCCTCGACCCGTCACGTAGGGTCTTTAAAAGCCCAGGTTTTACAGAAATGCTAATTATGTACATTTTAAATGTTCCCACTGATTCCTTACATTAGATAGCCTCCTAAAAGAGACTACACTTGATGATAGCGCCAACAACATTCAGTCTGCGCATGTGCGATGTGAGATACAGACTTGTGTGTTTCAGCGTGAGTCTCAAAAAAATCAACAAAATACAATGAAAAACCAAGTTTATATGTTTTTTGATTGTTGAATGAGATAGTGTGTGTGTAGAGTGGATTTGTTATGTGCGAAAATTGACTGACGAAGGACCTTGAATTTTGTGTTACTGTTTACTGCTTGGAATGAGGAAAAAACATATGCTGCATATAAAGGAAAGGACTCACCGAAACAGGATAAAGAACTTGTATGCTGGCAATTTTGTCTTCTTTCTCCCCGTCCAATTGGCACTGAAAACAGCAATAAGCGTGCGTTTCGTTTACACGGCGGACACGGCGGAATTAGGTCAATGTTGCAGGTAGCGGGAGCACGGTGGCTATAGTAAGGTATGTTGCGGCGCGGGCTGTTGATTGCAGACTGACGTGGTGAAGGTAGTTATAGGTGCGGATTTTGGGAACAAGGTAGGACAGGATTTGCAACAATATTAATACCAATCCCAAGCAGTAACAGTATGTATGTGTGCTATGTAGGTGTGTGTATGTGTAGGTATATGTATTGGCGTAACCATGCCCCCCGCCTGGAAGGGGATGAAAGAATCCACTTCCATAAACCAAAAGAGTGCCAATACGTTTCAATGCGCAAACAAAATTATAATGACACGCGGTAGAATGTAATAAATTATGTAAAAGTTAAGAAAATATTATGTAAGTTATATAAATGCTTTACCAAATGGTCAAAATGACTGATATAGCAAGGAAATAAAAAGAATAAAAAACATTGAAACGAAAAATATGACTTGAAAGGATTCAATAAATAATACTGAACCTGCGGTAGATAAAACTAGTAGGGTTTGGTACCTATTTAACAATGAAACTAATTTAATTGATTTTTAAAAATTAAAGTATTATGAACTAACTTCTAAGATGTCGTTAAATCTATTGTGACGGTAAGGGACAGAGTTTAACAACGGCCCTGCGGTATGTTCTTTATATGATAGTAGTCTATTATTAAATTGACTACATTATCCCGAGCGGGCAATAGAATGGGATGACGACTGTCAAATTCTGTTTCAGCGTTACTCAATCTGCCTCCTACCCTTAGAATTCCGTCATGAAGAAACGGATTTAATTTCGCAATCGCTCGCCGAACCTTCTTCCCATCTTTGACTGCCTTTATATCTTCGGAGAAATGTTCTTTCTGTATAGAATTTATAACAGCGATTTCTGCAACTAAGATATGGCTTAATTCGATTGCTCGTGGTAATTTCTTAATGAAACGAAAAACATAAATTACTATTCGAATTAATTTCGGCCATGAACTAACACGAGAAGCTAGTGCACACAATAACGGTGGAGCGATTGTTTTAGGGCGGTTATTGTCTTGAACGGACATCAAAATTTTTGTTTTTAATTCGGGTGGATCAGATATCGATTTCGTATCAAAACGTTGTAAAGGCCAATCACTTTTAGGTAATTGGGCAAATACGGGACCGTTAAACCATAACGGATGGTCTATTAGCTGAGCGGGAGTAAGACCCCGCGATAAGCAGTCGGCGGGATTGTCTTGACCTCTTATATAATGGAAGCATTCAGCCCCAAGGTGGTTTTGTATTTGTGAGACACGGTTGGCAACGAAGGTCTGCCATTTTGCAGGCGGTGAATTTATCCAAGCTAGTGCAACCGTGCTGTCGCAAAAAGCTAAAGTCGTATGAGCTTTTGAATTTAATGTGTAGGTATTACTGACCGTATGCATTAATCGTGCAAGTACTAGCGCTCCACATAGTTCTAATCGCGCAAGTGAAATCGTCTTAGCCGGAGCGACCTTGGATTTAGCGCATAATAAATTAATTGTGGTTTTATCGGTATTCGGACAGTAAACATGTAAGTAAATAACACCTCCATATGCGCGTTCGCTTGCGTCTGAAAACCCGATAAGCGTTAATACACATTGGGGTTCGATTCCTAAAAAACGAGGAATTTTAATAGATTGCAGTAATGGCAATTCCTTTTTAAACTGTCGCCAAAGTGTGACAACTGTTTCAGGAGGAGTATCGTCCCAATTCAGGTTATACTCCCATAGAGATTTAATTATCAGCTTAGCCAATAATACAACTGGTGCGGCGAAACCCATCAAATCCCAAAGACGAGCAATCGTCGAGAGAATATTTCGTTTAGTACACGTTCTTTCGTCGGTGTGTACGACAAATACAAAATGATCAGAAGCGGGTATCCAACGAAGCCCTAGTATTTTTAGGTTTTCATCGGGATTAAATTCCACATGTTCCTTAACACGACGAGCTGTAGGAATCGTGGATAAAAACTTTGGAGAATTAGAAGAGAATTTTACAAGGTCGAATCCTCCGGCAGCGAATAACTGAATTAATTCCGTCGACAACTCGGTAGCTTCCTCGACTGATGAGCAACTGGTGACGAAATCATCCATGTAGAATGAGCCATTTTCCACCAAGTTTGCCGCGAGTGGGAAACGAGGTTTTTCATGCGTTGCGAGTTGACGCAGTGAACGCATAGCCAAAAATGGGCTACAAGACATGCCGAAAGGGACGCGATTAAATTCGAACAATTGTAAAGGGTCACTATTGTTAAATCTATACAGCATGCGCTGATAACGACGGCATTCTTCTTGCACTACGATTTGTAGGTACATTTGTTTTATGTCAGCGGTTATAGCTATTGCGAACAATCTGAAATTGAGGATAATGCGAAACAAATCACCTTGTAAATTCTTTCCGGTATGTAGGATGTCATTAAGCGAATAACCCGAATCGGATTTCATACTCGCATCTAGCACCATGCGAATTTTAGTAGTAAGTTTATCTTCACGAACTACAATATGATGCGGTATAACCTTCGATCAATTAAGTCTAGATAAGCCCTACCTAACTAACTTGCCTGTGAATAATGACGCCATGATATTCATGTTAACAATACAACTCTTCATCGTATTCCACCGCCTCGCTCACAAAGCCTAGAGAAGCCAGTTCCTAAAACACAAAGTTCGTTCTCAAATCCCATTATGTAGTTTTGACATTCATCAACCAATCAGATGCCTTGAATATCACGCGTCACGTATTGTGGAGTTGAATTTATCACTCCTACTTGGTATAAACTAGCCGTACACGCTCGCTAAGTCGCTTGAAGAAATAACCCGAGGGCGTTCAGTGTGTGACAAGATGTGGTCTTTTAATTTTAAACAAGCCGTTGTGTTTTGTTTTGAGCCTGTATGTCGCATCCAATTTTTTATTACAGATCTTCAACACTGCTCCGGCTGAGGTTTTCCATGGTTCCCTCCAGCTGTAAAATAAATATTGGAGCAGTTAATAGCCCATGTTAGGATCCTTACCCGACCAAATCCTTCCCCTCATCCTCAAGTACTCATGCGTACTAAACACCCACCCCTCTCCCGCATGCAAAGATATAAAGTAAACACAAAGAGTAAAATAAACTCATAGATGAAAATAAACCTTGATAAATAATAAGCAAGGTAAATAATAGAAAGAACATTAAGGAAAAAAAAAAAAAAAAAAAAAAAAAAAAAAAAAAAATGTATTAGTGAACGAACCGGGCTACGTGGCATGACGTCAGAAATATTGCTCGACCAAAAGTAATTTCTTTAACATTATTACGTTTATTGAAACGCTGCCTAAAAGACATCTGTAAGGTATATTTTTTTTGTTGTATTCAGATAGCTGACTACATTTTCAAAAATAAAGTCCGCGGTGTGTACCTTGTACAATATTCGGAAGTGGTATATTTTTGTGTTTTAAAAAAATTAACTCGGTCCGGACGGCTGACACACAAATTAGTTTCAGTGTAGATCTTGTAGACCGATAAAAGATACAACACAGAGCACTATGCGATCTGAACGGTGCAAAACAATGCAGGCACTTTTTCATAAATTGGCCTTGAGCCTGCTTTTGCTGGCTTCTTGCGTCATTTTGAATTTCACAGGGCTTGTCTAGATATCATACGTCAATGGGTATAACGTAATGAGGTAAGTCAGAATTGTCGACCGGCGAAATGTACCCTTTCTGTAGGTATTCGCGTAATATTTTGTCATATTCTAACTTTATTGCGGGTTGAGATATCAAGCGGCGTTCGAGAGATCGAAACCTGCGTTCGGCGGCGGGTAACGATTCACCGAGAACAGAGGGACTGTTTCGAAACGGCAACGCGACGATATAACGACCTGCCGTGTCACGAGAGGTAGTGAGTTTAAAAATGTCCTCACACTCTTGTTCATCAGGCGTTAAAAACTTCTCATCTGGAATGTCTTCCAATTCGAAGAAGCGCGACAGGCAAAAATCATTATTTTGCGTGAACGTACAAAATGATTGCGTGGCGTTTATACTTGGGTTTTCAATCATCGTTGGGGCAGTACCCAAGATGAGATATCCCAAAGTGGTTTCAATAGCAAATGGCTGGCCGAGAGAACCTGATGTTTTGTTTGCCTTTAGAATGCGAGCAAATATGTCACATCCTAAGATAATATCAATCTCACCGGGCGTACAGAATGTTGTGTCTGCTAAGGGCAAATTGTCAAGATACGACAAAGAGGAACGGTTAATGTTAACAGTAGGCAACTCACTGGTTATAGTTTCTACTACATATGGTTTAATCGTATACGACTGAGTGATGTCATAGCGGGAATGTAACTTTAAGCAAGTTACGCCATTTGTCACATTTCTTACGTCACCTATTCCCGTGACGTAAGTACTTGGAGATGACCGCACCGTAAGATTCAAGCGTGAACAGCATTTGCGCGTAATTATGTGCCTTTGGGAGCCGCTATCTATTAGAGCCCGTAACGTCTGTACCTGGCCCTTAGCGTCTCTGGTAGTGCAAACAGCCGTTCCTAAGAGTGCAGTAGTATTTGCACTAGGGCATGAATTTGTTACACATAGCGAAACCGGATTCAAAGAATTTAAGTTATCATTATCGGCATCTGCTTGTAACGCGGGAGATGGTATTGGGTCTGTTTGTGACTTTCGCCCATCAGTTTGTTTGAAATGCAATAAACTATGATGGTTGAGCGCGCATGTTTTGCATGTACTCTTTGATTTACAAACTTTTGTGATGTGCCTAGTACTGAGGCAGTTCACACAAACTCGAATATTCGATGACTTAATAAAGTTAAATCGATCGCGTGGTTCTAGACTTGTGAATTTAGAACATTGGTATAAAGGGTGCGATCCCTTTTGACAACAAAAACAAATTTCGATGGAGTGATTATCGATTTTTTCGACATTAATAAATGCCTTTGCGGAATTAGTTTTTTGCGGTTTAGCGGTATAATTAATGTTTGAGCCAAGGCGGTTCGAGGTCGGTTGCGTGAATTGCGCGCGGTTGAGAATTCGTTGCTGTTGTCTTACAAAGTCGATTAGTTCCGCGCTGGAAGGTAAATTTTCATTATTTTTAATAGAAGATTCGAAAGCCTTTACAGTCTCTATGTCAAGCCGTTTAAGACCCAGTTGTAGCAATATGAATTCTGCGAGGTCTTTTATTTTTAATTGCTTCAGCGCGGCGATGTTAGCGGAGTATGCATCTGCGAAATTCTCTAAAGAAGCGGGCGTGGCCGAGTTAACTGGAGGCAATTTCAGCAATCGGTCAAAGTATGATTCAGCAAGAACGCGTTGATCATTATACTTAGTACACAATGCGTCCCAAATAACTTGATAATTTGTACCAGTAGGCGTAATAGTTTTGCAAATATTCAATGCTTTTCCGGTCAATTTAGACATCAGATACTGCATCTTTTCAGTATTATCCAGAGAATCATTCAAATGTATAACCGAATTATATGTTTCATAGAAAAGAGGCCAATTATCTAATTTTCCGTCAAAGCACGCTATTTCCAAAGGCGGTAACTTAATTTGACGGCGAGGTTTCGCAACTGGATTGGACAGCATATTTGCTTCGGTATATTTAATAACCCCGAAGAGTTCTTCAAATGCATTTAATTGAGAGTATTCAGCAATTGCTTCCGGATTCAATTCCAGTTCGCAATCCACCTTTTCATCTAAAATTGTTATAAATTCAGAACGAATTTTTTCAACAGTAGTTGCGCCTGACAAAAAAGATTGGCGATTGCTAATGCTTTCCGAAGCTTTCCTTATCTTGTCATACACCGACTGTAAGCTTGCAAAGCTAGCTGATAGTTTAGCATTTAAACGTTTGAGACGTCTTTCGTCCCGAGACGACCCGGATGACGCGCTTGTAGCCATTTTATTTATTCCGGTTATATTTTACAAAATATGAGACGATAAACAACTAAAACTGCGGTAAAAATAATGTGTCTGTATTATTTATGCGGAATTAATTAATTAATATTTAATAAATATTTAATTAATTCACAGCGATCACCGCGCGGGGTTAAATTGACTGGTGAGCTGTGAGAGGTTAACAGATGCGCCGTGCACTATTTTATTTTGCGTTTATTATCATTAACAAATTATAAATATTACGATCGTATTATTCTATTTGTAATGTAATCCAATAATATAAACAATACGAATATTAAGAAATAATCGTATTATTTATAAGGTAGGTAATGCGATTTGATTAGCAAGATACAATTACATGAGTTATCAGAAATAAATATCAAAGCAGTGTCTTGTATCTATTTATTCTAACAGCGGGTAAATATGTTATTTCCAACCATAATACGATAGGTATAAAGAAACAAAATTACTCATGTAGGTATATCAAACTGCGGGAATGCGGGTAATTATTTATATGCGGTACTGTAAAAACGTATTCACACTCTGCTGGATTATTATCTACTAATATTATGGTTCAAAAATGTCCGGCTCGTTTGGATCAAGATGAATGAGATAGTGTGTGTGTAGAGTGGATTTGTTATGTGCGAAAATTGACTGACGAAGGACCTTGAATTTTGTGTTACTGTTTACTGCTTGGAATGAGGAAAAAACATATGCTGCATATAAAGGAAAGGACTCACCGAAACAGGATAAAGAACTTGTATGCTGGCAATTTTGTCTTCTTTCTCCCCGTCCAATTGGCACTGAAAACAGCAATAAGCGTGCGTTTCGTTTACACGGCGGACACGGCGGAATTAGGTCAATGTTGCAGGTAGCGGGAGCACGGTGGCTATAGTAAGGTATGTTGCGGCGCGGGCTGTTGATTGCAGACTGACGTGGTGAAGGTAGTTATAGGTGCGGATTTTGGGAACAAGGTAGGACAGGATTTGCAACAATATTAATACCAATCCCAAGCAGTAACAGTATGTATGTGTGCTATGTAGGTGTGTGTATGTGTAGGTATATGTATTGGCGTAACCAATTGTATTTTGTTTATTTTTTTTTGTAATAATAATAATTCTATGTCAATCTCAAATATTTATAGTTTGATAGAAATTTGTTAGATTAAAGCTTACTATTAAAAAATTATGATTCAAAATTATGAAAAGATGTTCCTTGTTGATTTTAAAGCTTTTACATTGAAAATAAATATCAAATTTTTAATATTTCTTTTTATTTCAATGCAGCCGTTATTACCTTACTATAATCAGTTAAAATAATACATAAAATGTAAGCTATAACAACAATTTAATCATATTAAAAATATGGGATAAGCGGTCAAATGAGCAAGCATTCAAAGGCTCTCTAATATAAAAAGCAGTTTATGTCTCTATATAAATATTCTGATTTATGATTTTTTTAATGAGGGAGGGGAAATTTCAAACGCTTAAAAATTAAACGAACCGAACGAAAAATTTCCTAGTTGCTCTAGGCTGAAATAATCATATTGCGGAAAACTTCAGTCGATAAAAAAAATTATAAAGTAAAATAAAGTAATATTTATATCGCACTGAAATAACTGATTACTTATATGTTAAGTGCATTTCTGAAATAGATTGTGCCGAAACCAGTCGACAATTTAAGCATACGGGATACAAATTATTTTTGTGATTTAATTATAGCTCACCACCGTGTAACCGCTTATTAGGTAACTTGTAGTATGTATTGATGCTAAGTATAGTGAATGTGAATATATATGTAGTTACACTGTCTCTCAACAGATTTCGTTAGTAAATGTAGTTATATGTAATTTTAAGGTGTCTCAATATATGTTATTGGTAGTGGTACAGGATAAAGACAAATGATAAAAAGATGGCTGATCTGATGTACATGCGAGCACCTTCAGTGAACGGTTCCCCCGCTTCAAATTATCATAGAGCATCCTTTAGAACGAAAGTTAAGTTCAGTTAGATATTCATTGTAAATACCATACGATAATAAAAAAGACTCGTAATCTAGAAGAACCGAAGTATTATTGATAATTTCCGAATATAAGAGTTTTTATTTTTATATTTTTATTTTATTTAATATAGATATATAAGTGTACAAAGGTGTTACATAAATTACATATCGGTACAGAAATTATTTAAAATTGCAATCTCATCAAAGAAGAAGCTAGTTCTTGTGCTTGATGAGCGAGTTACACTAATTATAACAGAAATAGAATAACATTATGCAAAAGGTAAGTATATAACACGAACAATTGAGACAATATGTGTAGGTGTACATATATAGGATACGGTACGAAATTCGAAAAATCTAAATAAAATAGAGATGAATATAATTTATAATAAATGGAAAGAAAGAGAAAAACAGGTAATTGTTTAGTTTTAATTATTCCTGATGAAGTGTAGCTTCAGTTTGAGTTTCAGTTTATTGATGTCTTTGGTTTTTTTATTTCAATTGGAAGGTTGTTGAAATACTTTATTCCTAAGTAGATATAATTGTTTTGCATTAGTTTGGTATTAAATTTTGGTATTTTGATGTTGTCTTTATATCTTTTTGATTGGTAGGTTTCAAATTTTTTGATGATATTATCATTGTAAAGTTGGATAATTGCATTTTTTTTGAAGATATTCTCTACTCGAGGCACCGTAAAATCTGCGAAAAGCGTTTCTGTTGGATATGTGGAGGGTTTCTTTAGGATTACTTTAATGATTAGCTTCTGGATCACTTTGATCGGGTTTAGAATATTTTTATAAGACCCCCCCCCCCATCCAATAATTCCATATTGAATTAAAGACTGGATTAGTGCATAGTATACTCTTTTTAGATTGTTGAGTTTTAAAATATTTCTTAATCTGTAGTTGTATTATTACACTGTCCAAATTCAATTGATACGATAAAACCAAAAAAAATTCAATGTCACAGTGTTCACTTTGATGCAAATGACAATATGTGTGATATTTTTTTTCCGCCAACCATATTTATCCAACAAACCACCGACGTCTTTAAACTTCAAAATCTTCCCCTATCCCTGGATCTTCTACCTGGGTAAGATAAGGTCAATGAGTTATTTGACACAGTTGGGAAATTTCCAAAACTCAATACCTTGGACAAATAAGCTGATCAGGAGTTTCTTGCGCGAACTTGAAACACTGTGGAAACCACGTCAAATGAAGTGGAAACCATACAAATTAAATTCGAAGCAAAGGAAGGATGTAATTATCGAGTCTGTGATATTGGAACTGAAAATAAAATAAATCGAAGTTTAAAAACAATACGAACATTTTTGAAGTAAAACTTCTTTACGAACGTTTCACTTGGGGGTTAACCTGGTGATCGGGCGAGGCGAAGGTCTGGCCTTTACGCACGCTTGACTTGGGGAGTAAGCTGGTGCATGCGTGACGAGAGCGTTATGAAAAGTGTTATCGGGCGAGGTGAACGGTCGAGCGAGGCGAACGGAAGTTAGGAGATATAAGTTAGTGAAGTTTTACTTCAGTCGTGTGGTCTAAAGCACACTCGTTTTTTTTTACATTAGCTCCACACAGGAGACCCTGAGGAGTAATTTTTTTCTAAAGGACTATGATGTCTTTGGAGATGCTGTGTGGAAGGTTTTTTAAAGTGAAAACTTCTTTAGCACCATTGTGATTTGAAACACGATGAAACAAAAAATACCGACACTAAAAAAAAAACACATATATATCTATGGGATTTAGCCTACAAGAGAATGAGATAGTATAATCGATTTCATCTTTGTGCAGCGCTTCGTAGCCTACCGGTATCCTCTTTGTTCAGTGCTTCGTAGCCTCCCCACCCTAGTCTACTTTAGTTTTCTTAAGGTTTCACTTCAACCGTGTGTGAATTGCACCAAAACCTTTTCTAGGAGGTTTTGATTGCACACTCTGTTTTTTTTAGAAAAATGAAGTTCTGGGAAGGCAAAGGGTATAAGGGTTGATAGGTATATGGAGTTCAATCCCTCCCACTGAGGTGCAAGGCGATGGTCCGAGATAGTCTGGCTGGAGAGGTCAAAAGGTTCTCCTCAAGCGGAATCTAACGATCTGACTTACCATGCAGAAGGTGGATAAACACATCCGCCGCGAAGACCTAGATAAATCTGGAACCCGAACACCGAAAGTCACCAAATGTATTGAACCACTCGGGGTGACTTGTGGTAGCCTTGTTAGTTATCCAATAGATGGTTCTCAAACCCGCCTCCCAAATTGAACATATAGTAAGTTCCTGTAAAATTTTATGAGAGGTGTAATATTTTACGTAAATTTTTGTTATTTTTAATCCTCAACTCTCAAATGCGTTTCACTGAAATTGCGTTCATCAGACCCGCATTGTTATTTGTGGGATTAATTCGAGCATACGAGTATTTTCATCAATTCAGCTGAGAATGATTGGTTTATAATGGTGTGACGTTAATGATAATAATATAATGAAATTATGCATAGGTTGGCATATACTAAATGAAATTATGGTGAGGTAGTTTTGCATTTCTTTAATTTGTTAGTGTAAACATTACTTATTTTTTGTCAACCGTTTTCATATATCTAACTAGGATCTTTAACATTGTCACGTATAAAACAGTAAACAACAACACAAACAATTAAATTCCCCGCTAGCGATCACAAGTTATGATAATACTAAAACGAAAATTTGACAGCCTCCGTGTTCGAGGTGTAAGGCTCTCGATTAGCAATCCTTGATTTGTGTAATTTCACAATTTATTAATTTAAAATAATATATAGTATATTTGCGGCACATTCCATAGTGAAAGAAACTATAAGTATCTAGAACTATTATTTTTATTTATTTATTTCGTACAAGATTATACATTTATATTTATAATTTATTAAATGTTTTGACTGCCCAACTACGAGGATTCCCGTTTTAGAACAGTAAAATTAGGATGGGTATGAACATATTATTCAATATGATTTGTATAAAAAAATAAGGAAAATTGAGGAAATAAAAAGAATAGAAAGAATACAAAATAAGATAAAAAAGTTTAAAACATAGTAACTGTTGTTTGCTTAGCAAAGTTATAAAAATAATATTAATTAAAAAAGGTACATAGGTGTACTTAATAACAAATATAGTCTGTCAATTTAAATGTTGCTTGAAATGGTTTTAGTCGTGATTGGTGACCAGATCTGAATAGCCATATACTTCTCTAACTTCCTATTACCTATCTCCTTCACCTACTCACTACCTTCAGTCTCACAATATATCCCAATTGGGGATGCTTCACTAGCTTCAGACCGGAGTAGATAGGATTCTTGAATGGTGTATACCTAAAAAAAATCGTTCATAAATAAAAGTTCGAGGGATGTGTGTTCTAGTCTAGTGGATCCGACATAGTTCCGAGTCAATTTCATATAAATGAGTTCTTAACTTTCAAACTGAATCCAGAAGGTTCCTCAGCAAAAGCTCGTAATAACGCAAGCTACAAAAAATAATGACTAAAATAATATTTTACCGAAAAAATTTAAGATTTCAATTTTTGGGTACCGACTTCACGTCAATGCGAAGAACTTTAAAAACCATTTAAAAAGTACAAATAATTATTTCAACAAAAACGAAATGCTTAGAACATTACTCAATTTATTTTTGAAAGCAACAACATCATGAAAGTTTTGTCGTGTAATAAAAGCACTTTCACCTGAAAACAAGAACTAACAATGCTAGTCTCAACTTCCATTGTTAGAATGGTGGAGGAGTTGTATAATTATACAGCCTCTCCACGAACAACTCTCCAGTGAAAAATCCTTCGTTATCTACTTGGTAACTGGACGAGGAAACTCAAGAATTATTATAGTGGAGAAAGCGAATGGTTATGTTTGAAAACAAAATACTATATTTAAATATATCTACTTTCAATTCTTTAAATTTAAATACGAATACGTAAATAAACAAGTTTTCCGACATCTAACTATCATTGTTTCGTTTAGTTAACACTACGTACTGGAAAGAAAAATCTGTTTTTAAGATAACGTAACAATAAGAAAAAAGTCTAAAATACATATTGAAAAGGGATTTATAAATGCCAAAATTTAAAAAAAAAACTTCCTAAGACGAAGATATAACCAATTTATTCGGGTTAAAATATTCCAAATCCCATATTTAGGTAGGGATAATAAAAAAATGTTAACCGAAACCAGGAGCAAAAAAAAATAACGAAATATTATTTGTATTTAATGTAAGTAGTACCTACCTTATTGAAAATTAAATTAAATACAAATTCATGTTGAATCACAACAAAATAAATTTTGTTTATTTTATTACACTCAGAAAACTTTCCGGTACGGTTTTTTATCTGTCTATAATTTTCAAGTCAACGGAAATTGTTTTCAATTGCAACGGCATTTCCACAAAAAGTAATGTATCTTGAACACTTCAACTGATTGTCAAAAACGAAAGCTAGACGTCATTTGTTTGGACCAAATTTTTCAATTATTTTTCCGCTTGAAAAAATAATATTGCAACTATAACGAAACCGGGTAGTAACTGCGATCATTAATACAAATTACGTAATTTATTTAAGCCTAACTTTTAACGTGGCAAATATTTTCAAAAAGGAAAGCCAATCTCTGTAAAAAGGTAATCAATTTATTTTGTAGAAACCTCAATTTAATTAAAACGTTCTTAGTCAGCTAATCAATTCCCAGCCCAGAAAAGGAATAAAAAAATACCCAGAGCAGATAAAATTTTTTGTTATTATTAAAGTTATACTTCAATTCGCCGTAAAGATCATTCGAGTTTAAAGGGATTCGAGCTTTTCAATTTTGAATCACCTCAGAAATAAGTAGGACTCTTGGGAGGCTTACCTTTTTGATACTTGCTGAATAGCGGGGAAACGTGAAAAAGACATAAACAATCAAAAGCGATTACTATTTATCTAGAACCTTTGAGAAAATTAGTAAGGCTTAAGTATTCGGAAATAAGCAAGACGCTGAAATTGTTCGCAAGAGAAATGATTACGCTTAATTTTTTTATAACGGAAAAGTTGAAATGCTGAAAAAGTCTTCTTAACACAATTTTGTTTTAAATAAAGTGTTTCTAACTAATTTATAGTTTTGTCGGTAAAATAAAAAGAAAATAATTTGTGAATATCAGATGGTAGAAAGGATCTTATTTGGTTACACTTTAAATTAAATTTTATTTTATGAATTCTAACCAAACCCGATAAAAAATATAATAAATTAATTAATGAATTAAAACACATTGAGGACTCGTATTTAACGGGACTCTAATTCATATTTTTGAAAGAACTACTTAGCTATCACTTGCTCCATGGTTTGATACATATTAATAAAATATATTTGGGTTGATAGTTCCGCTAGAAACCCTTGCCATAATAATTCAGGGAAAGAAATTACGTCTGTTCCTCAATCAATATTATTTGTAACAAAAATTTATCATTAATAAATTGTAGGTCCATGGTAATAAAATACCTCGTATTATCAATAAAAATAAAACAAAGTTAAAAAACTCACAACTTAATAGGGCCCTTAATCACAGCGTAGCTCATTGACAGTGAAGATTTATTGCTTACCTGAAAGAAAAGAAAACATTTATTATACATAGACGTAATGAAAATCAATATGCATTTATTATCGGCTTAAAAAACTGCTTTAGGATTATTAAACTTCATTTCAGGTTAAAAGGGGTTTTTCGTTTACCTTATTAAACTAGAAACCACGTTCATTTACTATTTCAAGGATCGCAGCATATCTAGGTAACGCTTTTCCCATTACTGAGCGTATGATAAAGTGAGAGCGTCCTTATAGTGTCGTCGATAAATTAAAATTAAAGCTCTGAGAGTTTCCACGAGCTTTCGCCGGGAAGTTTCACATACCAGGGAGTTTACTCCCAAAGCTTTCATGCAGCGAGTATGCAGGTAACACTCTGACATCTATTGGAAATTTTGTAAACTGGAGTTATCGGATAACGAAGGGTTAATGAAACTGGGGCAATGGAAACACAAAATACGCTGAACGTGGTTGTCACTGAAGAGAAAGACATCGTATTAATTATAATGTGTGATGATATTAACACGAAAGCTATTTTCGTGAATACAAACATGCTTTTAATAAAAATATCAACTAAACATCTTTCTGGAAGTGATTTTAGCTATGAGGGGGGAGGATCTTTTTAATTGAAGGAAAGATAAGAATAATAAAACTAAGCATAAGATAATATTTGAAATACAAAACCGTTAACTGTGACAGTAAAACGTGTTATCCATGAAACCATATCAGTGTTGGCTTGTTATGTTATCGAAGAAACCGTCAATGAATGAAACCTTCCGTGCTGCACCGGTGGCGAAGCCGCCAATCACACTAATTATTCGGAACAGTTTCGTTGACATACAGGTAGATCAAAAACAGAAAAGCAATTCTAGACAAGCCTTGGAGAAGTTCAATAGCATTTGAACAAAAAAACACTGACATGGAATGAAGGAGATCAGACCGTTGCGTTGGTCGCCAAACTTCTGTGTGAAGACGGAATATCATTTTAATGAAAATCTACATGAATAATTATGTACACAGAAAACAAGGGATATCTTAATACCAAAGCTTTCAGTAAAATAAAAATATAAAGATTAATTGAACCAATAATAAACAACATCGTTTTCATTCTAAAAATAGATTATTCCCTTTTAAACACTCTAGTAATTTATTCGGAACAACTCATACAGGTCTCACAGAAATCATTGTGACGCCCTTACCATTGTGGTTAGAATATGATCTAGACTGTATTAGATAGAGAAAAAACCGCTTTATTATCATATCTAAAAGTTAACCGCGAAATCATTAATATGTATACATTTATGAAATACACTACATTGCACTTACATTGCGATTTGAAAAAAAAAAATTCTTAATTTTTACTAACTATTTTTATAAGGAACGACAAAAATGGGAGTTGACGATAACGTTTATAATCATTTGCCTAATAAAATAAGTGAGTTTTTTTCATTATTAGTAATTTTACAAAAAGATTTTTTTTTTTAAACGTAAGCCAAAATGTGAGCCATTGTTGAAACTTTTTTAAGTTGGCATTCAAAAATTTTATACCATAAAATTAATTGTTATTTAAAAATTTTGTATTTCAAAAGTGTTTATTTCGAATTATAAAATTTGAAAGCGTATTTCATTTTTCAGTTTTCGGATTCTTTCAGAAATCTTCCATTTATTTGGATTTCATTGCAAAACGGAAATATACTTAAAAATACCTATTGATAAAATAGGCCCGAAGGGTTAATATTAAACACAAAAATCTTACATTTTATCATATTAAAACTGCTTCAAAATCCGAATGTTAATTTTGGCGAGGGTTTAATTTCATCTAGCTTGAAACTTGTTAGAAGTTGCATGAAGCATGATAGATGGCGGTAGAAAACAATATTTCACTGAACTGATTCTGTCACCAAATGGCTGTAAATCAACAGAAACAGAATTCAAAAATAGCGAAGGTTATAATTCAGAGAGCGAAAACGGCGAATGTTTTCAACGTGCGAATGGAGGTTCTTTCTTCTGACAGGGAGGGACTGAATTTGATATACCGACCTAATGTTACATGGACAATGATATATATGACGAATTTTCAATTAACATCTGACAAGCACACATTCCCAATTTTACATGTTGAGAATTTGATCATGAAAAACTGGTCGATCCATAAATTATAAGCATATAAAATTAATTTGTAAACCATCTAAGAGCCGGTTTATCAGAATAAGTATATTTTAAGTTGGATTGGTTTGTAAGGTTTCCTATTAGAGATATTTTAAGACCGCGAATGATATAAAAAGGTAGAATAATAAATATAAACCGGTCTCTAAACGGTGTTACAAAGATAAAACACCTCGCTTTATATTAAAATCTAAAGGATAAGCATAAAATAATTAAAATGTACACCTTTATGAAATCAAATTTTCCAAACGCAATTTGAAAAAAAAATTATGAAACATTAAGAATTTTTTAATAAATATTTTTATATGAAACGATAAAAAAAAGTTAACGATAACGTTTATAATACATTTACCTAATAATATGTAAAGGAATACCTACCTAGAAATGCATAGGATTCCTTTATGTTCGAATTTTAAATGGGTGTTGTCATGGAGACAGAAAATGAGAGATGATTGTTGTTTTGTTGTCTAGCTGGGTAGCACAGATTGAAGTAATAAGAAGATTGAAAAATAAGTTTATAATTAAAAAGTGATATAATATTTTGAAGACGGACAAATAACTTTAATTGTAGTTTCTTTGTCAGCAAAGCAACTCGTGATATTTGTATGTCACATTATTAATAAAAAATTACAACAAAAAGAAAAATTGTCTTATATATATTTACCTAATAATATATGCATATGTTTTTTTTTTTCGTTCAGTAATTTTAGATAGAAAAAAACATAAGGTGAGTCATTTTTATAAATTTAACGTTTGCATTAAAAAAATATATATTATTATTTCAAATTATAAAATTTGAAAGCGCATTTAATAAACTTTTCAAAAAAATTTTAAGTTTTTGGATGCGCTCAGAAACATTCAATTTATTTGGATTTTATTGCAAAGCGAAAATATGTTGACCTTCCGACAAAATAGGGCCGAGCCCTGAGGGGTTAAAGTGATAAATAAGACGGCGATAAGTACGCCTAATAAAAATAATCAAATAACAGGAAATTCAGTTGTGAAACACGACATCGCAACAAAGATTCAAATAATTCAGAAAAGAACATTCATATAAGTTGAAAAAAATCATTGAATGTCACCCCTGTTTACCCAAATCCCCAAAGTATTAAGTATATATATACCATAGTTTAAGTGATAATCGTACCAGTCTGAAGATGGCCTTAAAATGCTGTAACCAGTTATGGTCAGAATTGAATTAAGTTGAGAAAGTTTAATATATAGTTTAATTATTAAATCTAAGAGACATACACATCATTCCGAAGAAAATATGATCTTCAAAACTTGATCAAGCACACCGGCCGCTATTAAGAGCGAATAACCAGCAAATTTAAATTCAGATTGCGACGTCAGCGCTACACACTCGCTAGCGGGCATTTTTAGAACTAGAGTTCGTTCCGCTCCAAGCTTGGTTTCGAGATCTACTAGCTCACGCGCTAGGACTGTATAGACGCCACAGTATGGGTCAGATGAAGATGTTAAATTCTCGCTTCCAGAATTTTGATGAGTAGTAGTTATTTGTAATTTGTATATCGAAGTGCATAAACATAAATAGATACAAGTAAAATGCGTAAACCCAGTAGGTATTAAGTAGATACCTACATGAATAAACAATTTGTTATATTCTTTTTAATATTTTGTTTTTAATTGTATTTTACGGCCATTAGATATCTCAGTATCGCCCTGATGTAAGACCACCATTAAGAATTGAAACGTTGCTTGAAATGGCTTTAGCCGTGTTTAGTGAACAGATCTGAATAGCCAGGTACTTCCCCACCTTCCTCTTCCCTATATCCTTCCCCTCCCCACTACATTCAGCCTTACAACATACCCCAATTAGGGATGCCATAGTCCCACTGGCCCCAGACGGGAGCAGTTGGGACTCTTGTACGGTATTAATGAAAAAAAATTAGTAATATTCAGTTGGATTGTAAAAAATTACTCATTTTAAAATATTTATTCGTGTGCATATTTGTTTATTATATATTTATGTGAATACCGCACAAGAGACCCAAATGCTCCCGTCTGGAGCCGGTGAGACTATGACGTGACTATGGGGTATATTATGAGGCTGAAGGTGGTGGGGAGGGGAAGGAGATGGGGAAGAGGAAGGCGAGGAATTTTTTTATTTTATTTATTTAATTATTTTCATATTACATTAGGTTATAATAATGACGTATTGCCCATCTCACTAGGTGTGAAACACCTGTGTTGAGATGGCAATTTACAGAGTGGTTATAATCTATGATTTTGTTTTATTAATATTATGAACATGACAGCTTGATATAAAATCTTTTTTTTCTAAGTAATATACAATTCAAGTATGTTATATGAACATTGCAGTAGGTACATGGTTACATATTTACACACAGTAGGCATAAAGGTAAGAATGTTATTAAATACTCCTGATAAATATGTTTATTTGAGGTGATCAATGATTCTACTTTTAAATGCACTTTTGGTTTGAGTGTTTCTTATTTCAGTAGGTAGAGAATTGAATAGCTTTGTTGCATTATATTTAAAAGTTCTTTGTCCATAAGAGGTTTGACAAACTGGGATGTTAAAAGATTTTACATTTGACTCTCTTAGGGCTCTAGTGTTTTTTCGTTCCTCAAACATATGTGTATTTTTAAATTGGTGAAGCAGAATATTTTTTGAATACAGTTTTTGCAGGTTAGGAACATTTAGTGTATTAAAAATAAAATCAGTGCCTACCTGGTAGTGGAATTACCTGGCTATTCAGATCTGGTCACTAAACACGGTCATAGCCATTTCTAGCAAGTTTCAATTCTGAATGGTGGTCTTACACCACCCAGGGTGATACTGAAAGTATCTTCCACTCTGGAACGTGACGCAAATATATTATTTTTAATTTAAATAATTGTGAAATAACCCAAATTATTAAAATAAAATTAATTTGCCTACGCCGGGATTCGATCCCACGACCTTCGGATTGCGAGTCAAGAGCCCTACCCCTTGACCACGCCGGCCGTCAATAGGTAGTATCAGTAATTTGGAAGGCGGGTATAAGTACCGCCGCCCCGGGAACCATGTATTGGATTATCAACACCTCTGCCATAGGTCACCCCAAGTGACTTAGCAGGGGAGCTCGGGTTCATGGGGCGAGGTTCGTCTACGTGGAAGGTCGGATAAGGAGAGACCGTTTTTTTTTACAATCACTCGACACACTGCCTATCTCTACTTTGGGAATGCTGTGTGGAGGCTCGTTTTAGGGAAAGGAAGGAGAGGAACTTCGGAGAAGGAAAAGGGTATTAGGGGTGGGTAGAAATCTGGGGGGTCAGCGTGTCCAGGAGTGCGGATGTATGAGGCCATCCCTCCCACTGCGGTGCAAGGCGATGTTCCGAGAGGGTAAGGCTGGAGAAGTCAAAGGGACTCCCTCAACCACGTTTTCTAGATCCGACCTGCCATGCAGCTGGTGGGCAGACGCATCCGCCGCCAAGACCTGAACAAACCTCACCCCCACGAACCAAACGTTGCGAACCACTTTGGATGACCTACGGCAGACGTGTTGGTTATCTAATAAATGGTTCTCGGGGCAGTGGTACCCATACCCGATTCTCGTGTTTGTTATTTTTGTAATACGAAAAATGGATATAAAAAAGGCCTACCCTCCCACCCCCCCCCCCCCCCCTAAACCCCCCTCCCCTCACCCCCCACCTCTAACACCTCTCCACCCCCCGGCTCCTTTACCCCCCCCCCCCCCCCCCCCTCAGCCACCCCTTTCATCTCATCACAACTCTCCTCCAACCTCTCTCCCTTGGGAGCTGTTGGACTCTTATGCGGTATTACATAACAATATTTTTTTGGAGCATTTGGGACTCTCGTGCGGTATTCACATAACAATAATTTACAATATATATATTTTTTTTTTATTTAGTGTGCTTTAGAGTCTTTAGACCACACGACTGAAGTAAAACTTAACAAACTTATAACAATAAATTTTAAAAAAAACGTGCTTCTCAAACGGACAGCTGTATGCGACCTGCGGACGTGTCGGACGAAAACACAAAAATTTATGTGAACCTATTCAAAAGCACTTCAACAAACAGAATTAAAGCGCACAAACCCTTTCTTTCTTTGAGTGGCCTTGCAACGCCCGCCGGGTGTCCGCTATATATAATGTTATATAGTGCAGGCGCTTGCATTATAATGCAATTTTCCGGGACTTGGGATGGAACCATTACAGTTTAGTTGACCCCGAGGTTATAGTGGCCTTGCAACGCATGCCGGGTACCCGCGGTATATAATGTTATATAGTGCAGGCGCTTGCAATATAATGTAGTTTCCCGGGACTTGGGATGGAATCATTACAGTTTAGTTGACCCCGAGGTTACAGTGGCCTTGCAACGCATGCCGGGTACCCGTTGTATATAATGTTATATAGTGCAGGCGCTTGCAATATAATGTAGTTTCTCGGGACTTGGGATGGAACCATTACAGTTTAGTTAACCCCGAGGTTACATTGGTCTTGCAACGCATGCCGGGTACCCACTGTATATAATTTATTTATTTATTTACGGAAAAATAGTCCATTAACAATAATACGAACAACATGCGTTCGTTAAGGCCCGACCCGCCTGGCAATCGATCACCGTTCGCATCGATTACCGTTCGCAGGACATTTTTCGTAACAATCATCACTTTTCGTAACGCATTTACCAGCTTACCCCCCATATGTCGAGCGTGCGCAAAGAAGTTTTACTTCAAAAAAATTATTTTGAAGCTGTTGGGACTCTTGTGCGGTATTCACATAAGAATAATTTACAATAAAAAAAAAATTCTAAATTTTCATAAAAATATTCAATGAACATGAATTTTTGCGTTCGATAAACCCTGTAGTTTTTACAAACACGAAACAATGAAATCGTATTATTTGGTTTCGTTTGAAATTCGTCATTTCGGAATATTACGATACAGAGCGCCGCGGAGACAACCGCCGGCTGCCACGTTTGCGGGCAGAGTGAATTCTCAATTCTCGAGTCGTCGAGCTATAAGAAAAATGGTAAAACGCGAGCTGTAAATTAATTAATATTAATTACTTCTTATGATTATTTTTCGATCAAAATTTTTATGACTTGTCAATAATGTCTTAGCAAAATAAGTATTTTCAAAAAATCTCGAAATATATTAGTTTGGAAGTACGCAAATAAATACACAAACTGGCCAATTTACGTCAAGAAACACATGTACGTATATATTTTTTAATGATTTTATTTAAACTAAAATTAAAATTCTAAAACATACTTTTACCAGATAATGTATGGATTTATTTAACTGCATGATTATATGATTTGAAATTGGTGTTGTATAATACATGTACTTTTTTGAAAATATAGCAAATCTGCCAACGACCTATGGTATAACCTTATTATACTTAAAATAAACATTTTTTCTCAAACTTTAATCCATACTTTTACTAGATAAAAGAACAATCTTTCAAAATCAATTTATATTTGTTTGTGGAAACGAGTCAATAAGTCTAAACACTGATTTAAAAATGACATATTTCTGGTTTCTCTGGTAATGTCCTCTTAAAAACAATCCCTCTGAAAATCTTTCTGAGAAGCCTTTAAGTCATAATTCAGTACAAATTTTACCAACACACAAAAATATTATATACTAGCTGGGTTACCCGGCTTCGCTCAGGACAACAAGATAGTGTTCTGGAATGTTGCACAATGATGTTCCCGAATTCCTATTCCTGATCATTCCACGACATACTCCGCCACTCCTTCCACAACTTTCTACAGCTCTATGGAACCTTCTAGAACTTTCCGGAAGACTGTTCTAGAAATTTCAAGAGGGCGAAATTTTCAGCCCTTATATCTTTAAAAGCAAGGCCTTTAGGTAAAAACGGATACCCTTATTCCCTAGGGGGGATAGAGATCTACCACACCATATAACTCCCTTGATCGAACCGAGACTCGTTTCTGAGTTTTTGCGAGCTGCACTTTTTTTTGGACTTTCTTTTATAATACATGCCATATTCAAAAAAATAAAATGTTACTCCTTACATGTCCTTTCCCGTGCGTTCCCCTCCAGCGTTCCACTTCCACCTTCCCCGCCACCGCTCTCCCGCTCCCCCGTCCCGCAAACCCCCCTGGCACTGCATTTCTTGACTCCTCTCCCGCGCGGCCCGTAGCCGAAACTTTTTTCTAATACTAACATTTTTAAACTCGTGATATCTTTCTAATTAAATATCCGAATTGAAAAATTCAAAAAGTTAAATAAAGATATTGAAGCTGTCTTGAATATGAAGTAATTTATTTTGATAAGGATTAAAACCAAGATACAAATAAAGAGCCTCTTCAAGCGGCGACATATTAATTAAAATTTTAAAATAAAAGAATACTTATTGTGGCATAACCATAATAGTAAGACATATGCTGTCGCAACCTTTTTTGTAGATAATGATGTGTTCTATAAAGTCGTACTACATTATTTTATTCTATCATCAATAGTTTTCGCAGCGCACGCGATTTAAAGAATATTTTAGGTAATTTTTTTACACCCTGGGTTACATTATTCATGTTTTAGTAAGGTTGCCTATTTTTTTTTAAATATAATATAGCCTATGTCACCCAGGGATAGTGTAGCTTCCCAACAACGAAAGAATTTTTCAAATCGGTTCAGTAGTTTCGGAGCCTATTCGATGCAAACAAACACACAAACAAACATACAAACAAATATTACCTCTTTATATTATAGTGTGTTAGATTAACAACGGTGAGTGCGTAATGACGTTTTACTCTCGGCAAAACACTATTAACTAAGACCTCGTCTGGCTCGCAGACTTGTATGCACCACTTTGATCCCATATTATACAAACCAAAAATATATCTATTCTAAAAATTCAATGTTAAGAAGACCGTGAAGTCTGCCAGTAACTACGCATTATTTCATTCACGAATTGAATATGGAATCACAGGATGGGGATCTGCTTCACATAAGTACATATACAATCTGAATACAATTCAAAAAGGAATCATAAAGACAATACTGATGGTACCCATTAAAACGCTTTCAAATGAAATTTTCAATAGATTCGACGTACCAAATGTACAACAAATAAAAATATATATTATTGAAGCAATTCAAAAACACTGAATCTTCCACTAGACCGTGTATGCATAACACTAGATAGAAAAAAACCTAATGAAGAAATTTAAAACGACAAAGAAGATAAATAAGCTATTATTAAATAACTCTAGTCCGCCTCGGCACAGAACCCACTAGTGAGGTGGACTAATAAATACAATATCTATACATACTTAAATTCACCATCATATTTTGTATATAAAATTGTTTTATATAGTCGCTAAAAAATAAATAAATAAAAGAAACTCTCTAAAAATATGATTTCGGCACTGAGATGAAGCAAGCATTTGTTACAACATGAACTTTCGGCCGTAGCACACATTTTTACTCATATTTGGTCGAAATTGGTATTTTTCGAATTCATCAATGAATTCCACGAATCCCTTTTAAGCGTGTTAACTGCTATGAGGGCGGAAATAAAGAGCATAGGGCGCTAGCGGCCAGATACACCGATTAATCATCGCATTCGGGAATGTTCAACGTATTTGCAAGTGATGGGAGTCGTGGCACACCACCCCCTAACAACCCCTTACTACCTACCAGGGGGGCAGCATTGGAAGGGGATGATTACGGGATGTGTAACGCTGATGTTATATGGAAATGTTTGGTTAAAGTTATGCGTACAAGACTTAGGAGGATACGTTGGAAATGTTTTAATTAATCGATATTTGATTAAAGAAAACTGATTGACGACCCAAATGTAACCTAGAAAAGGATGCCCTTGGCTCCAGATTCAAAGGTCGTGGAATCAAAATTCGGCGAAGGAAAATCAAATAGCAATGGTCAATTAATTAAATAAATACAGTTTTTTTCATTTAGAATCTCAACTCATGGAAATATAAAAGAAACTATAAATACTCGCGATGATGGTGGTATACGCTTAAATACACAACAAAATTCCTGTTCTATGTTTATAAATAAAATAAACACATAAATCAACAAAGGGTTGTGATTATTAAAATAATATGATTAAAATCACTCGACATATATATCGGCTTGATAAAACCCTTCTGAGAAGGTTATATTTAGATTTGATTTGATTAGACATGTTTGATTTGAATGCAAGCAAGATAATATTTGGGTTAAGTGAAAATAACATTACCATAATATGAAAGAAATTTTATCGTAATTTTTTTACATTGGCTCCAGAATATAATTTTATAATAGGAATATAATTTTCCCTAAGGCCTACGTCATCTTAGGGACGCTGTGTGGAGGATCTTTTTTTAGAAAAGGGAGGAGAAGAAGTTCTGGGAAGGAAAAGGTATGAGGGGTGGGTAGGAATCTAAGGGTCAGAATGTCCAGGAATGACGGACATATGAAACTATCCTTTTAACTGAAGTGCAAGGTGATGTGTCTAGAGAGTCCGGAAGGAGAGGTCAAAAAGTCTCCATCAACTAGTCTCTCTCCGATCCGCCATATAAAAGGTTGGCAGACGCATCCGCCATCGAGAGCTTTACAAACCTCACACAAACCCCCTGATAAGTCACCAAACTTAGTGAATCATTTGGGGTGACCTATGGCAAAGGTGTTGGTTATCCAATAAATGGTTATTGGGACGGCGGTAAGCCTATTCGCTTTATGCTCAAATTGAAAAAATATACTCCCTTAAATATTAAATTCCATTTTGAATATGCACATAACGGGGTCAAACTAAGATTGAAAATAAACAGAGGAAAAAGCTATAAAGAAAACCAAATATTATAAGTTAAGAAGAAGAGTGTTTGTGTCTTTTCATTAAGCTAAGAAATATATGTTTTGGGTGTAATATTTATCACCTAAAAATGTGCGCTCTGGAACGTGAAAATCCGATAAAAGGCAAAGGACTTCGCGCGAGGCTAAAAACGTCTTATATAGTAGAGACTTATGTAACTAACGCGTTATCCTATATAGACGATGTGAAGTTATGGATCTCCGCAAATTCAATCAATTTACGACCCTAGTAGGACGTTAGATGGCCAGAAATAATTGTAACTTATCGGCTGCAGTATATTGAGGGACATTGTCCAGAGTCCAGAGGGTAGGCCGTGTAAAGCTGGTAAGATTAAAGGATTAAGGGAGCGAAGAGCTGCATAGAGGGTCCAAAGTGTACCTAAGGTACGATCAGTAGAATAAACTATCGTCGAGCTCGTAGAGGACACTGTAATCCCGAAACGGATCGCATTTACTATATGAAATTGAGATGATAACGTGCCCGCCTTTATGTTTAAGAATATACATATGTTCGACAGATAAAACTACGTACCTACCTATGTCAATAATTTTATTAGATCGTTATTATCTATCGTTCTCTCAGGGGTCGCAAAAGTTGGGCATAACTGTTAAGAGTATAACCTTAAAATTTTGACTTGAATAGTACTTTTGGCTGCATACCGTGGCTTGAACACGCTATATCGCCGGATTACAGTCAGAAGTCAAATGATTTGAAGCCGCCACCTCCGGATCGCTAGTTGAAAGCCTCGCCCTTCAACCACGGAGGCTATTTTTAATCAGATACGAGCTAAAATAATAACAAAGTCGATTTATTTAAATATTCATTAGTACTTTTTCTTTTATTCATTGATTACAACTGATTTTACATAGGGATTAAAGTTTTTATTTTAATAATCTTAGGAAAAAGATGATGAAAAAATAAACTAAGTGGCTTTTCGCAAACATTGTGACAACAAATGGTAATATTTTTTTTATTTCGCAAAAAGTCACCAAGAGATTAAAAAGAGGAATTTTTAATACATTTTATTGATTATTTTATGTACATTGCCACATATAATCCCATTTTCAGTCAAGTCATTAAAATATCTAAGTGATTTTTTTTAACAATATTTGTATAATATGCACTTAGTGAATATAAGTTGGTTAATCAGCTATAAATGAGGTGTTATTGGACGTAATGATTTATTTACTGGATAAAGCCTGATAAAATAAGGTGCATTACGACTTCAAACTGTAAGTTATTGAGTTTTATAAAAAAACTAGCTGTTGCCCGGCATGCGTTGCTAAGCCATTTAATAAAAAATTGTTTCTCCCTGCGTGTCCTTTTCCATTCGTCCCGTTCCCCCTCCTTTCCGGCGTCCAATTCCCACTCCACCTCCTTCACCTTCCCTCTCCCCACTCCAATCCCCCATTCTCCCTTCCCCCACCCCGCGAACCCCCTCTCAAGTTCACCTCCCCCCATCCAGGTTCCCCTCCTCCTCCCGGGTTCCCCCCCCCCCCCCCCTCCCGCGAACCCTCTACCCGAGAACCCTTTCCCTCTACCGCATTCCATACATTCAGTCCGGGTACATTCAGTTTTAAAACAGCTTGCGTACCACTTTTTATACAAATTTCATAATGCCAGAGCTCACCATTAGTTTTATACAAACATTGTCCTGACAATAACGAACACAAAAACATAATCCAATTTGGTGCAGTCGTTCGGAAATTATGCGCGTACATACATTTCGGCGATTCATTTTTTTATATATTATAGATATAGAGAGATGTCGCTTAATGTTTATGGCAATACATCGATGCTCTTTATTTCGAAAAAATGACTTATTGATAATTACAAAGAACCTACGCAGAACATCCATGGTTCAGCAATTTGATAAATCGAGGGTGATAAACAATGAGGTTTTCACATCTGTTCTACGGTTCTTTTACAATAATCATAGACTAATTTTGAAAAAAAAAACAAGCCTCATCAACAATGCTTACCTAAAAAACTCAAAAACACAAATAACTAATACAGTTTGAATGTAGTCTTTCCATAAATAGCACACAGCGCAAAAATAATTCACAATTGAGACACGGTAACAAATTTTACTGGTGATCAAATAAATCCAAATAAATAATGATTGCTGGATATTTCCACTACCTTCTTGGTCGAGGGGCATGGCTCTCGACGAGCAATCCGGAAGATGAGTGTTAAAATCCGGGCGTGCGCAAATAAATTTTATTTATTTATTATTGTTATTTCACAATTTAATTATTTTTAAATAATATATACTCTCAATACTGCCCTGGTCTAAAACCAACATTCGGAATTGAAGCGTTGCTTGAAATGGCTTTCGTCGTGTTTGGTGACCAGATCTGAATAGCCAGGTACTTCCCCTGCTCATCTCCCTCCACTCCCCACAACCTTCAGCCTTACTACATACCCAATTGGGGCTGCCGTAGTCTCAATTACTCCAGACGGGAGTAGTGAGGTACGGCTCTTGTGACGTATTAACATTAAACTTTTTTTTAAATGTGTGTCCAAAAAACAGGTATAGTAGTAGTATGTCAATTAAGAGCAGAAAATATTAAAAATAACTGTCAAATATTCTTTTAAACCGCATTGACACTGAATTTTTTAAAAACATTTTTTTTGTTTTTAAAGAAGAAAAAAAAAGTCGAAGAAGCACTGTTGTTAAGTTTACCTACCTAATGACATAAATTTGATTAAATGATATTTTACAACGGATATATTATTGTAATGAAAAAATATTTTTTCACTTTTATGACATTTTAATTTTTTACAAAGATATAGATAGGTTGCATAGCTTTTAATTTTCTCCATGAGTTATATTTTAAGATATGCCATTTGAACAACGGTGGCGCCCTCCTATATTTTCTACTCTAATTTGACAAACTGTTGGTACTTCATATTTTTCATAATTTGAAATAAAGTAGGTATATTATTTTAGTGAAAAAAGTAATTAAGAGATTACACATTTTTCAAATGTTAGGAAGATCTGTTTTAAACGAAAAATGTTGCTTTATTCCATTATGTTTATACCATTAACAACTAAAGTAGAACAGTGTTGCCGAGGTAATGTTTAAACGAGGGGTTGTTCGCTTAATCCATCCGCATTAGACACCCTTACCTGTGGTGGAAACACAAATAAATTACCTGCAATCAAGCCGCAGTTTTTCCTGTTGTTTTATCACCTGTGGTTCCCGCGTTGTGGGACCTTTGTAGTGCTTTAATTTACGAGAACCGCGGACGCAAATACAGGCGAAAATATGTAAGGAATTTAATACAATGCCAGTATAATAAATTAGTGGTTTCCAGAAAGCTAAAAACAGGTAGTAGGATAGGATAAAAAAGGTAGAAAACTAAAATTAAAATCCTTGGTTAAATTCGAGTATGTATTTTTAAGCCATGCTTTAAAAGTAGGTTGGGCTCTAGTGCATTATTATAATTTTTTTTTACATTAGCTCCACACAGGAGGAATTGATAAAAATAATTTCCCTCTGGCCTATGTCATCTTTGGGGATACTGTGGGGAGGGTCTTTTTAGGGAAATCATGCATAATCTATGAAATCTATGATGACGCTGTCTAAGTTGGTCATCTGGAACATAGAGACTCACGCGCTCCAAAATGGCTGAGTTATCAATATAGCCTCGCAGCAGTCTGAATAAGTGGGTGGTGGCATACCCCTCTCTTCTGAGCTGCAGGGAGTGAAGTCCCAGCATGCCCAGAAGAAAGTTCGTCGGGTAGAGCCATAGATAGTGGTCGTACTCCCTCATGTAGAGAAATCTTAAAAACTTTTTTTGAACCCTTTCAAACATAAGGGATCATCCCACTTTATGAGGATTCTAGATAAGCGAACCACTCTCCAGCCTATTGCGGACCAGGGAGAAGTATAAATTCAGAGCACGGGTATCGCGAAAATCTCTGACGGTTATATGAGGACGAAATTACTAATAAAGCTTACTTTCATACATAATACCAAGATCCTTTATATTTGAAACTCGTTTGAGATTATGACCGAGCATAGTGTACCTGTGGTAGGTGAGACTGGTATGCTCTGGTAAAAGTCAGAACTACGCATTTCAAGACATTGAAATGAAGCTGGTTTCGTTGACTCCATTCTGAAATGTTATCAACATCAGCTTGAAGGCGCTGCCAGTCCTCAATATTTCTTATTAGAAGAAATAATTTTAGATTGTCAGGGAACAGCAAAAAGCGAGAAAAACGGAGGACTCCAGCAATGTCATTAATGAAAATAGAAAAGAGAAGAGACCCTAGGATCGATCCTTAGGGAACCCCAGAAAAACGAGAAATTCAGCAGATTGGAAGATTCCGTGTGTGACAAATTGCTTTCTGTTCTTGAGGTAAATTTTTAAAAACTTTAACATCCGAAGGGAAAAATCCGACTGGGCAAGTTCTATGAGTAAGATATCATGATTCACAGTATCAAAGTATTTGGAGAAGTAGTTATACGAACAGTCTACTTGGTATCCACTATCTAGGGACCTAGCAACATAGTCGGTGAAAACCATCGGATTGGTTTCAGTGGATCTTCCTTTCCTGAAACTATGCTGTTCGGGGATAATGTATGCGTCTATCTGAGGCATAAGGAATTTATGAATTAATTGTTGAAATAGCTTAGCTGTTAGCAGGAGCTGAAAGTATGGCAACTGGTCTATAATTTTCGATTAACTTTTTCGAACCTTTCTTAAAAATAGGACATATTTTTGGAAGTTTTCCATACTTCAAAAAAGTGGAAGTAGTAATAGCGAAGTTAATGATAAGACATATAATGGTGTTTTTAGGAGCTCGGTGCACCCTTTAATAAAAAATACGGGAACGAAGTCTGGTCCGATAGAGGGTGAGTTCTTCATGAGACTTATGGCACTCATAAGGTCAGATTCCGTAAATATATCGAAATCAAAGTTTGAAGCTCCTCTGGTAGTAAATGTAACCGTATTATTAATATGTACAAGTGGAGGGTCTTTATTGTAGACCGATTGAAAATGATCAGCAAATGCCTTAGCCACACTCAAGCCACGAAATTCTTGATTACCTTTCATCATAGTGTGTTCAAGACCACCATCCTTTAATCTTGGGATCATGCGTGATGTTTTCCTCGATTTCAGACACGTAGGCTCGATAGGCCACTCGAAACTCGCGCCTAACTAATGCTCGGTAAGAACTAAACAGATCGTATTCACTCTGAAGGCCTCCAGTTTTCCAACGCTTATGGAGGGCGTGTTTGATCTCTATATTCGAGATGACTTCTCTCGAGAACCACTTCTCAGATACTATTTTCCCCGTTAATATCAATTAGGATAAACTCGTAAATCATTTTAATAATTTAAAATTACGGCGCGCAGCGAAAAAGACGTACGTCCTGCCGGCGAACTATCTGGAGCACTGAAGGGGTAAGATGGGTTTCTATGGGTCTTCTACCGCCCCCCTGAAAGTCTGAAACGCCCCCCAATTTGCTCTTGGTCTTCCACCGCCCCCCTGAAGGTCTGAAACGCAGCCAAGGGGGCGTTATCGCCCACGTTGAGAACCTATGATTCAGATGAACGATTCAAGACATTTGAAAATTCTTTTTATCTGACTTGTATAAATATTTGACGGCTTTCATGGTGGAGAGTTCATTTGATTAATTTGTGTTATTTCATACTCATGGAATGTTCCAGAGCGGAAGATACTCTCAGTATCGCCCGGGTGTAAGACAACCGTTAAGAATTGAAACTAACGTTACTTGAAATGGCTTTGGGCGTGTTTGGTTACCAGATCAGAATAGCCAAGTACTTCCGCACCTTTCTCTTCCCTTTATCCTTCCCTTCCGCACTACCTTCAGCCTCCCAACGTACCTCAATTGGGAGAGCCATAGTCTCACAGGCTCCAGACGGTTAGGAGGAGTTGGGACTCTTGTGAGGTTTCACATGGAAAATAAAAAAAAATGGTGGTAATATTTTCATTGTTGGCAATCACAAAATTTTCACCCATTCAACGTATCTACATTTCTACCGTCAAACCCGTCCTAAAATAAACTTCAGCAAGTTAAAAAAAATGGAAATTGGCGATGACAATTTCCGGAGCAAAATGGCCGCCGGAAATGAAGGAATTGCTCTTGTACATCGCCGGTAAATATTTCGTACCAAATACTGCAAAGGAAAAAATTTCAGATGTTTTTTGCAATTTTAGGTTAGGTATTTCTGCATGGACTTGAAAATAAAATCTATATCAAAAGGCAGAATAAATAATATAAAATAATAATTTTAGATGAAAAAGCAACAATTTAGAAATTTAAACAATGTAATAGAAATATCAAAATTATATTGGGCGACATCTATTACCAGAGGTAGAAAACAGTGAACATTCTCACCCCTAAATTAGCGAGTATTTTTTCTTAGCAAAGACGCAAACCATTTCTACAGAATACTAAAATTTACCACTCCCTTATTTTCCAGGAATAATTTATAAAACGTTATACAAAATATCAACAGATGGCTCTATACGAAATCAAAGGTTGTTGGAAAATTTCACAAAACAGCGAATGCATTTGATAAATTTGTGAAATTTTCAATTTACACTAAAAATTACCATCTGATCTTTGTTATTACTTCATTTGAAAACTATTTCTAAAAAAAATAATAAACAATGAAAAATATTGGGTCTTGTATTATTTTGAATAGGATGACGAATGTTTCAATGCACCAAAGTTCATAATAGAGATTAAGGACGGATTGTTTCTAAAAATTATAACATATCAAATTTCACAGTCAAAATTCAAGTTATGTGGAAGTTCTATTCAAGTCTTGTTACTATTTTATCATGGGCCTGTTGTTTGACAGTTAGTACACAAATCGGTCGTCCAGTAGATTAGTCAATTAAAATACTAAGTTTTGAGATGAAGAGAAAATTGTATATTTGAAAGCTCTTCAAAAAAAATATTATTTACACGTTTCTGTGTTTTAAATACGCTAAACAATAATACTGGGAGGCTTAACGGTCCTGTAACATTTATTAATATATTTTGAAATGTCCTACAAGTTTTTCGGTAGTATAATTGAATTGTTAATGTTTGTGAGTATTCCGAATATCGTATCAGATAGAGGGCACATTTTACATATAACTGCATACTCAACCTAAATTTCTATTTTTTGGAAAATTCTGACAAATCAATTGGACGTTCGAAATAATAATATAACTGGAATATTACTTTGGATTTGATTAATTTTTCAAATTCTGTCAAATAACCGATTTTAAATGAAACATATTCTGCTTCAGAACAAACAACCAACGAACATAATTTCTGCATTACTAGCTAACCCGATGAACTTCGTAACGCTTCAGAATCAATAACTCTTGTTTTAACTTATAAGCTGAATTAAATTCAGTTTTGTAATTAAGTCAAAAATAACACAATGAAGCAATTATCGATGCGCAACTTTCCGTGCTTTGTTTTTGTCAGAATCAAAGATGGCGTTGTGTACGGTTTTATATTTCATTTTCTTTATACGTCTGAGGGAGATTTATTATAATTATCGATTTTTTTCTTAAATGGAGGGATGCAGACATTCATTCACCGTTTGTCTCATTTTCGACTATTGTTAAGTGTGTTTCGACTATAGTAAAGAAAGAGGGGCAGCATTATATGTTTAAGAACAAAAACAAAACAATCAGGGCATTGACATTTGACGTTTTTGAATTTTTGGAATTCACTCACTATTTAATATTATATTTATCACAATATTGCTGCAGTTCTTTCAAAAGATGAAAATTCGTTTCATACAAAATGTATGAAGAAAAAAATCGTAATTTTTTTTCGTGAATTTTTCCAAAGTTTTAATAGCTATTTTTGCTATTCGGGGCGGAGACCAATCCAACAAATCAAAGGTCATAAAAATCGGTCCAGCCTTTCTTAAGTTATAAATGGTGTAACTAATCCGTCTTTGTTTTATATATTAAAGATTACTATTACACAAACTTGTCCCAATAGAGGATGTACATTTTATACATTACACTTCACCAATCTGGAACTGTTGAGCCCAATAATGGAATGTCAGCTCGCTGGAGATAATACTGCCACGTCATAAATGTAACAAATTGTGGTTGGGGGATCAGAGGTCCAGGAGTAGAGAACGGGAGAGAAGGTTAAAGATTAATGATAAGGCAAGAGTTACTGAAGGCGCTGAAGGCTTGGGGAATGGGTCAACCCTCAACAAGAGAGGTGATAAAAAATGGCCCACGTAGAGTATCTATATAATATATAACTATATTTTGCATGTTAATTTTGGGGCGTGTTTGTTTTGAAAATATTTCGAAGTACCTACCGGATCAGGACATTTAGAAATATTATGTTGCGTGTGCATTTGTCGTTTCGTTTCTTTCCTATAACAATTCGTGGTTCGACTCGCGTGTAGGTATATACGTAACCTTAGGAAGCCACTGGCACTGGAGCGATTTTGGTCGAAAAATAGACCACTTTTTTTTCTGCGTTTAATTTCGGTTCAAAAATGGACCACATTTTCCAAACATTCGTAAAACATTTATTGTAATTATTTAAAACAATTCCTTGGCCAGCCATTTATTTTAAAATGAAGTTATTGAAATGCTCTATCTATTATGACCATAGATGTCGCAAAACCGAACTTCATAGACTATTTTAGAACGATGTAAAAAATATATTTTTTAAATATTTTTTCCCACCGAATTTATGATCTGGATAAAATTAAGTCCTTTTTCCATAGATATGCACATTTAATTATCAAGCATACCACAGACAACATACATAAATGGAAAATATTCTATGTTGACTCAAATAAGTATCCCTCACGGCAGTTTCACGTAAAAAACACGAAGGATATTTTTTTTATAAATCTTACAAACATAAGATAAAAGGTAAATACAGGTTAATTCATTGGCTATATAGCACTATACTGTTTTTTTATGTCTCCGTGTTAAAATTCGAAGATATGATTTCTTTAATGTTGGCATAAAATTTACAAGATGACTTTCGGGGAAACCTTGAGCAATCGAGGCAAATTTATTTATTTCGCGTGAGCGCTCCAGTGGATGAGTTTTGACTATTTTTTGACACTTCATTCAGTGGAGTTTTTTACAGAAAGTCAAATATTACAGGTTTGAGAATAACCTGTTAAAAACTTTTGAAATGGAGGACTTATGATGCCAGCAGTACCATTTAGAACCCTCAATTCCTGGGTGAGAACCCGAAGCAACTGTCCACTCGACAACAGACCAGTCAAAGACAACCGTTTTTGATTCAATCATATATTATGAGTGTCGAATCTAAATCCTTATGGAAATCTTTTTTACAGATGATAAAGAAAGATGTAAGAAATTATATTATCTATAACGTTTGACATAATGACTTTGTTCAGGACATTGGAGGGCGATCATATAAGCATTACAGCAGTAGCAGTTAGCAGTTACCAATGACCTTTTCAAATATCCTCCACTGGGCAAATTTTGTGACGCTGACAGATCCAGCGACAAACTAATATAAAAAAGTTTAAACATTAAATCAGGAAAAAACAATATTATTTGTCACAAGCGCTAATTATTATCAAAGCTAAGGCCTTTTTTAACCATAAAACTGGCAAATTATGCATTCAACATTTTCGTAACTATCTCGGGTTATCCATAAAATTTTGGTAACAGCAATAATTAATAAACGATTTCCCAAGTTTTCTTTCTAAGTAAACAGTTGGTAAATGGGTGGTATTAAAAGCGGAGGCGTAAATTTTATATTTGAAAGAGAATTAAGGTAACGTGATTATAAAATTTTGTTCCTTTTATCACATTTTGCATTATTAAATTATATAAGTTGAAACCGTAATAATACTTATCGAAGATAGCACACACTTTGTGGCTCGACATTATATAAATGAAGAATTTCTTTGTTTAAAACCCCTTCATTGGAATTATGCACAATATATACACGCAATGAAAGATTGATCCCAACCTTCATCAGGACAATAAACATATACACTAAATTAAAGTAGAGAGAAAGATTATAAGGTAAACAAAAAAAGCACATAAGAGAGGGAGAGATCATCTGAGACAGGCTGGTAGTGGGGTAGGGGAAGGGTGAGGTTTACATAGGGAGAAGTGGAACATCTTTAAAATCGAATTTAAAACGTAAGAGAGTAAAAGATAGAAGAAAATTGTAGTTTTATATACAAGTGTATTAATCGAAGAAATTCATCACGAAGAGAAGAGCCAGGCTGGACGAGAATAAAAGAATAAAGAAAGTTGTTGTTTTAAAACTAATTACTTTAATCAAAGAATTTCATCACGAACTAACAGCTTCAAAAATAGAAATATTACAAAGCCATGACATGATTTATTCATATTTAACAAACTTAGCCAACTTCAAAAAGCCTTATTCCGCAAAATGAATAACAATTTTGCAGAATTAATATACAAAAGAAGCCCTTATAGGATAAAATTTAATAATTATTCCAGCTTCGTCCTGTTTTGGAAAATCCTTTCACCAAATATTTGTGGGAGCCGCACTAGTCCCCAGGGCTATTCCCTAATTAATACGTAATCCGCATATGCGTTTTATTTTACTAAAATGCCAAACTTTTAAGGCCGCACAATTTGGAAATTAATCCTAACTCCAGTTGTTTAAATAACATTACTTTTAGATGTTAGCATGTGGTAACTGGGATAACTTTTTCAAAATACCACGAAAATACATCAAACAGATTTAAAATGAAGCATTAACTTGAGAATCTAATTAAGCATGAGACAATCGTAAAAGTGCGGTAAATCTTGTTCAACAACAGAACAACGAAAATCATAACCAAGCGTGGTCCCCAAGCAATGGGGTAGACTGTCTTCGTGGATATAGTAAACAAGATTTCGTGCAAAGAAAATAACAAAATAATTTTTAATTTTAATTTTACTGATTTAAAATATAAAAACTGGGAATTTTACATTCCTAGAGACATACTTTCAAGTACGTTGCGGGTTTCCTAAATTGAGTACAAAATATTCAAATTAAACAATGATGCTGGTATTTCCGGTAATATACGTTACGGACAAAACAGCTCCAGTAAAATGTATGAAATTGTTAACATGTTTGCTGATTACTTTAACACTTTGCACTCCTATTGGATTCACTAATGACCAGTAGTCTACTCTGGGGTTGAAAAAAATTTACATCATTTCCATAAAAGTTAAAAAAATAAAAATTTTATACTCATTCTTTTTAGACAACCTGTTTCTTCTATGTGGTGACCATGCAGCGCGGCAACGTATTAGAGCGACATTATTCGAAGAAAGTCACTAAATGCGATTATTTAAAATCAAGATAATTACGAAACCATTTAAATTATGAGGAATATATTTCTTAAAAATCTGAAGATCTTATTATCTAAAAGAAGTGTCTTTTTGTTCGAAACATTTGAACTATATTTGTAAGGATGTTTTTTTGCGACCACTCTATTGCGAGTCCGGCTTTTAGGGTCTTGGATTGTAAATCAATGGTTTACCAGCTCTTTGTATTCCGGGAATATCTATCCTCATTGGCTCTAGTTTTGGGTTATTATATGATACTTACTTGAAAATGGCGCCGAAAACAAAAGATGGACCTTCCCAGGAGGCGGAGCAGGTATGTGGAAGAATCTGAACAGATACACGGTGTTTTTGAAGAGACAGGTATAAACAGTTTGACACACATTTGAAAAAAAAAGAAAAAAAAATGTAACTTAACACTATATGTAAATGTCTATTGTCATGTTAAAATTAATCACTTATAAATTTTTAAGGTATGATATTTTTCATAACACACTCCAACGCACATAGCAGGTTTATTGTCACAAGTTTTACAAAAATATATGGTCCTTTTTCGTTGTTTTTTATCCGAACACACCATACACTCACGAGATTTTTTTTCATTTTGAGGCATTAGTATGTGTAATTTTCCGTTCAACCTTTGTTCTGGATCAAGACAATGTCTGCCTTTTGTACAATTTAATCCTCCTCTGTGATTTCCGACTAATTGAATGATTAGTTTGTCAACAAATTCAAGATGTGTCATAGCTTTTAGTTTCTTTTGATTTTGTGTTTCCTTATATAAAATGTATGAGTTAACAACGGAAACTTCGAGACCCCAAAAAAATAATTTTCGCCACCATTTTAAAGTTTTTCTCAAAAATGGGTAAGCTGCAGTATACTGGTCTGCAGTATCTACGCCTCCCATATATTTAGTATAATTTATTATTATATTCGGTTTCATTATGGTTTCTTCTTCGCCACCTCTCATTATTCTTCTTACAGTTTTAAAATCATTTGAATAATGATTGGTATATACTGTAACTATTCTCTTGTCCTTCCAAGCAAGAAGCAATTCATTGTTTTTTACACATGTAATCGTTTCACCTGACTTCAATTTAGCATTTTTTATTGGTAATGGGATATTCTTTCTAGTCGTCATTATTGTACCAGTTAGATGAGTTTTTAATTTCATCAATTCCTCTCCTAATTGCGGGCTTGTATATAGCCTGTCAGTAAACATGTGATAGCCTTCAGCTTCAGGAATGGAAATTAATAAATTGTTGTATAGGTTCAAAACGATTCTTGAAGTAAATGGGAGATCAGGTCTAATTAACCTATTCGTGGTTACGGCACCATAATACGGAACAAATGAATAAATATAACCAGATCCCGAATCCGCCAAAATGTATATCCTGATGCCCCATTTGTTTGGTTTGTTTGGATTATAAGTTTTAAAACAAATCCTGCCTTTAAAATTGACTACAGATTCGTCTACCACTATTTCTTTACGGGGTATCATATATTCTCTACATTTGCTATCTATATGTTGCATAAATCCATTTACTTTTTCAACTCTTTTTTCAAGGGTTTCGTTGTTATCTGTTTCATTGTTATTGAGATGTAGCATCCAAAATATTTGTAAAAAACGATCTCTTTTAAAAAAATTTCTGAAAAATGGGGAGTAAGCGACAAAAGCAGTCGAGAAGAAATCTTGAAGATTGGGATGTGGTCTCACTCCCATATTTAATATGACTCCCAAGAAAGCTTTAAATTCTCCTTCATCCAAATCTCTCCAAGAATGCCAAAGAGAATTTTTACTTAAGTTTTGGGTTTTTGAAATAATATTATTTGCGTAATTATTAGTATTACTGACTATGGATTTTATTAGTTCACCAGTAAAGAACAATTTGAAAAAATCTAGCGGCTCATTACAAATTGATGAAATATTAGGACCAGCGCGTCTGCTACCAGTGGAAAAATCAATAATTTTTGGTTGAAAAATATTACTTAAAATTTCCCAGTTATTAGTTTCACTGTTTGTATCACTTTCACTTTCAGAAAAAACAGCTCGCCTTCTTTTACTTGGTCGCACTTCGATATCACTTCCACTATCTGAGTCGTTACCATTTAACACAGAATTATTCACAATAGAGTCAACATTATCAAATATCAAAAGGTCATCATCACAGTCAGGTTGGAAGTCTTCAATGTTTTCAAAAGCATTATTCAAGGAAGATTCAATATTATTTACACTTTGATTTATTATTTCACTTTGTTGGTTAATATTACTAAACACATCGTTTTCATTACTTTCTTCGAAATATTCATTAAATCTATCCATGGTGATAAAAATATATTAAAAAATATTCAATTGTTATTTTAGTTTTGAAACTTTCACAGAATAATGGTCACCACAGTAGGAGGTGCTCTTAGAGTATAGGGAGGTGCTCCGCCGCGAACAATGTACCGATACAGACTGACTAAATAAAACGGCACACAGAAAAATACAAAGTAGGTCAAAAATGACAAAAATTCTAAGAAACAATATGTGAGCTAATCCTATAATGTATTTTGACTATAAATACATTTAAGGGAATATTTAATCCTTTATGTACACCATTGTGAAATAAAATTCACAGAATATTATCGGTAAATGTGGAAAACAGAGCTTCAAAGTTACCGCTTGGGAAAGCCACTATTTTGGCTATCGGAGCCAGCAACCAAATGTTCAAAAGCCATTATATTGGCTATCGGAGTGCAATACGTTAAGGACGTGTATGAACCTGATATTCCTGATGACTCAATTCCGTACTTCAGTTCGGATATAAATTCAAACTTATCGCAAATACACATCGATATTGAAGACATTATAGTCTGCATTAAATCACTTGAACCCAAAACAAGCTCGGGACCTGATAAGATTCCTTCCATCTTACTTAAGAATTGCGTCCAAAGTTTATCTGTTCCCCTTAATATACTGTTTAACAAGTCTCTCTCTACAGGACACTTTCCACAAATATGGAAACTTAGCTACCTAACTCCTGTATATAAAAGTGGTGATAAATCATTTGTTGAAAATTATCGGCCTATCTGTATTCAATCGTCTATACCTAAACTTTTTGAAAAATTGATTCTTAAGAAAATCAGCTTCTTTGTAAACCCTTGTATCGCAACTTGTCAACACGGCTTTATTTCCGGCAGATCAACTTTGACTAACCTAACATTATATGAAAATTTCATTTCTAATGCACTTGCCAACAAACAACAAGTCGATTCTATATACACCGACTTCAGTAAGGCGTTTGATAAGGTCTGTCTTAAAATCCTCATTAATAAACTTTTGAAACTCGGCATTAATGGAAACCTTTTATCTTGGTTTAAGAGTTATTTACTAAGGCGTCTGTTAATTGTCTGTATTAATGGTCACTTATCCTACACGTTCGAAGCTACCAGTGGCGTGCCCCAGGGTTCTCATCTTGGTCCTTTACTTTTTAATTTATTCATTAATGATGTATCAAACATATTCACCCGTGTTCTCATTCTAATGTTCGCTGATGATATGAAGATATATAGAATTATTGATAATATTGAGGACTGTCTGACACTTCAATCTAATATTAATAGCTTTTATGATTGGTGTCTTATAAACAAATTAACTCTCAATGTAAAAAAATGTCAACTTATGAGATTCCACAGAAAAAAAAACCCTTTGTTGTTTACCTACTTTCTCAATAATCACATCTTATTATCTGTTGATGAAATAAGAGACCTTGGTATAACCTTTGACACTAAATTAACATTCATTAAACATATTAATAATATAACCAGTAAAGCAATGCAAATGTTAGGATTTGTCTTAAGGATTTCAAAGGATTTTAAAAATTTAAAAACTGTCAAATTACTTTACACTTCACTTGTTAGAAGCCAACTAGAATTTAACTCCACCATTTGGAATCCTTACTACAGTGTGCATGAGAATTCCCTTGAGCGAGTCCAACATAAATTTTTACGATATATTAATTTTAAATTGGGAATATTCATCGAAAACATTAATTACCCCTCTCTGTTACAATTATTGGGACTCGATACATTAAGAAAGAAGAATTTGTGCAGACCTATTTTATTTATTTAAAATCGTTACCAACCTGTTGAACTCCCCTGAACTTCTTTCGTTAATATGTTTCCATGTACCTAGTCGATCAGTTCGTTTCAAATTAACTTATCATTGCAACAATACAGGATCTAACGCTGAACTCAATTCTATAATGAATCGCCTGCATGTACTTGGAAATAAATATGTTTTGGATGAATCTATAAACATTGCTAGTTTAACCTCATACAAACACTACTTAATTAAAACTGTCTGTCAGCGCTTTTCAGCTTGATTATAATCAAATACAGTTTTAAAGTATTAATTTATTAATACATATTGTCAGGGATTTATAATATGTTGTATTGTATTTATGATAACCTACTTGTTGTTGTTTTTATGTTGATACTACAATTTATATTGTTCTTTTTTATGTATTTTGTATTTATATATTTTTTTATATTTTTATATTTTTTTATCTATGTATATTCTGTATTCATATGTAAAATAATTGTAATATTTTTGTAAAAGCCGCTTTAATCGGCGTTAATAATAATAAATAAATAAATAAATAAATAAATAAAATTAATGTGTTCAGAGGGCATATACAGTATACAGCATAAGTAAGGTGAGTATGGTCCTGTATATTTTCTGCCTGTACAGTACATTTTTAAGCAGCATCGCGTTCATTGGTCAAATCATTACGTACGTACAGATAGTTTCTCATCGGTGAGCGAAGAACCGGTGGATGCAATTTTTAGCTATAAGTTGTTATAATGCTTTGTCAAGTTTCTAGATAGAAATAAAATTGTAGAGATATTTTAAAAGTTTCTACCGCGCCCTTGAGGTGATTTTTCACAAAAACGGCCCTATATAAGTCATCTAAATATTATTATCATTATTATAAGTATCAATGGCGTTGCCATTATTTGATCAAGGATTCTGAAGTAAGAGCGTTTGGCGATTGAAGAAAACATATTTAGATTTACAATAAAAACACATATAACAATGTTATAATATTCTCCTGACGAAGGAAGGGTGCTTCAGAAACCGGTAGAGTCTTTTAAAAAATAAAAGTGGTCTACAACAAAATTATATGTGTTTTTATTGTAAATTATGGCGAGCCATAAAGTTAATGCTTTTTACAAATATATTTAGATTTCATTGTTTCTTTAAAACTTTCTTCAACGGGCGTAACATTCTAGGTCTGGCTCTGACCCGGGCAGACCAAAGACCCGTTAATCTAATGACACCAGACAAGCAGCCGTCACAGGGCGGATCAAGGTTGCTGCCTACAGACATAGGGATGAAAAGGGAAGGCCTGTCGAACACTGGACCTATATTGGTGAAAATAATGACGAAATATTAAAAAAAACCTACTCAATATGCATATTTATTCTTCTCCAAAGCTGGATTAGTGTGCATTAAACCAAGATTAGATTATTTTTTTATATGAAATCCAAAAGGGAATATAATTTCTCTCAGGGCCTATGTCATCTGTGAAGATGTTTTAGCAATGTGGGTTATGTTTAACTATTTTATCCAGATGGTTTGACAGTTTACAGGCCTTGCCACGTCTGTAAACTAGATGCGTGTATTGTGGAGGTTTTCAATAAAAACTCTTGATTAACGCGATTCAAATATAATTGAAAACTTTATGTTACAATAAGTAAGCACCGATTTAACAATTATCTCGCTTAGAAGAAAGGCAAGCGGACGGAACGAACGTTGAAACCAGAATAAGTCTGCATCGTCATGCACTAGACCGGAGAGCGGTGCCCGGTGAATTTGAATAATCTTTTAAAGGTTGTTCTTTGCTCAGTTACAATGTCGTATGGAAGCCTTTTGGACTAGAGGTAGGCAGTTATAGACCGATGTCATACGTAATACTTGCAAAATGATAGAAGAAGTCGAAGACACCCGAGGGATAAAGGTCACGATCGAGTGAATCAAATACTTGAGTCCGTTCATGTCAAGACCCCGAATAATAGAGGGTAATTATGAGACAATTTATGAATATGAATGAAACTAGGAGTGTGTGTCAAACCGAGTTTGGCGGTTATATTCACTGCTGAACACTCCAAGAAGTCGCGTGATGGTCAGTTAGTTACTTGCAGAACGATTTGCCTTTGTGGAATGATAACATTAGAATGAAATAAACATATTTTTCAGGCATGGAATTAAATTAAGTGAAATGAAACTGGTATAAATAGGTATCACGATCCGAGGATTTTCTTCGGCTCGATTTCTGTTTTGTCCGATAAAAGCAATATCAAACTCTTAAGAGTTGTCAACATGAAAATAGTTATTATCGATTACTACAGACAAATTAGGTTTTTTTTTTTAATTTCATTTTTATTTTATTTATTTACGCCTTGATGACTTTTACATGTAAGGTATGAGTAAGTTGTAAAGGAGCATCATAACAAGTATGTAGCACCATAACAAGTATATAGTACATAAATAATAAATTATTATTTGTCTTTTTATTTTAGTTATTCTTCTTCTGGAGCCCTCCCCATCAACGGTTGGCTCTCATTAAACAACCTTCACCTTCCAAACTCCAGCCTAAACGCGGTTCCAGTCACGCATGTTTTGAAGGCGTGGGAGAAATATTACAAAAGTAGAATTTTTTGCGTTTTTTTCTACAAATAAAACATTTACAAATGATTTCTTTAATAAATCAGACGGGAAGTCATGAATAAAATAAGAAATAAACTATTCAATATAAAACCAAAAAACACTTTCTCCGCGGAAAATTGCCTTGAAAAATTAATGGGACGGATCAAATCAGTAAGTTTGGGGCGCGCTGAAAAGTTTTTCTTTGTTCAATATACTCCGAACATTATTTATACTATCGCCTAAGTTTTTTTGAAGTACAAACTTTTAATATAAAATGATATAAATCCGCATTAGTTGCGGCCTACGATTGTGATGTACGGTATCGCATTACCTTTTGCGGTAAATTAGAAGTTAGGTTATTTATCTGTCGAAAGTTTGAACGTAAAAACATGAAACAGGCTATCAGATTAGGAAGACGTATAATAGAAAACAGTAAAGGTAAGAATCATTTTGTCGATTGCTGAATTAAAGTATTGTCAATGTTTTATAATAGGTACAAGCACTGTTCTATCATGGTTCAAACTTTTACGGTTTCAATTATCAGGTGTAACTTTAGTAAAGATAAGATATTATCAATCAATTGACCATCAAACAAGTGAGATATGTACCTACCTGCCAAGTGCTCCTTGTTTGGAAAACTACAGTTGCTTCTTAATTATTATTTTGAAATCAGATAATTAATAATCGCAATAGTAAGAAATAAATAAATGATAAACAGTGTTTAAAGTAAAAAAAAATAAATATGGAAGCTGAAATTAAGCATTGCATCTCATTTAAAAGATCGGTCAAATGCTCCATTATGTGCAACGGTATAAATAGATATAGAATTGCATTCTGTACATACATAAATGTCGAAATGGTTGAAAATGAAAGAATATGACCTTTTCAGCATTCAACTTAAAGTTAAATGCTGAAAAGTAAAGTGATAAATATCAATAATAATTTGAAGAGAAAAAGGAAAAGTTGTGTTTGGCTATTAAGTATATTAGAATAAGTTAATAATAATAATCTAAACGAAAATTTGAAAGAGAACAAGACACAGAAAAACAGAAAAAAGACAATGGTCGCAACTGGGACTCGAACCCAGACCTCTCCGTCTAACCGGGTTACAAACCAATCTTAGAATGATTGTTTCCAATGAAAAGGGCAGTTGCCCGTAATGTGGAAAAATAATTAGTTGATAATAATGTTAATTCTAAAATTTGAAAATATGAGATTGACAATTATGACGGTTTGACAAAAGGTGGCAGACATAATTAGTCTCGACGCCACCTAGCGGGAGATTTAGTACTTAACAATACCTCTCTCACAAAAATAAAGTTGGTTGTTTTCAGTTGGAAAAATGTAATAATGAGTATTTGTCGAATGAAATACTAGTATATATTGAATTATTTGGCGGGTATTAGATAAGCCGCCATAGTTCAGTGGTCAGAGCAGCTGACCGGCAATCAGAGGGACACGGGTTCAATTCCCGTTGGCGGCCAGTATCTTTTCTCGGAAGATTTTTTCAATGTAGATGAGTTTTTCAGGCTGATAATTATTGATTATGATATTTGTTATCTACCCTTTGTGCTATGCATAAAAATCTTGTTTAAACGTTAGTTTATCAATTAAAAATAGTAAAATTTATATTGTTTTCAGCGTTTATTTTTGGTTTGGCCGTTTCATCGTCTCTATTTTACGAATAAGTTTATGTGGATATAGTAGAGTACATCTAATTTTACATCATTAAACCCCAAAAGTAAATAACGGCTTAATTTTAATTTCCTTGTACCATTACTGAAACGACAGTGAAAAGTAAGTTGACAAAGTTTTGGTATTTAGAGGTGTAGGTTTTTTGGTGATACTTAATAATTAATATTCTTAATTCAATTTTATAAGAAAAACTTTCTTTTTATAACTTTTCTGAAGGTTATTCCCATAATATATCATATTAGAATAAGTTAACAATAATAATCTAAACGAAAATATGAAAGAGAAAAAGACACAGAAAAAAGACAATAGTCGCAACTGGGACTCGAACCCAGACCTCTCCGTCTAACCGGGACGAGCGCGTTAACCAATTTCGCTATTGCCACTTTCTGTCAAACCGTCATATTTGTCAATCTCATATTTTCAAATTTTAGAATTAACATTATTATCAACTAATTATTTTTCCATATTACGGGAAACTGCCCTTTTCATTGGAAACAATCATTCTAAGATTGGTTTGTAACCCGGCTATGCATAAAAAATAAAAATCTTGTTTAAACGTTATTTTATCAATTAAAAATAATAATTAATATTTGACAAGTTAAAGTAATTCAGCAATAAATTCAGACATAATTAGTCTCGACGCAACCTAGCGGGAGATTTAGTACTTAACAATACCTCTCTCACAAAAATAAAGTTGGTTGTTTTCAGTTTGAAAAATGTAATAATTAGTATTTGTCGAATGAAACACTAGTATATATATATTGAATTATTTGGCGGGTATTAGATAAGCCGTCATGGCTCAGTGGTCAGAGCAGCTGACCAGCAATCAGAGGGACACGGGTTCAATTCCCGTTGGCGGCCAGTATCTTTTCTCGGAAGGTTTTTTCAATGTAGATGAGTATTTCAGGCTGATAATTATTGATTATGATATTTGTTATCTACCCTTTGTGCTATAAATTTTACTAATTATCACACTGAAATACCGTGTAACCCACAGAGCAGAGAGCAGATGTGTAACCCACAATTGACAATAATATACACTAACAATTATTACACATCTACCGTGATGATGGACACTGTAATGCCGCCCGAAAAGTTGGCAAAAGAAGAAGGTATCGCAACACGGTATAATACCCCAAAAACAAATCTAAAATCATATCAAAAGTTAAGCAATTCAACACCGTACAACATCAATTTATATCAGAAATAGAACCTGAATCTTATGACATCTAACTTCCTGCAATCTCGATACAGTCTTCATCGTGAAATGTGCTTCGCGCAGTGGGAACTGTTTACTGGTATTGTGTATACTCCTTTTGTTTCGCAAGTTTACGTAAATACTGCACGACCCATGAATTGGGTCGCGCCCGTAAAAAAAACCCTGCAATTTTCAAGGAATTACGGCATAAAACTGGAAGCAGATGTGCTCACACTGAGACGGAACAAGTAAAAAAGTTGAGAATCCTTTTTATTTCTGTGATGGAAATGAAACTGACTATCACGCGAATTTAGACGGATAGTTTGCTGGTTTTATAGCAGCAAAATACATTTAAAATAAATTTCATTTCTCCTCTGCAAAGACACATTTTTATTGTTAAATGAAAATAACTACCTTTGTTTCCACCATTTTAATAAAAATTATACCCACTTTTCAAAACTAAAAATTTCCGTATAAGGTTACGAAGTGTACTGAAAATTAAGAACAGGAATAGAAAAATAAGCAAAGACAAAAGCATTGACTAAAATATAACAAAAAGCGGTGGGAGAGGATAATTAATTAGTTATTATTGCATAAATAACGTTACGCTACATGATTGTGACGCAACCACATGTAGCCTACCAATATGCTAATCTTTCATGCTTGTTTCCAAACACGGCGCTACCCAAAATATACTGAACTTTATAGTTTTTCTCGTGCAGCCTGAAAACTTACACAATATCGAGTGACTCTAGCGAAAAAGACAACAATTTTGTACTTCTTAATCGTTATAAGCATAAAAAACGATCTAAAATAATATTTTGAGGTATATTTGTATGTACAAACGACTAAATAAATAATAATTGTCGCGAAGTAACTTCACGAGGATAATGTCAATTTTTTTCCAATCACCTTTCACGCCTTCTCCGCTAGATCCTTACGTATTCCGGTAAATTATTGTTATATAAACATTGATATTTTCTTTTAAAAAAAACATTCAAATCATGTTCAGATGCCATTTCTGTCAAACTAGTAGTAAGATGCGAATGCAACTCGCATAGTACGCTACCAGCACTGTCAGTGACGTGCAACTGCAGCTTTAACCTGTAGTCGACGCCAAAATAGTACGGCGGATACTCACGAGCGGAGATATGCGCTCGAAACTCGAGTCGTAAGTATCTCCATGTACGAATGGCTTTGCGGTTTGTAATATAATATGTACGAATTGCAAACAATCTGTAGTCATCTCTGAGCTGGAGTCCAGAGATACGTTTGCAAAAGGGGCAGTACCTACATCTAATTAACAATCCGTTTTTAACAGATCAAATGCTATCTCTGATACAAAAAATATGAAACATACGTTATATTTGTACTGATTTATAAGCGTGAATCCCAAGTTGAGAAGAGCGCAACACCCGTTATCAAGCCATCTAATGGTCTCTTTAAGGCTTGCATTAACGAATTCCTGTCTGCAATCTACAGCCTATTCCTTTGCTTGTATACACAACGTCGCCCAAACAGATCTGGGTATATTTTCTCTGGTTATAATAAGTACAAATTAAGAAACACGTAAAGAATTATAGCGAACTAAGATATTTTTCAGCAGAAACAGTGGAGAGTGGAGACAGAAGATACAAAAATAAAATATGTCCGTTCATTGACCTATCAAACCTCACCAGCAACTCGAGTACTATTCAGTTTGGCCATGTACGTGGCCTCCCAACGTACACGACGGAGTCGTTAAAATGGTGAATAAAGTCAAACCGTTTTGTAGGTATGAACCTACGAAGCCATTAGGTATACAAGATCGCACATCATGGATAAAATCATTAGTGATGCAGATGATTATGATGAATGTTGGAAGTGGAAAAGTACCAACGAGAAGAGCTCAACAAAAGAGCAAAAATATGACCATTAAAAACAATTATTACAAACCAACACAATATACGCTTTAGTGTAGGTACTTATATCTTAAGTATTGATTTGATTAGAATGTTTTTTTCAATTTTTTTATAAAAAAAAAAACGTTCTAAGAGGAGAAGAATTTACCTCAAAGGATAAATACAAACACACTAAAAAACGATATTTGCCAATGGTGAGAGTGGTTTCAAAATAAAAACGATTCTATGAAACATTTTCACTAGAAAGGAATGTCAGAATAAAATGTTCTAAAAATGTCAGAACTTTCCCATTCTCCATAATTCGAATCTAAGGTTAAGATACACTTGAAGGATTAACGCAAATAAATCATGGATAGAATTCTATTGCGATTTAATAGCAATGAAACCAAAAATCCTTCAAATCAAATCTACAATCGATGAAAAAAACTTTAGAAAGATTGCTAAATGCACTTTTTAGCGACAGATTTTTAACGATCTCAACTCCGGACGATTGATAAAAAAAATCTAACCTAACACGGAAAATAAAATGTAAAAAAATTCACCCTTTAAGAAATCAATCAATTTTCAAAAAAGTGAACCGAAGAATTTTATTTTGCTAGCCTAATGACAGCAGTGTACTGGCGTGGGTTTTCGTGAAAGTTTATAAAAACCATTAAATAATTCAAAAGATTGCTAGGGAGGGCTTTATGACGTTCAAATTTAAAGTTAACTTCGGTGACGGGCTTGCTGAAGGAAATGGGTCCCTGATCGAGAAAAAGCTCTCAGTGGTTACGGGTAATTTAGTTACCAGATTGGAATTGATTTATGCTCCCCCAAATATTCAAGGAATGAGTGAGCAAGGAAAAGTTTTACACTGGCAACTTGATTGTGATGAATTTATGAATTATATTTTTCTTTCCGAACATTCTTGAATAAGCAATCTAATGTGTTTTCAAAGTCTTTCTGTATAAGGAGTTAATAAATATTACTTCATAAATGGTGATTTATGATTTATAAGTAATGAAATGTAAGTTTTTGACTTGATATACGAGTAACTGAATGTTATGATAATGAAAAACAGTTCTGTATATAAAATTTAAGGCCCGATTGGATATCATATCATTCATTTTGGGAGGCGGTTATGGGTACCGCCGCCCCGGGAACCATTTAATGGATCACCAACGAGTGATGAGTTAGCAAGGGTGCCCGGGTTCATGGGGTGAGGTTTGTCAAGGTCTTCGCGGTCGATGTATCTACCCATCTGCTGCGTGGCGGGCCGGATCGAGAAAGACCGGTTGAGGAGGTCTGTTGACCTCTCCAGCAAGAATCCCTAGACACTTCTACTTGAAGGAAAGGCCCTGAGGGAAATTATTTCTCCTGTGTGAAGCTAAAGTAAAAAAAAAACTTTTAAAAAAGAAACACGCCCACATCCCATTTCTTGTTTTCTTTCTTGTTCTATAGTGACGGAGTACAAAATACCTATAAGATTTCCCGGAATCAGCGAGAAGAGGCAGAGAAAGGTTGAAAAGGATCTTGCTAGAATGGCATAACTAAAACTACTAAAAATAATAATATTTCGTAAAAATTATTGCTTTACTGAAGGTATCGAACCGTTGGCAATAATATCATTATCGATGTTATCTTTCAGTGGGATGTAATTACGTCAATTATTTTAATGAACAAGAAAAATTTCCTAATAATTTCATCTATCAAACATAAATCACATCTACAATCTTCGTTTCGAAAGCACTATCCGAGCCGTACAGACGAAAGAGACAACTAAAACAAACATGTTTTTAAGTAGACACTCGTATATTGAGAACACTTAACCCCGACTGAATATTACTAACGAATAACTCAAATGTAAACAAAACGAGTACCAAGTCTGAACATAAACATCTCTAAAAGTTTTCAACTGCACAGGATATTGCATTGCAATTCAGTCGTGCAATGCAACGAAAACTTTCCTGCTGAAATTCTAGCGCGGAATGTCACTGAAAACAATGCAAATTTGCAAAGTTCTTGAGAATTCTGCTGGCGAAGGACTTAGATAATTATTATGATTACATTACCTACTATCTAGGCTAAATTAATGATATATTACTTACTCACCGATGTAACTTTAGTTAAATTTATTATTTAAATTATATAAAAACAATTTTTTTAATTTGAGAGACGGGTATGAGTACCGCCGCCCCACAGTTAGTAATTTGAGGTATCTAGCGTGAATAAATTATAAAACCAAAAGTTTCTTTCTGGATTTCATTTTTTTAATTGGGTACCTAAATGTCTAATATTTTTAGAATTAAAAAAAAAACATTTTAGCTGCTTGGGACGTATGGCACCATCGCAAATACTCACTACCTCGAAACGCGAACGAGTGAGTTTATGTCTGTCGAGTTTGGATCTCTCCGCGGGTGGATGTGAGCATGTCATCGTGATAATTCAACTACAACTACTGTGTTTTTCTGAATCTTTATGATTGAATCTAGGAAATCAGGTGATTATCATAACTATTTAACTTGTGTTTTAATATGATAAAAAAAATTGAAATAACGATTTTTCAAAACGCATTTTTTCTTTAAGTGTAGAAATCATCGAGACTTTTAAAAATGTATCCGAATGTATACGGCAAAATTTTACGTTTTCTGTGTTTAATGGATATTAATGTGGCAAATTAACTTTAGTTTTGTGATGTATTAAGGGTTTACTTTAACAACTTTGAATTTTTATTGGCACAAAGGCGATTTTTGATATACAGATCGATATATACAAATTTCATAACGCTAGAGCTTTCCATTATATATAGAAACACTCTTCTGCTAAAATGCAATGTTCTGTAAAAAAATTAAGTCATCGGAAAGTAATCTATCGGTTAATGGTCCCAAAAACATACTAAAATAATAAAGTCACGCTACATACTCAAAATTACTAACTGTGAGCCCCCAGGAACTATTTATTGGATAACCAACATCCTTGCCAGGTCACCCCAAGTGTTTCGCTATGTTTGGTGACTGAGCAGCGGTGTTCGGGTTTATGGGGTGAGGTTTGTTCGTGCGGATTTATTTGATTTGTTTGTCCGGATACATGTGCCCACGAACTGTGTAGCAAGCCCAACAGGGAGAGACTGGTTGTGAGAGACCTTTTGACCTCTCCAAGAGGACCCTTTCAGAACATCGTCTTGAACTGCAGTTGGAGGGATAGATCCATACGTCCGTCACTCCTAGATGCACTAACCCCCAGAATTCTATACATCCCTCGCACCTTTTTCCTTTCCTGAACTTCCCCTACTTTCTTTTATTTATTAACTTTTTTTTACGTCCATGGGGCTTTTACATTTGTAACATAATGTTCACATTTTTTTACATAAGGGTTTGTAAAAGAACCTCCAGACAACATCCCCAAAGATGATACAGGCCATGAGGAGTATTATTTTCTCAGGCCCTCTATGTGGAGCTAATGTAAAAAAAAACATTTTTATGGTTGTGTCATTAAGACTTAATATCTGCAAGATTTGGAAGATGCGTTTTTTTAGTTATCTTTGTTAAATTGACTGACTGATGTCGGCGTAGGTAATACATTTTTTTTTAATAAATGTTTTGAAAATTTTTCGTAAATGGGTTTATACTAGTCGTAAGCGATTTTATTACAAAAAATCTATAAGGGCATTGGAAATAACATTAAAAGCTGTTGTATTTTCACTATAAGTATGCATATACCTACAAAGAAGTAACATAAACAGATCGTCTAGAAGTGGCCCCACGGAAGGAAGGCTGCATCACCTTCGGAAGGCTTTATCAAAGTCAGTTGTCACGCGAATCTAATAATAATTACACTACAGAACTTGTTTAAAAATAAACTATTTTTAACATAAAATTAAAATGGAGTTCTAAAAATTAAATTTGAAATAATTATTAAAAATCTGATAAGGTTTATAAAAAATCGCGCACTTTTTAAAATAAAATATATACACTAGGTGCCGCGGGGGATATCAAAACATATATTTCATAAAGGGACTCGTGACTACGCAATATGACATTCAGTCATTTTAGTCGGTACGTTCGCTGCAAGGCGACAGTATTTTTAAAACGAAGGTAAGTACATCAAATATTTATGCGCATTATTTTAGCCTGGAAATGACATAATAAATTCCGGTAAAGGTTTTTTCCTGGAAGCTTTTTCGAAAGAATTCAAAGTTTTCCCCAGGAAAGGCTCAATTTACTGGGCTACTCCTCGGAGTGAAAAAATGTCGAGATGGAACAAGATACCGCGAAGTCTTCATTTACGGTTTACCGTAATAAAAACAAAACTTGCATTGGTTTTATTAAACCAAAAAAAATGTGAATCGATTCGTCTCAATCGAATGTTATTTTATATGTATACCTGAATGGTGGACTTGCGAGAGGTTCTAAAGATTACTTTACCGAAATACAGCCATTGAATTGAGGAACAGCGAGCGCAAATCGTATAAACTTCGCGAATAAGGAGGTACGGTAATCCTTCATGAATCCGAAGTATATTTTTACACAATAGTTTACAAAACATCACCACTGATAAATGCAATACCAATAAGACATGGCGAAGGTTTTTTCCTACATATTTTAGAGATTGCAAAACCTTAGTAATACTGTATTTATTTATTTATTTAAACAAACATTTCCGCGTGGGAATCTAATCCTCGATGCCCGGGTCGGTACCAAACGCGATGCAAATTCAGCCACTGCCCGGTCTAATAAATAATAGATACTAGTTGTTCTGTGAATAGATAACAGACCTCACGTCTAATTTTCGATTATTAAATAAATAAAAAAAAAAACATGATTTCCTCTGAAATAATAAGATTTATATTTAGATACTTAAATACCTGTCTACTTAATTATGTTTAAATCACATATACTATTTCATGTATCATTTCTTTTATTTCAAATAAAAAAATATACAATTAGTTCAAAGACAATTCTTTTTTTAAACTTTTTTTAGGCAGGCAAATGAACAGAACGATTTCACATTTGAGCAAAACAATCTTTACCGAACCATAGTCAAAATTAGCCACATATTACAATTTAGGCATCTGGCTTGTTTGAATAATAATGTGGATACAGCAGATTTTCGAACATACAAAAACACGAACAAACTTACAGACAGGTGAAGTAACAAATGGTTGAGTCAAAATAGGCACTCGCTATGCTCGGTCAATTATTATAAAAGCGATCCTTCAAGGGGGCCCAGATGGAGTGCATTAAATATATTTTTAAAAATTGTTCAGTAAATATAAAATAAGTCATAATTTATGCGGCTCCTGGCGCCATTTCGTTCAAAATCGGAAATAATAGTGGCAAATAAATTGTAACCTACATAATTCGCACTGTCACATTATTGCGAAGGAAAAAGTAAAACAATAAGAATGTACGCAGAAAACTACCATATAGAAATCTTTCGACAATTTTAGGGAAACTACATAAGAAATAAACATTAATATAAAGCTCGAGCAATTAGAGAGACAGGCACTGCAAAAAAACGAGAGCTGAAATAGTTATTATTAATGGGTCCCCGACTACTATAATGATAATAATCAAATTAATTATCAATTTGTGGGTGAATGGTGATAATTGATAATAATTAAATAAGTATGCCATGTGTCATTCATTATAACTCGGAGTTTAAAGCCGTAAGAGGGTACCTTTGTAGCACGTTTTTGATTACAGTCTGGGCACAGGGCGTACGTTAATGTTCTCAGTACTTCAGGGTAATCAAAGGCGAAACCTAGCAGAATAGTTACAGTGGTTATAATAATATATGAGCTCGCGACATTGATGTAAATTGTATGAGATTGTCAAACGACCTTACTTCAGAACGAAAGAAATATAACTAAATTATCGTCAAGTATGTGTAACTCTCGTACATTCCTTTTTATACGGGGTGTAACAACACATATCCGAAGGATTTTAACCAGCGATTCCAGAGCATATTTGAAGTAAAAAATGTAGATGTAATTTTTCCATCCAATGTTATTTTTTACAATTTTTTTTTCGATCAATTAAAAACGATAAAAAAAATTTTCCATCACACTTCTTCATCTTCTTCATGTGCCCTGTCCATTCAACGGACGTTGTCTATCATGTTGGCTATGCGGACTACGGTAGACTGGCCAAACCATTGTCTCAGGTTTACAGCCATGAGGTTCTCTTTCTTCCTGGGCAATCTTTCCCTGCATTGTGAGATGCAAGATCTCATACTTCTCTGGATGTCTCGTCACATGTCCAAGATATTGAAGTTTTCGGATTTTTATAGTTTTAATAAATTATTTTTCTTTATTCATCTGAACCATAACATCTTCATTCGTAACCCAGTCCATACAGCTTATTTTAAATATTTTCTGGAGATCCACATCTCTAATGTCTGAAGTCGCCTAATTAGTTTTTCAGTAAGCGTCCATGCTTCCATTCCATAAAAAAATATCGAAAACACGTAGTATCTGACCATTCGCATTCGTAATCCAAGGTTGAGATCATGACTGCAGAACATCTTTTTCATGCGGATGAAGGTTGCACGAGCTTGCTCGAATGCGGCATTTGATTCGTCGCACATCGTAACGAATTAGTCCGGTATTAATAGCCATTATAACCAATCCGGTTCAGTGATAAGCATTCCGTCTCGATCCAGCAGCACGGTAATACACGAAACAGCGCGCGTCTCATGTGAACGCGTCAGGCGCAGCATTATTAAGAGATTTTAAAATACAATATTACGATAATTTTATGCAAGTGATTTGGCGGTGTCTATGAGTACCTAATCTGAGTATTGTAGGTAACAGATGAAGGGTACACTTTTTCATATAATTGCATACTCAACTCAAATTCGGATTTGTCTGACTAACCAATCAACTGGACGATCGATACCTTCTAAAGCCTTCACCGGGTTTTGAACCACAACTTATAATGAAAAAGCGGAGGAGCTTTACATTGGAGGGGATCCCAGATCCCACCACTTTCCCAGCGGCGCCGTTATAAGGAAACATATATATGGTTTCCTCCTACACCGCTCACGTCCAGATTCTACTTTTTTATTGAACGAAGCTACATTTATTTGAACGACTCTAGACCCTCCATTGTCCATACATACGGGGTTTGTAAGCAGTATGCAAGTACTTACATTAATATTACACAAAAGATAAATAGAAGTAGCAGCCCGTAGAATAATTCTTCTTAAATAGGTAACATAAAAAGGAGGAGCTAGGAGGAGAGCGAAGAAGCTGTTTTAGAGTCTATCTTGTTGTTATTACAATTTCTAGAAACGAGTGAATAATGTTCAAGTTTATTTGGTTGCCACCTAGTGTAAGGCCCACCTTGCGTATTCCTAATCAGCGTAAAGCGCTATTTTAATGTTTGATCAAACAGTTGTCGGGAACCCGGCGATGGCAGGTAAGTATAATTAAACAGACGAGCGCTTAAAAGTTGCCACATAAAATGAATGAGTTCCATTTGTGAGCCCGTTGTATACGCGAATATCCTCTGAATATTCTCGATTGTTTTCGTACTTAACGAAATCGCCTCACTTCACAATTGCTCATTATAGAAGGCGTGTTAATTATAAAATAATTTGTTTGCCTGTGAATTGCGGAAACGTCTTGAGACGTCAGAGAAAACCGCCTTCGAAGGTTTTTAGGGTTGAAAAGGAAACCTCATATAGCATGTGACATTGAATTCAATTAACTCAAAGAAAATATTCAGAGCTTAAATCTGAGAATAGACTTCAACAAGGAGTCTGCAAAGTAAAAACGTTAGAATCTTAAATAAATGTGAGCGAGTTTTATTTTGAGCGATTGGAAAATCAGTGATGGTTATTTAAATGGGTTCTAAAAGTCTGATTTAACTAACTGAAAGCTTTCTTTAATAAATAAAAAGTTTTTCTTCTCCTTCTGGGACACTCACATATAAGATCATCGGGACAATCTTCACCCTACAGCCAATTAAAGAGTTGAACTGATATTTTTATTTTTATTTTTTTTATTTAGGAAACTAACAGTCATACAAAATGATAATATAACAAATAACATTCATGTGTTGTAGACCAATTAAGTTCCATTAAGTTAAAATTTTAATATAGTATTTTTACCAATTCAACTTATGTGACAAAAAATAAACATAATAAGGAAAAACATATAAAAGAAAAACATAAAACGTAATAAAGAAAAAAAGTAAAGTTATTAACAAACATAGTTATACTATTACTACTGATAATAATATTATAAATTTTCACAAAAAAGAAAAAAAAAGTATTTTAAGTTATTCATATATTAAGCTGCATTTTATATGATTTCAAATCATGGTTGAAAATGTCTACATCTCGTAAGGCATTGTAAGTTTCACAGATTCGTATTATTACAGAGTTTTGCGAGTATTTTGATTTACTGTGTGGTATTCTAAATAAGTCGTTCGATCTGGTATGTAAGTTTCTAAACAGTGAGGCGCGACGTAGCTATATATACATATATAATTTGCCAAATATTCAGTTAACAGTGGATTTGACTAAGATTTAATGGTAGTTTTATTATTTTGGTATGTAGAAGTAAATATTGCAAATTTTGACGAAGAAGTTCTACTAAGTTGTTCAGCGTTTGTTCGGTTTACCGGCCTCTGTGTTTCCCCCCTCCTACAACATGGGTCTCTTCAAGACCCATGTTCACTCCTTCCTTTCCTCAAAAATACCCTCCACACAGCATCCACAAAGATGACCTAGGCCCTGAGGGAAATTATTTTCCTCAGGGCCTCCTGTGTGGAGTTAATGTAAAAAAAGCGTATGTATCCTGGAGGAGATTCTGGTTCTACTTAAGGATAAGGAATTGGCCTTTATTAACGATTTTCACGTTAATAATTTTAACATTAAGGACAAATCCTTATCCTTGGTAGAACCGGTTTCACCCCTCTGTTCAGGGTATTTCTTCTGTGCTAATATGCTATGTTTAGTATACAGTTTTGCACGAAGAATAGCGAAAATATAACAATAAAAAAACAATGAGGGCACAAATGTTATCGGTTGCTTAAAATAGTTAATCTTTCTTCAATTCAAAACAATTCTTACTTGTTTTAAAAAACAGTTAATAGTTACATTATAATATAATATTATTACATTTGAAGATTTTGAAATACTTTACCAAGAGATGTTGGGTATATCAGTTAAGTTTGAAACACGTTGAACATTTTTTAGCACAGTATTTTCACCCGTTGCACAAAACCGATGTGATAAATGTCTACAAAGGGAATCAAAATCTCTTGTGAAGAATGCTTGGAATGTGAGTTTGGATGAGAAACTAGCTACAGTGTACCGAAATACAAAGACAAATTGGGAGGGTATGCAACACAAAAAAGATAACATAAAAGGAACAATGGAAAATAACAACAAAAGAAAAAATATCGTTGAACACCCTGTGGCGGTATAATTTTCACGGACTTTGAGCTATTCCAAGTTAGAGGAAAACAAAAGGTGGTAGATAGGTACTAAGTTTGCTTGTAAATGCAGGGAAGATTAGTGGCTCCTTTTAATAAACTTGTTAGAATGAGCTAGTACTGCAGTCCGTAGAATTCTCAAGCTGATTGTCTTTATACTTTAAAAAAACTGCGTGTATTGTATACTGCTTACTAACCCCGTATGCATGGACATTGTAGGGTCTAGAGTCCTTCAAATAAATGTTGCTTCGTTCAATAAATAAGTAGAGTCTTGACGTGTGCGGTGAAGGAGGAAACCATATGTTTCCTTATAACGCCGCGACCGCGCCGCGCCGCGCAACGGCGCGCCGGTGGGAAAATGGTGGGGTCCCCTCCAATGCGTGTATTGTACAGTTGGGGGCGAGTCAGGATTGGGCGGTTGCTTTGCTGAGTGACAAGTGATGACTTGTGAAAGATATACTAGTTAATGGGGTCTTTATTCATATTTCAACCATTTTCGTTTCTCAAAGATCGAACGGAATAATTTGTTGCGTCGTAGGTGCATTATTTAAGTCTATGGATCACGTACACGACTTATTTCACTTCTAAGAGCTTCGGTAGTTCAATAGTTCATTAAATAAGCAAGTTATTTTGCAAACATGAACGGCACAATTAAAAATGTGTGTATATTAATAGTTTAGTAAAATTTCTAAGCCGTCGCGCGTCGGTCGAAATATATGTTAACAATCGTAAACCGTGCTCGCAACATCGATAACTGACCATAGATGAAGGATTTTGTCAATATAGTATTGATAGAGGGTTTTATCGATCGACCATGCTGGACCTCGTGATACACGCTTAGATTAATTCATAACCATTTCAGAACTAGGCTTACTTTAATCAGTGATTCCCGACTCTATTTGAAAAAAAAATGTTACAGAAATTTTGGTGACCGGTGAATTTTTTTCAAAACCTAACAATAAAAAAAATCGAGTGTGGTTCACACGCGGTAAAAGTAAAACCTTCACCACAATAGGAGCCTTGAAAAGTGAGCTCATATTCAAAGCGTCCAATGCGGTAAGGTTTCATTCAATCTCATTCTCTCGCAGGAAAAATCCTATAGATGTATGTGTTTACGCCTTTTTAGTGTCGTTTCCATTTCATCGAGTTTCTATAGAAGTTTTACTTCAAAAATATTGCATATCTTTTTTTTCTTTATTTTTTCCCATTTATTACATAATTTCTGTAGTATTTTTTTTACATAATTTCTAAATATATATAACATAAAATAAGATAAAAGTATTTTAATTTTGAATGTTACTTAAATTTTGTTACTTAAATTTAAATTTTCTGCGACCGGTTTCGACACATCCGTGTCATTCACGAGCAAACTTAAGACTAACTTAAAAATTCTATACAAGTACAAAAATTAATTAGGTGGGGGTAGTTGGAGGGGAGATTTCGGAGGAGTGGGAGAAAGGTGGGAGGAGTCAACGTTACTTGGAAACATCGTAAGTAAAGGTGATTTACATGGGGCTAGTATTTTATTCACTAAATTAATTTTAGATTTAATTTTTTTGTTAATTTCTAAAGTTTCTAAAGCGCACAAATAAAAATATGAATTTACATTGCAATGTTTAAACTTAGTGTTTTCTTTTTTATTGCCCAAGAAATACAAAAAAAAAGATAAAAGTAGATAATGGGAACCCACTAAGGAACTGCCTGTGCGTGGGTAAAATAAACAAAAGTGCTAAATTACATCCATAAGTACAAGTAAGAAATGTAAAATTTAAAATAAAGGTTAATTATTTTTATGTAAGGTATCTGTGAAAATATTGCAATGAAAAGTGATACATAAAAGTTGGTTGATTTTTTGTTATAGTTACAGTATACAGTAGAATTGTATTGAAAAGTGAAGTGTGGAGGTTTAAATAGAATTAATAGGAGTGTTTCAACATCATTTCATCACTAGCCACTCAACCGAGTAACCGCCCAACCTCTCACCCCGACACTAACAGTCCAATATTACTGATTTTATAAAAATTTTATCGTAGTAACATTCATTTTAACATTTTCTTCAAATAATGCCAGGAATCACTAGTTAAATTACTCTTACGTCCCTTAAAATCCTGTTTTATACTCGTATCTTGGTATTCTATTTTACAAAAGAGGCCGTTTCAATATATTTTTGAAGTAAAACTTCTTTACGCACGCTCGACACTTGGGTGTAAACTGGTGAATGCGTTACGAAAAGTGTGATTGTTACGAAAAGTGTGATGCGAACGGTGCTCAATGTCAATGAAAAAGGAAACGGAGCATGTGCAACTATGCCCAGCGAAAAAAAGACGCAAAAGTGTGTACTACTGCGCGAAATGCAATAAACCATATTGTCTGGAATGTCAATGTCAATGTCACCCCAATGTCATATGTTATTTTATAAGTTAGTGAAGTTTTACTTCAGTCTTGTGGTCTACAGCACACTCATTTTTTTAAAAAATATTTTATGTAGCGACCTTCCACGGACAATTTTTATAGCGAATCTTTTCACTATTCTAAGATATTTTTCTAAAGTGTGAAAAGTTTAAATCTATTCATGTTGCCACTCAAACAACTAATGTGACCGTATTGAGAGAGCGAAAACTTTCATCAATTAGTCTTCGAAAGTTTGGTTCCGAAACGGCGCTAGAAAGAGGTTTAGCCTTCAATTTAGTTCAACTATTAAGAAAGGATGAAGTAAAGGGGACAGAAAGACCCACAAATAAAAGGCTTTCCTTGTCTGCCCGATTTTTCATGCTCGTAGAGTTTGATATGGAGGCAAAACCAGTTCTGAAGAGGACCATAAAATATCCTGAATCCTTGGATACAATGATCATTAAAATGTAAGGACGCGATATTTTAAAGAGAATTAAAAAGGTTTAATAAAAATCTAAGAAAGACACAATATTCTAAAAACGCCACCTTATATTTAAGTGAATTGTGGGCATTAACAATTTAAAGTAGCATTGAATTTGAGTTTTTAGGTTATATTATCCATTAATATTATTTTATACTTATTTTAGCTTCTTAATGTCTAAGCCTACTCTATATGGTCGCAGATGATAGCATATAACTGTACAAATCGCAAGTGCGCGCGACTGAAGAATGTGGGTGCCATCTCTAATCTGGAGTCTCAAAATGCCTGATAAAACCTGCTAGACTATGCAGAAACGGGCGGTCCGTCTGATGGATTCGCCTAACATTTGAACACGGTTGACATTTGTCAAATGAGAACTGGTAGCTTTAACGACTCGTTCTTGTGTTCAACAGTTCAGCTGATCATCCTGAAGATGTCAGAAGCCCTGAGGGAAATTATTTCGCCCAGAACCTCCTGTGTAGAAATAAAAAAAGAATAAAATGATTTTTTTAGAAGTTATTCTAAACATAGGTTGATAGGAAATGTCTACATAATTTTGATTGTTTAATTTATTTTTTAAACTATTTTATTAACCCATTACCATTGAAAATATGAATGTACGCACAGTTACATAAAAAACTTGTATATATCAATACATAATTGTTTGCAAGTTAATGACCTTTCCTTTGATACAGCCATTAGCCATATGTAGAAATTATCCCGGTATTACGTAAGTATGTTTAAGTTATGTATTTTAGATTAATAAATTTAAAAAAATGATAATTTGTAGAGCGCCGTTTTTATGGAAAAATCACCTCCAGGGTTCTGAAAGGTGACAGTTTTTTCCGTTAACACGAAACTGACGTCCTTTGAAAATTCTTTTTAAAATTCTAACGAGTTTAATTGTTTGGAGCGCTTAAGAAAATTGCGATACTGTCGAACTAACAATGATAAAAGAGAACCAAGAAAAAATAAAGTTAATAAAGCGAACCGAAAAAAACAAAACTCCCATTGAAGCTTCGTAAGCCCTGTGAAAACACAATGAAATTTAATCAGTGGTTTTAAAAAGCTGCAAGCCGAAGCTTTATTCGTTTCCAGTTGAAATTGCACTGGTCTGAAATTTCTGGTAACTCGTCTCAGCATTTATTTGCGCTAAAAGTCGGGAATTTTCCAATTTACTCAGCTATTAAAGGGAAATGTGCCCCGAGCCACGCGGCCGGCTTAATCGCAATCAAATCGGGACGAGTTTTCAATTTAATGGGTTCCAAACGAGCGATCGGCACGGGCAAAGGCGGGTCCCTATCGCCGCTGACAGCGCACGGGACGGTGCAATAGCGGCTACAAATAACAATAAAATAACGCGATAACGGTATGACAATCGCTACTGCAAACTTGCACATAAAACCTACACTTTTATGGATAATTAAATGTTTTACTAGCGGGAAATTTTGCTTTTAACTACCAAGAGTAAATTTATTGTGTTGATGCTCGAAGGCAACACGCTTTTAAAAGAGTTCTACATTATTTTATGTGAACATCACATCAGCGGACCAAACGTAGAATGTTAAAGGCGATGATATAGAAAAGTACAGGTTCTCCTGGTGATGCTCTTCTGTTTTTAATATAGGTGACTAAGATAGCAGAAGATAGAACCCGCTACGCCTTGATGGTAACCCAACGTATTTAATAAGCAAAGCTCAAAACTCACCATTTCGCATTATAATATACAGAAAAATAACTGCATTTTTTCAGTAGTATTTCGTTACTCAGTCCATTGGATTTACCTAGTTTGATGTATCTTTACTGTTACGTTGTTACGCAATTTTTTTACAATTTATTACGTCAAACTTAAAAAAAAAAATTATTTTCATGACTAAAGGGGTCTCCACACGGTGCTGCCGCAGTAACAACTGCCGAAGAACTGACTAAAAATCGTATAGTCTGTAGTCAAAAGCGCCAGCCGTATTCTTATTGTAATAACAATACGGCTGGCGCTTTTGACTACAGTCAACTAAAGTTCTGCGGCAGTTGGTGCTGCGGCAGCACCGTGTGGAGACCGTCTTATACTGACAGCACGGGCAGTAATCATATCAATATGTGTTTATAAATGTAAATAAGTATGTTAGTCGTAAATAACTAATTTTAAGATAGTTGCTAGTGGTGGATCAGTAACAATACTGCTCTATTCGTATTATGGCAGCAACCATTACAATATGTGATTATAAATGTAAATAAGTATGTTAGTCGTAAATAACTAATTGTAAGACTGTTGGTAGTCATGATACGAATAGAAATACTGCTCTGTTCGTATTATGACTTGCAAGTTCAAGCTCGCTTATAAAAATAAGTAAAGTTCTAAGTCACTAGTGATATAAGTCTTAGTTGTAAGTCATTAGTTATCAATCTTAGTTATAAGCCACTTGTTGTATATAGGTATAGATTAAATGTAAAAATGAATTTGAAAAGCGCCCTTGAGGTGATTTTTTCACGAAAATGGCGCTATAGAAGTCATACAATTATTATTATTATTATTTGTTCATTTATCTACAAAAGGGCACACACACTTGGGTTTGGTCTTGTTAATAGTGAGAATAACACAAGAGTACCTATGTATGTAAAAAAACATGAAAGTGAATAAAAAAACGCAGGGTGGGTCAAGATAGAGTTGTGTGGCAGAATTGTACAATGCGAAAATTAATTTCTGTAAAAAAAAACTTTTAAATAATTGTGCCTGGAGTTTGCAAAATAAAAAAAAACACGCTTTTGGCGACGTTCTTCTCTTGAATAAATCAAAAAAGGCGTCTGGTGTTAAACGAATATTTAAACCTTATCGCGATCTATATAAGGGGTGTTATTGTTAGAGCTCTGATTCCAAATTTTACACAACGTGGAGCATCACCTTAATGAGAAAAATCGAGATTTTATTTTAATGCAGGCTGTCAAGTTTTTACTAAAGCCATATTTACTAAAACTAAAGTTATTCAGTAAATAAGTAAATAACTACGGTGCCTTGACATAGAATGTTTTAACGAAACATTTTTTAAAGAATGGAGACCTAATGGAGGTAAGTATATACCTGATTCTTCACGATTTATAAATTTAATTTCCTTTTTTAAATTTTCACCCCGGATTTATGAAAAATTAAGGCAAAATTCAGACGAGGCGGGTTTGACCTCATGGAATAAATCTCAACGCCCTCGAAGCTATTCCTATGGCACGAAATTCGCGCCGACTTACCGGCTATGCAATTGGCTTAGCCCAATTCCTGTGTAGTTGAATCAAAAACAGAAAGTTAAAAAAAAACGCTGTATTAATTCTTTCAGAGTATATATAAGAAATATCGACAGTGCCAACACAATATGCGGGTGCCAACAGTATTCTCGTCCTGCATACATTTTTTTTCGTTTTTTTAAAACTAGCTTCATGCAAGAGGTCCCGAGGCAAACAAATCCAACAGGGCCTACGTCTCCTTTGGGGATGCCATGTGGACTTTTTATGTAAAGGAAGGAGAGGAAGTCCTGGGAAGGAAATATATGAGGGGTGTGTATAATTTGAAGGTTAATGTACCCAGGAGTGACAGACGTATGAATCCTTCCGTCCAACTTCTGTGTAAGGCGATGGGTCGAGAGGTTTCGGCTGGAGAGTTCGAAAGGAATACCTTAACCAGTTGACGACCTCCGTAGTCCAGTGGCTAAGACTCTTGACTCACAATCCGGAGGTCGCGGGTTCGAACCCGGCGTGCGCAAATAAATTTTATTTGATTAATTTGTTTTATTTCACAATTAATTCATTTAAAATAATATATAGTATATTTGCGGCACGTTCCAGAGTGGAAGATACTTTCAGTATCGCCCTGGTGTAAGACCACCATTCAGAATTGAAACGTTGCTTGAAAATGGCTTTAGTCGTGTTTGGTGACCAGATCTGAATAGCCAGGTACTTCCCAACCTTCCTCTTCCCCACCTCCTTCCCCTCCCCACTACCTTCAGCCTCACAACATACCCCAATTGGGGATGCCATAGTCTCACTGGCTCCAGACGGGAGCAGTTGAGATTCTTGTGCGGTATTCACTCTAAAAAAAAAAAATTACGGCCACGCATCCATCGCCAAAACTTAGACAAACCTCACCCCATGAACCCCACATCCCTGCTAAGTCACCAAACACAGTGATCCACGAGGGCCATGTGGGTTTTACCCGACCCGGCATGACCGACGACCAAATTGAAAATAAAGTAAAATAATCTTCAAATAATATACTGTACGTGGCTAGTAGGACGCATTTGTCATTAGATTTAATTGTGGATGAATCTGGCCTAATAGAGAAAAACTGTATACAGGGTGGTTGTAAAATTATTTAAAGTAACGTATTAAAATGTAATGAATGACCGTGAGCTTTTTCAAACCAATTTTTTTTTAAAGGATGAACCCTCGTTTGTGTGTGTAGAACCGGAAATAAAAGCAAAACAATCATTTTAGGGAACAAATAAAACTTAAAGTACGTTGGGCTTTGAGAGCCAGACACTTGGAAACTTTTAAATTTCATATTTAATACATGGATAAAGTTTGAACAAGCTGACAACGAGTATTATAATTTCTAAGAAATGAGAAGAAAAAACTTTGAACATTATAATTCTTGTGAAATATTTTTTTGTTGTTTTAATATTCAACGAACTTACCTGAAAAGGTGTACGGTAAAAGTTGAATAATTTTGACAGCGCTTACCTGAAACAAAGATAAAAATACAAAATTAATAATATAAGACGATGCTAGGATTTTATAAAATGGAGGGAAATTTTTTTTGATAAGTCACGATATTTTAATTAAATTCATAATTTACCAGACATACTCTTAAATCGATTACATTCAGAAATGTTGAATTTAATAACCCCTTTATTTATTACTTTTTATAAAATGGATGAAAAGGAATCTCACGAGTTCTGGTGTCATGAAATTTGAACAATTAAGACTAACCAACCAAAGAAATTTTACCAGACTTTTATAAGAATATTTTTTATAAGACTACAAAAGCAAGATGCCATACTTTATTTTCTTACTATATTGGACGAAAACTACAGTAAAATGCCATAAAATAAACCAGCCGAAAGCGAAATTTAGATTCTTAAAAATTGGATTACAAAAAATTCATCATATAAGTAAACAAAAAATGAAAAATGGAAAGAGCTTAAAAAACCGCATTACAATGAGTGCCCAGTACAAACAATTTGAGTTAATGTAACCAAGTAACCAAGAATTTTATAAACATTATAAAAAATATACTGTAAAGTTTATTATCTCTTAGAGCAGAAATTCGGAGGAAAATAGAGAATGAATTGCGCAGTGTTATTCTAACCTTACAATATCCACTTTCAAATTCGTGTCTTGTTGTAGGTCATCAACTGTAGAATTTTTGGTTTAAAACATCCTTTATGAGATAAACCTCCTTTATTCCCTTAATTCTCCTATTACGGTGCGTGAAATTAGCGAAATAGAGCGCTGAATTTTTTATGCGAGAGAAAGCCTAAAATAAAGGACCATTCTAATAAAGTATAAGATGCAGATCTGCACCTTATACTTGTGCTCTGCACCTTATACTTTATTAGAATGGTCCTTTATTTTAGGCTTTCTCTCGCATAAAAAATTCAGCGCTCTATTTCGCTAATTTCACGCACCGTACTAGGAGAATTAAGCTTCTTCTTATTTCGATCAATATGTTCCTTCTTCTAGTTCCCTAACTTATCGGAGGATAGCTATCGTGATGGGAAAACACAGAACATGAAACAACTTGTAAAACTTTTTGTAGAGCAAAATTGCAATTGTACAAGTCAAGCAACTATTTATGTAGGTAGTAACTCCTATTAAGGAGCAAAGACTTCGTCTGTCGTTTTAATGTTTTGCCTAATAAAACACTAACTCTATTATGCAGATAATAGAAAAACGATATCAAATAATACACGTAGGGTTTTTCGGTTCCTCTTTGCTGAGGATCATGACCCACTGACCCATACTTTTATTTCCATGGCGGCCAAGGCTCCTCCACTATGCTGTGACCGACCTACCAGACGACAGTGGTGGTTGTTCACTCCAAAGCAATGTTGGCCTATCTCTACTTTTTCTGCCTTTTACTATGCCAGAGACGATGAGTTTCTTCAGGTTAAGGCCTTCAATTTGGTAAGCTACGTGTTGATAGTATCATAAAATACACGGTGGACTGAGTATTACGGATGCCTAGTTCTTCCAGAATATATTATATACATATTAGGGCGCCAGTATGTTTATGAAATCCTGAGCATTTTTCTTTAAAACGACATTTTTATGGCGTTTATCCGCTTTCTTTCGCCGACTTAAAGTGTCAATATTTAGACTCCATATAGAAATATGGGGACAATCATCGCCGGACAAGTCTTGCATTGGTGGTCTTGGTTATGCCTCTGCTATTCCATATATTTTGCAATTCGCTCATGGCATCTTTTGTCAGGCAAATCCTCCTTTTAACGTCTGTCTCAAAACCTTCACCATCGCCCTTTTCACCTCCTTCATCGCTTATAGACGAGCCTAGATTTAAAAAGTTTCGAAGCCCGTGAGAGCACTAAATTTGTTCTTACAAAAGAGTTTTCCCTGTTTCTTCTTCTTCTTCTGTATGTGCCTTATCAGGTCCCCCCGACGTTGGCGATCACTCTAGAAAAGGTCTCTCTGTCTTGCGCTGCCCGGAATAGCTCCTCCACACTTCTAATGCCGGTCCACTCTCGTATGTTTCGCAGCCAAGACATTTGTCTCCTACCAGACCCTCGGCGACCCTCTATCTTGCCTTTCAATATTAAATGGAGAAAGTGATACTTCTCCCCTCGAAGTATATCATTTATATATTTCCCTGTTTATCATCATTAATTTAGTTTTGGCTGTGTTGATCATTAGGCTTGGATTACGGATTTCATCTTTTATATTAGATGACATAGGCCATGAGGGATTTTTTTCCTCAGTGTCTCATGTGTGGAGCTTATTTAAAAATAAATTATCAAGGAGAGGTTGACAGATAAAAAAACATAGGTGAATTTGTGTAAAACTGATGTAGGTACCCAAAATATGAAGAATTCGATAAGCCTTTCAAAAATTTCCAAATCAGAGGAATGTGATTGAACATCACCTTATTTTCATCCTAACATTACACTATACGGTGATTTAGTACATTACTAAACAACCATTGGGCACGGGTTTAATTTATTATTTGACACGAATAAAGTTTTCGTCTATCAAACTGTGCGGCTTTTCTGTGTAGCAAGAGAAGATAAATAAAGGCTATTTATACATTGAAAACGGTACACGTGACCTTTTAGTTATTTATTAATAAAATACCGACTGCGCAGTGGCAAAGCAACCGTTTGAACAGACTAGGCCACCGCCCGGGGTCGCTAGAGAAATCCACGCAAAGCATCATAAATGCCGAAAGTTGCAAGTATTTACTGTTGTACAGTATTTTTCATAACAATTGTGTAATGGAACAGAATCGTACAATCTATGTAAATAATTAAAAGCGGACGTAAAAAACACCAGGGAACTATTTTAGTTTCTTAAGTTAATTCAACAGTATGCTAGAATATCTGTTCTGACAAGTATTATCAAGAAGAACAAAATTTCATATTGACTGTGAAAACGTCAGCCCATGATCACATTTTCCCATAATAACCGTTGTTCTGGATGTGGTAACAGACCTAATGTCGAAAAGAGAAAATCTGTTCTATTTACCGTTTAAAAGTTTAAATCATCCAGTAAGAAACCCTGTTTTAAAAAACATTCTGTTTTGCGACTCGCAAAATAAAAATAAAAACTCTTAAACAAGTTAACATATCGCAGATTTAACCGCAACATTGCATCACATTTCAATATTATCCAAGATCTTGCCAGGAATCATAAAGGTTAGTGTGAATTAATTTCTTCAAACACAGCAAACTTATTTTGTGACACCATTTTAATTCAAAATTAATAAAATACTTCACCAGGGTTTTCTTAAAACTAATGTTGTTTTTTTATAAACAATAAAAGTGATTAAAACTAAGTATTTTATTAATTTTGACTATAAATTTATTTCTTTTGCCGAAAAATAATTGATGTATTTCCTTAAGCTAAGATAATGGATTACCAAAATTGTTTTGTCATTTTAAGATGTGTGAAAAACTGTTACTAGATTTTATTTGAATTATTAAGTTCATTGTAATTTATATAAATAATCTGTTGATTTTCCTAAATAAATAAATTAATAAATAAACAATCAGTCGTTCGAGCCTGACATCAAGCCGACTTCAAACAAACTTCGAAAACCTCACGTAACCTGAAGACTTGACGTCAACTTGCCAACCAGTACCTTTCTGGTACTGGTGGCGTAAATTTAGTGTAAGTAATTCACTCCACTACTTTTTCAAAAAGTAAACTATTGGATGAAATCACGAAGAAACTACCAAAAACTTACAACTCTGACATTACACACAAACATCACGGTCTAAATACATGTTATGCGTAAATTAAAATTTGTTTAATTTGTTATCTAAACGAATTTGTTCTCTTAACGAATTTAAGAAAAATCATAACAAAGCATACTATATGTATGCAACTTATTCGATAGTTGAACATTCTCTGTTAAGTTACCACCAATCTTTGAAACGAGTGATTATTAAAAAAAACTGAATACCCAGGAACTCTCTAACTCTCTTCTGCCTTATCTTTTTCCTCTCACCAATACCCTTCAACATCATATAATTCCCTACATGGATATACTAAGAGAATTACAGCTCAACTGAGCCCGTTCCAACTAAATTTGGTATGAGCTAGGCGGACGATCCTTTATATCTTTGTATTCGCGTTTTCTTTTTAAATAAATTCATCTTAATTATATTTACTTTGCATTAAAACTCATTTTTATAAGTTTTCATATTCATCGCGAAAAAATAGGGCTTGGAAATGTTTTGCTACGCCACCGCCAATGCGAAATGTTGCACGCGCGGTTGATTTCCAAACAGTGGGCGACTTGACTATTATACCCAAACAACCCTTCAACTTCACTTTCATTTGTTGATATTATATAATTGAATGCTGAATGTCAGTTTAGACGGCCTCCGTGGTCGAGGGGTAAGGCTGTCGACTAGCAATTTGATGGTCGAGGTTCAAATCCCGGCATGCGCAAATACGTTTTATTTGATTTATTTGTGCTATTTCACAATAAAATAATTTATAATAAGCGTTAAAAATAAACTGCACAAATTCATTTAACAGCGTTAAGAATATTTATGTCATTGAACAATAAACTAACGACATTTAAATCAAAGACCATAATAGAAAAATAAAAGTATACAACAATATACCTAATATACACAGTTCCGATAAAGTGCATCTTCTTACTTAAGTTTACAAAAAGTTTTTTATGAAATATTTCCTAGGATTACATTAAACTTGGAATGGATGACAATAATATCTTTGAGAAAGTGTTGTTATTCAAATTCAACTGCTGAAAACAAAATAGTTAATATGGTCAGCAAAAAAAGTCAACATATTATTTGATCAAATGGTATTTTTTTATGAATGTTGTAAATTTATTGAGGTTCGTGTAAAACACATCGATGTTCGTGCATAATCTATTAAAGGTGCTATACATTTTCAAAATAATTATTATTGCTCTTAGGAATATAAAATGTGTCAGGAGTAATTCTTTTAATGGACATCTAAAATGACTATTTTATAGTAGATATGGGCTATCAATAAAAATGTACATTATCCATTACTAGGTCTCTGATATCTCGGCGTTGATCAAGATTGCGGCCCGTTCCGGATTAGAAGATACTCTCAGCATCATCCCGATGAAAGACCTCCATTCAAAATGGAAACGTTGACGTTAAAGTATTCCATTTTTTTTTTCGGATCTAGTTATGCCATTACCCAAACCCAGTCATTACTTTGTGAAACCTAACGTTAAATCAAAATGTTGAAAGAACTACAAAAACAAAAAAAATTTCTTAAGAATATTTATTTAGGTATCAAAGAACTAAGATATTTTAATCACGGCTTTAAGCAATGGTTCTTATTCAGGGAGACAGCTTTTTGTTTTGAAATTATTACGTAAGACGATTTTTACAACGATTTTAATTAATTTTCAATGCCGCGACAAAAAATCATTTTTGCTATCAAATAAATGAGAAAACTTTTTAGTTAGTCCAAATCATCATCAGGTATTATTTTCTTTGTTTGAAAATATAGGGATGAAAACCTTCCTGAATCAAGTTAGTATTTATGTTGATGTTATCTGAATGTTAATTAGCATCGGCAGCGCAAATATTTCATTATTTCTTGGGATTTGTTTATTTCTTAAACAAGAAACTTTGGCGAGCTTTCCAGTTTGTGGCGCAAGAAAACTTTCCAGTTTGTGGCGCTAGAAAAAAGCCAAACGGAAATTTGACTTAATTTACTAATTATTAAGCCTTCCAGTTAATGGTAAATATTGGATTAAGGAAATCCAAGAACACACATAATTTCACTTTTAAAAAGACAAACATTTGTGAGTAACGAAAAATTCGAGAATATTTAATTCTTCCATTCCAAGTGAAATAATTTGTCCATTTTGGAAGGGGGTATGGCAACCACCGCCCGGGAACCATTTATTGTATAACCAACACCCCCCGCCATAGGTTATCTAAAGCGCTTCGTTAAGTTTGGTAACTCAGCATGGCACGTTCCAAAGCGGAAGACATTCTCAGTGTCACCCCGGGCACCACCAATCAGAATTGAAAGGTTGCTTGAAATGGCTTTCGCCTATTTCAATTATATCCGATTTTTTTTATATGAATACCGCACAAGAGTCGCCAACTACTCCCGTCTAGAGCCAGTGAGACTAAAGCATCCCCAATTGGGGAGTGTTGAGAGGCTGAAGGTAAGGAAGTACCTGGCTATTAAGATCTGGTCACCAAACACGGCTAAAACCATTTCAAGCAATGTTTAAATTCTGAATGGTGGTCTTACACCAGGGCGATACTGGGAGTATCTTCCACTCTAGAACGTGGCCAGGTACTTCCCCACCCTACTCTTCCACATCTCCTTCCCTCCCCATTTACCTTCAGCCTCGCAACATACCCCCATTACTTACCGTCTTACTGGCTCCAGACGGGAGCAGTTGGGACACTTGTGAGGTATTCACGTAAAAAAAGTATATGTATACTACACATAAATATGTATTTATTTATGTACTATCGTTTATTGGGTTACCTGTAAGAAATAAAATGCACCTATTAGCGATATATCCCTTTTTAGATTTTATTTATATAATAAACATTTTTTTAAGCATTAAACGTGTAAGTTAAAAATGGGCCTCAGCACGGGTAAGCCAGCCAGAGAGGCCAACATTATTAAACTATAATATAAAAGTTAAATATTTGTACGAAAATAATTTAAAAACAATAAACATCTTTTAACAGAAAACAAGGATCTCTTTAAATGATTTATCTGTACATTTCAAATACTTGCATTTAGAACAAGAATTGAGGAACTGGATTTAAGCCAAGGGAGTCTCCTCGAACACTCGGATATCTGGGCAATAAAAATGTTGATTAACTCTGCAATACGGTGGGACCACCTTTTTCCTATTTCTACACCACCCAGTTCTTGCCTCTTCCTCCATCCGCCCTATTTACAACCCCAGTTCTTTCTTTCCGTTTCACCCCGGGTGGTTAGAACATGTAATTTGTCGCCCTGATCCCGAGGGGTTAGTGGTGGCTCATGGAAAATAATAGAGCCTTCTGACCCGCAAACAGAAATAGCGGAAAACCATCAAGGAAATAATATGTGCAAGGAAAATCGAGGCTCAACAAGTGAACGGAAATTCGTTCTCAGCAGAATCTCTAAGAATGAGTTGTTTCAAAAAAATTTAACAATTTATCAATTTTTTTATATTTATTTTGGGGTGTTATGCCGCGTTTTGCTACCTCCTTCTTTGGCCAACGTTTCGAACAGCGTTACATCAACATAATAAAACTTAAATAGAACATACACAGATCGTAAAAATTATCCTCCAATATTTGATGAATTTAAAAAATATATATATTTAAGAAGGCTTGAGACTTATTCCAAACATGTGCTTCTTAAATCATCTTTTAAAGAAACATTACATCAATAATAACATTTTTAACCTTTAACTATGGACGTGCGGTCTCACAGGCCGCTTTGCAGTTTGTAAATCGCGTGCCCCTCTCCTCCACGTGCCCCACGCGTCTGTCAGCCTCAGCAGCTTTGGTTTTGGTGGCGAAACGACTGTGGAGAGTGAAGGTTACGTCGCCAGCTGTATTTTGCGTTAATAATTTTGCTTTATATTTTGATTGCGGTCTTTAGGACCGCACGTCCACGTTTGTGTGATAAATTGAGCTAATGGTGATTTTCATGAATAATTTGTATGTTTTGTTTTACGAAGTTAATGTTAAGAACTTTAAATTTTTTATTCTTTACATTTTATTGTAAAATTTGTGAAATATACTGAAAAAGTAATCTTCCTTGGATAATATTCCTACAAAGTGTTCTCGAGAAAAAATGGTTAGATTTTAGTTTAAAATAAATATATTTTAATTAAAATGCTTTGTTTTAATTACATTTGGCACGGTCCGTAAATAAACAAAAACAATTTTAGGTACAATACTTACTTAACTAGATAGATTCCGACCTTTACAGACTGCACGTCCATAGTAGTGTAAAAAAATGTAACGTCCATAGTTAAAGGTTAATAAGCAATCCAACTTTCGAAAGACCCACCAAAAAACTGCAATAAAATTGAATTCATAAAAATACATCAAGTTTAGATTTGGTTGGTTCCTTTTTATTTTACCGCAGTACAGAATCTTAGAAATCTTTAACATACGTAGTTATTATACGTATTCTCAAAGAGCTCACTCTACTTTTAGTTTTAAAAATCTACTAAAAACATAACTTGACATCATCCAAATCTTTCCAAATATCGACCGGGAAGCATCGTTAGTACGGAGACCATGAAAAGTAAGCTATTGGGAAACTAATATAAGAATTTACAGTGCAAACAGCAGTCTCTAGGGGCAACGGTAGATCGGGAATGTTTGCAATAAGTTTTTATTGAGCTTAAACATAACCTCTAATTTGAAGGTAGAGAAGAAACGCCGTAAAGTACAAAGGGAATTCAATATGAAGAAATAAGAGAGCAAAACCTTAAATGCTTATAAATACACGTTGCAAGATATTCGTTTTCCTAAGGCCTCGTACATTTTTTGTCAGAAGGTCAATATATTTTCGTTTTGCTATAAAATCAAAAATAAATGGAATATTTCTAAAAGTATCCGAAATCTAAAAACTGTTTTTTAAATGTGATAAAAAAACACTTTGATAATATACATTTCAAAATAAACACGTATTTTTTTTAAACGTAAACATAAAAGAATTTAAAAATACCCCATCTTACGTTTTTTCTAACTAAAATTACTGATAATGAAAAAAAACACACGGATATTTTATTAGACATTTTATAAAAGCTATCAATACCTCACGTTTCATCTAAAAATAATTAATTTTCATTAAATTTTTTGAAATTGCGATCAGAAACTTTGGTTTCATAAAGGTGGAATTTTTAATAATTTAGTGGCTAACTTTTAAATTTGAATGTGTTTTATCTTTCTAACGCCGTTTAGATCATATTTATCACTATAAATATGATCTAAAGAGACATAACCATTTCTATGACAGCTACACGAGTCGTTCCCAACTCCAACGAATTAGCCTGAGAGGTAATTATTTTCATTCGAGTTTGTGTAATAATAATTCATTCCAAAATCGATGATTTATGCATTTTTCAAATATCCTTATTTTATTTAAATTACTCTAAAAATATAAGATTTAGTTTGTTAGCTATTACTTGTGATTACGGCAAAAAAATAAGGCTGGTAAAAAATTCCAACTTGTCTGAAAAATGGCAGGACATTTACTGCACCGCAAAAACTTATGATTTGATGGTGGTTATTCACTTTGTGACCCTTTTTATGGATTTTCCAAATTTGCTAAAAAATGGGGGAGCGAAAACCAACAAAAAAATTAAAGAATATATTAAAACAAAGCAGCGTGTGCTAGAGGATGATGGATGAAATAGCAAATTAACAATGGTAATAACTTTGATAGCGTCAAACAAATTATGAAAGTTCCAAATAAAATGAGAAGAGAAGAATCAAGAATTAAAGCAATAAATTATCTCATGAAACTAAGTTTCAAGATGGATTGAGAAAGATTACTTGGTAATTTCGAGTAAAACTACCCGATGGACCTGTCTCAGATTACGAGATCCGATGATATATGAGTTCGGTTTATGTATCATTTGATTTTATGAGAATAAACGTAATTATTTAATTATCGAAGTATTCCGTGATTAATCCAAAGTATATCGGTCAAACTTCTAACGTGGATACAAAATTTGACGCGGAGCTACGAGGGGAAGAAAACTACATACTTTAATTTTTAAATTAAAAACTTCTTAAGCAACCGTAGTGATTTGAAACTCGATGAAACGAAAAATAGCGACCCTAAAAAGAAAAAACACATAAATCTATAGGATTTAGCCCGCGAGAGAATGAGATAGTAAAATCGGTATCCTCTCTGTACGGTGCTTTGTGGCCTCCCAACTCTTGTCTACTAAAGGTTTCAATTCTACCGCGTGTGAATTGCACACTATGATTTTTTTGCATTATTTAGTTACAGATTTTTTATATTCAAATCTAATTTTTCGGGCATCTTTTGAGGGCACCGGGGACGGGGTGTCAATCAATCTTTAATAAATTCATCAATTTAAAAAATATTTTATCAAAACACACTTGTATATATGTATATACTAAAAAGGTAAAAAAAGTGAGAAAAAAGGCGTCAATTGCCACTTTAGCACGGAGTGGCCACATAATTTATTTATTTATTTATTTATTAACAGAAACAAACAGTACATTATTTACATTGGTGAAAAAAGTTTACAGTTAATAAGTATATTTCAAGTTAGGTACCTATGATATGTTTCATTGAGGTATCTTGTTTGTATTAAATTTTTACCGGGTGATAATAACGTGATACTTCTTGTGAATGTGATTGGTCATGAGGACATTCGGCATCGCAGTGGTTAAATCAAATTTCTTTGCGCAAAATTAGTTGGAATTAATCTTGCCGATTTTTAAACGTCACTGGCATTGACATTTCAACAGCTAGTGACTAGTAAATCATTTTTGTATGAAAATACGTGTTTTCCTTCTTTCTTTGCCTAATATAAAGAATAATAATAGTAATTTTTGGATGATTTCTATAGCGCCATTTTTGTGAGAAAATCACCTCAAGAGTGCTTTACAAATTCGTTTATACATTTAACCTCTTTTTATTATAAGTACCTTACAGCTCAAATTTGTGACTAATGACTTTACTAAGACTTATATGACTAGTGACTTAAAACTATACTTATTTTTAGAACCGAGTACAATACTTCTTTACTTATGTTATGACTTATTACGTCGATTTAAAATTAGTTATTTACGACTAACATACGTACATATTTACATTTATAAACACAAATGCTTATGATTACTGCCCGTGCTATCAGTGTAAGTTATAAAAAATATTTTTAAAAAAAAGTAAAATATATTGTTAAATAAATGTCAAAAATTGCGCACAATAACGTAAAACCGGATAGTCAAGGCGTAAAATACACCAATCTAAGTTAATGTAATGGACTGAATAACAAAAATATTTAAGGTTTAAAATAAACGGCCTAGATCATATTTTTAGTACTATAATTCCATTGAATTTCTGTATCAGAATACTTGTGATGAAGAATTGCTTACAATAGAATCCCGTGATGAAGGTTTAAAAGAGATTTACAGGAAGCGCAGTGGGAGTCACACTATGAGACCGATGCTCTACATAGAATAACTTTGGTTTGGACAAGTGCTCAGGATGTCAGTGGGGGGGAAAACCCCACAAAACTATCTCAGGAATTTCGGAGGGAGAGCGTCCAGTTGGTCCCCACAGAAAATCAATGAGAGGCAGTGTTCGGAAAGACAAGGCTTGCAATGGATCCATATAACGAATTGGTGCAACATAACTTTGTGTCAGAGCTATGAGTCCTTTACGCGATTACGAAAAGTGAACGAACATGAAGATAATGATGCATGATCAGATATAATTTTTTGGGGAAACTATCTTTATATGTGATTGCAAGATTCAACCCGAACTAAATGCTATCTAGATAGTGTCTGGATAAATATGCAGCCAATAATAAATTGCGCGTTAAGAAAAATGAAGATAGTGTTGGTAGTTCTTAGTCGAAGTATGATACAGTTAAAAGAGATCGAATTGGAAATGGGTTCCATAGCTCAATCGGTAGAGCAGTTGGCCATGAATGCTAAGGTATCTGGGTTCGAGTCCCAGTGGAACCAATATCTTTTTCTAATTTTTCTGTCTTCAGATTTTGATTGAGTTTCGCTAATATTGTCTTCATTTAATTAAATATTATAATTTGAGTTTTTACTCAAAAAAGTTTAAAATAAAAATAAAAATAAACTTATTATTTATTAATATTAATTTAATTACTACGGAAAGCAAAGGAAGAACAAACAAAGTGTTCGACGTACCTACCTATTATATTCAATGCAATCATTTTAGAAAATGTTAATTAATCTAGATGTTTTCAGTTCTTTCGTCAGGGCAAAGATTAAAATAACAACAAAACAAAGATAAATCATAAACTTGTATTACGGTTCTTTCCATGTTTTAAAATTTTAATTTTGTTGTAAGTTTATCTTTTGTCTTCATAGAGGAGTTGGCTTGACCAAGTGAATCAGATACTTGAGTCGGGCCATGTTAAGAGTCGGAATAATAGAAGAGCATGTATGAGACGATGTATGAATGTGAACGAGGCAAGGAGTGTGTGCCAAGATCGAGTTGTTTGGCGGTCCGTCCTCTCTGCCTACCCCTGCGGGATGGTTAGTTAATTAGTTGGTTGCGGAGTTGCTTTCCGAAATTTGTTTTAATTTACCGATCGTGTATTTTCTTTTAATTTGAATTTTATTCAGTTGTTTTTTTTGGTTTCCAATTTTTTAAATTTGAAACAAAACATATTTTTTTTTAAATAATTTTCTTCAGTTGTTTTTCTTTTCATAATTGTATTTTACATAAATATAACAAAACTAATTATTAATTAGTTTGATTCTCAGAAATTTTTAATTTTTACATATTTAATTGTATAATGTAGGCATCATGAGATGGTTTAATTTCTAATACTAATTTTGCTTTATGAGGTAATACTTCTAACAAGTATTTACTACGGTATGTAGGTATTCATATTTAATTTACAAGGTACATAGATACAACGGTATTTGTTTTCATGTTCTAGGTAGATAGAATGACCTGACTGTGGTTTTCATTTTCTAAATATGTTTCTTTTTTTGTTTTCAGAGGCAATGAGTTCAGGATTACCTCTGTGGTTGAGGCTCAGACTCTAGACCAGCAATCCTGAGGACGCGGGTTCAAATCCTGGCGCGAACAAATAAATTTTATTTGATTAATTTGTGTTATTTCACAATTTTATTCTTGTAAAATAATATACAATATTTGCGGCACGTTCCATAGTGGAAGATACAATCATGATCGCCCTGGTGCAAGACCACCATTCAAAACCGAAACGTTGCATGTAATGGCTTTAGCCGTGTTTCGTGACCAGATCTTAATAACCAGGTACCTCCCCTCCTTCCTCTCCCCTGACTCCTTCCCCGATATCTTCAGCCACACAACCTACCCAAATTGGGGATGCAATAGTCTCACTAGCTCCAGACGGGAGCAGTTGGGACTCTTGCGAAGTGTTCACTTTAAAAAAATTAAAAAAAGGGAATTTTAAGCCTCTTTGATATATCTCTGTATAGATACTCGTATGTTGCGTTGCATTATTGAATGGAATACTCCATCAATAAAATCAGAAAAACGAGATAAAATCTAATAAAGACTGGTAAATAGTTACTTGTTTTCGATATTATGTTATGGAATGGTAGCATGGACGCGTACTGAAGAACTGATTAGGCGACTTGAGGCATTCGAGATGTGGATCTACAGAAGAATACTTAAAATAGGCGGTTGGACAGGGTTACGAATGATGACGTTATGGTTCGGATGAATAAAGAAAAAGAAATGATTAAAACTATAAAAATCCTAAGACTTCAATATCTTGGACATGAATGGAAGAAGGAGAACCTCATGGCTAAAAAACCTAAGACAGTGGTTTGGCCAGTCTACTGAAGAGCTGTTCCGGGCCGCAGTAAACAAAGTCCGCATAGCCAACATGATAGCCAACATCCATTGAGCGGACAGGGCCCAAGAAGAAGAAGAAATATGTAGTTGCCTTTCACCCAAAAAATGTAACATAATGATAACTTTTAAAATTTAATGTCAGATACAAACGACAAACTGTTATTAAAATAATCTGATTTTGTTTAAAAATGTTTACCTTTCGACGAGCATTGAATGGCGTAGCCAGTACAACGTCAGAAGTTAGAGGGTGGCAGAAAAAGGTTGTTGTCATAGTATTTTCTGGGAGACAAACAAGGACAGAGTGTGTTGTGAGTGGGCGGCTGGCGGCGATACGATCAATATAAATGTTTGTATACACGGAACCTTTTAGAAAGATATGTTAGAATTTATGGAAATTGAAAACTTTCGAACTATTTTAAATTTTAAACTTTTGGGTCTAATCGATTTCCAGTAAGCTAACTTTATTAATTTCGCTATTGAATTCCATCAACAATAAAATAGGTGTCTAAAAGGCTTATTTTTAAATGAAATTCAATATTACAAACCTTAGCCCAGATCTCGGAGGCGATATGCAAAAAAGGCATAAATATTTAATTGAATGAAGACAATATTAGCGAAACTCAATCAAAATCTGAAGACAGAAAAATCAGTAAAAGATATTGGTTCCACTGGGACTCGAACCCAGGTCCCTGTGCTTACATGGCAAGTGCTCTACCTATTAAGCTATGGAACACATTTCCAATTCGGTCACTTTTAACTGTGTTAACTTTACTTATTTTTAACTGTCACTTTACGCACATATTACGCGTTAAGAACATGAAGATAATGTTGGTAGTTCTTAGTCGAAGTTAAAAGTGACCGAATTGGAAATGGTTTCCATAGCTTAATCGGTAGAGCACTTGCCATGTAAGCACAGGGACCTGGGTTCGAGTTCCAGTGGAACCAACATCTTTTTCTGATTTTTCTGTCTTCAAATTTTGATTGAGTTTCGCTAATATTGTCTTCATTTAATTAAATATTATAATTTGATTTTTGACTTATAAAGTTAAAAATAAAAGCATAAATAGTTGATATATGTTTTAAATACATATTTTTTATGAATTCTCTAACCAAATAAGTAGGGATATATTATTTGCACTTCCTTAGTTGGAGCAAAAATTTAACACATCATCATATTGATGGAGAGTCACGAACTAAACATTGTTTGAAAGGGCCAATACTTTATAATAATTATTTGATTTGTCAGTTTACCTCACTTTTTTGATTCTCGGTTTAGGTAAGGGTCTTAATCACTTTTTTTTATGTGATCACCGCACAAAACTTCCAATGGCTCCCAACCGCCTGGAGCCAGTGGGACTAGGGCATCCCAAATTGGGGCATATTATGAGGAAGAGGGTAGCGAAGGAGATGGGTAAAAGGGAGGTAGGAAAGTACAGTAGAATAATTTTAAAATCATTATTGCTTATGTACCTGTACCTATACTGAACCGTAGATTACTACAGGGTAAAAGGGGACTGCGGGCGGGTGTAGCAAAATATTTCGAACCAGTTTGAGTTTACTTGCGATACCATCGGCGCGCGGCATGCACAAATATATTTAATGAAAATTAATAAATATAAGAATAGACAAAAAGTACCACAGACAAAAATGATACAATGAACGGTGAATAATTAGTTATTATTATGAATAAATACCAAAAACAATTATATAAAATAAATTAAATTTCTATAATATAAATAATTATTATTACATGTTTTGAGATTGTCACGGCCAAAATTATTATCGTGTTATATTTTTGGGCTAATGTTCCGTGTTGCACCTACTTTAGCCAAGTTTTCAGACAACATTGCAGTGCTCCTCATCATGACAGATGTGTAATCGAAGATTGTGGTGAAGTGTGTGCATTAATATGTAGACGAGATACCGATTACACCGAAAAGTTGTCTAAAGAAGGAGATAGTGCAACACCTCATAATAACCCAAAAATAAATGACGATATTATAATTTTTTGTAAATTAAATAGTGGTGTATATAAAGTTATTTATTTGCATTAAAAAAACACCACAAAGCGAATGTGGGATCACGGAAAGCAGTTTAATATACATTTAATTTATTTTAGAAATTTAAATATTTTAATTTACCGGTTTCACATTTACGACCGGCGTGGTCGAGGGATAAGGCTCTTGACTCGCAATCTGAAGGTCGCAGGATCGAATCCCGTGGGCAAATACATTTTATTTGATAAATTTGTTCACAATTAACTCATTTAAAATAAATAGTATATTTGCGGCACATTCCAGAGAGAAAGATGCTCTCAGTACCGCCCTGGTGTAAGACCAGCATTTAGAATTGAAACGTTGCTTTAGATGGCTTTAGCCGTGACTAGACTAGATCTGAATAGCCATCCCATTTTCCACCTTCCTCTTCCCCATCTCCGTTCCCTCCCTATTACTTTCAGCCTCATAACATACCCCAATTGTGGACGACATAGTCTCACCGGCTGCAGACGGGAGTAGCTGGGACTCTTGCGAGGCATTCACATAAAAAAAATATTTAACGCAAGCCACTACGTAAAAAAACCTATTTTTCTTATATTGTCTACACGTCAAATTATATTTTCTTTCTGGGTACTGGGTAAATTCAGAATGGATTCAGTCAAGTCGCGTACGTACTTTCCACCAATCACTACGAACATGCTGAAAACACAGACGCCAGCTGCATGGTGATTGGTGATAGCTTTCATCCAATGAGCTTTCCAATATTTGCTAAACTGATATCTTGAAACCTGTTTCATGATATCAGTAAACATATTCCGATTGTTTGTTTGCCAGAACGTTATCAATAATGAGATTTTGCGAAGGTAAAATCTATTTATTAGATAACCATAAACGAGATAAGTAAAATCTATTTATTAGATAATACCATATTATATAAATGAGATTATACCATTTTTTATAAATTTTTATTATCTTTCAAATGCGTAAAATTGAATATTTGCGTTTTAAAATTATTTATTAGTTGAAAAAAAAGATTAAATTAAATATTTTTATTTTATTTTATCAAGAAAAAAAATCCGAATGGTGAATGTAAGAGAAATGTTCCCTTTTATCGAGTTATTTATAAACTTGTTTAAATTATCATAAATGAGATGAAAATATCAGGGATACTTTTGGCGTTCTGTAAAGTTTAATTAGTACATTATACTTAAACTCAGATTCAAACTCTTCATTACAACTCAGACGATGAGGTGAAGGCAGCTGTCAAGTCCTGGATTCGAGAAATGTCGAAAGAATTTTTCAGTTACATAATGAAAAAACTTGTTACACGTTGGGAGAAATGCGTTAGCCTGAACGGTAACCATGTTAAAAAATAAATATATGATTTTGAAGCTTAAGAATCGTACTTTAATGTAATTTTTGCCAGATCATGCTATTTGGTTTTGTTCGTGTTTTACAAGCATGTGTGCATTACTTTTCAGCCTCCCATAGTACCTGATTGGAAACTTAAGTGGATTGTACAATACTTAACAAACAATCAGCATTCGATTGCGTTTTCATCACTGGTAAACGAGAGACGGGATAAAGCCTTATCTTCAAATGGTTGACGAATTTGTTTCTACATCCACTGGTCACTTTGCGATGCGATTTAGCAAGATTTTCAATAACTGGTGTGACAATATTTCAACTGGTAAATGTGGGTAGTTCAAATGATCATACAAATAATATTTTAGAACTGACAATTAATAGCTAGTATTTAGTCTTCTTCTTTTTTTTGATTCCCAAGTAAGGCTTTGTGGGGAAAGGAGAGGCACAATCGGAGATGACAATACTTGGAGAAGTCCCAAAACTATTTCAATATTAAACACACACAATTACTGATTATTAAAATTTTTGTATTACTAGAACTTATTACCTAAAAAAACTGTAATCATCGATAAAACAGACGTAGCAGAATAGAAATAAATACATTTTTTATTGTTCTACTACACCCACTATTATTAAATAATGGTTTCCTATGGTATTGAAGAATTATGGTATTACAGAAAATGTTGTGTTAGAAAAAAATAAGGAAGTAAGACTAAAATAAGTTTATTCCAAGAACGAGAACATTTTTACGAAATAAAATGGAATCTATTTCATAATGTCTTTGTTTTGATAAATATGTATTTGAATTTATTACTGTAACGTACAACAAAGCATTTAGGCACCTGACGATATAAACATTGAAATAATAATCTTGATGAAAGAACCGTTGAAGGAGGCTAACTACTCACCACTTACATATTATTATTTATTTATTCAACTTTATTGATGTACTGTGCATGTCTCACTAGGAAACCGTACGTTGAAAGCGGGCGCAGTTTGTAACAAATTTAACACAAAATAACATTTAAAAGGAAAGCCTTACCCCTCGGCACGGCCTCCGTTAGACGGTCTCCACACGGTGCTGCCGCAGCACCAACTGCTGCAGAACTTTAGTTGACTGTAGTCAAAAGCGCCAGCCGTATTGTTATTATAATAACAATACGGCTGGCGCTTTTGACTACAGTTCTGCGGCAGTTGGTGCTGCGGCAGCACCGTGTGGAGACCGCTTTAGAGGGGTAAGGCTCTTGACAATCAACCCGAAAGTAGTGGATGCAAATCCCGGCCTACCTAAAATAATTTTTATTTTATTAATTTATGTAATTAGACAATTAATTCATTTAAAAAATATAGTGGAATAAAATCTCAGTATAGCTCTGGTGTAAGATCATCATTCAGAATTAAAACTTTGCTTAAAATGGCTTTAGCCGTGTTTTGTGACCAGATCTCAATAGACAGGTACTTCTCCACCTTCCTCTTCTCATCTCCTTCCCCTCCTCATTACCTTCAGTCTCACGACGTACTCCAATTGCGGATGCCATGGTATTATTGGCTCCAGATGTCAGCAGTTGGAACTCTTGTGTGGTATTCACTTAAAATAAAATGAAAGATAACTGGCATCGTTCCATTTGTAATAAATAATCTACAAACAGGTTTTAATAAAATCGTTATTTAATCTGGTGTGGCTGAAGATCCAAGACTTGGAGTCTAATTTATAATCAATAAAATTTGTGTCATGTCTAATGGCCAGTGGAATGCGTTGTAAAGGTTTGTCGCAAAAAAAATTTTGTCGCGAAATTTCTTTGCCCAAAGTTGTTTTAGCGAAAGATGTAAGTAAGAGATTATGCCCTTCGGTTCTAGTATCACGAGAAGTTTGGACAATGTTGTACGTAGTTTTCTTCAAAGTGCAAACAAGGATATTTAGTTTGTCGTGAATGAACTTCCTTCTGATATAAAGACATCCCACACAAACGTCAACTGCAAGAACACTAAAGAAGTTCTGTCTATTCCCACTAGAATTATACTGCACTTTAACTTCAACTCGACTCCTTCCCTTTACCCACGCCTTCACACATCCGTTCATATCCGTCTATTTTAATAAATTTGCATATAAATAGTTTAGGGTATATAAATGTTGATGGAGCAAGGAATGTGTTCCAAGACAATGTTGTGTGTACATTTTCATCCGTTTTAGCCTACCATTATGAGGCATGGCTTTTGGATTAGTTATGAATAAATTAATAAACAAATAAATCAATAAATATAAAAAAAGTAAATTTCAAACAATAATAATTATTATGTATTACGAATAACTTCAATCTGAAAACTACAGCCACCATGAAGGGTGAAATAATACTAAAAAATCTATTGAAAACAGTTTGAAGTTTCAAGTATACAAAAAATCTATGCCAAAAACATTCAAAAAGACATAGAGGCAAACCACCTCACACACCTAGTGTAATTCTACATTTGGACAAAGAAGCTCTGAATGTTATCAGTACTTAAAGGTATTTAGCAATCTCCCATACAGTATCAAACAAATTAAAACAAAATAAAAAAATAACTGAACTATCGGAAAAATAACTTACTAGTAGATCTAAAACATCGTCATAAAAGTTTCTAAAAAACTTTACCCAAACCATGGAGTTGTACCCTAAAAGTCGCTGAAAACTAATCCAAAACATAGTCCCCCTCAGCACAGGATCTCCTAGTAAGGAGGACTACGAATATAACCTATACATCTATTATATTATATATTATATTTAACATGTGTCTTGTATAAATGTAAAAATTAAAATATACCCAGTAACTAAATAAAAAATACGTACTTAACGAACTTTTTTTGCATACAATAACAACTCACGATGGAAATGATATTACCTATAAGATTTAAATAGTGAAACTGGAAAGATTGAAAAAAAAATTAGAAATCAATTTTCAATAATTCTTTTTATATTTTTGGGTTTATGACACTATCTACATTCCATGATAATCTCTTGGCAACCACCAATAATTATTTTCAGAGTTTTGGTTTTATCATAACCTTTTAACAATTTCCAATAAATTTATTTAGATTTTATATATTTATGTTTTTATGATTATGTGCATGTATGCGTATACATATGTTTATGTATGTGTGTATGTATGTGTGTATGTATGTGGGTATGTATGTGTATATATATATGTTTGTATATGTGTATGTGTGTGTAAATGCATTCATATATTGCATATAGACGTACCCGTATCAGAACAGACATCGTCTAGTGAGGCGGGTTACTTGCTTAATAATAGTATTTCAATATACGCCCAAATTGCCGGCAATTAAAAATAAGTAAATAAATTTCCGTTCAAGAGTATTTGCTACATCAAAAAAAACAAAATTCGTCTTTAAAGTGAAGATTTTTGTGCAAACGCCACGTTATACATGTAGGTGAACTTAAAAAATGCACGTTGTTGAAAGTGTTCTAGATAATTTACATACCTCATTTACTTACGAATACGAATACGAACTTATATAATAATACTAAAACGTCCAATGCCTATAAAGAAGCGTTCAGACAAAATACACTTTTCAATCTTTAAAAAATCTCTTTTGGGAGAACCATCAGAAGGGGGTGTAAACACGAGTATAACAGGAGTGAAGTTGTTCAGTTGTCTGCGTTCGACTACTTCTCATACATTTCGACATCCAAGTAAAGCGACTGCCTTGGCTTGTTTGCCAGAACTTGGTGGTACAAAGCAAAAAGTCAGTGGCTGAGTCGCCGTGTTCGGATGGGGTTGGATAAATTAGTGTTGTGAAGTTTTCTAAATGTAACAGTTGCGAAAGAAAGTTCCAAATGTCATAAAACTTTAATAAAATAGATTTTAGAAGTGTGATCAAGTAATACGTTTGATATATTATGATGGATAAAGGTTAGATAAGTTGGTGTTTTATTTGACATGTGCAAGAATCAGTGGGACTTATGAACATTTTGTTTATCTATCTTCGCAACGAGCAACGAACTTGTGACCTCTAATAATGGCGTTTTTGATTATCACATAGGTGTGGTAAGTAGGTACAATTAATGTTTATTTGAATAAAACCGTGAAAAGAAATGTGTACTCAACTCTAAAATAAATAAATTTAAATTTTGAACCAAAATTAACAGATAACGTACCATATCTACATACATATATCGAATGCTATATTCCAACTATTTTCCAGTATGAATATGACACGTTTAGATAAATAAAAAGAAACCAGACTCCATAGACCATAGACCATCCTCAATGTCCAAACTGAGACTATCGGTGTATTTCATCATCCTCTGGATTTACGATTTATGTCAATGTTTAATATTCGGTACACAAACCTATGAATAGTGGCTATATATTGGCTAAGTTTGCATTTTGGGAGACGTGTATGGGTACCACCGCCCCGGGAACCATGTATTGAATTACCAAAACCTCTGCCACAGGTCACCCAAAAGTGGTTCGATACGTTTAGTGACTTAGCAGGGGCGCTCGGGTTAATAGCGTTTATTTTCAGCTTTGCCCGAATCTTGGCGGCGGATGCCTCTGCCCACAACCACGTAGCAGGCCAGATGGCAAAAGTCTGATTGAGGGAGACTTTTTGACCTCACCAGCAGGACTCTCCCGGAAGAATTCAAGAATTGAAGAAACTCCACAAGTCCGGAACAACGCTTTGCACCTCAGTGAGAGGGATGGATTCATACATCCCCAACCCTGGACACACTCTCCCTTTTTCCTTTCCAGAACAACCTCTCCTACCTTTTCTGAAAAGACCCCCACACAGCATCCCCAAAGACGACATAGGCGCTGAGGGGAATTGTTTTCCTCAGGGCGTTCTGTGAGAAATGCAAAAAAACCATCAAGAGTATGGTGAAATATACCCTTTGAATTAATACAAAAAATATTCATTTGATTTATTTTTTCATATTTTTTAGTCAGAATACATTCAGAAAATAAAAAGAAAAAATCTTCTGCATCGGAAATTACCCAATCAATGACTAATGGTATTCCATTGGGAGCCGGACCCTTTCGATTGATTTGGACAGACGATTAATGATATGATTCGATCTAGCGCTACTGGTACTGTCCACCAAAAAAAATAATGGTGTAGGAATATTTTAACATTTGGGAATCTAATATACCCATCCAGAAGATACATTATATATTGTACTTGCAACAAACTGTTTTTGAGGACACGGTCAATAAATGTGTTATGTACTAAATGAGGGCGATTTCATTGTAAACCACAACTTTTAAAGATGATGTATTTGTCGTTAACTAATTTTTAAACTTCTTCATTATGAGAAAATATACCAATTTATAACGTTAATCATTAAACCACTTTGTTTATACCATAATATAGATACCTACATTTGTTAGTTAGAGAACTTCGTTCCTGAAAAATGTTGATTTAATATAATTTCAATAAATAGTTGGAGTATAAACAATATAAAGTGGTTTACAGTCTCAATCAGAAGCTAACTTCCTTGTGCTGTATAATAATTTATAAGTGATGGATCTTTTAACATACAGGGACCCATATCCCTGGAATGACCATCATCCTCGGCTGGCTAAGTCCTCCATCACAACACAAGCAATATTTTCGGCTTTCTGTGGTGGTAGTAGGAGATTTTCAAACATTGTTGGGTTATTCGTAACCCGGGAATGTTTGTTTGTCTTTCTTTTAAAAAAAAAAATAAATAAGGTCAGAAAGTGACATTGAAACTATTATTTAAAAAAAAGAACAACACGCAATAAAAACAAAGTTTTTTTACTATAGTACAGATATAAAAAAAAGTAGAATTTTCGGACCATCTAGGAAGTGGCTTCATTTCCACTTTCAAGATTCGCACTAATTCATTGATTTAAGAAAACAAAATCGAAACTAAAGTTGATAAATACAGATGAAATAAATAGAAAATAAATGAAATAAAATAAATAGATACAAGATGTACTTAAAAACCAAATCTGAGTTTACTTAGAAAAGGTTACCAATGTTAACAAAACATAGCGCCTTTGAGGTTTGTCACTAAACGGCGCCATACAAAGTTGATTATCTTGTATTATATTATTAGAATTATCATATTTTTTTATCTATCTTCTATCTATATATATAAAAATCAATTGGTTCGTTTGTCTCGCTAAAACTCGAGAACAGCTGGGCCGATTTAGCTGATTTTGGTTTTGAAATGTTTGTCTTAGTCCAGGAAAGGTTTAAACGGCGAGGAAATATGGAAAAATGCGAGGAAGATAGTAAAAACAACAATTTCATTTTCCCATATAAACTGTTCTACCTACTTTCCTTTGCAAAGTTAATATCTATCTCAGAACAATGATTTAGTCAAAATGGTATTAGATCGTATGCCATCGGACAGCCATAATATTAAATGAAACACGGATCTATGTGTGTTTGTTATTCTTTCACGCAAAACAATACTGAATTGATTTCAATGAAACTTTACAATAATATAGCTCATACATTAGAAAAACATATACGAGCTTGGCATTTGTAAAAAAATTAATTTGAAATTTGTAAAAAAAAATTGCGATAGGTAGCACGCGAGCTGTTTGAAAACGGAATGTATGGAATTCAGGAGAAGGGAGGGGTAACCAGGAGGGCGGAGGGAAACTCGGGAGGGGGAGAGGAACTCGGGAGGGGGAACCACAGGAGGGAGGAGGCGAATACGGGAGGGGAGAGGGGAACTCGGGAGGAGGGTTCGCGGGACGGGGGAAGGCGGGGGGAAGGGGGGGGGGAGTAGAGTGAGGAGAGGGAAGGTGGAGAAATATGAATGGGAACGCGAGAGGAGAAGGGGACGCGGTGAGGAAGGGGAGGAGGAAGGTGAAAGGGACGAACGGGACGAACGGGAAAGGGCGCGCAGGGAAAAACAATTTCTTTATTTAATGGCATAGCAACGTATGCCGTGTACCAACTAGTTTATTTATAAAATACATGTTACTTAATTACGACAATTACAGAGAGTAGATACATTAAATCACCATACTAGGGGGCTGCCGGTTTCATGGTGACCAATGATGGATAGTTATTTTGCATGAAGTCTAGTGTAATGAACATTGGTAAAATTACAATAAAAAGCATAGAAAGGAGAAAGAGAAGTGCACAAGGATTAGATTATGAAAATATACATAACCTTATTTTAGATTTTATATTTATTTTTATGTGTGTGCGTGCATGCGTACATGCATGCACCTACGTACATGAGCACATAATAAGAGAGTATGAAAAGATAAGAAGCTTTCAGCAGCCATCTTGACTTTGGTGGACAGTTCTTGATATCTAGTTAAGGCTTTGACCTTCAACTCGCAAGGGCAACCTTCAGCCCCGTCTACCCCCGGCCGTTGCACCCTAAAGCTCCCATTATTTGGGGGTGGTTCATGGAATTCAAAGTTTAAATTACATCTCCCTGCACATGGAGATTACAACATTAATGACTACCGCAGTCCACCAATTTACACTGACGGTTGACTAAGATAATTAAAGCTAATATTATTGCTGGTAGTTCTACGTTACGTTTCTTGCGAGAACCAAGTATTTCAGGCAGAAGAATAAAAATATATTTAAGCTTAGAATTTATTGTATTCTTTTTTTTTTAAATCTTTGTTTGTGATATACGAGTATCCTACCGATATTAAAGTTAAACGGAACCTACATACGTTATAATCTACGAATTGACAGATCTGATGGCGCCAATTTAATTATTTTAGGTTAAAATACTCTTTGCAAGTTTTTCTTCAAAATATTAAGATTTTTTTTATTTTTTCTTTATTTATTTATTTATTTTTATTTTTTTAGTTTCTATAGCAAAATTTATACGTAATGTATTTATAAATTATATTATATTAAGGTATTATAAGGTACATTGTTTTTTATTTTTTAGGTATTATAAAGTACTTTTTTTTTTCACAGTCCTCCTCACTAGGGTTTCCTGTTCTGAGGCGGCCTGTAGTTTTTCCACATTTGTATTTAGTATCCAGTTGTCTTTACATGGTCTTCAGTATGTTTGATAGTTCATTTTCACTTTGTTTTCTCAACCACATTTTTACTTGTGTTTTAAATTTATTTATTTCTGTTATTTTTTTTGTTTGAGTTGGTAGAGCGTTCTATAGTTTTGTCGCATTGAATTTCATATTTCTTTGTCCAAAAGATGTTTTCAAACTGGCTGTAGCTAGAATATTTTGGTTTATTGCCCTGGTTGATGATGAATTAATTGTTTGCGCCCGTACATATTTAATACGAATATGAATAAATATTTTTGTCCATAAACAAACCAAATCTTTCAAGAAAGGCTAAAAAAACAATTTTGTATCGGTGACTCAATCCAATATTGCATTTGTTAGCCCTTATTGAAAGATAAGTTTGTTTATGGACGAAACTATGGTAATTGGATATGGGTACCGCTGCCCCGGAAACCATTTATTGGATAACCAACATCCCTGCCATAGGTCGCCCCAAGTAGTTTGCTAATGGTTTGGTGTGTTAGCGGGTTCATCAGGTGAGGTGTGTTCAGGTCTTGGCGCCGGACGCGCCTGATAACCAGCAGCGTGTCGGGCCAGATACAGAGAGGCTGGTTTGGGGAGACCCTTTAACCACTCCGTCTGGTCTCTGTCGACCTATCGTCTTACACCGTTGCGGAAGAGATGGATTTATATGTACGTTACTTCTGGACACACTGAACTTTAAATTCCTACCCAAACCTATTTTTTTTCATTCCCAGAAGATCCTCTCCCGCCTTTCCTTAAAAAACCCCGGCAATAAATTCCCAAAGATGATGAACACCATGAGTAAAATTATTTTTCTCAGGACCTCTTGGGATTAAAATAAAAAAGTAGAATTTTCGTTCGAAATACTATAAAAGAAAAAACTTTGGTTCCATATATTTAGTAATAAGATTTTTTTAAACATTTAATAATAAGAATATCAATGCAACCTTGTTATACGATTTCTAACATATTACGAATGCATCTTTAAACCATGGTAAGTAAGCCTCAAAAAAATTATCCAATTTTGTAAGATTTGTCATGTTCACGTACAAATTATCGGTATGTAATGTGGCATCCAAAATAAAACATTCCACAGAAAGGGAGGGAAAAATATAAAACAACCAAATGAATAACGTTTGAATTACGATATACAGCCCTAACAAAATATTTTATTTACAAGTCAGAATGTAATCAGAAAATATGGCCCTTATGTTTTGGACATGTGAAACACGACTGTTGTGAAAATGGTGCGGGGCATAATAACATACGTGGAATATGTGAGAACGTCTTATTATACTTGAGCGTACGTGCGATGTGAAGGTGTTAATAAAGTCGAGACAAAGGCTCTCCTATCCTCTTCTCTTCTTCTGTGCTCCGGGTAGCGAAAAGCTAAAAGGGTGTGGTATTAATCCATTTCTCCTCCTGCCGCGGCGGAGCTATGCTGAGGAGGTAGCGACTTGTGGGATAAGTCGAGCTTAGTATTAAGATGTACAAAATACTACCCTTACATTAATTGGGAAGACGTACAAACAGTTTACTACAAATGGTAATAAAACGCCTTGGGTGTTTTAAGGACGTGAGGTATAGAAATTATGCTACCCGTTCTATAGCCTTATTGGGGAAAATAGCCCCATTTAACAAATTGGGTTACAACAATTAAAACGAATAAGACGCTAATAGCCTGCGCACACAGAGAGCGGTCAGAGTTCTGCGTTCTAGTGACTGTTGACCGCTCAAGAGTTCCAACGCACACAAGCGGCGTTCAAATTCTCGCGTTCTAGTTTCGTTTGGGTCTTTGTACATGCAACATGTCACTAGAAAGTTCATCATCCGATGAAGAATTATAGCGCTTGTGGAGCTTAGCAGCTTCTAAAAAGAAAAGGAAGTAGGTATTGGGTGCACCCAATCAACTCAACGCGAGAAGAATAAGGCGAATTTAGTTGAACTTTTCAGGATTTACTTAAAGATGAAAAACGATTCTATATGTATTTAATAGTTTTAATGAATTGTATAACATCATAAAACCTAATATCAACAAACAAAATACTAACTGGAGGAACGGTGTTTCATCAAAAGAAAGGCTGGCTGTATTTTGAAGGTCTGTATTTATTTATTAAAGATAAGAAAAGACATTAGAGTTTTTAGAAATAATAATAAAATATACGAAAGATTCATTTTTTAATCGAATTATGTTACGAATACGATATGTTTTCGTAATATTCTGTCGGCGTTCAGGCGTTCTCTGTCTCGGCGGGAAAAGAACTCTTAGAGCGCGACGTTCCGCTTTGACCGCCGCGGTCTGACAGCCCGCTGTGTGCGTTGTTGTTATAGACTCGGTACATTCTAATGAACGCCGAACGCAGAACTCGGAACTCCTGATCGCTCTCTGTGTGTGCGGGCTATAAGGATTTACTGTAATGAAACAACATTTAATATAGTTTTTTTGGACTTATCTAATATAAAAACATTTTGTCTGCAATTTTTTTAAGCGGTAAGGTTGTCTTTAACAGCGAAATTTCATGTCATTTACAGAAGTATCACATTAATTAGAGCACGTTGAGAAAGAACTTTTTGAATTTTTGGAAAATACCGAATGGAATCGAAAATAATATAAGTCTTCAAAACATTTATATCTGCGATCGGGCAAAAAACTTGTGACATCATGGTACACGCGCGGCAGTACTATAGCTCAGATATTCTAATTGTGAATTATACTACAATAACGAATTTATGCAATTGTGTCCGTAACGTCACTCAATATTGTATAAATTTTACCAATGTTCATTTTGAAAGCTCATAACTTGACCTTTTTTGAGATATCGCAAAACCAAATCAATTGTCCTTTAAGTCTGGTTTCACTACAAAAACAAGATAGGAGACAATCTCTATGTCCCCGTGGTGAACGTTAAGCGGTGAATTTTCCCCGGTGAATTGCGGGCGGTGAATGTTCTGGATCTCAGTTACAATACCGTCCTGTGATTTGTTTACATCTATTGTTCAAGGTAAGGCGAAGCTTATTACTAAATCACTATTTTAGATTAATCTTTTCTAAGCAACGGTTCACATTATAAACACCAAGAATATGCCTTTCCTACCGTTTCCAATAAGTAGAATAAAAATAGAATAAAAATTAAAGTAGAATAGAGTGTATATAAACGCATACAAGAACAACTTTTTTAAAATACAATTTTATGGCTGAAATTATCTACGACAGATTCCATTGATTAACTTTTTTCCTTTCTTATAAATTAATTCACAAAATAAATAAAACTGTGCTTGAAATTGTGACCTCTAGACACTCCGTTTGCAAAGCGATATTTATACCTATTACATATATTCGTGGCGATGTAAGGCACACTAAAGGTACATACATTTTTGGCTTGTAAAATCGCAAATCCTCCCACCAGAGTATATTAGGCTTACCTCAAATAATGATAATACCTATTAACTTTTACATTTTATTGAGTTCTGAGCATAAAGCTATAGAATATTTTAATCCTTTACATGTAAGACTCTCAATGAGCCATTGATGTTTTTGACAGAAAATATTTAATTCGATAAACCTAATTATATCACACTTAAGCCCACACTAAGCTTTATATTTTAATTTAATCTTAAGTGAGGTTATATTATCGTAAAACCGTCGCCTGTCCCTGGGGCGGTCTCAGATACTATTTAAGCTTAAAGTTTTAGTTTAAAGCCGAGAAAGAGCCGAGCGACACGTCTGGGGAGGCGGCAAAGAGCTTTTATCGTAGCCCGTGTAGATGATGGAGGGAAAATATTTCAATATGAGCCCCTCAATGAAAGGATACTTGCTACCCTACTTATAGGAGCAAGATGGAAAGTGCATGTTTGTGAAGTAAAGTAAAGAGAACATGCAAAGTCTGGGCAGCCACCTACTCAAAATTCAGCAAACGTATAATTCCACGCCAAAGTCACGACTTTGCGCCAACGATTTCCAAAAAGGTGAAACAATATTATATTTGCTGGTAAGTCACTCAAGAATATTATGAAATAAACAATATGTCGCCTTATTTGCTGACAGTTAAGTAAATTTGAATAAACAATACAGAGTTCATTTTGAAATATGTTTAAAAGATACATAATTCACGATGAACATAAATGATTACTTATAAATTCTAGACAAGGCTGTGCGAATTTCACAATTCCAGAGTTTTAACTTCTTTATATATATCTGCTGTAAAATAAAGATTACAAATGTGATCTACCTACATAAATAGTTCGAATGTTGGACACACAAAAATATTATTTTTTCATAATTACGAATATTAATTTAAGATTCTGTCTTTTCCACGTTTGTTTTCGGTCACAATAAACATACGTTCTTTTAGAGTTGGTTTGGTATAAATATACTCTGGAATAAGGAAGGTTCTCACGGAAGTGAGTATTTAAATCCCCTGTTACAAGACTGAAGCAGGCTTGACTGATATTTCTACGAATGAACCATAGAAATGATACGTGTATCCAGATTTTCACCTCAAATAATAATTCCAAAACCTTATCAGAATGAATAATTTCTAAGTAATTACTAAAATGAAACATTTTTTTCATTCGTATTAACAGAATTCAATAACATTCTAATTTAAGACTGGTAGAAGATGAAGCCTGTATAAATAGTCTCCGTCATTTGGAGGAGCACCATTAATGATTTGTTTTACAAGAAGACAGGTAAATATCACCTGAAATGCTAATAATTCTGGCTCTTTCAAATCCTTTGGCGCTTTTTACGCTCTTGTTTGATTTCAGGTGGAGGTTTTCTGTGGTACTCACTTTTGTAAATCAAACGCTTGTTTTGTGTTTGTTTGTCTGGTCATAATTTATTATTCTTTTATTTACATAATCCTGATTCTTTATAAGATTTATATTGTGATCTGCTTGTTGGAACACATTTTTTTACGTAAGAATGGAAGCTACCTTCCTTTGTTCTTCTATAGAACTATTTGAATAATGGAACAAAAAAGAAAATAATAAAATTAGGTAGGTACTTGCCTAGAAGTAATTGCCCATAGAACAAGTACCTACTCAATAAGCATCAATTTTAACCATAGCTCCCCGACAAAAAGGGCTGAAATTAAATGAAAGTTCTTTTTAGAACCCTATAATAGTTAAAATTGATTATTATTATTTGTGAGGATATATTTTTTTTAAATTAGAAAGAATAAATTATTTTTAAAAAATAAAAAGAGAGCTGAAACTAGCTATTACACATATCGTAATCATCCATTGATTGTTGTAGTTAGTTTAGAAACAATAATATAATAAATTGAAGTAAATCATTAGAAGATATGCATAAGAAAAAAAAAATAACACTAAATTATAAAATGTTCATCTTCTTGATCCTCGATCGATAGCCTCTGCAGTTCTTGTCTTCAAGAAAGATGGCTTCTTTTTGATCCTTGGCCTTAGTAAAGATGACTTATTTTTTATACTGCTCTTCTTAGATGTTAGTAGTTTATTTTGATCCAGTTCTTCTAAGATGTGATAGCATCGTCCATTGGTAGAAGACACAATTTGGTAATGGGCCTTTTCATAGACCCTTGCTGCGTCTTCAAGGTGACTATACGGGTTATCCCATCTTGTCCAGGGTGAGTGGCGATGACACGTCCCATCCTCCATAAATTTGGTGGTGCGTTGTCGTCTTTGATGATAACTAAGTCCCCAATCTTTAGTTGTCGCCGGTTCCCATCCGTCCATTTAGTCCTTTGCTGCAGCTCTCCCAGATATTCAATTCTCCATCTTGACCAGAAGCTCTGTCTTAGCTGGCTTAGTTTTTGGAAATTATTAAGCCTGTTTATGGGAATCTGTTGTAGGTCAGGTTCAGCTACAGCTGACAGGTTATCACCAATAAGAAAGTGACCTGGAGTAAGTGCGAAGAGGTCGAGGGGATCGTTGGATAGTGGAATTAAAGGCCTAGAATTTATGCAGGACTCTATTTGGTATAATAACGTACACATCTCTTCATATGTTAATGAAGAGACGTTTGCCACTCTTTTTACGTGATATTTCACACTTTTTATGTTAGATTCCCAAAGACCTCCATGATGAGGACCTTTAGGTGGGATAAAAACCCATTGAATAGACATATTAGTTAAGTAATTAGCTATTTCCTTTTGAGAGACATATAAATTATACATATTTTTCAATTCATTATTCGCTCCAACAAATGTAGTAGCATTATCAGAATACAATTTACTAGGTTTTCCACGTCTGGAAATGAAATGCTTTAAACAATTAAGAAATGCATCTGTAGTCAGAGCGGTGACCAGTTCTAAATAAACTGCCTTAGTAGAGAAGCATATAAATAAACAAATATAAGACTTGACTGAATTGGATCTCCTACTAATGCCAGACTTTATTGAGATTGGCCCTGCGTAATCCAGTCCTGTAACAGAGAACGGTCTACATGGTGACACTCTATCCTCTGGAAGGTCAGACATTATTTGATGACTTGTTTTTGGACTGCATTTGAAGCACACAATGCAATTTTTAAGTATTTTTTTAATAGCATTTTTTGCCATTATAGGCCAATATTTTAGTCTAATAAGTGCTAGTAACGTTTGAGTACCTACATGCAAATTTGTATAATGAAAATGTTTAATGATTAACTTTGTTAGAGGGTGATCGTGAGGTAGTAATATCGGATGTTTTTGTGCTTCATGTATTAGTTTTCCTCTGGACAATCTCCCACCTACATGCAATAAATCCATATGTATAAATGGGTTTAATGATTTGAGATGACTGGTTTTATCTAAGTTTTTTCCCGCCTTTAATGTTTTAATTTCTTTTGAAAATGAATAAGATTGAACGACTGTTATTAATGATTGTAACGACTTGTTTAATTCTATTATTGAAAGTTGTCCGCTAAATGTATGTGTTTTTCTTGTATTATTAATGAAACGTAGGATATAAGCAGTTACTCTTTGTAAACGCGTGAGAGAAGAAAAACGATAAAACAATTCTAAATCTTTATTCATACTGACGGTTAAATTTATTTTGTTTTTTAATTCCGGTGGATCGATGCAAATTTCCTTATAGTTCGGCCAAGTTACTTCATCTTGAGTTAACCAATTAGGACCTCTCCACCAGATTTCCGAAGAAAATAGACTTTTAGCACTGGTTCCTCTTGATAAAATACCCGCAGCATTGTCTTCGGAGTTGACATGCTTCCATTGACTGGTTTCGCTTCTTTCCTGTATTTGTGCAACTCTGTTTGCAACAAATGTATTCCATCGCGCTGGTTGATTTCCTATCCAGCATAGAGTTATAGTGGAATCACACCAATAAAATGTTTTATCCAAAGGTATAAGTAGGGATTCCTTTACTTTTTCAACAAGTTTTGTTAACAGAACAGCACCACATAATTCCAATTTAGGCAAAGAAATCGTTTTTAATGGAGCTACTCTTGATTTAGCTGTGATTAATTGAGAATGCCGTTTTCCTGATTGGTCTGTGGATAGCATATATATGCAAGCAGCATATGCTTTTTGAGATGCGTCACAAAATCCGTGCAATTGTATATTTACAGTTTGATTACATATAATTTTTCTAGGTATTTGAAAAGAATTTACACCTTTTAAATCTTCTAAATATTTTTTCCAGAGCTTCAGAATTTCTATAGGTATTTCTTCATCCCAAGATATCTTTTCTTGCCATAATTTCTGCATAATAAGTTTAGCATTCACGGTTACTGGTCCTAGCAAACCTAATGGATCGAAAATACTAGCAATCAGTGACAAAATATTCCGTTTATTATAAATAGGATGTGACGGTAGTTCCACGTGATATAAAAAAACTATCTTTTTCGCAATTCCAAGCTAAGCCTAGAATTTTCTCTCCTTCTGGTTTGTCCAAAATTACCATATCAGTGGCCTGATCGGCCTCCGATGACAAATCAGAAGAATTAGACCGCCATTTTCTTAAGTTCATACCGGCCGAATTCATTATGGAGATTAACTGTTCTTTTAACAAATTACAGGATTCCACATTGTCTGAACCTGTAATTAGATCATCTATGTAAAAATCTCTCTCTAAAATGAGACTAGTTTCAGGATATAACTGAGCATTTTCCATACTCAGCTGCTTCAAGCAACGCGTGGCTAAGAAAGATGACGGTCCCATACCATAAGTTATCGTATTTAACTTGAAATGGCCCATTTCCTCTTCTGGAGATGCTCGCCAAAGTATTTTTTGGAAGACGCGGTCCTCCTCTCTAATGTTGACCTGCCTGTACATTTTCTCTATGTCAGCCGTCAATGCCACTTGATATTTTCTAAAATTTAACAAATGGGTATATAAATCATTTTGTATTATTGGACCAACCATTAACGCGTCGTTTATTGATATCCCGCTGGAGGTTTTTGCGGAGCCGTCGAACACCACTCTTAGTTTGGTAGTGCTGCTGGTTTCCTTCTTGATTGCATGATGAGGTAAATAGTAAGATTTTTCTTCATTTGAAACTGGTTCAAATTTTGTCATATGACCTAAGTTTTCATATTCTTCCATGAATTTAATGTATTGAAGTTTCAAATTCATATTAGAAGATAATTTCTTTTCCAAGTTTAAAAATCTTTTTTCTGCCATAGGCAAGGAAGTACCTATTTGATCTATACAAGGTCGGAATGGTAAGCTTACTTCGAAACGCCCATTTTCATCCCTTTTTTGGGTTGACTTGAAGCTCTCTTCACATGCCTTTTCTTCATAATTTTGGTGCTTGATGGACACCAATTCCTCTTGTTTCCAAAATCTTTCAATTTGATTGTGAATCATATTTAAAGATAAGTGACACGAGGATGATTCTTGCTCTTTTTTTGTAGTGCACATTCTAATTGGCCCGGATAATATCCATCCAAGTTCAGTGCGTTGCAGCGTAGGTCCAGTTGTTCCTAATCTCAATTGATCAGTGGTCAGCATTTCCCAAAATAGTTCGGAGCCGAGTAATATATCCACATGACCGGAAGTGGAAAATTCAGGATCGGCCAATTTCAATCCTGGTGGTATGTTTGCCTCCCTTTTTGGAAAAGAGGTCTGCGGTAACTTGCTGGTGATTTCTTGTAATACCAAGCAAGTAACAAGTTTTTTGTAATTAGAGTTTATTGATGACAATTCAAACGAGAGGCTCTTCTTTACATTTGTTATATTATTATGTAACCCAGAGACCGGCATATTTAATGACTTGTACTTTATGTTTAATTTTTTAGCAAATCGTTCAGTTATGAAATTCACCTGAGAACCATTATCCAACAATACTCTCGCTGAATGAATAATTCCATTACTGTCCTTTACGTTCACCATTGCCGTTGATAACAAAATTGTTTTTTCTGCTTCTCCAAAGGTGGAATGGTTTGAGACTGGTACTTGATCCATGCCATTCTCAGTGTTTTGATCCTCTTTAGGGAAAATATGGAGTAATGTGTTGTGTCCTGCTTTATCGCAAGTTCTACAATTATTCTTACTCCTGCATTCTTTAGTTGAATGACCTACATTTAAACACTTGATGCAAGCTTGTAATTGCTTGATTTTCTCAAACCGTTCATGTTGGTTTAGTTTCAAAAACTGTTTACAGAAATAAATCTTATGATTTTCCTTACAAACAATGCATTTCAACCTTTGCGACAATAATGAAACTGAAGATTCCTTTTTGTAACTTGACGGTTTATGATGCGCGAATATAGTTTTGGCTGTAGAATATGTTGCTTCCGATGCTTCCAAGACTATCGCTCGATCTGTTAAACATTTTAAAAATTCTTGCAATGTCGGTATTTTTTCTTTAATTGGATATTGTTCCCAATAGATCCGGGTATTTTAATCTAATTTGTTGGCCAAAATATAAATTATTATTACATCCCAATACTCCGTGGGTAGACCTATGTTTTTCAATGAATTCAAATGTAATTGTGTTTGATCTAATAAACTTCTCAAGGCGACGTGACCTTCTTGTTTTAATTCCTTGAGTTTAAACAATGAATTTAAATGTTGATTAGCTATTACACGCTTATTTTCAAATCTATTTGATAAAACCTGCCAAGCTATTTCGAAATTGTCTTGGGTAATTTCAAGTGCGTTTAATATTTGTGATGCCTTTCCTTTTAAACAATAACGCAAATAGTAATGTTTCTGAAAATTATTTAATGATTTATTATTACCCACTATCGTGACGAAAGCATCCTTAAAAGATAACCATTTCGAATAATCACCACTAAATTCTGGGAGCGAAAATGTAGGTAATTGGATCTTAATATTGTTAGTATCATCAATTTTTTCAATGCTTTTTATGGATTTTTTTGCTAACGTCACTACTTGATAATATTGCAATTCAAAACACTCAAGTGGGCTATCCTCTTCATCTGAGTTACTATCAAACTCTTCGATCTGAGATTGTATATTCTTAAAGCGATTTAACAGTGTGTTTACCTCCTCCAATCTTGTTTCCGTTTCTATTACATCAACTGAATCACTTAATAGGTAATTCTTAAATCTTGTTAATTGTGCCTTCAATTCACCGCGCTTCTTCACCAGTGATTTTAATGTTTGTGGCATAATGCAGAATTTTTTACACAAACATACACATTAAATTATTTAAAAATAAACTTTTGTTTGTTCCACCTTTGCGGGAGCGAATAATAAATAGATTACAATAAAATAAATTATATTATTTAATAATCAGTGGTAATCATAGAGTAAATTATTTGGAATCTACCTACTGGTTAAATTATATTAGGTTGACAATATTTTATCTTGTTGATTATAATATCACGCAAAAAGAGTGGCTCTTGGTGGCGAATTCTTCGCGTGATTTTACAAGTTATATTATAATGCCTTAATACCTTAGGAATATGTAATGATGAATAAGAATGATGTAGACCGGACTTCTGGCTGGATGAGCTGGTTTTCATCCGGCTCGAAGGACCATATGGCGCTTTTTACGCTCTTGTTTGATTTCAGGTGGAGGTTTTCTGTGGTACTCACTTTTGTAAATCAAACGCTTGTTTTGTGTTTGTTTGTCTGGTCATAATTTATTATTCTTTTATTTACATAATCCTGATTTTTTATAAGATTTATATTGTGATCTGCTTGTTGGAACACATTTTTTTACGTAAGAATGGAAGCTACCTTCCTTTGTTCTTCTATAGAACTATTTGAATAATGGAACAAAAAAGAAAATAATAAAATTAGGTAGGTACTTGCCTAGAAGTAATTGCCCATAGAACAAGTACCTACTCAATAAGCATCAATTTTAACCATCCTTTGAGTTAAATTTTGGTGATATAAATTAAAACGAAAAACTTGGAGATTAATGACAAAATTTGGCATCAAAGGTTGCCCGGCAGATTAGAATGAAAAGCACAGATACACTAGCAGAGGGAAAAATTAATGAAAGTTGAATAAATTGCTCTTAATCAAAAAGGAATCCACTTTATCAAGATAGCTTAGTATGAATGAATTCCCCAACACGCAATAAAATAAATACCGTTTTTTTAATTGCGTTTAGAAAGCTAACTAAACGAAGAGCTTTTTAAACTATTAAATCGTGCAAAAAAACTCATTTAAAGACCTATGACCTAGTGAAAAAATATAAATACTAATTTATTTTATTCGAGTGGCCTCCATAGCCAAGGGGTAAGACTCTCGACTTCGAATATGGAGGTCGCCAGTTCAAAACCCGGCGTATGCAAGAAAATTTGATTTAATGAATTTGTTTTTTTCACTATTTATTCAATAAAAATCATATATATTATATATTTCGGTACATTTCAGAGTGAAAGACATTCTCAGTACCTACTGATGAAAGATCACGATTCAGAACTGCAACGTTGCTTGAAATGGCTTTAGCCATATTTGTTGACAAGATTTGATTAGCCAGATGCTTCCCCACCTTTCTATGTTCTTCTCCCCATCACCTTCAGCTTCACAACATACCCCAACTAAGGATCCCATAGTCTCACTGACTCCAAACGGTTGAGAACAATTGGAACACTTATGCAGCATTCACATTTTAATGTATTACAAAATGAATGAAATAAAATACTTTTTTTGTTTAAAACCACGAGATTTTCTAATTCAATTTCATTTCTTTCAAATCTCGTGGTTTTAAACAAAAAAAGTATTGTATTTTATTAAATATGTCAAACCACAAAGTAATTGCTTTCTACAATAATACAAAAAGAATAACAAAATAATAACACATAAATTAAATTATACAAATGTTACAATTTTGAAAATTCCTTCAGTTATTAATTTCTCTGGGTCTTAATTTTACTGCTTGGATTTTAAATGGTATTATCTTCTCTAGAAAGATTATTACGTTGAGTGTTTAAATTTGTTTTTTTTTGTATCTAACATAAGTTGGCAACTAACCAACTAATCATCACGCCATTTCCAAAAGAAGTCGCCCGAGAAAGACATGACACAATCAAGTGAATCCAATACTTAAGCCGAGCCATATCAAGAGTCAGAATAATAGAACAGTACATATGAGACGATGTATGAATGTGAATGAGGAAAGGAGTGTGTGCCCAGACCGAGTTATTTGGCGGTTCCCCTTTTTGCGTACATCTGCCGGGAATTACTTTTTGAATTTGGCGAAGTTGTCATTATCAACATCACTTTTAAAAAGTGATGTTGATAATGACAACTTGGTGATTTGAGTATAAATACAAATTTCAAAATGTTAAATTCTTAGGGAAAATTAGTGAGAAACATAGATACACATATATAAGAATATTAAATGAACCAATATCATATAAATAATAGACGTTTTCACGACGAGTCTCTATAGAAGTGATGGCTTTTCAAATCAACTGCAAAAGAGAATAAAAATACAACCGAGAATCTAATCCTTAATCCTTAAATTTTCTGTCTGGTTTTTTACTGTCTTTCTATTGAGCCATGCATAAAGCGATAGATGTAGACGAGGCTTCGTTACAACGTCAGCCCAAATTATATAAAACTATTAATGGATAGTAAATAAGACGTTGGGTTTTAGTCAACAGTAAAACGCTGAAGGCTTCCTTATGCGATGAAGAGTGAAGCGGAAACTTTTCATGCTCTACCGATTTTGAAACAAATAAAGAGAATTGGTTACAAGTTTTTTTTGTTTATTTGTTTATGCCGTATTGGTCAAGGAATTATAAATGATAATGAGAGTAGAAAATTCCTCCTATTAATTAACTGCATTAACAAGAGGTATTATAAAGCACCTAATTTCAACAATAGCAGTAACTCTTATGAGAGATAATGAATATGTTGCATTTATGGTTATCATAAAAAAATGTGCATGTATTTTACGAGCACACCATTTAAATAAATAATAAATTAGTACACGAAGGCTAGTTCAACTGCTCAAACCCATATTATATTAAACAGTTCTTTTATACAAGAGCCTACATAAAACATTTGTAATAATAATAGTACTTTTGTAAGAAATCACCTAATGGGGGCTGTACAAGTAAATATATAATAAAATTGGTGTAACTAAGAATTGTAATTATAACTAGTGACTAACATCTAAGACTAAGTGGCTTATATCTAATACTAATTGCTAGTGACTTATGACTAAGACTTATAATAGTTGACTTAAAACGAGTGGCTTAATGACATATGTACATACAACTGTGACTTAAGGCTCCGTTCACGGCCCCAAAAAGAAGAAGACGGAGAGATATGAAATTACGAATGTTAGAAGAGCGCGCTAACATTTACAGCGATAAAATTGATGCAAAAATCATGAAAATCTTTAACAAAACACGACTCGTTTAAAATAGAGCAAAAATCTCCCGATAATTGTCTTAAACAGCATTTAAAGAAACGCTGTGAATTTTTTCATACATGTAACTTGTAAAATAACTGAAACAAACGTGTTTATAATAATTTTTGGAGCATACTTTGCGATTTTTCTCCAGAGGGAATTTTATATAATTTGCGATTGGGAGCGACTAATGTCTAGATATTATCTTCAAGAATAACATATATTTTTTAAAGAGCTTAAAAACTTCAAATGTTTAAGGGAGGTTTGCAAGAAATCGGTAGAATTTTGAATACCGGCCTCTTAAAGTTAGAAGTTTAAAACTAACATAAGAATCTACATTTCAAAATACTTGATTTGCATAATGACAGTGATATTAAAAACCATTTTATTTTTATAATATGTTTTACATGGTAAATTACATGATAATTTTACATCTCAGGTTTTTTTTACTACTCTTCCATTGAAAGCATTTGCTTGTGTATGAAATAGTAATATTTGCATAGTGACAGTGATAGTGATAGATTGAAGAGTTAGGGTCCCACTTATACTTATACATTGTACACTTATACATTCGTAGACATCAACAATTATAGAATGACGAATTTAGGGAAATAAGTATCTGAAAAGATGAGTTTTTAGTTTGGATCTAAATTTCGCTGGGTTGGTTTAATTATGTATCTCAATTCCATGGGGAGTTTATTCCAAGCCTCAGGGCCAGATACTCCGAATGCACGATCACCAAACTTAGTGTTCGGATTTCGGATTTATGTACATTTATTTAAATTTATGAGAACTGATCCTAAAATTTATTGCGCGAGAGCCTGATCACGAAACAGTCTCGGAGCGATAAAACTGAAGTGATATACAAGTTGTAACAGCTTGTACCTGAAATATTTTAACCAGTATTCCCGAGCATATTTGAAGTTAAAAACGTGGATGTCACTTTGATGTCCGAAGAAGATTTATTTTTTTAAACATTTTTTTTCAATCACACGTCTCTACTAATCCCATCCCTGAACGTCACGACAAGTTACGAGCGCTGTTTCATGTGTTACCGTGCTAATAGAACAAGAAGCAACGCTTATCGAGTGACAAGTAATTTGGGAGGTGGGTATGGGCACCGCCACCCCAGGAACCACCCCTACCATAGGTCACACAAGATGGTTCGCTACGTTTGGTGACTTAGCAGGGGGGCCTGGGTTCATAGGATTAGGTTTGACTATGTCTTAGCAGCGGATGAGTTTGACCACCGTTTGACCATGCGTGGCAGGCCGGATCGAGTGATTTCTCTACCCGGATTTTTAGATTTCTCTAACCGGACGCACCCGACCCATCGCCTTGCACCGCAGTTGGAGTAATTGATTCATACGTCCGACACTCCTGAACACATTAACCCCCAGATTTCTACGCACCACTCATACCTTTTTCCTTCGCAGAACTTCCTCTCAGTCAGTAAGTCTCCCTTATTATAAGGAAATTATTTGGAGGATTATAAGTTTAGTAATTTTCGTTCAAATCGAACAATTTGTTTCTATGTTTGTTTATGTTATATCATGCCATAAACAAATCTGTTATATATGTGAAACATGGCATCCCAGAAGGGAGAATTTAATTTTAAGGCAGAAAGAAATAGGTAAGGAAAAGGTGTATTGGAACAGCAAATGTAAAATTAGTGATTAACAGCTTCTAAAAGCGAAACATCTTTCATACATTTGGGAGGTGGGTAAGGTATGTACTGCCTTCGCGGGAACCAATTATTGGATGACCAACAACTCTGCCATATATTACCCCTAGTGGTTCGTTGAGTTTGGTGACTTAACAGGGGTGCTCGGATCATGGGGTGATGTTTGTCCAGGTCTTGGCGGCAAACAGAATTGTGAGAGACTGGTAGAGGGTCTCTCCTTTTTGACATCTCCAGCAGTCTCTTGGAACATAGCCTTACACCGCAGCGGGAGGGATGGAGTCACTCCTAGAAATACTGACCCTCAGATTTCTACCCATCCTCCCTTTTTCCTTACCAGACCTACCTCTCCTTCCTTTCCTAAAAATACCCTCCACACAACATCCCCAAAGATGAAATAGACCCTGAGGCAGATTTTTTCTTGTGGTGCTAATATAAAAAAAAAACTATTAATACCAACGATAAATGGCCCCTGTATATCCTCCCTTCTATAATATGGGACTCTTCGAGACTCCTTCGTTTCCTCATTGAGTCACACATAGCCTCCCCAAAAATGACCAACCCTCTAAGGGAAATTATTTTTCCCAGGGCCTTCTTAAGAAGTGGCTATAAAATTATTATTTAAAAAACAGAAAGTCGTAAGTTTTAATAAAAAAAATTTTTTTAACAAAAAAAAATAATAAGCCGAGATGTGATGGGGATAGTACTTTATTATCAAGTCAGGAAATAAGAAATTTATTGTTATCATTCAACCCTCTTTGTTTGTTGTTCGAATGGATCAGGTTGGTGAAATCAACCTGACCAAGTTTCAAGTTTATCCAAATTTTGTAAAAAATATTCAAATTTACTTTCTACTATAGATAAAACGGAAATTACCATAATCCCCTTCGTTTTGAAAAAACTCTTTGATGGAGAACCAATATTTGTATTCAATTCAAACAAAAGCGGATTTAAAACATCATTTCCAGGCTCAATATTTGCCAAATATTTTTCGTAAAAACACAAAACCCGATTTATTGAATCAGAATGAAGGACATAATTTTCATAATATTTTTCTGCTCACTTTTATTATTGCAATGGGATATCCGTGAAAAGAATGTATCGAAATTGTTCGATTTTAAGAATTTGACGTTTTAAATAGGTAAGTACTATAATATTATATTTCAATTTTAAATCGTTATTAACGTGTCGTTTAAATTGTAATTCAGTCAATGCTGACTTTTATTTTTTAATCTCTACAAAGATAATGTATGTATATGAGTAAAAAATTTTAACTGTTTAAAAACACACAGGTATACCCACGAACTGGCGATGCCTATGTGATATTGTTTTGGTTAACGTTAAACGTCACGTACGTTATAATCTACGCATTCACAGATGGCGCCAATCAAATTATTTTAGGTTTTTAATGCTTTTTGCCCGTTACGCTTTAAAATATTAAGATAAATTAATTGTTCGCGCCCGTACACATTTAATTAGAATATAGATAAATCGTTTTGTCCATAAACAAACCCAAATCTTTCAAGAAAGGCTGAAAAATTCAATTTTGTATCGGTGCTTCAACCCAATATTGTATTTTTCCGCCTCTCTTAAAGGATATGGGTTTTTTTATGGACAAAACTATTTATTTATATTCTAATTGAATACGTGCGGGCGCGAACAATTAATTTACCTTAATATTATAAAGCGTACAGTGCAAAAAGCACTAAAAACCTAAAATAATTTGATTGACACCATTTAAGAATGCGTAGATTATAACGTACGTCATGTTTAATCTTAATCTGCTGATTGTATTATTATTTACTTTTTAACTGTTCATATAAAAAAGCTTGAATTGTAAAATTACACCAATGTATGTACCAAAAAAATTATTATGTAAGTAATAATGAAAAAAAAAATTGGCTGAAAAATGTCTAACAATACAACTGATTTCGATAAGCTACAGCAGTCAGAATTTAAAATTAAATAGTGAGTCAATTCATATTCGACCAATGTACCTTTATGAACCTTGTATGTACCTTGATAATTTATTTTTAATATCATCTTGAAATTAAAGACAAATTTGTTATTTTTACGAAATTTATTAATATTATGTGATCCATACTATGATTACATCCACATAAATTGATCATTTACCATTTTTTTAAATTCAGTCAGTTAATTTTGTACCGTACACACAACACAGTTAATTAGTTAATTTTATTTTGTAGTACACACAACACAGAACAACAACATAGTTTCAACATAGTTCCACACAACACAGAACCCAGATCCTTACGCCACGAACGTCAATTGTATTTGTGACTTATGACTTACGATCATAAACAGAAAGCTCAAGCATTAAGCCGAAAAAAGTTTTTCAAGACGATTAGTAATCATAGACCATTTGCCAAAGACAGGTTGTAAAAGATTGCCTGTAAGTAGACTGACCGTTTTGATGCATGAAGAAGTTTGTAAAACTGTTGGCGAACTTGGCGAAGCATATCAGTTGTGTAGCCCAAACTAATGACGAAGAACTGCTTCAACTTCCGAGTTAACTTTGTGTAACTAATGCAAACTTGGCATATTTCATATTCCCTTGGCAGAGAATATTATCGACAGGGAACTCTAACATCTGCAGCAGTTTAACACGCTCCAAAAAGTTGTAGAAATTGCACCGAATCAGGCGCAGACCGGGCGGTAGTGTGTAATGTTGGGTGAAGAAATCGGTTTTAACATTGTTGGTTTTAAAATACCAATCGTATTTTGAAAAATTGTTCATAAAATGCCCTTGAAACTTACATTATGTGCGATGCACGAACATTTGGTAATTCAAATCACGAAGATATGGGAAAAAAAATGTAAAATTTAAAATGCGCCTGCGGTGAAGACCATTATCCTTTATTTTATTTTTACTATGTTGTAAGTATTGTTACCACGTCTATATTCTTACTCTCACGATGTGCTTTAATCGCTACTAAATAACACTTGTGGTAGAGTGGTAGATACTCTCAGTATCGCCCTGGTATAAGACCACCATTCAGAATTGACAAGTTGCTTGAAATGGCTTTAGCCGTGTTTGGTGACCTTACTTGAATAGCCAGGTACTTCCCCACCTTCCTCTTCCCCACCTCCTTCCCCTCCCCTACCTTCAGCCTTACAACATACCCCAATTGGGGATGTCATAGTCTCACTGGCTCCAGACGGTAGTAGCTGAGACTCTTGTTAGGTAAAAAAATATTTAAAAAAACTTGTACAAAACATGTGAACACCTCAGCACAAATTCTACAGTGATGTATTCACAAAAAATGACTACGTAACTATGTACGTAGAGTTATGTTGTACTGAAATACCAGCCCTGATGAATTGACGCTCGCAACACGCTTGAAGCATTTGTACATAAACATAATATAATAATAATAATAGCCTTTATTCAGACAGTAAATTACATTACATTATTTATAATATGTATAACACTTATCATGCATTGACTCCCTGTCTGTAAATGTCTGTCTGTCTTCTAGTTGACAAAGGCCTCCTCCAACTGTCGCCATTTCTCTCTATCATTAGCTACTCTTGTCCATGTACCACCTGCTATGGCTTTGATGTCGTCAACCCACTGGTCTGCTTCGTTTTCTCTTCGTGTCACTTGTGAACCAATTCATGACAAATTTTGACCATTTTTCACTTCCTCTGATTGTGTGGCCTGACCACTTTAGCTTTATTGTTTTTTATGACATCTTTTGTTCTTGTTTGCTCTTAATGGTTTCAATTTTTATTCTATCGAACAGTCTTTTCCCTATCACACTTCTTTCCATGGAGTTTTGGCAATTTTCGAGTTTCTTATTATGAATTTTTGTGAGTGCCCATTGTGCCCAAGTTTGGCAACCATAAGTAAGTACAGGAAGTATACAGGTATCAAAAAGTTTAAAGTTTTAAATATGGACACGGACACTGTAATGTTATTTGCAACGTAGGCTAAAGAAGGAAAAAGCGCAACACAGTATAATAACACACAAATAATATGGGATAATGCATCATTTCATTTACAGCCCGCCCCTGATTAAATGAGTGCAAGATGAATGTGACGCAGTGCAGCAAAGCTGCTGAAAGCTGGGAGATTTATTAGCCCACTTCTCGTAGGGGCTCTTGCCCACTCCTTATTCCGAGCAGCTCGTAACTACTCGATTGAAAGGTAATCACTACTCTTGTTGGTGCCGCAAGAACCGGGAAAGAACGGGGACCAAAAAGCACGGTAACCGATTTTAAACGCGTAAATTGGAAGTGATCGATGCCATGTTTTGAACTAAAAGGAATAATGTATGTAACATATCTACTATGTATAGATAAACCGCGTTTCACTCTCAAACCGCGAAACTTATGGGGGTTGTTGTTCATGAGATGATAATCTGAGAAAAAAATCCCTATAATTTTTTTTAAATAAAGCAATTGACAAAAAAGTGTAATAAAAATTGTCTAGTGTAATTTTTAGTTAACTTTGGCGAGTAGGTATTGCAAGTGCTTAGATAAAAAAAAACGACAGTAACCTCACTTTTTTATTTATTTTTATTTTTATTTATTAATTAAATTATTAAACATACGAAGTTGCACTCCCATGAGTTATCAAAACTCATTAAGGGATCGCCAATTGGTACTTTTGAAAAGTTTAACCCAACCCAACCCAATATGCAGACACAATATATAAAGAATAATTTTACAAAATATTTCACAGAAGCAACATACAGACACAACACATGAAGAATATCTTTACAAATATTTCACAGAATCATGCCTTATAAGATTTTATGAATTATTATAACCACTCATTTGATTTATGTACTGCATGTTGGTGTCAAAAAGTTAAAATAAAGTATCCTCCATGATGGAAAAAAACAAAATCAAAAAGATGTTTACCTTCAAATACATGACAAGATTTAAAAAAAAATATAAACTGCGCCCATCATATCTGGATGTACAAAGTTTGGTTCTTAATATTGCGTTAACGTTAACTTAATATTGCGTTTTGTATAAGCTAACCTAACCAAACCTTACCTAACCAAACCAAACCTAACCTAACCTAACCTAACCTAAACTTACCTAATCTAACCTAACCTAACTTAAATTCAGATTTTTAACTGCATACGCAATATTACGTTATGCCAATATGCTATACATAATTGCAAATCCAACCTCTGCCAGTGCTGTAGATATTCGTCGACATAACCTGTTCCATAGATATTAGTCAGCAGTTTGAGCTGTAGATATTCGTCCTCAATTTGGTTCTCATAGATATTAGTCAGCAGTTTGAGCTGTAGATATTCGTCCTCACTTTGGTTCTCATAGATTTTAGTCAGCAGTTTGAGCTGTAGATATTCGTCCTCAATTTGGTTCTCATAGATATAAGTCAGCAGTTTGAGCTGTAGATATTCGTCCTCACTTTGGTTCTCATAGATTTTAGTCAGCAGTTTGAGCTGTAGATATTCGTCCTCACTTTGGTTCTCATAGATATTAGTCCGATTTGTCAAGTTTTTGGAATTCCTGTAGATATTAGTAGACGCCTCCATTTATTATCTTCCAAAGCGACGATTTTAGATTTCCTGTGATCCCAAAAGTATTTTAGAGTGATAAACACATTATTAACTCTTGTTTTAAAGGTTAAGAGAGCAAAATTTCATAAAACTGTACATAGCTGTAGATGATTTAGATAACTTATAATTCAGCATATATTTACCCTGCAGCATAAAGAGAAATTAGAACATAAATACAGCACTAGATTCACGCACAACGACGGGTTAATAGTTCCGAAATTTAATAATAAGTACGGATAGAGAACGTTTGAATACCGAAGGTATTTAATTTTTTACCTGATACTATAAAGTATAAAGCAATGTAATTCTACGAATAATATGGTGAAAAATTGGATATCGGAAAAAAATATTTATGTTGATATGTATAAAAAAAGGTTGAATCTGTAGATATAAGATGTAAATTATAACTTTTTAAATTCATATGTAACTTAACTATGAGCACTTGTTGACGAGCCAATTCAATTGGCTAAGCAGGACGTGTTTCTTGATATGTGGGTATTAACTATTCTTTCAATAAATATAAAAATAAAAAAAATAATAATAAATTGTAGAAAAAAAAACAAGACACCCACAGAATATACATAATAGGTACGAGTATATTATAGAAATATTAACACCATATAATGAACCCTGAGGTTCTCTTAGGGTCTGCAGCGGTGTGGTAGACTTGGGGACAGTTTACATTCAAATTGTGGATACTATAGCTCGATTGGTTCCCTGTTATGTGGTAATCATTTCGTAAAAGTCACGATTGGACATGTTTTGAGACTGTTAAAGAAGGATTGTATCTGAGTTTTGAAGAGGCTCATGTTATTGAAGGGAGGAAACACGGAAGCCAGTTAGAGTCATTTTCATTTCAACTGCCTCAACTGCCAATTTAAACCTATATAACACTTTATCTATATTATTAATCTTATTAACTGCTTCAACGCACTTACACTTTACCAATATTTTTGGTATAAGTGCCTTAACGTATACTGAACTTCGAAACATCATAATATTGTAATTCAAAAGTTCAAGGTAACTTTTAAAAATCGGCATAAGGGAATAAATTAAATTATTATAAAATCATTAATAAATATTCTAATCAATGTCAGAAAAGTTGTGGGTTATGTTTGATAAATCTCCAGAAATATGTAAATAACATAATGTTGGTTCAATTTTCAATCGTTATCTTATAATATTATTGATTTCCTTCCATGAGTCGTTCGTTGTCAATAGATAATTTCCAAGAAAAGCTCACAACGCTAACTAAGGTGAACTTCAAAATTTGAAAGGAATAATTTGAATATTTATGCTTTTCAACAGGCAAGAAAATATAGATTTTTGTTGTAGGAACTTGAGGAGCCGGTTATTTCGACGACGAAACGTTTTTTGCAAAATGTTTTTTTGCGTTTTTTGAAAAACGCATAATTTATAATTATTAGTAGCAATAATTATTAGCCTTAAACACTCATCAATATTGAAAAAATCTCCCGAGAAAAGATAAATACCGCCGACGGGTCTTAAACCCGCGTAATAATTATTGCTTATAAAAATTATTACCCTTTGTTATATGCATAAAAATCTTGTCTTAAACATTAGTTTACCAATTAAAAATAATAATTTTAAATTTATACGATTTTAGATTTTCACGGTCAAAAGCATTTTCGTTATTTGTTTTTGGGGTGTTATGACATGTTGCGTTGCAGTGTCCATCATCAGGGCAGATCCTGCCGTGGCTTTATACTACATATGACGCCACTGCCTGTCTCGGTTATTTTGTACCGGTGACAGTGGATTCTAGGAACAGGCTATTTTGGAACCGGTTCCTACACCATTGCCTATCGTGGTTGCGTTGTAACGGCGACTAGCGATCAATGGAGGACAGTGGATTCGAGGAAAAGTGTTTTGGAACCAGTTCTTATTGTAGCACGCCTGATTACGGAGGCAATTGAAATATACAACCATTTTGAAGTATGCTGCAATACCTACCAGCTCGTAGTCTATCTAGGTTGATTTATTGGCTCAACAGCAATAAGTACTTCATAAGTTTCCATAATAATATTGGAGAAATGATTTAAATTAAATCGTTTGACCAAATCGAAAACCGAGCATCCATTACTCGAGTAGTTTCCGCAGTCCATAAACTAAGTTTAATTCACCATATTTGTGGGTGGAAATAGAAGATTGGCAAACAAATAGCTTCTATTATAACACTCGCACATATCAAATGCAAAGCCATATAAGCCCAGCTGTTAGACTGGACAACACAGACATTGAAAAGAATATTAAATTTCAAACTATCCAGAAATGGGGCTTATATTGAAGCGTCCGTAGAACGGACAGCGGAATGCCAAATAATGAGCTTTTCAGGTTTCCAGTACCTACTGAAGTATCAACATTTCACGAATGTGGAATAAAGCTGAAAACTTACCATATGGTCCTGCCACCGAGCGCTCCGTCGTAAGTTCTCTTCCTGTTAAACGTAGCGTTTGCGAGAAATGTGGAGAGGTTATAATGGTATGCCTCTATCGATTTTTTACTAGAAGAGCGCGTAAAAAAATTAACTGCATTTAAAATGATTGATGTTTCATCGCGAAATTTATTTGGTTAGGTTGTTAAAGTGAGTGTTAAAAACCTATTCAAACGAACTTCTGAGCTTGATATATAAAACTTAGTTTTGCTGTGTTATTTAGGAAAAATAAGTACCTTAATTTTTATACCTTAATTTATATTCATAAAATTATGTAGGTAACTAAAAATTCTGTTTTTCGTATCCATCAAGTCCCAAAGTACGTTCGCAGGGGATTTTTTGGTACTTATGCTTTTATCGCCCAACACAAATTTATGAATTTTGAAGATTAGAATAGAAGAATAAGCAAGTGACAAAAACACTTGAAAAGTGATGTAAAGTCATTAAAAGTGACGGAAAAAACCTAACTTAATCTAGATAATATAGTTTTGTATTTCAATACATGTTATTAACGGATTTCACCAGGTATAGATAGACTATCTTTCAGCAAAAAAAGAAAAAAATTTTTTTTTGCTAATATTCAAACCATAAAATCAACCTAATTTTCAAAGCGTAAAAAACATGTAGTAATTTTTTTTTATACGTTCCATAGAACATCTATTTTCAAATGTATTTTAAAACGTAAAAAAACTGAGTAAAGTCCCCGTTGGATAAGACCCACATTTATTTGGTGAAATGCACACATATCCGCATGTGAGTGCGAGGTTGTCACCAAAAGTTGATACATTGCATTGTCATCGACAACGAGTCTTTCTGCTGAGTTTCAGATCGATCGGATGTCAGTATGTGGGTTAGTTTCCACTTCCAAGATTCCACTTCATTTATACATCAATTCTATTACGAAAAAAAAGTGAAATTCAAATAGATGTATTTATTTATAAGTAAAATTTTCAAAAATTTAAGCAACCCCGACACAAAAAGAGCTGATGACCTTGAAACGCCTGAACAGATTTTCATGAATTAGCTAAGAACCATCTCGATCCCGTCAGCTTTCATACAAAAAAAACGCATCACAATCGGTCCATTCGTTTAGGTTTAGGAGATACGATGCCACAAACATACACACAGGCAGATACCCAGAAAGTCAAACTTATAACACCGCTCCTTGATTCGGGGGTTAAAAAGAATGTGGTGGGCGATTACCCCAAAATTCCACTTTTGCAGATTTTAAACTAAATCGAAATATGGACGCACTTTCAAACATTATGAAATGTTCTTACAATCAGACATGAGGATGATCTCACTGTTAAGGTGAAAATCTGAACACCTATTTAAAAATAATTATTATCGACATTATACTTTCAAATGGTAAAGTCATCACATACATGAAAATATCTAGCGGCCATATTTTTTTACAACTTTGATATTGTTTCCAAAATGGAAATAGCCTAGGAAACCTCTTGATATCACCCACGATTCAAATCGGATAGTGATTGTTGGGAGGCTTAAGGACTCTTGAACTCTTTGACCATGACCATTTTGACCATGTTAAATCAAAGATTGCTCCGGTGACCGGTGTAATGTACAGACTGCGTAGATTGCTTCCCACAGCCATACTGCGATCTTTGTACTATGCTATGATTCACTCCCACTTGGCATACCTTTCGAGTATCTGGGGTTTTGCTACAAAAAAAATGATATCGGAGGTGCAAATAATCCAAAATAGAGCCCCACGTAACATTTTTGGCTTGCCTTGGGATACATACACCTGTTAAAGATATTTACCGTCACGCACTTGTATTGCCATTTAAGATTGTTCCTAGCTTTGAGATAACAAACACCATTTTAAATATTATTCAGTGCAACACGCACACAAATATAAAACTGAACTATAACAACGATGTTCACCAATATAATACACGACAACACAACAAACTACACATATCAAAAATACACTCAACAAAGTTCGGACTGAAATCATTAGAATACATTGCCTACACTAACTATAACAAACTGCCTGAAAATTTGAGACAGGTATATGCTTCCAACAAATCTCGAAATGATATTTTGAAAACATATTTTTTCAAATGTTATTTGGCAAACAAGTCATAAGTAGGTACAAACTCTGTTCTGATAGCCCTGATTATCTTCAAATACCTACTAAACTTATAATATGATGGGCGCGGTTTATACCTTTCTTAAATCTCGTCATGTATTTGTATGTAAACATCTTGTATTAGGTCTGTATATTTTTGAGCCCGTAGCTTAGTCCATCTCATTAGTCCATCATGGAGGAAACTTTATTTTAACTTTTTGAAACCAAAAGTACACAAATCAAATGAGTCGGTTATACAAATTCATAAAATCTTATAAGACATGTTTCTGTGAAATATTTGTAAAGTGATTCTTCATATTTTGTGTCTGTAAGTTGCTTCTGTAAAATGTTTTGTAAATTTTTTATTCGTACATTGTGTCTACATATTGGGTTGAGTTGGGTTTAACTTCTCAAAAGCACCAATTGGCGATCCCTTAATGAGTTTTGATAACTCATGGGAGTGCAACTTCGTTGTATGTTTTATTTAATAAAAAAATTAAAAAAAAGAAGGTTTAGATGGGAAAAGGCATGTTTCAGATGTCAACCTGACTCTTCAAAATCTGGTGAGTAGCCATAGTTAAAACCAAAACTAAAAAAATTTCGGCACTGCACGGTGATTTCTGACCATGTCGATACTGAGAGTATTTTTCATTCCATTAATGTTTCTTTAAAGAGTACCCCAGTCACTCGCAAGTATTAAGGCACACGTTCTAAAAATATTGTATGTTTTATTCATGGTTCAAATTACGACGAAAACTAAACGATCGTGGGAGAGTATAATGAACAGTGAAATAAAATCTTGACATAAAACATATTTCATAGCATTCATAAAGAGGTAACGCAAATTGAACGCTGTTCTCCAAAACGAATTTAGCCCACACAAAACTCAAACAGAAACATAAGGAATTTGTGAAAAGCTAATAAACATAAATTTGGTATGTACAGTCCTCTGAAATATGAGATTATTTACGCTTGGTCATTGGCCAAATGGTGAACAATCAAATTATTTGTTTGTGAAATGGGTCATCCTGGGATAAATCTATTGAATCATCTGTCAAAAAAAGTGCAAACACTATGTTCTGAACTTGACAAAATTGATGATATTATGTGTTGTCGTTAGTTTGATGTAGCAGGACGATGATCAATTGACATTTGGAGAAAAGAAGTAGAACCAGACAATCGTAACGATATTTTTATAAAAAGACGTACGAATAATCTTTCTTCAATGTTGACAAACTCGCTTCGTGGGGTCATTTTAATTATATTAAAACAATTCTTTTTTAGACACTACTTACTTTATCAAAATTATCAACGCGTAAATTAAAATTAACGTTGATTTTCATTTTATCCCGGTGACGAAACCATTGGTTAAAATCATGTTAAAAATTTGATTAAAATTAACAATAGGTAATTGGTATTCAATTTTTTATAAGAAATACTCAATTTTTATAACTTTTCAAGGTTATTCCCATCAATGTATGTAAGAAAAGTATTTTTTTTTTCATAAAGTTAATAATAATAACTTTATTTGAGAACAATTTTTTTTATTCATTTACAAGAATTTTTTTAACATTACAAATGATTTCATTATTAAAAATTACACAATAATTCATTATTATTCTACTAATTCATTTTTATTATTTTATTTAATATGTTAAGATATCATGTCACAAAATGCATTAATTTATTTAAGTGAAAACAAATCATTTCGTAATACCGTAATTTTTCAATAAATTATTTATTTACTTTCGTGTATAAGGTACAACATGTGCCATAAACATAACAAAAATAACAATTATTTAACAATGGGTAAAGTTCGGTTTATGGGCGAAATTCCTAAAAAATAAAACTAGTTATTTTTATACTAACTTTGGGCCGGGGAATCCGAATCTGAAAGAATTAGGTGGGGGCAAGCAAAAATAAACGAATTACACGACTTTAAAAATTTCGATACACAAACAATCTGCAATGAAATAATGACACATCTTTTTATGGGCGATACTCCGAAAGAAGAAATTTAATTATCTTTATACTAACTTTGGGCTGGGAAATCCGAATCTGAAAGAATTAGGTTACACTCGGCAATATTAACTGAGTTAACGACTGTACAATTTTGAATTCACAAACAATATAAAAGGCCATTTTGAACGCTTTCTGACAATAAATATCATAGAAAAAAACCAAAGATATTACATATTAACATATAAAATTAAGTGTTGCCATTAAGCAATAATATCAACAACGTAAAAAACATGATAATATATTTTAGTAATTATTTTTTAATAAATTTTATTCACTTTTGTATCACAAACCATGTTACACAAACCTAACTTAGCCGCTAAACTACTTGAAAACTGGGATGTTTTCTTGCCTTGACGCAAGTAGGCGCTACGAAGAGGGCACTTTCTTTTCTATCACAAACCATGTTACACAAACCTAGCGTAGCCGCTAAACTACTTGAAAACTGGGATGTTTTCTTGCCTTGACGCGAGTAGGCGCTACGAAGGGGGCACTTTCTTTTCTATCACAAACCATGTTACACAAACCTGTTATCTATTCACATTGATTCATATAATAACATTGATATTGGTGACCGGTCTACGTCACAACTTTTTAAGACTACGAATTTTCACACTTTTGGTCTAAGAATACGGTCGTTCAGATAGTCATAATTCATCAGGTTAATGTGAGTTAGGTGATGAATTATCATGTGAGGAAGTATCGTGTCGAAAGTTTTACGTTATTGATATTATTGCTTATGGCAACACTTAATTTTATATGGTAATATGTAATATCTTTGGTTTTTCTATGATATTTATTGTCAGAAAGCGTCCAAAATGGCCTTTTTTATTGTTTGTGAATTCAAAATTGTACAGTCGTTAACTCAGTTAATATTGCCAAGTGTAACCTAATTCTTTCAGATTCGGATTTCCCAGCCCAAAGTTAGTATAAAGATAATTAAATTTCTTCTTTCGGAGTATCGCCCATAAAAAGATGTGTCATTATTTCATTGCAGATTGTTTGTGTATCGAAATTTTTAAAGTCGTTTAATTCGTTTATTTTTGCTTGCCCCCACCTCATTCTTTCAGATTCGGATTCCCCGGCCCAAAGTTAGTATAAAAATAACTTGTTTTATTTTTTAGGAATTTCGCCCATAAACCGAACTTTTTCCTTAACAATTATTAATTACAAAACAACAACAAAATGTAACAGTTTATAAATTTAAAGTAAAAAGTAAAGATTAATAAGCAGTAAGTAATAAGTAATGGTACATGGACAAGAGTAGCTAATGATAGAGAGAAATGGCGACAGTTGAAGGAGGCCTTTGTCAAATAGTGACATACAGACAGGGAGTCGATGCATGATAAATGTTATAAATATTATAAATAATGTAATGTAATTTACTGTTAAGGCTATTATTATTATTATTAAGTAATAAGTAAAAAGGTAAGAAATAAAATAGTAAAATGTATAAACTTTAAAATATAAAATTTCCAATAGAATGGATAAACAGTATTAAATATAAAATGTACAAGGGTATGAACAAAAAAAACTATATAATTTCATAAAAAATTTATAATAATTTATAACTAATTTCACTAAAGTACCTATGCAGAATAAATGTAGATAAGAAGATATTATCTTAGCATACTAGTGTAATATTATAATGGCAATGTAATATTTTAATCAACTTCTGGCAATTTTTTTAACCCAGTGTTTCAGAATCGCCCCCTTTACCACAGTAAAATTATCATGTGGATTTCCTCATGTGAATCAATTTCATGTGGATAAATGGATTTCCTACTACAATTAAAGAAGTTTAATAAAGAGTAGTTTATTTAACAGAACTTGCCAAATCGTTGCACCTAAAGAAAGTGTGTCAATATATGATCAGCCTGCATACTGCACAGCTCGTGAATGAGCTTATTTTCTATATTGACAAAATGTCCAAACGCCCAAAAAACGTCCCAAAAACGCCCACAAGGGGGCGCTGTCGCCCCCGTTAAGAATCCCTGGTTTAACCCATGTAGATGTTACTTAGTTATAATATATGTAAGAAGTATTATGTTAAAATCTGAAGTTAATACTGATTGGTAGCATATGCCATTACGTAGAAAGTGATAAGAAATAAATTCTGCGCTATGGTTAAGTTAAGATTCCTCCATGCATATAGCTCATCGAGAAACGTCACATGGGAACATCAATTATTATCTATAAGTGCAGAGCGTAAATATTGACCTGAGTATTGAAATTTCTTTCTTGAAACTTCTATGCCCTTTGGCGAGGAAATACCCGAAGAAAAAATGCACTTATTTGTCGCGGCGAGATGGCGCCACTTTAGTTCACAGTTCACATACCGATAATTCCAGCAGGTACGATTCAAAATTGGCAGTATGCTTTATTATGCCGGCGTGGGGGTAGATAAAATCCATACTCTTAGGGGTAGACTGACAACATTTTTGTGCACCATTTATTTTTGTGAGTAAAAGCAGCCACTGATTTTCACACATAATTATCAAGTAAAATACCTATTATAAACAAACTAGGTTACTGCCCAGTTTTAGATAATTACACACTTATTTTCACTATAAAGTTCCTAGTAATATGTATAAAGTTTCGATTAAATTTCTTAGATTTATGTTTCTTTTGACATTGGACTAATTGAAAAGCGCGGCAAAATAACAAAGTTGTCGACTTTATGTGCGATTATAATGAGGACATAGCGATACGTCGGCTAGGCCACAGGATACTTAAACCAGGTCACAGAATTAAAACCAGGTCAACAAGTTACAACCCAAATCATTTAGATCTGTATCCTTGGTTCTGGCAGCGTACAGCATATCCACTACGAATTTAAATCAGAACAGTAACAAATCCAATAGGTGAAATGTCATAAAATCTTTAAAAGTGAAGATAATAAATAAACTAGCATAAAAACCTAAAACCTAAGAAACATACATTTTTTTTAATCACTTTGTATAGCTTTATATTGATACCAATTAAAAAATTATTAAAAAGTAGCTTACTATAAGGGAATTGTCTGTTTTTTCTATATTATTTTTGTTAGATGCTGTCTGTTGTTTTAAGGTTAAGTAAATAAATAAAAAAATTGCATAAAAGTGTTTTGTTTTGTCTGGTTAATTTATATTTCGTTGCCGATAAGTAAGTCAAGTTAAAACAAAAGGGCGTTAATGATAGAAGCTTTATTATTTGGTTTCATAACCACAATCTCTGTTTTAGAAAACTATAAGGTACTACCTTTTTCTTCATGTGGGCTTTTTTTAGGTTAGTAAGTTACTTCGTAAAAAAAATAAACTCAAGAAATTCATGGCTACAAATTTGAGAACTTTATGAAAACTACCTAGGTGTAATTTTTTAAAATTAATTGCGCATTATTCTTTCATAAACAGGGGAAGGTTCGGTGATAAAGTTTGGATACACTTTAACATCAAATCAAATAAAATTATCATTAAAAAAGCAAATTTCAAAGCACATACATTATTTTGTTTTTATTAATTACTGTAAAGAGCCAGTAAGAGAACCTTCGAAATTGATATCTTCTTTTTATTGAAGATGAATTGTCATTTATATTCCAAAGTTTTGGGCTTAATTTGGGACATTTAATGACTAGGCGAAAACAGGTTTGAAATTCATTATATCAATTCAGTAATGAATAGTGGCTTAAATATGGAGATATAATATCGACAAAAGATAAAGATATAAATCTATCTTAACGAAAACAAGCATTGTTCTTAAAATTAAGATTTTGATTTATCAGTTCGGCAATCATTTATTAATTATTACATAAAAATCTTTAAAAAATAATGATCTTCCTGCAGGTTATGAATTTTTCTGATGATAGCCGAGCTGCAATGGGAAATATAACCAGAAGAAGACGAATCCATACATGTTGGTTATAAAACTAGTTGAGAGTACAAAATTAATGTTCGGGATTCACAAAGTAAATGGCATTAAAAGCCAGATCCCAAGGGACAGCTAACTTCGGAAGCCAACAGTAAAAGCGATTATAATTTGTGGCAGTACCGCAAACGAAAAACAAAACAAATAAACGTTCTTCCGGAACTAAATGTTGCATTTTGTCTAGACCTTCCAAATAAACGAAACCTAGAAACTCACTGGAAGATCCTAGAAAACATGGAATGTTCAATTTAACCAACTACTTGTTAACAGACAATCTCAGGGGATGTTATAATGTGTAACAAGAGGTATTTTTTATTTTTTTTATGCGAGTACCGCACAAAAGTACCAACTGCTCCCAATAGTCTGATGGCAGTGAGCATATGGCATCCCCAATTGAGGTTTGTTGTGAGGCTGAAGGTGGTGGGGAGGGTAATTAGATAGAAAAGAGGAAGCTGGGGAAGTACCTGGATATTCAGTTCTGGTCATCCAACTCGACTTAAGTCAAGTGTATTATATTAGATACACTGCTGAAAGCCAGTTGCATTCCGTAAGAATAGCTGAGCAGTGACATTTTTGTCAATCAATGATAAATAAAAAAAATGTATAAAATTGTAAAAATCTATTGATAAATAAATATTTTTTTATATTATGATTTCAAGCAACCTTTCAATTCTGAATGACGACCTTCCACGAAAGCGATACCGAAAGTACCTACCGCTCTGTAGCGTGTCTCAAAGATACTATAACTATTGATTTTATTAAACTAAACGAATGATAAATGCAATTTTAGTAAGCAGTAAATTTAAAAAAAAAACTAGCCACTAACACCATTTTGCTAAATGTACCACGATCAGGGCGCCAGAAGGGTCTCAAGAACCCTATTTCAACTTTACAAGATCACAATTCAGTTCACAATAATTACTTTGCTCTCAGGCCATAAAGTTATTAGACCGAGTAAGTTACCCCGCAAAATGATAATATTTGTACGGAATATTCAGTACAAACTTGTGGCATGTTTGTATCAAGATAAACAGTGAGTCAGTCGAGATTTCGCAGAGGATTGGGAATGGTTTACGATTGCCAAATGTTTGAAAGGGTAAAGGAAAGTACAGCGATTAAGGGTGATTCAATGACGCCTTAGAATTATTTATAGTTTAGGCAAAATGGCGTTTAATCGCACATATCAAATTAACGGTCAGTATACGGAAAAAAATACTTTATAAAATTTTATGAGCTTTAAGGATATTTTATATTGAATACTGGACTCCATAATACAAAACTAAACAACACGCTAAGCATCACGCCGATTTCCATAGGGGTGGGCAGAGGGGACGGTTCACCAAACATCTCGATCTTGGCGGCCTAGGCGCATCCTTCTCGCCTTATTTACACGCATTTTTATTTTTTTAATTCTTTATTTTTCCCAATTTTACATTTTATGTATACATATTTTGAAAATCATAAGAGTAATGGGACCCACTAAGGCGCAGCCTGTGCGTTGATAATATAGTTAAATATATTTTGTTGTACCTATGAACAAATAAAACAGTGGACATATGAAGCAAAAACATGATTAAAATTTGTCTAATAGTTTGCACAAAAAGTGTATACAATAGTGTACAGTGTAATAATAAGTGAAAAGTGTAATAATAAGTATAAGGTTTGTGGGAAAAATAAAAGTGATATAACTTATAAAAATAAAGTTTCAACATTTGCATTGTTTATCTAGTCATATTTTTAACTCTTTTAGGTATTGGGGAAGTTTAGTTGCCACCTGAATAAATTTCGGTAAAAGATTTAAAGTACGAGGTCCAATGAAACTGCTGTGTGTTTGCATTGTTTTGGTATTCGTGTTGGGGTATAAAATACATTATTATTTCTAATGTTGATTGTGTTTTCCTTTTTTTCGATTTTTTTTTGTTTTTAAAGATATATTTCATAATTTGCATTTGTATAAATAGAATTCATTCAATTGATTGATCGTCTCAAACAAGTTCTTCTGTTAATCTCTTGTACACAACTTTCTTCGTTCATTAAACGCCCTAACAATCTAAGCGTCCCTTTCTTAATTTCTAGCTCATCAGCCTTGCATTTTTTTTACGATTTCTTACATATCTCATACCACCATACATGGTTTTGCCAAACAAACGCCTCAGAGTTCTCATTTCTACAGTGTTGAGAGTACTTTCATCCCTCCTCTGCCAGTTCCATGTCCAACTTCGATACATCAGGGTTAGTACCAGCACTCCATGACACAAAGAAAGAAAAGCCGTTAAAGCATCTAAAATTCGGCGTTGTATTTATATAAATCTAGTCCTTAAATAAACCCTTTAAAAAAAGAATAATGTCATTCTATATATAGACTTTGTAGAAAACATTACTTTGTTAAGAGTTAAGTAAAGCACGCGGTTACGGAATTCAAAACTCGATAGAGGGTTATTGTGAGTTTATCAAAATATTTTTTTCGTAATAGTGACTGAAGGTACGGTTCGAAACAACATGATGGTTATCTCAAATAATGCTAGGCAAACAAGGCATATTTTTAATAATGTCACATAATCCGGTTACTAATTTGAGCAGTCCTTTATTTCATTTGTTACATCACAAGGAGAAGACTTAGAGAGTCCGGAGTAGCTCAGCGTAATTGGAAATATTCCAGAAAGAAAGCAAATAAGATGACCCTCTTATTGCACGAACCAGGTGAAGGTCAACGAAACGATTTAAAATGAGGCTGTAGCCTTTGCTAAGGTCCTTGTAACATTGTGATATTTGGTCCGTAAAATGAAAAGGACCAGGAAAGAAATAAATAGAAGAGTATATATTGAACGCCTTATGTTACCGCCCAGTTAACCACAAATTTGAAAATCTTTTCATTTTTTTAACTCCTAATTACTTACCTAATCTGGCGTCACTCTAAATTTTACAGATATATTTCCAAGCACGTCGCGAGCTGAAAATAGTTGTGCTTACCAACAAAATACACCCGAAAAGGTTATGAATTGAAAAAGGTCATCGTTTGAGAGGTCTGAGTTGGACTACAAACAGATTTTCTGTTTTATTATAAGGGTAAGTGCAAACAATTTTGTAGTGGATTAAATAGACAGTTACTGTTAAAAGATGTTATTAGGTTAGATCTTCTGCCATATCCCGACAGATGTCTGCTGAAGCAGTAATAGTTCGAGCAGTACCACCCAGCGTCGTACGTGTCGCGAACACGAACGCTTACGATGTTAGCCGAATGCCTTCTGCTCGGGCAAGCTTTCGGACTTAATTCCTAGCATTGGAGGTTATCCACCACTTACCCGCCCTGATATAGGTAACAGCTGGTTACTCCTTCAAGGCTCTCGCAAGGACTCTAATTTTTTTGAAAGAACGAAGCTAAATTTAGTTTAGAACGAATTTAGACCTCCAATGGCCCCGCATACATTGTTAGCAAGCAGTATGCAAGTGCTTAGTTAGCGGGAAATACAAGATACTATATGTGTTAGTATGACAAAATATAGACAAGACAATGGGACAGGTTGGTGAAAGTCCACGAGGTGGCAAGCGCTGGGTGATTGTATCCAGCGTATCCTACAAGCACCTATTTGGGAAAAAGACAAAGTACGTAAGTAATACGAGCATGGAAAACGGTTGGGAGTCCTCTCCAATCAATTGGCAGTCCCAGCAAGAATGCGCATGACGTTCGGTCTAGCCGTGAACCACACTCAGCTTCCGCGCCCCTTAGCCGGTTCCTCGGTGATGCCTCAAAGAAAAGTAAATGGGAGAACCGAGGTCGCCCCCCCCCAAACCGAAGCCTGCACATGTTGCTGGGGGTGGCGCAAATGATTTTAGAGGGCACCGCGCCGTCGTTGACCGACTCCTGCTTACGCAGGGACGAGGTCTAGCGCACCCCCAGAAGGGGAAAAAGAAACATAACAAAATAGATAAATGCAGTTCAGTTCAGCCTTCTGAGCGAAGCAAAGTAGTGGATGTGAGACTAAAAAGAAAAAGAAAACATAGAAACCAAAACAAACGCAAGAAAAAAAAACAGTCGAGTACGTAAGTTGGGTCACAACAGTGTTCCTTGGAATAGGAAACTAGAAAACAAAGAATATAACACAAAAATGATGAAAAATAATAAACAGATATCTCGATAAAACATCGTCTAGCATAGCTTAGTGAAATCTAAAATAAACAATGCGAAAAGAAATAAAATAAACAAAAAAAGATAGGTAACACAAAAATAAAAGTAATAGCAACAAAATGTATACAATAGAATAAGATAAAGGTATATACTATTAGCAATAATAAAACGCTAAGTTAATATTTATGATGAAATATATTGTCTCCACGTTAATTGACAATAACAACATTCAAGAATCAGCAAGATTATATTCCGTGTTCCGCCATTTGTAAATCCAGCCGTTGGCTGTCCGTGTCAGTCGGTAGATCTTCTCCATTGCCGCCAGCCAGGAAGCGTCCCTTCTTTACCGACCGCAATAGCTGGTGTAGTTTCCTTGTTGGCCGCCAGAGGCGATAGCAGTACCTCTGGCGGCAGATGAGCGGCAATATTTAAATATGCTGCTAACACGGCCATACTGACCACTGCTTTGACCTCAAAGCAGGAAGCTAAAAGAAAAGAAAAAAAATATATTAGAGGGATTGAAATTTTTTCAACCCCACAATGGTACTGACAAACAGATTACCCTGCTCGCCCTTCCTGACCATTGCAGAAATTTGTTCATTTGGTCAATTCCTCATATTTTCATATGCGACCATCACTCTGTGAGTGCTGCCATTGGGTCTGGTACCCACCACGTCAAAACGATCGTTCGGCAAGACTTCTACCACCTTATAAGGCAAGCTCCGAAACCGACCTTTCAACTTTTGTACACGTCAAAACGATCGTTCGGCAAGACTTCTACCACCTTATAAGGCAAACTCCGAAACCGACCTTTCAACTTTCTGTACCCCGGATTTCCCCCAGAAATCCGTATTAAAACTGTATCGCCAACGCGATACGAAGGTTTAAATAACCGTTTTGCATTGAATTGTTTCATCTGCCGCCTTTGATCTGCATCAAAAAGCATGAATCGGTTCGAGTTGAACCGTTTCATCTACCGCCTTTGATATTTATCAAAAGAACCCTTGTCTCAGCACGCAAGACCATAAGGTCCTGCTACTCACCAACCTGTGAGTTTATGAATCGGTTCGAGATGAACCGTTTCATCTGCCGCCTTTGATATTCATCAAAAACCCGTGCCTCAGCACGTAAGACCATAAGGTCCTGCTACTCACCAACCTGTGAGTTTATGAATCGGTTCGAGATGAACCGTTTCATTTGCCGCTTTTGATATTCATCAAAAGCACCCGTGCCTCAGCACGTAAGACCATAAGGTCCTGCTACTCACCAACCTGTGAGTTTATGAATCGGTTTGAGATGAACCGTTTCATTTGCCGCTTTTGATATTCATCAAAAGCACCCGTGTTTCAGCACGTACGACCATAAGGTCCTGCCACTCACCAACCTGTGAGTTTATGAATCGGTTCGAGATGAACCGTTTCATCTGCCGCTTTTGATATTCATCAAAAGCACCCGTGTTTCAGCACGTAAGACCATAAGGTCCTGCCACTCACCAACCTGTCAGTTTATGAATCGGTTCGAGATGAACCGTTTCATCTGCCACTTTTGATATTCATCAAAAGCACCCGTGTTTCAGCACGTAAGACCATAAGGTCCTGCCACTCACCAATCTGTGAGTTTATGAATCGGTTCGAGATGAACCGTTCCATTTGCCGCTTTTGATATTCATCAAAAGCACCCGTGTCTCAGCACGTATGACCATAAGGTCCTGCCACTCACCAACCTGTGAGTTTATGAATCGGTTCGAGATGAACCGTTTCATCTGCCGCTTTTGATATTCATCAAAAGCACCCGTGGCACCCCAAAAAGGTACGCCATCGCCAAAATTGTCATGATGACAACTTTCATGCTTGTTTCTGCCTTTGCCTCTAATCGGCAGTTTTTTTCATGAAGCCATTCTGGAGAGCAATAACACGCAGCATTCCGTTCACGCTCTTCACGAAAGATCATAGTAAATTGATCTACCTGCTCAACGCAACAGCAAAAGACATCTCCATTTTCGAAAAACCCCGGGCTCACATATCACATCGCCCAGTATCTCATTTTCCAACCAACATTTAAAATAGTTTTTCAAATATTTTGTGATAACATTCCTCTTCCATGGAAACCAGTATTTGTCCCGGACGGCAGCCAGTGTTTGATTAACACCTCGATGTCCAATCTCATCATGAAGAATCCAAAGAACGCCACACTTGACATTTCTAGGTGTTCACCATTTAGAATATCTTCGAACCATTCAACATCGAATCATTTTGATTGTCTCCGAATCATTTCAAACCACTTTGAATCATTTCGATTAACTCCAAACCATTTCAAATAACTTCGAACCATAATAATAGGTTTTGACATAGATAGTCGGCATAATTGTAATTCAACATGATTACAACTTCTTTTCGCCACACATAAACGGGCTAATTTTCGCAAACATATTTCCTTTTAGTTATAGCAATAAGGCATCTGCGATGTCCATACTCAAAAGCAAATCACAATATTCATCCCTTTTTGTCAGCTAGACGGCTACCAAGATCAGATTTTATCATCGCCGCGTAAACTTTCAGCAACGTAATTTTGTAACATTTTGAAGTTCCGAAGATTTCACCAATTGCCATCAAAAGATCATATGATCATATCCATCTGCTATCTTCTGGCCCTGAAGTCAGCTTTCCTCAGATTACGCGCCCAGCACAATGCTGACGACTTTATTTGACAGTCCTTTGTTGACATTTTTGACAAATGTCTTCGATCATCAAATTAGGCTCACGATGATAAACACGAAAGGGAAAGGTCTTTTTGACAAACCCATTGAACCACAAATGAGTTTTCAAGCACCAAATTAAAATTTTCAATGCGTCCTTTCGGCGGAAACACGATCCACGCATTCCTCCGATATCGGGCATCAATGCATCTGTCATCACTGTAATTACGCGGCATTTTTACGTAAATTCACAACAGAAGTCCAAACATTTCACATATTTTCAGAAGTCCGATACACAGATTGTCATTTAAATCACCGGCATCAAACATAAACAAACTCGAGAGACGCCATGATGGACGCCGTTTGTATACAAAACACGAGTTTTTGTCAGGTGAACGAAACAAAAGCCAATTAACACTTGCTTTTACGAATCCCACTTCTGATGTTAGCAATAATAAAACGCTAAGTTAATATTTATGATGAAATATATTGTCTCCACGTTAATTGACAATAACAACATTCAAGAATCAGCAAGATTATATTCCGTGTTCCGCCATTTGTAAATCCAGCCGTTGGCTGTCCGTGTCAGTCGGTAGATCTTCTCCATTGCCGCCAGCCAGGAAGCGTCCCTTCTTTACCGACCGCAATAGCTGGTGTAGTTTCCTTGTTGGCCGCCAGAGGCGATAGCAGTACCTCTGGCGGCAGATGAGCGGCAATATTTAAATATGCTGCTAACAATACGATAGAGATGATATAAAACATAAAAATCTAGCAAGTTCTTATTCCTAGCAAGCCGGGTTCGGTTGAAATATGTTGTCAATATACACGAGAAATAATTAACCAATTTGTAACAGAGGAACTATTGTTCATTAGAGAGCCTAACACTTCACTAATGTCTGAATATGAATAGTGCAGACATTACAAATTTTAAGAAGTTTAACGGAGAAGTTAAAATAGAAGCTTAATCAGTCCAATCAAACATTGACATTTTTTTTGAACCCTCAAAAAAACTCCAGACAAAATATTACGCGTCATTCCTACACGTGTGGAATATGTAAATGCATTTACCACCCAATTTTTTTCAAGAAATTCTATTCATAATTCAAAACAGCAAAAAAGCCTTGTTTTTATGCATGCTGGAAACTTTTCTGCAAATTTTTCATCAGAGTTAAGGCCGTTTCTTTACAAGCAGAATTCTTTGTTCGAATTTACATTAACTTGCAGAGTTAGTTTATGATTTTCTCCAAATCAGGAAATAAAAGCTAAGCCTGAAAGGAGTGAAGAGGCTTTAAGGTTCGGATAAAACAGCCCTTAACAAGTTAAGGAAAAGATTAAATGTAAAATATAAATCATTTTATGCACACCCTTAAAATTAAGAATAGCCCGAAGAATCAAAATGAATTGTTTTAGAAAATGAAAAAAAAAAATTACGGAATAAATTTATGGAGGAAATTTTAAATTTAAAAGTAATCGAGAGATAAATCCGAGTGAAAAAATAATATTAACGGAAAAATAAAGAACGAAATTTAATTTTCAGCAGTAAAACAAGAAAAAGTCCGAAATGCTGAAATTAAACTGTGATTCCAACGTAAAAAAGGTCGGAATAAAAATGTTATTTAGTTATCAGCTGTACATATTGTGAAGGTGTTTAAACTCATAAATGCGAAATAATTGCTTTCTCTAATTCCCCTAGAATAACATAAGTTTTAATTTGTCCTCATGAAAATACAGGGTACACATGGTTAATCAGACGTACACCATAATATAATTCAAACACATAAATAATCTTTATTCATATGAAGCAGTTACTTTGTGATGTGACATTATAATTTAAAATAAAACAATAACTTTGTAAACACCACTTTTATTTTTTATACTTTATGCCGACCGGGTTTCGCTACAACCGTAGCTTCTTCAGGGCAGTACAATCTCTACTAAAATTAATTTACATGTGTGTTTATAACTAATACATGATTTAACCAAATGGGCTGGACTCCTCAAGTAACGGAGGAAGTAGGTATAGGTGTAGATGGAGAATTGGGAAGGGAACGGGCGTGTTCTTTGTCAATAGGGAACAATCTTAGTATGGGACTTTTATTTAAATTTAAATAAAAGTCCCATACTAAGATTGTTTAAATTTAAATAAAAGTCCCATACTAAGATTGTTCCCTATTGACAAAGAACACGCCCGTTCCCTTCCCAATTCTCCATCTACACCTATACCTACTTCCTCCGTTACTTGAGGAGTCCAGCCCATTTGGTTAAATCATGTATTAGTTATAAACACACATGTAAATTAATTTTAGTAGAGATTGTACTGCCCTGAAGAAGCTACAGTTGTAGCGAAACCCGGTCGGCATAAAGTATAAAAAATAAAAGTGGTGTTTACAAAGTTATTGTTTTATTTTAAATTAAAACATAAATAATCCTTTGGGGATTCAAGTATCCGAGGGATCAACTATAGGTGGGACCAATTGTCGGGGGATCGGTTGTCATGGAATAACATAAAAACACCCTTCTACCATTTAAACTAGAGATCTTAGTCTGCGGTTTGTGTAAACAAATACTTGAACGCAAGTTAAATCATGCGGACAGCCATTTACAAATATTAGATATTTAATAATATAACGGGCCATAGAAAATATTTCAAAATTTTAGGCTACATCTATCAAATTCTTACAAATCAAACGAAGAAATTTCACAATCTTCCAATTTATTCCGAAAATTGTGTCAAGAACGAATTTTTAGACGGTGCAAAAATTTAAGAAATAACGATAGGGTTGATAGCCTCCCTCAGCATACCGGTAGCGCTGAGGATAATTCACTTGCTCCTGTCAACGGATGGACACTGGTTGATTTATTTCGAAGGGAAAGTTACTCAAGGAAGCGAGCGGAGTGGCCGGTGACGCGTTTTCGATCCTTATAACCGACACTAAGAAATCAATGTTTTGCTGAGCCTGTAAAAACATGTAATAAGGACTAATAAACGGGAGGAAAAGTGTGATGCAATTGATTTTTGAAGTAACGCAAATTACGCACGCTCGACACTTGGGGGTAAACGGGTGAATGTGTTACGAAAAATGGTGATTGTTACGAAAAATGAAATGCGAACGGAATCGATGCGAATAGTGATCAATGTCATTAAAGAGGAAACGGTAACTTTTGCCCAGCAAAAGCAAAAGTTACACATGCTCCGTTTTGAGTTTTGAGTGTGTACTACTACTGTGCGAAATGCAACAAACCATATTGTCTGGAATGTCAATGTCAATGTCACCCCAATGTCATATGTATGTTCTTTTAAAAGTTAGTGAAGTTTAACTTCAGTCGTGTGGTCTAAAGCACACTTGTTTTTTTATTTAATAATTTGGTCACTAATTATGAGAACAAACAAATAAATTAAGCGGAAACTAAACTAGTGTTTATTATTGAATACAACATAATTATACTGGCCATTTGATCAAAATAAATACGGTGGTAAGTATGCTTATATGCCAGCTCTTTCTAAAAATTAGAAACCATTTCAAACGAACCGAATAATTTTGTATTTTAACCATAGAGATATACTATAGAGGCGCTACGCTGTACATAATTCTCCGAGATTCGTGTTCAAATCATGCACGACCAGGCCTTCGGAAAGTGAATTGTAACTGAAGCCACTGCGTCAAAAGGCTCGGCCGTCAGACCGTCTTTTCATTTTACTCAAGCCCGTGGTTTCATCCTTTTCTTGTTGTTGTTGTTGTACTAAGAGAAATGGAGGTAGCAACCTACGATTCCGTTAAACCAATGTATTCGCTTAATGTCTCATCTACGTTATATCAATGATTTTAACAGAATATTTGTTTTGGACATGTTTGGTTTTGAAGTGATAATATGCACAGTACCTACCGGGATGTCATTTTTATCCTTCCTACCTTCCCCAACCATGTCACATTGCTGAAGAAAGCTGGGAACCGTGACAACAATAACAACCAACAATTGGTTACTACAATTCGACTTGTGACATTGGAAGGAAGTGTTTTTTGTAAGTTATGTGTTCGCCTTCTAATTTGGTAAGTGCCTTGGTTTTCCTTACTTCCTTGTAGTCCACAATTTACCAAACACATTTAAGCATTCAGCTGCAATCAATTCTTTTTCGTTTTTCGTAATTTACAGTCCATTTCGCCAGTTGCATTTGAGGCTGTCATTTTCGAAGGTAGCTTCGGATGCAACATTTTTGGTCCTTCGAGCCGGATTTCGTGAGCCTTTGGAGTTGGATGCTTGTATGTGTTTTTCCTTTAACCTTGATCCCGTGTTCCTAATATTCCTGGCATTTCGGCCTTCGAATTGGGCATATTGTCACCTCAAAGGGGATAAAATTCGTGGTAAATTGCGCATTTTTCGTTTGTTGAATTCTATTTTCAAATATTAGCAAGGGATTATTATTATTCAATCTTTGTATAAAATGGCTGCTTCTGCTATTGTCCGTAATAAATTGGCCATTCTAGGTCTTCGGGAAATTCATGATTCATCGATCAAAGCAGTTATTTCTGGTAATTTAATAGATAGAAATAGTTTACTGGTAAGAATCAAAGATATCGAAAAGCAAAGGAATGACTTTGTTGAATCTTATGTGATCTTAGAAACGTCAAAGAGTAAAGAGTTAGACCTAACCGATTTGGAAAATAAATATAAAACCTTTATGAACATGTATTTTGAAATTCATACGAATTATCTAGCAGTTTTTCCACCAAAGGAAGATTCAATAAAAACATCAAATAGTCTCGGTTTTTCACTTCCAAAAATTAGCTTGCCAGCTTTTTCGGGTGGAATTACTGAATGGATAAATTTTATAAATACGTTCGATGCAATTATTCATAATAATGGGTCTCTAAGTGACATACATAAACTGCATTATTTGTTAGGAGCGCTATCGGGTGACGCGTTGAATATTATAAAGCATCTTCCGGTTTCCGCAATCAATTATCCAATTGCTTACAATTTGTTGAGAGATCGTTTTCATAACAAACGGATAATTGCAGACAGACATGTAGAGAACATTATCTCATGCCCCATGATAAAAAAGGATTCGCTCAGATCTGTCGTTAATGTTTTGAAGGAAAATATTCAGGCGTTAGAAGCCTTACATTTTCCAACAGATCAGTGGTCATTTTTATTACTACATATTGTTTTGAAGAAAATTCCTGATGACCTCAGAACTAACTTCGAGATAATGGGTCACAAGGACGAAATTCCTTCATTTTCGCAGTTATTGTTGTTTTTAGAATCACAATCTAAAATTTATGAATCGGTTCATGGGTACGGTGTGAAAAACGTAGCACCAAAAGCAAAACCAAATCGCTTATTAAATTCTTTTGTCAGTACACAAAAATCGGTGTGCTTAATATGTAAAGGTGGACATTTTCTCTCAAAGTGTGACCAGTTTTTAAAGTTACAACCACATGCTAGATTCGAGGTTGTGAAGAAATATAAATTGTGTCAGAATTGTCTTTCCGGTCAGCATTTGGTCAAGAACTGTTCGTCGCGTTTTAATTGTTTTCGGTGTCATAAAAATCATCATTCGTTGTTGCATTTTTCTTGTGACGTAAACAGCCAAGTACAGGCGTCAAATAGCAACAATTTCGATAACACTTCTAGACAAGAGATACTTGATTCCCCACCTGAAACCATCGATCCAATCGTATCGGCCATCGCGGCAACAACACCTCATTTGGAGAGGTTTAATAATCCCAACGTTTTATCGAGCTCTAGCCAATCATCAGTTTTGTTAGCTACGGCTATCGTAGAAGCTCGTGATAAAAAGGGTAACTTTCACAAGGTTCGTGTATTATTGGACTGTGCAAGTCAGGCAAATTTTATTTCAAATGATTGTGCAATTCGTTTGGGCCTCGACTGTTCTAATAAACAAATTCCTATTCGAGGAATAGGACAGTTGTCGGCCATCGCGCAGAAGGGACTGGTCAAGTGTCGGATCCGTCCTCTATGTTCGAATGAGCTTTTTGATGCGGATTTCGTCGTGTTATCAAGCATTTGTGCACAGTTGCCTAGTTCTCCCATTCGTCGGGGAGACTGGGATCATTTGAGAAATTTAACTTTGGCAGATCCAAATTTCGATAAGCCCTCTGCAATAGATATTTTATTGGGTGCTGGATTGTTTTCGTCAGTACTTCGTTCGGGGCAGGTGGTAGGAAAATCTAATGAACCGATAGCTTTGAACACGGCTTTTGGTTGGATTTTAATGGGAAATGTCGATCACAGCACATCTCCTATTAATTCGTTTTTGACAATATTAGATTCATCAATTGAAACTAATGTGAAGATAACTTGTGAAATTGAGGACATTCCCAATCATCCTTCACTGTTATCTCCAGAAAAGTTGCTTTGTGATGACATATTTTCAACTCAGCATTATAGAGACGATGCGGGACGGTACGTTGTTCCACTTCCATTTGGTGAAGTTAAATCGGCTCTTGGTGATTCATATCATTCGGCAGTATCTCGTCTGCATCACTTCGAGCGCCGTTTCTCTCGGCATCCAGATATAAAATCTGATTACATTCAATTCATGAGAGAATATGAATCTTTGGGCCACATGATAGATGTGACAAGTTCATCAGTTTCGACTGGAAAATATTTCATTCCTCATCATTGTGTGATTAAGGATACTGGATCCATTAAAAAGCTTAGAGTTGTTTTTGACGCAAGTTCAAAAACATCTTCTAACCAGTCGTTAAATGATATATTTTTAGTAGAACCTAAACTTCAGGAAGATATTGTGAAGTTAATTTCAAATTTCAGAACGCACAAAATTGTTTTTACAACAGATATTTGCAAAATGTATATAGAAATATTGGTTCGACCAGAGGATAGATCCTATCAACATATTTTATGGCGCGAATCACTAGAACAAATGATTAAAGAATTTGAACTGCAAACTGTTACGTACGGAACGGCTTGCGCACCGTTTCTCGCGATACGTAGTTTACAGCAACTCGCATCGGATGCAGATTCCAAATTTTCAACAGCATCAAAAGTTTTATTAGAAAATACGTATGTTGATGATATTTTAACCGGAGCATCCACACTTGAATCGGCACGTAAATTGCAGCGAGACTTGGTAGAACTACTTAATCTTGGCGGTTTTGAATTGAGCAAGTGGTCGAATAATTGTCGTGAACGGCTTTCTGATATTCCAATCTTACACCAGGAAGCACCTTTAGAAATTGATTTAGATCATGCCAACAACATTAAGATTTTAGGTATTGTTTGGGATTCGCAAACTGATTCATTCTTGTATCTAGTAAAAACATCTTCTAACTATTCGTTGAATGATGTATTTTTGATTGAGCCTAAACTTCAACAAGATATTGTGAAGTTAATATTGTATTTCAGAGCTCACCAAATTGCCTGTAAGTTAACTGCTGAAGAACTTCGTTCAGTTCTAAAATCGTGGTTTATGAAAGTGCAATTCGTGCAATTTCATCCAGTCACAGGCAAAACTTGTCAAAATTTGTCTCACGTTTGGCAGATTATACCTTTTTTGAATTTGGTTAGTTTATTCAGAGGTGGTGGGCGATTGCAGCATGTCCATATCGCCTCTAATGTCCAACATCTTGAACTTTTGCCCAAGAAAAGTCATTTTACAAATTTGATTATTGACTCGTACCATAAAAATTATTTACTTGTGGGGCCTAGGACGTTATTTTCAATTTCACAATCAAAACATTTAATTTTTTACGCTCTAAACGTCATTCGATCGCATCTTGGTAAATGCGTAACATGTTTTAAAGCTCGTCCTGTTGGTGTACAGCCTATGATGGGAGATTTTTCCCAAATTAGGTTTCGTGAAGGTCATCCTTCCCTCAATCTTGGGGTAGATTTTGGTAGTATATTTTCAATAAAGGAAAGTAGGCGTAGAGAAGCCAAAGTTTTGAAGGTTTCTCTGTGCTTATTTATTTGTTTAAGTACTAAGACACTTCACTTAGATGTTGAATCTGAATTATCCACAGAAGCCTTTTTAGCGACTTTGGATCGCTTTTTAGCCATAAGGGGATTACGTTTTTGTATCATGAGTGATAACCACACAAACTTCGTTCTTTACTTATCAGCTCGTGATTACCTCACATTTGCTACAAACACGCTGCAAATCAAATGGTATATTCATCCTCCTTTTGCACCTCACTTTGGAGGCATATATGAGGCAGGAATAAAATCTTCAAAATATCACCTAAAACGAGTAATAGGTGAACAAGTACTCACGTTTGAGGAATTAGCAACATTGTTTAGTCGAATAGAAGCCATCTTGAATTCTCGTCCATTATCTCAATTGTCTTCTGATCCATCTGAACTTGAAGCATTGAAGCCTGGTCATTTTTTGATAGGGGCTCCTCTTACATCGGTTCCGGAACCTGATTGGTCTGAAGTACCGATGAATAGGTTATCACGTTGGCAATTTTTGCAAAAAATAACTCAGGCATTTTGGAATCGATGGAGAAAAGAATATTTGCACACCCTTCAACAACGTGGAAAGTGGATGACTTCATCACCCAATCTTAATGTTGGAGATTTGGTGTTATTAAATGATGGAATAATTCCATCTATGCACTGGCCACTGGGACGAATCGAAGGAATGTCATCCGGGTCCTGATCAAATCGTACGGGTTTGTGACAGTTAAAACTGCACAAGGAACTTTTCGTCGACCAGTTGTCAAACTGTATCCATTACCACTCTGAAGCATTTTACTCGAATTTTATTTTTAATTTTATATTTATCGTTTTCATTCTCGTTTGTTTTCTCCTTTCTTTTTGTTCGATTTACCGCAGTGTCGGTTGCTATGAAAGATAGTTCTTAGATAACTTATCTTAGGAACATATTCGTTTTGTACTAAATTTAGCTTTATTTAGACTTACGTTCCTATTTTTTAATTTCGTTAAAGTTTTTCGTTGCACAAAGATTGAATAATTGTTTGTCGTTTGTTAATTATAGGTTGTTATTAGATTCATTTGTTTGTTGTCAGTATTCGGAAATGTGTGATTTACCATCGGTCGTAGATAAGAGATTTCAATCTCTTCTCGGGGGCGGGAATGTTTGGTTTTGAAGTGATAATATGCACAGTACCTACCGGGATGTCATTTTTATCCTTCCTACCTTCCCCAACCATGTCACATTGCTGAAGAAAGCTGGGAACCGTGACAACAATAACAACCAACAATTGGTTACTACAAGTCGACTTGTGACATTGGAAGGAAGTGTTTTTTGTAAGTTATGTGTTCGCCTTCTAATTTGGTAAGTGCCTTGGTTTTCCTTACTTCCTTGTAGTCCACAATTTACCAAACACATTTAAGCATTCAGCTGCAATCAATTCTTTTTCGTTTTTCGTAATTTACAGTCCATTTCGCCAGTTGCATTTGAGGCTGTCATTTTCGAAGGTAGCTTCGGATGCAACAGGACACATATATACCAAAAACTCGAGCATCAAATAGTATTTATGTTTCTTCTTTTCTGGAACGGTGGTTATATTTATTGACCTGATACAAATATACACATAATTAGGAATATTGTGTGCTGCTCATCACATAACAACCATAAATAAAACTCACATCGCAGAAACAATAAGTAAATTAATGAAAAAAAAAACAAGCAATAAATAAAATTCACGGAAGTACATTTTATGACGAGCACCATGGTACTTGGTTCGTTGATTTCTAGTTACCTAAAAAATGAGCCCGAAAAAACCAAGTACTATAATAATACATCTTGATTTGAATGATGATTGATCAAAAATTGAACTAAATCAGAGAAGCTAAATCGTAATTGGATAGTACCGACATTTATTTCGTATAATAACTGCTGCAAATTTAAAAATATAATGTAATCCAATTTTAGAAAAATGCGCATGTGCGCGCGTGAGTGTGCAAAAGTGCCACCAAAAGTTTATGGAATGCATTGTCAATGCCAACGAGTCTATCTGCCGAGTTTCAGCTCGGTCGAATGTCCAAAAAAGGGTTAATTTCCACTTCCAAGTTTACATTTCATTCAATCAAGCATTTATTAATTTAAAAAAACAACAACAACATCTAAATTCTAATAGAAGTATTTTAAAAAAGGTTAGTAATAGATTCAATCTCTAAAATGATGATGGCCGAATGTTGTGGGTTGCGGGAGGACTTATGGCTTGCGGCAAGGAGACTGGATATACTCTATGTTTTACTTTAATCTTCTTGTTTACGACGGTCAGTTGCAAACTAAATTATAGCGGTTCAATCCCACCAACTCCAAATTATCACAGGAGAAAATATAAGTATACATAAGCTGTTAAGATTTAATTAACAAAATATTAAAAGACTTCTAAAATTATTTATTATCTAGTTAATTTTAATTTAAAAGTTTTAACTAAAGAGACCTGAAAGGCTTTACAAAATGAGCAATTAGTTAACTGTTGGGAGAAAACTAAATGAAACAGGCTTCAAAGACAAACAGCTGTTAAGTTAGTCTCGGTGGATACTGTCGGTTCTCAAATAACCAAGAAAAGCAATTATTATGTCTTCTTCTTGTTGAGCTTTACCCTAGTGAAAGTTGGTAATGTCCATTTTGAAGGAAATTTTGCAGAAAGACTGCAAAAGAGATTTAGGCGTTACCTGGACAAGAGTGAATAGAGCAAATAATAATAATTAAAAAATCTGGAGCGTAATTTATTTCACATAAAATTATACAATAAACATATACGGAAACTTTTTATTTATTTATTTATTTATAAAATACATGTTACATATGTTAGACATTTACATAGATAAGATTTATTAAATCACCATACTAGGCGGCTGCCTGTTTCATGGTGATTAATTAAGGATAATTACTTTGAGTGTAGTCTAGTGTAAATACATGGTAAAATTGGTAAACTTATAATAAAAAATAGAAAAGAAAAAAAGCAGTGCGTAAAATAAACATGTAAATAAAATAAACCTGTAAACATGTGGTACTAGTAGTATGTAATGATGTTAAAATTTATATCTCTATCTGAGTATGTGAAACAAGTTATGAACACTGTCATAGTCACTCATCAGAAGGTCGGTAAGCGCCTTTCTGAAAGTGAGATATTTGGCTTTAGACTTTATTTCAATTGATAAGTTATTAAAAATTTTAGGTGCAAGAAAGTTAAACTGGGACTGTGCCATTGAAGTTTTTGTTGTTGGAATAATATAATTCGATTGATTTGAATACCTTGTGTTGTATTTTGAATTTATAATATATTTTTTTGTAAATTTGAATTTAAAATAAGAGGTAATATTTTTTACATATATGGATTTTATATTAAGAACTTTGAAGTCTTGACTAGCCAACTAGGAATGGATCCTGTTTTAGGCCAATCAAATTGACAAATTTAGTTCATATCATAATTTTGTCTTACATTGTTTAATTATATAAGAAGGAAAAATGTGTTACAATTGAATTCCTCATAAAAGCTTAAGTTAAATACAAAATTTTGTACTTATGAGAAAAAGAATAAGGTAACCGAAAAAATGAAGAATTCTTTTGTTAAATGTGAATATTATGAAAAATGGGAAATGTAGTGATATAAGTTTATAATCTAGATGGGGGATTAGAAAATAATCAATCGCATAGATTAATAAAAAATAGACAATTATGTTCTGAAGTGATAAGTATGTGTTTTTGTATTGTATGGACTCTGCTGTATGGATATATATATATTTTTTTTTATATATTTAATTTAGCTAAAAAAATCACATCTTATATCTTGTGTATATACATGCCAAAACTGTTATAATAATATTCTATTACCTACGAACGAAAATTTAAACTTCACAACATTGAGGCGTAACCCGCGAAAAACTGCAAGACTTTTAGTGTCATTAACATTTACAGGGAGTTCATTCAAAATTATAAAAGCTTTATAATACATATTTTTTTATAATAGATCTATTATAAATGTGTGCCGTGAGGGCCTATGTCATCTTTGGGGATGCTGTATGGAGGGTATTTTAAAGGAAAGGAAGGAGAGGAAGCTCTAAGAAGTATAAGGTATGAAGGCTTGGTAGAAATCTTTGGGTCAGCGGGTCTAGGAGTGACAGATGTATGAATCCATCCCTCCAACTGCCGTGCAAGGCGATGTTCCAAAAGAGTTCCGATTGAGAGGTCTCATGGTCTCCCTCAAGCAGTCTCTCCCGATACGGCCTGCCACGCAGCTGGTGGGCAGACACATTCGCCACCAAGACCCGGACAAACCTTACCGCATGAACACGGGAACCCATGCTAAGTCACCAAACGTACCGAACCACTTGGGGTATTCAATAAATGATTCCCGCGGCGAAGATACTTAAACCCGCCTCCCAAATTGTAAATATTGTTGTGTGTTCCCGATAAATTTATTATGTATTGTATTTTCGTGGATATACGAGTATCTATGTATAATAAAGTTCTGAAATCAAAATAATTTATTTTAAAAGGTTCTAACATTATTTACACTCTCTATTTTGTTTGTATCTGACAGTTGACCGTTATTACGAGGTCCATTATGGTTCTTCACTTTTGTTGGATATTGCGATGTTCTAAGTTTTCAAAGTTTGCAAAGACGATTTTCGTAGTCTATTTAACAATTTCAGTTAAAGTATTTTAGTTTGTCATATATTTAAATATGACTTAGCCCTAGCTTGGAATTACGTTAGTGAAATGTAATTAGAACCTTGTGCAATGAATTTATATACCCTAGCTGGTTGCATATGGTTCGATTTGCATGTTTAAGTATGTTGGTTATAAAATGGTAAGTGTAAGTTCTATCTAAATATTTTCATTTAAAATATGTTCAATTAAAATACTTTACACAAGATATAGCGGGTGGTCCCACCTATGTACCATCCAACCCCGATTACGATGGTATTTACTCACAGCAGCGTTTCACACATGACATCACTGATCTTTACCGCTGGAGTTGAATTGGTTTGCTGCAGACTTGAGTACAAAGAAACCACACTTTGCACACTTGCAAATTCTTATTGTGACATTATAGTCTAACATGCAACATCGTCGATTGTTCATGTACACGGCCCTAGAGTATTTAATTAAATATAGAGTCTCATTTACAGTAATTTACTTAACTGTACAACAAGTCTTACAATAAACCTTTTATATATTTTATTTAAAATCGTATTTTCATTAATTATAACTTGTTCTATACATGCTCTTGTTTTCTTGAAGCTAGCCTTAATAATTATTATGAAGAACTACTTTAACACAGTGAAGTGAAGTTATAACCCTACGCAAATGAAGGAACGATTCAGCTTTCAGCCAAAAAGAATATTTAACGGTGCATCTAAATGATTACTTACTAGTACAAAAAAATCCTTGAGAACAAATTGATTGTAAAAGGCATTATGGTTTCCAAAAGCCATGTTCCAATACGATTCGCTAGTTTCTACTTTAGCGGAACGGCGCACAGTGATTCGTTTCATACAAGCTGGACGCTAATAAGTCACTTTTGAATTCCCAAACAATGACGTCATGGCGACATTACCAGATAGACAGAATAATAAATGCATACTTAATTGGGGTGATTAGTGCACGCATTGACTCATACCAGAGGCCTAAAGTCGAAAAATGTTTTTTGAAATTATCATTTGCAATTTATTCGCTCGTCGCAGCTCGACGTTTAAAGTTGTGTACTAGGTTTGAAAAGTGTTTTTTTTCGGTTCTGTAAAATGTAGGCTACTTTGGAAGGTATGTTTTAAAGTTTTTTTAAAATAATTTAGTGTCAATAATTGTAGTTGTTTTTTAAATAATAAATAAGTTTAATGTTTTTTTTTTGGTCTAAAAAATATTAAATTTCTAACTTCTCGAGAGTTTATCTCAGAGAGTATATCAAAATACCTAGCACGATAATTTTTTTTTGTTTTTTTAATAGTGCAACTAATATTCTATTCATATCAGTTTTGAAATTAACCCGCACGAATCTACATTACTATTATTTATTCATTTTACAGGAACCTTATTTGTACCATGTATTATATTTTAACCGTAATTTTAGCAGTTTATTACACTCAAAATACACTTTTTTTTTTACTTTTTATTTATAATTGTTTTATTATAAACCTCAAATACTCTATTAAGACATTATTTAAAAATTATAAAAAATAAAAAATATTTTTTTTTTTTTTTTTTTTTTTAAATTATTTTTTATTTTCATTAATATGTTTTACATGTTGCTAAATGATAATTTTACATCTTAGGTTTTTTACTACTTTTCCATTTAAAGCATTTGCTTGTGTATGGAAAAGGAGTGTACATAAATGTGGTTATTACTTAGTACTTAAATAATTCATTTACCTAAATATATGTGTGTTGTAATAGTATATAATAGTATATATTTAAAAAAAAAGGATATTCTGGAAAACTAAGGATATTTGTATACATTTAAATAAAAGAAAGAATATTATGGAAAACTAAGGATATTTGTAGAATAATTAAGTGCCATTAGTTTTTTTCTTCAGAATATTTTTAAAATGTCTCTTGACAGAGAGCAGTAATTGGGTTTTATCATTAATGCTTCTGATTTCTTCTGGTAGGCGATTGAAAAAAGTTCTTCCCTGGTAAGTGTAATGGTGTTGTGCAAAAGACGTATTTAGTTTTGGGCATATAAAAACATGTTTAAGTCGCGTTCTGTTTTCGTTTAAAAATTGATATTTATCTTTTTCTTTTATAATTTGAATTAATGAATTTTTAATATATAAATCTTTAAATGTAGGTACTTGGTATTCATCAAATAGGCGTTCTGTTGGGTAGTCCAAGGATTTTTTTAATATAATTTTAATAATTGTTCTTTGTACAATTTCTATTGGAACAAGGTTACATTTATATGCGGATCCCCAACTAATAATAGCGTATTGTAAAGTGGATTGAACTAAGGCATAGTAGATTAAATATAGATTTTTTATTGACAAAAAATTTCTAATTCTTAAAAATATGTATATTAATTTTCTAATTTTGTTTACTACTTGACATATTTGTTCCTTCCATTTCAGATTTTTATCAATAATTACTCCTAGATATTTTATTTTATTTGTTGTTTTTAATATTGTACAGTTTGATTCGCAGTAGTTTTGGCTGTGAATTTTAGTATTTTCATGTATGACAATGTTAAAATTTATGGGAGCGTCGTTTAAATGTATTGCAAATGGAATTACAAATGTCTTTTCACTATTTAGTGATAGTAAATTAGTGTCGAAAAAATTCTTAAGCGTGTTAATGTCTTCTATGGCTTTTGATTCTACATTTTCCCAAGTCTTTCCACTTATTATTAATACTGTATCGTCGGCGTATGATGTAATTTGACCATGTAAAGGTTGAAAAAAAATATCGTTTACATATATAGTAAATAGGATTGGTCCAAGCACCGTACCTTGGGGGATTCCAAAGCTTGAAAGCTCTTGATCGCTATTAACATGATTGATTTTTACCACTTGAGGGCGGTTTTTTAAGTAGTTGGTGATCCATTTAATCGCGTTGCCTTTTATGCCAATATTATTTAATTTTTTTAATAGCATCTCATGAGATATGCTATCGAATGCCTTTCTGAGGTCAATAAATATACCCGCACATTTTTTACCTTTATCTACTGTTTCGTAAATGTATGAAGTTACGTTAGCAATAGCATCTTGTGTGCTGAGTATATATAAAAAAAGTATAGGAAAAAATATATAATTATATAATTAATTTTCATAAATTGGTGTTGACTACACCTCAATAGAGGATTAAAAATAATTTAATTATGTATAAGAGTTTTTAGCGTCTGGCATTTTTATAAAACGAATCACTGTGCGGCGTCCAGCCTAAAACAACAAACCATTTCAAAACATTAAAAAAATCATATAAAATCTTACTTTTGCCCATAAAATAAAATGTTACGCGTTATTTGTTTTCCACGCACAAAAAACAACAATATTCGGATTATAAAAAGCTTTTTCGCCATTTATTCGGTCAGAGAAAAATATTCTGAAAAAGAACAGCTTTGCAAAGTGTCGGATGTTATTTAATAATACTTACAAACATACCATAGAAACAACGACGTCATATATAGCCTAGATCCTAGGTACGTTATGTACAGTTTATTTATGTTTATCTCTATGTTAAACTATATACATATTTTTCCAATAATAGCGAAAGTATTTTTTTATTTATTAAGAAGATAATACTTACAAATCTAAACGAAATATGAAAAAGAACAAGTCATAGAAAAATAAAAAGCTGACGGACTCATACGAGTTCGAGTAACAGTTGCGACCGTTAGATTTTTATTTTTCTGTGTGGATATTTTTCATATTTGTTAGTATTATGTTCTTCTTTGACATTGGCCTTGAGGAAAAAAATCTCTCAGGGCAATTGTCATATTCAGGGATGCTGTCTGGAGGGTCTTTTTTAAAGAAGTGAAGAAAAGGAAGTTCTGAAAAGTGGGTAGGAATCTGGCGGTCAATATGTCCAGGAGTAAAGGACGTACAAGTCGATCCCTCCTACTGCAAAGCGATGGTTCGAGAGAGTCCGGCTGGAGGGGTCTAGGTAAGGTCTCTCTCAACCAGTCTCCCAATCTAGTCCGCCACGCTGTAGGTGCGCAAACGCATTCGCCGCCAAGACCTAGACAAACCTCATCCCTATCCCTATACTTATAGGTACCCTAGCGAGACAGGCATCGAATAATATGTTGTAAACATCACGTATATAGATCAATTAAAAAAAAAAAAATGCAACCGCGCACACCTGCTAAGTTACCAAATGTAGTGAATCACTTAGGGTGTCTATGGCACGGGTATTGGTTTGTCCAATAAATTGGCACCGATACCAGCTTCCCAAATTCAAAAATATAAATGTTTTGGCAGCAAATCGTTAAACACATGGCAAATTTATTTAAACATTAAAAACATTATTTAGAAACATTATTTGCCAACACAAAAATTATATAAAAATACATAGTTGTAATTGTTTTCGTGAAAAAAATCCCCTCAGAGGCGCTCGCCATGATCAATTTAGTCATTAAAAATCCCGCTTCCGTTTCTGGAATGGAAGTGGATATTTAGTGGTGATATTCATAATTTATATTTTATACCTGGAATGAAAAAAAAAAATAATAAAACACCAAAACAGGGCCTGTCGTTAACATCAGAAACGCGACAAATTTAATGATATCAGAAAACCGGAAAGTTTCGAAATAATATTTTTATCATACATTTTTAAGCTCTGTTGACGGAGGGCTGAACGGTGCCGGAGGTAACGTCCCCACAGTTAATCAGAAGACTCGAAATCAAGGGGATATAATAGAATACGAAATATTATAAGATTAGAAGAGGGGAGTGATGAAATATCTCTTTTACCAGATTGCAGGATGAAGCAAAATGATAAATAAGTGAGATAACTAAATAGCATAAAATAGTGTAAATAAATAGTTTAAGCGTATATACATATGTCTATTGCAGGTATATAATATTACCTATTTACCAGTAGTTCTGGGTTTCGATATCGATGGACCTCGGGACAAAAAAAATGTTTCTAATTTCCTTTTATTTATAAATTACAACCAAGGTTTGGTCTGAAATCATCAAATTTCTAAGTAGTTACTTAAATACCTACCCACTTAATAATAAACACAAAGATTTGACGCTCGATCACATTTGAAAATATAATATTTACTAAACCAATAATCCTAATTTTTTGTTAATTGTACCGTCGTACCAGATGTCAGAGTATACTTTTTTATAAAAGATGTATATAATGTTCCTTAATTTTTTTCTTCAAAAGAGCTACATACATCCTCTGGAGCGCTTTTTGTCACAATATAGCACTATTTAAAATACTTCGGATTGCTTTGCTGCCAATTTTAGCAAATTTGCCCCTATTTGCAAGTAATTATGTAGAAGTGTACGATTTTATAATATTATTTTCATAAATCTTATGAATATGTGATAATCAACAAAAGATAGGTTAATTCATTGGCTATATAGAACTACAATCAATTTGTATGTCTCCATATTGAAATTCGGAGGTATGATTTTTTTAATGCGGGCGGAAAGTATTCAAAATGAATCACCAAAAAATCGAGCAAATGAAAAAAAAGTTTTAAATTGCGCTGTCGCTCAAGTGGATAAGCAAAGAAAAGATTTTTTATCGTGCCTATCGGCTACCGCGGCGCACGTCAGGTCAAAACGGCCACCATTTTTAACCGGAACCGGAACTTGATTTTTACCAACAACAAAAAATTAACCGTATATATGTATACTTGGTTAATAAATAATCAAAAAATTAAAAATAGCATAATTTACAAGATGAAGTATATATGATGTGCATGTGATAAGTGATGCAACGAATACGAATACGAATATTCGTATTCGCCGAATGATAAATGTCAAAATGTATATGGGTAAATTGTCATAGAAATGTCAAAATGTGTATGGATAAATTACATACGGATATTATACTATGGATAAAAAAACTCACGCAAAAATATTTTTCATACAAGCCATGTTCAGTCGCCTTGGAGAGGCTTTATTCAACGGCTGGCAAAATCCTAACTGAAAAAAATATTTTGTATTTCTTGGGCATTAACTATGTAAAAATTTCTAGACATTTTGTTTTGAAGAGTTTTAATTTTTAATGTACATTTGTTACTTAAATTATAATTTTCTGCGATCGGTTTCGACACAACCGTGTCATTAACGAGCGAACTTAAAAATCGTCGCAGAAAACTTAAAATTTAAGTAACAAATGTACATTAAAAATTAAAACTCTTCAAAACAAAATGAAAAAAAATCACCAGGGAATCTACAGATGTTGTGTTTTCTCAATAAAAATTTGAGTGTTGTAAATTTTTATTATTAGTTTAATAAAACAAAGAGAAAAGGGTTAAATAAATGAGTGTTTTATTATTTTGCCAAGTTATTCGTATTCGTATTCGCCGGATAGTAGGTTTGATATTCGTTTTCGTATTCGTATCGGTGAAAGTAGTACTCGTTGCATCACTAATATGTATATGACTTTTTGGAAAACCGTTACAATTTTATTATTGTAACGGTTATTGTTATTTTATTTTTGAGAATTAGAAAATATCATAAATAGTGTTATTACAAGTAAAGGTAAAAAAGTGGGGATGGGAAGGAAAAGAGAAAATGAAGGTTGATGTTGATAAGTGACAAATTATTCTGATCTGGTTACAATATAGCACATTGTCGATTTTCAGCCAAAGCTTCGATTCTGGATGGTGGTCTCTTACCAAACCGATTTTTCATCTTTGGAAACATCATCCTACGACCCTTTAAATTTACAAGGTAGAAAATCATAAAAGATATGTAATTTGTAATTTTCGCTTCATATTCTCCTGTTCCGAATACTTTTGATGTAAGAAAATATAACATAACAAATCCTTTATGTTTCATAATCTAGGCGGGGGAGGAGCGTGACATCCAATAAACCCTCCCCTCGGAAAATGTTTACTTAGCAAAAGGAAATAAGTCTGCAGAGCAACTTAGGTGAATTTTAGAACGGTAATGATCCAGTAAATAAAGTAGGTTATGGAATGATTTTGAAAATTGATTGACGGTTACGTACGAGTTTACAAATTACCATTTTAGATGTACAAGTGATGCCTGATTTTATCAGATCAGAAAACTTCTTTACATTATGTTATCGAATAAATCACGCCTCTGTGCGCGTTAAAGCCTTTTAGAAGCCTCTGGGAGTTTAACCACCACGTTATATTTTCATCATTTTTAAACGTGCTGACTGCCGAAGCAGTATTCTAACCACAAAATTACACAATGTATGGCTATAAACTATAGAATATATATATACTATCAACAGTCAAAAAATGTAAGTGATTTTCAAAGACTTCAGAGTGACAGCTGTCAACATTGCTATATGTCAGTTGCACGTGAGAATTTTGCGAGTTTGTCGTGTTGTGTAGGAATTTTTTACCACAATGTCTGCAAAAAATTCATCAAAGTTCTTAACAGAGTAATTTTTATAATTTTGGAGTTTGGTGAAAGTCTGCTGATGTATTTAATAAAAACTTTTAAAAGTAAGTTAAATGTTTTATTATTTCAATAGGATTTCTTTAAATATTAAAAAGGGCCTTAGTTGTTGACCATTCCAACGAGTGTTCAAAGTCAGTTTATAAAATAAGCCTGTGCTGTGCAGTGATCAATCTTATTGATCCCTCAGTGATAATCAATAATATCGAGTTCATTAAGAAAGTTAGCGCAGTGATCAACCAAGTGATCAACAAAGTGATCGCGGTGGTACAATATCGAGTCTATTACGCAGCTTGTGCTGTGATCAGCCGCGTTGTCCTTCAGTGCCATAATATCGTTTCCCAACAAGACGTGAAACAAAATATTGGGGTACACTGTTTACCAGCTATTCGATAGTTGATTCAGAATATTGATTACAGTCCACCTTACGAATAAAATAAAATAAAAAAATAATTTGCAGAAAAATATTGCCGCTACAAGGTCTGTCAAAAAAGAATCCGAATTGAAATTTCCAGCGAAAATACACGGGGGTGAACTCTACTGAGGTCATGGAGGATATTACTATTTTCTGGTGATTTTTTTGTAGATTTGAGAATTTACCACACGCGGAGAGCGACAGTCACAACAGACAGCCTGTGAGTGAGGCATTCATTTCATGTGAAAAACTTGGGCGGCGATATTGAATCAAATATTGTATTTCCAAAAATATATATGTTTTGGACCTGAAAAGAGCTTATGTACGTAGATACAAGATGTGATTTCACAATCATTACCTAAATATATCGGTTGCGGATATTTTTTCCGTTGTAGTAAATGTTTCCTTTCAGAATAATGCACGCAACCATATGGTAAAACACACAATCATATGGAAAAAATTTACTCCAAGCATTAACCTTGAGTATCACAATATAATATCTATTCCAGCGAGATCTCTGCTAGCAGTCGAACGGAGATAGTTAGACACTCACAGCGTGACACAAGTATACCTACTTTAATTAACTTATTTTCAGAACAAGTATGCGTTGAAAATTTCTACGCTTTAAATCTTGGTGTGTTCTAAATTTTTAAATTTTATTTTAGCGATTATATAAAATACTGTACATACAAAACATAATAGTATTTCTTAGTCCTCCTCATTAGGGCGTCCTGTGCTGAGGCGAAGAGGTATTTAATTGTAGTTAATTCATATGTTGTCAATAGTGCATATTGAGTTTTTTTCGTTGATTTCTTTCAGTCAGACTTTTATTCTTGATTTGGAAAGGATTTGGGAAGAATTTTGAGAAGTTTTTTTGCAAATTAAGTATAGTTTCTTTGTGATGGGGAGAAGGGGGCGCCTTCAGAATTACAGGGATAAAAAATTCTCCACAAATTTTAATAATATAATCTATACTTGTTATATTATTCGACTCCGCCAGGAATTCCGTTATCCTGCAAATTCCGTTAGACACAAAATTTTCCCGTTTCGGAATACTCCATTCCGAAACGGGAAAATTCATTAACACGTGCATCAGCATAGATCATGTCGTTTTTCTCTGTTATGTAGCTTTTTCGGTCTGGACGTGGGCGTGTACAAAGCATACTACGCAGTTGGCAACAGGCGCTGAGGGACCGTTGAAAAATTATTTAGTTATAATATTTATCTTTGAAGAATAAACAATATAATATTCCATGTGCCGATCGTGGACTTTGATGCTTTAGGTTTGTTCATGGTGCCTTTCTCCATGCTAAAAAGCTTGGGTAGACGTCCAGTGGGCCGCCCCAGATACAGTTGCGAGGTTGTTAGGAACTTTCTTAGAAGGAGGGAAACAAGGAAGCGTAAAACTCACTATAATCTAATGTAGCAGGCTGGATTGATGAGGTCCACGTAAGAATTCACATTCCACATAAAATGTTCCACAGATTGTATGATCACCAACAGTTATAATTTGAAGTCTTTACGTAAACTGGTAATTTGCACCTGCATTCGAAAATACGAAAATAATAGAACTTAATCATAATACACTGCTTGCTTGTTGAAAGTTATCACTGCAATGATTTGCAACGTCACTAAGTAGGTAGAAGGAAATATGTATGTGGGTAGAGGTAGGTGTGTATGTAGGAAGTATGTAAGAAAAGGAATAAGATAGAAATATTCCCAAACAGAGGTTATTCCAGAAACTGTGCGAGGAGAGGATGGGATTGCCATGGACGGAGGCCAAACAATTAGCATAATTCAGGGACGCATGGAGGAGCCTTGTCGATGCAGTTGGTTCCCGATCCGAATAGGACAAATGGAAGAAGATGATGATGATGATGACAATATTATAACTAAATAATGTTTAATCTTTCATTTGACAGCGTCACACCCGTATCCGGCTCACGGCACACTGGTTGTGGAGCACTGTCGTAGAGGATTCAGTATTTTTTTTAAGTTTCAATATTTTTGGCATATATTCGTTGTATTTTTGGCAAATATGCGTTATATATTTGGCACGTCAAAGCCATTGAAAATTTCAATCGAAGGCGTTCTAATGGATACTTTTTGTATGGTCTTTGTAATTCCTTTTTTAATTGTATTCGGGTAATGAATCGACCGGTCAGTGGCTGAGTTGGCATCGCGTTTGGGTCCCACCCGGGCGTTGCGTATTCGATTCCTCGGCTGTCTAAGTCCCTCATCACGACACAAGCAACATTTTCCGCAAACTGTGGTGGTAGAAGGAGATTTTCAAACATTGTTGGGTTATTCGTAACCCGGGAATGTTTGTTTTTCATAAAAAAAATAATAAACTTATATGTAGCAGATCCCATCCTATAATACCATATTTGATAAGTTATGTATAATATTTTTTTCATATCCTTATTTTTACAGAAATGTATAAAGGCTTGTGAGTTTTTCCGTAATCATTTTCGTTTTTTCTTCAAAATTAATAAATATTATGCTATTTGCAATATACCCTATTCTTATGGAATTTTATTGTACGTATATTAGGTTATGAATTATCTGTATACTATAATAATTAATGGCTTTTATTATTTTTTGTTGAAAATTAAATATTGCAGGAGGAAAGTTCTAAAATGCTTCCCATTAAAATATGTATTTATCCAATTAAGGGAATAATTTGTTTACTAATGGTAGATTCCGCTTAAATGTACCATAATGTATTAAATTTACCTACCATCAAAATTAATTACCCTTAAATTTAATGTTAAGTACTTTCGATCTGTATTTTACAAACGAACAATGGTTTAGTGAGTATTTCAGTATTTTGAATATTTTTTTACTGAGAATTTTACTCAGTATTTGAAGTTACTTCATTGTGTGCGTAATTTTAATAAATTACGACATCCAAAATCGTGGCTTCTACGAAAAAAATTAATTAAAATTAAAGGAAAGATAATTAATTAATTTATTTATATCATTGCACGAGTTTTTATAACCATGTGATATATATACATAATACTTTTGTTGAACTAAAAAACATTGAAGTAAACCATGCTATTTAAACTATTTAGAAACCAAACAGAAGAATAGTAAGTATCGTGCTAACATTGATTATTATTATTACTGGGGTATGTTATTATAGCTTTCTTATAACCATATTAAGTGTCGTTGAACACATATCTTCATTTAAGCTGCCGCTACCCGAATTTCTACCGATTTCTGGCATATCCCCCTTAAACATTTGAAGTTTTTAAGCTCTTAAAAAAATATATGCTATATTTGAAGATAATATCTTTACATTCCCCACGCCGAAACGCAAATTATATGAAATTCCCTCGATATAAAAAAATGCAAAGTATGCTCCGAAAATTGTTATTTTCACGTCTGATTCAGTTATTTTACAAGTTATACGTCTGAAAAAATTCACAGAGTTTCTCTAAATGCTGTTTTAGACAGCCCTAAGAGATTTTTGCTCTATTTTAAATGAGTCGTGTTTTATAAAACATTTCACTTCAATTTTACCGTTTAAAATATTAGCGAACTCTCTCCAACATTCGTAATTACATATCTCTCCATCTTCTTCTTTTTGAGCGGGGATACGTAGCCTTAAGATTAGTTTTTAATAAACATTTACCAGCGATTCCCGGGCTGAATTTAAGTAATATGTCATGAACCATCCTTTACTGCAAAAATGCTGTGGGAAAGAGACGGTGCATACCACGTGGTGCAAGCGTGCTGGCTTGCCCTTCTTTATTTTATGGTTTTGGCATTAGGTACTTGGCTGTTTTATTTTTAATTGAAAAAAAATGCTTCAGCGAAGGACAAAATGCCATCTATATTTTGACTCTAAGCTCAGGAATCGATTGTTGAAGTCTGGGTACGTTCAGATTTCAGATACATTCTGTATAATATCTTGTTTCAAATTGTAACTTAAATATACACTTAAATCGGTATTTTGTATGTCTATGGTATTTTCACTGTGTAAAAAAATCTGTCGGGTACGTTGAGATTTCAAACACATTATTTATTTATTATTAATTTTCAGGAAATCGACAGTTTACATTTATTTCAGTTTGTACATAATATTAAATAGCCAACATAAAACCAATTATGGATTTCCTCCTTTTGACTTTACTTGTACTGAGACAGCATAATAAGAGTAAGTAAATTAATTTTATAAAAAAGCAATATGAATCCAAAAATTATATAAAACAAAAACCAAAAAACAAAAAATATGAAACAATTTTTTTTTTATATAAAATGAAACATTACTAAACATAAAAATCTATCAATACATTGGTAGCCATGGAGAGAGGTTGTACATATAAATCAAATCATAACAGAAATATAAAACGATAAAAACATAACATTATTCACGAACCATCAGAGAAATAATCTTTTACGGACCTCTTATATTATGTATAATATGTCTGGTTTCAAATTGTAAATCAAATACAAACTTAAATTCGGTACCTACTCTGTACATAAGTGAACTAATAATTTTAAAAAGTCGAACAACATTTGTACACTGTAATTAATGATTTGTAAATTTAGAATCTGTTTTAAACATGATCTTTCACCTCACTGTTTAGCAATTAGGTACTAAGTAAATATTTCATAGGATTACACTTTTTATTCAAAACTAGATGACCCGGTGAATCTCGTACCACATTATCATTAATAACTGCTGTGTTAACTTATTAGCTGAATTAAATTAATATTTTTTTATTGAGTTAAAAGTTGCACAATTAAGCAATTACCGATGCGCAACTATCTGTGTTTTGTTTGCTTCAGTTTCAGAGATGTCGTTGTGTACGGATTTATATTTTTTGTGATTTTCTTAGTTTTCCACTTACTTACGGGAATTGCGTTTCATTTTCTTTATAAGTGTTAGGGAGATTTATTATAATTATTGTATTTTTCTTCTGGAGAGGTGAAGACATACGTTCACCGTTTGTCTCCTTTTCGACTGTTGACATTGTCAGAAAAAGGGGCAGCATTATATGTTTAAGAACAAAAGCAAAAAGATCAGCTCAATGACATTTGACGGTTTTGAATTTTTGGAATTCACTCACTATTAATATTACACTCATCACAATATTACTACAGCTCTTCCAAAACATGAGAATTTGTTTCATAAAATATATGAAGAAAAGAATTTTCTTCACAATTTTTTATTTCGTGAATTTTTCCCATGTTTTAATAGCTATTCGGGGTGGAGAAAAAACCATCAAATCAAAGAACATAAAAATCGGTCCAGCCGTTCTTGAGTTATAAATGGTGTAACAAACCCGACTTTATTTTATATATTAAGATGATATTGCATGCGCTTTAAATAAAAACGATAACTTTAATTAAAAAACATTTAAATTCATTTATGAAAAAATTTTAACTCTATTTAAATAATAGGATTTCTGTGGTGGTAGTAGGAGATTTTAAAACATTGTTGGGTTATTCTTAACCCGGGAGTGTTTTTCTTTCTTTAAAAAAATATATATATGTATATATATGTTAAAATAGTATATAAATGAGTCCTGTTTGTTCAATGTTTTAAAATTCATACATAAAATAAATAACAACGAGATGGGTCAGTTTCGCGTCAGATCAGAAAACTATTCTTTATATTATGGATATGTATTGGAGAAGAAATCACGAAAACGAAATACAAAAATATCGAAGAAATTTATTGAAAGTAGGAAAATATTATTTTCAAGCCGTATCCAAATGGGAATTACATTCGCAACTGAAGAAAGGGCTTTTATATTAAGCTATGAAATTTATATATGAGGGAGACAAATAAGATATTCATTCGAATAATACTCAAATCACAAATAATATTATTTTAGATTCTTAGATCGTAATACGAGTTATAACTAGAAGACAATGTAAAGTTAAACGCATTTTTTATATATCTATTTTAGTATAAACTAGCTGAACCCCGGCCACCCCGGCTTCACGGAGATTTTCGAAATCAGATGTAGACAGTAGTCTCTTATTTTGAACGTCAAGTGTGCAAAATTTCATCAATAAATATCAAAATTCTGCTTGGGGTAGGAAAGATAATTGGGCGGTATATCGAAATCTCATGTAGACATTCCTCTTGTTTTGAAAATCAAGTGTGCAAAATTTCAACAGCTCGAATAAAACTACTTTAGATTTGTATAAAAAAACAGAGCATCGCCACCCAAACACACTATTCTTTATATTTATATTCTTCACATCTGTCGTAGGTAGATATATTATTCAATGATTTGATTCAATAACTTCAAACATCATTCAATCATTATACTTATATTTCTCAATCTGCTGTTGACATGCCCTGATTCAAATATTCGATTCGCTTAATCGTGCCATGTCTTCCCGACGGCCCGGCTACCTCCATCATCCACTAGTAACTTTAATAAATGCCATATATTTTTCTGACACTCCTTATTCCATCCTTTTGTTCTTTGTTTAAACTTTAAACTACCACAGTGTTTATTACATCGACACACGCATTATCGTCGACTGTTATTTATTTACTGAAATTCGATTTTATCACAAAAACGTCTCAGTGATCTCAATTCCAATTTACGTAGCCATCTATCACCCATGTTGTGCCAATTCATTTGATATTCATACTGAAATACCAAGTTTTTAATTTACTAAACAAAAGTTGCACCAAACGTAGACCGCTGTTCTGGTATTTTCAATATCTTAGTAATTAATGTAGGTAGCTTAAAGAACTTCAAATGGTCCCGAATAAAGAAACGAAATAGAATAAGAAATGAAATAACTATAAATCAACACATACATTATAGAGGAATGAGAAATAAATGAGTATTAAACTATCTTCGATCATCTTCTTCGTGTGCCCCGGCCGCGACGTTGGCGATCACCCTGGTAAATGTATCTTTAACTTGCGCTGCCGGGAATAACTCCTCCACACTTCTAATACCGGTCCATTCTATCTTCTATAAAGTTTTTATTTTCATCTACACAGTTTTTAACAATAAATTACTACAAACTTTCTGAATTGACAAGCTAATTACAATAAAGACTTCCAAGTATACCATACAAGACGGAAAGAAAAAAATAGACTAAAAATATTGAAAATTGTTTACTGTACAAGGGTATCTAAATGTATAGCTAACTTCCTCGGAAAATAAAAAGTACCTATATAAGGCATATTTAAAGAAAATCGCAAAATTCCACGATCTTTTAATTTACTTATTGAATTAGAATTCTCTTACCAAACACAAGGGCATTGTCTCTTTACGGTGAGGAAAGGCAATTTTTTGTTTTTTTGTTAAAAACTTATGTTACTATGTAACCGATGTAACTTTATTTGTATTTTTAATCAGTATTGCCAAATAAAACAAAAAGAAAAAAATAATAAATAAATATAAAATAAATGCACGTAATAAGTATTCGAAATAAGCAAGTATAAAAGGTTCACTCAACAAAGTGGCATTTCAACACACCTTTGAAAATTCATTAAAATTGATGATAACCTTACGTAACCTAGTTTTATTTTTTTCATCACTCTTAATGAATTGTCAAAAGTCATATTTAAAATGAAGTGTCACATTGTTGAGTTGTCCGGTCACCGTATAAAATACGTGTGAAATAAAATGTGTATTTATTTATAATAAAAAAATAAATATAAACTTAGGTACCATCAGATCAGGGATGACAGTAGAACCAAGATGAAAACTGTAAACCTTCATTGACAACTTTTTTAAGCGACTACCGCACTGTGTTCTCAAATAAATTAATTAATTATTAGTCCTTCCACCTCCAGGTGAGATTCCAATATACAAGCATTTTCGCACTACCTTGTAGATTTACCTACACTAGCTAATATGCTGGTAAATATTACGTCGTATTTTTATAATGACTTATTTCATCGCTTATCCAAATCTCTAGAAATCCTTACGAGTTTATGCTCACATTTATAAAAGGTGGTAACTTAAGTGTTCTAAAAGAAAGTAAACAAATTCTGCCCTTGCACATCATTCTCAAAATACCAGGTCAGTGGAAAATGCAAAAGCTAAAAAGAATTAAAAAAACATAGTCTAACGTAACATGTCCGGCCAGTGGCTTAGTTGGCATCGCGTTTGGATCCCACTCATGCTTCGGCATCGCTTATTCGATTCCTCGGCTGGCTAAGACCTTCATCACGAAAAAGCAACATTTTCCGCTTATTGTGGTGGCAATAGCTGATTTTCAAATATTTATGGTTATTCGTAACCCGGGAATGTTTGTCTTCCTATAAAAGAAAAGAGTATGCCATTTTGGTGCAATTCATACGCGACAGAAGCGAAACCTTCAGAAAGTAGACAAGAGTGGGAAGGCTACGAAGCACTGCACAAAGAGGAGACCGATAGGCTGTGAAGCAATACACTAAGGGGGGACCGATTATACTATCTAATCCTCTCGCAGGCTAAATTCTATAAATGTATGAATTTGTCACTTTTTAGTGTCGCTATTTTTCGTTTCATCAAGTTTCAAATCACAACGGTGCTAAATAAGTTTTTGCTTAAAAATGTATTTTCTTAAATCAAAAGTTAAAATACAGATTCCTACCCTAATCCTATTGGATTACTAATATTGGGTCTGTGTCATTAGCGAAATGAAACGAAGCCATACACCAGCTGAATGCGACGAAGTATTATTAAACGAAATAAATCGTTTCATACTTTTTATTAAAAATCCGCAAACACAGAATTCTTTTCGGGCACCAAATAAGAGCAAATTTTAAAAGCCTAATAAAATATAACAATGTATGTTCACAGTTATTGTGATTGTTCCGAAGCGGGACCAATATTTATTTGAGCCGATTTTTGAAAATGCTGAATTATCAGATACAAGGGAATCCGTAAATATTCGAGGGCAGTATTCGGATTTATTCGAAAAGAGTTCGCAAGCTGTGGAAAATAAACGTGAGAGAACGTTCCAAGAATTTTAATGTTTTTAAAAAGAGATATATATATATAGAGACAAAGATAGTCAAAGTAAACATATAACTTCTCAGGCCTCGGGCGTATTCTGTCAGAATGTGAAAATATTTCCGCTCTGCAATCAAATCCAAATAAATGAAATATTTCTGAACATATCCGAAAATAATTTTGAAAGGTGACGAATTATACTTTCAAAATTTAATATTATAAACAAACACATAATTTTTGAAATACAAAAATTTTTAAAACAAACAAAAAAAGTTTATAAAAACAGCTAACCTTATGTTTTTTATAACAAAAAAAACTGACAAGGACAAATCTAAAAACACACACACAGTTTAGAAAAATGTATTATAAACGTTATCTTTATATCATATGGGTTGTTTCATGTAATAACAACTTAATATAATAAAAAATTCAAATTGAGGTCGGATTGTTTGGTTTCTTTAAAGTGAACATTTTAATTATTTTATGGTTAGCTTTCAGATTATGGAGCGTGGTGTTTTTTCTTTCTAACATCGTTTAGATCATATTTCTCAACATAATAGATAATAAAAGAGACTATCATGTTGTGAAAATATTTCTACGAGATCTACATGAGAAAACCAACAAATTAGCCGGAAGGGTTAATGAAGAATTTGAGAAAAAAATATTACCTTTTTCCCTTGGCATCCTGCAGTTACTAATTGCTGGTAGAAATATTTCTCTTACCTGAAACAAAGAAAATAATTAATTAATATAATTTTATTTTAAATCATCAAAAGTCGATGGGTAGAAAGATAGATTGGGTAGATAGAATATGTTCATGCATGCAATATTATGTCCCTAGAGATGTAAGAAAGTATTAAATCAGTAGGTAACAACATTTTGTATTTGTTTAGTGACACATTGGAAATGTCCATTGAATTGGCATAATTATTTGGGCAAAGAAGAATACGTATGGTAGCTAGTCCCAGAGTTTAAGCACTGAAATGAATCCCGACCCCTTGTTATTACGTAGTAAAATCCGAAAGTATATCAATGCAAGAAATTCTGGACTGTCAATTACTTTTTTAATTTTTTTATACAGAAATACCAAGTCAGCGAAAATCCTTCAGTCTGACAATTGCATATTCATATAATTTAAAATAGTGTTGCAGTTCAAAATAATTGCTGAAATACCTTCGACCATGTATGTATATCACACCGATTTTAAAATTTAGAATTTTTTTTTTTAATCTTTTTTCGGAATTTACTTTGTATTTATTTATCTATTTATTTATTGTATTCTTGAACATACAAGTACATATTACAGATTATTACATTGGTTTACATAGATATTAAGTTTAGTAATAAGGAAAAAAATTAACGATCCGTAACTGTATGTATATAGGTAAGTAATAAAAAAATTACATTTCAATATCTCAGCAAGATATCAAAACAATATTAAAATCCCAAAATTTAATACCAAGCACATCCAAAATTCCTATCTGTATCATGGTATAAATTATTTCAACAAACTCCCATTAAAAGTAAAAATTATTGAAAATAAAAGTAAATTCCAAACTAAATTAAAAAATTACCTAAAACAACTATAAGAGTTACATTACTTTTTCACTTCATTTAAATCTGTTAATCGACACATCTCAAGTTTCTATTACTATATCTATTGTTAATAGTTGCAATATTATTATTCACCTACTCAAATAACATTGATAACATAATTGAGTATGAATTCACTCACCAAACACAAGAGCATTGTCTCTTTATGGTGAGGAAAGGCTTTTATTACATTAATATTACAAATCTGTTTAATATGTAAAAAAAAAGTATAATTATTGTAAAAACAAACAAATATTAAATAAAAAAAAATAAAAAAATAAAAAAAGTACCTACCAAGTAGTATTTTGTGAACACTCACTAGGCGAACCTGTGCTGAAGTGTTCCCATGTTTGGAAATAAATGCTATTCTGTCAACATAAGTACGAACACCAGTTTTATTATTTCTAGTATTATTTAAATAGTTTGTACACGAATATTAGAATGTGGATTCCAGACGGGAGAGTTGTATTCAAGTTGACTTCTAATAAAGGCAAAATATAAAAGAGGTAATATTGTCGAAATTTCTAGATAGCCTAGTTATAAATCCCAACATTTGTATGCCTTTATTAGTGATTTCTATTATGTGGTTTACAAATGAAAGATTTTATCGAAAAGTGATGCATACATTTTTAATTTTTGTTAGTGTCTCAAGAGCATTGTTATCAATATTGTAATTATGCACAACTGTGAATTTTTTTATTGTAGATTATTTGACATTTTGAGATAACTAAGTAAAGTATATTTTTTTCTAAAGTGGTACTTACAAAGTGATTTGTTTTCATTAATAAAAAGCCTATTTTCATTGCACCAAATCAACAAGACTGAAAATAATTGACAATAAATATTCATTAATAAAAAATGTTGTGTTTTATCATACTACGAATGTCAATAAACATATATTATTTCGGATGTCGACATAATCAATAAATCGGGCATTAAAAGGCAAGCCCTGTTACTTGTAGAATTATAGTTAACTAGCAATTAAAAACTCGCTCCGCAGGTTTTTGGTGCTAAGCCCTGCGGGCGGCTTTTACTTCGGCATCACCCAGTTTGAGTGTTGGTGACCATTTTATAAATCAGATGGGAACTGGTTCCAAAAATAGCCAGTTCCTCGGATCCACTATGTTCCAGTGACAGCTAGTTACCGAGACAAAGTAACCGACACACGCAATGACGCCATAATATGTAATATACATTTATATTGCATCATAAATATACTAATCCCTATTGCAAATAGCCGCCTATAAATTCTAATACTTAAACCTAGGGAATAAACGTACATATGCGAGCTGCTGACGGAAGTAGCGACATCTTTTGGCAGATTCTTGAATTAAAAACAGAATTACAACTTTGCTTGAAATTTCACGAACAATGTTATTTGTGGCGCGGCGCATAAGGCGTGGCGTCGGATAGGCAATGGGGGTCGGGTTCTGGAATTCTACCACGCAGATGCAAGGCTATTAATACTGTTTGATGATACACACTTTTTATATTTATGTAATTTTTATCTTCAAATGTTTTCAAAAGCATAACAAAATGATTTTTTTATGTTTTCAAAATAATAAAATGAATTGAATTGAAACATAGGATAAGAATTTGGATGGAAGGTGAGGTTTTAGACTAAAAAAGCTGTTGGAAAATGTATGTAAAGCAGGTAGGAATATAAATGGTCTCTTTAATTTTGCGTCAAAGGTAACCTTTGATAGAGTAGATACTCACGCTTAGTAGAGAAGTTCGATTAATGAGACGATGTCAAAGGAATTGAAAATAAAATGAACAAAGAATCTCACTTACACCGACACAGAACGAGAGATGCACCAGATGCACGATGCAACAGTCGCTCGACAAGGATTGATAGGATTACTTTCGCTAACTTCTCATCGCTCCCTAGCATTACTGCAGATCGCCAACGAATAAATAACAGTTCACGGTGACTAAGTGTTCTTAATATATTCGACGTCAACTGTTGTTTGCAAGTTAGCGGCCTGAAGTTGGCCAAGGGAACGATGATAAGTTATCATCCTATCAATCCTTATTTATCGATCGACCATGTTGGGACCGCGTTAATCAAGTTTATAATAATAGTCGAGTAACTAACTAACTAACTAACTATCACGCCGTTTCACCGCAGGGGTAGGCAGAGAGGACGGACCGCCAAACAACTCGGTCTTGGCACACACTCCTTGCCTCGTTCACATTCATACATCGTCTCATACATGCTCTTTTATTAATCTGACTCTTGACATGGCCCGACTCAAGTATCTGATTCACTTGGTCGTGCCATGTCTTTCTCGGGCGTCCCCGACTTCTTCTACCATTCACATTTGCGTCATACATTCTCCTTACACTCCTTTCCTCGTTCATTCGCTCTACGTGTTCCAACCATCGGAGGGTTCCTTTCTTGACCTTACTCATTACGCTTACATCATTCTTGCATTCTTTGCAGATCTCCACATTTCTCACACGATCATACATGGTTTTACTTCACATACGCCTCAAGGATCTCATTTCTACAGCATTCAGTCTACTTTTATCGGGTAGGTACCAGTACTCCATTATGGACGGCTTGTTTCGCGTCTTTGGACAGTTTTTTGTTGGTGCCAACGGCGTTCAGTCCTCCATTAATAGAGTTACCTGCATTCGCCCTTCTTTCAATATCTCTATCAGCCATCCCATCTCTCGTAAACTAGTCTCTTCGATAGTCGAGTAACAAAAGTAAAATAAATATGCTGAAAAAAAAAGAAAAATAATTTTGCATTTTTGACAAAAAAATATGTACTACGCATATGATAACAGTCAGCGAAATAAGCGAACGTAACAACTAATATGATAAAACGTTAAAAAAATTAAGTGAATACCTAATGTAACAAAAAATAACTCATAATAATAACGCACCATGAAAATCTCTATAAAACTCACCCCTTATACACCGGCCTACACTTTGGTTCATAAAATAAAATAAAAACGAAAGAATTTCACAAAGTAAATTCTTAATTAAGAAAAAATCGTGTTTTAAGGGTATTTTCTTTTGGCATTTTGTTCGGGGAAAAAAGCGTCGCATTGCAGAAGCGTTGTACTGTTTATGCCGCTCTTTGCAAAACTGAAACACAGTTACAAAGACTTCTAGAGATAGTATTGCTGCCAATGTAAAATTTAAAAATATGAATAACATGACCCAGATTCATTTTACCCAAGATGCAGAACGTGCACAATTTACTGGCAACATTTACTACGGGTTAAATGCCAGAGTGAGATAAATCTTGAGGAAACTCCGAAAACAACAGATATCTCCACGTAATTGAGTTGACAGATGGTGCTTAATCTAATTGATATATAACTTCCAATTTTTAAAAGAATTCATCATGAGGCGAAAAAATGCATTCAGCTAATAAGTGATGAATTTAATTATTATATTCAAAAGCACTTGTTTCCTTAAAATGCTGCTTAATTTTTTAAGTAAAACTTCTTTACGCACGCTCAATACTTGGAGGTAAGCTGGTGAATGCGTTACGAAAAGCGGTTATTGTTACGAAAAATGACACGCGAACGGTAATCGATGCGAACGGTGATCAATGTCATTAAAAAAGGAAACGGAGCAACCTTTGCCCAGCGAAAAAAAGACGCATGAATGGGTACTACTGTGCGAAATACAACAAACCATATTGTCTGGAATGTCAATGTCAATGTCACCCCAATGTCATATGTTATTTTATAAGTTAGTGAAGTTTTACTTCAGTCGTGCGGTCTAAAGCCCACTCGTTTTATTATCCTACGATATTTATGGCACCGTAATATCAGGATTTAAAAGTAAATTAAAAGTTGTACCAACCTAGGAAACGAAAATATTATTTATACAAAGCACTCACATTCTAGTCGTCAATAGATATAAAATAATATTATCTCGGAAAAGGTTTGAAAGTTGCGAAACGTTGGTTAGAAACAATATTGCTTTTGAAATATTTCTTAGTTTCGGTATTCCATCCAAGATAATTAGATTTCCGGGTAAAAAAATCCGCTCAATTCTCACGAGACGTAAAATCGAGATATTTCTGATACATTTTTGATAAGCACAACTTGTGATTTATAACAAAACAGTCCGAGCGAAACTTCACCATTAGGGGTAGTAAAAACTCGGCGAAATCGAAAGAAAATAAAATACAAAAGTCGAGATAAAAGAAAAAAAATACAGAAAAGTAAACGAAAAGCTTGGCGAAAGTAACAGAATTAAGATTTTAAGTTTTAAGTGATGCTGTCTTCAGTTTCTTCACCTGAAACTTTACCACCTGTAATAAATAACCTCAGGCGACGTATTTATAAGGAATGGTTATAGTGAGTCTGAGGAAGAAAACACTAAATTGACCCTTACTGAACGAGAATGGTCAGAAAATACATTTCACCGAGACCTAGTCCACTGAAAAAGGTCCAATGACCTAATTCTGTTAAAAGAACCACTTTAAGAGATTGATTAAAATGAAGGAAAGTATATTTTACTTGGGTTTTAGAAATCTTTTTTTAATGCTCACAAGATTGTTGGGTAATGTAAGTACCTAAAGCGGAAAACATTCCGGCAGAAAATCAGAACGCTCATTAAGGGTAGGTTATGGGTTTTGATTACTTAGAAAACTAGGGAGTAATTTGATAAGGGTTCCAGAAAAATATGGGTTAAATAATTACTTGAGTATACATTACTGTATAGGAAATGTTTTAACGTTATTTTTTTATCATCTCTTGTGGACAAGACATCTAAAATAGCAATAACGTATCTTCTAGTTTCTAATATACATGAAGATTCAGAACCAACGAGAAAATACCCTAATGGTTCATCAAATTTTCATACAACCTGAAGCAAAAGATGTGCCAGAGTTTATTGTTCGTAAGATTTTTATTTTATTTTTTATAATGAGAATGAAAAAGGATTTGATAGTAAGAATTGAGAATTTACGAGAGATGGGAAGGCTGATAGGGATATTGAAAGAAGGGTGAATGCTGGTAACTCCATTAATGGAGGACTGAATGCCGTTGGCGCTAATAAAAAACTGTCAAAAGAAGCGAAACTAGCAGTCCACAATGGAGTCCTGGTACCTACCCTGATGTATGGCAGTGAGGCATGGAACTGGCAGAGGAAGGATGAAAGTAAACTGAATGCTGTTGAAATGAGATCCCTGAGGCGTATGTGTGGTAAATGTAGATATCCGCAAAGAATGTAAGGCTGATGTATGCATAATGAGTAAGATTAAGAAAGGGACCCTCAGATGGTTTGGGCATGTAGAGCGAATGAACGAAGAAAGCAGTGTAAGAAGAATATACGACGCAAATGTGAATGGTAGAAGAAGTCGTGGACGTCCGAGGAAGACATGGCACGATCAAGTGAATCAGATACTTGAGTCGGGCCATGTTAAAAGTCAGAATAATAGAAGAGAATGTATAAGACGATGTATGAATGTGAGTGAGGCAAAGATTGTGTGCCAAGACCGAGTTGTTTGGCGGTCCGTCCTCTCTGCCTACCCCTGCGGGGAAACGGCGTGATGGTTAGTTAGTTAGTTAGTAATTGAGAATTTCATTGAGAACACTCCAAACCAATTTATCAATTATGAATTTGAATTAACACGCGTCTTCGTTTGCTACACAAAGCACCAATAAAACCCGAAAAAACTTTTATTTTTGTCCTCACTTCCTTTAGCCTCACAACAAACCCCAACTGGAGGATGCCAAAGACTCACTGGCTTCAGACGATTACGAGCAGTCAGGACCTTTAACGTATAAAAAGCATATTTTCATCTGTTTTCCTCATTTGACGAATGTAAACATTTGCAAAAATTCTTTCTCAGTTGTAAGGGAAACTGTAGACACAAAACAAGGAAAAATCTAGAATGAAAAATCACTAAGAATGTCAAAATTAATGATTAGGTACATAAAAATAATAATTCTTAAAACATTTTTTTTATTTAAAAAAAAGATAACATAACTTTTAGTCCAAAAATTGGAAAAAGCTTTTTTATGGCAAGGTCGATATATTATGAAAAAAATTACGCATTTTATCTGGGATTTATAAGGTAAACAAAACCACACACAGATTTGCAATTGAATTTTCATTATGAGCAACAGAGCTTCAAAATGCCATTATAAGTTTTAAAAAAGAAGACATAATATAATTATTATGTAGGTTATTCCAAATACAGTGGAATCCATTTATAATGGCATCGAAGGGAAATGACAAATACGTCATACTAAGCGGACGTCATTCAAGGCATTTTGTTGAAAATAAATCACCTCCTATTTTTGTTTGGTATTTTACATGTGTATGTATTTATTTTAATAGAGAGAAACATAGCACATTAAGACTCGTGACATGCCACGTACGCGCCGAACGTTGTCGGGCGTCACGTGACCCTCCAAAACACTTCCGAAGGTATTAGGAATCATGTCGGTCACTATAACCTAAATAATTTCCAAGAAATTAGGACATAATTTATAAAAAATTAATCATAATAAGCGACATGTCGTTATATGCGAAGTCATTTTATCCGACTTTGTTACGAAGAATTTTATATGAAAACCAAACTTGGCTGTGTAATTACTTCATATTAAGCGGTTGGTCAATATAGGCGGAGTCATAATAAACGGATTCTACTGTAGTTACAACGTAATCAATATGGTGGAAAGTTTCCTCAAGAAACTCCATCTATGAATTTAGATAGGCTATAGAAGCAATTAGTATTTTTAAATCTTAAAAGTTAGAACGAAAGTAGTTTAACAATTTCTCAAATAAAAGCGCACGAAAAATGACAACATTTTGGAGATTGCCGCTTTTTCCTTTGTACCCCCTAATGTATATTGGTTTTTACGTTAACAAAGTTAGTATTGAATCTGTAAGCGGAAATCTGCAAAAGATAGCGCCATCTGCTGGTAATATAAAACTTTTTCTAATGTGGGTTCCAAAGCACTGGGGACACCTTAGGGACATGTTTGCCCGTTTTTCCTACAAAGCTTGGGTTATCCGACGCTTTATGAGCAAAAACAAACTTGTGGTGGGACCCTCACGTTATGGGCTATTACGAATTGTATTTTATTGCAAATAACATAGTTTTATGTTAATACGAGCATATAAATTATATTTCTGTGTGTGATCATAAGTTTAAAATATGCAAAGCCTATCAAAGGCAATAGAGATACTCGTAATTCGAGAGATATTATTTAATGATGAAGTTAGAAATTGTATTGTAAATTGCAACCAACTTATTAATAGAGAACAATCATTATTATAGACGCTTGGAACCATTCAATGTTTGTTTTGAGACTGTGGGAACATTTTAATTTAAAAACACTGTACCGAAAATCTCAAGCATTCACACTAATTTTTCATTAAGGTATATTTACATGATAATATTTCTGTTAAATTATATTTAAAATCAAACTGGCAACGTTGAACTCATAAGTATGAATGTTAGAAGTTGTGTCAACAGTAGACCTTGCGTCCAAAAAAGCGTGTTAAAATACGAGTGTAACCAAAATTTCTTCTAAAATCATAAAATCTGTAAACTTAAATACCTACATACTTAATTATAAAGCACTAGCAGACCCGGCTACACGTTGCTGTGGCTAACGAAACTAAACGCCATTGCCCAACCTTTATAAAATCCATACCATCCGCTTGCCAGCTGCCCGCTGCCCGCTGCGCGCTGCCTGAATTGAATATTTGAATTTCTCGGCTTTCTCTGCTATAATAAGCATGTTTGGTACAAATAAACCTTCCTCTTGAATCACTCTATCTATTGGTGAAAACCGCATGAAAATTCGTTGCGTAGTTTAAAAGATCTAAGCGCACATACATTGTGAGCGACTACTATGCCGTTTTAAATCGCTCACAAATATATTTTCTTTGGATTTCCCGGCTTTTCTCTACTATAATATGCATGTTTTGTGCATATAAACCTTCCTCTTGAATAAACCTTTCTATTGGTGAAAACCGCATGAAAATCCGTTATGTAGTTTAAAAGATCTAAGCGCACATATATTTTGAGCGACTACATTTAATACTATGTAATGATATTAATATTTTATTATAATTTTAAATAATGAATTATACGATTTGCCCAACAAATGTCGCATCTCAATGACAGTTCTTATTCATACTTTATTCAGGCAGGTACCATAATATAGAAAATGCGCAAATAAAAAAAATCCAAATAAATACGAAGATTTCGCACATGAAAAAAGAATCTTAGATGAACTATTAAAACAGCCACCATCTTGAAATGGAAACGAAACGTATAAAGAAATCATGGACAGACGAAATGCAAAATAGTAGAGTTAAAATAGTCAATTAAATATATAGGGGGACTAATTATTTGATGCACCAGGGAGGTAGGCTTAGCAAATTCGCCGACTTCTAAAATATGTTTTCTTTTACAAAACCTCGACACTGCCAAAACGCGGTCCTCCAAAGAAGAAGAAAATACCTATTGATTAGCTGTGAGCGAAAAGCCAAACGTCTTACTCCCATAATAAATTAAATATCGATCTTATTTTAAAAAACCGAACAAAAAAAAGTAAAGTTTTATACAATACCTACAAGAAAGTAACTATATATTGAAAAGTTATTTCTAAAAACCACACAAAAGAAGAGTAGAAAAACATTACCAAGGTTTTAATCCAACACTGAATAGAAAACGGCTGTAATGAAATTTAAGGGATAACAGTTTTTAGAAGAAATGTTTTTAAGTAAAAACCTTTAGATTTCTCTATTTTGCAAGGTGTATTAAAACACAAGTTTCCGGGATAAACCTTTATCAAACAGAACTTTTTTTTTACTCCTTAAGATAAAGCCATACTGAATAATACAAAATCATACGTTTTTGTTTTGAAAATTTGATCGCTTAGAAGTATTATAGATGCTTCAATTAAATACTGCATGTAGAACATATCTTGGCCCTTAAAAATATGGGTCATTTTTTTATAAGTCTTTTAATAAGCCTAGAAAAAAATAAATTATAAGGTCTATAAAAAACACATTGAAGTGCAAACTCTCCTATTTATAAACCTCATTTCGGGTATGGTTTTATTGTTTAATGTGGCAAATTTAGTTTCTTTTATAATAATCGCAAAAAAATGAAATTTACGCCCGAACCTCTCAAAATAAAATATAATATGCATTTTCGCGTTGGTATTTTTGACATCACGGCGACATTACGGCAGTCGACGAATTTGTAATATAAAAGTGAACCTTATACCGTCCACCGAAGAACAACTAGCAGCGGCCCCTATTTTCTGTCACTACTCCTCCGGATGGAGTGGAGAATACACGTGTTATGCTCCGTGTCGCTTGTTTTCGTTAAATCAATTTAAAAATTCCGTTTTATTACAATAGACAACGCATAAAAAAGGAATTAATGTTTTTGACAGGCCTTTACGAAATCAACATGTAAAAAAAAATTCTCAAATATCTTTTCCAACCTTTCCAAAAGCTTTTTCTCAAGTATTTTTAAACTCCTCCCATAAAAGGGCGTGAATTCCGATTTCGATTTTTTCCTATACTAATGGATCGCCTTAACTAATAAAAGTTTTAAAACTTTACAGAATTGATAAAAACCCATTTCGTATGGTTAACCCATTACGGTTGTTTATCAGTTGTTATAAAATTTCAAAAACTTTTATTAGTAAGACCCTAATATTTTGATTAAGCAATTACAAAATATATAATATAATATATTTAATATAAATTAACCTTGGATTACCAATGCGAATGGTCAGCTGCTACGTGTTTTCGATATTATTTTATGGAATGGAAGCATATACGCTTACTGAAGAACTAATTAGGCGATTTGAGGCATTCGCGATATGGATCTACAGAAGAATACTTAAAATCAGCTGGACGGACTGAATGAAGATGTTTTGGTTCGGATGAATAAAGAAAAATAAGTTATTAAAACTATAAAAATCCGAAAACTTCAGTATCTTTGATATGTGATGAGACATCCAGAGAAGTATGAGATCTTGCATCTCATAATGCAGGGAAAGATTGTCGGAAGACGGGGTCCTGGAAGAAGGAGAACCTCATGGCTGAAAAACCGGAGACAGTGGTTTGGCCAGTCTACAGTAGAGCTGTTCCGGGCTGCAGTAAACAAAGTCTGCATAGCCAACATGATAGCCAACGTCCGTTGAACGGACAGAGCACAAGAAGAAGAAGAACATAAATTGAATAAGACGATTTTATGATAGTAGCAGGCCAAATACAATTTAGTTCCCTGGCCTGGGTTGAGGTGGTTTTGGTCATACCTACAATATACTTCCTTCACATGGTGAATTCATAAGTTGAAGAAGTAAATAATATATTTTATTTTTCTATTTTTGAAACTGATAATTTGTGGTAGAAGTCCATTATAATAGATTATAATAAAACAAATAAAAAACTTTATTCCACTTAATTTTATTTGTTTTATTATAATAGATTATAATAAAACAAATAAAAAAACTTTATTCCACTTAATTTTATTTGTTTTATTATAATCTATTATGTTTTATGAGTCAGGTATAAAGGCTAACTGTGACACCTCTGAAGAACTCCCCTATCTGCAATCTGCATAGTTTAAAGCCGGGGGAAATATATCGTCATAGAGTTGGCAACGTTGTGAGGCGCATTACGGAAGGGACTGTAGGGAGGAGTGTATTAACGTGAGTCTTGAAGAGGCACGGATTAAATGAAGGGGATTTACACTAAAGCGACGGCGCGGGGGGATCGATTCAAACACCTTGTACGTATTTTAACATCCTTATAATGTATGCAAAGCAACAGTGCGAAAAGCTTTTTAAAAAACATTACGCAATATAAAATATAACGTAGCTCCCTCTTTAAAAATTCTACTTGGGTCGAGTACTACGACATTGAAGTTGAAACATTTTAAAAGCCCTTTGGTAAAAAAAATATGTTCTTGGATACTTCAGTAAAAATAGATTTGAAACCTCCAACCTCGTTAGTTTTTGTACCTTATTATTTAGAAGAGCACTCGCTTCAAAACACATCTAAATTTAGTTTCCCTTTATATTAACGATGAAAATAGTGAAAAAATCAGTGGAAACAGTGCAAAAATCACTTCAACGAAAATTAGTTTCTAAAATTTCGAAAATCCGCTCATATTATTCACTTTTAGGAAGGTTGATTCCCATAAACAAAACAAAAAAAATTCTAAAATGACACATGGTAATTCTGCTTTGATATGGTTTTTTATAATAACTTTACTGGAGGCCCTGAGGATAATTAAATCCCACAGCTTCTATGTCATATTTGGGAAAGCAGAGTGCTTTTAATAAAAAGGAAGGAGAGGAAGGTAAGGTATAAGGGGTCGGTACTAATCTGGGGGTCAGTGTGTCCAGGAGTGTCGGTCGTTTAAATTTCTTCCCACACGCATCCGCCGAAAAGACCTAGACAATCCTTGCTTCCATTAACTTGGGCATCCCTGTTAAGTCACCCGAATCAATTGGAGTGACCTGGAGTGAAGATGTGTTAGTTTGTAGTTTGTTGTTAATTAGTAGAACATGAAAGAGAAAAAAAATCGGTTCTTCTCCCATTACGTTCACAAGTTTATTACACGATAACAGACAATACAAATGAAAATACTAATGACAACATACATACATATTAGATTGATAATTTTTTGGAGAGACAAAGAGGTATGCAGTCAAGACATTTTCAGTTTTGCAGCAAAAACGTCAAAAGAATTTCGCACATCATCGTGTGTACGTAGAAACCGTATCCCAATGACATAAACTAAAGACACCCAGAAAGCCACATATCGACGAATATTCCATCTGCCAATATACTGCAATGCTACGGAAATGTTCCAGGAGGGACGAATGCATTATCAGAGCCTTTTCCGCTGCCACATGGGAGGCTTATGGCGCAGACCACGCCAATTCAATAATACCAAACATACAACATCTCACACCTACAAACATACTTACACATACACTACGCGCATCACCCAATAATTACAAAATATACTAATGTTTTGCGCAAATTAATTAACGACTGGCTCCTTGATTTAGGGAGGGTCAAAAGCGAAGATATGTTGACCAAGAGATAGGCTTCTTATTATTACCATCTGGCTTGTATTTGCTTTATTTACTTTACCGGTTTTATTTACTTTACCGATTTTGTTTACTTTACCGGTTTTTATCTTTTATCTTTTATCTTTTATCTTTTATCTTTTATCTTTTATCTTTTATCTTTTATCTTTTATCTTTTATCTTTTATCTTTTATCTTTTATCTTTTATCTTTTATCTTTTATCTTTTATCTTTTATCTTTTATCTTTTATCTTTTATCTTTTATCTTTTATCTTTTATCTTTTATCTTTTATCTTTTATCTTTTATCTTTTATCTTTTATCTTTTATCTTTTATCTTTTATCTTTTATCTTTTTGTTTTTGTTTTTTGTTTTGTTTTTAAGCGCTCTAGGGGAAAATATCTGAATTTGATTTTAAGATATCATTATTTGTCTTCTTTTTCTTATGAGTACAAAATTATATACTGTTAGGAATACATAATTAACACTTTTTCCTGCTATAAATAACATGTTATGTAAGTAAACAATGTAATATGAAATTAAATTTGTCAATTTGACTGGCCTAAAACAGGATCCATTCCTAGTTGGCTAGTCAAAGTTTCCACATATGTTTTATTGTTCAATTTTATGTGAAATAAAGTTATTATTATTAAAATATACACAAAAAGACATTCAAAAGAGTCACATCGTAGGTACCAACTATATAATATTATTTAATAACTGTAACCAATGTATTTTTTGTTTCATATGTTTCTATAATATAAAAAAAGATATCATCGTCACTGCCATGGCTGCCTTGACGAAGTCCTCCCTGAAGGCCCTCCGGAGAACGAAGACTGTCAAATAACCTTCATAAATGACTAGCATTTGCATAACTCAAAATTAATACTTTTTCACTTCTTTTTTACTTTTATTTTACATAGTCATTATGCTTAACTTTTTATTTTGAATGTCGGTACCTATTTGAGTGTTGTACTATGTATAATAGTAATATAATATATTTTTTTTACATCGGAAACACACTTAGAACGGGGTTGTTTTACAGAATTTGAACAAGGCATAAAATTTCGAAGAAAATATTCAAGTTATGTGAATTTTCTATTAAAGACCTGTTATTATTTATTTTATCATAAGCCCGTTATTTCACAGTACATAAGACTTTCACAGAGCTTAAATATTAACTTTGATGAATTGTTCGAATTAAGTATTGTAATGCTAAATATCTCCGACTCCTTCTACCATGCACGTTTAATTTGATTTATACGTATATCAAAACGTATGTATGTGTGTATGTATGTATATGTGTGCATACTGTGCATATGTATGCAAACAAATATATATATAGGTATATATATAAGTGTGTGTGGGTGTATATTTGTATACATATGTACATTATATTGTATATATATATATTTATGTATATATATGATCTAATCCTAATGCATATTTTTTTTTCAATTTTCTACTTTCTACTATAATTTTTCCAATTTTTATTATGATTTTTCTACATTAATTTTTCCTTCTTCGACTTCTTACTTCGAACTATATTCCACTGGTCGTCATGAAACAGGCAGCCGCCTAGTATGGTGATTTAATGTATCATGTGATTTAATGTATAAATGTTTTAATATATTATCAAATATTTTATAAATATAATTTTTAAATCCGTTGATTTCAAATAATGCTATCGTGTATAGTTCTACAGCAATACCAATAACAAATGCCAAAGTAGCGTCGTTAAAATAACCGCATCCTTTGCGTTTCTTCTATTTTACATTTATTTTACAAAATTAAAAATATAATTTGAATAATGTACAGTGTACAGCATTGTGAGTTTGAACTGAAAGTGTAGAAAGTGGAATAAATTCCCGCGCTTTATCCTGCGTTCTCATTTCAAATAATTTATTCGCGCAATGGCGGCCTTCCGGACAGGTTTAAATACATTGCAAATGCATTCAGAACGAGCATAGTCTGGTGCATAAAGTAGGCAGTGGAGTAGGCTCATAGTCTATGCTTTTTGGAAAGAGTTCAGTGAGGCGTGGTATTTGGTGGTGCACATAAAATATATATTAAAACATTGGAAACAGGAAAAAACATAAATATATTTTTTCGACGCTTTCATTAATTTCATATTTTTCATCTTGATATACTACCATTGCAGCAATAATTCAGCGGTTGGTTAAATAAATAAAACACGTAAACGAAGTTTTTTAAAACGAATGAATGTATGTGGCATAAATAATATTTTAACTACAATACTTTAACAAAATGATGACTACTGAATTTAAGTTTTTGGAATGAAGCTGTATTGCCGCATCAAAATCACTGGACATTATGGGATATGGCAGGGAAAATTATTGACCATTCATTATTTGAACGTGTGTGTTTTTTATTGAAATAATTTAGTACAAATCATAGTAAATTATCGATGAAAAATAACAAAACCTTGGGTTGGGTTAAATAAGGTTTGGTTAGGCTTTGTTAAGTCAGGTTAGGCAAGTAAGATTTACTCGTTACCATTGATACAAACAGTCTTCAGCACCATTCAGATATTTTATGTGATCCATTGTGGGTGGTGAACTTTCCCTGCGGTGAATTTAGGTAGGTGAATTTTTTTAGAATCGGACATTCTAGGGATATTAGGGGGAAAAAAGCATAGGCTCTTTATCAAATGGCCGAAACTTTGAAAATTAATGAAAAGGAGAATATGCATAATTTTTAGATTAATTAGTTTAACATCATAAGAGTCATAATTATGGTCCGGTGGGAGCCATTGTATATTGTGCGATTGTGGGGAGATTTGTGAGGGGAAGAATGCGAGTAGAGGATCGGTTGGAAATCACCAGCTATTCGGATTTACCAATACCATATATGGTTAATGTCATTTCAAGCAAGGTTATGCTTCTGAATGGTGGTGTTCCATCAGGCCGATATTCAGAACATCTGCTACTCTGGCGATAATGTTTTGTTCACAACGTGAATCACGATGATAAATAAATTTAATACAAGATAATCAAACTTGTAATCCAGGGAATATTGCTGAAAGACTTGGTAACGGAAGATACAGTAAGCTACGCTTTCAAAATTTACGAAATTCGTGACTAATACCTACGAATGCAGGGCCATTTTGAAGATTGTTTCGATAATTGTCAACCTTGGACAACACTACATCCTATCTTGGGCGGCATTAGAAGATGAAAAAAATACTCTCGAAGTTTTTCAATTAACACGATTACAAAAATGAAGATGTTTAATATTGATTAAATGAAAACAATTTCCCTTGGGGTCTATGTCATATTTGAGGATGCGATGGGGAGGATTGTTTTAGGTAAAGGAAGTTCTGGGAAGGAAAATGTATGAGGGGTGGGTAGAAATCTGGGGGTCAGTGAGTCCAGGAGCGACGAACGTATAAATTCATTCCTGCCACTGCAATGCAAGGCGATGAATCCCGAGAGTTCAGGTGGAGAGGTCAAAAGATCTCCCACAACCAGTCCCTCGCGATTCGGCCAGCCATGCAGTAGGTGGGCAGACGCATCCGCTACCAACACCTAGACCAACCTCACATATTGAGCCCGGGCACCCCTTCTAAGTCACCAAATGTAGCGAATCAATGGGATCACCTATGACAGAGGTATTGGTTATCCAATAATTGGTTCCCGTCGAAGCGGTACCCATACTCACCTCCCAAATTTTTAAATGACGTCAATTGAAGAATTGTTTAATATTAAATTATTTAATATTCAACTGTTTTTATTAATTATTTAATATTGAATTGTTTAATATTGAACCTATTCACCAGGAAATTTATTATTATATTTGAAAGATATATATTCGCACACCGTAATAAATAGATATAAAATTTATTCGTGGAAAAATGCGTTAGATTTTGCGTAAAAGAGAATTTTAAGAAGGTTCACATACCTACCCTCTCACAATGGAACACATCTTAAAGCGTAGACATTTTCTCTAAACGATAAGATAGGAATAGTAAATCTTTTCTGGCCGGTGATTCCACACGGAATGAGCCATGATAATATTTTTAAAATGAAAAGGGGACAGGAAATCAGCAATCAAACGGACCGTAAGAAGGTTTTATGGACCTTTTTTTACCTTCGGTGCACTACCTGGAGAGAGGAACCGAACCTTTCTAGGCCGAATAGAGAAAACATGCGTCTTCTTGAATACTAAACTTTTTTAATGAACTCTTAAAATGTGAATACCTAACTAGTAGTAGTCCATCTCCCAACTGTTCCAGTCTGGAGTGAGACTATGGCATCCCCAATTATGTTGTGAGGCTGATTGGGATGAGAGAAAAATATGGGGAAGCATCTGGCTATTCAGATCTGGTCACCAAAAACGGTTAAAGTAATTTCAAGTAACGTTCCAATTCTGAATGGTGGTCTTACACCAGAACGATACTGAGAGTATCTTCCCTTCTGGAACGTGCCGCAAATAAAACAGATATAAATATTTATTTTTATTTTTAAACTTTATGTAAAACCTCAAATTGTATTCTAATAATAATACATGGTGACCGGCCATCTCGGAATGAAACCAAATTCAGAATAAACTCAGAAAGGTCACTAAGCGTGATGATAAAAAATATTTTAAAAATTGGTTCAATAGGTTAAGTTAGATTAGGGTTACCGGCTATTTTAATTTTTTTTTTCATAAATGACCTATTTCAGGTGGTTCTGTGTTGGTTTCATTCTGAGTTGGCATGAAACCATAATACATATATGTAGTTATGTATTCTTTTTTTACATTAGCTCCATAGAGGAGGCCCCGAGGAAAATAATTTTCCTCACAGCCTATGTCATCTTAGGGGATGCTGTGTGGTGATCCTTTTTAAGGAAATGAAGGAAAGGAAGTTCTGGGAAGGAAAAGGCACAAGGGGTGCGTAGGAATCTGGGGTCAATGTGTCCTTTTTTATTTTTATTTTTTTTTCTTTATTCATTGCATATTATGGTTACATTATTTGTAGATTTTTCGACCACCATGCTAGGCTGGTGCCCGTGTTATGGTGGTTAAATTATATACGAATTCATCCTTCCGTCTGCGGTCGAGAGAGTCTGGATGGAGAGGTCACCCTCAACCAGTCTCTCTCGATCCGGCCCTCCACGCAGTAGGATGGACACATCCGCCACCAAAACCTAGACCTAAACCTCACCCCACAAACACGGGCACTCATGCTAGGTCATCATATATTAGCGAACCACTAGGGCCGACCTATGGTAGAAGCGTTGGTTGTTTAATAAATGGTTCCTGGGGCGGCGGTACTTATTTCCGCCTCCCAAATTGAGTATATAGAATATATATTATTTAAAATTAATAAATTGTAATTGATATAAATCAATCCAATAATTTTTTTTTTGCGCACGCCGGGATTCGAACCTGCGAGCTTCAAATTGAGTTTTAAACATTTTTGAAAACCTTTTATGCTATTCTGATATTTTTTATATGCCTCTACTGAAGTATAAAGCTGTACTTGTTAAACAATTTAGCAGTACATATTTTAACAAGGTCACTGTATAACAGGTATTTTCTGTTTGTTTCTTCTTCACTGCTTCCACTAACTTTATATAGTATGTAATATTTTTCTTTTGGTTTATTTACAAGTAATCTTTTGGTATATTTATGTTTCATTTTTCATTTGGTTTAATTGCAAGTAATCTTATAATTTTACATTTCTTTCTTCTTTCTATATTGAAAAAAAAACATGTACGTTAAGGACACTCTGTCGTTAATTATAAATAATTAAATATTTTTGCTAGGCTTCAGTAAGAAAGATAAAGTTTTTTTGCGATGATTTTTTGATTTGTGTCCCTAAATAAATCGGTCATTTGTAAATTAAATTTACGCCTATCAAAATGTTTCTGTCAATTTGACTGTCCTAGAACGGGAGACTCCTAGTTGGACAGTCAAAACTTCTTTGTACTGATGTATTCTTTGTGACAAAAACAAATAAAAAAAATAATTAAAAAAATGTAAAAAAAGTTTTCGTACATAATTGAAAATAATTCGACGCATCAAGTTCGTTAATAACTCTGGTGATGAAGACTACACTCCCTTCAATAGCAAGGATTACCACTTCCGCTGTTTAAAACAACTCTTCACACAGCATCCTCAAAGATGAGAAAAGCTAAGAAATTTATCTCCTGCATGAAGTAAACATTTTGTTAAATGTTATCCGGTGATTTTTAGTAAGGACTTCTTGGGAAATAGTAAAAAGGTTTGGAGCAAAGTATTCACATTATAATACAGAAACCGAGTTTCTATTAATATTTATTAATACAAGGAGAGGACTGAAGGTCGCCACCATGTTCGCAAAATATTATAAATAGTCCCATAATAAATTTATATCTTTATGACAAATGGTTATTTAATTCAAAGTAAAGGATATTAAAGGAATCGAAATCCCCCGTGTCCCTGCACAGCAAAATGAAATGGAATATTTACGTACCACACGTGAAAATAACAATATTCAAATACTAGTAGAATAGGGTAACCGAAAAGTCCCTGAGGAGACCGACGTAATCGACTCGGCTCTAACTTTTACTTACCCCAGGACAAAGTCTGCACAGTTAATTTAGACTTTAGACTGCACTAACAAAGAAAACCGCATCCCCAGGTGTAGAACGATGACCTTTATCTCGAAATCGAAGCAACTGGAGAGTAGGTAATCAAAAAATTCTTTAGGATTAGAGTGTTTTTTTCGCAATATGGTGCAGTTCCAATTTTCCAATGAATCTATCAAGCAGGTTTGGTCTATAAATTACATTAGTATTATCTTTGGGACATTAAAATGAAGTTTGTTCCGTGCAAACGAACCTGGAAAACAAAATGCACGTTTGTAATATCCAGCTCCCGACTCCCGTAACGCTTCTAAATGAACACATTTCTACCGCTTAAAACCTCGAATGAACTCCCCCTCAATATTAGTAAGAATAACTAGTGCTTACTTAGATTTGACACTAAGTTGAATTTTTCTTATGTGAGCTGTGTAAAGGACGAACCACTCCGTTTGCCACGATTATTTTTTAGTTTATTGCATAGATCATAGTAACAAAGCAAATAACATGAAACGTTATCAATTAGAAACCGTGCACATAAAATTAGTGTCGCCAATATCGTTCACCCATACAACCTCAAATAGCATGTGCGCACAGGTGCGCTTCAGCAGCCATTGTTTCCATTTAAACACAAAAAAACTTTCATTGGCTCCGCGTTCTTCTGATAGTCCGTGCAATATCGTCGTAGCTCGGCGACAGTCGGTATGCTAACATGCAACACCTTCCTTTGTTAAAAGAGGAAGCCACAAGCCAAAAACGGATCCGTTCTTAGTGCGCTTCATAGCGCTACGAATAGAGGTAATAGGCTTAAAAATCGCTTCGAAAAGTGAGTCGGGGGGTGAGGATTTCTAGCATAAAAGTACTTTTTATTTATTTTGTGAATAATTTTTTGAGAAAGAAAAAAAAGTTAATCAATGGAAACTGTGACAAATAATTTTAGGCTTAATTTTTTTTTTTTAAAGTTGTTTATAATATGTGGTCATACACCTCTAATGCAAAAATACATCTTTATTAGTTTAGGCTTAGATATATTAAAAAAGGTAAAAAACCAATGCTTCTTGCGATTTTTTGAGTGTTAGATAATATATTCTATTTTTGATAAATGTTTAAACGTAAACCAATATTTTTCGGTTCCGGTGTCATTTATAAGACACTCATCACTTTCCACTGCAGTAGTGTAATCTTAATCATTCGGTTATTAACTCAATAATCACAATTGAAATGTCGAAGAACAACTTTAAAAAATAAATAAAATATTGTTTTCTGCCAGTCAACAAAATATTAATAAATAGGAGGTACCACTAAATAATATTATTGTTTTGAGATGCAATGTCACGTTTCATCGGAGAGAATGGAGGAGGGGGGGGGCGAAACCTTCGGCAATCCCAGTGAAGTTTCATGAAAATTGCACCAGTTTATTTTTAATAAAAATAAAATGTGTAGACTTATCATTTTAAAGGGGTCAAGTTTGAATGTAATTGCGCACACCGACAGTATTTAAAAAAAAATAAAACTTTGCTTTTGTTATGGTTTAGAAGCCCTGAAGAAAATAATTCCCCTCAGTTCCTATGTCAGCTTTAGTGATGCAGCGTGGAGGATTTTTTAGGAAAGGAAGGAGAGGATGTTCTGGGAAGGAAAAAAGATATGAGAGTGTGTTGCAATTGGGGATCAGTGAGACCAGGAGGACGAATGATTCCATCCCTGCACGATAATTTTCTGAGAGAGCTCTGCTGGAGACGTCAAAAGGTCTCCCTCAGTCAGTATCTCCAGAATCCGACCTGTCACGCAGTTGGTAGGCAGAATTTTTCGTCGCTAAGACCCGGACAAACCTCACCTCATGAACCCGGGCACCCCTTTTAAGTCACCAAACATAGCGAACCACTCGGGGTGACCTATGGCAAAGGCATTAATTATCCTATAAATGTTTCCCGGGGCGGCGGAACCCATAAGTCGTACAATGAAATACCAACCAGTATTTTTTTAAATTATCGCATTTGCAGAGTAAGAGGGGACTGAGTGCGGGTGTTCAAAAACCAGTTAGAAAAACTTTTATTTAAAGTTAAGATATCGATCTACTAAGTAAAACGATTTGCATGTAACGATTTTTTATAAAAAGTACGTTTAATCAAATGGTCGATTAAGGAGAAATGAAAATAAAATTTGAAATGGTTTGTAAACCCGACAAAACAAATGAGCAACTTATTTTGCAAGGACCCGTTGTTTCACAGAAATTAAAGTATAACATAAAGATGCAAACAACGAGTACCTAATTACCTAAGTAAAAATTAATGTGTTTTGATTTTTTTTTGTTACTCAAAGGTATATGAATTGTACCTATGAGTTCTCTTAAGTCGTCCATGTGGATTTAGCAATAGATATATTCTTATTTATTATATTGAGTATTTTTAGACTGAATTGTATATAGACACTTAGCTCAGTTGATAGAGCTGTTGCCATGAAAGCAGAAGGTCCTGGGTTCGAGTCCCTGAAGGGCCAATATATATTTGTATGATTTTTCTGTCTCCAAATTTTCGATTGAGTTTCGCTTATATTGTCTTCATTTAATTAAATATTACAATTTGAGGTTTCACTAATAAAGTTAGAAATAAATGAAATAATTTTTTATTTTTAAAATTTCGAGAAGCACACCTCCACTGGACATCTGAACTGACCTAGTTCGCCCACGGATAGTCCGGAACGTATAATGAGGCAGGCCGCTGAAAGCACGGGGCGGATGGGTGGGCGGACGGGGTAGGCAGGGGCGGGGGCCGCCCTAGAGAAAAATTGGCTTTTGTCGGCTGAGAATGAAAAACCGAACCACCAGTGAAAGGAGCAGAAATGAACGCACCAGGGATACAAAAGATTATATTTCTATTTGAAAGAATGACCTTTTTAATGAAGAACAAAAGTTTTATTTTTAATTCTTGGAAGAATTACAAGTCCTATTGAAAATTGTAACTACTATCTTTAGATAAAGGTTATATATCTCCTAAAAATAGCTTCAAAGTTTAAAAAAGTGAAAGCTTCTACAAAAATTAAAGCTTCGTGATCAATAACTAGGCGATAGAGGCAGTGGAACTCTAGGAAGGCTCTATGAACAATAGAGGCGATGGAACTCTAGGAAGGCTCTACTAACAATAGAGGCAGTGGAACTCTAGGAAGGCTCAATTAACAATAGAAACAGTGGAACTCAAGGAAGGCTCTATGAACAATACAGACTATAGCATTCTAGGAAGGCTCTATGAACAATAGAGGAGATGGAACTTTATGTGGATTCTATTAACAGTGGAGGCAGTGGAACTCTAGGAAAGCTCCATTAACAATAAAGACAGTAGAGTTGGAGTTGGAGTGGAGTACAAATTAAAAAATATGTTTACACAAAATAATTGTGCTTTAGTAGAATACTAGCGCATACCTGTGTCAAATAGATATTATATTAGTAAATTGACACTTTCTTAAAAATGAAAAAGCGCAGACCCTTGAAAAATCCCAAAATATGACCTTACTACTCGCCAGGATTAACCATAAGAAATATAAACAGAAGAAATAAACATTTCAAAAATAGAGTATAAATAATTTTCTTGGGAAAAAACATTACTTTATAAGTAGGTACTTTATCGCTTGTCTAAATACTTGACACAATCAGTTCTTATTTTGAAAATGACACTTAAATTTGAGTTCACTAAACGAGAGTGACAATAACTTATAGACAGACTCACAACTGACTATAGTTTGTTTGGTATTAGCGCTTAGTAGTATAACAATTAGATTAAAAAAAAACATAAACACATACATAAATCTAAAGCTACACATATTTTTTATTGTTTTATTTATTTTGGCGCAATAACTTATATTTTACAACATCATTTTTTGATAATTGATATTTCTAATAGATATAACTGTTATAATACCTTACTGTTTATATTTTATGAATATTTTCGTAGTTTGTAAACAATTTCTACTTACGATTACGATATATTCGAAAAAAAATATTTTAAAATAATCATTTTCATCTTTTCGAATTCATACGTCGTCGTTGTGAAAAAACAAGTAAAATATAACCTCATCATTACCTGCATGCTTCTGTATTCCTTCTAACAGGTCTCCAGGGAATAAGTTTGAAAAACATCAAAGTAAAGCCATAAAAAAATAACAAAACAAATGTGTAGGTTCGAATAAACAAATATAAAAACGTTGGATAAATGTAAATGGCAACTCAGCTATCCCATAGGGGCCATCTAGGTTTGTTTGCCCTATTGGCTTATCGAAGGAAAGTCTAAAAAGAATTTCAAAGTCAAATAAATGTAAAGGGATATTACCTTATATCTTGTGCGAATAGAAAGAACATATTTAAAATACTTACGCATTTTTAAATAAAAAAAATCAATTGTATTTGTATGTACATATGGTAATTGAATAACCTACACCAGATCCGTATTCGACTTCTTATTTTTTGGCTTGTACATCTAATTGTGGCATTAGTAAGTCGCTAAGTTGTTTAACCCCTTGGGCCTCGACCACGTTTTGTCAGAGGGTCAAAATATTTTCGCTTTGCAGTAAAATCCAAATAAATGGAATACTTTTGGTACGTTTTTGAACTATAAATATTTTTCATGCTAAACATAAAGTTATAAATACGATAACGAAAAAAAAAAACAACAAATGTATTACAAATTTTATTGCCCTTTACCTTATCGTTCCATTTAAAAATGATTAATAAAAATATCCCAAAATGTCGTTTTTTTTTTCAAATGCGATCCGTAGGTTTGGTTTAATTTTTTTTCTCTTTATAGGGTTAACTTTTACATTTCACGGCGTGGTGTTTTGTCTTTCTAACTCCGTTTATATTACATTTTTCACTACATCAGTAATAGAGATACAACACTTTCTACGAGACCTATATGAGTTGCTCGGAAAAGCAAAATTGATCTGAGGGGTTAAGTAGTGTTAGAGTGAGACAGCAAAAAATGAGCCTTTATATTTATACTGTAATGCGTTATCACCAAGTCTCTTTCTACGAAGATCATCGTACTAGCTAGACGTTCTTTCGTCATGCTAGTTGTTAAATATTTGTTATCAGTCAACTACATAAACAGAAACATTTACTAATAGTTACCTTCCTCATAATAAATTCCTAAAGCTCGATCACATTTTTGTTTTTTCTTTTACATGAGCTCCACACAGGAGGTTTTGAGGAAAATAATTTCTTTCAGGGTCTGTGTCATCATTGGGGATGCTGTGTGGAGGGTTTTTAAAAGGAAAGGAAGGAGGGGAGAGTTATGAGAAGGATAAGGGTGTAAGGGGTGGGTAGGAATCAGGGGTTCAGTGTTTCCTGGACATCCGCCTCCAAGTCCTAGACAAACCTCACCCCATGAACACGGACACCCCTGATAAATCACCAAACGTAGCGAACGGGTGACCTATGGCAGAGGTGTTGGTTATCTAGTAAAGGTTCCCGGGGCAGCGGTACCCGCCTCCCAAATTGTAAACATATCGGGAAGTGGGTAGATTCCATATCCGAGAATTCGCTTCATTTATACATTCATTCAACTTAGAAAACAAAAGTGAAATTGAAATAGATTTACATATTTCAAAAATAAGACAGGACCTCACAATTCAAATCTCTTGTTAACATGGATAAAGTTTGATGCAGTAAATCAAGTCATAACAACAAACCCAAAAACGAATTAGATTTTGAGGAACGCAATTAAAAAATATGAATCTTTAAATCAATTCAATAAGGTTTTTGAAAAAGCAGGAACAATGGCATCGTATCAAAATGAATCTAAAAACAAAATTTAGTTGTTTAAAAAAAACATTTTTTAATTAAACCTCGACAGCAGAAATTTAATAAAAAAAATATTAATATATTAAAACGGAAGTTCAAAATTTAATTAGCAAGCTTTTTGAATAACAGAAATGTATTTGTCAGAGTAGGGATGCCTCGGCTACAGAATGGTTTCAATTTTACGGCTATGCAGCGTTCGGATCTAAAAACAAAAAGCTTAAAAACAAAGCCTTCATATTCGTAGCTTAAAAATATCGGCATCGGGGATATTCGTAACGATTGCGAAACCAATATAAAACATTCGATAACCGAATTGTTATTCTTTCACTACCATATCCAACTTTTTATTTCTTATACAAGAATTTAGATATACATGTATAGTATACATATAAACCAATTTAGATATTGTAGATATATATTTGAAACCGTGCTATTTATACAATGCTATATTTTTTACATCAGAAGTTACGAATTCTTTTTATGGTCTCGATGGAACGAAATTCCCCGTCCAATATTTATTTTATTATCTTGAAACAGGAAAAAATTCATACAAGAATATGATAGTGGTACTGAGATCTTTTCAGTGTTATAACTTCTGTATGTTTTATGGAGATTTATTACGTACTGTGGACATTTTATGTTGCTAACTGAATAATTTCTCAAATCTTTACAGATATTAAATCAAATATTCATTTACTTGGTATTGTACTAAAATGAATAAACATAACTGTATTTAGTATCATTTTATAAAACCCCTTTAATGATGCTATTGTTGAAAAAGTTACTGTACTAATTTATCTCAATTTTTACCCAGCAAGAAGATTTTTTAAATCCGATAAATTATGAACACTGAAGTAATAAACTTACTTCACTTGTGTAGGAGATATAACGTTTTTTCCATTTATTTAAAATTGTGAACATGATTAATACACATTGAGGGAAATAATTCCAGTCATTGGGGCTCAATGACTGGAAAGGCCACGGTGGAACATTTTCCTGCTGGGGGATGTGGGCCTATAAAATACCGTGATACGCCATCTTGCAATAACATCAGCAACATTTCCAGTAAGTCCTACTCCTTAGCGTCCTAGAGTGGTCATTATGATCCCGCGAGTCCCGGGCAATATGACCACTGACCCTAACATCGTGGTCGTAGCAGATAAGGAGAGGGCGAATGGCGAGTTTCCGGCGCCATAAAACCGGATCAGCTCAGCTAAGGGAAGGTAACCCCTACAGAAAAATCCCTGGAGAAGGCAACGGGAAACCACTCCAGTATATTTTCCCAGCAAATCACTATGGAGAGAAACCAACCAATGGCCCCGAGTCCCGGGCGGCCCTTAAATGGGCCAGGGGTGCGAAGAATCTCCCGGCTCAAAATAGTGAATTCAAATATAAGATTAGGAACATGGAATGTTAGAAGTTTATACAGCGGTAAATTGGATAATACGATACAGGAAATGGAAAGATTAAAAGTGGATATTCTTGGAATTAGTGAACTGAGATGGACTGGCAGCGGCATACACCAACATGAGAAGGGAAATCTATACTACTCAGGAAGTGACCCGCAGGACAAAAATCGTCGAAACGGAGTTGCTATATTTGTCATGGAGAAGTATGTAAAATTTGTTAAGAATTTTGTACCCATCTCGGACAGAATAATATTATTACAATTACACTGTCAACCCATCAACATTAATATTATTCAAGTGTATGCACCAACAGCGGAAGTGAGATATGATGGTGATGTGGAATCTTTTTATGACTCACTAGCCAGTACATTGCAAAGTTTGAAAGGAGGAGAAGTCAATTTTGTCATTGGAGACTTAAATGCCAAAATTGGTGAAGGTCGCCGCTCTCATATAGTTGGTGAATATGGCTTAGGCATAAGCAATCAAAGAGGTGATAGACTATATGAATTCTGCCAGGATAAAAATATGGTTGTATTAAATACTTGGTTTAAACTCCCGAAAAGAAGGCTTTATACATGGAGATCACCTCAGGATGGAACAATCTATGATATTGTCAGGAACCAAATTGACTATGTGTTAGTAGACCATAGATTCAGGAACTCTGTAAAGAGAGTCACCACGTACCCTGGTGCGGACATTGGTTCTGACCATGTTTTGTTAACTGCCGATATTGTTTTATGCTTAAAACAAATAAAAAAGCCCAAAAACAAAATTAAAATGGATATCTCGAAACTCCAAGAAGAAGTGGTCAGAAATAAGGTATCTCAGACTTTGAACGATAATATTAGACTACTCCCTCGTGATCCATCAATAGAAATACAAACACAGTGGGATAACCTGAAGTCAGTTATATGTGAAACCTGTGATACAAATTTGAAAGCTGATAAGCAAATTAGAAAAAAGAATTGGATGACTGACCACATTTTGAACTTAATGGATGAGAGACGTAAACATAAACATAATGAGACACAATATAAAAACTTACAAAGAACGATTAGATGTGAAATTAAAAAAGCCAAAGAAGAATGGATGAAGTCACAGTGTGAAGAACTAGAGTCGTACAGTCGTAGTCACAATGCATTTAAACTTCACAAAAAATTGAAGGAAATTACAGGCACTTCTAGAAGAATTACTCCATCATGTTTAGTTGACGATTCCAATAAATTGATATTGGATGAAAAAGATATTTTACAAACATGGGAAAAGTATATTCATGATACATTCAAAGATATTAGACCTGACATTAATATTCCTAACGATCAATTGCATGGACCATCGATTTTAAAATCAGAAATTCTTCATGCGATAAAGACTTCAGAACATAGAAAAGCGTGCGGACCAGACGATATTCCAGTTGAGGTGTTGAAGCTCTTTGATAATGAAAATGTTGACTACCTGTTGAGATTATTTAACTCTATATATGACACAGGGAATATACCCCAAGATTGGCTAAAATCCACCTTCGTGACATTACCTAAAAAACAATACCCTAAGAAGTGCAGTGACTATCGATTAATAAGCTTGATGAGTCATGTCCTTAAATTATTCCTTAAAATAATACATGCCAGGATACGCGATAAGTGCGAGCAGGACTTAGATGACACTCAGTTTGGCTTCAGAAATGCGTTCGGTACGCGTGAAGCATTATTTTCTGTCGACGTACTATTGCAAAAGTGTCGTGACCAAAGAAAGGAAGTCTTTGCCTGTTTTATTGACTACGAAAAGGCATTTGACAGGGTAAAACATGCTGACCTAATGAAAATGCTTGCGGATTGGAACGTTGACACCAAAGACCAGAATTTCATTAAAAACCTGTATTGGTTCCAAACAGCAGAAATAAGACATGGGAATGAGAGATCTAATGCAATCGCCATTCAGCGTGGAGTACGACAAGGATGTATCCTGTCGCCACTATTATTTAATCTTTATTCCAACTATGTCTTCAAAAGAGCCCTAAGTAATACCCAGAAGGGTCTCAAGATCAACGGAGTTGTCATTAATAACATAAGATATGCAGATGATACTGTATTACTAGCTGACAGTATCAGTGACCTCCAAGACCTATTAGATCTTGTTAATAATGCTGGTGAGCAATTGGGCCTAACAATCAACGTCAATAAAACTAAATGGATGACTTTTGGACGACTAGATCACTCTGGATCAATGATTCAGTTAAATGGTTGTAATGTCGAAAAGGTGGAGAGATTTAGATACCTCGGCAGTATCCTCACGGAGAATCTTGACCCAGATATAGAGATTAGGTGCAGAATTGAAGCAGCAAGAACTGCATTCATAAAAATGAAATCCCTCTTCTGCAATGACAATATAAGCTTAAAATTAAGGCAGAGAATGCTAAAATGTTATGTGTGGTCGGTCTTGCTGTATGGTTGTGAAACATGGACCTTGAAAATAAATACCATGAACAGGTTAGAGGCTTTCGAAATGTGGCTTCACCGGAGAATGCTCAAGGTCCCATGGACCGACATGATTACCAACATAGAAATTCTCAGGCGGGCTAGAGCAGATAGGGAACTGCTTACATTAATTAAAATCAAGAAAATTTCATATCTGGGTCATATACTTCGAGGGGAGAAGTATCACTTGCTCCATTTAATATTGAAAGGCAAGATAGAGGGTCGCCGAGGGCCTGGTAGGAGACAAATGTCTTGGCTGCGAAACATACGAGAGTGGACCGGCATTAGAAGTGTGGAGAAGCTATTCCGGGCAGCGCAAGACAGAGAGACCTTTTCAAGAGTGATCGCCAACGTCGGGGGGACCTGATAAGGCACATAAAGAAGAAGAAGAGGGAAATAATTGCGTGAACTGAAAATAAAAGCAAGGATTTCAAATTAACAGATTTTCACTTGTTATTTCACAGAAAAATACAACTTTACGCCCGAATAATCTGGCTAAGACGAAATTACATCTGGAAAAGGCCCCTAAAATTTCCAATTTGGCTAGGATTTAAAAGATCAACATGAATGTCAGCCAAAAAAAAACAATAGAAAAGATCCATCAATAGTGACACCAATGATAGAAATTCTCCAATCCCAGATGATTCTGGTAGATTCAGGTGAACTAATACCGGGGAATTAGCGATCCAACCCTCCCCTCCCCCTCCACAACCCCTCCTCTTTCCACCTCAATTCCCAGGATATAAATTAAAAAGAATTGCCCCGATAAAGTGCGGTTCAAAAAATCAAGTTTTAAAGGTAAAAATGTGGGCTTGTTACGGGGGAAAACTTTTAAATGAAAATTTATTTTACAAAAAATCACCATCCAGAAAGCAAATCAACTACCAATTACTTTACTATACAGCAGAAAATTGTCTTCCAAAGCAGAAAAAATATCAAACTGTGAGCTTTGGCGTCTTGAAAGTCACCTAACTTTTAAGAATGGGATTTCAAGCATTCAACTTTTTCCAAGTCACAATATTACCTCCACGACAAGCTAATTAATACAAATTATGTTTAGCCCGTACGATCGAATACTCCTCGCATGTACTATATAATATAATAATATGTATACGAGTTTTCCAAAATCTTGGACGTTCTTCATGTATTCGTTTTTTTTTTTAATATTTATGAATGAATTTTTTAGAATTCTTTTAATTTAATTAGCTTCGTTCAAACATTCTACAATCCACGTGAGCCGTTTGCAGCTAACAAATATATAAAAAAACGGTCAAAAGGGTAAAATAAAGCGAATAAAATAAATAAATACTATAATAATGTAAGAATTCGGGTCTTTCCATCAATGTTGGCATGACAGTACACAGAGGTCTTGTAGAACAATATCACCATATATCTACACTACAAAAATTGTAATCTGACAGTTAGATAAGGGAATCTTTCAAATGTTACTGTTGTAATTGGTCATTTTGAAGAACCAATTAAAAGGGTCGTTCTTCCACGCTTTTGCATCCAACTCATCTATAAATATAATGAATTATACAACATCGTATTCAATGCAGAATTATTAATAATAACCAAATTCGATTTTAATGATTGCGACAGCCTGGACGACAGAAAAAAAACACAATATCAAATTATGCCCATTTTTATTCGAGTATTTATTACCAAAAATAAAAAAGGGAATTTATTCATCGTTTGTTACCCTTGAAAAAATAATTAAATTGGTGTATTGCAGACTGATATTCATATTTAAACATCAAGGTATTCACCTATACATGTTCAATCAAACAAAAGGTCTTTAAAAAAAAATTTAAAAATGGGTGCGAACGAAAATTTAACTATGAATTTTCTGTTTTCCGGGTAGACGCAAACAATTTCGTCACCTTACCACTCTCCTATTGCAAGATTTTTATCAATTTCATGAAAATAATTCATATTTTTCATTTCATCAATTATATTATAACCTATTTGTAAAAAACTTTAACTTTGTGGCTCGCCATAATTCACGATAAAAAAACATATAAATTTGTTTAAGACCACTTTTATTTTAAAAAGACTCTACCGGTTTCGGAAGCACACTTCCTTCGTCAGGAGAATATTGTAACTTTTTTGTTTATTTTTTTTAAAGAAAGACAAACATTTCTGGGTTACGAATAACCCAACAATGTTTGAAAATCTCCTACTACCACCACAGAAAGCCGAAAATGTCGCTTGTGTTGTGATGGAGGACTTAGCCAGCCGAGGAATCGAAAATGCGACGCCCGGGTGGGATCCAAGCGCTCTGCCCACTCAACCACTGACCTATTATACCTACAGAATATTGTCAGATATACAAATTTTAGGTGTTTGAATGGGAGGTAAGCAAAGGGGTGGGAGTAAGAAGCGCTTGAAATCAGAAAATCCCTAAATGACAGTTCTAGTATTTTGAATAATCAAATTAATTTATCGTTTAGTACCATTCTAAATATTTTTCCAATAAACCGCTCTGTTCTTACCGGAAATCCCACAATTACCCCCACCTCTTTGCTTACCTCCCATTTAAATACTTAAATTTTGTATATCTAACAATATTCTCTATCATAGGTTAGTTATAATATTCTCCTGACGAAGGAAGGGTGCTTCCGAAACCGGTAGTGTTTATAAAAAAAAAGTGGTCTAAAACAAATTTATATGTTTTTTTCATTGTATATCATTACCAACCTTCTTTATTTTCGTAAGCAAAGAATCTTTAAAAAAAATTGTTATTATTTATTTTTTAATCCACACTTTTGGTTCATTCAAAATATTCGATCAAATTAAAAAAAAAACACTGTCATAACAAGACAGCCGCGAGTATTGCTGGCAAAGTTGGGGTGTTGTTAGGAATGATGTGGCGGGTTGGAGAGGAGGAGCGGGTAGAGGCGGCGCGGCGGGTGGGATGGATCGATATTCACAGGGGTAGGTACCGGAATATACAGCCTGCGAAGGCTACAGAGCTGGGAGGCCGTGTAGGCCATTCACAAATTAGGCGACGCCTCGTGGCCGATTCTAGACATTTGAATGAACGCAAATATTTTTGAATTCATAAAATCGTGAAATTTATAAATCGGTTTTTTAATTGTATTTTACCCCTGATAAGTGATTTAGCGTGCTTTAAATGGCTTTTTTGGTTTGATCCAAATTTAAATAGAATCATTTATTATTGTGATTTATTTATGGGGTATTATGCCATGTTCCGCTACCTTCTTCTTTGGCAACTGTAACGCTGTCCGAAACTTGACTAAAGAAGGAGGTAGCAGCGCAACACGTCAGAATAACCCCAAAAATAAATTACGATAATACTTTTGGTCGCGAAAATCTCGTCACGTCATTCATCGCTTTAATATAAGAAGCCCTATTTAGTAATGTAAAGTGGACCTACTTTAAACAGCATATCGATGTTACAGTGATTTATATTTGGGGTATTTTGTTGTGTTCCGCTACCTCCTTCTTTAGCCAACTTTCACACACTGCCCTGATGATGGACCCTGTAAGGCTGTCCGAAACGTTGGATAAACAAGGAGGTAGCGCAACACGGCATAATACCTACCACAAAAATAAATCATTATAATTCTTTTAGCCGTACAAATCTAAAATCAGATCAGCATATCGTTGGCTTAAAGCCAATACATCGTATTTTCACCATTGGCGAAAATTAGTTAAAAGGTCAACCCAAAAATGTTCCAAAAAATTATGTCATTTTTAATTTATTATGCACGCTATTCTCATTCCAAATAGTGGATTAAAGAAAAAAACATGGTTTCATTACATCTATTATCAAAATATGATATTTGCATATTTGAAAGCTCTAAAATCAAATTAACAAGAAATTCAAAATATTGACTCTCTCGTTTTCTAGAGATACAGTACCAAAGATTTAAGTCATCGAAATGCATGATTGTTAAAAGAATTTATAATATTCGAATAGGGACGGTTTCTCGTGGGAGTACGCTTGATTATTTAGTCCGATACGTGCAAAACGGCAGCTTATCAGCAAAAAAAATAAAACTAAAACCGTTGGATTATTTAAGGTCATTTTTTTAATATCAAATTTAATTACATATAAAAATGTATGTGAGGTAAAATATTGATGCTCGTGTGAGAAATATGGAGTTTCATAAAGAATGCAAGGATGATGTAAGCTTAATGAGATCAAGAAAGATGCTCAGATGGTAGAGCCAATGAATGAAGAAAGGGATGTAACAGTGGAAGAAGTTTTGAACGCCCGAGGAAGACAAGGCACGATCAAGCGAATCAGATACTTGAGTCGGGACATGTACTTAAGTCAGAATAATAAAAAAGAATTAATAAGACGACGCACGTATGAATGATGCAAGGAATGTGTGCCAAATGTATGTTTGACGGTACATCCTCTATGCCTATCCCTGCGAGGAAACGCTGAGGTTAGGAAGTTATCAATCAACAAAGCACATTTTTTGTTTATTAGAAGCAGAAGACGACCGCCGTAGTCCAGTGGCTAAGACTCTTGACTCACAATCCGGAGGTCGCGGGTTCGAACCCGGCGAGCGCAAATAAATTTTATTTGATTAATTTGTGTTATTTCACAATTAATTCATTTAAAATAATATATAGTATATTTGCGGCACGTTCGAGAGTGGAAGATACTATCAGTATCGCCCTGGTGTAAGACCACCATTCAGAATTGAAACGTTGCTTGAAAATGGCTTTAGCCGTGTTTGGTGACCAGATCTGAATAGCCAGGTACTTCCCAACCTTCCTCTTCCCCACATCCTTCCCCTAACCACTACATTTCAGCCTCACAACATACCCCAATTGGGGATGCCATAGTCTCACTCGCTCCAGACGGGAGCAGTTGAGATTTTTGTGCGGTATTAACTGTAAAACAAAAAAAAAAAAGAAGAAAAAATCAGGTCAGCAAATAAAAACAATTTTCTTGAATGCTGTTTTTTTACGTACTTATGAACACTTACTATATATTTCACTTTTGTTGCTTAATTGCAAACAAACGAGATTATTTAAAAGGAAAACAGAAAAAGCAATCAACTTATGTAAATAAAAGAATTATTACAAGTCTCATTTTCGTAAAGTTTTAAAATTAAATCAGCATTGTCTTAGCAGTTTGCCATAGTTCCTGAACGTGGGTGGGCTTCCCCACAGAATAGAACTTTGTGTAAGACTGTGAGGTGCATCACAAATACAAATACACGGGGATGAATTCGGCACACATTCAGCGGGATTCTGATTGAATTGGGACTGCAGTAAAACTTTCACTGGGATTTATTTTAATGGAAATTAAGATTGAATTTCAGAGAGAAAATCAATATCATTTCAGAGTGCGGACGTTTAAAGAGATTGAAACAATAAATATGTACTGTAATAATGGTTTATGAAGGAATGACACGAGAAAATTCCAATGGCGGTGAAATTTTGGATTTTTAAAATAATTATACATGGTTAATCTTTACAGAGTAAAAAATTCTGTTCATAAAGCAACAAAAATACTTTCCAATGTTTTTTTCCAGTAATTTTAAAAGCAACATAATATGTACATTGTACATCAGTCTAACTTAAATTTCTTTTGGATACCTAAAAGCACCATATTATTAGAATTTAAATCGATGTCAGGAAGTACTGTTAAACTATAAATATTATTTATCTATGTACGTTTGTTTCACAAATTTATGAATTTTAAATGATCGAAAAGAGATCACTATGAGGCTTGACAAATAAAATAATATTTTGTTTTGGACCATTTTATTAGAAATTATATATTTTTCAACAAATTTCGGTTATTTTAACCTTTAGAACAACCCTAGAACAGAATGATTAAAAAAAATAACCCACGTCAATACGAGATTTTTCTTTTTTCCAATGGTCATATCATATTAAACAAGATAATGATAATTTTAATTAATTAAATAAGATAGCTGTTAGAGATTTTCAATCAATATAATATATTAGCAAGTTCCCGGCATGAGTTGCTATTCCACTTAATAAATAAATTGTTTTTCCCTACAGGTCCTTTCCTATTCGTCCCGTTCCCCTTCCGCCTCCCCTTCCTCTTCCGCGTCCCCTTCCATTCCATACATTCAGTCCCGATACATCCAGTTTTCAAAAAGATCGCGTGCCACGCAAATTTCATAATGCCAAAGCTCATCAGTATATATATATAGAACCCTTCGCGGGCGTGCTCACAACAACTCTCAAAATTTTCATCCCTATCGGATGAACGGTTTAGCAAGGCATAATTTCATGACGGCATAGTCACTATTATACATAGAAAGCATCACGGGCATGCGCACATAAAATTCCCAAAGTTTCGTCACAATCGGATGAATGGTTTAGCAACGCACAGACATATCAATTATATACCCTCAAGCAAGAATATTTTGATTTTTATATATATGTAATGGCAATATATTCCATTTAAATTTGAATCCTGTAGTGTCAGTTGGAATACTTGGAATGTAATTATCAATTGTCACTTGTTTTATTTTCTATTATTTTATTATAAATAAACTTAAATGTCGTTTCTTTGTTAAACTTTGCAACACAAGTGTTTTATTTATAAATCAATAGAAAAGAATTAAATCATATTATAAAACGACATTTTTCGTAACCACAAATGGAGAAACTTCAATTTGAATTTACGCTACTACCTGGAGGCGATGGCAAGTCAAATATTATTAGCATTACAAAAATAGTCACAAGTGATGAAAAAGTGTTTACAATACCAGAAATGTTACAATCCGCCAGCCATCACAAGGAAATTATGAAAAGTGGTGCTTTTGGCAAAGTAAAAAATAGTTTAAAAAAAAGATACCAGGTTAGAAGAGTCTGGGTAACAATGACAGAAGAACTAAAAAAAACATATGTAGACGAAGATGGAAACCTACAGTTCGGAGACCAATACCTCGAAGAATTGGAAGAAGAAAGTTTACAAGTACATCAAAAAGAAGATACACTGGGAAGATTGATGGTAAAATTAATGGAAGATAAGCAACAGAGCCTCAAAAACATTGCTGAGAATTTTGCTATAGAAAAATTCTGTAGTAAAAATACAAATGCAAGCCAGTGGATAGAAGTGTTTGAAAAAGAATGTTTACGATTTGATGTGACCATGGATGAAAAAAAAATAGAAATACTAAGATTGTTCATGGATAAAAGTTGTGTAGATTGGTATAGTTCCATGATTATTAAACTAACAATGAACTCAGAGTGGTCAACATGGAAAAACAAATTCTGTGAATCATTCGCAAACAAAGGATGGAACCCTGTCACCTACGCACTATTATTTAGATACAAAGATGGTTCTCTGTTGGATTATGCTATGAGAAAAGAAAAACTTCTATTGGATATGAGAAGATCAATCGACACCGGTACTTTGATAGATCTTTTGCTTCCGGACTACCAGAATTCATACTTAACAAGATCGATAGAGAAGGATTACAAGATACTGTGGATTTATTTAATGAAATAAACAAGTATGAACATATGGTCAACAAAAAAAGATTCATGAATAGGAGAACATTTGGGAATGCAGAATATAATAAAAATGAGGATAAAAAGCCATGTAAAATTTGTGAAAAATTGAATAAGGGCACTCGTTACCACCCTGAAGCCACATGCTGGTTCAAAACAAAAGAGGATGAAAAATTTAAGAGAAATTCCATTAAACATGTAAACAATTCAGTGATAGAGACTGAGATAAATGAAAATGATCAAAAAAACTAATAGTAACACCATTAATCAAAGTCAAACTATTACTAAATGATGAATTAAAAATATACGGAATTTATGATTCGGGTTCAAATGTTTCTCTAATTAATTCTAAGTTTTTGAAACTAAAAAGAAAAGGAAACAATTTGAATGAAGCAAATTTAGTAACGATTAATGGTGTTAAAAAAACGAGTGGTTTGACAACGTTGAAGATTAAAATTTTTGAATTGGAGAAAAATGTTGATGTGTACATTATTGATGAACACAATTTTAAGTATGATTTTTTGATTGGATTAGACATGATAAAAGACTTCAAACTAATCCAAAGTGAAGACTTACAAATATCACACAAAATCTGCCTGAATAATACAAATAAAAAAGAAGAAAATTCTACAAATATGAAAACAAATACTGAATTTAAACATTCTGAAAATAAGAACATTATAGAAAAACACCAAATTAATTTTAATGAACATGTTAAAGAAGAAGATTTTAAAATAACAATAAATCATTTAAATAATGATCAAAAAACAGAAATAAATGAACTAATAGGCAAATACACATCAGTGTTTGCGAAAAGTAAATACGATGTTGGTACTGTTAATGGATATGAAGCGAAGATAGACTTATTGGTGGATAAATATTGTAGTAAGAGGCCTTACAGATGCAGCGTAGAAGATAAAAAGGAAATAGAAGAGCAAATAGCAAAATTAATAGACAATAAACTGATAGAAGAGTCGTACAGCCCATTTGCTGCACCTGTCACTCTAGCATTTAAAAAAGAAGAAAACAAAAGATCCAGATTATGCATAGACTTCAGAGACTTAAATAAAATAGTAATACCTCAAGCTCAACCATTTCCATTGATTGAAGACCTAATGACAAAGACCAGAAATTGCAAATTTTTTTCAACGCTGGATATAAACTCAGCTTTTTGGTCTATTCCGTTGCGGATTGAAGACAAAAAAAAAAACAGGATTTGTAACACAGGAGGGGCATTATCAGTGGACCTGCCTACCTTTTGGATTAAAGACCTCTCCGGCAATTTTTCAGAGGATATTAAGCAATATATTGAGAAAATATAAACTAACCGATTTTGCTGTCAATTACATAGATGACATACTTATATTTTCAAAAACTTTTGCTGAACACATCGATCATTCAACAAAGTTGCTGAATGCAATCAAAACTGAAGGTTTTAGATTAAAATTTACAAAATGCACATTTGCATCAGACATGGTAAAATATCTGGGTCATATAATTCAGAATAATTCAGTCAAGCCAGTAAAGGATAATTTGATTTCAATAAAGAATTTTCCTATTCCAAAAACACATAAGAATGTGAGACAATTTCTAGGAAAAATCAACTTTTATCATGAGTACATTCCGAAGAGTGCAATAATACTAGATCCTTTGCATAACTTACTAAGGAAAAACCAAAAGTTTATTTGGACTGATAAATGCCAAAATGCCTTTGAAACGATGAAAAACCTACTATGCTCACAACCAATCCTGGAAATTTTTGATCAAGATTTACCAATTAATATATATACAGATGCTTCTCTAGAAGGCCTTGGAGCTATTTTAAAACAAACACAGTCTGATGGGAAAGAAAAACCTGTAGCTTACTTTTCGAAAAAACTAAATGGTGCCCAGAAAAAGAAAAAAGCAATTTACTTAGAATGCTTAGCTATAAAAGAAGCAGTGAGATACTGGCAATACTGGTTGATAGATAAACCATTTACAGTTTATTCAGATCACAAACCACTGGAAAACATGAATCTCAAATCTAGAACCGATGAAGAGCTAGGTGATTTAACATATTATCTTTCTCAATATGACTTTAACATAAAATATGCTCCAGGAAAACAAAATTTGGAAGCTGACTGTCTAAGCAGAAACCCAGTGCTGGAATCAAATGAAAATACAGATGAGCAATTAAAAATTGTCAACTTAATAAAATTAGAAGATATCTTAAAAGATCAGGTAAAAAATGAGAAGATACAGTGCAGAAGAGATAAATTGATATCGAAAAATAATGTTTATTACAAGAAAGTAAAAAAAAAGAGAAAAAATAATTCTATCAGAAAAATTCAGCATAGACTTTATCAGAAATGTTCATACAGAACTAGGTCACATAGGAATTACACAAATGCAAAAAATGATAAGCTCATGGTACACAGCAGAAAACATGACAAATAATATAAAGAGAACCTGCGAAAGTTGTGCAGTATGTTTAAAGAACAAATCAAGAGGTGAAAATAAATATGGATTGATGTCCCACTTGGGTCCCGCAACAAAACCTTTTGAAATATGTTCCATTGATACAATAGGCGGTTTTGGGGGTTCACGATCAACAAAGAGATACTTGCACCTGTTATCAGATCATTTCACGAGGTTTGCATATATTTTGACGTCAAGAACTCAAAATACCAATGATTTCATCAAACTCTTAAACTCCACAGAAACTAATGACATTGGCATGATACTCTCAGACCAATACCCGGGTATCAATTCTAGAGAATTCAAAAAATTTTTGGATGAAAAAAATATTCCAATAATTTTTACTGCAGTGAACTCACCTTTCTCAAATGGATTAAATGAAAGATTGAACCAAACGCTGGTCAATAAAATTAGATGCAAAATCAACGAAAATGACTCAAAAGTAGCTTGGACAACTATAGCGCATAATTGTGTAAAAAACTATAATGAAACGGAGCACACTGTTACTGGATATGCGCCACTGTACCTACTTGACGGCACAGATGTTACGATTTTGCCAAATGAGTTAAAACTTAAGAAGACCGGCATCGATTTGATTCAAGAGAGAAAAAAAGCTCTAGAAAATACTATGAAGTCACATAATTACAACAAGATAATTTACGATAAAACCAGGAGACACTTTGACTTCAAAGTTGGTGATATTGATTTTGTGGAGAATGGAAACAAACTTAACAGGAAGAAGCTCGACGAATTGAGAATCGGACCATACAAAATCATAGAAAAATTATCAAACTTAATTTACAAGATAAACACTGGTCGAAAAAAATTTGAATCAAATTTTTTCCACATCTCGAAGTTAACTCCAGCACCTTTATTTATGAACCATGAAGAGGACATCGAAGATGAGTGAAAATTTTGCAGTAATTTTCTTTCCAGGGGGAGGGGAGATGTAATGGCAATATATTCCATTTAAATTTGAATCCTGTAGTGTCAGTTGGAATACTTGGAATGTAATTATCAATTGTCACTTGTTTTATTTTCTATTATTTTATTATAAATAAACATAAATGTCGTTTCTTTGTTAAACTTTGCAACACAAGTGTTTTATTTATAAATCAATAGAAAATAATTAAATCATATTATATATATATATAGAAAAGTCTAGCAACATATAAAATTCGAACGATTATACGAACGAACGCACTTTGAACGAAGAATCACTCGGAATATTTAGATATAGAAAATAAACAAAGTAAATTTACCAGAGTAACTTTATGAAATTAAGAAAGGATAATTAGTCGAAGAAGGTCGATAGTAGAAAAATAGGGTGGCGTCTTTAATCACATATGCCCACTTACCTAAAGACAAAAGATTCCTGAACATTTCCGAACACGTGTAATCAATAAATGCGTACCAGAAGTATGTATTCACGTTTCGAGAGCAAACACAGACGCTCACTAAGTGTGCCAATCATACAAAGTGCCATGTTTGGTTTCTCCTAGCGAGATAGAAATACAAGTAGGTACATTAAGAGCTAGAAAAAGGTAACCTACATTACTGTCACAATATCTGCGATTAAGTGAGAATGTTACAGGCATGAGGTATGGCCAAAGATGTTAATTTAAATTAAAATATCTTCAGATAAAATGCTTGGTTTGTGAACAGAAAGAGATGTCGCTAACACATTTATTTATTTGTTAATTTAGACATGCACATTACATTATGATTTAAGTTATAAGGTATATTAAATTATACGTTGTTAGTACCTAATACGAATGTTCATAAAATATCTTAGTAATTTCGCCAAGAATGGCTACTGGGTACTGGCATTATACCTAGCTCTCTCATTCAAAATTTAGGCTTATTAGATTTGTCAAAGAATTTATGTATAAAAATGCAAAAATCAGTCATTTTAAATACGTGTAGGATAACGATTTTTTTTTAAATATTTATATTGAGGGATCAGTAGGATTTATTGGTCCAGTTAGGAGTTCTACCGAGCCGAACCCTCTGATACGAAAATATCAGGAGTCGGTGAATTATTTTCCCAATTGGTCTCTGGTAGATTGACATGTTGTTCTTATATTGTTTTGTATTTATTATACTCACATAGCGTGGATTGACTAGATGATCATTTGTGAAAAAGTGTGTGGAAGGGTTTAGTTTTTCCTGTGCGGAAGGTTTAACCCGGACGACATAAAGCCGAAAGCATATATGAGTGAAAATAAGGAAAAGGAAGATGTTGTGTGGAGAGATAAAGAGAAATTTGGACATCAAGAATTATATGCTCACGAATTGTATTTGATTGTTAATAAAAGTTTAATTAAAATATAAGTGTAAGTAGTTTTAAAAATAATTTTACATTGCGCTAAAAAACTAAGTTTTGTAGGTATGTTGCATAAGCAAGAAAGCGTGAAAAATGTCTCGGTGTAGTAATTTTTCGTAGTGGTTATGTGTTGCTAGTGCGCGAATAATTGGTGAGTTATTTGCTGCATTCATATTGTAAGCGTATGAGTATGAAGGAGCCTGGTACGTCTTGTTAGGACAATTTAACCAACGACGGACCGCAATTTGAGAATATTTGCGTACTAAGTCGATGAAAACCTTAAAATAAGGTAAAGATAGATTTATCGTAAATATATTTGATAAACGATATTTAGTGATGACAATGAAACTGCAAGCTTCGGATGAATGACAGCTAAGTATCAGCAAAATTTAAAAAATATCTATACAACAATATGAGAAGCTTTCGTCCAAAGCTGAACACCAAACAGTCAATGAAAATGTTTAGATTAGTGGTTTAATTAATGTGTTCAAATTACTACAAGTTAGGTAGAATATACTGAGATAATTTCTTTATCAGCTTTGAAATTCGTGACCCGGTTTCCATTGTTAATTTATGGTAATTCGACTAATTACTGCTGCAGGTTCGCTAAGGGGTATGTATCACAATTCTCTCAGTAAACAGGTAATTTATTTTAGATTGGCTTCCTGAAATCAGATTCACAATATTTCAAATAATTAGTGAAACACGCTCTTATTTTTGCGGTCTATTAGGTTTGAACGCAGAATTCCACCAGAAGAATATATTAAATCTTCCAGTAAATTTCTCACAAAACAATTAAAACCGATATGTAATTTTCGTGTTAAAATTCCAACCCAATTTTAAATGACAAAGTGGGTGTTATTTAAGCTTCTAACCATTATTGTACGGTTCCAATCATTGTTCTAAAGTTTGAAACGGTAATATTGATTTTAAGCACGATAAAGTTCTCCAGGAGTTATTAAGATTAAATTCGTTTGGTTACACTGTTCGAAATTGGGAGACCATATTATAGGTACGAGTATATCAGAATGACACGGGCAGATCACAATCTAAAATAAATTGACTGCCAAAGCCAGAAGATGGAGAAGATATGAAATATAAGTAGAACATTCAAATATATATTTTTTGGAGGAAATATTGCTTTTAGAATTATTAATAATGGTTATACTAAAAAAAAACTACAGTCAGCTTTTTACTAACAAATTTGTTTAAAAAAATATATTGATACACAGGTAAATGCCAACCATTTTTGGTGGTGTGTTTCAATTTTAAGGAAATGACAGAAATTTATTCTTTATAGCGAAACGAATGTTGCGCTTAACTGAGAATAGAAGCTGATGGTTTTATCATAATTCCTCTTTATTTATTTATTTGTTTGTACACGCCCAATTAGGGCTTTTACATATGATAAAATTAAAAATACATTTGACATAATCAAATAATTAAAAAGATATAACAATTAAAATAAGTACCAAGTATAAAATTTTTAATTATTCTTTTTAATTGGTAAACTAATGTTTAAGACAAGATTTTTTATGCATAGCACAAAGGGTAACAATTATTATAAGCAATAATTATTAGCCTGAAACACTCATCAACATTGAAAAAATCTTCCCGTCGGCGGCATTTATCTTTTCTCGGAAGATTTTTTCAATGTTGATGAGTGTTTCAGGCTAATAATTATTGCTTATAATAATAAAATTTTTAACTTAAAAACAACAAACAGACTAAACGTAAATAGTTATATTAGTTATTATAGTTCCTAATCTATAATTTATGTTTCATACAAATTTATGTTGGATTCGCTCGATAGATTTTTCATGAATATTGTAAAATGGATTCCAAATGGTTGACGTGAATTCTAAATGGCTTCTGATAATGGATAAATATAATATTTTTAAAGTTTTTAAATTTAAAATAAAAATTGGGATATCTAGGAAGTTTTATATTTAAATGTCTTATCCGTTGTTACTCGTAGATAGGTAAAGCAGCTCTTTTCTTCGTGCGTTTATTAAATTAAAATGATTACAGGTAACAACTTTACGCTGGAAACAAATTCGTGAAACTTGTTAACAAGACAGAAATTTCAAGCGAATTTCCGGAACGCAGAGTTTCCAAACAAATTTCTATCGAACTTTTAACAACCAACAGTCTATAAGGATTTGAAGTACTTTATCGTGGAGTTTACCCAAACTAATCAAACAGTTTCAACAGCGGAGAATAAACCACGATTATTTTATAATAAGGTCAAGGCAATGTAGAAGCGTAATTTAAGAGTTGAGACTTTGGCCTGGAACCGGGAGGGAAATTGATATTAAAGTGAAGAAGGGAAGTATAATAATTTATGATCAGTTATAGGCACTTTCGAATAATGCTAGTTTTATAATAGAAAGATCGGTCTTTTCCAGCAATTACCGAAAGGTTTTCAGTGAATCACGCCCTAAATCTAGCATAATGGTGACATTTTGCGCCAAATGAGGCTCCGGTCAAAAATCATGGCGCAATTCAGACAGGAGCGAATTTAACCTAGTGGAATCCACGGACGTACAAAATAGATGGACATGCCCTAAGTGATAAAAGGCGTATTATTTCCCGCTCCCATTGGAACCATTTTTCGGAACCGGCTGGGCTTGCGAGAGCCTTCCATAGGTAAGCATTATTTTACTCTATTTTAAGTTTATTCACATAATAGGAATATAATATGACAACACATACGACGCACAGTAGTAACGCGATACACGGCTACGCGAAACACAAAGCCGCTATTTACTGGGGTAAGTAAATTATGAAACATTTGAAAAAATGTCTTAACTAAACACGGAAACAACATATCCGCCTATGAAATTAGGTGAACTTTACTTTGACATGTTTGGACTTCGCAAAATTGTTCATAACGTGGCTAGCAATTCGCGCTCCCATGTAAAAAGGTCTATTCATTCAAAAGCAGATTTTACTTTTAAGAACGAAATGGTCATATTATAATGCGAGATGCCTATATACTGTTGGATTGATTAATGGACGAATCACATATCATTTCAATCATTTTTCCGCTCCGCACCCCGCTATTGTTGGTTATTACCCCTCTCCTGTCTGTTCTGGTCTATCAATATTCATATATCTATGGTGGAATCCTATTCTTACCAATTTTGCAACCCCTTCCCCCGTCTCCCAATAAAAAAAAATTTACTGAAAATAAAGCAACTTGTTGTGTTTCGTAACCCCAAATTGGATGTTTACAGGTTTTGCTTCACTAATTGTAAGGTAAGGAGTCCGACAGATAAGTTGGATTTGCACAATTGAGTACCTACAACAAGCCACCAAGCCGCCGTGAGTCTAGTTTTTGAAATTCAATTATTTCTCATCGCTCTCGTGACATTGTGCAAATTTCTCAATCACTGCAGCTTATCGCTTTGCTAATGTTTTCTTACAATGATTATCGGTACGAGCTATCTGACTCACTAGTCGAATATATCGTCGTTGTATGTGAAAATCACATCAAAAACTATTACAAGTGCCGACTGAGGGATTCAACTTACAACAAGCAACATAACTTACCGTGAGTACCTGTTGTGTATCTAAAAAGCTTCCAGCTTTTAGAGACAGATGGCAGTGCTATGAGCTGTTTTTAGATTCCGCTAGATGGCAGGTAGTTTAGTTACTGTGGCAACTGACAGAGGGTAAAGCAGCTTTGGGAGAGTGTTCACTGGAATCCTCTGTTGAGAATCCTTTCAGCCAGCTTCTAGTTAGGTCGACTAACGTGGTCACATTGTAATACTCGAAGTATAATAATAAACCCAGATAACCAAAGAATCTATTATACCCAGTAATCTCCATCCACAGGAGAATCTGTTAGTGAAGTAAATCTACATAACATTACAGTTCACTACAGTACCTTTCTAACGTATCTTGCTATTTGGCTTATGCAGATGCTCCGTCGATATCCATAGGCACTGCTCGCATGGAGTGGACATTCAGTTCCCATTCTAATCCATGGTGCCATCAGCGCGCCTACCTTACACCTTGAATGGCGAAGGACATATCAAATCGAAGATTATAAAGAAACGAATAAAAAAATGTATATTTCCTTTGTGTACATTATCCATTAAGTTAAATCTATACTTGTCAAGGCCAGGTACCTATACATATTAAATGATTGTGGGGTAGTAAATGCATGCATTATTATTTGTTCATCTATTCAAAAACATTGTTATATGAAGGAATTGTTACTTTGCTTCATCGCGTTTTGTAGGTATGACTTATTTTTTTATGTTTTTTTTTTATACCAGTACAAAAAAATTTTTTTTTTTTTTATTACAATCTAACTATTGTAGTGGGGCTCTGTGTCAACGAGGGTCGCTACTCCTGCACTCTTTTAACGTAGGTACCAGTAAATCCGACCCTGAATCCTGGGAATATTTAATGACCATTTTGCAAACGGATAATTTCCTCATATAATTTGAATTGCTCCATAAACATTATAGTTTTCATCAGAAATAATAGTCATTAACTTACAATACGAATTTAATACTGATTTGTGTCGAATAAATTAATGTTACTTTTTTGCCTAATAAGGCTGAAGTGATTAAATCTAGGAAAACTAAACTTAAAATGATCACAGTTTAATTAAAATTTAGAATCTGAAACACGAGTAGCATTTAAATTAATTATATTTTCTAGATTCCTTAGAAATTGAACCTTGGCATATTTAAATCAATTATATTAAATGAAAAAACACACTTTGTAAAACACCACTTTTTTGAAATAATAACTATTACACAGCCAACCAGGTTTCGCTTAGCTCAAGCTTCATCAGGGCTATCATATTAACTAAAGATAATTACATACAGATACTTTTAAGAAATTTTTAAAAATGAATGAAAGAGATAGCAATAGAATAGGCGACACCCTATTGCTGCCAGTAAGATATAAAAAAAATTGATAAAAGGGAGACAAAATTATTGCAGGATGGGTGGTTGAGTGGGGGGGGGGGGAGGGGGAGGGAAAGGGGACTGTTTCAGAAGAGGTTAACCTCTTCTTAAGAAGTCGTTAACCTCTTCTGAAAGAGTCCCCTTTCCCTCCCCCCCCCCCCTCTCAACCACCCATCCTGCAATAATTGATAAGAGGGAGACAACATTATTGCAGGATGGGTGGTTGAGTGGGGGGGGGGAGGGAAAGGGGACTGTTTCAGAAGAGGTTAACCTCTTCTTAAGAAGTCGTTAACCTCTTCTGAAACAGTCCCCTTTCCCTCCCCCCCTCCCTCCCCCCCCCCCCTCAACCACCCATCCTGCAATAATTTTGTCTCCCTCTTATCAATTTTTTTTATATCTTACTGGCAGCAATAGGGTGTCGCCTATTCTATTGCTATCTCTTTCATTCATTTTTAAAAATTTCTTATATATATAAACGTGTCTGTATGTAATTATCTTTAGTTAATATAATAGCCCTGATGAAGTTTGAGCTAAGCGAAATCTGTTTGGCTGTGTAATAATTATAAATTCAAATAAAGTGGTGTTTTGCAAAGTGTGTTTTTTTCATTTAATATATAATGTCACACCACAAAGTATTTGCTTCCTTCGATAAAATTAAATCAATTAAATTTACAAGACAACTCGATAGTGTTCCTTTCCTACAAAATTAAATACGATTGAATTACAATTTTGAAACCAAATTGATACGAAAAATTGATCTGAAAAAAGGCTTTTCGTACAATCATCTGAAATTTGAAGAACTCAAAAAAATTCCTTCCCTTTAGTTCGAGAATAATCGAAATTCCCTACATCTTCTTGTATATCGGGACTTGTGACATAGCTCTTGTGACATAAAACTTTTGGTCGAGAGCAAACAGTGTTTCCAATATGCTATGTTTACTGAGAGCAAAGATGAAACGAGATAAATGCTTTCAACGCTTAAGATATTCGAATTTGTTTTCATAATTTGAAATAAAAAAAATTCGTGTATGCGCATTGTTTATTTCTTTGAAATCTAACTAGAAAGTAGTACCAAACCGGCCAGCCACACAGTTGGTGGGCTGATGCATCCGCTGCCAAGACCCGAGCCAACCTCACCCCATGAACCAAGGAACCTCTGCTAAGTGATCAAACGTAGCGTACCACTTTGGGTGACCTATGGCAGAGGTGTTGGTTATTGAATAAATAGCCTAGCTACAATAAGGAACTCCAGTGAAAAATATTATGGCTTTAAAAAAATATGTTCATATAGACCAATAAACGCTGATTCTGAATATATAACTTTTATTTAATAATATTAAACGTACAGTTCTTAAAAAAATATTAAAAAGTGCATTTTTAATATTCTCGTTAAAACACAGCTTAAGTTGGTATGCTGTGTAATGCTGTCATGGTGACGTCACGATGGAAGATTCACTGATGATTCACTGTAATTAATTTGGGTCATTTATATAGGAATTTAGGTATGACACAAGCGAATGTTCTATATATTTCTTATTTTTGAAGATGTCGTAAAAGCATATACCTTTATGGAAAGTTGATAGAATTGCCTTTTAGATTTTTGTATCTGACATATACGATTGTGTTTGAAAAATGCAGTATTTTAAGTTTCAAAATGAAAAAATTTAAAAAAAACAGCCGACTCTAAACATATTCTATTAAATGGTCGAAAAAATTAGGAAAATTCAAAATTTAAAAAATACATTCCTCTTACTTTATGAATTTGGAATAAAACTGTCACTTCACCTTTTATCTCGTTCATACAATTAAAAACGATAAAAAAATATTACAATAATTCCGAAAAAATAACCGAAAAAATCCGACATCTTGGACTCGGTTTTACGCAATTAATGCGTTGATTTCTCGAATTTGTATTTATTTACACATGCATAAGGCTTTTACATTATTAAATAATATTACTTTTATGGAAGTTTTATTAAATTCACGCGGAAAAGTCATAAAAATTATAGAGAAGTAACCTTTGATTATGTAATGTCAGTAACCTAAAAACCGAACGAAACTAAATCACCAACAAAACATTATTAAAGGACTAGAACTGAAAAAAAGTAAAGGCAGCATTGGTACTTATGCTGAATTACACTAATATCACAGTGAATTAATCATTTAAACGAAAATTATCATCAAACACATAAAACTGCAAGTAAAATTCATCAACGTCATTCATTGTTTTGCAAAGAATTTGATTTCACCATTTGCAATAAATAAGCCACTAGCCAATCAACGCGTTATAATAAACAAGATGGCCGCGCGCCTGCGCAAATCTATGTGAGATTCAAGAAAACCAACATAAAAATCATAAAATAGTGAATCGTTATTTTAGTAGATGACGTCACAAAATTAACCATAGATATGGGTGTTTTCGAGGGATCTCCAAAAATTAAAACTTTGAAAATTATTTTAACTATTAAAACTAACTCTAAAAAAAAAAAAATATGCAGTAATTTAAGTTAGAAGGTCATTTTTCATAAAAAAATAAAAAAATGGACTGGACTTCTCTATTCCATTGAAACATCGGCTCATATAACATTCAACTATAATTCTGATTTTTTACACGATACGGTTTGACACATACAAGTTAGAAGGTATATAAAGCACTTGTAATACTTTAAGAGTTTCAATCTTAATTGCATTCATAAACATGGGTTCACTAGAGTCCGAAAGTCAAATAATAAGTTTATGAAATGTTCGAATGTTCTGGAAAAATTTAATTTACTTATTGGTGTTGTATTTCGGTTCGGAAAAAATGGAATTTACTTCGTATGTAGTTTATTTTTTTCTATTACTGTGATATAAAAACTTTTTCTAAAAATATTATTTACTTGTTTGTTTTAATGTATTCTAAATAATATTATATTTGTAACTTATCGAGAATTTATATCTGAGGGTAAATTAAAATTGCGAGATAATTTACATATTTTAAAGAGAGCAACACTTTTCCGAACGAGATTTCCAGCCAGAAATTGTTTGTGATATGGAGGAGTTACCAAAGAAAGAAAATCTTCAGAAAATGTATAGATAATAATAATATTTTTATTAAAGTACATTTGAACTTGAAAAGCTCAATGCAAGTGGTCAAAAACGTTTCTATGACAACTCAGAATCAACTAAACTCAACACCTCTTTGAAAAGCCATTATGAAGCCTATGTGAAATATTAGCCGCTATGAAAAAAATGAAAAATAGCCCAATACATTTTTTTACATTAACTCCACACAGGAGGCCGTCAGGGCTTATGTCATCTTTGTAGATGCTGTGTGAAGGGTCTTCTTGAGAAAAGGAAGGAGTGAACATGTTTTAGGAGGGAAGAAACACAGAGGCCGGCAAATCGTTCCACAGCCGAGTTGTTGAACTCAAGAACGAGTCGTAAAAACGACCCGTTCTCATGTGACTAATGTCAACCGTGTACAAATGTTGGGCGCGTATTTGGCGTGTTTCCCGACTATGCACCGGTTTAAGGGCTTACTTTAATGTTAAAATTTATTTAAATTTGAAAACTTTTCAATACTGTACATGACAAAAAATTCACATATGAATAATTTTGTAAAACATTTGAACTAAAGCTAATGTAAATTTATGCGCATTATAATTTATTTTATTTTTTAAAATTAAAATATATTTATACAATTTATCACAAATTTACTTCGTATTACCTAGGGTTAAATACACCACAAGATAGCAAGCATTTGATTGGTGTATTAAATTTACAATTTGGGAGGCGGAAATTGGTACCGCCGCCCCGGGAACCTTTATTAGATAACCAACACCTCTGCCATAGGTCACCCCATGTGGTTCTCTACGTTTAGTGATTTAGCAGGGGTGCCCGGGTTCAAGGGGTAAGGTTTGTTTAAGTCTTGGAGGCGGATGACCAGGACACACTGAACCCCAGATTCCTACCCACCTTAAATCATTTTTCTTCCCAGAACTCTCTTCTCTTTCCTTTCTTAAAAAAACCCCCCACACAGCATCCCCAAAGATGACATAGGCCCATAGGTTTTTACCATCTAGCCTGTATAAAACGAAACACTGTGCGGCGTAAATATTTAGTTCACTTGGCTTAGATTTGTTCTCCTGGGACGTCCCCAACACCTTCTTCTAGTCGCTTGCAAAACCCTTTTATTTTTCTTTTTTCTCCTTATATCTAAGACGGAGACGTCTACTAATATCTACAGGAATTCCAAAAACTGAACAAATCGGACTATTATCTATGAGAACCAAAGTGAGGACGAATATCTACAGCTCAAACTGCTGACTAATATCTATGGAACAGGTGATGTCGACGAAAATCTGCAGCACTGGCAGAGGTTGGATTTGCAATTATGTATAGCATATTTGCATAACGTAATATTGCGTATGCAGTTTAAAAAACTTAATTTATGTTAAGTTAGGTTAGGTTAGTATTACGTAATTGAAGTAAATTATGCTTTTCCATACAACCTCTTACTCAGCTGCCCTCTGTAGATATTAGTCCCACCTACGCTCCATAGATATTCGTCACCACTGGGACCGTCATAGATTTTTATCTGACCTTAGCTCTGTAGATATTAGTCTTCACTCTGAAGTTCATAGATATTTGTCCAACATATGAGCTGTAGATATTCGTCCGACATACAGGCTGTAGATATTAGTATCTGGAGTCTCTAAGACTTCGAGGCGTTCCTTTCATAGTCTTGTTCGAGACGCTAAGGTTCATCGGCCTTCAACTATTAGGTGTGATTCCAGATATATGGAATATTTACATTATTACGGATTATGCAATATTTTACTCATTTGCATTCACACATCACACATAGTCACACCTTGTGGATCTTATTTAAAATGCATCCACTCGCGTCTAGGATCATTGAATAATATAAGCAAGTCCAAATTCGTGGTGAATGAAATAGAGGGTAGGAAAATACTGCATAATACAGATGTGAACCGTGAACCCTGAATTCGTACTACTTCGTGTAGTTAGTTTTGCATTTAGCTAATCAAATAAAGTTGGTGAAAATGAAAACACCAATAGAAATTTCAAAATATACATAATTTCAGATTGTTAAATTATTACAAATTGATGTCTTTCGTATTGTATACGCTAAAACATATAATAAAATAATAAGTATTTCTAAAAAAGTTCACAATTAAATTACGGGTAATTAAAAATTTAACCAACTTCGGGAGGTGATTCAACATTTTTTGGATGTAAAACTTTTTTACGCACGCTCGACACTTGGTGGTAATCTGGTGAATGCGTTACGAAAAGTGTGATGCATTACGAAAAGTGTGATGCGAACGTTAATCGATGCGAACGGTGATCGATGCGAACAGTGATCAATGACATCAAAAAAGGAAACGGAGCATGCAAAAGGAAACGGAGCAACTTTAGCCCAGCGAAAAAAAGACGCATGAGTGTGTACTACTATGCGAAATGCAACAAACCATATTGTCTGGAATGCCAATGTCAAAGTCAATGTCACCCCAATGTCATATGTTATTTTATAAGTTAGTGAAGTTTTACTTCAGTCGTATGGTCTAAAGCACACTCGTTTTTTTACATTAGCTCTACACAGGAGGCCCTGAGGAAAACAATTTCTCTTGGGGCCTATGTGATCTTTGGGGATGCTATTGGGGGCATATGTCATGAGCGATCTGTACGATGTCACGAAGGGTCTGTTAAGGGAACGTAAAGAGAAGTAGTTCTGGGAAGGAAAAATGTATGAAGCGTACAATCCATTTCTCCCACTGCGGTGCAAGGCGATGGATCGAGAGAGTCCGGCTGGAGAGGTCTCCCTCAAATTGTCTCTTCCGATCCAGGCCGCCACACAATAGGTGGGCAGATGCATCCGCCGCCGAGACCTAGACAAACTTCACCCCATGAACCCGGGCATCCCTGCTAAGTCACCAAACGTAGCGAAGCACTTGGGATGACCGATGGTAGGGGTGTTGGTTATCCAATAAATGGTTCCCGGGGAGGCGGTACCCATACCCGCCTCCCAAAATGAAAAATGATAGTAGAAGTAAAAATATAAATAACTTTTTCGAAATTCCACTTATTTTAACACTGAAATTATGAAAAAAAAAAATTAGATTAACATTAAACGATATATAGCGAAGCGTTTTTTGTTAATTGCTTTTTTGAAAAGATATCATAAAATCAAACGTATATGTGTAAATGAGTAGATAATGTTATCAAAGTAATAGCATCAATAATAATTGAATATTCAATCTCTAAATGGATAAAATATTCTATACGAAATGAATCTAAAAACCCGCTTATTTAAATATGTATACCCGATTTCATACGAAATCAATGTATAAACCCGCCTGTATATACCCGAATATGTGAACCCGATTTCAAACGCAATTAATGTACCCGCCATGGTCATGGCGTTTGAAGCCAAATTTAATTACATACTAATTATGGCGCATTATTACAAATGAAAATTCTATCCAAAGTGAATTCTATTTATGTTGATTTTAAGGAGAGTAGCTTCAAAGTAGCTTAAGGAAATATATTGAAAAAGGGATATAAGGGAGACATCATTTGATAAAAGAACAAACATGTCCGTCGGGAATATAAAAGCTGGCCATGTGTTGCCAGGGAAAATAAAAGCAACATTTTGTAAGGGTTGGTTACAGTCATCCCTTGTAAATTATGGAGCCGGATGGGCTTATCGTGTGTCTTTGGAACCCATGTTATGGTCAGTTCTAATCAAGGACGACCAGCTGAGGGTACCGAGGGGATGCTACCCACTTGACTTATGAAACGAAAAATAAACAGATAAAAAAAAACTTTTTCCATTATAAGGACGAATTTTATCAGAAACAGTTCATCGAAAACATTGATCTGATTCAGATGCTTTAAAAATGTCAACTACAAAGCAGAATTATGTTTCATTGAATTTTTTTTAATACTAAACTGAAGGTGAGAGTCTGGTCAAGCCGAGTTTTTTTTTCACTGCGTTTTTTAAAAGATAAAATTTATTTTCCTTCATGAAACTTTGGTTTCACATAAAGGTAAATTTGTACAAGAAAAAACACTTTTGAAAATTTGATTTGAATATCTACATACAAATTCAAAAATTTTTCATTGTATTGAAATTAAAATGTATTTAATCTTAAAAATTCACGTAACTATGTTTATTTGTGTACGTCTTTCTCGACACAGGTATATCCTAGTGAGACAGGCATCGAAAAATCGCATGTAAATAAACATTATATAGATAAATAAAAAATAAAAATATTATGGGCTGTGAATGTGGAATGCGCATGAACCAATAGTTTGCAAAAAAATTGTTGTTTGCAAAAATGACGGACATAAAATGAAAATTGACGAAACAAATCGGCCGTAATTTTGAAATAACTATGTCCTATAATAATAATTTTTCATCAGTAGAGGTTTGTTCGTGTATAAATTTAATTTTATTTCTTCTTCAAACACAGAAAACTTATTTTGTGGCACCATTTTAATGCGATTTTATAGAATACATAAGCAACGTGTTTCATAAGCAACGCTCACTTCTTCAGGGTTAAATTAAAACTTTTAAGTAAACCCTGAAGAAGTGAGCGTTGCTCATGTAACATTTTGGTTTTTATAAATAATAAAAGTTGTAAAAACTAAGTTTTATATTAATTTTCTTTAATTAAAACTTTGAATCAAAAGGAATCAGAAAAAAATAGATGAGCTACGATTCCAGACAAGTTGAAAAACGTGGTTTTGAGAAAAATGCCTTAAAAATTTTCGCTTGTAAAAAGCATATGTTTTTCAATTCTTACGGCTGCTTACATAAAGCTGATCTGCGGTTCGTGGAGCATTTGGTAGGTCTTCAGACTCCTCGAAGTAGAGCTGCGTTTGAAGTTTCTGCATTTTTTGTGCAAATCGACTCTACTTGGAGCTTTCGAGGCTGCGCGGTGCTTGCCGCTTCATGCGTGCCTTGGCCGGACCGCTCCATTCTCCGTTCTACCTGCTAGGCGCGCACTTCTAACTATATTTCTAGGTCGAATTTGATGCTATACCTTTGGGAATGTAGTATCCATATATATAGGAAAATTTTTAGGATTTTTTTAAATCGGGTTGGACTAGACTCCCCCTTAATGAACGAGAAATAATTTAATAAAAAAAATTCAGAAATGCAGGAGCATTCTCTTCATACTTTATAGTTATAAGCTATGGCGTCATAAAATTCACGCAGCTCTTCGGATTAGGTATAATTTAGTGTAAAGGATTAGTTACAATTTAATGACAAAAGAATTTTGGAGTCTCAGGCGAAACTCGTGGTGGTAAAGCATGTAATCGATATGCGTTGCGTTGTCCGGGTTCTTCCTGAATCGAACAAGTTTTAGGCATCGGGAACAGTACCGCTGATGGCGATGTTTCATACAAATTTGAAATATTCTCTTGGAGCCTTCTCGATGCTTGGGGCATTCTGTGCATATTTCATAAGACGCCGTATGGGACTGCATACATTTGCAGTAATATGCATTTTATGCCATACTGTGATGGGACCATTTGTATCTTTAAGTATTAAGTATGAGAACGGTTATGATTTCTGATGACGTCAACAATGGATATTCTCTAATGCCGATATCCTGCGTTATGAAAAAAATTATAAATAAGTACTAGCGCAAACCCGTGAAAAATTATATTGGGATATTATAATTATATGCTTTGTGAAGCTGAAATAATATAAATACATTTTTTGACAAATTTTTGACGACAGAAATTTTGTACACTTAAAAGTTTTTGAATATTTTAAATAATAGAGATATACTAACAGAGTTACCTCTATTTTTGATATTGAATTATTAAGGCCTAAACAATGTTTTAATAAACACAACAACTAATGTAGGTCTAAATCTCTATAAACATTATGTAAATAAACGAATAACATGAAATGTTGATAATACCGATGGCTTGCATTATACATTTCAATACAACTTAATTATACTATCACCAGGTGACTAGAGAATTATGGAGAGCAGTGACGTCAGCATTAAACATTCAATAATACCAACTTGACAGTTTGTTTTAATGTTTTAATGACATGATTTAAAATAAACTTTTTAATCATGTTCTAAAACACCACGTTAATATAAAAGCATTAATATATAGTATTAAATAAAACTTATATATTCAGAATCAGCGTTTATTGGTCTATATGAACATATTTTTTAAAGCTATAATAATTTTCACTAGAGTTTCATATTGTATTTTACCAAAATGCAAAAATACATCCGTAACCTCGCTTAATAAACAACTCATTGCTCACTTGCAACTACTTGGCTCTTGATACTACGAAAAAATGTATTGTAAAAACCGCATTGTAACATCTACTGAAGAACACTATGTAAAATGACACCATCTTATCACTACTGTTATTGTATTGTACCAAAGTATAAAAATATATCCGTAATATTACTTGATAAACAATTCAACGGTTTTCCAAACCCACATTACTACGAAAAACGCATTGTAAAAAATACATACCGGTATTTACAATTCACTGAATATGACGACTATGTAATCAAGTGTATATTAAAATCCCTTGATGCTGAAATCAATGTCATAAATCATAACAATCATTGCACAGTGAATTATTCTTCGAAACAGTAATCACACTTCCCCCGTAGACAAACAAAATTAAAATTTTAAAATTTTAAGCCCAACAGGATGTTCGTTTCACGAGCAATTTGCAGTTACTTTTGAAATGTAAATAGGCTGAATGGAAATATTTTTTACAACCGTACGTGCAATTATTTCCAAATGCAAAAAGGCTGTATCAGGCGGGGGATGTTCGAAGCCGGAGTGGCTCAAATAATAATACACGTACAGTCAGTCAAAAATTCTACAAATTTCATAACTTTTCAATTTTTTTTCATATCTATGGCAACACCGATTTTATGAACAAAAATATATTTTTACATTTAACTTTATGAGTAAGATCGCAAATTATAATATTTAATTATATGAAGACAATATTAGCGAAACTCAATAAGAATCTGGAGACAGAAAAATCGGAAAAAATATATTGGTTCCACTGGGACCAAGTCCAAGTACCAAGTACCAAGTTCCAAGTACCAAGTACCAAGTACCAAGTACCAAGTACCAAGTACCAAGTACCAAGTCCCAGTGGAAGCAATATCTTTTTCTGATTTTTCTGTTTCAGATTTTGATTAAGTTTCGCTAATATTGTCTTCATTTAATAAAAAAATATATTTGTTCATCACAATATGAGTTTACATTTGACTTAAATTACTACTAGATACTGAAATTTTCTTTGCGTTTTTATTATTTTTTTTAAATTCTAAAAGTGGGCGTTTCTTTGACATAGATTTTATTTTGATTTAAATTCTAATAAATGGTAAGTTTGATATATGTACATAAAAAAATACAAAAAAAACTCAATGCGATTTCCTCGTTAAGAGTGTTAAAAATAAAAAAATAAAACAAGCTAGAGAATTAAATTTCCTTAGAACATAATATTCTTCTAAAATATGGGATTTTTATGGTGTATGTTTAACGGTGCGCACCGCCATACGCGGTTAGCATAAATCCTGGTTCGGTTCGCAAGGGTTTACATTGCATTGCGCAGCATTATATATTCTTAGAATATCATAATGTAGAATCATCTCCTTTCGACAATTCCAATTTCGGTTATGGTTGTTTAAAATTGTAACTCCGGTTGTGCAGTCTGATTTGTTTTCAATTTAAGTGTCATTTTTAAAATTGGAAGTGATTGTGTCAAGAAGCGATAAAGTACCTATGTACGTTTATAATTTTGTATCAGAAGATCACGTTGATTATCATTTTCAAAATTGGAACTCACCTGTCAAAAATTCAGACTATCCGGTAATTTTTCACGGGTCTGTGCAATAGTTACCACAAATTTTTGAAGACTGTTTGATATTTATGTGAAAAAAATCGCTTTTGTGTCAAGGTTCATTATTTTTTTCATTTCAACCATCTTGGTTTTGCCATTTAAACCATCGCAGCGCCCTCAATTTTTCGTCAACTGTTTATTGACAGACTGTACCTGGCAAATGGTAACGTCATAGAACAGCGGAGCATTTCAACTTCTGGCATGATGCCGAAAACAAATTGCTTTGTGTATTATGTCAGAGGCTGTGGCACGAATTCCCGAGGAGATACGGCATTGGGAACCGGAACGGAAGCGGACCAGGTGAAATGGGAGAATTGATGGGTTTAACGGATTAACGGCTTCGTTACGGAACGAGATAAATCAAAATAGGACCGACAGTTTATTGTGTTAATCATAACGAATTATACTGGAATAATAATTATGTGCCTATTTCAGTACTTACATAATCCATTTCTACCCTCAGTCATCTTTTATTTATGTTTTTATTTAAATACATAAAACAGACATGTTGCCCAAAATTTTTATACACGGATGGTTTAAATACAGTTTATAACAGAAATTATAACAAGAATAGTAAAAAAATAATTTGCTTAATATGCAAAAGTGAATGACAAACAAGAATGAGTAAAAGGTAGAATACAAAAATATCACCAACAATTTATTTTTGGCACCTGTGCTGATGGGTCAATGATTATTTAGTAGGTACAATATTGAATGTCTTTGAAAAAAGAGCTTAATCAAAATATCAGCTTTATATGATTGATGGTAAAATATATTTTTTGAAATTTTTAAATGGTTCATTAAAAATTTCAATTTCATTATTAGAGCAATGCATAGTGTTATAATGTCTTAATGTTCGTGGTATAGGGGAGATATATTCTGTATTTGTGTTTGTGTGGTAGGTAGATATATAGAAACTAACTTGCATCTCCTCGTTGAATGTCTTTATGGTGTGGTGTGTTGATGTTAATGTTTGGTTTATCAACTGATGCATGTATAATTTTGTGTAGAAGCAATAAATCGGAAAGTTTACGTCTGGCAGTAAGAGAGTGTAGTTTATAGTGTAACATTCGATCGTTATACGTTCCAAATTGATCAGATAAACCTTCGCGATAAGCACACGGATTAATTTTCTTTCTACGGATTCGATTCTATAATTGTGAGTCTCTTACAGAAAATAATATGAAGTATGGTAAATTTGTCATATAAAGCAGTTGAGAGAAAGCCACAATCCAAACATATGTAGTGTGCCTTATATCGCCACGAATTTAGGTAATAGGCTTGAAAAATTGCTTGGCAAACGGAGTCTTTAGGTCACGATTTCAAGGGTAAAAAGATTTATGTATTTATTTTGTAAATAATTTAATAAGTAAGAAAAAAGGGTTATCAATGGAAACTGAGACAGATAACTTTAGACGTAACATTTTTTTTCTTTAAAAATTTTATCTTATATGCGTTTACATTTCTAATGAAAAAACACATTTTTATTAGTGTACCCTTATAAAGTGCTAACAATTTCATTTTAATTCTACTTTTTTTATTTATTATTATTTATCGAATTAGTTTATGCTAGGTACATGGATATAAACTAATATGCGCAACGTAACATTTCATTTGATAAATTTAAATACTTTTACTATAAGCATAACATTTCTTTTTAAATACATTCAGCATATCTTCATTCTTCATACTTTCAGGCATTTCATTATAAATTTTTAGTCTTCTATACACTAGTGAGTTATGTGATTTTGATTTTTTTTTACATGATCTCCACGCAGGAAGCCCTGAGGAAAATAATTTCCCACAGAGCCTATGTCATCTTTGGGGATGCTGTGTGGAGGGTATTTTAAGGAAAGGAAGGAGTGGAGAGTTCTGGGAAGGAAAAGGGTTTAACGGGTGGGTAGGAATCTGGGGTTCAGTGTGTCCCAGTCATCCACCTCCAAGACCTAGACAAAACTCGCCCCATGAACCCGGGCACCCCTGCTTAATCACCAAACGTAGCGAACCACTTGGGGTGACCTATGGCAGAGGTGTTGGTTATCCAATAAAGGTTCTCCGGGCGTCGGTACCCATTCCCGCCTCCCAAATATTGGTGTGTTCAATCTAACTCTATTTATATTTCTGGTTTTGAAATGATAAATATATATCTCTATTAAAACAAATTCAAAGTATTTTGGCATTTGGATATTCATAACTTTATGCACAAAAATTAACTCATTAAATAGCAGTCTGTATTTATTGGAATCCAATTTAGCTCCTCTCTTATTTGATTAACCCTTGCGTATTTGCCTTTACCAGTATACATCTCATAGCTCTGTTCTGTATAACTTCTGGCTTATTCAAGTTTCCTTCATTGGCCAAATATAACATCGTAGAGAATCTAAATGTGGATCAACTATAATTTTATAAATGAGCTCTATAGTGTTTCTATTTAATTTATTTCTGAGTATTCTAAGAAAATTTTATTTAATGAAAAAGGTAGGAAGAGCATAAATTTATCCAAATCATATTTTTTTACATTTGTAACGTAAACTGATTCGTTATAAAGATTTATCTAAAATAGTAATTTAGCATTAGATAATATTCGCCTATTTTTATTTATTTGTATTTTTTTTTGTAATTACTAGGTAGAACAAGTGTTTTGTAGGCATTTTCATATGTCCGATGTTCCCTCAATTTATCCTTACTTCTGGAGAAATTGTTAAAATATTTTCTGATGTAATTCTTTCTTGAACAAATAATCACTTTCAGTGGCCTCTGTGGAGCCTAGGAGTCGAATGTAAACTGGAGACATCAGTTTCTTTGAAATCGGTATACACCTGAATAACTCGATTCAATTGAGAAATTTGTTAAAATGTCAACAGATGTCGCTTCTTTGAATGCTATAGTAAGATTCTACTTTAACTTCTACTGAAACAAACCTTCGCTTCAAATAAAGGAACTGAGAGATTTTTTGAACATTCCTCTTTGTGTCACCTTCTTGTATGAGTGACACCTTCAGTAATATGAAGTGACTCCCTTTGTCGCCGCTAGTCTCAATTGGTTGTTGAAATAAAAGAGTCCCAACAAAATGTGCACCCCACAAAATAAGAAGTCAGATATTTTTAAAAGTAAACTGAAACTGAAAGATAGGTGAAGGATACCTGTATAAATTTTTTTTAAAAAACGAGTGTGCTTTAGACCACACGACTGAAATAAAACTTCACTAACTTATGCCGTCCATTAACAATATAACAATAACAGGAATAAAAATATCCCTATCCCCTCAACATCCCCATCAACTCAACTCAACTCAACTCATATATTTGATTAGCGTTTCACATTGATAACGTTTCATATATTGATTAGCGTGTCACATTTTTTCGTAACGTTTCATATTTTTTCGTAACGTTTCATATTTTTTCGCAACGTTTCATAACGTATTCATCATTTTACCCCCAAGTGTCGAGCGTGCGAAAAGAAGTTTTACTTCAATACATATTAACAAATTGAATCAAGCTTTAGAATCCCACAAAAATAATTAATTTTAACCTAAACTATCAATTAACTTAACCCCGCAGGTCTCTAGCATATTCTGTTAGATTGTCAGAAAATTTCCACCATACGATAAATTCCAAATAAATGGAATATTTCAGAACGCATCCGACAATTAAACACAGTATTTAAAAGGTGATGAAAAGAACCATACATTTAATGTGAAACGCATATATTTAATGTGAATCGCCATATATTTAATGTGAAGTTTTACTTCAGTGGTGTGGTCTAAATCACACTCGTTTATATAAAATTGATAAAAATATAATTTTAGAAATGTTAAAATTTTGTAAACCAATTTAAAAAAAAAAAACAAACTAAAATTTTCTAACTAAAATTACAGATAACGAAAAATTAACTCAAGTAAAAATAATTAATAAAAAATTAACAATGTTTCATAATTTTTTTCAAATTGTGATCGGAAACTTTGGTATCATAAATATTTTTTTTATTTTGCTATTAACTTTCTGATTTGAATATAAAGCGTGGTATTTTATCTTTATAACACCGTTTTGGTCATATTTCTTACCACGATAGTAAGGGAGACAAAACAATTTCTATGAGACCCATTTACGTAATAAATAAGCCAGATTGATTTTTGAAAGTTTTCACTTCACCTGATGCGATTCCAAAAAGCACAAAAGGAAATAAGCAACGAGTGGAAAGGATGTTATATGGCCTTGGCACTTGTAAGTCAAGATGCTAAACGTTTATTTTCTTTCCGTGCTGGTAGACGAGGTTGCCGGGAGTTGGATGAGAAAAAAGGTAACTTGAGAAGGAACTTTCAATGTCCGTGCAATTTTCCATCTCAGTGCGTAAACATTGCTTTTAGGGATGGAGGTAGAAAAATAGGAGAAGAAACCGTAAAAATGAAAACTACTTCTCTTGAATATGGAAAACGTTTTTATAAATATTTTTTACATCTTGAAAAAATGCATTAACCATTGTTACATTAAAATCATGTTTAAATAAGAAGAGGATTTGAAGATATCTTTGTGTACTGAATATGAATAATCCTTTATACATTTCTTGTTTAATTACTCCTATAATCTTCAAAAAATATGTTAAGTCTAATCTCTTCATAAGTTAAATTCTTAAGTTTGTTATTAGGATTTTTTTATATAAATAATTCTTAAGTTATTAACAAGTTGTCCTCTCCTAAACACAAGCATTTGCTTAATTAGGAGAGTGTAAAAAATATGTAACCTATATTATGTTATATTATTTAAATTTAAAATAAATAAATATATTAAAAAAATATATATTTATATATTTAAAAAAAAATATATATATATTTATACCTAAGAAAGCGCGTGTGCTATGCGTGTATAATTATAGGTTATTTCGAATGACATTATTATTGTTTCACAAAATCTAAGGGAGCGAAAACTCAAGGTAAGAATAATGCGTTTGCTTGGCAGATGAATGATATGCCTCGCAATAATAATATACAATTACCAATTAATTAAGGAATATTTATATTTAGGAACGATAATTTATGCGTGCACTAAACTAGTAAAAACATTATTAAATGTTCATCAAAAAATTAAAATGTGATTTCAAGGGTTCTTTTCAAGTATTTATTTTTCATTGAGGAGAACACATACGTAGATAGAGACAATAAATACATAAAACCTTGTGGTGACGGACTTTCTGATCGTCGGACTATATCAGCACGTATGCTATGTTCGAGCCAAAGGCACGGATGAACGCAACCACGAGTCTCCCAAAAATGTATTTGAACAGTATTGAAATTTTTGTATTTGTAAAACTGCTTTATATTCTAAATAAATAAAAGTTGGAGTATGTGGAAGGACTAGCAAGCAAAGAGAGAGTTTGACAAAGAGAAAGCGCCGTCATCGGGTGCTTTCCCTCGATTCCAGGAATCGTGTCCGGGGAAGAGCGGCAGCGGTAGACTGATATCGTTGTGAAACCCTCTATAAACAAGAGATTTAAACCCTTTTTAAAGTCAGTTCACCAGCAACACTCTTCATCACCTCTCACTGTTTGCCCGCCTTCCTCGCTCCTATCCTGCATCTACTCGCCTCGTTTCTCTACTGATCATCGCTTCTCCCTGGACCACGGAATACACTACCACTATCTGGACCACACCCGGATACGTCATATGGAAGGACCCAATAGATTAGATCTTCTCGGACCAGCTCTTTAGCGGGCAAAACAGATGATGTTCCCCCATTACACAATATGGTGAAAAGCGACATCTTGCGCCTCCGTGTAATGGGACCTCCAGCCTTATCTTACAGTAGATACTAAATATACAAAAAAAAAAAAAATTCGCCAACGTCTAAAGAGATTAAGCACACGAGTTATTGTCATTATTATTATTCGAAAAGAAACATAATGTTATACAAAATTGTTAAACGAAAAAGAAAAAACAAGCAACTTGAAACTTATAACTCAAAGGATATTAATGATTTCAAGTTATGCGTCCCCCTTACAGTGTTAAACTAAACCAAAGATAAATAAGAACTTTATGTAGCGCTGTTTAATCATTCAATTTTTTATTCAATGTAGGTACTAATAAATAAACTTAATGAATATATTTTTTTAAATTTTTGTGCTGAACAATAAAAATTATAACAATATAGAGTACTAAACTATAATTTTGCGTGTGATTTGTTTCTTAGAACAGGCACTGTCTAGTTAGAAACTAATGTTGACTGGATCATAATCTATTCATACCACACACACTAGAAGACAGAGGTAAAATAAATTACTTAACATTTTTATTCAAAAAGTTCGACGTATTACTAGGAATAAATTCGACCGTTGCGAACTCCTGCCACTCATAAACTTACGAATGCCGACAGTAACCACACTATTCTACTGCAGCATTCATAAGCGGAACTACATTGTCCACTCTCCGATACAACGATTTCACACTATGGGAAATCAGTTCTTAGGTGATGTTTACATATTTAACATCAACTTAGCGAATTTTGTGGATCTTGTAAAAAACTTATTCCAAAACTATTCATAAACTCATCTGTATTTTTGTAAAACTATCAAATCGCTGTACTTTTTTGACTTGTGTGCATTTATCATCAATTTTTATTTTAATCATTTCTTTATCTGTTTAAAATCATCCGTCATGAATTTATTGTACTACCAAACACGTGAAAGCCCCCTGGGCGTTAAATAAATAGGTATCTGTATTGCAGTTTTTCCTCGATGCACCTATAGGTACTTATCCAAATTTACTATATTATATTATATCCATTATGCATATAACCATGTTTCCATTACTTGGCTTGAATCTGTATAATTATAATTTTCTTAAATCGCTTAACTGGCGTATAAGGTATCTACAAAAAATATAAATCATATTTGTTCATCCCTAGTTGCACCTGTAAAATTTGCATCAATTCTGTATTGCGGGGGAGTTTTTTTTAATGATAAACAGCCAGGCATTCTCAGGCAGTCGGCCAGGCAGTTAGACAGCCAGGCAGCAGGTACATGCAGCCAGGCCTTCTATTCTGCGGGAGACGGGGTTTAATGGAGCGTGAATTTATTATAAACTACTGCAGGTAGCGGCGCGAGTAGATATTCCAATTCAACTCGGGCTGACTTCACTGGGACAAACACCGAGAGCGAACCGACTTCTTAGTTTTATGCCAAAAACTTGAGTCGTTACACGGGATCGGAATTAATAGAGGGATTGTTGGGATTCTGAAAGACGGTAAGGAAAATAATGGAATCTGTACTCATTTCAAGAAATATGACTCAGAGTTGTTGATTCTTTATTTATCAGACTTGCTACCTCAAATATCACAACCGGAGACAAACATAAGATAAATACTAAAATTAACCGGAAAATGGGTCGAGAAATTGTTTAAAAGTTTTTGAAAAACAGAAATTCTAAGTTTTGTAGGTAAATTTTCTTTTGACATTTTTTCATCGCGGATGCTGTTTGGTTCTTCAGCGGTTCTTTTCAAAAATAATAAAGGGCGCTACATCCGTTTACAATAATCCGAAACCGTACAAACATTAGCATATTATTACAAATTGTCAGGTAATAAACATCTTTGTCATAATTTCAGACACGACATACTTGTTTTAAGATAGTGTAAATTATTTAAGAGTTTCAGGTAATTATGAACCATTCACCAAAAGAAATCTGAATTTAAAAATTAACCGCATAAATTTACAGGGATATGAACGATCATGAAATTTTTTACATTATAAAATTCCTACAACTTTTACAAATTTTCGACTGAATTTCGACCTTGGTTTAGTATTGGTCTGTCATCGAGAAATCAGGATCCGTATTCGAGCGATAAATTCCAGATATTTTCATTTAGCTCTCTAAATTATTCTCCCCGTCATTGTTAGAATTTCAAAGCTCTGTAGGACATGATAGAAATCAAATAACGAGCTGAAAGTTGAGTAGACAAAAAAAAAGATATTGTGACTGCGTTAATCTCATCATTAAAAGAATAACTCAATAAATTTTAAATTAAATAAAAATAATTGCAAAATTTGAAATAAGCAGAATTAACTGACTGTCAGATTTTATAGTTATCCCCCTTTGTAACCCCACCCTTCCCCTTCACTTCTACTAGTCTGTCTCTGGTGGTGCCTACCTCTCTTATATGCTTACTCTTTATCCTTTGTTTACCTTATAAAATTCCTCAGTATCGTAATTTAGTTTATATATTTATTGTTATGATGAACGTTGGGATCAATCGAAACCGGTCGAAGTGTATTAAATCAAATAAAGTGGTTTTAAACAAATAACCTTTTGTATTTATGTAAAATCAAGCCACATAGCGTTTGCTTTTTTCGGTAAATCAATAAATTTTACTAAATCAAAAAAGAAACACAATGCAATTGCAAAAAAAAATGTTTATGGTCTTATAGTCCACTGTCACGATTAAAAAAATATAAATTAACCATTAAGACAAATACTTTTTGGTGTAAACCACATCACTGGGCTAAACCTATTCCGAGGTGGCAGGGATTCAATCTAATTTTAAAATAAAGAAACGAGAAGAAAAAATAATAATAAATTTAAATAGATAAAGAGGAATAAATATAATTTATATGTAGTTTTCGATACGATTAGTTCGCTGAAATCTACCAATGGTAAAACTACACGAGAAGAATACCTTCAGCGGGTTCGACACGTAACGGATTGGCAGGAAGAATATCGACTTTAAGGTTGTAGAATGTTGGGTATAAAAATAAGATAAATATGTATGAGATAAGGCTTCCAGGAAATCAGGTAGGTTTGACCGACCGGAAGAACGATATAGACTTCTTTTTAAATTGTGCGTTATGGATATTTATTGTGTTGTCCAACTTTTTTTTTTTAAATACTTTTTTAAAAAAGATTTATCAATCTCAATATTTTAACATTATGGCCATGTAGTCCGTGTATATGATATTGAGTCGGGGGGCTGAGGGTTCGATTCCTATTTCAATTATCGTTTATTTTTTCAACATTGGACGCTGCATGGTTTTGGCGTTGAATACCTTCTTCTTCTTCTATCACATTGTATATAAAAGGTTAGGTTATTATATCTTATATTAATCATGTGATATGACCAAATAAAACGTAAAATAAAAACAAGTGTTAAACAGTTCGTTGAACAATAAGTTCGAGAACTTGTCAACTGAACTTTTCTCATTGAAAATTTAATGATTCTGAATTCTGACCGAACCGGTTTCAGCCTATTAACCTTCAGACTTTGACTGAAAATGGCCTTAAGAGGCCGATACCTGGTACGGTCAGAAATAAATAAAGTTGTCATAAGTTAAGTAATTATTGTAAGTAATGGAATTCAACGACAAATTGTTAGTATCAAAAATAGAAATATTTTCTCTTAGTGCCGCAAAATCTATGAAAACTCTTGAACCATGGAATCCCCATTGGGACAATTGTGTGTTTTCTGTGGTTGAAAGAAATGGGTGAAGAAGATAATGCTATGAAGTACCCTGGTTTTCACGAGCAGGTCATACTTGCAAGCAGTGGCAGCCGCTGCCCTGAGAATGTGGTGGTTCACTGACAATCATTACCAAAAAAATAATTAATTTGGAATTTTTACTTATTAATTTATTTTAGTTATTTCCTTTTATATATTTAACACTGGTTGCACTAATTTTGGTAATAAAATTATATATTAACAAATAATGTTATTAGAATTTAACATAATCAATACAAAAAAATACAAAACAACAACAATTATCACGGGACGGGTCAATATAACGCCGCGCCGCTAGACGCAAGCTAGACTAATCTACATAATATGATTTTTATTTTTTTTTGTTTAAGGCAATTCACCCTAAATAATATGATCTTCGACGAAATTCGATTGTATTCATGTCACCTCGGGTCATGGTTCATGGTCAATCGGTAAACTTCGGCAAGAATCGGATTATGTTGGTTGCGGGTGGCACACGGATTCGAGCCAAATTCTGGAACAAATAGCGAAATCGACGCGCTTCCAACGTTCCCATACAAAACATGATTTGGTTCGCTTGCAAATGAATGTACACGGTCAATACGAGGGTGCTCGGCGACCGCGCGGAGATTAAAAGCGTTCTCCCTGATAATGTTCGTAGCATTATATTGGTAACTAATATTTTGAAATGATTAAATTAGAGATTTTATAGTCTTCAGTAAGTAAATAAAGTAAATTCAGCTATTATAATTTGCGAGTGCTGCACACAAACACACTGTGCGACCAGCCGCCCTTCCTTGTTTGCAAGTAAGGTTTTTATTTTTAATGGTAAATCCCACAAGGGCAAACATCAGAAAATATCTTAGATTCCATAATTTCCTTGTTGAGTTTGAACGCAAAGAACGAGTGTAAATGATTAGCAATGTTAAACGAGTTAGGGTGTAACGTTAATATCATCCCCTGAAAACATATACAACTATTAAAATTCGAGTACATAAATATTGCGAATTTATTTATCAAAACATGCATCCACAAAATTCCAGTTTTCAACCTCTTCAAAACGTCAGATTATTTGTACAGATGGATTGTGGAACGTTTATTAACACGAAGTTTATTTTGAAGTTTTTTTTATAGAAATTGAAGGGAAGGAATAAACCTTTTCCCAAATCTCCCCGACGAAAAAGACGGGTGTCGAAACCGGTTGCCGAAACAAGTTGGCATATTATGAGGGTATTTTCCAACGCAAAAGAAATCAAAAAGGGTATAATATATGTTTTTCTCCAGACGAACTCGAATGCTCTATACAACTACCCATACAAGATGAAAAACTTGAAAAAAAACGATGAAACAGTCTATATGATATATATATTGTTTTTTCGAAGTAAAAACTTCTTTAGCACCGTTGTGATTTGAAACTCGATGAAACGAAAAATAGCGAGAATCAAACGAGAAAAACACATTTATCTACAGATTTAGCATGCGAAAGAATGAGAAAGTATAATCGGTCTCCTCTTTGTGCGGTGCTTCGTAGGCTCCCCACTTTTGTCTATTTTACTTTTCTGAAGGTTTAACTTCTACCGCGTGTAAATTGGACAATCTAATTTTTTTAAATACAATATAAAGAAAATTAGTTAAAAAATTATATTTAAGGTCATCATTGGTCATGTTATACCTTAACAAAAAAGAGGAGAACTTGTGCATGATTAGAGTCACGATTCTTACTTAGTTCGTGTGTTATAACATATTATGTATAAAATATTTATATTTTAAGTCAAAATATACATATTTTTTAAGTTTTTTTTAAATTTTATTTATATTTTCTGATTGGTTGATGATATAGCGCAATTCAGAAGAGAGGCTATTATAGTTAACTACCTACATAAAACTACCCGAATTCGCTCGGAAAGGAAAGGAACATATTTTTCGGGATCAATTTTTTGTTTTGTTTTTTTCAGTAACTAACAAAGATTACTGCTATATTTATAATATTAATATATATAATTATAAATATATATTCATCTTCAGGATATTTATTACCAGCAAATTTTATGAATTAAGATGAATATCAAAATTTGAAACTGCAAAAAGTATTCACAAATGAATTGATTACACAAAAAAAAAACACTGGAAAATAGGCAGGCAAAGAAAACAAATTTTATAAAAATAAATAAAAAAATAGTATAAATAAAAATAGTTTTTATGTGACCGGTTATTAGAAATATAGGTATTATAGCATTTTTTTTAAAGATTTTTTATTTATTTAATATTTGTATGTTTTTACAATAATTATTATACATTTTTTCCTACGTGTTAAACAGATTTGTAATATGAATATAATAAAAGCCTTTCCTCACCATAAAGAGACAAGGATCTTGTGTCTGGTGAGTGAATTCATTCTCAATTATTTGTTATAATTGGAGTAAGTGAATTATAATATTACAACTAATAACAATAAATAATGTAAGAAAAACTTGAGATATATCAATAAACAGATTTCAAAACTTAAATGAAATATTAATAATAGTAATATACTCTTACACTTGTTTTAGGTATTTTTTTAAATTTAATTTCGAATTAACGTTTTTTGCGATAATTTTAAATTTTAATGGGAGTATCTATTTATTGTTTTTAAGTTTATTTTGTAGAACTCCATTTTAATTTTTATTTATTTTATAAATTCAATAATATTATTATATGTATAAAAACAGTTTATTATAAACGAGTTCTGATTCGTTATTATTTACGTGAGTCATCATGGATTCATTCTAGAGAATCAGTTCAAATTTCAAATATTAATTGTGTTGTCTTATTATAAAGTAAGCCGATAAATTATCACGGGTTTATTTAATGGCATAATTATCGACCAGACCTTCAGTCAAAATTAAACAATGCAGTAATTGGGAGACTTAACCATTAATATTTTCAATCATTTTACTGGGAAGTTAAAAGGGTGACAGGTAATAAAAATAAAAGCATTTCAATTTTTCGTCATAAGTACCTGTCAAGAAATATTATAAATACATCGTCTGAAGGTGGTAAAAACCACAGTTTGATAATGCTTTCAGAGGGTGAAACAGATGCAACATATAATAATAATTAGGGAGTATCTAAGTTGAAATAATTTGTACCTAGATACACATAGGTATATTGTATGTGCTTGGTATTAAAATTCTTTTGATATTTTGCTGATGTATTGAAATGTATTTTTTTAGCTGCTTTTTTTGAAAGTTTTTAGTATTGAATATTTTGTATATAATAATTGTAGATACTTCGAATATTGAAAAGATTTTTTCAGTAGAAAATGTAGATGTTTTTTCCAGGATAACCTTAAGCAATAATCTTTGAACTATTTTAAGAGATCAATTATTTTAATTTCGCATTCGCACACCCTGTTCTGACGCCAGGTAAAAGGGGGTAAGTAAGGGGGGTAGGGCGCAGTATCCCTTTGAACGATGTGTCACATTTTCCAGGCTTCTATCTCGTTACCGGTGACTTGAATACGAAATAAGACCGCATAATATCCTGCGTAGAACATGTCCCAAGAGAAGATATCAGCTGTTATGTGGCAAAAGGGGTGGAATATTTTACAAAATTCAATAGAAATGTTTAGAAGTGTGGCGGATATTGGTTATTGAGCAAACAGAGTCACAATGCGTTTTAAAGATACTGTAATAGATTGTTTGCAATGTCAGAAAAATGGTGAGTATTATACCCAAAACCTCTGTGATTATTCTACTGGCTCTTACCCACTGGAGCGTTTTTTGCCACAATATGGCACCTTTAAAATACCTCGGATTGCTTCGCTGCCAGTTTTAGGCAAATTTTCCCTAGACGCTTAATAATTTTAAAAAAAATTTACATATTAAATTTAGGAGATGAAGGATAATATGATTTTTTTAATGTCGGAAAATATTCAAAATGGTCACCAAAAATAACTATTAATCGGAGGAAAAAGTAAAAAATTGCGCTGTCGCTCGAGTGGTTAAAGTACATGCATATTAAAAGGTTTCGTTAATAAGTACTATGTAGCTTATTCAATAGTTTAGAGAAGATAAAAAATGAAAGAAAGTTTGTAACCAGTTTCAAAGGATTTTCGAAATTGTTATTAGTAGCAAAAAAACGTTATTATCTCCACACAGGAGGCCCAGAGGAAAAAAAAATTAGAGTCTGTGTCATCTATAGGGGTTCTGTGTAGAGGATCTCTTTAGGGAAAGGTAGGAATGAACGGTGTGAGAAGAAAAAATTATGAATTTGTCCTTCCCACTGCGGTGCAAGGCGATGGGTAGAGAGAGTCCGGCTGGAGAGATCAATAGGTCTCCCTCCATTAGTCTCTCCCGATTCGGCCCGCTACGCAGTAGGTGGGCAAAATATCCGCTGCCAAGACATAGGAAAACCTCACCCAATGCACCCATGCACTCGTCCATCCCTGCTAAATCACCAAACGTAGCGAGCCACTTGGGTTGACCTATGGTTTATCCAATAAATAATCCCGCCTATCATTTTATATGACCGGGATATTATAATTGTAGGATTTGTAAAACTGGAAGCTTTTAAAAATATTTGCCTTAGGATCAACGTATTGACGTATTTATGTTAGAGAGACAATACAAAGTTACCTTCCAAATAAGCTTCAAAAAAACTGAAAAAAAATCATATTTAAAACTTAGAATCTAAAATAATTATGGTACCTACCTATTTATGAATGCATTAATTAAGTATATTTATTAAAAATCTTTTTAGGAGCTCTTAACAACAACTTTTTGTATTTGTTCAATGATAAATTGGAGATGTTCACTGACTTGGTAAAATTATTTCCCTCCATTATTATTCTGGGTAAAGAGGAATACATATGGTAGTAAGTTCCAAAATTTTTGCACTGAAATAAATCTCGACTTCTAGTATTACGTAGTGGAATCCGAAAGCTATGTCTTAGAGATAATCTATATAAATTAAACTTAAAAAATAATGTCACCATAATTTTTTTGAATAACTAGACATCATTTAAATTTTTATATATAAAATCAAAGTAATCCTTCTGTCTGACAATTTAAGCATATTCATATAATTTAAAATAATGTTGTACCTAGTTCAACTAAAACAGTTTATGTAAAAATTTAAAATATTAATTTGGGTTTTCTTTACATCACAACTGTAGGGACCTACTACACGTGATTTATACAAGTTGATAGTCTTCTTTCTTTTACGTTGATTATCTCTGGCAAAATAATGAAGTTGAAATTTTTTTTTCTTTGAGGCTTTTGGATAAGCGGAGGTGAATAAAATACCAACCTTGAGAATAATCGAGTAATTAAACCTTTTATTTCAGATCATCACGTATCGATGGAATCTATTTTGGGGAGTCTCCGTTTCATATATAGAGTCAGAATAATTAATCATATTAATGAAAGAGGTAACGGAATGTCTTATTGCGTTAGTCTTGAGCGAAATCCGGTTCAATGAACTCAAAATATACTATTTAGATAAGCGTTTAGAAGGTACGAGTACCTTCCTACGATACAATACTTTTAACACATTTTCAGAATTGTAACTAATTTGTGAAGATTTTAGACCCTCCATGATTTTTCAATGGTCTGCGCTAGTCAAACACACTTATTTCGATTGCTTGTATTGTGCGTTAGTCCTGCTTGTAAACTGGTTCAAAATTTGCTTTGAATTTAAGGGTAATTTTCAAAAATTTTGTGAAGAATTCTGACAAGCGATAAAGTACCAATATATTATGAAAATAATGTTTTAAGTTTAATTTTTAAAATTGAAACTGATTTTCAAGAATCAAAAATAGTGAACTTTTGTTTTTTTTTTACTTAAAAAAATACAAAAGTTTAACCTTTAATGTGCCTTTAAGAACTTAACGCTATCATCCGCGACTTTATACTGGCTAAAATACTCTTATTGGGGCGAAATTCGTTCCTTTCCCATCATAATTCGTGGCTCAGCTCGCGCTAATATTTGCAAATGTATACGCAGCATAATATACGGTTGCACCGAATGATCGTCGAAAGCGTACTACTATCGAAAATTATAGAGTGTATTTTCATCACACATTGTTCGTGTTATCAAAACAGACCGCATAAACACAGTGATTTAATGACGGGTTCAGCATCCGGTTCAACGTATATTGCACAAGTTCTAGAAGTACCGGAAATGTAATGCGCGCACGTGCACATAATTCATGTAGATTCAATTATCGCAACGGAACGAAAGTTACTTTCCGGATATGAAAATAATTACTTTCAACGTTAATAATAATGCAGTGAGAATTATGTGAAAGGGTGGAGTTAGTTGCTTAATAAGAATAGTTACTTACATTCAAGTGTTGGATTAAGTTTTTGCATTCATGCTTACTTGCGTGCAGTTGGTTATACTGTAGTCGAGCAACGAACAATCTTAAAAAGATTATTCAAATTCGATTTTATACACTGGTATCACAGGGCAGCGCTCTCCGGTCTAGTGCATGACGACGAAAAATTATTCCGGTTTTAACGTTCGTCCCGTCCGCCTGCTTTTCTTCTTAGCGAGATAATTGTTAAATCTGTGCTAACTCATTGTAACATAAATTTTCAACGTAAATATATTTGACTTGCGTTAATCCAGAGTCATTATTGAAAACCTCCACAACACACGGATCCATTTTATAGACTTGACAAGGCCTGTAAACTGTCAAACCCTCTGGATAAAATATCTAAACATAACCCACATTGCTAAAATACTTACGCAAATATAGCATATATGTTCAACTGCATGTAGTGTAGTTACAAGAAAGCTATAATAGCATAGCTCTTCAATATAAATGTATTATAATAATTGTTTATTTTTGCGTGAACTGATTATTTACTACATGGTCACGACAATAATAAAGGGTCTTATGGGGGTAGATATATAATAAATCAAATAATTGGTAACAACCTTAAAATTTCGCGTTGTTTTTGGCGTTTGGTTTTATGAAATTTTTGATAAAATCTTTGTATTTTTCATCAAAAGTGGAGGCACTTTGCACAAAAGGCGATGTTATGTAAAGGTTTCGTATTTTACAGCAAAATATAGGAAATTCATTATAATGCCTTTTAAAAAATCTAAACATGAATGACAGTATGCGGTGTTTTCCAGGCATGCGTTGTATACTTTCTTGTTCTATATAATAACCCTAAAAATACAAAAATTCGCGTTATTTGTCCGAAAATCTACTGATATCATAAAATTAGGAATTTTGTTTAAAAAATCGTGATTATCGCAAGCGCTAATTTTACAGTATCTATAAATATGGGAAGCGCCTTCTACATATCAATTATATTAACAATCGCTGAGGGACCAATCGAAAAGTTGATGAAAATTCTGGACAACCGAACCACTTCATCGATAAAAAAGTTTAAAATTAGTTAGACAAGTTTTTCACCCAAAATAGCTTACAATCGGAATACGGTAAAACTTCAGGAAGATGGTATAATTACTATTTTGATTTTGCGTGAAAATCAGTCCACGGTTATTCATTTCACATAACGATTAAAACACAGATAAAACCGGAATTAAGTTATAGTGGTTTAAAAATATTGAATAACAAAACATTTTTGTAAAAAACCACAGTGAGCTGACCCAGCTGAACCAGCTGGACCTTAAATTGCAATGATGGCAGTTGAGAAAATCTCCAAGCATTTCTTGCGGTGACACCGCTGAATTTATTGTTAGAAAGTTTCGGTAGAAATGAGCACGGATCGATACAGAGATGCCGCTAAAAGCAAATTGCTCTTCACAACACGACATGGATTTATAAACTTGTGAATCTTCTACAAAATGTGATGTTTTCTATCGAGTGAATGTTGCCATATCGAACCAAATAAAATCCCAAACTACGTGCATACCTGTATGGCAATTTCACACATTCCGCATCAATAATTCACCTTGACACCTTTACAGCTTGAAAGTATTTTCTTTTAAAATTATGCCCAGCTTTCGTAAAAATTAATACCAATAAGTTTGTGTTTCCGCCCTTATTTTAAGCGTTTGTTTGCCAAGTATAAGTGTCGAGGGAGAGTTACTGAGGGTTGTTTAAATCTTTAAATCTGTGTCCACTCGTATAATTTTCACATTTCGAACCGAGCGGTGTTTTTTCTATTGCTTTCAATTAAAAGTTTGTTTGGCTGTAAAGTCATTTTAAATATGGATAATGGTTCGTTAAGCACGGAATTTTATACCTAGAATTTAAAACCAACCATTAACCAATTTTCAAATGTGTTTTTAACAAAGTGAACAACAGATTGATGAAATTATATGGAGCGCATACCTGTTCATACAATGTTGCTCCATGTAATTTCATACATATTTATATTCTGGGGCAAGAGAGGAGACGGATGAAAAATACCTTTTTTGAATGACATATCCCATCTAATAATCTAATAATACTTTTAATGGCCTGTCTAATCAAATACCAATAAAATAAATTTGTAGGTCGTTAGAATACAATTTAAATTATTCATTTTAGACCACTTTGCACACAATTTATTTCAAAAGTTTGTCATACAAGATGGCTACCAAACAATTTCACATCACCTTAGAATTGGCTTCAAAGCCATTCAAACAAAACCATACTAAAGTTTTGACCAGGGTTTTTTTAGGCAAATAGTAAAACAAAACAAGTAGTTAGTAATGTCGATAATATCATAAATAATATATCTTTAGAGGAGTTTACTGAAGATATTATGAGAAGCCACACTGGTCACAAACAAACAGGTGCCATGGGATATTAACAAAGACAACAAGAGAGAGCTCTAGAAAATAATTTAAAATAGGTATCTATACCTTAGATACATAGTCGAACAATGACAGCTGACGCTACAATGCAGAAATGTCGATAAAAGGAGGAATAACATGAAACGAAGTAGGAAATTGGACATTTTCTTCTCTGGGGAATATTCGTCATTGGACATGTTTTCAATGTATGGATGGCTAAAGAAATGAAGAAATTGGCAGTGTGATTAACAACATTGTTTTGAAAAAAGAAAAAAAAAACACAATAAAACCATTAATTTATATAGTCGCAGGTTGCAGACATTAACCAATTTTATAAATAAAACATTAATACAATAATTGAAGAGATACTAGTGCAGATCCGTAAAATATCATGGCATACTGTAGCTACACATATAGCTGGAAGTATTAAGGTATAAAAATATATTCGCCTAAACGAACATTGTAAATTTTTGAAACAATCAGAAATTTACCTTTCGAATCAACACCTACACTCGAAAAATTACGATATATAACAAAAAGTAAAAAAAAAAGAAATGCACCATTCGCGTAAAGAAATCTTAAATCATTAATTTTAAAAAATATATCATCAAAGACAATAATAACGACTCTCCAAAGAAACATGTAAAACAGAAAATAAAGAAAAATATTCAGTAGTGTCCAGGATTCAATTCCTAACTGCGACTGAATTTTTTTTGTCTCTTTGTTTTTTTTACATCACAAAAGTCATCAATGTTATCTTTAATGATTGAAAGATACAATTTGAGGTTTTTATCATTAAATTATTACAAAATAACAAATTAATTTTTCTAGCTAATATTGGGTTGTCGAAATTTTTCCCAAAACCAGTTTAAAATTTGAAAAGGACACAAAGCAAATCCAAGTTCTAGAGTTCATTGAACCGAAGTTACAGACAGAGTCTCAACCGAAATTAGTATGATTAATAATAATGACAATAGTATCAATCTGAACTCGAAAGTGATTAAAGATTTGATGACATACAAGACAACGTAATATTAATGAAATATCGTTTAGATATCCTAGATTAATAATTGATTGACCTATTCGTCCCCTAACTAACTAACGGTACATGGCCGACACCATTATGTCAAGCTGTGGTCGTTCTGATTGGTTGATTAATTCCCAGCGGGAGCAATAGAGGCGGGTGATTGGTGATTGAATTATTACTGTCGAATTTGGTCGGAGACTCTTCTTTTAAATAATGCAAAGTTAAAAATTTCCTGAAATTAACAGACCAGCATTGCAAAATATACCTTATCATTAGAATATTTTTGTTGTGTTTATTTTTTTTTACATTAGCTCAGTACGGAAGGCCCCGAGGAAAATGATTTAGCTTTAATTTGAATAATTTAAGTTTACATAATTATTGATATATGCACAATTCGATAAAAACGCGTATCATAAATTGATGCGAAATATTCTGCAAACATCTGTATCTCAAAAACCTGTAAAATTTATGACCGGTGATGATTTTTTTTAAAATTGGTTAAACAGATTATATTTAGTTAGATTATGAGCTGTTTTCCAAAACAAAATCATAACTTTTAATGACTTTTCAAATGGGTGTTGAAATGCCACTTTGTTGAGTTGTTGTGGAAACCACTGGGTTATGCTTGCAATATGTGGACGTGTTTATTATACCATGGAGGTTTTTATTTCTTTGGGTAAAAGGAAAGAAAAAAAAGCATTTTAAGTTTATATAATAAAAATACTACAATTTTTTATACGTGCAAAATTCGATTTAAAGCATTAATTGATGCGAGATATTCTGCGAACATCTGTGTCCAACAAAACTGTGAAATGACTTTAAATTTGTTACCTACTCCAATCGCAACCAAATTTGTTATATAAACGTTCTCCCCGATTACAATATCTGGGACACATACATACGCAGTAGCGAACAGGATTGATTGCACTTTTGCTTCACCTACCGTCACTGAACCAATGTGTACTTCGATAAATTTAACGCGAATTGCATTTCACTAGGTGACTCGTGTAAAGATAACGATACATTATTAGTGGTTACCAATAATAAAAAGTTCACCGTGTTAAATTGTTTCACTTTTGAACACTACTTGAAGCGAGTTTTAGAACGAATAAAATTTAAAAAAAGGTAAATGCTTAAGTAAAAAGTTAAATAATTTAGTTAATTAAAGTCCAAAATAAAATAAATATTCAAATGCATCATTTCGAAAGAAGTGATTGATATAAAATATACAGCCTATAAATAAGGGAGGTATTTTTAGAAGATGAATCCTCCGAGGGGCGTAAGGAAAGTATTTATTACCAAATAATATGCAGATATTAATAAAATGTATAATGTTGTTGATGATAAAACTCATCCTGGAAAGGTTGTCCTTTTTCAGGAAATCGAGAAACGAACCCACAACTACAGAAATAAAGTCAATCGTTGATATCACATGAGATAACGATGTATTTCGCTACAGTTTTCCAAGTATTTTTTGAATAATGTTTTTCCTACAGCTTTTTTCCAAATTCATGAGTACGTTTTTGACATAAGTCATAAAAAGACATACGAGAACAGATCAAAAGGAAGGCGAATTTTTAATGTTTTCCCAGCGTATCAAAGAAAACCGTAGAGTCGGTGACCATAAAAACTAGATACTTTGCCGTAAAAGCCGACAAAAAGTTCATAAACAATGTTATCGCAACCTAGAGTACAAAGCGGGGTGACGCGAGGTCCTTTGAGCCTCCACTCACACGACAGGATGTCATGAAAGAGATAACATTAAAGAAAAACGAGATATAACGAGTGTTATAACAGACAAAGTCACGCCACCCTACTGGTGCTGCAAGAACGATAGATAATGTGTTACATCATGATTGTTACTAGGCTACATTTTTTGCCGTGTAACGGCTCGGCTATTCGATATTAAGTCGAAAGACTGCGGGCTCAATTTTCTAAGAGCAAAAAAGTTTTAACATATATTTAAAATATTACAAATAAGGACACTGGCAGATTGATAATTCTTCCGTTTGACGGATCCTTTAAAGTAAAACTAATAAAATAGTCAAAAAATTTTTTTTAATGATCTTACAAGAAACAAATGCTCGTGCGAGATTTGTCAAGGCAAAGTGAACCTTAAAGTCTTCCAAAATACTTTGCCGAGCGGTCGATTTTCGCTACACAAAAAATGAAAATCTCGTTGGCCGAATTTTTTCCGTACCAAAGAAAACAGATTTTTTCCATACTATCCGAAAAAACCCTCTGCGACCGAAAATGAATCTTATGTTAGTTTAAACCTAAAGGGCAGAGTGATTTTTTTCGAAAATTTAAAAAAAAAATGATGACTGTCCGTGGGGTTCTATAGCAGACGACTTTTTTTTAATTTTAAAAGTAGTAAGTGACGATAATTTTAAAATTTCCAACCACTACCACAGTTGGCGGAAAATATTTTTTTATTTACCCACAGCATTAGACAAAACATTGTTAATTATGAGAATGAATCTGTGCTAAGAAGGCATCGAAGCTAGCTTTTTTCCGAGACAATATTCAATTACAATGTTTTTGATTAACTCATGTTTCCCGGAATCAATCACATATTATTTAGGTGACAGAATCGAACGAAATTTCTAAGGTTCTAAGGTACCGGCAAATCGGAAAGAATTGGGGAAGTGAAGAGAACGAAGACTAAGAGATATCCTATTTTCTTCCGTCGTCGCTTGTCTTAATTTTGCCGGTTCATCACATCAATCACCACAAACTTGCGAGCTCACGATGGTTTGTATCTCTTTCGACACGGTCGAACAAGGAACTCTGTATATAATCACGCTAATAGTAATAACATTATAGATGTTGATAGGATGACGTTTATTTTACAACTATGTAAATATTATGACACATGATCGTTCTTAGTTGGCATAAGGTAGATAGATAGACTCACGTATTTGGGAGTAAGAATTAAATTGGTAAAGGGTATAAGGACCAATGCAAGGTACCAACATACTGAATTGATCGTATAAAGACAATGACTTTAAAAAAAGATAAACATTTTGATATAAAAAAAACTCAAATTAATCTATCGTGTGTCATTTCCCGGAATAAAACCACATGTGAGTCCGTAAAAAATTTGTGATAACAATAACTTAAACATTTTATGTGATTCATCCTCCCCATGTGAATAATAACATTATTCTATTCCCCCTCAGACGAACTCAAACTAAATTAAAACGTCACGAGCAAACATCGCGGGCTACAAGCTCAAGCGCCGAACACTACCAACGGCAATATTGGTTTTCGCTGAAAGGGAAATATTGACGGGGATTAGTCATGTGGGGAATATTATTGAATGCTTCGTCATTTTGTTAATTCAGCCCTTTTCCTGGAAAAGGATGGAGTTCGTATTTTAAGTCAGAGGCGGTTCGGAGATCAATCGAAGATTAAAATAGGGAGGAAAAAATCCCTCATTTATAAAGATTATGTTGGTCTTTGTAATTATGCATAAGTACATAATCGTACATATGTTTCAAAGATCAAAAAGAATTTCATCATTTTACTGGACAATAGATTAGCGACATAGCAACAAGATACATTGTAGTAGGTAAAAAAAAGATTCTGTTAATTTCTTTATTATATTCATTTTGGGAGGCGGGAATGGGTACTGGCGCCCTGGAACCTTTATTGGATAACCAAAACCTCTGCCACAGGTCACCCCAAGTGGTTTGCTACGTTTGGTGACTTAGCAGGGGTGCCCGGATTCATGGGGTGAGGTTTGTCTGAATCTGGCAGCGGATGACCTGGATATACTGAACCTTAGATTCCTACCCACCCCTCATACCCTTTTCCTTCCCAGAACTTCCTCTCCTTCCTTTCCTTAAGAAGACTATCCACACAGCATCCCCAAAGATGACAATTGCCCTGAGGGAAATTATTTTCCTCAGGGCCTCCTGTGTGGATCTAATGTAAAAAAACAAATCTAAAAGAATTTCATCATTTCACTGCTCAAGAGATTAGCGACGTAGCAATAAGATACATTGTCGTGGGTCAAAAAAGTTTTTGTGAGAGAGGTATTGTTAATACTAAATCTCCCGCTAGGTGGCGTCGAGACTAATTATGTCTGCAAAAAAAAGTTGGTTGTTTTCAGTTGGAAAAATGTAATAATAAGTAATTGTCGAATGAAACACTAGTATATATTGAATTATTTGGCGGGTATTAGATAAGCTGCCATAGCTCAGTGGTCAGAGCAGCTGACCGGCAATCAGAGGGACACGGGTTCAATTCCCGTTGGCGGCCAGTATCTTTTCTCGGAAGATTTTTTCAATGTTGATGAGTGGTTCAGGCTGATAATTATTGATTATAATATTTGTTATCTAATAGGTATTTTACCAAATTGTTGCTGTCACCCTCGCTCTTATTCCCCCAAATACTGAGCGAGAGGGTCAACTGCACCTCAGGCTGATAATATCTATATAAATCGTCAAAATCGGGGTTTCGTATTCCCCATTTTCTCGACCAAAACTGGTCCGATTTTTAAGATTATTTTACTAACTGTATTGGGAGAAAATACTCAATGTCTGCACGCTTTGATTTTTTTTAAATACAACGTCTAGTTTGTATACTGAACGTATTTTGATTGCGTTAAAACCAGGCAATTGCGACGATTTTTGGAGGGTTCTAACTCCTATAAGAAGTAACTTATCAAAAACACAATAAGTACTGACACGCTAATGGTCGATTTCTATATTATATTAAAAATTTTGGCAGCAGTACCAAAATCCAGAAAAGAAATTAGTAAAATTGGGGAAACGATACGTTTGTATGGACCAAAGATATTGAAATATAAGGAGATGTGCTATCCGCCATTTTTACTAGGTGAGACTGCGCTTCCGTGTGTCGCCGGTGTTGTCTACCAATTAACGAATAAACTAAACGAACAAATAATTAACGAATAAACTAAACGAACGCTAAACTAAATGAACAAATTCTTTCCGTATTCAAACTATATTATTAACCAATAATAATGCACACCTTCAAAAAATCAAGAAAATGAACAATTAGGCCGTAGTTCGGCAACAGTCGCGCGGGCATCATAGCATATCTCTTTTGTATTTGAATATCTTTGGTATGGACAAAACGCTGCCTCCCGGTTTTCTCTGAACATATCTGCTGCGCACCTGAACAGCTAACAAATTCCTACGGTTTGTGCGATCTCACGGATCACCGCTGAATCGCCACGAACATATTTTGCATGAACTATTTCTTAGAACCGAAAGTCCCATAATCGTTGAATTTATAACGCACACGTGGGACTCGCTGTCGGGCAGTTTTAATATGGATGGCTGGATTTATTTGGAACTGAATTTGAACTTTTTAAAATAAGGTTAAATATATATAATATGAGGTATACGCGTTATTTTTTTTTCTATGGGATTTCAACGCATAAACGCACTTTAGAGAAAGCCGTCACTGTTTTAAGGACATATTTGGTGTTACTTGTAAATTTTCTGTACGCATGGATTCAATCCTCTGCTAGCTAAGCCCGACACCGCATAAATTGCTCACGCAACGATTTTCGCATAAAATTATGGAAATTGGAGGGAGTCAATGTTCATTGCTGATTATTCCTAACCTGAGAATGATTTTAAACATTTCAACTTTTGATACTGACAATTCGTGGTGGAATTCCATTATAATAGTATAATAAAACAAATATGAAACTTATTTTTACTTTAATTTATTTGACCGTAACCGGTTCAACATGTTAAAACCATTTTCTGATTGGTACAAATTATTCTTAATCTACGGTTTATAAACATAACACATGTTAATATACATAAAACCTCTCTCCCCTCTCACCCAAATAAAAAAAAAATCATATTTGTTTTATTATTATTATTATTATTTAAATGTAAATGTATGTAAAAGCCCATAAGGGCGTTAATGATTAATAGAAATAAAAAAAAAATTAAAAAATCATATTATCGAAAATCATTATCTTCGTAAAATAAATGTTTTTCGTGGAAAACACATTTAATATGTTGTATCATGCAGTTAACAGAAATTAACTTTAAAGAAGAAAATCCGCGAACATGAAGACGCAAAACCTCTCGAGCGGTATTTTCTGGCGTCATGAAAATAGCATAGCTTTTTCCTTCTTAGATTTAAAGTTAACAAAACTGTTTATTATATTTATATATTTATTCAAAAAAGTTATGGAGCTTTGAAATAATTTTAACCATAAAAAAATATATCATCACGCCGCACCTTATGGTTCGTTGCAAATTGATAATCAATATACAAAATGCACAGATACCTATCTACCGCAAAAAGTATGTTTGAATCTGGGACAAAGCCGGGTACCCATGAATTATCATCATTTTAAAAATTTTGAATTGAAATTAGAAAGCACTTTATAAGCTTATTCCGCATCTATTCTTTCTTTCAACCATCAGATTTTAATCAACCGAAACGTCACAATTTTAACTCAGAATTACACTAAAATGTCTTTAAAGAGCTAAAAGTTTCTTTAAAACATAATATAAATTTCAACACCCTTGTCGTAGGTTACCCCAAATGGTTCACTACGTTTGAACATTTAACAGGGGTGCCCGGGTTAATGGGGTGAGGTTTTTTCTAGGTTTTGGCGGCGGATGCCTTTGGCTACCGATGGCGGGTCGGATCGGGAGAGACAGATTTAGGGAGACCTTCTGACTCTGTTTACCCAATGCATTGCACCACAATGGAAGGATAGATTTATTTGTCCGTCACTCTAATTGACCCCCAAATACCTAGCAACCTCTCATACCCTTTTCCTTCCTAGAACTTCCTTTCCTTCTTTTCCACAAAAATACCCTACCCACATTATCCCTAAATATGGGGCTACACAGGTGGCCCTAAGGGATTTTTTCCTCGGGGTCTCTTGTGTGAAACTATGTTATGTAAAAATAAATTAAGTCGATTCCTTTTAAACTTACTGAAACATAAAACGCTAAAGTAATCAGAAACGATCATTTACTTTCAAAAGATTCCAGTCTCATTAATTGCTTGTTTCTTGGAAATAGGAAACTTGAAAATAAAACCCTTATGAAAACAGGTTTTGAATTTAAATATGTTTTTCAAGAGTTTGTTAAATATTGATATCTAGCAACTTTCAAAACGATTTTAAAAGGTTCCGAAAAACACATCTTGAGATAAATAAAGAATATCATATATCTTGAGATGTATAAAGTTTTGTTGTGAATAGAAATGGTTTTTATTTGTATGTAGGTATTTTTAAGATATAAAAAAAACACAAAACAGTATTCACGAAATTTTTGGATAACGAAAAAAAAATCCTTCACGGAGGTTTTTTGAATTTAGCCGTCTAATATGCGTATCCGGGGAGATTAACTGAATTTTTCCTAATTAGTATTTAAGTTCGTTGAAGCAACGATAATTGGTTATATAAAGTTAATAAAAACTGTTCGTAAAACGGATTTACTCTCAAACGACTAGCTGGCCTTTTGTAAAAAATGATTTTTTTAATTTCAACGCAAATTTTTAAAAATAATATAAAGTTGGTGTTATTTATTTTTCAAATCAGCTGTACAAATCATCCAAATAATATTAACATTAGAATTAAAATTGAATAGACTGAAATATTCAAATTTGAACGTTGTCATACTTTTTGACAATAGATATTTAGCTTCAAAATGAACGAGCTTAAAGTTTTTGTTTTGTGCTTCAGACAGACAAGCAGAATTCTGCTTTACATGTATAGATGTTAAGAGAAGGATTTATTCTGATAATAGAACATGAAAAGTTTTATACTGTGTGTTTAAAACTTTATTTAATAATTTGATACCCTTCTCAAAAAGATACTTCAAATTAAAATGCCAAACAATCCAAGAAATGTGTTCTTAAATAATGCTTTTTTAACAGTTATTTTTTGAACCGAAAGTAGAAACATAAATTGTGTATTTTCTTTTACCCAATAAATTTTTTCATGCGTGCTTCCATGGTAACCTAAAATAAATCTGGCACGCAATTAACGGTTTTTCTCTCTAGTTTACTCGAGTGGTTTTTCTGGGCATTATACAAGGACGAGAAAAATATGGAGAACGTCTTACACTTACCATTTTTAAAGATTTTTTTAAAAGTAAAATTATGAGGCTTTTTATGTGAATAACTCCTACCAAAAATAGTTCAAATCGAGTCATGAAAAAAAAACTATTTGAATCAGTGAGAACGAATCAAAACTAATTTGAGAAAGCTTCCGTGAGAAAAAAAGATTCGGTCAAAAACCGCAGACTTTGTGGAATACCGCAATTGAGTTCGTATTGTTTTATTTTTTATTCACAACTAGCGAGTTCCCGGCATGCGTTGCAATGCCACTAATAAAGAAATTGTATTTCCCTGCGTGGCTTTTCCCATTCATCCCGTTACCCTTCCGCCTCCCCTTCCCTTCCCACATCCCATTCCCTTCACGCATTCCCCCTTAACCTTTCCCGCCTTCCCTCTCCCCCTCCCCCAATCCCCTTCCCTCTCCCACGTTCAATATATTCAGTCCGCGAGCTTTTTGAAAATAAAGTACATTCAGATTTTCAAACAGCTCGCGTACCACCTTTTGCAATTTTTTTTTTTGAAATTTTCTATTACAAACATTGATGTTTGTATATTATAAGAACAATCAATCAAATTTGTTAACTAACTAAAGGTACCTACCTATTTAAAATTTCCATAAATTTTTCATTAGATTAAAAGCGTTGGATTTTTGTTGTACTTCAAATAAATTCATTAATTTAAACAGTTTGAAAATTGAATTTAGGTTGATCAATCATTATTTTGCAAAATGTCATTCTCAAATTGTTACATTTTTGAGTTTTTAAAATAATTAAAAAACTTTTCAGATTTATTGTCATGTGGTTGAAATAATCCAGAAACCTTTGCGAGGATGGAAATAAGGTATTTTGAAAGATTCAAACATTTCCTATGCTTAATATAGCAACACATAGAAAATTCAAAACTCATACATGTATTTACACACCCAAGCAAGCATATTTTGATTTTTATATATATTTTGATGTGAATAATAATTTTTAAATGGTTTGTAAAACAAGCGTATTTCAATTGCTGTAACCTTCTCAATTTATTTTATCGTGAGCTTATTATGTGAACTACAATATTTTTTGTTGGGATGTATGGTTTCTTTTTCGTTTACCGGCGTGCGGTCAATTTATATGAAAAGAATCGCAGAACATCACCTTCTGATGGTAAATCGATACCATTGTTTCATTTTCTCGAGTTACTCTGAAATTCTGAAAGCAATTTACCGAAGTAATGTGGAGGGGCGAAATTTTATCGTTAAATTTCAGTGTTTTATTAAAAAACAATTAAGAAATACTTTTAATGTATTTTGTATACTTTAATGGGTTGGATGAAATGTGATTACTAACAAATGATCGCACACAAGGTATTATTATTTATTTTTTTGATGAACGAAGTAGGCATCTGCATATCTTATATGTATAAACGTTTAATTTTTTTGGAACTGATTATCGAGACGGTATAATCGAGGTATTCATTTCGATTCGAGGTATTGTATTAATAACCAAAACAAATAAAGCCCAATTATCAACGCTTTTGATACAAAACAAATATAAAAATAATAAGTTACTGAAATAATTCGATTAAAATTAATTTAAACTAAGTTTTTCAAATATGTTAAATTTGAGACATTTCTATTTCGATTCTTGAATTACAATACAATCTGATTCGTATTAGTTAGTGGTAAGTATAAATTTATTAAAAAGATCTGTGCCTTTTTTATGGTCTGTGTTTTTTTATGATAACAAATTAAGGGTAAAATAAATCTAATTAAAAAATAAAATTCAAGATGCCTAAAAACAAGAAACTGTATTGTAAATATAATGACGCTCCTTAAACATCTTTATATTAATATTCCAATAAAGCGTTTCTAGAAAGCTTTTAAAACTTAATACCTACGCCAATACTGTAGTAGCCCCTGCGACCTTCCTATTCAACGAAAAATAAAATTTACGGCTCAATTAATATTGCGAATGAATAAAACAAGCAAATGGATATCCTAAAGAGCCATTATAATTAAAGGAAAAGAAAATTATGTTGGGTAGTAAAATTTCGAAGTTTAATACCTTTTTTACGCATCTTCCACGCTCCCAGCCATCGAGGCAGATTTGAAAGACACTTTTACTAATCATACTGCTCAGGTGGACATATTTGTGTGACAATAATGTTTGTATTTTTTTAATAATAAAAAAAAAAAAAATATATATATAATTTTTCGTCACTTTCCAGAGTAGGAAGATACTCTCAAAATAACCCCGGTGAAAAACCACCGTTAGAATCGATTTTTTTTATTGGTCCCTCTTATTTTTTCTAAAAAACATTTGTTCTAAAAACTTGAAAAAACTTATTATATTTATGTTTTTTTTTTTTTTTTTTATTTATTTGTAAGAAACAAACAGCTTTTACATAATACATATACAGTGATAAATATATAATTGAACTGGAGTCAAGCCACAGAGGTTTCTTATGCTAAAGTACATCGGAAATGAAGTATTATATTATAATTAATGTTGGGTTATACGAAGAGGAGAGGAAGAGGAATATAAGGAAAAGGATAGGAGATGCTCACGATATATTCTCATATTAATAATCGATCGTACGCGTTACTTCATAATGATATTTCTTAAGGTTTTTACAAAAAATGTCAATGCTGTAAAATTTAGTATTATATTGTGCACATACACGAGGAATTGGGGAGTTTTTTCTAATGTTTGTTCTACAAGAGGGTAAAAAAAATAAATCGGATTGCCGGGTTGATCTTGACGGAATATGAAAATTTATTAAATTGGTAAGTTCTGGTGGGTTCAGGCCATTGTTTAGAATTTTAAACAATAGGATTTGATCAAAAATTAGACGTCGTGTTTGGAGGGATTTGAAATTGTGAAATTTAATGGATTCGGTATAATTTGAGAAGTGTAATTTGAATTTATAATTTAAGTGTTTAAAATTTTTTTTTTGAATTCTTTCTATTCTTTCAATATGGGCTTGGTATAAAGGAGTCCAGATCGGTGTACAGTGTTCCAAGTGCGGGCGAATATATGAGGTGTAAAGGGAATATAGAGTGTTTATGTTGTGGAAGGGTTTTGCTATACGAATTATAAATCCCAGCATTTTATTGGCTTTGTTAATTATTTCATCAGTGTGTTGGATAAAGTTTAATTTGATATCTATCGTTACCCCAAGGTCCCTGATATATTTTACTTCATTGATATGTGTGCCGTTCAGTGTGTATACAAATGAAATTATATTTTTATTACGTGTAAATGTTAATTTATTGCACTTTGAGATGTTCATAACAAGTTTGTTTAATTCGCAATAGACAAAAAGACGATTGAGGTCTTCTAAGAGTTTAATGCAGTCATTGATTGATTTAATAACTAAGTATATTTTTTTATCATCTGCATATGCTAGGTAATTAGCATGTAAAAAACATTTGTAAATATCATATATATACACATTAAATAATAATGGGCCTAAATGAGAACCTTGAGGTACACCGGAGGGCACAGAAAAGAAGCTGGACTTTGTTCCCCCAATTGAGACACTTTGAAGTCTACTCCAAAGGTATGAAGTGAGCCCCCGGAGTAAGTCACCATGGATGCCTAACTGTTTTATTTTTTGAATAAGGATGAAATGGTTTACCTTATCGAAGGCCTTAGAGTAATCAGTGTAGATTACATCTACTTGGTAATGTATGGTATGTGTGTGTGTGTATGTGAATGAATGTAATGCATGTACATATGTGTGTATGTATGTCTATATATATGTATCAGTGGCAGTGTGTATATGTATTTATGTATGTATGCTTGTGTGTATGACTTTAAATTTGTGGCGGAATTGGTTGGAATGGAAAAGTCAGATAGGTACTACTTTCCATTTTCTTCCTTCCTCGTAATTTTCACCCCACACAGAATTATCAATTTGGGCATTCAATTTAAATCAATTCGTTCATTATTTTCAAAACATTACAAGTACGTTCATTTAAGTGAGATTTTAAATACATTTGTAAAGGAGAATGGCATAAATGTAATTTAGTGAATATATCAAACATACTAGTAGTAACAGAGTTTGCATTTTAAAGGCATCTTCATTGATGCTTAATACCTGTGTCCATATCCGAATTGATTCTGTCCAACAGCAAGATTGCTTTCCCCATCGGCATGACCATTAGCAATTAAAGTGCTGCAAACTAGGAGAGAAAACAGTCTGTGCTGTCGGTGATAGAGATAACAAACGGGAACATAGAAATGATGCTATCCTTGATAGCTAAGTTTACAAACCGTCAACGAATCAGAAATGTTTAGCAAAGTGTACATCCCTTCTGAAACGTACATGCATCATTACGTGCATCCCAAAAAGATAGTGGGTAGGATAGAGCCACGGCTGGTAGCCAAACTCCACTGTGTAGAGTGTAGAGAAATCTAAAAAAATTTTTTGAACTCTCTGCAACGTGAAGAGATATTTTACCAGGTGCGTAATCCAAATTATCGACCCAGTTTCAGGTCTACTCATAACTAAGGAACTGTATAAAATTATAAGAAAACGGGTTAATGAATTTTAAGATATCTTTAGTTAAATTTGTCGTTGAATACGAAGCTTAAAGAATGACGTGTAAAACGTGCTTATGTGGAAATTTCGGAAATGAGATACACGGATATTAAAGTTGAAATGCTGCACGCTGCGAAATACAAACGTCTTATAAGTTCGGAATAACGCGGTGAAGTTCAGAAGGCAATGAAAATACAGTCATATTATGAACTCGTGCACATTAGTACTTCCATGAGATTAGAGAATATAATATTAAAATCTTATTTTCTATTTAGAAAATACTCGTATGTAAATTTACAAAGTTTGGGATGCTACGAAGTTACCTGTTATCAGACTGGCTTAGCGTACAGTGTTTAAGAGTTAGGCAAATATAGAAGGTGTCTGGATACTCGCAATACAAGCAGGAAACTGATTAATCTACATTAAATTTGGAGTCAATTTTATGGTAGATATAATTTTTTGTTGATTTGAGCTTTCGTTTTCGAGTGCTTAATAGTAATTTTTCGATTAAAAATGAAAAAAATTGCCAGCTTATGGTTTAATTTCAATTTTTAAAATTTCTTTTAAATGAGTCGAAGCGTTGACCTACCTCATTTTTTTTTTGCTTTTTTATGCGACATAAATTCACAGTTGTACTGCAAGTTTCTGGACACAATGAAAATATGACTGAAGTATCTTCACATAATGATGGTAGGATTTATCGGTCCAGTTAAGATTTCATCAGAGCCGAACCCTGTCATATGAAAATATCTGGAGTCGGTGAATTATTTTCCCATTATGTTTCTGGTGGATTGACGTATTGTTCTTATATTTTTTTGTATTTATTATACTTATATAGTGCACTTACATTGCGTGGATTTACTAGATAATCATTTGTGGAAAAGTGTGTGGAAGGGTTTAGTCTTTCATTTGGGAAAGATTTAACCCGGAGATAAAATCAGGAGCACCGCAAAAATGAAAAATAGGTAAAATAGGTTCAGGTAAGTAAATAACTAACTGACTAACTAACTAACCGTTTCACGGCAGGGGTAGGCATGGGAAGACGGACCGCCAAACAACTCGGTCTTGGCACAAACTCCTTGCCACTTACACATTTGTACATCGACTCACTTCTTACACACACTTTTATTATTTTGACACTTGATATAGTAAATGTATTTGATTCAAGTGTGTGGTTCACTTTATCGTTCCATGTCTTGCTCGGGCGTCCCCGACCTCTTTTACCATTCACATTCGCGTTATATATTTTCCATACACTCTTTTCTTCGCTCATTCGCTCTTCATTGGTCCATTTCTTAATCTTACTTACATTTTTTGCTGATCTCTACATTTCTTACCCGATCATACATATTTTAACACACATTTTTCTCAGGGATCTCATTTCTACAGCACTCAGTCTTCTTCCTTACTTCTTCTGCCAATTCCACGCCTCACAGCAAGGTAGGTATCAGCACTCCATCGCGGACTGCTATGTTCGCTTCATTTGACATATTTGTTAGCGTTAACCGCGTCTATTAATGGAGCTTCCTGCATTTACCCTTTCAATATCTCTTTCAGCCTTTACATATTTCACAAGCAAAGATCAGAAACCGAATGCTCAAGCCAATCCAATCCCCTCTTAAACACAAGCGTCAGCTTCTATAGAAGAGAAACATCGAAAAATCAAAAAACATGTGAAAACTTATTTTTTAATAATTATTGTAATCAACCTCGTTATACTTTGCAAACAATTATTTAATAAATAAATAAAAATCCTTGACCAATCAGAAAAAATGATCTTATTCTCTATATCTCATTCATTCGAAGATGAGCAAACTGAATACACTGTTTGGCGCCATAGTTCAAGGTAAAGATATATACATTTCTGTAGGTAGAATCTGTAAAATCAATTTTGTTCGGAAATTCAGATTAGCCCACTACGCAGGGGAGAAAATCGTGTGAGAGACGGACTTGATTTCGGTGGTTTTTCCGTGTAAACACGTCGCTATCACACCACTTAACTAAATGTTGCCAGGAATTGGCATGTCCTCGGATCTTGGAAATGTGCCAAAATCTCTGGGAATCATTGTCCCGGCAAAATGCTTCAGTGAGAGCTTTTAGGCAACAATCTCCAGCCATTTCCCGCTAAGTGTGTACGGAGATCAAAGATGTAAGAAATAAACACGATGTGTCAAGTTAGTCAACAGGGTTTCTGTATCGTAGAGTCAAGATTTGAAGTAACTAAGGCCAGTTAGTGCAAACTAAAAGCAATTAAATATATGGTTCGCTAGAGTAAGGAGAATTTCAGAAATAGTTTTAATTTTAACATTACCATGAAGATTTGTTAGGCATACTTGATACTTTTCTACACGGTTACAGTATAGAAACGTATCAAGTACATAATAAAGCGTCTAGTCGTAATTGCATTTAAACAAAGAAATGAGATTGTAATACATAAATGTGAACAAACATAAAAAATATAAATATATATAATAAATAATAAATATGAAATTAAATTTGTCAATTTGACTGGCCTAAAACAGGATCCATTCCTAGTTGGCTAGTCAAAGTTTCCACATATGTTTTATTGTTCAATTTTATGTGAAATAAAGTATTATTATTATTATTATTAAATATGTATTCAATTTCCCAATTTTTTCTTCTTCTTTCGTATGGTGGGGGGGACAGAGGGAGACATCTAGGTCTGCGAACCAGTCTAGGGCCTCAGGCGTTGCCCTGTTTACCTCATCAATCCCGCCGGTCGGTGGTCTGCATCGCACCGCATTCACACATCGCCAACTCTTTAAGTCCCCATATGTGCATCCTGTGAGCACAACGGCTATGGGAGCACCTTATCTTATTGATGGCGGTCCAGAGTTTGCGAAGCAATGAGAACCCAGGCTGTCTCTCAGTGGGGTCTTGATCAAGATGGGCGTTTTTGACGTTGGCCGATTGCCACTCAAGGTTCCACCTAACTTCTGGGGTGAGAGATATTCGAAGGAGTCTTTCTCCTTTCGTCCAGAAGGGATTTATTTCCCATATAAATAGTTGAGTCATGTGGAGTTTTTGATTATTTTACTTACTAAATTTACTAGCGTGGCTTTGAACGATTTTTTTGTATCTTATTACAATATAATATTACATTCTTAATATAACAAATTCTATGTTTAACATACTTAAACAAATTTTATATCAACATATCATTTCTGATAATTTCAGTTGATTATTGTAATTATTTTATTTTTTTCAAATTCATTCAATCATCACAGTAATGCAAAATATTATTTTTTGCAACCAATCGTTTATTTATTATTAAATAAACAGTAGGTTGCCTACAACTAAAATAAAATCCAGATTGCTGTCCAGAAATACCAAGATATTAGTGTACAAAACACTTATCAGACCGGTACTCACGTACGTAGCTGGGACTTGGGTACTAGCTAAGAGGAATGAGCCAGCACTGGACGTTTTTGAAAGGAAAATTTTGAGGCGTATACTCGGACCGGTTTTAGTAAAAATGGATTTTGGCGCAAACGTTACGAGAATGAGCTGTATACTCTGTTTAAGGATCTAAACGTCACGAAATTTATAAAACTGGGAAGACTTCGGTGGCCGGGTCATGTAGAGAGAGTGACCGAGCATCAAGCACCAAAGTCCCTGCTGAACTCAAGACCAATAGGGCGAAGGAGTCTGGAAAGACCAAGATTAAGATGGAGCGACAACGTCCTCAAAGATAAATCTACCTTTGAGCTTGTAAACTGGACAGAGCTGACACAAAACCGAGATGAGCGATGGTAAACTCTTGAGCAGGCCAAGACCCACCAGGGGTCGTAGAGCCAAGAGTGATGATGATTGTTTATTTATTACTAAGACTTTTGTAAAAAAAATGTAAGTTTTATGTGCCCAACGTAAAAGCACCATGGTCGTGTGAAAGAGTAAAAAGAAAAAAAATGTACATAATAACCATAATGGGATTTTAGTTTTGTATTTTGTTCACTGATTCTTAATATTTACACATAATATGCATAGCTTTTGATTAATAAAATAAATTTTAATTCATTCTTTCCAGAAAAGCGGTAAAGACCGCCTTTATGTTTCAGTCTTTGGTGGTACAGGTAAAACAACAGGTTTTAAGAGATTAAGGGCAACAGCTGCGCAGCCATTTTCATACAAGACTTATTTTTGGATTTAATACCTGAATAATATTTTTATTAATCAAAAAGTATAGCAAATATCTAATATGCACATGCAATACTTTATTTATTTGTCTTTTAAATAATAAAAAAATCGACCATTAACGAATCAAATTTTCAAGATTTTTAGGGGAAACTTTGGCAACTAATTGTGAATAAATGATAATCATTTTTAAAAAATCCGCTATTCGCTGCGCAAATATGATGAAATATAAAATCAAAAAAATAAAACAGTTAAAAACGTTTGATGTGTGTAAATTCAAATTACAAACGATAATTTATGATGTTTAAATATTTTTTTTCATTATTATTCCACAGTCTACGTAGGGCAAGATATTTTTTTAATAGTTATAATTATCCCAAAATAGCTAAAAATGCCTCAAAAATCATGCAAAATTGAATTCTTAAATGACCAAAACAATAAAATTTAAAACCGAAATGAATAATATAGCGAAATTGCACATAATAATTATTATTGGGTTTGGTTGGGTATTTTGGCCTCAATTCCAAAATTACGTTTTGCGTGAAAAGGGCCTTAAAATACGCTTTATTGATAAGACTATATTGTGCCTTCGTACTTCACGTATATATTATCCACCAGAGGGAAGGCGGATCAAGAATATAAAATCAAGCTAATATTTCAATCTCAAATCCACTTTGAAAAAAAATACCAGCGTCTCATAAGGATGACAAATAATGTATGGGAATTACAATATACATTATATTATTGATCTTGTTGGATCGGATGGTATTGTCAATGGGGATCTGCGATTGCATACAAAGAGAATATCATATTTTCTCTATTGCTTAGTTCAGCTAGTATCTTGCCCCATTTCATTTTTTCATATTAAAACAAATCAGTTGGTATATAATAAATGTTGAGCAATTCACTGTTCTAGTGAATAATAATAATAATAAAATTTAAAACGCATTCTTATAAATACCAACCAGGAATTATTAGATTCCTGGTCAAATAAAATTCTTCACGCAAAACACTTCAATTATCTCAACCAAACATATGTTGACAAATTTTCGTCAAACAAATGGTTGAGTATTGGAGAGTTGAGCGCAGAAATAGAAGGCTTTATGCTTGCCATTCAAGATAGAGTCATTAATACTAAAAATTATAGGAAACATATCATCAAAGATGCAAATCAAATTGATGATTTATGTAGAAAATTTTTGGCTTTTCCGGAAACTATAGAACATATTATATCGGGATGTTCTGTATTAGCGCCGTCCGAGTATACATTTAGGCACAATCAAGTTTTAAAAATAATTCACCAAAGTTTGGTAACTAAACATAACTTGATTGACTGCCGTAATGTACCATATTATGAATATGAACCAAATTCATTTTTAGAAAATGAATTTTATAAAATTTATTATGATAAAACTATTCTAACAGACAGAACAATTAGTCATAATAGACCCGATATAGTTTTACATGACAAAATTAAAAAAATAACTTTTATCATTGATGTCGCTATTCCAAATTCTTGTAATATTCAGAAAACTGTTTCTGAAAAAATAAGAAAATATACAGATTTAGGAAATGAGATTAAAAGAATTTGGCATTCTCAGACTATAAAAATATTACCATTTGTTATTTCAGCTACTGGCATTATACCTAGCTCTCTCATTCAAAATTTAGGCGTATTAGATTTGTCAAAAAATTTGTACATAAAAATGCAAAAGTCCGTCATTTTAAATACATGTAGGATTACGAAAGATTTTTTAAATATTTATATTGAGGGATCAGTAGGATTTTTCGGACCAGTTAGGATTTCATCAGAGCCGAACCCTCTGATATGAAAATATCTGGAGTCGGTGAAATATTTTCCCATTATGTTTCTGGTGGATTGACATATTGTTCTTGTATTGTTTTGTATTTATTATACTTATATAGTGCACTTACATTGCGTGAATTTACTAGATATTCATTTGTGGAAAAGTGTGTGGAAGGGTTTAGTCTTTCATTTGGGAAAGATTTAACCCGGACATAAAATCTGGAGCACCGTAAATTTAACAATTTGTAGAGCGCCGTTTTTGTGAAAAATCACCTCAAGGGCGCTTGTAATAAGGTATGAATCATAATGCATTCCATTATTAAGAGGGAATAACCATAGACAAAACCGGAAATATTTCATTATTAAACAAAATTTTAGTCGTATATAATCTTTTCCACAAAAAAGTATAAATTGATTTCGAAATATTGATCTTTTATCTGGTAAAGTTATGTTTTAAATTATGAAAAAAGGTGTATATTTTTAGCATAATAAAAAAATAACATTATACCGTAGGTCGTTGGCAGATTTGTTAAATTAAAAAAAAAAAAATTATTCTACAAAATTTCACATCATATAATCATGCAGTAAAATTAATCATTAAATTATCTGGGAAAGCTATATTTCAGAATTTTAATTTTAGTTTAAATAAAATAATTTAAAAAAATGATCTGCGCACGTATTTTGTGACGAAAATACTTCAGTTTGTCTATTTATTCATTGTCTTACAAACTAATATATTTAAGATTCTTTTTACATTCTTATTTTGCTTAGACATTATTGAAAAATTATAAATACTTATCATCAAAAAATAATTACAAAAACTACATAATTTTAATAGTTTCAAGATTACGCCTTTCAACATTTTTGAATGTAGGTATAAATTAAAGAAAATTTTGAATGAAATAAAATCGATATTGAGTTATAATTTTAAAAAGCTGGTACGGAGAAAACTTAATCTTTCTCATTGGAACCGCCCTGTACAATCGTAAGAACATCTTTCGACGAAATGTGGATTCTCGGCCGCTGGCTGGTTAAACGCCCTGAAAAGAATAAATTATATGAAGACTTGTTCGACTTTATACACAATTTTGGAGGCGGAAATGAGTTCCACCGCCTCGGGAACGATTTATTGAATAAGTTATGGTGCACCACGTTTGGTGATTTAGAAGGGGTACCCGGGTTCATGGGGTGATATTTGCCTAGATCTTGGCGGCGGATGGGTCTTCTAATTTCTGCGTGGCAGGCCGGATCGAGAGAGACTGGATGAGAGAGACCCGTTGACCTCTCCAGCCGGACTTTCTAAGGACGGATTCATTCATCCAACACTCCTTGATACCCTGACCCCAGATTCCTACCCACCATTCATACGACATTTTCTTTCCAAAGCTTCTTCCCCTCACTTTTCTTAAAAATACCCTCAATATAGCATCCCCAAAGATGAAACAGGCCATGAGGGAAATTATTTTCCTCAGCGCCTCCTGTGTGGAGCTAAAGTAAACAAAATATATATAATATATGAATATTATTATATTAGGGAACCAACCCTTTCACTATACCGAATAATGTAATAAGGCGCCTAATGGTGGTGCTAATGAGAATTCGAATTAAACTAACAAATGTAAGTGAATTACTTAACAAAGCGTGGTTATGAAGACTTTGGGAAGTAATTTTCGTAATATGGTATTATATTGTGTGTAGGTACTTCACATAAATACGTTTCGTTACTTACATAAAAGTATTTCATGCGTTAGAATACTGACAAAAAAAGGTTCACCAGATGGCGCCTGAACATCGTCATTATTATTTGCTTAAGCAGTTCTTTTGCTTGTTATATTACATCGAATGTATGTATGTAAGTACCTACATTTTTATTTGGAACTTCTTCTTTTTTGTGTGCCTTATCAGGTCCCCCCGACGTTGGCGATCAATCTTGAAAAGGTCTCTCTGTCTTGCGCTGCCCGGAATAGCTCCTCCACACTTCTAATGCCGGTCCACTCTCGTATATTTCGCAGCCAAGACATTTGTCTCCTACCAGGCCCTCGGCGTCCCTCTATCTTGCCTTTCAATATTAAATAGAGCAAGTGAAACTTCTCCCCTCGAAGTATATGGACCCAGATATGAAATTTTCTTGATTTTAATTCATGTAAACAGTTCTCTATCTGTTCTAGCCTGCCTGAGAATTTCTGTGTTGGTGATCATGTCGACCCATGGGACCTTGAGCATTATCCGGTGAAGCCACATTTCGAAACCCTCTAACCTGTTCTTGGTATTTATTTGCAACAAATAGATTTAAATACAACATTTTTGTGAAAAATCACCCCTAGAGGTATTAGTTCTCGCATAACATCATTTTTCACTAAACTTTTATTAACAGTCAATTAATTATGAGCATATAATTCTTGATTTCTAAATTTTTATTTATTTCTCCACACACTTTCTTTATTTTTATAGCAATTACTCATACATTAATTAGTCGAGTTCTACGAACCGTTCACTTCTTAGGCGAAATTACCTATCATTACTGATATTCCATGGACTTACGCAATAGGTAGGTAATATAACCATGAAATGATTTATTTTAATACACCTATAACTTCTATCATTATGTACTGTATGTGTTGGAAAAAACAGGGTATACAAGGAAAAGAGTAAACACAAGATAACGCTTATTAAAAAGAAGGTATACAAGTACATTCTGTTAGAAAGCAATTCTATTGCAAGAAAACAAGAGTAAATTATGAAGTAGGTACTTATTGAAGAAAACCGCGGTAAGTAATGACACCGCAATAGAAAATAAAAGCGAAGAAATTAAAGTACGGAGAGATTTATTTGTTTATACAATTACAAAAGGAATTGTTGTTTAGAAGATGTATATCTTAATTGCGGCACTTTTCTTGAAATACAACAAATCAAGAAAGCGATGTTATCAATTCATATTATGCCGTAATTTCTATTTTCCGTAAAGTACAACAAAAATAAAATGGATTCCATTCTCTGTTTTCTCATGTTCTCAATTAGATAAAATTAACAAATATATAATAACAATAAGCTGAAATTGTTAGAAATAATATCTTGACATAATTTTTTAAAAGTATTTTTTAAGCATCGAATTTGTTTCAATAAAAATGGTTTACGTATTCGTTTGCTAAACTGTGTAGGCGAGGAATTGACGGGTGTGCTAAATAATTTGTCTGTGAATGATGACATTGGAACATTTTCTTATGCCTAGTGTATCGAGTAAGTACTCTTAAATTGACAAAACTCAGGAGTTCACAACAGTTTAACTCCAAATTTACAATTTAAAAAAGAAGCCTGGATCGTTTGTCCTTCGCCGATCCTACAGTGTATATATTTTTAAAGCATAGTTAATTTGTTTCACGTGAATATTTAACTTAAAATTTACAAATCGTAAGAATTTTCGCTACATTTTTTCACATTTTTAATATGAATTTTATGGTGAGGTGACCAAATAATGGAATTATACTCTAAGTGGCTACGAAATAATGTCACAAATAAACATTCAATGATAGAAAGTTACTTAAAGTTTGAGTAATGTGATTCATTTTTGGTTGTTCGCAGAAATAAGTTAGTAAATCGCATGTTTATTTAACGTTAATCAGTAAATATTTTACAAACGGATTGTTTTCAATTCATTCAATATATCAACACTAATAGTCTGAGTGTTACTATTTAGACTGTTTTAACATAGATGGACTAAACATGAATCCCGTAAGGTTTTCCGAAAAACAAAAACAACCCTGTTTTAATTTGAAGCAGAACGTGTTGCAGTGCGATAAAGCTTGTTTCCCCCGACCAATTTGCAAGTAATATACAGCTGCCAGCTTCTGCCGGTGACCCTAACTCCCCGGGTGACCTGTCCCAAGTCAGGTGGACAAGGAGACCTTCATTATTTACCCGTCGAGGCAGAGTGAGGTCTACAGTACATAACAGATACCGAGATTTTCGTCGTGACATTTTGTTCTCCATTCGGTTTTCCCGGTGACGCCATGACGCCCACATATCTGAAGCAATTGATTCGTTTTTGTGGAAAAGGGAACAGCGTCCGGTTATTAAATAAATGCTGTTATATTTTCCGAGAAAATACAAGAGAAACAAAAGGGCAGTGGTACATTGGCCTAGCTCACTGCAGAATGGTCTTTAGAGAATGAAAACAAATGGAAAAGATAAAATCTTCGTAGCTTAGAACAGCACTTATGTACATGAGATTTTTTTTCTTTTTTATCATAGGTTTATTTTATAGATCTTGGAGATGCTCAGTATATAAAAGTGAAAAGAAGTGTAAGTTTAGGATGAGAGTCGAAGTCTGGGACGCTCCAGAAAGACATGCCACTTTAATGCAAAGAAATACTTGAGTTGGGTCATGTTACAAGCAGGAATCAAAAATACTAATTTCGGTTATGAGTCTGTCCATATTTCTGTCTTTCTGTGTAACTTAGGTCAAATTAACAATTACTTAATTCAGCCAAGCGATACGGTGCCTATCTATATTTTATCGGAAAATTTTAATTGTCATTTTCAAAATTTTAATTTGAAAATTCAGACCATCTGTGATTCTTCACCAGTCTGCACAAGTATTACCATAAAACCTATGAGACTGAGTAATAATGGAAATTGACGAAGGATTGTGTGCCGAAAAAAAAAAGTTACATTCTATTGATAAGAAATGCAAGAAAATGCCGCCATGGCCAACCAACAACAAAAAATTCCGAGTTACTGCCAAATGGATAATAAAAATTACAAAAGATAAGCTTCTTCTCTCTTTTGACATGTAAGAAAAAGTACGCATTACAATCTGTATTCTGGATAGAAACGTAAAAAAAATATATATTTAGTTACGGGTTTATCTTATTATTATATTTTCTTCCCCGTTTAGATCCAAAATGGCGATTGTTTGGAAAAGAAAACAACCAGAAAAACATTTTGCAATCTCAGAAAGAAACAATTTCATTTGAGGAGATAAAGCGGTTATCGAGGCAAGATTACGTTAAGAAAATAAGCAAAATGTTTAATAAAAGTATTGTTCGACAGTATTAGAATGTATCTACAATGATTTTTCGAACTCTGTGCAAGATAACATTGAGCACGAGGGAGTAAATAATATATTATTATGTTTTTCTCAATTATCTATTTTGAAGGTTTGTTACGAAATTCGAAGATATCGAATTTAATGCTCCGAACAAAGACGTAGGTATATCTACTATTTTATTGGATTTGTTGGATCATATATTTTTTTATCTTCAAACGGAGTCTGAATTAAGTTAATTTAGATTAATTATTAACTAACTAACTAACTAACCATCACGCCGTTTCCCCGCAGGGGTAGGCAGAGAGGAAGGACCGCCACACAACTCGATCTTGGCACACACTCTTTGCCTCGTTCACATTCATACATCGTCTCATACATGCTCTTCTATTATTCCGACTCTTCACATGGCCCGACTCAAGTATCTGATTCACTTGGTCGTGCCATGTCTTCCTCGGGCGTCCCCGACTTCTTCTACCATTCACATTTGCATCATATATTCTCCTTACACTCCTTTCCTCGTTCATTCGCTCTACATGCCCAAACCATCGGAGAGTCCCTTTCTTAATCTTACACATCACGCTTACGTCAGCCTTGCATTCTTTGCGGATATCCACGTTTCTCTCACGATCGTACATGGTTTTACCACACATTCGCCTCAGGGATCTCATTTCTACAGCATTCAGTCTGCTTTCATCCTTCCTCTGCCAGTTCCATGCCTCACTGCCATACATCAGGGTAGGTACCAGCACTCCATTATGGACGGCTAGTTTCGCGTCTTTGGACAGTTTTTTATTACCGCCAACGGCATTCAGTCCTCCATTAATGGAGTTACCGGCATTCACCCTTCTTTCAATATCTCTATCAGCCTTCCCATCTTTCGTAAACATACTACCCAGATACACAAACTCATCCACCTGCTCCAAGTATTCATCATTCACAACTATATTGCATACTGTTTTCGTACTCTCTCTTTCAAACACCATGACTTTAGACTTACTTACATTCATCATTAACTCATTCTTCATACATACTTCGTTCATCCTAGACACGAGAGACTGTAGATCTTCCATACTGCTAGAAATTAGCACCGCATCATCAGCATACAAAAGGCAACATACTTCCAGATTACTCAATTTTGCGCCCAATCCCATCTCTTTCAATTCTTGCATACAATTATCCATGTATAGATTGAATAACCACGGTGACATTACGCAGCCTTGTTTAACACCTTTTGTGATGTCAAACCACTCCGTAAAATCGCCGTTCACCCTAACACATGCAACGCTTCCCTTATATAGCGACGCAATTGCCTGAATAAGCTTCGTATTCACTCCGTACTTGGACAACACCTTCCATAGCTTTTTCCTGTCAACTCGGTCGTACGCTTTTTGTAGATCTACAAAGGCACAGAAGAGTTTCTGGTTTTTTGCAAGAAACTTCTCAGTGAGCATACGCAATGAGAAAATCTGGTCCATGCATCCCCTTCCACTCATAAAGGCACCTTGCACATCCCATATTTTATCCTTTGTTTCCATTCTTACCCTTTCAATCAATATTCTTCCGTACAGCTTACCGACTGAACTTAGCAGGCTAATAGCCCTATGATTCCCACATTCCATACGTGACCCTTTACCTTTGTATAATGGCATGATTACAGCCCTTCTCCAATCTAATGGCGTATAACCCTCCTTTAAACATTGGTTAAAAAGTCTGCACAGCCATGTTAGAATAATACGACTATCTCCTTTTAAGTATTCGGCAGCAATATTGTCGAAACCCACAGCCTTGCCACTCTTCATGCATTTAATTGATCTTTTTATTTCATCCATACTGATTTCGGTAACATTCACTCCATCATCGTTCATAACCGATTCACCGCTGGGATCACAACCACTCGGGTTACTTTCGAAGACTTCCTCGAAATATTTCATCCATCTCTCTTTGATTTCATTCTCATTCGTCAACATTTGTCCATCTTTCGATTTTATCACTTTCATGCTTCCGTTCTCTGGACCACTCCGGGACCTTTTGACCTCCTTCCAAAACAGTTTTATGTTTTCTTGGAAGTGGTTTGTCATTTTGATTCCCTCTTCTTCTTCCAGGCGTTTCTTTCGTTCTTTCACCCCAACACTTACTCTTTTCTTGCATATCTTATACACTTCTTTCGCTCGATCTCTCTCTTTGCTTGAAACACTGCCAATCGCTATCAGACGTAACCATGCTTTCTTCTTCTCTGAGACCAGTGCTTTGATCTCATCATCCCACCATGCATCACCTTTTTTCCTACCTTGCTTACTTATTCCACACACATCTCTAGCAGATTCGCATAGACTCACCTTAATGTGGTTCCATGTTTCCTCTATGCTTAGAACGTCCATTTCCTTCTCATTCAATCTCATTTCTGCACAATTCTCATATTCACTTCTGACATAATCGTTTTGTAGTTTTTCTATTTTGACTCTTGTTGGAGCTGATACCGTTTTCACCTTAGAGCGCCAGCCGCGAAAGAGGTTTACTTTTGACACCACCAGAAAGTGGTCGGTTTCAACCTCAGCTCCTCTGTAAACTCTTGTGTCCTCGGTAACGGCTCTCAACCTAGAGTCAATTACTACAAAATCGATTATCGATCTTTCAATTCCTCTTTCCCACGTATACTGATGGATACCCCTATGGATTAATTATTGTTTCCGATAAAAGATTTCATTAGTTACAAGGTTGTTTTAATTAACCAATTATTGTGCAAAAAATGTTGAACGAAAGGCTCTATCTAATAATATCCACTGTGTAACACATTTACAACTGACAAAAAATGTTTTAACTTAAATACGACATAACATTTGTTGATTATTAGATATCCCAACCCCTGACGAATAGAGGAGATTACGTGTACTACCAAATAAGTTGTTTTTTTATCAAAGAGATTTGAAAAGATAACAGAAACCATAAGAACTAGAATCGAAAGAGGTACAAATACATCGAAACTTCATGTAAATAGGCAGAAAAGGTACATATTTCCCATAGAATAGAGAACAGAAAACCCTATTAGAAAAAAGGTGTAAATATTGCGATCAATGGACCAGCGCAATTAATGAACGACTTCATTATTTCAGAAACTAACCCTTTTTAAAATCTATTGTTAAGCCCAAAAGCAATCCATATCCTGCCTCGGATTGTTTCTCTACTTCCAGTATCTCTGCGTCTCCGCGACTTCCATCGGAAAGTGACGTGTATCAATCAGCCTGTCGCTGAAACTCCGGATACAAAATTTATGCTGAGGATTTGTATTTATTATTAACATTGCGTATTTATTACTATTGTCATTTATTTTCAGAATTATTCGAAAAATATTTTTTTATAGAACAGCAAAAAAGGGGCACTATTACGGATGGAATGAAAACAGTCTGGAATTGGCATTGCAATATCTCATAATCAAGTTGGTCTAAACGCAGCTAGGAAAATAAATGGAGTATTAGAAGATGACTCTAAAATTAAGATTCGACGACGGCTACCAATATGGGAAGGAGGAACGGAAACTTTGTTCAATTGAAGAAACTTCGTTCAAATAACACCACAATTTTGAAGAAACCTTTGGTTGGTTTGACAAAAAAAAAACGAGTGTGCTTTAGACTTAGACCACAAGACTGAAGTAAAACTTCACTAACTTATAAAATAACACATGACATTGGGGTGACCTATGACCCTGGGGTGAAATATGACCGTGGGGTAACCTATGAGCGTGGGGTTACCTATGACCTTGGGGTGACCTATGACTTTGGGGTGACCTATGATCTTGGGGTGACCTATGGCATGATTATTTAAAAAATGATTCCTTGTGCTCGCACCTCTCTCTCTTGCCCCCACAGTAATATATGAAACGTAACACTCACTCTTTCTATCTTCACTAACTTATATCTCTCAAGTCAAGCGTGCGTTAAGAAGTTTTACTTTATTTATTCTATGTACAAAGACTAAAGAACTACTCGTTTACAAAGTTAGGTAGTCCAATTATCGCAATATTCTCCTATGTGTAAATTCTTGCCAATTGATACATTATTTTATTTACAGTGATGGTAGATTTAGGGTTTAACTTTCTTGTATTATAACGTAAAGCACTTACAATAATGCCTCCTTCTGCAAGCCGTGTGAAGTCAAAATTGCTTACCTGGAACAGAAAGAAAAAAACGTAAATGATTAATGATTTGTGAATGGAACATTAAGCAATATCCCCGAAATAAGGATTTCTTTCAGGATCTTTTCTAAACTCGTGAGAAAAAGAAACAGTATTAATCGTTCATTGTTAGCTGGGATTAGATGAATTAATGAAATATTTAATTAAATACCAAGGCGAGAAATAATGATATCCACTAAAAAAACCAAGATGGTGAAAAAGAAAGTTCCGAAGACTAGGGTGGGATAAGTATACCAAAATTAAGCCAATCACGAGGATGAAATTATCTCAAAAACAAAAAGTCCGTATTGGACCAGTCAGAACCAGAGAAACTTGGGCTTTTACTAAAAGCACTATCAATAAAATAACTTTTGCTGTGTACGGTAACGGTATCGAGAGAAATGTGGTAGAATTAAGTTTATTTTACCATTTGAAATATATACGGCTTCGTGTGGGATCATGTCCAATTTGTCCAAGGATATTATTGTTCATATTATTGTTTGCAAATGCAAAAATGTTGAAAATAATAATAGGTAAAAAAAACAAATTATTCCCAGCCACTCGGAGCAAGTGAGTTTCTTTTTTGAACGCATAAACAATAATTTAACTGGACTGTGGATAGTCGAAAGGAATTAGCGACATTTGCAATCAGTGCAGATTTAGTCAGTAATTTTTTATGTGAGTATCGAATAATAGTTCCAAATGCTCCCAACCGTCTGGAGCAAATCAGAGCAGTGTTTCAATTATGAACGGTGGTCTTACATCAGGGCGATACTGAAAGTACCTTCCACTCTGGAATGTGCCGCAAATATACCATATATTATTTTTAATTAATAAATTGTGAAATAACACAAATCAATCCAATGCAATTTACATCACGATTTGAATCTGCGACCTCCGGATTGCTTACCTCTCGACCACGGAGGCCGTCATCTGAAAAAGTAATGGATAGCCAAAGCTTCATGAATGAAATATTGTTAGCGCAACGTCCCGCATAAACTACTAACATAAACGGAGACCAGAAGGAAAAATACCGTCAAAACGATTCATCAGACTAGAAATGAAAGATCATCATTCAGAATCATTAAACGTTGCATTAAATGAATTAAGCCTTGTTTGGTGACAAATCTAAACAGGCAGGTTCTTCCTAACATTCCTCTTAACCGTATAATTCCCTTCTTCACTACCTCCAATCTTACAATATACCCCCAAATAGGGGTGCCGTAGTCCCACCACTACCAAACAGACGGAGGCAGATGGGACTCTAGTGCGGTATTCACATAAAAAAATCAAAGATGAAGAGACGCTTTAATAAGATTCACACTGATGAAATGGCAGGTGAAGGTGTATTTATAAAAAAAAATGAATATTTAGAAAGACAGGAATTCCATTATTAAGCCTACAGTGATAGTAAGAGCAAACTTGACACAAGCAAACAGGTAAATCTAATTTCATGTTTTAAAGTAGATACATTAGATTCTAAATCTTCTTTGCAAATACGAACATGTGCACGATTTAAATACATTACCGGAATATGTCACACAGATTAAATTAAATTTAATATTGTTAACACATAATTTAAAACTGGGGCGTGAACATAAGGTTGATGGGGGGAATTCATTACTCTTTCTTCGAGCAAACTTTCGTCGAGTTGCCTCAGGGAGTTAAGTTCCCTGAAAACTTAAAAGCATTTTGACAGCCATTGATATGTTAAATGCCCGGAAACACTGATTTATTCTATTATTTGTAAATGGCAATTTAAGGGCCATTTACCAGCACGCGGCCGAGAATTAATATTTTGTCAACAGATGTTCTTACGATCGTACAGGGCGGTTCCAATGAGAAAAATTAATTATTCTCCGTACCAGATTTTTTTAAATAATAACTCCATATCGATGTTATTTCATTCAAAATTTGCTTTAATTTATACCTACATTATAAAATGCTGAAAGGCGTTAAGATAAAACTATTCAAATTATATACTTTTTGTAATTATTTTTTGATCATAAGTATTTATAATTTTTCAATAACGTCTACGCAAAATAAGAATGTCATTTTTTACAATATACACATGTGTCGATATTTTTTTAAATGATTTTATTTAAACTAAAATTAAAATTCTGAAACATAGCTTTCCCAGATAATTTATTGATTTATTTTTCTGCATGATTATATGATTTGAAATGTATGTTGTATAATACAAAATTTTGTTTGAAAATTTAACAAATCTGCCAATGACCTACGGTAAAACCTTATTGTACTAAAAATAAACATATTTTCTCAAAATTTAAAACAAATCTTTACTAGATAAAAGAACAGTCCTTCGAAATCAATTTATAACTTTTTTGGTAGAAAAAAGTCACTACGTCTAAAATTTTATTTAAAAATGACATATTTCCGGTTTTGTCTGGTTATCTCCTCTTGAGTGAGTAAATAGTCGAAAATGATGCTGTGTGATTTATGCAGCTATATTTTATACCTTCTTAGGAACAAAAAAAAATTATAGAAACAAAACAGTGCATAGGTTAGAAAGAAAGGGATACAACATTACTTATATCGATCGTCCAGTTGATTGGTCAGACATCTTCGAAAAATCGAAATTTGATTTGAGGTTGCAGTTATATGTAAAAGTATACTCTCTATCTGGAATAATACGCAGATTACTCATAAATAACACCAAATCAATTATAATGCACAAACACTTGTAGTGAATCAACAAAATATTGATGTAGTCTGGTTCTGGTTTTTTGTAGCATATTTAATATGTACAACACAGACACGTGTTATAATATTTGATTTATTCATATACATTCAAATATTTCTTTTACCATAAACTCAAAACTTAGTGTTTGGAGATGTCTGACTAATCAATTGGACGATCGCTATTTTAAATGTTTTCCTTATTATTTCTTATTTGTGGTGGGTACATTGAGTAATTGCCGAGAGATATGTGTAGTTAAGGTGTGAGGGTGGGTGTGTGTGGGTGAGGGTGTGTGCGTGTGTGTGAGAGGAGATAGTACTGCAGGCTCATTGAACAGTTTGTATCATTGACCTAAATGTACATTACTATTATTAACTTAATTACTGCTAATTAATAATATATGTGCACCGATTCATTGTTACGCGGATGACAGTACAGTCCATGATAGCTTTTTGTTTGACAAGCCTCCAAAGAGCACACAAACCCCAATAGCTCGGAGGGCTTTGAAGCAGAGAATGGACGGTTACCTCGAGAGTGTTTTCTCTTGGGGTAAGAATAACCTCGTCGAATTTAATGTTTCAAAGACCCAATCATGTTTGATAACGTCTAAAAGGGATCGAAATGATAATCTAGTCTCCTTCAACGGAAGCATTCTTCCGAACAGGACCTCCATTGATATGCTTGGTGTTACTCTAAGTGACCAGCTCAGGTATGGGGGCTCCATCGAAACAAGAGTTAAATTAGCTTCTCAGAAACTGGGCGTACTGTACAGGGCCCGCAGATACTTTAATAGTACACAACTGCTGACCCTGTACAAATCGCAAGTGCGCCCCACGGTTGAATTTGGCAGCCACCTCTGGTCTGGAGCTCCAAAATACCTTAAAGAAACCCTTGACTCTGTGCAGAAACGGCCGGTCCGTTTGATAGATTCTCCCATCTTAACAGACGGATTGCAATCTTTAGAGCACAGGCGTCAGGAGGGAATGCTGTCCTTGTTCTACCGGTATTACAATGGAAAATGCTCCAAGGAACTAGGGTCGTTGATCCCCTCGGCACCGGTGCATAGTCGGGAAACACGCCAAGCCCGCCAAACACGCGCCCAACATTTGTACACGGTTGACATTAGTCACATGAGAACGGGTCGTTTTTACGACTCGTTCTTGAGTTCAACAGCTCGGATGTGGAACGATTTACCGGCCTCTGTGTTTCCTCCCTCCTACAACAACACGCCAAACACGCGCCCAACATTTGTACACGGTTGACATTAGTCACATGAGAACGGGTCGTTTTTACGACTCGTTCTTGAGTTCAACAGCTCGGATGTGGAACGATTTACCGGCCTCTGTGTTTACTCCCTCCTACAACATGGGTCTCTTCAAGACCCATGTTCACTCCTTCCTCTCCTCTAAAAGACCCTCCATACAGCATCCTCAAAGATGACATAGGCCCTGAGGGAAATTATTTTCCTCAGGGCCTCCTGTGTGGAGTTAATGTAAAAAAAAAAAAATATACATATATAAATATAAAATTATTTTAAAAAATAATCAATTTTGAAAATTGAAATTGTAAATCTGTATAAAAGATACCCCCCTCTCCCCCACACTACCCCTCCCCCTCCCCCAATCAATCAACAATCAAATACGCTCCGAAATTTTAAATTTTTACATTAAAAAATTTCATTTTTAAATATTTATATACTAGCTTTTACCCCCGGCTTCGCTTGCATATTCGTCCACCCCCCCCCCCACTCCCCCCTCCCTGCACTACTCCTCCCCCTCCTCAAATCAATCAACAATCAAATACGCTCCGTTTCGCATTCATAGTATTAGTATAGCTGTTGGCTTAGGTCAAAATGTAGATTAGTACCTATTTTATATTTGTATCCACGCTAAATATTCATAGTAGAATACTCATATTTGAATTTTCGCTATCAAAGAAATCTCCATAGTAACCTAAACAAATAACAAAATGGCAGCCCACGTCAAACATTTACTTAGTAACACGCTTTGCCAATAGACGTATAATAAATAATTTCATAACGCCACAGCTTATTCACAACGCCAGAGCTTACCAATATATTACTGTTTATGTTACTCGCAAATAATGTAGCTTTTGATTAGTGAAAGAATTTTTATATTCCATTTGGTATTTATTGCATGAAAGAGTAAGACACATCCATCCATACAAACTTTCGCATTTATAAAATTAGTAAGATTTTTTTTTTAAATTCTTGCAACTTCACTAATCCAATAATTTTTCACGGGTTTGCACCGGTATTAAATTGTACTCATGAATACTTCAAACGAATACTAGAAAGTCATATTTTTTAAAATACGAAAGAAAATAGGTATTTCAACATATTTACTTAAACACGCACCAACCAACGGTTTTTCCGGCATCTTTTTCAGATATCATTTGCATCCCTACAAGAAGGATTGACAAAAGACAGATAACGAGATAAAAGGGATGCTTGAATGCTGCATCTTCAATGTGAAGAGGACAGTCGCTTGACAGTTATAGGGTAAGATGAATGGGGTAATCCGTCAAGATTACTCCTTATTCGATGTATATTGAGATTCGGAAGCGCTGGGAAATAGAAGGGAAGGACGAGAGTAACATGTCGTCGTGTGGAAAATTGTATTTCGCGATAAATGTATTTCTGTTTAAGATTAAATGGAGGCGAAAAATATTTTCTTGAACGAACTTCACATCAATAAATGCGTGCTTGTTACAAGCCCAGGAGATGGACAATACAAATCTTTACATAGTATAAAATGAAGTCGCTACTGCTATCTGTACGCTTAGATCTTACCTACGGAACGTATTTTCTTTCGGTTTCCACCAATAGATAGAGTGATGCATGAGGAAGATTTTTAGGTATATAATTTGTCAAGGTTTTGTGTAAATTGGTTGACAGATATAAATAAAGGTAGCGGGCTGGAAATCGGGCGGTGTAGATTTGATTTATCAGATAGCGTTGGTTATAAAGATTTGATAATGGCGTGGCGTTTTGTTTCGTTAGCCACAGCAACGTGTATCCGGGTCTGCTAGTTGTCAATAAAGTTTAGTTCAAAATTCAAACGATTCGCCTTCAATGAGAATATAGAAATCGCTTCAATTGCCTCTGCAAAACGATCAATGGCATCATTGATGCAAACATTTACAATTTAAATTGTCCGTCTTCGGGGCGCTTTACTTATTTCATGAATTAAGATCAGAAAACGATCAGAAAAATAGTAAATATTTCTATCGAGCCATTGACTAAGTCTCAAAACCCTTTTATCAAAATGTAGCCTGTTTTGTTTGTGAATACATTGCAAGGTGAAAGTTTGTATGGATGTATGGATGTACGCTCATACATCAGAATAGGCTATAGGCTTTAACTTAGAGCTCTAGCATTATGAAATAATACGTTATTGTCCAGACGAAAAGTAAAGCGGTGCTACGTAATTGTTTGACATGAGCTGTCATTTTGTTATTTGTTAGATCCCTTTGATAGTAAAGATTTACAGCGCGTGTTTGATTGTTACGTTGAGGGGGGATGGTGGGGGGGGGGGGAAGTGGGGGGTGTTAGGAAAAGCTAGTATATTATAATATAAGATTATCTATGGCGCCGCGCATGGCAGCGTTGCTTTGTTTTGAATATAAATCTACAGATTTATTCCGGAAATAATGACATTTCACTCACTTGACCATCAAAGCAAGATTTCGAAAACCACCCCCATCCTCCTTTCCCACAAATTAAAGCAGAATGTTCATATTTATTGATAAAATTTTGCACACTTGACGTTTAAAATAAGAGAAACATAATTAATCTCTACACATGATTTCAAAAAACTCTGTGAAAGGCCGAGCAACGCTGGGAACTTCAGCTCGAGATCTTTGCACCTAAATTGACAATCACCAACAGATCTACGCTGGGTGTCTCCTTTGAAGATAAATTATTACATTATTCTACATTATATACATAGCAATGGGTGGATTAGACGATGTACAAAAATGTAGCCGGCATTGCAAACACACAAACCCTACTTTCAAGTTGGATAATTTAAGGTATGTGGCAACGGAAGGTGGTTGAAATCTAAATAATATCAAATATGAGTTGAACTAATGACTGTATAATAGAACTACCAACATGAGAAGGACAATACAAAAAAAACAGATATCTAAAGAAAAAATATGAATTTTTGATTTGTCTATTTCTTGCACCCTCACTCTAATCAACAAGCCAGAAGATAGGCAAGTGTCTATTTTTCCAATGGACGCCATCAATAAATTGGGTGGACTATTTATATTGAGTTATTTTTGTTCGGCAGCGACAGTGTAATCTGATTATCACGGGTGGGTCTGGCGCCTGCATAATCCCAATGGACATCAGTCACTTTTATTTATTTGGAGACACAAGCGATGGGTATCGGGAGTGTCGTGAGAATTTTGAAAACACACAGGCTTTCTGTCCCGAGTCGAAAAGGTTTCAATTAAAAATACCAAAAGACAATTTTGAATCTCTAAGCGTAACTTCAACTTGTATTAATGTCAACAGTAACTACCCACATGGTTTTTTTTTAAATTTGTTGTGCCTAACCCAACCTAACCTAACAACTCTGTAAATCTGATTCAAGAGAACATTACATTTAGAATATTGTTTTATTGAATTTGTTTGAATCCAAAAGTCAAACCAAATTATAAGAAAGATTAAAGAGTTTGCTAAGGATGGGAAAAAACATATCAGCCACAAAGCATTTTTTCACTACACACAAAGTATCTGAAGGTTTTCGGAATCTGGTGCTGCGATGACAATAAAATTTTATATTATGTGAAAAAAACTACTTGTTTTAGATCCACCAATTTTCGACGATCGCCATTTTCGTTAGAACCGTTTCTTAGTCATAACAAAACAGTCCATACAAATGAAAATATCAACCAAAATATTAACTGCCTTGGGTGGTAAATTTAATCTAATTATTAAAAGCGGTAAGATAACAAATAGAATTTAAAAACAAATAAGTAAATTAATTAATTTTAACTTAGAAGTTATTGTAGCAAAAAAAGATAATTTATAGCATTAAGTTACTGAAATTTAAAACCAAAGGAAACAAACGAATTCTTGAAAATATTGTGCATGACCTTTGTAACTAATTTGATTTAACATCACGTCAGCTCAAGCAGGTACCACTAAGAAATTTAAAAAAAAAATAGATTATTGAGAAGGACTTGAAATTAGAAAATCCATAAATAAAAATTCTATTACATATATATTGAATAACTAAATACAGTTAACCGCTCTATTATCCCTGCTTTGACCTCTCACTCTACGTAAAAATATTTATGTAAGCCTGCCAGTTTTTTATGTCACACTAACTGAGGTACCAGGCTTTGCTCAAGGAGTTGATACGAGATTGAACTGACGTTCGAACCCACGACTGATCTTGCTTCATGTACCCCTACCAATGGGTACCAACACCAACACAAAAAAGGCTTCGAATGGTCAGAATATTTCAGAACATTCTGGAATATTCCACAATGATGTTCCCGATTCGCTATTCCCGAACATTCCACAACATTCCAGAAAGTTCCGGGATGTTGTGGAATGCTCTCGAATATTCACGAATGTTCTGGACTGTTCTAAAAATTTGTTGAGGGCGAAAATTCCAGTTCTTATACATATTCAAGAGCACGCCCTTCCGATAAAAGCGGGAACCTTCTTCATGGAGGGGGATAGAGGGCTACCACACTCTATAACTCCTTTGATCGTACCGGGACTCGTTTCTGAGTTTTAGCGGGACGCACGCTTTTGTACACGTTTTATAATATACGAATAATGTACATTTTATAATATATGATTAACATGTTAGTTTTAATATTCTCCTGAAAGGGGAAGCGCAATTGAGAACGACATAGAAATGTCTTAAAATAAAGTGGTATCAAACAAATTTCGTATGATTATATTGTTAAAACTATTCCATCCTGATACTGTGTATCATGAAATATCGTCCTGAGAGAGGGTTAATCGAGGTATATTCAGGTAACATATAGAGCTTTAAAGCAAACAAGGTTGCCGTTTGCCAAGGGTGGCGATGCCGCGATGGTTGGAATCGGGGGAGTTTAGGAATTGCGTATTACCGGGTCAATAACCTGGTAAATTTATTCATTCGAAAGTCGAAATAGTGAAGAATTATTTACGAAGATTTATTTCAATGGCATGTATAAAAAATCCCAGAATGTTTTGATTTGAAAGATTACGATAATTTTTCTCAATTTCCTTATAAAATTTAGGAATTTGATTAAAGGATAATAGAATGAGATCAAATCTTGCATACAAGTATTGTTAGGCAGATCGGGTACTGTACCAAACATCCAGTTCTGCTTGAATGAAGGAATTGGAAGGAAATATAGCTGGAAAGAGATAAGGTATTTCCTATAAGCAGGCAGAACTGTCCGAGGATTGCAAATTAATGATCATGATAAAAACCGATTTAGGAGCTTGTAAAGATACGTAAGCAAATATTACTTAGGTAAGAGACAACGGAGAGAGTACATTGCGAGCGAAGGCCATACGATTCTGAATACAAAATCGTAATTTTTTTCTAAACCAATATTTTTGAAGTAAAACTTCTTTACGCACGCTCGACACTTGGGGGTAAACTGGTGAATGCGTTACGAAAAGTGGTGATTGTTACAAAAAATGACATGCAAACGGTAATCGATGTTATTAAAAAAGGAAACGGAGCATGTGTAGCTATTGCCCAGCGAAAGAAAGACGCATGAGAGTGTACTACTGTGCAAAATGCAACAAACCATTTTGTCTGGAATATCAATGTAAATGTCAATATCACCCCAATGTCATATTATGTTCTTTAATAAGTTAGTAAAGTTTAACTTCGGTCGTGCGGTCTAAGGCACAATCATTTTTTTTTGTGCTTTTTTGTATGACAATTTAAAAAAGGATACTTATAATGAGATATTAGAGTTTTATTACCATTTTTAAGAATCCCAACCATCCGAGCCAATGAGACTATGGCATCCCCGATTGTAGTGTGGAGGGAAAAAAAGAGGAAGAGAAAGGTGGGGAAGTATATGGTTATTTTTTAAGCAACGTTTCAATTCTGAATGATGGTCTTTCAATGGGGCGATGTTGAGAGCATCTTCCCCTCTGGAACGTTCCATCCACAATGAATCCTTTTATAATATATAATTATAAAATAATCACTTGTGAAATTGATAAATAAAATTTATTTGTGCACGCTTGGATATGAACCTGTGACCTCTGGATTACCTTCCTCCACGAAGGCCGTCCATTGAAATATTTATAGATATGTGACCTTTAGGTTCTGAGTTCTAATAATGTCTTAGTATGAAATTAGCCTTTAGTATACGACGATGTTCAATGAACTCGAACAACAACTAGTCTTACATCATTGTAAAGATGATTATCAAGTAAACCTAGGTTTACAGGCCCACACAAAAGCATTATGGAAACATCCAACAATATATTACCATCAGGTTTATTTTTATCCTAACAATAATAAACTTACTACTCATTGTTCTATACTTATTTTCATAGTACCTTCTTACTTCTTTTGCACTCTTGTTACTATACACACTTATCGAATTCCTTTGTACAACTTTCTATGAAAACTATCTACTTGTATTGTATATTTAGTTCATTATGTTATTTACTATATACTTATAAATATACTTGACTAGCAGACCCGGTCACACGTTGCTGTGGCTAACGAAACACAACACCATTATCCAACCTTTATAAAATAAACACCACCCGCTGCATGAATTGAATAATTGAATTTCTCGGATTTTCTCTACTATAATAAGCATGTTTTATACATGTAAACCTTCCCCTTGAATAACTCTATCTATTGGTGAAAACCGCATGAAAATCCGTTGCGTATTTTAAAAGATCTAAGCGTACATACATATTGAGCGACTTCATTTTATACTATGTAATAATGAATATTTCAATTACACGGCTTTTTTCTACATAATAAACATGTATTATACATAATATAAACCTTCCTCTTGAAACATTCTATATATTGGTGAAAACCGCATGAAAATCCGCTGCGTAGTTTAAAAGATCTATTTTAAAAATAGAAAAAACTTGTTAGATCGTTGAGATAAACTTCCATGAGCAAACTTCGCCAGAATTTCTATCGTAAGAAGATTCCTCGATGCATCAATACATGTGTATTCAATACCGTACCTAGTACCATTATTTAGGATTGAAGCGTTTGAATCGGACGATTTCCCGATGGGTAGGACACTCGGTAAATCAGAACCCTTTTCAGAAAATATAATGCTTTGACAAAAGGTATTTACTATTACATTGTAGGATGCACAACTTCGTTAAAATAATAAAAATTGTCACAATAATCATGCCAGTACACAAATAGTCCGGAAAAACTATTCACGTTATGAAAGAAAAATGATTTGATTGAAAGAAAAACAAAAGTTTACCAAGATATCAATTTGGGAGGCAGGTTTGGGTACCACTGCCCCGGGAAATATGTATTGGATAACTAACACCTCTGCCAGGTTCCTTTCCTAAAAAGACCCTCCACACAGCTTCCACAAAGATAGAATTAGCAAAGAGGGGAATGATTTTCTTTAGGGTATCCTGTGTGTAGGTAATGTAAAAAAAGAGTGCAGTTCACACGCGGTAGAAGCGAAAATTTACTATAATAATCTCAACCTCAATCTCTTGAAAAGTGACGTCATAATCAAAACAGATCTAGCGTCATTTCCGTTTCATATCTTAACCAAATGGAGCCTTAAAAAGTGACATAATAATCAAAGCAGAAAATGAGCGCAGTTAGATGCTTCGCAGGTGCTGTAATGCGTCATTTCCGTTTCATCCGAATTTCAAATCAAAACGGCGATAAATATGTTTCACTTCAAAAAAAAATCTTACCCCATGAACCTAGGAACCACTGTCAAGTAACAAAACGTGGCGAACCACTTCTGGTAACCAACCTATGGCCGGGGTGTTGGTTAGCCAATAAATAGTTCTAGGACAGCGGTACCCAAAACCACCTCCCAAATTGAATATCTGTTAAAATATTATTTTGAGTCGGATACATATAATTTACTTTCATCTATTAATAGAAAATGACAACATAAAACTATGAACGTATTTTCTTGAATGCTTTCCAGTTATAACATAAAAAATTAAAAAAATTTCAAAACTTATTCTACTGCCATTCCTAAACGAGATCACTATTAAATTTTGTATTTCATTTTTCGTTTATTACTCTCTATGTCAATCAATCATTGAATATGGAATAATTGCATGGGGAGGTGCAAAACTATCAGCTATAGATTCATTATCGAAGGCACAAAAATTAATTATGAAAGTTATTCTTAAAGTTCCCATAATAACAAGTACTGTAGATGTATTCAAAAATTTCTATGTATTAGATATTCGACCAATTTACACAAAAACAATCTTAACTCATCTGTTTAAAAATTAAACAAATACATTTTATGAAAATACCCAAAATATTGTAAACACGCGGCACAAAACCAAAGAACTCATACAAACACCTAAAACAAACACAACATTTGGTCAAAGAAATTTCAAATACATTGCGTCTAAAATGTACAATAACCTACCTGACAAAACAAGACAATCGAATAATATTAACAAATACAAAATCCTGATCAAACAATGGATCATCGAAAAGGGTCGTGCAGTAATTAGTCACCTCACCCAAATATAATCCTCTATCTCATTATTGTTACCACTACCTACCAACCTGATTTTTTTTTTGCTTTATTGAAAAATGTACTTTATTTAATATTTGTAAACTAGTCTGTCGCGGCGCAGGATTTCCTAGTGAGGCAGGCAAGGCCAAATAAAAACATGTAAACCTTTGTATATAGACGCAATAAAAAGAGAGTCTATGCGATCGTCTCCTTCTGTGGGTGTTTCCTCCTACCCCTAAACGTTTCTCTTGTGTGGTCTCGAAACCACCTTATGTAGTAGGCTCAATTTACTAAGAGGGTTGTAATTGAATTCAATCTTTTGTACGCCTTAGCAATCTCATTGTTTCAAAGTGGCGTCATGCTATAAAATGTTTAAACGAACAAAATAGGACTTAATTTCGTTTGCAAAGCACATTCCAATATTTAACCGGGGTAAATATTTTGAAGCCGGTATCTGAAGTAGGTACCCAGTATAAACGAGTGCTTCTATTGAAGAACGTAATTTATGAAAAATTGACGCAAAAAAAATCTGATGCTATAATCCTTAATTGCTATTGAAATATGCGTGTTCTTTTCAGTTTAACCACCTAAAAAGGCGATACACATGAAATCGATAACAAAATAATCATTTATAATTCTGTACCATAGAGCAGTGGTCCCCAACCCCCAGGCCGCGGCCCGTTACCGGGCCGTGGACCAAATATTACTGGGCCGCGCAAGGGCCTGCAAAAAAAAATCGAACTACACAATAAAAAATTAAATAATTATCCACAAAAAAAAGTGGAACCTCTTATGACGAGCACCTCCCATAACGAGTAATTTGCACAACGAGAAAACCAGATTTTGAAAAAACGCTGTCTTAACGAGCGAAAGGGACTTCTCCTTGCTTTTTCACATAAAGCAAGGAGAAGTCCCATCTTCACGTCACTCATTTGTAAGCCGGGACTTCCGCGCTAGTTCATCACTTTCATCAGTTTCTGGTTAGCACTCACTCCGCTAACATATTAGTATCGCATGTGCTCATACATTTTCCATTTTTTTTTGTTTTTAGAAATTTTGTAATTTTTTTCCATTATTTGTAAAATTTTGGAACATGAAAACGGTTTTTCTCCACTGTGAAGCAGCGTGTGGATTTTAAATTGTCACTTTCGAGAACACGAATAGTCGCAGTCAGAACATGATAAAGTATTTTCTCCACTGTGAGACGGCTTGTGGTTTTTAAATGTTCATTTTGAGAACATGAATATTTGCAGCAGGAAGATGAAAATGGTTTTTCTCCACTTGAGTAAACTTATGGGGTTTCAAAGTTTCCTTGCTAGCACATAAATAATTGCAATCGGAACATACAAAAGGTTTTTCTCAACTGTGAGACGGCTTGTGACTTATAAATCTGCTTGATCTGTGTGTAACTATTCTTTAAGCTTAATGAGCGAATACCACCCCCCCCCCCCTCACCGGTTCTATCCAACGTTGACCGGTCCGCAGTGATAAAAAGGACAAACCACTTAAGTCCACAGCTAAGTCTATAGCTATGTGTGGTTTATCCTTTAAGCCACAGAATGGTTCCACCAATCGTCGAAATTGTTCAACGCAAATTATTGGAGTGTATTAATTTTAGACTTGAAATTTCTTTAGAATCAATGGATTATGATTTTTTTATTACGTTCATTGAAATTGTTGACGTTAAGTGACAGAAATAAATTTTACCATTAGATCAAGTTGCCCTAGTATGTATTATTGTGACAATTATATAACGGTCTCCGGCTATAGTTCTATTATAAATATATTACACATCGCGTAAACTTCTTTGCCAATGTTGAACATATTTTTAATATACCTCTAGCTCTACTAAACATTTTAGCAGTACATATTTTAAGGAGGTCGTTGCATAAACAGGTTTTTCGGCTTTCGTTTTTTGTTTTGTCTTCACTGCTTTCATTAACTTTTGACTAATGAAAATTCTTTTTTGCTTTTCCTTCTTCTTTCTATATTGTACTATGAGTTTTTTAAATTTTACAAACATGTATGTAAGTGGCATTTGTGCCACTATTTCTGAATAAATAAATTTTAGGGTACTAAGCCGTGTGGCGATATCTTCTTCTTCAGCCAACGTTTCGGACACCGTAATGGTGTTCGAAATGTTGGCTGAAGAAGGGGGTAGCACAAAATGGCATAATACCCCAAAATAAATCAAAATAATACCGCTCTTGCACGATATACATGAGAGCCCTAAAAAGTCTCATACCAGTAAAAATAATATATATATATAGTTTTTTGGAGAATACGTAGTATTTAGTAATATAAAAGCGTCTAACTCGTTCGACAGACTAGTAAAGACTAAATACACGCTCCATAAATGACATGACTCGACATAATTATAATAGTACTTGGATGAATTGTACAGCGCCTTTTTTGTATAAAAATTGAAAAAAAAGGTTAAGGGCGGATATAGACGGATTATCCCATTATTCAGCCAAATTAACTGTTTGCAGGTTGTATCCCATGTCCTTAGTGGTTAAGAATTGACATTATTCAGTAATTAATTAACTCAAGTATGTCTCCTTCATTAAATTCTTATTTTTTTTTAATAAATGAATCTGAAAAGTTGGTTTTGTTGTGTTAAATGCGAAAGAACTGTGCTTAACCAAAAAGGTAGAATGAAACAGATTAATTCTACATTCTTCAACTCTCTCCGGAGAAAGTAGCATTCGCAGTGGTCGTTTTAAAAGTAAAACACAAAACACAACCCTTTCTGTCAAGAAGATAAATAAAATGAGGACATGTTTAACAGCGAAAAGGTCAGGGGTTAAGATTTTATTTCAGCCTTAACAAAATTTGTGCCTGAAAAATTAAATTATTTCTACAAGCCCTTAAAAACATTTCAGATGTATAAAAGCAAACACTCAACATGGCACGGGTCAGCGAAGGAAATTAAGTTTCAATTATCTCAATATCGTTTACAAGAAATAGGACCAAAATAATATTTAAATATTCAATAAACAATGTCGATATTAAAAGAAAAGAATCAGTTCGGGACCTGGGAGTTACCTTAGATTCAAAACTTACATTCCAATTACATATTAATAACATTGTCACTAAAGCCACCCAAATGTTAGGATTTATACTACGAACATCAAAACTATTTTATTATCTCGATACATTTATTTTGCTATATTATACCTATGTTCGTCCGCACCTAGAACACGCCTCACAAATTTGTAATCCAAGATATATAACATATGTTCATAGAATAGATCGTGTTCAGGAAAAATTTCTCTCCTACATAAATTGTCGGTCGTTTTATGCATTCCAATCAAATGATGATATACGTCAATTCTTTAAAATCCCAAAATTAAATTGTAGAAGAATTATTTCTGATCAATTGTTATTATACAAAATCCTAAATAATACGGTATCTTCCCTGTTTCTCTTACAAAAAATAGATATTAGAGTTCCTGGTTGTAATAGTAGAAACGTATCCCTTTTTTATAACAGCCGCTCTAATACCAACTACTTACAAAATGAATTCATACATCGAGCCTGCCATTATCATAACACACACCTCCTATATATAGACATCTTCAATATAACTTTCAACAAATTCAAAGCAATACTATTAGATAAATGTAATGCATCACAACACACCCCTTAGCATCCATATTTGTATTTATTATATTATTAATCAGATTTCTTTTCCTAATTTGCAATATATTTACATATTCCCTAATTACATACATATAATCCTTATACTCCTACAAGATCTTAAGCTTATTCTTTATTGTGTTTTTCTATATTCTTTTCATGCATATTTAAGTATTTAGCATCTCTTAAATATTTATTTTCTTAGTTTTTTCTTTATGTTTTATTTTAACTTCTCTTAACTACATATTTTTTTCTTAGTTTTTCTTTATGTTTTTCTTGTGTAGCTTGTAAAAAAAAATATCAGCGAAAACATGTTTTTAGGTTAACTGTTTTATTTTAGCAGTATTTCTTTTTTATGTATCTTTGTAAAGCTGTTTTCCAAATAAAGATATTATTACATTTTATTATTTTTTAATTAAAGAATTTATTTATATTTTTTAACAAAAAAAAATTATTTCTTGGAGTTTATTTCTCAGAAAATGTTATATTTACAATTTTACATTACATTTTCCGCCTACGAAAGGACGAAGGGGGTGAGTCAAAGTAGGCTATAACGAAATGAGAAAATTCAAACTTTTCATCCAAGCCATGTTATTCAAATAATGCTGAATCCTCATCAAATGTTCCTTTACATTTTGACTAATTACTTTTCCTCGCATAATAAATATAATTGACAAGTGCTTTTGTATACCTACTTTAGTTATAAAAATAAAATGTCATTTTTTCTGTCGTGGCTCATGTTTCCTAGAGAGCAGTTAGTAGACTGTAATTATTATTCTAGGAAGATACAAAGACTCTCATAAAATTTTAATAGTAGGTACTTGACATTGTAGGCGACTTTCCCAGAACCCGCACGGTTAGATAAAATGCCTTAGAAAACGGTTTCCGTGCTTACGTTCAAGCATGTTTAGTCGAGGTTTGCAGAAAAAAAGAGAGAAGCTTTTTGTTTGCGTTGGCACAGCCAGTATTTTCCAGTGATTAAGAATTTAAATCATCACATTCCGTCTCCCTTTCGTACATATAAAACATGTTGGTAAAGAGTTCCACAAGGATCTGATATTTTATATTTTTTAAATTTATTTAGTAAAAGATTATACATTTATATACATTATTTAAGAATCTTTTTGACTGCCCAACTAGGTTGATTCCCGTTTTAGGACAGTCAAATTATGATGAGTATTAACATACGGAACATGGTCTGTAAATAATATTAAAAAAAAAAACAAAAATAAAAGATTAAAACATGGTGACTGTTCTTTGTTTAGCAAAGTTTTAAAAAAATAATATTAATTACTTAGGTAGGTACTTAATAACTGAGGATTAAAACATATAGATATAAAACAAAGTGTAAGCATTGCCTATCATAGTCCTACACACATGGGTTGTTAATATAAAATAAGAAAAAAAAAGAGAAAGAATTTAAAAATAATAATAATAATAATAACTAATAATAATAATAATAATAGATACAAATCAAAATAATGATTTATATAGAAAATGTTTGGCTTTTCCGGAAACTATAGAACATATTATATCGGGATGTTCTGTATTAGCGCCGTCCGAGTATACCTTTAGGCACAATCAAGTTTTAAAAATAATTCACCCAAGTTTGGTAACTAAACATAACTTGATTGACTGCCGTAATATACCATATTATGAATATAAATCAAATTAATTTTTTTAGAAAATGAATTTTATAAAATTTATTATGATAAAACTATTCTCAGACTATAAAATATAACAGACAGAACAATTAGTCATAACAGACCCGATATAGTTTTGCATGAAAAAATTTAAAAAAATAACTTCTATCATTGATGTCGCTATTTCAAATTCTTGTAATATTCAGAAAACTGTTTCTGAAAAAATAAGAAAATATACAGATTTATTAAATAGATTAAAAGAATTTGGCATTATCGGACTATAAAAATATTACCATTTCTTATTTCGGCTACTGGCATTATAACTAGCTCTCTCATTCAAAATTTAGACGTATTAGATTTGTCAAAAAATTTATATATAAAAATGCAAAAGTCAGTCATTTTAAATACATGTAGTTTTTAAATATTTATATTGAGGGATCAGTAGGATTTATCGGACCAGTTAGGATTTCATCAGAGCCGAACCCTCTGATATGAAAATATCTGGAGTCGGTGAAATATTTTCCCATTATGTTTCTGGCGGATTGATGTATTGTTCTTGTATTGTTTTGTATTTATTATACTTACATAGTGAACTTACATTTCGTAAATTAACTAGATAATCATTTGTGGAAAAGTGTGTGGGAGGGTTTAGTCTTTCATTTGGGAAAGATTTAACCCGGACATAAAATCTGGAGCACCGTTAAAATAAATTAAATAACCAATGAATACAGGAAAGATAACCGTGGTTTGCTTAGCATAATTATTTAAATTATCATAAAAGTAATATATACATATTTAAAAGTAAATTATTAAAACATAATGGTATCTTGTGTTTGCATTTCAAATTATAGTCCTACGTACACATTTTATACAAATGAGAACTAGAAAGAGAACCGAAACAATGAAATAAATCAAACAATTAATAGATGATTATTGCTGTTTTTTGATTAGTATAGTGTTAAAAAAAATAGGTATTTATATGTACTTTTAAGTGGTGTTGCATTCCATAAGCCTAATAACATATTTTGTATAAATACGAATAACAAAGAGAAGAAATAGAATAAAACAAAATATCAAATTAAACATAAGATTAACGTAATAGGTAGGTACATATATACACATAATGATAAAGATTAGAACATAAAGGTATATTTTACATGGTTTGTTTTTTTTTGAGTTTTTGTTGTTGTTTTTGGTTTGTGTTTGATTTCATTTTTTGTGTAGTAAAAGTTCACGCTCCTTTCTACCTAATTGATGAAACCAGTTAGTGTCCAGTTAACGAACAACACCTGTGCTTTCCTTTTTCAAAGCATCAGGCATTAAATTGTATCGTTTTGGACCTAAGAATCAGGAGTGTCTTTGAGCGAGAGATGTTTTAGTTGTGAGTGGTACTATTGGATTTCTCCGTGAGTTGCGGGTGTCGTGAAAGTGGTTAATAGATAGGTAGAGGTGGCGTTGTTGATGGGTGTTTAAAAATATTTTTCTCATATACAGTTGTCTAACATCCAGAACTCGGAACTCTTCAAATAGTGGATCGCTGTGATATCTAAATGTTTTTTTGAGAATTACCCTTAGCAGAGATTTTTGAGCTTTCGCTAATTTGTCAAAAACAGTTTTTGCACAGCCACCCCAACCTAAGGATGCATAGTCTAGAAGTGACCCACGCATAGCATCATAGATGAGTTTCAATTCTTTTTTACGTAAGATATTTCTGATTGTCATAAACATGTACGTAAGCTTTCTAACCTTTGTGGCAACTAGAACTATGTGTCCGTCCCATCTAAGATATTTGTCTAATATAGCACCAAGGTATTTTATACTGTGTACGCATTCTAATTTATAGCAATTACAGTTAGTTGAGTCAGTGCATTTGTGTATAAAAAATTTATATGCTTCCTTGGGTTGGCCCGCTTCTGTCGCACTAAATCGTATAAATTTAGTTTTTTTTCCGAATTGAGTGTCAACAGATTACGGTCCAACCAAAGTTTAAGCTGTTTTATTCCATCTTCTGCTTTGCAGTGTACATCGTTCCATGTTCTTCCTTCAAATATTAAGACAGTATCATCTGCAAATGTAATAATAGGATTGAAAAAATTACTGTTACACAGATCATTGATATAAATACTGAACAAAATAGGTCCTAAGGTACTCCCTTGGGGTACACCAAATTCTACAAGGGCCGGATCGCTAACAGTATCATTAATTTTAACTTTTGGTATCTGTTAGTTATGTAACTATCTATCCATTTGTATAGCTGTCCCTGAATAAAGCCTTTTTTTATTTCAAGCGAGATGATATCAAAAGCTTTGGAAAGATTTAAAAAGAGAGCGATGGATTTATTACCACGGTCAATATTATTGGAAATAATTTCCGCCAACTTAGCAATAGCATTTTCTGTTCCTAGACCTGGTCGAAAGCCAAACTGGTTATTAGATAAGATTTTATGGCGTTCTAGATAGAGGATAAGACGATTTTTTACGATTTCTCGATAATTTTTGAGAATGAGTTGAGTAGAGATATTGGCCGATATTTATGTATATCCGATTTGTTTCCATTTTTATGAATCAATATAACAACTGATTGTTTTAGGCGGTTTGAGATTGTGCCTGTCTTGAAACTAAGATTACAAATGTATGCAATAGGACTCGCTATAAGTGGTTTCAATACTTTCAGCAGATTTGAAGAAATTTTGTCTGGCCCACAGGCATTTGATGACTTAAGCTCATCTATCATTTTCATGACTTCATTAATCTTTGTTTCAATCTCGTCTATTTTAAGATTAAGATCAGTTGGCTAGTTCAGATTCAGTTTTCTTACATTTTTCAAGCATTTTATTTGTGAGAGAGGCTCGTAATGAAGTGAAATAGTGATTAGCAAAATTATCAATCAATTTGGGGTTAGTAGTACCTACTTGTGTTTTTAATATCCAATGATTGTATGAAAGACGATTTGCTATTTTTTGATTTGATAATTTTACGAAATATTTCCCAGAAACGTTTTGGAGTTATGGTGTTTTCATAAATATTTTTTTTTGTAGAAATATTCTTTAGTGGAAATAATTAGTTTTTTACATAAGTTTCTATATTTCTTGTATTGTTCTTGAACTAGAATATTATCTGGTTGTCTTTTAGCATTTTGTTTTAAGTCTAGTGATAGAATTTAATGACATCTTTGGAAAAAAAACTTTTATTACAATAACTAAAAAGACATGGATTGGTCGTGTTTTATTTGAAAACCGTGACAATGTCTACAAAATAGCAAGCTATAACTTTTAAGTAAACAATGAAAATGAATTAATGTTCGTTATATTTTCCTAGCCGTCCCATCAATTTTTATAGCGAACCTCAAAACTTCCATGCCAACACATTGGCCGAGATTATCCGCAAATTTGGTCCATGCGCGGGAAGGCTTTGTGCTAATAAAAGCAAACGAGAAAACGCCCTTTGTATATTTCTCCCGTAGAATATCCTAAGACAACCTAATCCTACAATCCTCCCATGTACATTCACGAAGTTGGCTATTCTGACTGGAAAAAACTTAAGTAGGCGGGATTTTAATTAAAATGAATTTTAGAGCAAATTGAACCATATCAGAAGTTATAGATTTAGGGCATTAACAATAAACGTGTTTTAAATTTAACACAACTGATAAATAACCATTAATATGGGGTAAACGATTGTTTATCGGTTGTGTAAAATTTAAAACACGTTTATCAGTAAAGGGGTTAAAGCTTATAGATTAGTTTTGCCGATCGAATGGCAGAACAAAGGTGTAACGATTGTTTATCGGTTGTGTAAAATTTAAAACACGTTTATCAGTAAAGGGGTTAAAGCTTATAGATTAGTTTTGCCGATCGAATGGCAGAAAAAAGGTGTAACGATTGTTTATCGGTTGTGTAAAATTTAAAACACGTTTATCAGTAAAGGGGTTAAAGCCTATAGATTAGTTTTGCCGATCGAATGGCAGAAAAAAGGTGTAACGATTGTTTTTCGGTTGTGTAAAATTTAAAACACGTTTATCAGTAAAGGGGTTAAAGCTTATAGATTAGTTTTGCCGATCGAATGGCAGAAAAAAGGTGTAACTCATAAGTAAGAAGTATCTAGTTAAATAGGGGAGACCTAGGAGAGTTGTGACAGAGGAGAGTTGTGACACAGACGATTTCTCCCTACCTAAAATAGTTTTCTCCCTAGCAATATTTTAAAAACGCTCGTTTGTCGCTTTAGAGACGCGCTATTTCACTCAGTACCCGCCGGCGGCGCACGAGAAGCGGTTGCGTAATTACGACGACTACGTGCAAAAAAATGCGAAAAGTAACTTTTTCTTCAAAATTTTGATTGAATTTATATCATGTCTTATTACATGTGCGTTGGTGTGTTATTTTTTCTAAAGTTGTATGGTTATTTAAGTCTCAAAGCGTTGCATCGATATTTTGTGTTTGCATCGTGTTTAGAAAATATGGATCATTATTCGGACCAAGTCGTAATTTTGAGCACCTAGGAGAGTTGTAACAGCCTGTCACAACTCTCCTTTTGACTTCATTTTTCTGCTTGGTTATTTCGACACTTTTAAAATTAATTTGCGATGTCTGTATGAGTGTTTGTGCATTAGTATATTAAGGTCAAATCTTACAAGTACAGTCCGCAATAAAAGCTTATCTCAAAAAAATCATTTTCGACAAATCAAAAATATTTGGACTTGTGGTGTGATTTTGCATGCTGGATGACTACTTTTTTTGTTTCAGATTGCCTTATAACTAAGCATGAAAGACTGATAAAGGCACTGCAAGTGTCGAAATACTCAAATAATCTAAATACAAAGCTGTTAAAACTCACCTCAGTACCTGTCACAACTTACCTCGGTGATAGGGGAGTTGTGACAGAGGGAGTAGTTTTTCTTTTTGTTGATTTTCTCGGAAACTGTAATACTTTAATTAATTTTGATGATTGTTTTGGAAGGTAACCAGAGTTAAATTAGCCTCTCAGAAACTGGGCGTACTGAACAGGGCCCGCAGATACTTTAATAGTACACAACTGCTAACCCTGTACAAATCGCAAGTGCACCCCGCGGTTGAATTTGGCAGCCACCTCTGGTCTGGAGCTCCAAAATACCTTAAAAAAACCCTTGACTCTGTGCAGAAACGGGCGGTCCGTTTGATAGATTCTCCCATCTTAACAGACGGATTGCAATCTTTAGAGCACAGGCGTCAGGTGGGAATGCTGTCCTTGTTCTACCGGTATTACAATGGAAAATTCTCCGAGGAACTAGCGTCATTGATCCCCTCGGCACCGGTGCATAGTCGGGAAACACGCCAAACAGACTCATTCTTGAGTTCAACAGCTCGGATGTGGAACGATTTACCGGCCTCTGTGTTTCCTCCCTCCTACAACATGGGTATCTTCAAGACCCATGTTCACTCCTTCCTTTCCTCAAAAAGACCCTCCACACAGCATCCTCAAAGATGACATAGGCCCTGAGGGAAATTATTTTCCTCAGGGCCTCCTGTGTGGAGTTAATGAAAAAAAAAAGATAAAGGAATGGTGCTATAAATCATAAATGTGGAATGTTTCTTGAGCGAGATATGTGCCTTAAATTAAAAAAAATGTCACATCTCTCCTAGGTCTCCCCTAATGCGTAATAAATAGATCTCAAGCAACTACTTTCTCTAACCGGGAAATTTGTTGTAATGAAATGTGCGGTGTATTTTCTATAATAAATCTCCAAGTCAACACAACACGCAACGCAATTTTATCATCTGCATTGGAGCTTTGATAAAATTGCGAAAAAGTTGATAGGCAAAACACTGTTTGTTTCGTCACTAATAATTATAATAGGTGAAATAATTTCGGAATAATATTATTTAAAACTAGAGCGAAGTCGAGCACTTAGTATGCGGGAATCTTTATATCTTTACATAGTATAAAATGAAGTCGCTCACGCTGTCTGTGCGCTTAGATATTTTAAACTACGAAACGGATTTTCATGCGGTTTTCACCAATAGATAGAGTGATTCATGAGAAAGGTTTTTAGCTATATAATTTAAAGTAAATTGCTAATTTAATGAGTTGCCTTCATGAGTTTAGAAAATAGGCTAAAAATTAGGATTCTAATTTTAAATATTTTGCGTCATTTTTCCGAAGCCAGTGCACAAGTAATATCACGCCAAACGAGTCGATTATATAATTTGCAGGGAGAAACAATTTCTTTATTAAATGTCATAGCAACGCATGCCGGGTACCAGCTAGTTATAACATATAAATAAATCATTCCATAACATGCACCTGACGGGAGGAAAAATCGAGGCAATAACTAAAACAGGGTAGGTATGATAAATCTGTCGTCATACGCATTCCCGCCCGTATCTCCGTATATTATATACGTTACTGTAAAAGCCCGAACTACGGTAAATCCTAAGATTTTCCGGTAAATCCTAAGATTTACCAACTCTTAATGGTAAAAGTCCGAACCGTTCTATAATCATCGTTCATTTCGGACTTTTACCACTACTCACTTGGTAAATCTTAGGATTTACCTCAATGACACGGTAAATGTTGAGAAAAACATGACAATACGTGTTCGGCGTATGACCTTGTACTCGTGACAGTCTGCAGCCCCCCGCTACTCTTTCCATCTTCCTCTACCGCCTACGCTCGCCTTAGTCAATCGTTCGACACGTTGGAACGCGCACGCTAAGGGCCTCCTTTCATTGAGAAACTTACAAGCGACTCGATCCACGTGCGCGTATCATATGCGCCGATCATAAGTACCCCCCATACGATTTTGCTGGTGTCCGCTCACGGCGCTACGCGGAGACTGTCGGTTTCCACTCAGTTCCACGATACCTACAGTGCTGGTCGCACGCGACGCGTCGCGCCATTTATGTCAGCTACTTAATTCGTTTGACGTTTGACAGAAATGGCATTGGAAATCGGAACAAGAAAGTAATATTAGATTTGATCTGGAAGTGGAAAAACATGCGTGTTTATACAAATATGCTTTACCAGAATACGTAAGAAAGGATGTAGTGGAGAGGGCATGGATTGATGATGGAATAAAAGTCAATTTGACAGGTACGTAATGTTGTTTACTTTTGTCACAAATAATATCAAACACAATAATTGAACTGCCAAGGTAGCGATGCCCGAGGAGTGATAAAATAGTTGGCTAAATAATCGTTCATACTTGGGATTGGCATCCATTTTTCTCTTAATACATTCCATATAATGATAACTGTTTCTCCAACGACTTTTGAAATTGTACATTCTCCTCTCGCGAAAAAAAAGCCAGGCTCGTAAATGTCGATCCTTCAACTAAGTACCTGGAAAAAATAATTATTAAATTAAAACTTCTGTTATCTTTTTCAGGACCCGAATGTAAAGAAACATGGAGGAATATTCGCAGTGTTTTTGTCCGAAATCTGACACCTGCAAAAAGTGGATCAGCAGCGAAGAAAAAGAAACCTTACTATTTAAATGAAATCATGCAATTTACACTACAATTTATTAAATGTAAAATTCGGAGGTGGCTCTATTTTATCAAAACTTTACACCAATTGTAATCCCAGAACCCGATGATTCAGAAATTGTGATCCCAGAATCTGATTTAAACGGAGACAAATTTGACTTATCTTAAGTTACCCACTATGTATAAGTAATAAATAAACCTATATTATGCTTTTCTTACCTGAGCTTTATTAATATTTTCCCTCGATACTGACACACTCCCGCATAGTTGTATTTTTGTAATGGATACTAGGGGTCAATAATTGCACCAAGTTTAAGTATCCTTCGACATTCAATTAAACTTGTGGTCATCATTTTCATGCAGTTCCTTGGCGGCAACAAATGCCCTACAGTTCTGATTTTTTTCGATGTTTGGGTGAACCCAAAATCTCCTATTACATTGCTTTTTTATTATATTATCTTCGTCGCTAGAACCGCTTGACATCGTGTTTACTGGGCGGCTGCACGTGAAAAATGATTAAGTTCAGTATATTTCGGGTAGCGCCGTGTACGGAGACCAGCATTAAAAAGTTGTATATCAGCAGGGTACTTGTGGTTGCGTCACAATTACGTAGATTGTCAGTATCTCCATGAAAAGAGGCCCTAAAGGTAGAATCATACTAAGCCCACGCGATGCGACGCTGCGTAGTTTGACGTCACCATTTCCATATCTGGACTACTTATCTTCCGTACATTTTCTACGGAAACAGGAGCTTTAGAATCACACTAGCCCCACGCAACGCAAACCGAGGTGCCCTACGCGACGCGGATCTGCCACAACCAGATCGGCGTGGGCCGTGTGGAAGGTGGAGGGGGTATGGTCACGCCTACTATGAGATGATTTCACATCTTTTTGGTGTTATCTAAGCATAACGTGTTTCGCTATATCTGTGGTTGTTTTTTTGATATTTATTAAAAAAAATAGGTGACGAACAGTTCATTGAAACTGAGCACGAAGTTATTTATAATATCAAATCTCAGAATTATAGAGATTCTGCTATACGATTATATAATAAATAACTAATTTCAATATTATACCCCTATAATGAATGTCTTTCTCTAGTCCCAATTGACTTTCGAAGACGTGTGTTTTATTTTTTTATATCATATTCAATTATGCTGTGAAGCTCTTCAAATACCACTTTAGGCGCATTAGAGACCTATTGTCACGTGGTCACAGCGACGCGTATGGCCAGTGTGAACATGGACAGGAATTTTGCGTAGCGTCGCATCGCGTTGCGTGGGCCTAGTATGATTCTACCTTAATTCAATTCCTGTTTGTGTTTTCGATGTCCGCTCCGTGTTGTAACAAGTAATATTTTTACTAACTTTTAAAAATGACAATTGATTAATTAATATAAACTAGCTGCTCCCCGATATATACATAATCAATAAAAATACCAAAGGATATAAGAAAACTATTTGACTGATTAGTAGTACAGATGATTAATAATTACTCATAAGTATGTAAGGATTTAAATAGTTATTAATAGAAATAAATGATTAAGAAGTGTAACAATTATTATAAGCAATAACTATTAGCCTGAGACACTCATCAACATTGAAAAAATCTCCCGAGAAAAGATAAATGCCGCCGACGGGACTTGAACCCGCGTCCTTCTGATATCCGGTCAACTGCTCTACTAATAATTAGTAGAGCTCGGGCTAGTAATTATTGCTTATAATAATTGTTACCTTTTGTGCTTTGCATAAAAATCTTGTCTTAAACATTAGTTTACCAAATAAAAATAATGATTAAGAAGTGTTTAAAAATCGTGTATTACTAGTTATTAAAACTAAATCATTAAAAATACCTAAAGATATAGATAACGATTTGACTGATTTCAAATGATTAATAATTACTCATAGGTATGTAAGGATTTGAATAATTAATAATTGAAATAAATGTTTAAGAAGTATGCATTAATTTTTAGTGAGTTCTGCTTTTTAGTTTAAGATTTACTGAACATTGTTGATTTGCTTCTTTTAAGGTTTCATGTATTATTTCAGGGTTTAAACGTTTGATTTCAAAAGAAATCGAAGAGGTACGGCACAAAAATAATTTTTAAATGGAAATAATACCTACTAAAAACAATTTTGTTGGTACAGATCACATCCCGTATGTTATGAAAACGAAGTAAGAGTTATAGTATTAAGGGAGCTAAATATATTTGGTGTTAAGTTTTGGTTGCAATATTTTACAACGTACACATTTTTTTACATAAATTAAGCAATGAGATGGTGTCAAAGGAATGCAAAAGAAAAATAAACTTTAGTTGGATACACCGACATAGGGTAGAAAAATGCATAATGTATAAGTTTTCCTGCAAAGAAAAAATCAACCACGGAAAAATAATCCACAAAGTGCAGCCGATCGTCCAACTTTTCAGAAGAAATTAGTCAAATAAATAAAATTTAAATATTTAAAAGTAAGTAATTTTGGAAGTGATATCATATTAAAAGATGTGTAATATCAAAGAAATAATAAAGAAATATCATATATTGACTATGTAGATACTCATATCAGTACGCAATTTTATGATCTAAGAAGATTATTATATTAATTATAATTTGACGATAGTATCCCACTGGATATGGGCATGAAAGATTGGGTTTCTCAATTCGTATGAAGTATGAGATTTGAAAGGAAAACCGCCTAAGGTCCTAATTGGACTTTCTCCGAATTGTCTTGAGATGAATGGAACCGTAGAAAGACTCTGACTATGTGGATTAAACTGTGTTATCCTAAACTATACCGTCCTTCGTTTTAGTTAGGGAACGATGACTAGCAATTGGGGAAGAGGTGCGGACTAACTGAGGTAGTATTTACTTCTTCAATACTCTGAAATTAATTAGATAATGCGCATATGAAACCGGTGGGGTCAGTACCTCCAACAAGGTTATGAACCGCTGATCTTGATCCAATCGTTGCCATAGAAAGATTTAGCAGATTTGTGTTTCCTAATTTTTACAGAGCGGGTAACTTTATGCCTAGTTTCTAGATTTACACCTTCCTATACTTAAAAGGACCATCTTCTCAGCAACCCTAAAGGTGTTTATATAGGTGGTAACCTCACAAAAAATCAAGGTTAATATTCCTCGTCGCCTTCGAGTAATTCGAAATACCTAATGAAAAGACATAATCATAAATGAAAACGGCGAGAACCAAACGCTTTGTACAGGAAAATGAAGATTTGTGTAAAATGGTTCCCTTTCGGGGCGTTTAAATACCATGAAGTGTTCACCGGGATGCCCTAGGGGTGATAGAATTCAAGGCACTTAATGGAAAGCTGTGAGCTGTGGCTAGAAGTTGCGCATTGGGGTGACTTAACATAATATAAGTCAGCCGGTAAGAATTTAAATGACCTTACATCGTTAACCGATAATTGCTTTTTCTGGGTAGCTGACTATAAATGACCATTTCCAGAACCCTGAAAAATTCTACGGGCGTTGTTTTGTTAAAACCAAGATTGTGAATTAATTTCATAATAGGAAAATACTTGATCGGTATTACCAACTGATTTTAAACGAGTTTTCACTCTCTCTTCTCTCTCCTCTCTCTCCACGTGAACAACTAACAAATTTAGAACAAACAATACGTCTTGCATTAATTTTTTTTAAACATTTTTAATTGCATGTGTCACCCCACTCAAAACCCACTGTCTCAACTATATACAAGCACGGGAAATATATTGCCACCCGGCTGGACAGCAGCGTAAGGTGCGTTAAAGAAGCGATTCAGAAATCAAGTAAATTTTCGAGTTCTTTGAAAGTTATGTTCAAGTTCCGTTAAAACATAATTATGAGCAAGTTACTTCACAAAATTGAAATAAAAACAGGATTTGAAAAAAACTTTTACAGAATTTGAAAATGTTCTTAGAGAAGTGTGCGAAACAACTATCCCTTAACTAGAATACAAAAACGAGAAAATATGAATGTTGGTAGTTCTTTTCACATGCGAGTTGTTTTAAACAGCCACAGTTTCAAAACACCAAAACAGTTCATGGTGGAAATGAGATGGCGAATTGAAATAATTTTTCTTTTAATATCCATGAAATTCCGGAAAAGATACCTACACAGTACACAAAATTCTTAAAATACAATATATTATATTACTGTTTAAGAGTTTTCGCAACTCAATACAAACAGTTTATCATTATAGTTAATATTATGAAACCTTGTAATGTTTGCCAGTACGCCAGCAGTATGTTAACTTGTTAGAATACTGTTTGTAAATTTGTATATTTTAGCTTTAATTGTAAATAAGATGTTACTTTTACCACGTAGTTACCTTGGGTTGCTAAAAAGCTTGTGAGATCTTTCATAAAATGTCTATATTTCACGTTTGACATGCCATTCCCTTCCCAAAGTCCTGGAATGCTTTACAAGGGAAAGGGCCTCATACCAACACAGAACAAGACTTTCGTAAAGAGTGGCAAAGAAGTCTAAAGTAAACCTGATTTCTACCGTTACATAAAAGCTCAAAGCGTAAAACATGAGAGGCTTCGTGAACTGGTGATGAACCTTTTGGGATGTTAGTGGTGAACGCGTGTCGCGTAGGGACTTTGAGCAAGTAGATAGCTGCAATAAAGTTAGGAATGTAATGAAAATAAGAACAGTTTTATAATTTCCAAGGCAGGTATGGGTAACGCCTCCCCGGGAACCATTTATTGGATAACCAACACCCGTTCCATAGGTCGCTCCAAATGGTTTGCTACGTTTGGTGACTTAGGAGGGGTGCCCGGATTCGTGGGGTGTGGTTGTTTAAGTCTTGGCGGCGGATGCGTTTCCCCACCTACTGTGTGGCGGTTTGGATCGGAAGAGACTGGTTGAGGGAGACCTTTTGATTTCTTCAGCCGGACCATCTAGATGCATCACCTTAATGGATTTGTACGTCCGTCACTCTCGGACATATTGAACACCAGATTAATACCCTAATTCATACCTTTTTCCTTCCCAGAACTTCCAATTCCCCTTCAACTCTTTATAAAAACCCTCCATACAGCATCCCTAAAGATGACATAGGTCCTAAGGAATTTTTTTCCTCAAGGCCTCCTGTGTGGAACAAATTTAAAAACAAATTGGCAACTTTTGATCTTAATTATTCATATTTAGTACCTAAACCTGAAATTCGGAAGAAGCCAGATACTCACGCACAAGGTGAAATTACTGGTTCATCCCGAAATTTATTTTATTTTGTACCCAAACTAATTACCATGAAGAAAATTAATCATATTTAAGTAGATTTTTAATAACATAGCTTGTAAATTCCTTTCCTATATTCATAATAATTAAGTTTGAAAAAATCTTTCTTGTAAATGAAATTGTAAAAAAATCGCCAAATTATTTGATAATTCTCCAAGCCTTTTAGAAAGTCAGTGCAACGCTTTCTAGGAAAAATAATTATATAAACAACTCTCATACGCTCTGGTGGAATCAAAAGGTACTATCAAACATGACTACCATCTTGACAGGATTTACTGGACACGGAATACAAAAATAAATTTACAGACAGACGAAATTAAGTGGTCGAGTCAAAACAAAACTTCGCTACGCCCAGTAAATAATTTTAAATCAGTTGCTTTATTCTGGAAAAGGTTGGTAGATTAGACACTTACGGATCATCCTAATGAATGTGTTGAATTTCCTATATTTCCTGACAGTTCCCCAAATAGTTTCACCCTCGGGATTATGGAGTGTTATACTAAAACACAATTAGAATAAAAAGTAATGTTGCAAATAATTAAGAATGTTAAATAACATAATTATTATATTAAAAGTGCTAAGGTAATACATGTTACATTATTTAAAGATGCTGGATACATAGTTGATATTTTGACAGTACCTACATCATTAGATTGTCATCGGCAAATTCAAAAGATAATTGAAAGCATTGACAGCTTCAAAATGAAAATTCTGATCTAGATAGGTAATCTAGATAGGACCTACATGTAATTATTGAGAGATTCAATGAAAGTGAAACATTGATAAAGATCATAAATGATTTTTTATTTTTTATTATTGTGTATTTTATTTAGATATAAAATTTGACATCTTATATCTAATGTTTTCTTTTCTATGACTACTACAATATTATTTACTACCTACTGACTAAAATTTGGACTTTACAACATTAATACATAATCCACGAAAAACTGCAAGACTTTTAGCCTCCTTAACATTTACAGGGAGTTCATTGAACATTTTAAAACCTTTATGATAAATATTATTTTGTGTTCCCGATAAATTTGTTTTAGGAAGCCTAAAATCGTTGCAGTTTCTCGTAGGATAACAATGAACTGTACTGTTGATTCTAACATTATTCGACATATAATCTGGAAAATTTTTATTTTTTAACTTATAAATAAAAACTAGGGTATTAAAAACTAATCTTTGCCACACACTTAATATATTGAGTTGGCGTTGCATGGGTTTTATCCTGGTATATCTGCTACAGCACAATATAGACCTCATGCCTCTGTTCTGAATTATTTCCATTCTTTTAATTTGTGTTTTATTGCTCAGAAAGATTACACTTGAGCAATAATTCAGATGGGATGCTACAGTTGTGTTATAGACCAATTTCCTAGTTTTAATGTCTAATTTTCCCTTTATTCTATAATTGGTTTATATTTCGACAATACAATCGTGTCGTTAATTTTTCTTACGTAAAATATGGATAAAAACAATACAGCGTCTTGTATTTTATTCTGAGAGATAAAAATATAAAACAAAAAATATAGAACTGAGATACTATAGTAATTCTAGGATCTGTTCAACAAGAAAATTCAGGAAATAGATCGGTAAGAATCCTAGAGGTAGGGAATCAGGTGAATTATTGCGGAAACCATCAGATATGAAAAAAGAACATAAATTAGGATAGATTGATGGAGCCAGCATCCGGTATTTTAACCTTTCTCCCTCTAGTCCCGAGTTCCCAGAATTTCAGCAAGTCTTCAGAAAAACGTTTTTCTGATGAAGAAAAAAACCCTGCTTACAAATTCTTCTGGCATCCGAAAACGCCATCTGTCAATATTTGAATATTTCAGCTTTTTATGATCCGGAACTTATAAGGACATCAATAACTACGAAATATTTTTAATGTTTTATTCTGTCGTTTCATGCTTCGTGCCAAGAATGTAAAAATGTAAATACTAAAATAGTTTTAACCGATTTGGTTACCACGAGAAGGAATTTCAAGTTATATAATAATTTATTATCGTTGTTTAGAATGTTTCATTATGAAACGGGAAAGATTATCATTGCAGGACCTGTTAATAAAATGTATATAATTATTCATCGAATTAAATATTACATAATATTATATTACTCAGATACGTTACTTTCACATTTTCGTAAGATTTTTTGTAAGTACTTGATGATTCATATTTATTACGAAACAGGATTATTTGCACCTACTTAATAATTGGAATTTTTCATACTACTATTTTTAAACGTAAATGATTTCAAATGTAAAAGCCGAACAGATCATAAAGAAATAAAAAATACTTAAGAATGAAGAAGTCAAATGTAAAAGCGAAAGTAATGAATATTAAAAATAAATATCAAATTGAATTCAAATAAATGGTAGGCGTATAAGAGTACTTTATGTCATAGAAATTTCATGTTACAAAAAAAATTCAGTAACAAAAAATAAGTATATCATGATCAAGTGAATCAAATATCTACTTGAGTCATATGATGTCACATATGCAGTTAGTTAAAATAAGTAGGGACGTCAATACTATGCATTAGATAACCTATGTAAAATCTGTAACGTATATAAATATATATATATATATATTTTTTTTTTTTATTTATTTTTTTTATACACTTTACAAATACAAGACAAAAAGTCCCGATAAACTACTTTTTAGCAGTTTGTCTAACGGTTTCTTTACGTTAAAGATCTTATAATAGTGATTTAATAGTTACATTTTTACAATTATATAAAATAAAATTTAATTTTTTACAGAAATATAGATAAAAATACATTTTTGAAAACATAAATAACATTTTAAAGTCTTTAGAATAATAGGTCACTGTAAGCTAATACAAATTAATTCTTTCCGTAAGCCAAGTCTTCAGTAAATTCATTAATTGTTTGTTTTGGGCACAGTTTTTAATTTCAGCAGGTAACATATTTAAACAACTGGGAATCATGTAATTTAACGTTCTTTGTCCATATTTATTTGTATGCTTAGGTACAATTAGCCCTTCATTAAAGTTAAAACGAGTATTATGGTTGTGTTCCAGCCTGTTAATATATAAAGGATTATTTATGTGCTGAAATATAATTTTGTACCACAGAATTGCTCTCACTGAAAGAACTTTGAGACTCTGATAAAAGTATGGAATATTATGCCTTTCTTTGTATACATTTTTTTCAGCTAATAATTTAACCAATGAATTATAATGTAATAAAAAATATCGTCGAAATTTTTTAATAAATTACTAATAACTACATAAATGGTAATAAAAAACATTTGTTTAGAAACATGTTAATCCAGAACTACTTAACAGCAAGAATAAATAAACCATAATAACAAGAAATTACGAAGCGGTTTTGATGTACGATAAGATTTACGATTAATGAATACCCAGTTAAAACAATATCACATGACTTTTAATTTTTGGACTGCAAGTGAGATTGTACGAAAAGATTAGTTTAATGTAACTTTATGTTAGTTCAATGTTAGTTTGGAGGAATATGAACCGTAATATGATCCAAACAATAATGGTGTATTTTATAAACAAACAGCATAAAACAAATGTTGAACTGTATTATAAACTAGATGAAATCATGGAAAAGGAAGCTCACATGAGAAGGAAGAGTACTGAATAATTGTCTCTGTTAAGCACCATTACAACATTAATTAAAGATTATGCTAATAAAACCCCAATTCAGTCCATAAGGTGGACAATCGAAAAAACTAATCCGACCTCTTTAGGCCCTTCTCCGTAATTAAGCAGAGGGTATGGATCAGATTGCCACTCTAGATCTAGATCCAAGCACGCCATAAAAGCCTCTTGTGGCTATCTGAAAGGACGGAGGATAAAATGGCTGTCTATCGTGTTTAGGGGGCTAATATGAGCTGTCGTAAAGCGTAAAAGTGTTCTTAAAAGGAAAAGTGAGTTCGCTAAGGGTATATTATATAAACATTATGAAGTGCGAATTCAACAATTTGCAATGTATTTTTACCAAATATAAAATGAAAGCACGTACTAATTTATAATTATCATACAAAATCATGTACAATATGATGTTAGAACGGGGTACCCCAGTAAGGTCACAATCTTTCCGACTTAAAAAAAAAATTAAAATGGTTAAATATAAATAAATGCTTAAGCACCAAAATAGTGAATTCGAGCGTTTTGAAATTTGCACAGCTGTAGAGTTTTGAAACATTAAACTAACTATCAAATATATGATGTTCCATTTTGATGAACAACTTTGCATTTTTTATCACACAAACATGTTTTGAGACTTAGGTTACTACAAACTGGAATTGGTGGTGAAATACATGCATATTAGTGGTAAAAAAACATTCAAACCATGTCATTTTAAAGAAGATTGGATAAAATTTATTCCAATATATACGATCGCGTATTAGAGAAAATCTCGGCGGAAATCCATGTTATAATAATACGACTATTATTTTGGGTTTTCAACTTTTGCTCCTACCAAACGAAGCTCTGTCTATAAGCGTCAGTTCTCCCCTCTGAATTTGCTAAAATGCCTTGTTAAGTACCTGAAAAAAGGCTGCGCCAGAACCGAGCAAGGAGGAAGGAGAAAAACCGGGGACATTGCTATTTATAGTAGACTTATGCAAAGGAAGCTGTAGAGAGATTTAATTAGGCGCATTTACAACAAAAATGTAGCAAAACAAAAGGTATCTGTTAGTAGCCGGTTGATGAACTACCTAACGTGGGTTAGAATGACCTTGCGGCCACTATTTGCTATGAAGGTTTATGGATCTCGATACGATCTACGCCATCCCAACCACCAAATTAGATCAGTTTACACAAAAAGTAATACTCACTATGGTGTTTACGGTATTATTCGGCGACAGTCACAGGTTATTCATTAGCGTGCGATATTTTTTATTTGGGTTAGTTCATAATCCATGATAGAAATCTGAGTCACGTCACGATTCACGTAGGGGGTTTACACAAAGTATACGATAGAAATACGATAGGATTATACTTTATGTTGCGATATGTTCCGATGTTGGTTGACAGACTGGCTCAAGGCGGTACTTGACTCCTGTTGCTACGCTGTAGTTAGGTACCTTAATGTGCGGAATACCAAAATCTGGATTCCTTCCGATCCTAAAGGCCGATCGAAACACAAACACGAAAGAAATCCATCAGCGTGATGAAACAGTATCCTTATCCTTTGAATGTTGAATAGTTTCTTGAAAGGTGATGGCTGTCCGGGCGTGTATTTTCAATGAATTGTGGTGGATTATTTCATTAGATTAATGAATTTAAATCTGTCGCCGAGGTCTCGAGAAAAGAGGTGGCACAAAAGGATGGAAAATTTGGTCAGCAAAAATAGCTAAGGGCAATTCAAGTACCTAATGTTTAAAATCTGAAGGTGTTTTCCATTCAGCATAAAATTGATTAAATAATCAGATACAAAATATCTTACCATCATTTTCGTTATTTGTTTGGGGTGTTATGCCGTGTTGCGCTACCTCCTTCTTTAGCCAACGTTTCAGACAGCGTTACAGTGTCCATCATCAGGGCAGATGTGTGATGGACACTGAAACTTTGGCTAAAAAAGGATGTAGCGCAACACGGCATAACGCCCTAAAAACAAATAACGAAAATAATTTTGGCCGTGAAAATCTAAAAACGTATCTTACCATTACGCTACTTCTCCACAAAAGAAGTAAGCTTTCATAGCATTCCAAACCAATCATTCTTCAGTAGAACCTCCCTTTTTTATTTCACATTTATAAATCGCCTTATATGCATTTTTCTGTTATTTCGAACCGACTAAAGATATTTTTACCCATTATTTTTAAATAGGTAAATACTTTACATAGTATAAATATACACATTATAAATAAATGAATAAAATAAGTTAATTTTTATTTTATTATTTATTATTAATTACAGTATTTGTAGATATATTATGCTAGTTGTATAATAGTATATCTGAGACTTACTTCTCTAGTGTACCTAAACATGATTAAAATATATAAACAAAGACAAAACGTTACAAAAAAAGATTTAGAGACATTGCCAGCAAAATTAAATTCGAAGCAGCCGAGTTCATCTGCTTTATCATCATAGTTAGTTCGTACTTTAGTTTCAAAGGAAGCCTTTTCGTTGTTGAAATGAATCGATTTTCATTATGCATTCATACTAATCGACGCCCTTCATGAACAATCGTTGCATTATTATAATAATGCTGAATGGAAAATTTTCAATAGAAACCTTGCATTTGAATAGTTCGCAAGTAGCTCCTGCAGGATTCGTGCCCTAGTTTGCCTAACCTCGATACCGCTATACAACAATCGCCTAGATTTGTGGTGAAATTTACCCGAACAGCTTCCCATAACCCTTCTTGAAAATTCAGGTCGTTTGGGCTAGAGTTGAGATATCATAATCTACCGGTATCGAGTTTCAGCCTGGCAGAATATTGAATTTTATAAAGCGAAACATTGTTTCGTCGGTGTCAAGGTAAATATAACTCAGTTAAGATGTAAATTTCAGTTCGTGAGTTGAGGCATGTATCAATGTTATTATATCAAAATCACGACAGTTGTTGGGAAAATATTAGATCCCAATATTAAGACCTGGCGTCATTACGAAAGTCATCAGTAATGTTCACGTCATCTGCAACACGCTTTAATTATTGCTTTAACCCGACTATGTGGGCGATAACGTCCCCTTGTAGGCGTTTGAAACTTTCAGAAGACCCTGAGAAAATTAGGGGGCATGGCACAGAGATGGCGTGGGCAAGGTGTAAAATAATAAGGTCAAAAAACAAAACACAAAAAAAAACGCTAATCATGTCCTAATAAAGCAAAGTAAAATTTAATAATGGTTAATTTTTGTTAATGCATTTATTGTAATCATTTTTATCACGTGTGCGAAAATTCAAATATTTCGATAGTTCGGGAAGTGAATGAAAATGAAACTGAAAGATTCTATTACATTCACATCTACATTCAATTGGATAAAACGATTGTATTTTTTATTATATAATACTAGCTGGGTGACCCGGCGTCACTCTGCGAGATATGATGTGAGAATGAACTGACGTTCAGACCCCCGGCGGATCTTGATTTATATACCCCTACCTACCCACTCATACAAAAAATGCTTCGAATGGTTCCAGAATATTCCACAACATTCGGGAGTGTTCTAGAATGTTTCAAAATGATATTCGCGATTCCAGAATTCCAGAATATTTCGGGATTTTCTAGAATATTGTGGAATGCTCTCGAATGTTCTTATGGAAATTTCTAGAGGGCGAAACTTCCAACCGTTATATCTTCAAAAGCACGCCCTTCAGGAAAAAAAAGGAATCTTTTTCATAGATGGGGGATAGAGGGCTACAACACCATATAACTTCATTATTCGTACCGGGACTCGTTTTTGAGTTTTAGCGGCACGCACATTGTAATACACTTTACTTTTTAATATATATTGATTATCATCTCATGTGAATAATTATTATTAAGAATTGACACAACATCATGAATAATACAAGAAAGAAAGTGGTAGCACACCGCTACTTAAATTATAAAAGAATTGCTTTTTTAGCGAAAAAAGTATAACCAATAACTTAATATATCTTTAATCGAATTATTGATTCTGTGACCGTTTAGCCCTTCCTCTGGATGTAAGAAAAAATAGTACAATAGTACCGAGACCATACATGGACCATCTTATGATAAAGAAGAAATCCAGGCTGCGTGGCCGTAATTAAATAAATACGGCCATTAAAAGAGATATATTTTTATAACGACTTCTAAGGAACTCAGGACAGACTTAATTCTAACAAAAATCTATCAAAACTGTTTGTGTAAAAAAATAATTGAGATTTTTAAATGAACTCGTACAAAATAAGAAATTTCTATATGAACTACTTTCAATCAGATAGAAAGTAAAAAAATATTATCTTCAGTTCCGTTTTCGTTTATTACAGCTAGCATCATTTCCATTATAATAAAAATCTAGATGAGTGGGCGGGGAGGGAAGATTATGAATAAAAGAGGGTTCCATTGTTCTGTTCAATTCAAGAAAAATTAATTAAGAATAACAATGAAAAAAAGACATTTAAAAATAAACAGGGAAGTGACTGAGAGTTCATCGGTTTGAATGGAGAAAAAAAAATTCGGAATTTATCCGGGCGTTATTTTAAAGAAATTATATTATCAAGCTTTTGAATTATATCTCGAATATCTCAAATATTACTAAAGCAGTAAATAAATTGTGTAATAAAAAAGCAAGAAATCATTTAGTGTGAGCATTTAAATATTTAGTAAACTCCTTGTTTTGGAATTAGTGTTAAGATTTCGAGTAACTATATATACATATATTTATATTTTTCAATTTTTAAAAAGAAAGACAAACATTCCCGGGTTACGAATAACCCAAAAATGTTTGAAAATCTCCTACTACCACCACAGAAAGCCGAAAATGTTGCTTGTGTTATGATGGAGGACTTAGCCAGCCGAGGAATCGAACATGCGACGCCCGGGTGGCACCCAAGCGCTATTCCCACTCAACCACTGACCGGTCAAAAATATAACTACTACTATTTTATAACAAAGTACGGGTAAGTATTTTTGTTCGTAAAGCACAAGATACAAGTAAACATTTCCGCTTCGCTATAACGAGCAGTGATCCGATTTCTCTGGTCGGAGGAGGTGAAAAGGGTTTAAATTCATCGCAGACTTGTATAACAATACGGGGGCAGTGCTTTATCGCATTTTAAGGGTTTTTGTGGATCGAGAATTTTTAAGGTGGCCGGACGTGTTCACGAAGCCCGAAGACGGAACAAGACATCCGTAAATTTTTTTTTACATGAGTTCCACACACATCTCCGTATGTCGTCTTTGGGGTTGTCGTGTGGAAGAACTTTTTAGGAAAGGAAGGAGAGGAAGTTTCTGGGACGAAAAGCATATGGTGGGCAGGAATCTGGGGGACAGTATGTTCAGGAGTGACGCACGTATGAATCCTTCCCACCCACTGCGGTGCAAGGTGATGTTCCGAGACAATTCGGCTGGATAGGAGAAAAGGACGCTCTCATCAATATTCTCCCGATCCGGCCTGCCATGCAACTGGTGGGGAGAAATATCCGCCGCCAAGCCCCGGAAAAACCTCACCTCGTGAAAAGGGTACCTCTGCCAAGTCACCAGACGTAACGAACCACATGGGGTGAACTTTGGCAGAGGTGTTGGTTATCCAATAAATGTTTTCTGCGGCGGCGGTACCCAAACACGCCTCTCAAATAATTATAAACTACAGAAAATATTCAGCAAGCTCGAAAGATGGTTGTAGCGAATAGAAGTGTTACAATCGGGTAGGCAGTTTGTCCTTTTCAACATCAGTCTTGCTTCCGCCGTTTGTGCAGGAAATGGTGCAAACGCGACGAACCGAAATCCTTCTTCCTGAAAGGAATAATCAAACTTGTGAACCGCTGGACCAAGTGCAATGATAAGGGAGGTGTTGTGGAAAATTGTGGAACGAAAAAATAAAATATTTGAGACTTTTCCTTCATATTTCCTTACTACAAGTAGTAAAGAATATATTTAGAAACACGCACGAACGTATTTAAAGTTCCACATAACGCGCGACGACTTGCGAGCGTGGCTTTCAAGAAACTTGTAGGTAACGACAGAAGCAAACAGAACATGTCTTAAATATTTACAAAAGATATCAACTAATACGAGTCGTGAACACGAATACATCACGCCCAGTGGTAAAGTCGTGCATAAATATATCTTTGGTGGCAAATGATAAATGAGACACCTTTAAAGTATTCTTTAATATTCTGTAATATTCTTTAATATTATTTAACATTCTTTAATATTCTTTAATATTCTTCAATATTCTTTAATATTCTTTAAAATTCTTTAAAATTCTTTAATTTTCTTTAATATTCTTTAACATTATTTTATATATATTTTTTTATTCTCTCACATTCTTTATATTGCATGTTAATGTACTGTATAGAAAATCGACCACCACAACACGGGTATGTGCCTAGCATGATGGTCGAAAAATCCTCAATTCATGTAACAAACAATTCAATGAAAAAAGAAAACTTTAAAAAAAGACGTGTGGAAGTTGCCTGAATCTAGCGTATATTCAAAATATTATTTTACCATAAAATTCACCATCACAGAGAGTAAAATAAGTTTGACTCTATGCAATAATGCCTAGAGTCAAAATATCTATCAAAGCCGTGGTTCAGTTGACAATGCTCCGAAGCAGTGCGACGAAAAAACGCGGCTTACCGAGCCTACAACACATCTCGAACGTCTGAAAACAGAATTGTATATAACAAAATGGCAAAGGAATGCAGGAGGATCATTAACAGGTCAAAATTCGAGCACGACCTGTAGATCAGCAGTAAGCTGGCTGCCTGCCCGCACGGCGGCAGCAAAGCATTCTGGTTGCTTGCGGGCTCAATAGGTCGCAATTTCTGCAAATCCAGTCTGCCACCTCTTACCAGACCTGATGGCTCTCTAGCAAATACCGCCGCCGAAAAGGCTAACTTATTAGGCAAAATGTTTGCGGAAAACTCGACCCTCGATGATCAAGGTCTACCCCGCCGTCGGTTTCTCATTGCAGTTTTCGTATGAAAAAGCTGAGGATCCGGCATCGGGATGTAATCCAAGCCTTACGAGGGCTTGATGTTAATAAAGCTAGCGGTCCTGACGGAATACCTGCCCTGGTATTGAAGAGGTGTGCTGTAGAAATAGCTCAAATTTTGACGAAGCTTTTCAAAATGTCCCTGAAGTCTGGCTCTGTGCCCTCTGGTTGGAAAAAAGCAATCATTCACCCCATTCCAAAGAAGGGTGACCGCTCCTACCCAGCCAACTACCGCCCCATAGCGATCACATCTGTTCTGTCAAAAGTGATGGAACGTGTGATCAATGACAAACTGCTCACATACCTCGAGAAGAACAAAATTATTAACGACCGTCAATACGGATTCCGGCGGAACCGCTCGTGCGGTGATCTTCTCGCGTATGTGACGCATATTTGGGGATGGTGCCTGGAATGTTTTGGTGAGACCCAAACGGTTTCACTGGATATTTCCAAGGCCTTTGACCGGGTTTGGCATTGAGCGCTTGTCAACAAACTGCGTTCTTACGGACTTCCCGCATCCTTGTGTGCGTGGATTGCCGACTTTTTGAGGGGGAGGTCGATTCAGGCGGTTGCTGACGGTTTCACCTCTTCCTCGCATTCGATAAATGCTGGCGTCCCACAGGGATCGGTTCTGTCTCCGACTTTGTTTCTGTTGCACATCAACGACCTCTTGTCATGTGCACCGATTCATTGTTACGCGGATGACAGTACAGTCCATGATAGCTTTTTTTTGACAAGCCTCCAAAGAGCACACAAATCCCATAAGCTCGGAGGGCTTTGAAGCAAAGAATGGACGGTTACCTCGAGAGTGTTTTCTCTTGGAGTAAGAATAACCTCGTCGAATTTAATGTTTCAAAGACCCAATCATGTTTGATAACGTCTAAAAGGGATCGAAATGATAATCTAGTCTCCTTCAACGGAAGCATTCTTCCCAACATGACCTCCATTGATATGCTTGGTGTAACTCTAAGTGACCAGCTCAGGTATGGGGGCTCCATCGAAACCAGAGTTAAGTTAGCCTCTCAGAAACTGGGCGTACTGTACAGGGCCCGCAGATACTTTAAAAGTACACAACTGCTAACCCTGTACAAATCGCAAGTGCGCCCCACGGTTGAATTTGGTAGCCACCTCTGGTCTGGAGCTCCAAAATATCTAAAAAGAACCCTTGACTCTGTGCAGAAACGGGCGTTCCGTTTGATAGATTCTCCCATCTTAACAGACGGATTGCAATCTTTAGAGCATAGGCATCAGGTGGGAATGCTGTCCTTGTTCTACCGGTATTACAATGGGAGATGCTCCGAGGAACTAGCGTCATTGATCCCCTCGGCACCGATAGTCGGGAAACACGTCAAACACGCGCCCAACATTTGTACACGGTTGATATTAGTCACATGAGAGCGGGTCGTTTTTACGATTTGTTCTTGAGTTCAACAGCTCGGCTGTGGAACGATTTACCGGCCTCTGTGTTTCCTCCCTCCTACAACATTAATCTCTTCAATACCCATGTTAACTCCTTCCTTTCCTCAAAAAGACCCTCCACACAGCATCCTCAAAGATGACACAGGCCCTGAGGGAAATTATTTTCCTCAGGGCCTCCTGTGTGGAGTTAATGTAAAAAAAAAAATGATGATTAAAATGGGAATCGAACTGATTACTCAGATTTGTAAGACATTTATCTGAAATAAATAAAATTCACGTAAATAAAATCAAAATGATAAGTTTATAATATTATCATCCTCAAGAATTGCTGTCACAGAAGGTGTCAATATCAGTAAAAAAACTTAGGATAAAAATAAACAAAACAAAAAATGATGTATGGCATAAATACGGATACAATTTCTAATTATTATCCAAATAATATGGCAAAAAATAATTATGACAATGATGATAAAATACATTTTAAAAATATATCAAGAATATAATACTAATAAATCTAAATGAAACATGAAACAGTCTTTGAAGGTTATTCCTATCAACGAAATGTATGTTTTCCTGATGAAGAAGAAAATAATAATAATTCTAAGCGAAACATGAAACAGAAAAAGACACAGAAAAATAAAAAAAGTAACGGTTGCAATTGGGAATCGAATTCATGGTTCGATTCCCAGTTGCGACCGTTACGCCGCGGACCAGCCGTTTATCATACCCCACTTGGCTTGCCAATACTATTACTATGGCTATAGACTGTTCATTAAATCACTTGACATTATCGTCTTTACACCCCACGGATCAATGTGTAACTTAATATCCTCCAAATGTTTCACACTCAGTACCTATATATTATGGATTTAAACAGGTATATTATAACGTATGGTTTCTGTTGTGTCCTTTAATTTTCAATGATTAATACGACTTTAGATGTGTTAAGTTCAAAATAAATTGGAGTTTCTTGTGATAAGTAGTTTATTTATTAAGTTATCGTACGGCCTCAGTGGACGACGGATAAGGCTCTCGACTATCATAATATTTTAAATAAAATAAATATGTAGTATATTCGTGGCGCGTTTCAGAGTTGAAGATGCTCTCGGTATCGCCTTGGTGTAAGACAATTATTCAGAATTGAAACGTTGCTCGTATTAGCCGTAGTTGGTGACCAGATCTGAATACCAAGGTTCTTCCCCACCTTCCTCTTATTCAACTTCTTCCCCTACTCATTACCTTCACCCTCCCAACATATAGCAATCGCGGATTCCATTGTCTCACTGGCTCCAGGCGGGAGCAGTTCAGACTCTTATGCGGAATTCACATTAAAAATCGATAATTATAAATTTTGCAGATTTTTTTATCATATTTTTTTAATGCTCACATGGAATTTAAAGCACAAATTTAAAGAACAATATTTTGATTAAGTACCATGATTTTATCGCAAAACAGGAGAATTTTAATGTTTTATAATGTGAAGGATTTATAACGTATCGAAGGCAGATCTTCCGACCATAGAACCAGAATAATATTGATCAACGTTGAATATTTAAAACAGAACCTCCATCATTCAGATAAACATTTGTCAAGCGGTCTGAAGAAACAATGCCAATTCTGTGAAAGAAATTTCAATTGAACGAGTTTTCATATTCAAGTACCAAAAATGTATAGCGTAAACTTTATAGGACCCTTAAGAAAATTTCTCAAACGCAAATAAAACAACTCTCTTATAATAAAAAATATATTGAATATTCCATACGTTTCAAATATAAAAATATTCATGATGTGATTTGAAGTACAATATTATTTTAACAACACCAAGACTATTTGAGGGTTGAAATCCCTGCAAAATACATAACAAAAAGTGAGATTTCAATTTTTGATTTTTCTTTTGAAAAAAAAAATTATAGTTGGTTCTAGAGACGCTGATAATCTCAGAAGTTGTCCTATCGAAAGTTAATTATTCAGAATCAAAAAATTGATTAAAATTGCATTGGGAAATAAAAAAAATCAGAGGATGATGAGATACTATGTTACCGAAAGTATTTCACAAATTTAAATGGAATATAACATTTTTTTAAATATCTTCACAGAAGGTAAAATACTTTTAGCCCCTGTAGTTTCGCAGAAACTCAAACATAACACTGTCATCAAACGGCCATACAGCGCCATTTTGTTTTTTTTGACGCTTGAAAAGTTCCCGTTAACTTATTTTAAACAAATCGTGATCAGCAGAAGAGAACTATCATGTTGTTAAGCTTATCAACTTATCACAATCTTATAGAAAGCTGAAACGCATCTAGAATCAGAGTTAAAGGGCACCTTTCAAATGTCACAAAAACAATTGGCCATTTGATAAAAATGTTACATTTGAATTTCTGTGAAACAACTTGGGCATAGTGTTTGTAAAGTTAATTATAAAATAATAATAAAATACCAATTATAATTAATATTACAGTCGTCCCGATTGCAAAACATAAAAGCTTTGATTTGAAATTTAATATTGTTTACCCCATCATAGAAAATGCTTTGAAATTTAATATTAAAACAATTTCCTCAAGGCATTGATTTGAAATCTAATATTTTATTACATTTTGTCGTCACATCACACGTGAAATAGGAACGGTATGAACGAAATTAAAACGGCACGAATTTCACATACCTACCAATATTAATCTCTATTTTGGCAGAATTAGGTATACATGAACGAAATTACACGACGAGAGAATTACACCTACTGGAAATAGGCACGACCAAAATTTTGTTTTTTTATTAGTCGATTCTAATATGAATAAATTGAATAAATTTCATATTTGAAAACCAAAAGTTCGGTTAAATCAAGTAAGGTTAGGTTTTTAATACACATTTTGGTATGTGAAATTCACGCCTGTGTAATTTAATGCACACATTGATATGTGAATTTCACGTCTGTGTAATTTAATACACGTTTTGGTACGTGAAATTCACGCCAGTGTAATTTCACTATGTAACCGTAAAATAAGTCAGTATGATATAATATTTCTATTTTTGAAACTGATAATTCGTGGTGGAAGTCCATTATAATCTATCAAGTGGAATAAAGTTTTTTATTTGTTTTATTATAATCTATCAGTATGATATACTTACGAGAGTGGGACGTTTTTTTTTTATATTCACCCTGCTATCAAGAAATAAGGGTTGCATTGAGGTGGCTGAGTATTGTCATTAAGATAAATAATGTATTTTGAAGCGAGACATTTGAGAATAAACTTGGGTCGTTATTGTATCTCTCTTATTCTGCATGATATTAAAATCTGAAATCTAAACCAAGAACTGAAACATGACACGGAAGTGTGAATTTATGGGCGCATTTAGAAAACCATCGACAGATAGTGTGAATAATGCAGATATGCTTTGTCACTTAGTCAAATTATGTGAAACTCGCTTAGGTACACGTATTATAAAAATAAGAATATTACTAAGTACTGCAATAACTTGGCAACAGTTCCGTGACTTTTCATCCTGCGACGAATATCCCCGACAAAATATCCTACGAACAAAAATACCCCCAACAAAATATCTATTTAAACCTAACCAAAATAAAAAAATGAGACAAAAATAATGGTGGCATCCTGTAAAGACAATTAATTATTTTTTTAAAATAGTAAAATGGATCAAAAATAATACAAACCTCATTTAAATACAATAAATAATTTTTTCAAAAATAGTGAAATGGGACAAAAATAATTCATCCATCCTGTAAAGGTAGGTTAGGTTAGGTTAGGTTTTAGTAGATATTTTGTTCGAGGATGTTTTGTCAGTAGGATATTTTGTCGCTTAGAATTAAATATCAAAAAATTTTGCCATGCAAAAAATTTACAATTTTGAGCATTGTCACACCCGCCATGATAGAGATGTCCCTGTGTTAAGGCGAGTGAAGTTTACAGATTTAAATATTACATAATATGATTGATAAAATTCATTAAATTTTACAATTCAGATTGATAAATATATAGTTTATATCGTAATTAAATTAGGCAAATTGGATGGGGAATGTGAGAAATGTATGATGGGGAATTAGGCGGTCACAGTTTACAGTGTAAAATGAATGGGAATCGTGATTGAAATATTTTGAAGATGTAAGGATCGGTAGCGTTTTGAAAGTGTGGAGGTGGGTTTAGGTTTTTAGGTTATCAGGGAGAAGATTTTAGGAGCAACGTAGATGAATTCTCTTTTTGTTGACGTTGTATATAGGTTAGGTATATTGCAGGTTGGTAATATTTCTAGTGGTGTGATTCTGTTTAAGAGTGTTTTTTGTTGTGTTTGTACAAGAAATGGAAAAATATATTAATTTTATATGGAGTTGGCGTACATATAAGACATTATACAAGATGAAGAGTCGAAGAATAGATAAGATAAGATTTTGTTGGCCGCTTGTTGATAATACATGACAATTGTTGGGAAGATAGGTGGATCAATGGATCGACCAATGTATTACAAAATAAACGACCTTCCGAACTTATGTAAAATAAGGTTTTACGCGCAATTTTTAACAGTGGCGTGTAGCCTGGTGTCCCCTTGCCAAATCCCCACCACGATGCACTCTCTGTGATGCTTAGTCTCGGTGTGGTAGCCGTTCGCGATGGAGCTTGCGCTCGCCGCACCTGCCAGGGGTGAATTACGCTCTATAATTAGTTTTTTTTGTGAAAAAAAAACCCTGGTAGAAATTCGCGACGCAGCACCTTGGAGACCTTATTTAACGGACAGCCCTCGTACTAAATCAACAAAGTTAACAAACTTCATATTATCAAAACGTGGACGCGTTCTCTATTATCCATTTTAACATCGCGAGTTCACAAGGATAGCGATAAATCCAACCTTCTACGTGATACCTTCAGTAATATTCTGTCAATTCAGCAGTTTATCAGCATATCCTCGAGGGAACAATGCTTCATAGTTGCTCCAAGGAAGTTATTATGTGATGTTAAAGACCATGATTTCAATACCGAACAATGCCCCTGCCTGGGATATGAATTATTTAGATCAACTTCAAACAATCAGATTAATTAATTAGAAAGATCAAATGGTTAAATCAATTTTAATATTTAAACGTTATATTGGATGCAATTAAATTTTAGTACCCGTGAAAAATCACGAGATAGTTAGAAATATTGTAACATCAGTTCTAACTTTTAAAAGGACAAATAAAATAATTAAAATAATAACGTTACCGCTTGCGTTAACACTATTTTGAAAATGACGCATAAATTCAAAACAAATCCGAGTTTATTAAACCAGAGTTATCTTCACAGTTAGACTCACACCAGAAATTAGTATTTTTAATCGCTATGTACCCCGAAGGAAGGTCACGAAATATGTCAAAAATGAATAAAAAATAATTATTTGTTTTATTATTATTGAAGCTGAGTGTAATGTGCAGGGCCCGCAGGTACTTTAAAGATTCACAACTGCTGACCCGGTGCAAATCTCAAGCACACCCTACTGTAGAATTTGGCAGCCGCCTCTGGTCTAGACATCCAAAATACCTGAAAAAACCCTTGACTCCGTGCAGAAACTCCATTCGTTTGATAGATTCCCCTATCTTAACAAGCGGATTGCAATTCGCCAAGTAGCTATGCTGTCTCGGTTCTACCGGTATTACAATGGAAGATGCTCCGAGAAACTAGCGCCATTGATCCCTTTGCACCAGTTCATGGTCCGGAAAAACGCCAAACGCAATATATCTAGGTGCATGGTTGACATTTGTCACATGAAAACGGGACACTTTCCCGACTCGTTCTTGAGTTCAACAAATCGGCTGTGGAACGATATGCTGGCTTCCGTGTCTCCCCCCCCCCCCTCTGCTACAACATGGGTCTCTTCAAGACTTCTGTTCAGTCCTTCTTCTCCTCAATAAGACCCTTTCCACAGCATCTTCAAAGGTGACATAGGTCTGAGGTAAATTAATGTAAAAAAGGAAGTTAATGTAAATGAAAATGGTGCCTCAAAGTAAGCTTGCAATCATTGAAGAATATTTTTATTTTTATTTTACTCTCATCTGGGATTTAACAAAGATGAACATAATTAGGTGAGCTATCAAAAGTTATACAAAATTTTTTTAAGCTTGTGTAACAATATTAGTAAAACAAGTAACAGTAATATAAAATAACATAGAAACTGATACAACAACATATGACAAAACTATATTACCTAAGCCAGTACAATTTGTAAAATTCAACGAAGTACCGGAATACAATATGCTTAATTCTATAAATGGAGTCCATAAATACGAGTATATCAATGATGAGAAAATTATAGTAAATTTGTAACAAAACGAAATTATTTTCGTTGGAATATAAATAAATTTAGTACAAAATAGGAGAAATTCACTTACTTATTTCGCATTCAGAGAAAAAGCACTTCCTGAAAGTCTGAATATTCATATATACATAATTAATCAAAGGAGAGTAGCAGTCGATGTTTACAAAAGGTCAAAGCGAACCATTGAAATAATTAAAAAGGGACTGATTCTATCTACCTTTTGTAGCGCTCAAGTTAACCCGAAATGAAAAAGTTTCAATCGATTCAAACTTTATTATACGCTTTCAAAACATCGTTCAGGCTCTAAGCGAGGCATTTTAAGGCTTCTCAGCTCAAACTTCAAACTCCAACAAAATCACATTATGTAACAATATCAATTTTGTGGATTGACAGATGTGGTTGATGTGAGCAAACTAGTTTATAAGCTAAGCCTTCAATCCAAGTAGAAAATGAGATTATACTCGTATTTCGATGGAAAATTCCATCATATACGTGACTAAAGGTGTACCTACACTGAAAAAAACTTTTTCTGTTTATTTTTATCATTAGCGAGTTTTTTCATTATTTTTAATATATTTTTATTATTTAAAATACATAAATATAACGATCAACAGATTTACAAAAAGAACCATATGGTTCTTAAAACTAATTACAATTTTTTTTTTTTCTTTATTTTTTCCCATTGTATCTACATACATACAAAAGTAATTTTGCATAATTTCTAAATACAGTAAGAGTAAATATAAGGTACAAGTAATGTTAAAGTTACCAATAAGTAAAATATATAATCGAAAAGAGTAGGCAATGGGAACCCACTAAGGCACTGCCTGTGTTTGGGTAATATAAACAAGATTTCTATATATACATCAATAAGTATATGTAAAAAATGTAAATTTTAAACTAAAGGTTTAGAAATATAGTAATCTGTGAAAACTTTATGGTAAAATAAAATAAAATAGTGAAATAAAATAGTGAAACATAAATTTTGTTGATTTTTTGTTATAGTAAAAAGAAAGTAAATAAAGTTAGAATTGTATTGAAAAGTGAAACATGAAGGTTTACAAATAATTTATAGAAAAAATGTTCCAGTATCTGCATCATTCAACCATAATTTTAATTCTTTTACGTAAAGTGATATTTTATCTGCCATTTGAATGTGTTTTGGTAGAAGATTAAATGTACGAGGACCAATAAAGCTGCTATGTGTTTGCATTAATTTAGTATTGGTTTGGGGGGAGTAAAACATATTATTAGTTCTTTTGCTAATTCTATTTTCACTTTTTACGAAGCAATTTTTATTTTTAAATATATATTTCATAGTCTGCAATATAAATAATTTACGGATATTGAGTATTTTTGTCTCTTTGAATAATAACTCAGTTGAGAATGTTTTTTTTCTATTATACATAACTTTAATAATGCGCTTTTGAGTGGTTTGTAAAGGCTTAATAAATGCATCAAGCGCACCACCCCATCCTATAATGCCGTAGATTATTGAAGATTGTACCAGGGAAAAGTAGATCATTTTTAATTTGTCGAGATTGAGAACTTCCTTAAGTCTATAAAATAAAGAAGTTCCTTGTTTATAAACTACCCAATTCAATAAAAATACATTATTCGTGGGTGAATTGGGGAGTAGGGTCATTTTAGAATAAGGTAAATTTTTTGAAGTAAGAAATAAATAAACCTATATACATAGCATGAAAACCAGCCTACACAATGAACTTAAATAATACTAGAGTGGGCTGAAAAGTAATGCACACATGCTTGTAAAACACGAACAAAAACAAATAGCAAGATCGGGCAAAATGTACGTTGAAGTACGATTCTTAAACTTCAAAACCACGTATTTACTTTTTAACATAGTCACCGTCAAGGTTAACGCATTTCTCCCAACGTGTAACAAGTTTTTTCACTATGTAAATGAAAAAATTCTTTTGACAATTCTCGAATCCAGGACTTGACAGCTGCCTTCACCTCATCTTGCTAGGTGTAACGATTACCCTTGAGGTGTCTCTTGACTAGAGGAAAAAAATAAAAGTCACAAGGCGAAAGATCGGGACAGTGAGAGGGGTGTGGAATCGGTTCAAACTTCAGGGTTTACAAAGGCTCTAATCGAAGTTGTTTGTTCTCGTCAACAAAACTGCGTGGTACCCATCGTGCACAGATTTTACGGTATCATAATTGTTCAACAATAAAGCCAACACGTTCCTTGGATATTCAGAATGGTTTGCGATACGCATTCGAGTGTTTCGCCGGTCATTTTGAATCAAATCGTGGACGAGTTTGGATTGTTTATCGACTGTATCAATGATCGGACGTACGTTGCGTGTTTCACCAACAATTATTGCTTTTCCAGGCTCACAATCATCAAATTTTTATACCCATCGATTTAGAGTAGACTTATCAAAAGCAACGTCACCGTAAACATCCTTTAAACGACGATAAATCTCAGTAGGAGTCACATTTTCAGCAGCTAAAAATTCGATAAAATGTGTTTACCTTGCGTTGACATAACACTAAAATATGTATCCATACGTCGGCTTCTCAAAATACACTGGATTAATTCAATGACCTCAAACTTGTGCGTACTTATAGAGGAAGAATTTGACTTCCATATTCTAACTGACTCGCTTCTGAAGGTCATTTGATTCGCGTTGTACAAGCATGTGTGCATTACTTTTCAGTCTACCTCGTATAACAGTAACACTAACTCTAGATAAACAAAGGTAAGAATTTAGATGTCGTAGAAATAAAATTAATATTATTACATTTACTTAATAAGCAGGATGTAGTGGTAAGTACATAGAGTTGGTTCTAACATTGATATTAGGAATGGAAGAGCAGATAATTTTGTGTTAGTATAATATTGTTATATATAATTTTGTATTCCACTTAACCAACGCTGTAGGTATCCTATCTTATTTTTTTTATTATAAGTAATATATGATATATTTTAACATGACATCTTCAATGATACTAGAATAAACGCCGAAAAATAATTGTGTTTTTAACTCTCACGAACAATTTATTGATTTACATGATTTCCTTATAAATTTTATTAATTATTTTTTTGTATTTTAAGATGTAAGGTAGGAAATCCATTATTGGTTTTATTTTGGTTATACTACACACGTAAGAACTAATAAAATTTAAAATTCCGATTTCGAGAAAATGAATAAATAAAAACAATACATTGCGATGAAGTACACCATCTAAAAAATTGGGAATATTGTGAGGTCGAAAGAAATGGATAAGGGAAGAGGAATATTACAAAACATCTTGGAAGTACAATATCTGGTAACTAAGGGTAGTAAGGATAGTTCATTCAATTTAAGCAATATTTTGATTTTCACAATAGCGATTGTGAGTGAATCATCCACCCCTTTACCTTTACAATAAACCTCTTATAACTCAACTTGACCTTCTTCAGTCGTTCCTAGACTACTGAAGTTCATGAACCCACCACGAACTCCCTGATGAGTGTGATCGCTCTTAAGGCATTGTCCTGCGCTAATTGAAGATCTGAACACTTTGATGTTTTGAACGCGGGCCGCGGGCCTAAGAGACTTCAGTTCATCGAATTGGCGATATTGATCTGTTTCTCTCACCTTCTTGGTACATACCTTACTAATAACTATTTGTTTATCAACAATGTGCCCGTACTTACCACTAACACTACCGAAATTTTTTGCCTCACCTCAGACGTTACCCCTTGTCATCTATTTATATATTAGGCATGACTAATTACTATTCCTTAGAGACAAGTATTGGTATTACCAAATATTTATATCTTTTAATAAACGGATCAATTACCGCGGCTCCGGGAACGATTTATCACCAATATCCCTGCCATCTGTCACCCTAAGTGGTTGGCTACGTTTGGTGACTTAGCAGGAAATGGGCTCACGGACCGCGGGCCGTAGGTTACTCATCACTGGTTTAGAGCTTTAATATCATAAATAATATACAATTGAATAAATAAACAAAAATAATAAAATACAAGAATACCAAATAATTCCAAAATATCTAAAACGAAATTTATTTTAAGTTTTAATAGTTAGAAGTTTCAGCTTCCAAAACTGAGCTTTAATACCTCAGAAAGACAAGTAAAGTAATGTGGATTTAAGCTGTTGAAACTTTTACATCAAAAATGTTCTGTAAATACTCACGTTTTTACGGAAATGGCTTACCTCCTCACATCCGCAACTTTGAAGTTGAAAAGTAATATGGCAGATAGTGGAAAGAAAAATCAATGTAAAAAACAAATCTCCTCACCTTTTTTTCGACAGAGGGCACAATGATTTTTTTAAAGTAAAGAACAGTACACAAAAGAAAAAGTTTTTTGTTCGCGAACAAATGTGAGGAACAAAATATGCAGAAAGAAGGGCGATTAGAAAAACATTTAAAATCCATTCATTTAATGAAATCGTGAATTTCTCCAGTATTTTCAAGGAAGGTATTTGAAAGGCCCAAAAGCTAAAGGAACAAAATCCAAATTGTAAAGAAAGTGAAGTGACTTGTAATTGCTGACTACACATTATGAATATTATATAATGTTCAAACTATTGCTAAGAAATTCAGGATTAGGTAAATTGAATTTTTCATAGGAAATTTTCTTGAAAAATATACCTGAAAAAAACCCTCGACTCAGAAACAGAAAACTGTGCAGAAACGGGGGGGTCCGTTTGATTGATTCTCCCATCTTAACGATTGGATTGCAATCACAGCAGATTTGGAGCACAGGCGTAGGGTGGGAATGCTGTCCATGTTCTACCGGCATTTTAATGGTAGATGCTCCGAGAAACTAGCTTCATTGATCCCCTCGGCACCGGTGTACCGGTGTAAATTTACAGGGTTGTTATTTGTCACATAATAACGGGTCACTTCGTAAACGGTACGACTCGTTCTTGAGCTCAACAGCTCGGATACGATTTACCGGCTTCTGCGTGTCCTTCATCCTACAACATGGGTCTTTTCAAGACCCATGTTCACTCCTTCCTCTCCTCAAAAAGACCCTACACACAGAAACTTCTAAGATGAGATAGGTCCTGAGGGAAATTATTTTCTTCAGGGCCTCCTGTGTGGAGGTAAAACAAATATTGTTCTGTATTGTACAGAGTTAGAGTAAATGTTAGTAAAGCATGATAAATATACAATTTCATAAGTAAACAAATGCGTTTGAACACCGCTTCCCAGTTCACAAGAAAAACCTTATTGAATAAGTTATTTGGTAAAATTGATTTTGTTGACATTTCTTATTAACGATATAAAGACAAGGTGCATTTAAAAACATTAATAAAACAACTGGTAAAATGCTATATTTTTCCACCCTAACCAGAATAGAACTCGAAATCTACTAAAGTAAAACTAGCGTTGACTATTATGCTTCATATACCAGGTAATGCTGTATTTCAAGACCGACATTTTGTTCATTTGATTATAATTTATTATAATATATTTTGGCGTTATGACCTAAAGTCATTTGGGATGGAAAACCACAAAATTTAATACAAATCCAACATTGATCGATTTCATTACATGAACACCACAACTTAATTTGTTGGTTAAGTTTAATTTTGAGAAGATATTCCTACCTCCCATTCAACCGAGTTCAGTCGATCCAATGAATATTTGAAATGAGAACTATATCTAGCAAGTAGGCAGTATTTGTTTTGCCCCCTGTGGGGAGAAGGCTTCGATAAATTCGTCCGGATTCCTCCCCTAAATTAGCCACCCCGGTGACCGCAGCTGCGCCGCAGGCTGTATTGATAAGAGCGGAAATCCAACACCGACCCGCACTAATAGGACGGCTTACCACTGTTAACCACTGCATCTTTAATAAATTGAGAATAAACAGCGAACCGGCGAATCACGCGAAATACATAATATAATAATATTGAATAGCAAAATTATTAAAGGGTAGAAAAAATCACTAAGTTGTTTCTTGTTGCAGCCAATGATAAAAAATGATAAGAATTAAGATGCAAGCAAGATTTTTTTTCGACCTATGTATAAGCATTAAAACTATGGAAAATTTAAGACGCCAAAGCCCACAGAGTCTGCTTTATAGTTCAGGTAAGAGAGTACCTAATGGATACAAAAAACTGTGTATAACAAACGAATATGTGCCTAATAATAATAATAATAATTGGATCTATTGGATAATTTGTAGAGCGCCGTTTTTGTGAAAAATCGCCTCAAGGGCGCTGTACAATTTATTAAGAATTCTTAGGTTCTATCTAATTCTACTATTTAGGTACAAATAGATACAGAAACATACTTATCTGGCAGGTCACTTCCGATAAACACACTTTAATTAGAAAGTTGATGCTTAGAGAAGATACGGCTTTGCACGCGGAGGACATTATATTTGAAACACTGGACAATGGACATTGCAAGATTTTATATTTGCTTCCCCCATCACTATTAGTATTACATTTACGAAAAGATTAGTGGTAAAAGTAGAGTTGCTATTTATTTTGAAAGACTGGAGAATTTAGGACTCTATGCGGCTGGAGAATGTTCATGAAATGACCTTTATGAACGCTTACAAAAAACAGTTTATTTTCCTACATTTTTACAAATAAGTTGTTTACAGTGTCACGGGCATTGAATGTAAAGGAGAAAGATTTTTGATTTTATGGGTACTGTCTGAAAAGGTGAGTTTTAAGTATAGCTCTAAATTTTGCCGAGTCTGTGATCATTCTTAAGTAATGTGGCAGTCCATTCCAGGCCTTAGGTCCTGACACTCCGAAAGCGCGCTCACCGAACTTAGTAGATATCTGGTGTGCGCTTTGGTTCCTTTAACCTTCCGATAGCTGATGACGCTGTCGCTGGGTTGACTGTCGAGAATTGGAATTTTCTGGAATACACAATTCCGATAAGTAAGCCGGAGCCATTCCGTTAATGGACTTAAATACCATCCAGCAGAGCTTGAACTGGATTCTTTCAGGACATTTGAGCTAGTGAAGATTTTTAAAATGCTCTGAAATATGGGAATATTTAGACACGCCGATGATAAGTCTGGCCGCAGCGTTGAAAACGGATTGTAATTTGTTGATTTGATATTTTGGAAGACTTGCATATATTGCAATAATCTAGACGTGAGACAATATACGAATTGACAGGTAATTTAGTCACCTCTGTTGGAAGATTCTTGCCAATTTTATTAAGGAAAGACAATGTACATATGTCCCGCGTTAAATTTCTACCGATTTATAACATATTTTTATTACACTTATAATTTTAAAGCTTCTAAAAAATTTGTTATCCATGAAGATAATATCCATGCGTTCCCCATGTCGAAACGGTAATTATATGAAATTCCCTCGATAGAAAAAAATGGCAAAATATGCTCGGAAAATTATTAAAAACACGTTTTTTTCATATATTTTACATTTATTACTATTTTTTTACCATGAAAAAATTCGAGGTGCTTCTTTAAATGCCATTTTAGACATTCCCCGCGAGTTTTTTGCTCTATTTTAAGCGAGTCATGTTTTATTAAGCAGTTTCACTATTTTTGCTTAAATATTATCGTTTTTAATATTAACGCGCTCCCTCTAACATTTGCATTTAAATATCTCTCCTTCTTCTTTTTGAGCGTGTACAACCGGGCCTTAATAGAACTTCGAGAGATATATTTGATATTAAAAAATATAAAATTTTCTTCCTAATAAACACTCTGAATAGGCATTTTTTAGACTCTAGCTGGGCAGAACCTAATAAAGCTCGCACATCCGATTTATTATTTTTTACATCTAGATATGCCACCGCAAGCGTAAGCAGCAATAAATAAACCCCTATCATCCTACTGCTGTGCGATATGACTTGAATGATGGACCCTTAAGTTCGACCAGCTTATTTTATAGAAAACTTTAATAGAAAAATTGGAAACAAACTTCTTTAAGCGTTGAGTTTTCAATTATTTTAATTCCAGTTCATGAGTTCTACCCACGTATTTTCAACCTTAGAAATTAATGTTCTGTATTGATGTTCACCCCTTGGAATAACAAATTTTCATGCGGGAAAATAAGCCCTTAAGTAGTTTTCTTCAGAGCTTATTGGCTAAGAATTTTGTTTTGTTAAATGGCACCTTGTTTGGCAAATGCTAATACTTGTTTCGTGATAAGGCCTTTGAAACAAGCAGTTACTTAATTCCTTTTTATATATTTACCGTAGAAAAGTTCCAACTACTGGAAGCCTTTGATATTAAAAAATAATTTTAAATCAAAAAAATTATGAATCAATTCGTTTTCAATCAAATGAAACTGATATATTTATTATTCTGCTCATATGGCGGTGATCATTCCAGTGGTTTGTGGTCGAAAAAACCGCTACTCTCGGAATACATAGCTACGTTCGTCATACATACATACGCGCTGTAAAATGGTACAAAGTACAAACCCATATTAAAATCATTCACAGTGGTCATTGACGTGACTTAATTGATCGAAGACAGTGGTAGAAAAAACTCTCTTACCTTAAACAGATGAGATGCCAATTAAACCGAAAAAAACATGTGTGTAAAAGCGAGTGTTTATCTTTTTTCTGTTTCATATAAACTGCCCATAGATAGCCTCTGAGACTTTCTTGGGGTCATATGTAAACCAGCAAAAAAATTATGTATGTGCGGATGGTCTTTTTAACGAGATGTAATGAAAATACTTTTTGTTGGGAGGAAACACAAAAGTTGTTACTGTTACACAAAAGTTGTCAAGCTTTAGGTTTAAAAACAACCCGATCTCCTTAATTTTGCAAATTTAAAAATATTATCAATTTTCAGCTTGACGTCTGTGTTTCGAAAATAGAAATCTATCCACTAAAATAGAGGAATCTTTCAGACGGAATTCCAAGGACTCGATAAGAGCTTTTTATGGTCTCCAGATTAGATGTGTCTACCAAACTCAATAGAAGGCGCATTTTCCATTTGTATAGAGAGTATACGCGGATTCTCTACACTTGTATAGTACGCCATGCTTTTAAGAAGCGAACTTAACTCTTCTCGGTCTTCAATGGAGACCCGTGCCAGAGCTGGTCACTTAAGCTCGCGCTCAAGTCAGTGTAAGAATTGTTGGGAAGATTGCTTCCGTTGAAGGAGACTAGATCATCGCTTAGATCCCGTTTTGTTGTGTTATAATATGTTCATCAATAAAAGAGTAAAGCAAGTTCGATGTGTGTGTCACACCTATGTATGTACCGCATATGTGTGTAATAATTGAGATATTATTCTCAAGAGCGGGTTAACTATTAGCCCGGCTGGTGAATATTTCCCAGGAGGCTTAATTTGGTACATGTCAGGAATTATACCCAGCCATTAGTGATATCATTAGGTAAGGAATAATAATATTATCTCAAAATGTCAAATTTGGCAACTTCTTGTTCCCATTTATATGATAATTTGCTTTTCGCGATGAATGAACACTCATTGAAGTTAGAGTAATTCGATAAATGATATTCGTTCGTCAAATGATTGAAAACACATTAAAGACAAGATATTCATACAAAACGTTCTGTAACGATGTCTATCAAATAAGAAAATAATTGTCATTAAAATACATAGGAGATCTTCAACAAATTTCTCATGAATTAGAAGAAAACGAAGAAATAAAATATTATTCTAAAAATTATATGGCAGCTTTTCTTGGTCAAGCGATGAAACATATGATTGAAATTAAAGTGGCCTCTAAAAATATATATCCAAAGCAGGGAGATTGGCAAGACAATATTGAAATTAATAATAATTAATTATATAATGCTACAAGTTTATATTGTTGGCGGGGTCGTAAGCATGAACTAACTTGTATGTGTAGCGCTGTACTATTCTTATTATTTTCAATTATAATTATAATTACATATTATATATATATATTATCATAATTCATAAGGTACTCACCTATCTTTTGGACACTCTTTTCAGGGCTGTTAAATCCGTTTATTTCCGAATTTAAAGGACACGTCAGATGATAATCGGTTTTATCCGTCAAATTTTCGTATTATTTTATTTTCATGCGCATAAAGACGCCTTTTCATCCAGAATTTACTTTTTTTGCAATCCATCAATCACCTTTTGCGTCCTATATTATTTTGTGTCAGACATTTTTTCTCGGATATGAAAAAAACAATTTCGACGATATTTTTTCGAAACCAAAAGAACTGCCAACTGAGAGAAAACTTTCGTTTAATAAAGCCATTTCATATTTACATTAAACGATCAAATTAAACGCACTAGAAGATCAAATGAATAAAATTGTTAATACATGAAATAATTATTGGATAAATTAATTTCAATTTTTTTTACATTAGCTCCACATGGAGGCCCTGACGAAAATAATTCCCTTCAGTGCCTATTTCATCTTTGGGGATGTAGTGTGGAGGGTCTTTTTTAGAAAAGGATGGACAGGAAGTTCTGGGAAGGAAAAGAGTATGAAGGATTTGTAATGAGAGTGTCCAGGAGTGTCAAACGCGTGAATCCACTGCGGCGGAAGGCGATGTTCCGAGAGAGTTCTGCTGGAGAGGTCAAAAAGTCTCCTTCAACCAGTCTCTCCTGATCTGGCCCACCACGCATTAGGTGGGCAGGCGTAACTTGAACCCGGGCACCCCCGCTAAGTCACCAAACGTAGCAAACCACTTGGGGTGACCTATTACAGGGGTGTTAACTATTCAATAAATGGTTCCCGAGGCAACGGTACCCATATCCACCTCCCAAATTGAAAAATGAATTTTGTAAAAGAAAGATCTAATACTAGCTTTAATAAGGAAATATAATTTGTACAAATAGTAAGAAGTTAAATTTCCAAACTGCAGTAGATTGTAATTAACCAACGAAATACTCAAAGTGTTTACATCTTCATAATAGACTGATCGGGCGTTCCCTCAGGAGTCCGGCAAGTAAACATTCTCAACGACGGTAATCGATTACGACACCGAGAGCAAACTATAATATTTGCACTAGGTACAAGGGAGGTTTACGGCATACAACTAGGGTGTAGATTGGTACACATAGTTCAGCATAACACCAACGCAGGGCTAATTGGGATGATCATTTAATTGCATATGATTAATGTTCTCGTCTGATAATACAAGATATATAAATGTTGGCATAATGAACTTATTAGAAATGTCATCGTTTGGCGACCAGAAGAGCGATTCTGTATCTTTTGTGGATACGAAATCGATTCCACACGTAATCTCCTCTCAAATTTGTGTAATTGTCTATGGCTAGCAATTGCTTTTTTTATGGACTGATATGTCAGCTGTCGTATTTCAACTAGTTTAAAATACAAAATTCATGATTATTTCTGTACCCGAGAATACGGATGCAAGTCCAAAAAGGTAAATGTTTAAAGAAGGCAAAAAACTTTTTTTTCTCTAACTATGGTCTCATAACTTTTTTGGATATCAATGCTGATAGAAAAAAAAATTTAATCAATTAGTTTTATTTTAGAAACCAGCAAATAAAACGATTTTTTTTTTTATTTGTAAGGACTTTAAAAAAATTGTTTTAAAAAAAACGCTGACTTGAGTCAAACAATAACACGGACTTAGGCCTTCTGCTTCTAAATGAAGTGGAATATTTTGTTATGACATGTGGTGTATTATGAAAGGATCAATTTTTAAAAATTGTGTACTTCCATAGAAAGCGTAGTAATGTATAATTAAAGTCATAATACTCAAAATGTAGATAAATCATAAAGATGTAAGTCCATGCTATATCCTTCTGCTTCTAAAATAGTAGTTGCATCATGGTAATTGCATCCGTATGCATTTTTGAAAATCCTTTTTCTTCATGATAGGACCTGTATCTTTCTGCCACTGATAAACGTGATAATTTACTTCAAGTTTGCATCAAAAACTCTTTCTTCAAATTTCGGACGTGCATCCGTATACTTCTCGGGTACAGATTTATTAATTTAATGTAAGTTTAAATTAGTATACAATGTATTTGACATTTGCAAAGTTTAGTTTCAATCTAAATACGTGTGAATAGCTTACTTTATCCAAATTAGAACCTGTATAAGGCAAAACTATTGAGGCAGTATACACGTACAGAATAATTGAATATTTGGGGATGATATATATTAATTATTCCACTAACCCCCACACTTTTAGTCACGGATTATGTTAATTACACTTCTTTTCAACAATGACTACAAGAAACAACTATTTACGTGCACAAAATTTGTTATTAGTTTCTTTATTTGGGCAAACAATAATAAGTAATTCATGCGTATTTAAATTGGAACTTCGCAAATGTCAAATCCATTGTACCTATACAATTTTTAAACGTACATTAAATGAATAAATAATCATGTATAATTGCAGCGTTTCGTGTTACTAGTTCAAATACGATAGCTGACATCATAAATAAACCAATACGCTGACACATCACTCAATAGAAAAAGCAATTGCAAGACATAGGCAATCACACATATTTGACAGGAGATTACGTATGGAATCGATTCCACAAAAAATACAGAATTGAGTGGCAGATCAGAATAGTCTGGTATTTTCAACCTTCTTCTTTTCCACGTCCTTTCCCCCTCCTCATGTGGCCTTGCAACGTAGGTAAAAAGTATCTACCCCAATTGAGACAAACCAACATTTATTTTAAATGATGTACGCCTCACCATGGTAGAATCGTGATGGATGGACGGAGAAAGTATCATCAGAAGAATTCATGTCCCATGTCGTTTGGCGATACGAGACCATGGGATGACGGGATAAGTAAGAGGACATGGCATGAAATAGTTATTTTTTATTTTTTACATTAGCTCAACACAGGAGGCCCTAGGGAAAACGATTACCTTCAAGGCCCTCTCGCCATCTTTGGGAATGTGTGTGGAGAGTATTTTTTTAAGGAAAGGAAGGAGAGGACGTTCTGGGAATGAAAAGGTATGAGGGGTGGGTGGTAATCTGGGTTTCAGTGTGTCCAGGTCATCCACCGCCAAAACCTAGACAAACCTCATCCCAAGAACCCGGGCACCCCTGCCAAGTCACCAAAAGTAGCGAACCACTTGGGGTGATCTACATCAGAGTTCATCCAATAATTGGTTCTTCCCGGGACGGCGCGTGGTACTCATTCTCGCCTCCCAAATTGCATTAATGGACTTTGCGAAAGTGTGTTTTAAGTTTCATTCCGAATTCTGTTCTGATAATGCGTAATCTCCAAACTTAATATCTAATCCATCAAGATTATTTGGCTTAACTTGAAGCTCTTTGTGTGCGCTTTAACACAAGAAGGTTAACACGGCTGAATCTGAATGCAAATTTGATAACATCAGTATGGTAAATTACCGATAATACCTGCTAGATGAATGATTAATAGTTACCTGGTTATGGGAGTAATAATCCGGCGTAATTGCGCTCCCATTAGCGTAGCGAAACCTGTAGGGGCTGTGCACGGGGCATCCCCTAAAGGGGGTCGGAGGTTCCTGCCGCGGGGGCGGGGGCGGTCTCTCACACCACCTCCCCCCGCAGCCGCCTTGGGGCTGTTGTTGTTGTTGTTGTTGCTGCTGTTGTTGGTGGAGGATAGTGCTTCCATGAAGGGATCCACCCCTCATGCCGTGGTGGAGCTGCCTCCTCTCACAGTGGCCAGGAGGGTGCATGATGGGGTGGTTCATCTGCGCGTGGCTCAGGGAACCGTGGCTCAAGGAGCCCCCGTGGCTCAGGGACCCCATGTACGCCAAGTTGCTGCAGTGGGGGCCCGAGTGAGGGATAGGCTGGAAGTGGGCGGGGCAGGAGTGGGCCATTCGGGGGGGACGGGGGCCCCAGCCGCCCCCGCCACCCCCGCCGTAGTGATCCAGTTTAGTTTAAATCCAAACCCATCTCCAATTCAAACATCAAAGATAGTGAAGAAAATCGGTTTTTAATACTATTTTCTGCCTGATTTTAAGACGACTAAACGGTCCTTCTTTCTTTTGACAAGAAACATTGTGGTTTTATTAACTTATTCACTTTTTACACTTCATTTTAAAAAGGTATACATTTTTATATTCACTTCCAAGATATCACTCACAAAGGTTTTTTAAGTAGGTTCTCTTCAACATTCTGTGTACGAATAATTGTGCATACTTATTTTATTGTAACTAGTAATTCAACCTGTAAAATAAATGTAAAAAAACTTGTTATTAACAAGTATTTTTGGAACTAAATAATTTTGGGTAAAGTAATTCGAATACGAGATACAAATGTAACGTATTTTCCAACACCTGTTAATGCTTAATTGAATTTGCAAATCGTAGTTTTTTTAACTGAATCCAAATTCATGTTTTTTGATATCCCGACTTTAAAAATGGTTTACATTAACCTAAATACAAAATACTACAGCTTGTAAACGGTTACAAAAAGCACCGTATTAATTTCTTCATTGAATAGAACAAATTTAAAGTAAAATAAAATGGCGACACGAAGAATAGCTATATTCCAAGACAATCTCCAAGGAAAGTCTAATGGTTTTAAAATTAAATTCCAGATTCTCCTCCTTACCTTTTGTAGGTACCTACGTCTTCGTTAGGGTTTCTGCCTCGCCATATTAGCATGCTGGCTTAAAGCTCAAATTGCGCGAGTCATTCCCTAAAATATTCGTAACGGAATGAATACCGAAAGTAAATCACCCTCGATAAGATACCTACCTTAATAATTCATTCCTACCCAATATACGTCCACATAATATTATGCAGGTTCATTGTTAATACCTCAAATGATTCATAAAAGCTTCCTTTAATAATATGTACGGGAACTTATATGTACGTTGTACGAGAACACGTGTATCCAATGACCCAGTTCACGTAATTAAGCATACACGGTACAGAAAAAATCATGCGCCTAAAATGGCTGCACAAAAATAAAGCACAACAAACAAAAATATTTAATTTATGAAAAATAGACGGAGAGAACGAAATAAAATCTGATGTTTCTAGGTAGGTACTTTAAATACATTTAATTCAGCAATTTATCTCAAAAACAAATTCAAAATTTTTAATGTTTTATTTTTCAAGCAAAGAACTGCGCTGCGATGACAGCTTTAGTGAGACACTCTCACTAAAGCTGTCATCGCAGCGCAGTTTTTCTACGTAGAAAATTCAACTTCTATAAATATACGTCATGAAACTAACGCCTTCAATCCACTATTTTTGCTCTATCTGCTTTTTAAAGGAGACACAAGATTAAAGAGGTAGTATCTGAATGAATATTTCAATTTTCACAAAACAAATCGTATTTTCTATTTTTCACATAGTGCCGTTACTAGGCAAAATGGCACACGATTATAAAAATATTTTCAGATGCAAGCATTTATTTTTTATTTGGTGGTGTAGACTTTTTCCTTTTTTGCGTGGTGCCGTTGGTAAGTAGATAAGGCATATTGCGGACGGTGGATTACAGTGGCGTGGCACACTTTGCGGGCGTAATTAAAAACGGGCGCCGCATACATAAATTAAAAAGTAAACCGACCCGGGATACAAAACACATAGGCGTACATGGCAGCGGGCTTAAGGGCGGGCGGTTCATAATTTAATTTTAATAAAAATTACCAACTCATACATATGAATGGAGAAAAGATACGCAGACCGAGAGACACAATCTATTGCACAACAAGTTCTTTACTGTATTAATCCAAAAATAGTAGTTAAAGTTTAAAATTACTTTATAAAATTATACTGTTGCTTCGCAATTTTTTTATGTGTGTATGCCGAGATAATACGGGTTGATTTACATCAGCACGTATTATTCCTTATCGTTACATTACTTGTAGGTACATAAATATCCATTTAATTAAACTTTTTATAAAAACAACTTAACTGAAATTCGTAGATTTTCTATTTGTTTTTTTTTTAAAAAGACGTTGATGTAAAATATAATGTAAGAAAATATTTAGATATTTTATTTTAAAAGGGTATCTTCACGTTTTTTTTTAAATTCTCGAAATAAATTAAGAATAAAACTACCATCACGGAAGTGTTTTAATTAAATGTTTATGCTTACGAATAAATATTCCATTACGATTAAAAACGTGCCATTTTCGATTGCCGCTAAAATGTTTGTTTTTATTCGTCAAAACGGCGGCGTTGACGTCATGCCGGGCAACGTTGGTGACAGCCGTTTTACCAGCCATTGGCGTTTTCTACATAACAATGACGTTATGGCCAGTTTGAACAGTTTCGTAATTTGAGTTTAAGATAGTTTTAAAAATCAATACTAGTGAATGAAAATATTAAATTAAACATTTTAGTACAATTATCAGAATCAGGATTAACGTTATATCTTCCAAACATTTTTAACGCTTTTTTACACTTTGTGAAATTACCGCATTCACTAGTATTCAGGGGCTATAAACGTACTATACCTACTTATTTACATAAAAATGTCACCTTGTACACTTATTAATTATTATTGTCACTAAGTTATGACGTTAGCAAAACTCCCCGAAGAGAGAGAATTTTTTTTTTGTTTTATCATAATATTTTGTTTGTAACAGATTTTTGTTTTTTTTTTGGCTACCACACAAGGCTAATTAATGCCCGTGTTGTGAAATTAAAGATTGTATCTTTTAATATTGCCATTCTTAATAATAATATTGGCATCTATTATCTGTTTTACGCATGACTGTAATGAGACTGATAAAATCTGCTTAGAAGAAAGAAAAAAAAAATTGATAAAGGTTTTTTTTTGTTTTTTATTACTGTATAAAAATTGCATACTATTGGAATTTATTACCCGTTAAGCTACTACAAGTAGTCAGCAGGAGATTAGTTACGACAACAAATGAAATGATCATGAATGCATTAGCGTAGCAACAACATACACATAAAACAACATATAACATACCTACCAATATTGTGATATGTAAATGTTGAAAATCAGAATCAGCATTTTATGATTAAGATTAAAATTGTGAAAATATTTTTTTACAGAAAAAACCGTGTAAGAGTCTGCTCCCAAACACCTGGAGCCAGTGAGATTATGGCATCCCCAATTGTTGTATGTTGTGAGGCTAAAGCTAGTGGAGAGGAGACGGAGATAGGGAAGAGGGAGGTGGGAAAGTAACTGGCTATTCAGATTTGTTCACTAAACACGACTTAAGCCATTTCAAGCAATGTTTCAAATCTGAATGGTAGTTTTACACCAGGGCAATACTGAGAGTATCTTCCACTCTGGAAAAATTCGCAAATACTCGTATACTATAACGACCACCATAACACGGGCATGAGCTTAGCATGGTGGTCGAAAAATCCACAAATGACGTAACCATTCAAAAACGACGAATAAAGAAAATTAAAAAAAAAAATTACATGTTAAATTAAATTAATACATTGTAAAATAATACAAATCAATTAAATAAAATTTACTTATGCATGCCGGTATTCGAACCCGCGACCTTCGGATAGAGCCTTACCCCTCGTCTATGGAGGCCGTCAAAGATAGATAGAAAACATAAATTTAAGATAGATTTTTTTCAGAAGCCTCTTGAATTAGAAAAGATTACATTTTTTCGAAGAAAAGACGATAAATCTAGTGGAAAACAATTTTCTCTAAATTTACCTAACATATTGTATTAGTTCGGAGAATGGGTCTTAAAAATCCTTGGATTCAGTGAAAAACAACTTAAATTAAGTAAATGGATTTGTTATTACTTTTCTATATGTTACCATCACCATGACAATATTTCGTCGGCCTACTGGCAAAGTTCACTAAGTCACTAAAACACAATCCTGAGATAATCGCATTTCAATATTTAGCAATTTTGGAAAGGCTATAAGTGGATGAATATCTCCAAAATATGTATTTTTAAATATTTTATAATTTAGAATGAACCCTTAAGTACCTTATCAATACAAAATATTAGTTAAAAGCAATAACAGCAACCTTTAATCAAAGATTTACAAAAAAATGAGCCGGACTTAGTGGCTTTTACCAGTCAATAATGACTTAGTGTACTTTGCTTGTTAAGATTACTGTTAAATTGTTCAAATTAATGCCGCGAATTGCCTTTTAGATTATTTTAAAGCTGACTTAGTGTATTTTGCTTGTGTTTTAAATATTTTAAAGCTGACTTAGTGGATTTTGTTTGCGTTTTAACGGTCTAAATTGATGTATTATTGACATTTAGAGTATAATGCTTGACTTAATGTGTTTTCCTTGTCAATAATATTGGATCTATGACTTATGGTAAATTTAAAAACACTTCTAAATCGAAAACGATTAAATATACGACTTAATGGACTATGCCTGTCGAAAGAGGACGATTTTTTACATAAGACCTCATACTTAAGTCATTTCATGAAAAATCGTGACTTAGTGGACTTTGCCACTAGGCCGACGATTTGGTCGATGTGTTTTATACGTTAAGTAATCAAAAATTATTTCACTGTTGACAATGGAGAATTTATTTCATAAATCAACAGTAAATTATATTTAGTTATTTATATTAGTAATATATGAACAACATGTGTGCAGATCACACGCGGTAGAAGTCTAAAACTAAAGTAGACAAGAGTGGGGAGGCTACGAAACCGATTATTCTATCTAATTCTCTAGCAGGCTGAATCCTATAGATGTGTGTGTTTTTCTCTTTTTGGTGTCGCTTTTTCGTTTCAACTAGTTTCAAATCACAACGGTGCTAAAGAAATTTTCACTTGGAAAAGTGGAAATTTGAGGTTACGTAAGTATTTATAAGAACATTCTTTCACACATCATTCAAAAATCATTTTTTGCCAAAACGGGATTTGGCGACAAAAACGTTTCTTCGTTTGAATACACGCACAGACGATTTTACAAATCTCTCAGACACAGTAAAAATAGAATCATCAAGGAAATCGGTCAATACAATGCACCTAGTGACTTTACTTTCAGATATACACACAGACTACGCAAACATATCTTGATGGACCTGACTAAAAAAACTAATTTCGATCTTGCCAGGATTCGAAACTGGAATATTCTGATCCGTAGTCAGACGCGTTATCCGTTGCGCTACAAGACCGGTGTTTGAGGGAGAGCTTTTTACGCAATAGAAACGACAACGAGAATATTTATATGCGGGTTCAACAATAATGTAATAAAGTAAACTAAAAAAAGGGCAAATTTTACAATACTCTAGCCCAGGAGTCACCAAATGGCGGTCCGGATCCGGACATGAATGAGCAATGAATTGGAGATGAAGCTGCAATGAATGAGCAACGAATGGAGCAATGAAGCTGCAAATATTTTCGGGAATAAAAAAGCTGCTCTCCAGATGGAAATGGTCGATTTACAAAAAAACACAGTTTTAAAACACCAAAAACAGGAAGTTTTGGAGAAAAATTGTTTGTGTTAATAAATACTTAAAATTTAAAAAAAACCTTCTCACTTTGTTTGAGTCGACATATTATGTTTGTGAAGCAGCATTTTCTAAAATGAACTTGATTCAAAATAAGTTTCGGAGCAGACGTACCGATGAACATCTCCAAAATTTAATAACAATAGCCTGCACTTGCACAAGCTTCGGACAGATAGTCCAAGGCAAAAATGTCATTTTTCTCATTGATATTGTATTATTTTCTCATTAATACTTGGTACTTCTTTTTATTCATAACATTTGTTTATTATTTAATAAAATGATGTTCCGGAACACATTCGTTTTATTTTTTCATTGATATTGTATCTACACATATTTAAATAGTACAGTCTATTATTACAATTGTTAAGCTGAGGGGAGGGGGGGTAGGGTTTCTCCCTTCAGGACCGCGACGGTCATGTTTTTTTAAAAACGAACCCCTAATGAAAGTAATTGGTGACCTCTACTATAGACTTTGCCCGAGATTTGGAAAAAAATTATAATCCCTGTATCTAATTATACAACAGATAATGATCAGAAAGGCATACGAATATCTTGATGAACATTTTCACATCGTACCTACGTACATACACTCATTTACAGCCAAGCTAACATATATTGATTTTTATATATTTTTATTATACTCATACCTATGTTCTCATTCCAAATCCGAACGGGTAATTTTGATAACATAATTTGGTCGCTTGTCACGGAAACAGCCTTGCGTTGTGACATGTGACACATCACTTGTCTTGTGATCGTACTATCATTAGCACAATACGTGATGCCTGTAAATTGATTAATCAACAAGGATATTATCAAATTGGAGATCAGTGGAGATTATTGGGAGAAATCTTGTTCACGCAACATAGGAGCAATGGTCTCAGGTATATTTCTATTATTATTCTGATAAAAAAAACACCGTTTTATTCTATCTAAAAAAAATTGTTTTAAAATAAACAGACCCTTTTATGTAAATTTAAGGCCTTTAACATCTGGGATTTTTATATCTAAATAAGGGTTTCGAGTACTTGCAGCCAGTGAGACCGTATTGGAAAATTCCCAAAGGAGCAAATAATATTGAATTAAGGCAAAGAAGTGAGAAGACGTTGACGAAGGGTGTAAAACCAAGTGATGACTGGAGAAAATTTTGGAGGATTTTTTATGGATAATATATTTTCTCTTCATAAATAAAGTCCTCCAGTAAATAAGGCAACTTTTCCAGAAGGACATCTGTGGACACCTTTAAATGTCAGGCAAGTGGAGAATGGTAATTTTTAAGAATGTAATTGAGATATTAAAGCTACTTCAAAGCAATTTTCAAAATGTCGAGCATTGCCAAGATTATTGTTATGTTTGATAACCAGATGTCAATAGTCTCTCACTTCCCAGCAAACTAATTTCGTCATTCAGTCTTAAACAAAGAAGACACATATCAGATATAATCTCTCTGTTTAAAATCATAAACAACATGTATGATTCATGTTTAATTAAACAAATTGATACTGACATTACGGCCGAAACTCACAAGAAACTTTGAAACCTTTTGGATTGATGCGTATCATATGAATACAAGTTTTTTTCAAACCAAACCAAACGTCAAGAATGACTCAATTATATAATAAATACTGCAATCTTCAAGACTTGGATTTTCGATTTCAAGCAAGCACTACCTTCAAAAGGAACGTATACTTTGATATGTACCTACTCATAAGAATATGCATATAAATATACACACACCTAAAAGTGAATGTACGTACACATTTACTAATATTTGATATTGATCAAAAATGTTGACATGAATGGTGTGATCACCTATATAATTAGAATCATCATTGTAACCATATTGAAAATTTAAATTACTCTAATAAATGTGTGTTGGCGAGAATATAAATAATAAAATTAAAATAAACCATTTCCAAAAAATGGGGACGTCATAATCTCAAAACCTCCGGATTCTTCTTAATATATAAAACATAGTCAGGTTATAACCATTTATAAGTCAAGAACGGCTGGACCGATTTTTATGATTTTTGATTTGTTGGATTTGTCTCCGCCCCGAATAGCTGAATAGCTATTAAAACATCGGAAAAATTCACGACAAACAAAGTTATGAAGAAAATTATTTTCCTCATACATTTTCTATGGAACGAAATCTTTTGAAAGTGCTCCAGCAATATTGTGATAAGTACCTATAAATTGAATAGTGAGTGAATTACGAAAATTCAAAAATGTCAAATGTCAATGCGTTTATTGTTTTGCTTTTGTTCTTAAGCATATAATGCTGCCCCTCTTTCTTACACACTAAATTTCAACAGTCGAAAATGAAACAAGCGGTGAACGTTTGTCTGACCCCTCCAAAGGAAAAACACAATAATTATAATTAATCTCCCCACGTGTATAAAGATAATGAAACACAATTCCCATAAGTAAGTGGAAAAGTAAGAAAATCACAAAAAAATATTAATCCGAACACAACGCCATCTCTGATACTGACAAAAACCAAACACGGACAGTTGCGCATCGATAATTGCTTCATTGTGTAATTTTTACGTTAATAAAAAACTGCGGTTACTGATTCTGAGGCGGTACGAAGTTCGTTGGGTCAGCTAGTTATTAATAAAAACTAGAAAATATTTTCCAATTGAAATTTTTGGTAGATAATCATTGTAAATGAATGCCAATTATTAATAAGAGCAGGCAAATACATGGTAAAATAACCATACACACATTCAAGGTTTAATACAACAGTCGATTTCTTCGAGCATCTCAAGTATCTTGCATGGAGATAAAGCATGTGCAGCGGGCGTGCAGTTTACAAGTTTAAGTGCGATTTCCAGTTTCGTAAATTATCAGACAAACACTTGGGGTTGGCGTGGTGGCCTAATTAGCAAGAAATTAATTAGGTAATAACTACCCGTCCCAAAGGCTCAAGCATCTTACCACTTGCCTTGTGCTTAGCGAAACCAAGACAAAATGCAAACCAAATATATTAGATTCGCTTATAAAAGTAAAGCGCAGTGGTAGCGCATTTGCCCGGAAAGCGAAAGGTCCTGGGTTCGAGTCCCAGAGGTGCAAATATCTTTTTTTAATTTTTGTTTCCAGATTTTTTATTGAATTTCGCTAACACTGTCTTCATTTAATTAAATATTACAATTTAAGGTTTTACTCATTAAGTTATTCCACCATATTTGTTTATTAATAATATTAAGGCTGGATTGTTCTAAACTCTATGTTGACAATCAACGCCAATTTTAATTTTTAAAAGGCCGATTTTAAGTCTATGACAGCGTTTCAGATTACGAAAAACATAATCAATATAGGTAGTTACTTGGCAATTGATCATAACTTGATCAAAATATGAAATGGACCAAGATTCGATGTTTAATGAGAGTTTGAAATACGACAACCACAATATATTATTTTCTATTAACGTTACGAATTTTAACATTCTAATTTACTAAACTTTCATACTCTCATGGACCAACCTAGAAAAATTAAAAACAAAATAAAAGAGTAGTAACGGGTGTGTGTGTACATTGGTTTCATTACAACAATTGGATTTTACATAAAAATAATAGCTACTGTTGTAGTGCTTCATCCTTATTTTCATAAAACGAAGAACTACCATAATATTTGTTTTGTCTTTGTCTGGTGTAACGTATAACACGTGCCAAAACATAAAGCCGAGATTATCTAGCAAATACAATGCCACATCTAAACTGATAGAGCAACTTCAGACAAAATTTTGACTATGAATTAGTTCGGTCGGTTCCGAAACATTTTCATGTCGGAATGGGGTCTTGAATTAATCGTTCAGATGCTCTTGAGATATTTTGAATAGCTTACCCCGAGGCGACCAAAATTTTCGTCGCCGAGGGGAGAGGACAAAATAAATTTGAATCGATTATGCTCATCGCTCGTTTACAAGAATATCGAATTAATCTTCCTTTCTGGAATCGTTTAAAAATGTTTCAAAACACGAGACTGTTACAGTCGTTTTGCACTGTATTTTATACCTTGACTAGCTGGTACCCGGCATGCGTTGCTTTGCCATTAAATAAAGAAATTGTTTCTACCTGCGCGTCCTTTCCTATTCGTCCCGTTCACCTTCCTCCTCCGCGTCCCCTTCCGCTCTCGCGTTCCCACTCCTCCTCTTACACCTTCTCTCTCCTCACTCTACTCCCCCTTCCCCCGTCCCAAGAACTCCCCTCCCGTGGATTCCCTCCCCTCTACTGCATTCCATACATTCATTCCCGATACATTCAGTTTTCAAACAGCTCAACCCCCTCCCGAGTTCCCCTCCCCCCTCCTGTATTCGCCTCCCCCTCCTGTAGACCCCCCTCCCGAGTTTCCTCTCGAGTTCCCTTCCACGTTCCCTCTACCCGTTTCACTCCACCCATCCCTCTCCTCAACTACGACGCCAACAAAGCACTATTTTTAAGGTGAATTGCCTAATTCTAAAAAAAAAACATCTTTCGGCAAAAATTTGTTTGCTTTCTTATGACGTTTGAAATATTCAGAACAGTTAGTATGGGAAAATGAATATGTTGTTTTTACTATCTTCCTCGCAATTTTTCCATATTTTCACACCGTTAAAAGCTTCCCTGGACTACGACAAACATTTAAAAACCAAAATCAGCTAAATCGGCTTAGCCGTTCTCGAGTTTTAGCGAGACAAACGAACACCAATTGATTTTTATTTATATAGATAGACAGATAACTGTCAACTGTTTTATTGAAGGTTTTGTTTTGTCTTTACAGTCTACTATTTGTGCTGTGATCTTACTGTATTTACTGTCATCTGTTTTATGTTGTGTTTTGTATTGTCTTTACTAATTTCAGTTTAGTGTTGCGTTTTCACTTTTATCTACTTTTACTGTTGTTTATATTATGTTTTTTGGTATTTTCTACTGTCTATTAATTTGTAGTACATTTTCTACTATATTTACACCTTATCTTAAACCAAAGTCGGTTAAATAATAATTGTCTAAAATGATACATTATATCGTTTGCATAAAAAGTACCGACAATAAAAATGTTCCAATTATTCCCGAAGAATAAATTATCGTAATCTGATTTTTATAATTACTCCAAAAGGTCAAAATTACGCCATGAAATTGCGTTTAAACGGGTTTTTTTAGCAAAGCGTTTCAATATAAAATAATAATAAATTTCATTACTTCCTACGACTGACATTTTTATGATCCGATTACGGTTTGTGATCTCAAATTTTCATTAACGTTCTATTAGTTCATTTTAGTGGGAACATTTTTTTGGCTGAATTATTGGGGATCCATTCGGGCGATAAAGGATTTATTGTGGCAAAGGGCGTCATAATGAATTGCAAAATAAATTGGAATAAACCTATATTAAATTTGAAAATATGTGTGGATTTTTATGAATGTTAACAATAAACTCCATACTCCTAATGCGTGTTATTTATCCAGTTTCACTTTCGTGGTGCTACTTTTCTTTTTTTTAACTAGAGCTTTACTGCCCAGAAATTTACTGTTTCTCTTTTTATACTTAATTTTTGGAAAACATTTTTTATTATTAAATGAAAAAAACACACTTTGTAAAACACCAATTTATTTGAATTAATAATTATTTAACAGCCAACCAGGTTTCGCTTAGCTCAAGCTTCATCAGGGCTATTATATTAACTAAAGATAATTACATACAGACACATATATATATATATATAAGAAATTTTAAAAAATTGATAGTAAGAGATAGCAATAGAATGGCGGCACCCTATTGGTCCCAGTAAGATATACAAATAGATAAGAGGGAGACAAAATTATTGCAGGATGGGTGGTTCCCCTTTCCCTGTTAAATAATTATTAATTCAAATAAAGTGGGGTTTTACAAAGCGTGTTTTTTTTCATTTAATATATAATGTCACACCACAAAGTATTTGCTTCCTTCGATAACATTTTTTTTCTTCTTCAAACTCAGCAAATACACTTTGCGGCGTCATTTTTAATTAAATGAAAACAAATTACTTTGTAACAAGACAATATATCATTTATCCCTTTAATATTTTGTCTACGTTCTTATTTGTCTATACTTGTTACACTTTTGTTATTTTTATATTAATCTCTTATCGTGACGAAGAATACTTTGTTTTTGAAACATGTCGATAATATAGATTATATAGTGGTATAGTGGTAGTACAAAGTAATTTGTTTTCATTTAATTTTTTTTTTTATTGAACAACTGGAAAACATCGGTATAAACAAAGTTGCGATTCGTAAATATAGGGATATTTAAAGCGAAAAATATAAAGCGATCTAGATAAAACTATATTCACCTACAAAGTCTATACATACAAAGAAACACAGATCTCAACATAACATCCGAGAGCTTTTCTATATCGGCTAAAAATATTATATTGTATTCGTTCCTGAATTCGAATAGTTGGAGTACTAAGAGCTCTCGTTGTCAGACTCCAAGGTCTATGTTAATCCGCCCATGCAAAAAGTCCCACAAAAAACTTAACACGGGACCTCAAAGGAATATAATATTAGGTACCTCATAAATATTGTTAAAAACACACACACACGCACTCTCTATATATTAACTATACAACAGAATTCTGCTTTCTAAGGCAGCATACACTCTAGACTCTTGAACGTTAAGCCACGACCTAGACAAACCTCACCCTGTAAACCTGGGCACCCCTGCTAGTCATCAAACATTGCGAACCACTTAGGGTGAACTGCGGCAGGGGTGTTGGTTATATAATAAGTGGTACCCATACCCGCCTCCCAAATTATGCAGCAAAGACTGAATACCACTATTAACTAGAGTAGGTAGAAGTGGACAAGCTATTTTTCAACTACGTCACAGAACTAATGAAAGAAGCTTTCAACACCCTTAAAATCTCAAATAACAAAATGTTATATCCAACTCATCAAAATTTTGCATACCTTTCAGTGAAGTAACTTTCCTCTTATCTCAGTGTAAATTGTTACCCGGCGGAAAATAGAATAAGCAAAGGTAAGACCATAATAAAGGAACGTCTTAATAATAAAATTTGACGTCATTCGCAAGATCCGTCGTTCGTCATTCAACATTTAAGGTGATTTTCATTAATCAACCCCTCCGGACTGTCTTTATTTGATTGCTCTCATTATACTAGGTACAACTTTTACGTTCTTCCCCCTTTTGTGAGGAATATCTGGAGTGGAGACTTAATATTGTCTCTTTTGCAAGCCTCGGGGGTGAGATGCCGGCGGGTACCGCAGTGGAATTACAATGGTCAGCTCAATTTGGAGAAGAAATCAGTCATAACATTAGATAGAGCTGTAGCGACTCAATATTTGGCGAACCGAGTATTTTCTCAATGGTATTATTATTTCTTTACACACTGGCGAGACCAGTAGTTCGAGAATCTCACAACGTCGCCATTGTGAAATCTGTTCTCAGTTCGATGTTAAACACATGTATCTTATTAACATCAAGTCTTCTGATTATTGTCGCGGTTGTTTAAATTCTAAACTTGTACAGCTATTAAGGAGTTATAAATAAAAACCCAATTACACGAGCCAAGTGTTATGATTAATTAATTCCCGCTACCTTATAAGATTAATATTATATTCCTGGTTAGTTAGGTATATTATATTTTGACATCTTATAGAGCCTAAGAATTCATATTAAATTGTACAGCGCCTTTGAGGTGATCTTTCATAAAAACAGCACTCTATAAATTATCCAACCTTTATTTTTATTATTACTGTCACTTGTCGATGGTTTGTTGAGCAGTTAATTACCATAAACCGATTGGGGCGGCGGGTACATTTACTGAGCTACGTTTGGTGACTTAACAGGGGTACCCAGGCTCATAGGGTGAGGATTGTCCAGGTCTTGGCGGCGCGTGTCGGCCTTTATACCTCTCCCGCCGGACTCTCGATCCATCGTCTTGCATCGAGTAGGAGTTCTGACTTCAAACGTCTATCATTCCTGGATACACCGAGTCCCACATTATTACCCACCCCCATACCTTCTGTCTTTTCAGATCTCATTCCTCACATTCCTTTCCTTAAAAAAACCCTTCCACGCAGCACCCCAAAAGATGAAATAAGCCCCAAGGGAAATTATTTTCATGAGACCCTTCTGTGTGGAGCTAAAGTAAAAATAACGACAGACTTATTTATTAGGAGTTAGGTAGGTAGCTTAAAACCATCTCTGGTAAAACTAACTCCAAATTACGTAAAATTATGGATCCTACCATGTTAAGCAAAATTTCAGGAATGTGGGAAAAGGTGACTATTTAAATTGGATATTAATTTTTAAACAAATTTTCTACATAGCTTCGTCAACAGTATATAACACTTAGAAAATGCATGGACAATATGGCGTTTTGGCTACTTTTTAAACAGGATATTGTATTTAATTAATAACAGATAACTTTGTATAAACCACTTTTTAATAAACAATATCGACATGTTTCAATAACAATGTTATCTTCTTCAGGATATATTAATATAAAGAAAAATAAATGACAAACAAGTATAGACAAATTAGAATAAACTATAATATAGATGAAATATTAATATAGTAAAAATAATTAAATATTAATCATTTCGTCTATGTTATAGTTTATTCTAATTTGTCTATACTTGTTTGTCATTTAGTTTTATTTATATTAACATATCCTGAAGAAGATAACATTGTTATTGAAACATGTCGATATTGTTTATTAAAAAGTGGTTTATACAAAGTTATCTGTTATTAATTAAATAATAAATAATGCCACAAAGTTATTTTGCAAAGATTGAAGAAGGATATTGTATATTTAAAAGCTTTGTATTTCGCGATGGAAAAAAATGTTGGCTAAAAAAATACATTGACCTATAAAATTCAAAATTGTAAATATTTTGTAATCCTTACGATGGCGACGGTTTAAAAGTTCAGGAGTAATAGACGTAGGTATTATAAAAGATTGCAATTCATAATAAGCGTTGTTTGAAATGATAAGTCAGTAAGCGTCAGACCTTCATTTTTATACTACGGCGGCAACACTTTTACCATATTTTAGCCTCTCTGTATCTCTAAAGTGTTACGGAACTGATGAATAAGGGCGATATTTGTGTACACAATTACTTTGTCTCCGCGTTAAGCAAGGTTTTTTTTTTCCTGTTGCAGGGCGACAGTTTCAACTTTAGGTACTAGTTACACGGTTATATGTAAATTTGAATGGGGCTTCTGTTTTGTTAGATCCTACGGATAAGAGGTTTAAATTTTTGTCACAAAACCGTCGGCTTTTCATAGTTAATACTCTTATCTCAGATACTAAGAGGCAAGTTTTTGTGAAAGGAAACTTTAAAATTTGTGTAAGGATGACCTATACAAAATAAATCGCGTAGGAACGCTGTGTTCCTACACAATAATATCATAGTGTACGAAAGTTTAGAATAATACATGCTGTTATTTTCATCATTGGAATAAAACTTTTGTCACCATTTTTAAATTAAAGGAATAAAAGTGTGTAGAGAAAAATACTTAAGAACATTCTGTTATGTCTAGATTATAATAAACAATTTCAACGTTTGTAAGAAATTCACAAAGGTTAATCTGAAAATGTTTAGTCAAAAATTTGTTTTGTTCCTAGAAAAACTGTTTGAAATGTTTAAATTGAATTCTCGGATTAGTTCAGGCTCCGAGACTGAATTGTAAATATTTATAGATTGAATGCTAACTTAGTCCCCAAATATATCGATTATTGAATTTCTTTACCATATTCTGTAAATTAAATAAAAAATGAAACGCCCGTTTCGATTCGTAGCCATTTAGCTGAAAACGTGTTTTCGAGCTCCAACTTGCCCGGATTCGTCCTTTTGAAAACATTTCCCATCGCAGAAAACAAACCTTAAGTATTTATTTTCTATTGAAATGCAAATTTCTGTTCAGCCGCCTTTTGCTGGACTACAATCCCAGGGAGAAATACCAAAAACCAAATTCTTTTATTCATCAAAAGGAATGTTTTCGGAGTGAGGCTTTCGTATAAAATCTTCTAGATGAGCCCTGCAGCCTTAAATAGGGCAGAGTATGTATGTGGCAACGCAAAATAATTGCACTGCAGTCAATGTGTCTGTGTACCTAATTTGTTTCACAGGTTTAATGGAAACGGAAGAAAAGGATAAATAAAGATATAAAATGAACGCCGGGATCGAAAGGAGAATATACATATGTAGATTCATAATATCAGACAATTTATTTGAGTAGACTGATCTAGTTATTAAAATGATTAAAATATTTTCAAACAAAAAAATGCATTAAGAATTGTCGCTATTACAAACACAACAGGATAATAATACTACTACGCGTTATGTTATAGACGAATTGAATATGGAATCATAGGATGGGGATCTGCTACACATAAAAAAGACCATACTGAAAGTACCTACCCATTGGAACGCTTTCAATTGAAATTTTCAATAGTTTTAACGTACCGAATGTAGAAAAAATATATGATAAAAATATATTTTTGAAGCTATTCAAAAATACTGAATCCTCTACTATGCCGTGTATGCATAACACTAGATCGAATCAAAATTACATAAAAATACTCCTCGGACAAAGAAATTACACATACTTTGCAACCAAACTCAATAAAATCCTTCCCCAAGGCCTAAAAATTATAATAAAAAATCCTAATGAGTACAAATCAAGAATAAAAATGTAATAGGTTCAATGAAAAAACCCTAATGACTACACCAAAAACGACATAGAAGACAAATCAACTGTATTTAAATAACTTTAGTCCACCTCGGCACAGGACCCCCAAGTAAGGAGAACTAAGAAATACAATATCTATATTTAAATTCACCGTTATATTTTGAATATATATCTAATTATTTTATGAAGTCGCTAAAATAAAAACAAAAAATAAAAATCGAAAGCATGAAATACCTTAAAAAATAACAAATTTTGGCTAAAGTTCGGTTTAGTGGCGAAATTCCTAAAAATACAAACTAGTTATTTTTATACTAACTATGGGCCGGGGAATACGAATCTGAACAAATTAGGCGGCGGCAAGCAATATTAACTGAATTATACGACTTTAAAAAAATTTTTTACACACATAGGAAAATAGCCATTTTGGAAGCATTCTGATTCCTAGAAAATCAAACTAGTTATTTTTATACTAACTTTGGGCTGGGGAATCCGAATCTTACATAATAAAAGTCGTATAATTCAGTTAATATTGCTTGCCGCCGCCTAATTCTTTCAGATTCGGATTCCCTGGCCCATAGTTAGTGTAAAAATAATTAGTTTGATTTTTTAGGAATTTCGCCACTAAACCGAATTTTTTCCCAAATTTTTAGTGTAGTGGTTTTTTGAAAAAATAATCGAAATAACAGTCGACCTCACAAAAAAACAGTTTTTTTAATTTGGATTTAACTTCGTTGAGTCGTTGGGTTTGCCATAAAATGTCTCAATTAGCATGGGCAACATGAAGTCCTTAGAATCTGATGAAAGGCCACACAACTAAAGAGGTTCATCGTAGAGTGACCGGAAGCTAAGGAAGAAGGTTGAGAACAGAGATGTTGCCGGAAATCTCAGGCGGAGTCATTTTACAGAGCTTCCGTGAAAGCAGGGACATGAGACGGCAAAGGACGCGAACTACTATTGTGACTACTTTACAGAGGTCACGCAATCTTAACCCCATATAGAATAATAGAAATAATACGAATAACATGTATTTTAAGAACATTTTTGGAGATTCTGTGGGGTAAAAGATTTTTAATGGGGAATCAACATATTTGTAAGTTAAGTGATGATCAGCGGCAGTCCTGGATTTATCAATAGGCCGTATAGGCCGCGGCCTAGGGGCGGCAGCGAGTGATTATTATAGGCAGTGAGTGATTATGATAGGTGACAGGTTCTAAGTAGGAGGACGGGGCGGCGCAAAAGAAGAAGGTTATACATATAAATCCATCAGTGATCAGCGGGTTGTCAGATTATAAATATTTTTTTAATTGAACACTATGGGTTTATATCTCTGAACCAATAAATATAATCATATTATGAACTATTTGAACAATTAGAAACGTTGAGGTCTATATAGGTTTGCCGTTGAATGGTGATAATTTCTTGAACAGATGAGTTGCTAATCAACAAAATGCGTTTAGATTTATTATGAAAATAAAAAAAGTCAGGTTTTTATAACTATTTAAGCACGAAAGTATATCACATATAAAAAATAAATAGTATCAGGCGTTCAGATGTCAAAAAAGTTGCCCTGCTTCTGATGTAAGGAAAAATCTAAATCGCCATCAAATTTTGTACTGGACTTTTTGCTACTGTCGCAGTCTTGTGTATTTTTTGTCAACGGTGTACGAAATGGGAAAAATTTTCGTACGGTACCTAGAGATAGTGAAATAGTAAAACATATTTTTTTTCAATCTACATGTAAAGTCGTGTCATCATAATATTCATTGTGTCTTCGAAACATACCAAATATTTCACACGCAAGAAAAAACTACAGTTAAAAATATTTTATCTGAAGAATAGGAACTTATTTCAACTTTTCAGATCACTATTTATTTTAAATTATTTGAAGTTAATTTAATAAATGTATCTTAGGAAAACAAAAATTACAAAAAGTTGAGTTGTTTTCTATGTACCCCTTGTTACGATACGCCCTGTAGCGGATTACCTAGAGACAGAACGCAGCAGTCCACAGTCGGCCGCCCCCTCTCCCCGCCCCGTTTCCTGTTTCTCCTTGCCTCTCCCCCGTGCCCTGCCACTCGGCAGTCCGCTGCTCTCCCCACAGAAAAGATCTGAGCGCCTTTGCGAACGGACGCTCGCGGCCCACTTGTAGCCGGCGGACCAATTCAATGGGACGCGATGTATTATTGAAATACCTTTGAGTAAAATCGGCCTTTTATCGCACCATAGTTCGGTCTATTTTAGACTACGAAAGTGCCTGATGGAGCTGCCACATGAGACGAGGTTCCTGCCAACCTACATGTAAGCTGTATCTTGATTTCCTCCTTTAAATGTTGTCCGTAATCAGTGAAATGTAGGGCCCCCCCGCGAAAATCACCACTCGGAGAGTTTCGTTTTGAGAGAGAAAGTCAGTGAGAGTTAAACGCTTTAGCTAGGTTTGTGTAATTTGCATTTCTTGTAATTGAATTGTACTGTAGAAACCTATGTATGTGTTTGAGTTTACAATACATGTCTTAATGATTTAACTTTGTTATTATTCTGCTACGGCGGGAGGATTGTTGACCAGTGTGGATCCCGTGGGTCACCGGAGGATGGAGAAAAATTCCATAGCTTTGAGCTGCTCACCCCCTGAATAGAGAGTACCATAGTCCCGCTGAGAGCTAGCCAGGGACGTGTTGGGCCCTGGTGTTGGTTTAGAAGCCGACATCGAGGCACCCTAACAACTGTCGCCCGATCGTGGGGTTGGAATTTTTTTTTCTCTATCCCGGTCGCTTTGCGGGACCTTTCTTTGTCGAAATCCTTCCCGCATAACAACTATTTTGTAAACATTAATTATGCCTTGATATTCTACAGTGAATCCTGTGAAAAAACCACAGAAACCAATATGTAAATTAGATCCATAACAGATCTGATTGTAATTATGAATTGCATCGCAAGTTGAAACAACGGCCATTTTGAATACCCGAAGCGCCAGCCTTTGTCCGCGAATCTGATTGCGCACGCGTCACCAAACAGCGAGTGCGTAACAACAGCGATTCGCGCCAAATCTAACGGCCGATGTTTCACGCGATATGCCTTGACTCGCGCCAAATCCCAACGGAGCCGTCGACTGACTGTTGCTAGGCAGCGTTTTAAATCCAAACCGCTTTTATGATCGAACAGGATACCAACGGAAATCATTATTATAAATTTGATTCTGGAACCCCAGTTATTTTGCGAATTCCTTAATGAAAATTTCGGACTTACGTATTTTTATTATTTCTGCACAATATACCAATTGGCCCACTTGTGTCTGTCAAATTAGTACAACTTAATGTTTCTCCAAATGGACAAAATAATGACTTTCTTTCCCCATTATACATTAAAGGTACTGTTTTTTTTCAGCATAAGTGAAAGTGAATTGTGTTTTTTCCCTTACATAAGTGAAAAGTGGAATAATAATAAAGCCAATGACTGATTCCATGAATAAATAAAATAATTCTAATATGGTGGATGCAATAAACCCCAAATTCAGTCATTTTCATCCGGAAGTTTGTCCGTTATTTGCCAGAAAAGTGCCTTTTGTGAACTTTAGTGCCTTTCTCAGTGCAAAGTGATTTGTGAAAATAAAAAAACCTGTTTTCTAAAGGTCAGTCCTGGCAAAATTTTTCTAAAATAAATAAATACTTGTGAATTTCACAGTTTTCTCAAAAGTGGTCAGTGAAATACAAAAACCTTTACCACTAAGGTCTTTCCACGCAAAATTTTTTCTCGTCTGCCTCCCTTGACAAGAATTCTGGTGTCACGTGTACAAAACACATTTGGAAGTGTCAACAGTGATCACCAAGTGAAAAGTGCCTCACAAAAATTAATTTTGCGCTTTCTAAAGGAAACCCCTGGCCAATTTTTTTTCTTCTCCTCACCACCCAGGAAACTCACAATGGAGGACAAGCAAGCTATTACACCATCCAACTTGGGTACCATTCCCAATGTGCATAGTTTATCCAAAGCCCACTTACAAGCTGCTTTAAGGGATAGAGGACTCTCGCCATCAAGCAAATCTAAATCTACATTGAAGGCATATGCACTTTTATTCAACAAAAAGTACATTAGCAGAATAAATCTCGCCCCCTCCAACGAAAATAATTCACGTTCGGCTACGCAAGTTTTGGATAATCTTGACAAAGAACCTACGCCGCATGTAATGATAAAACAGGACGTCGCACCCATCTTGACACAAGATAAAACTTACGATTTATCCTCTTGGAAAGTCAAATATAATGGCGTCTCCGATGTGCTGGATTTCATTGACCGTATTGAAGAAACGGCTACAATCAAAAATATCCCATTCGAGATTCTACGGAGAAACTTTATAGAACTCATCTCCCCAGAATTAATTCCGTGGCACCGCATCCAAAAGACTAAATGCAAAGATTGGAATAAACTCAGAGCTGCCCTAATCTCTAGCTTTGGAAAAAAGGAGGCCCAGCACCGGATCAAACTATCTCTACTATCTATTAAACAACTAGTAGATGAACCTGTGGCTACATTCATAGAAAGGGCTGAGTCCATCAACATCAAGCTTTCACATCCTGTTCCGGAAGCTGAACTATTACCAGTCATAACGGATGGCCTTTTAAGCAAATACGAGAACATCATCACCTCACAGAAAATTGCATCCCTGGCCCAGCTAAACGAAGTCTGTCTCCTCCTGGAATCGTACCAGGACAGGAAGAACATAAAGGATGTGTCGAATAATGTGGCTGTGCCAAGCCGCTCGTCTGGTTTAAAGCCAGAATTCGACAACAAAAAAGTGTGCTCCTTTTGCAAAAAAGTAGGCCACCTGGCCGCTACTTGTTTCAAGCAAGCAAGACTTCTGGAATCCAAGGAACCCCGAACCTCCAAGAGACACCACTCTAGGGACCGCTCTCCTCCACGCGACGAACTGCGCAACATTTTCAAGAAATCAAGGCACAATGCAGAAAGGTTACAAAACCCAAGCGATGTCAGACCTCAGGTGGATTTCTCCAAGCCCCCACCAAATTTCTACATGAAGAGGCCAAAAAACTAAATAATAACCTCTCAGGCACCCATTCTGAACCAAGGTCTAAAGAATGGACTGATTGGTTATCACACATTAAGTATTTTAACCAGACCTTAAATGTTTCCTCGGTTTGTTGCAAACAAGCTAAAGATGGGAGACCCTATGCTTTTTTCTCTGTTAACAATGTGCCCTTTTCCGGATTACTTGATAGCGGTGCATCTGTCAGCTGTCTTGGCAACAATGCTCACCTGCCTTTTGTTAACAGTGATTTTAAAATTTCGCCACAAACAACACACCTGACGACTGCGGATAATGTTTCCCAGCCGGTCATCGGTACCCTTGCACTGCCAATTAATTGTAACAATAAAATAATTACAATCAATTTTCTAATAGTGCCCTCTATATCCCAGAATTTCATCCTTGGCGTTGACTTCTGGAAGGCTTTTAACGTTGCTCCCCAAGTATTTAATACTCTTGGCGAAACCTCCACTGCTGCTCAAATTAGTGAGATCCGCACAATAATACCTCACGAAAATTTAAGCACGGACCAAGCTCTCCAACTAAAGGAAATGGTCAATAAATTCGAATCAATATCTTTCGAAAAATGTGGATTGGGTTTGACAAATTTGGTAGAACACCACATTAAAACCAATGGCCCACCCATAAAGCAACGTTATTACAACTTAGCCCCCCAAAAGCTTAAACTTTTGGAAAAAGAACTTGATGAAATGTTAAAAATGGGTGTGGTGGTTCCCAGCAGAAGTGCATGGACCAACCCAACTCTTTTGGTTTCTAAAAAAGATGGCTCCGCACGTTTCTGTCTCGACAGTAGACGTTTAAATTCTTGTACGGAAGCTGACGCATACCCCTTACCTTACGTCCACGCGACCTTAGACAAACTGCGCAACGCCAAGTTCATCTCCTCTGTTGACCTAAGCAAAGCTTTTTGGCAAATACCTTTGGACGCAGAATCGTGTGAAAAAACTGCTTTCGTTGTACCTGGTAGGGGAATGTTCCATTTTAAAAGATTACCCTTTGGTCTAAAGAACAGCCCCGCCGAATTACAAAGACTGATGGACAAACTCTTCGGTCCTGAAGTCGATAACAGCCTGTTTTGTTACCTTGACGACCTCATCATCGTCAGCGACACCTTTGAAAAACACCTATTAATGTTGGAAAAGGTTTTTCAACAACTCAAGTTCGCTGGTTTAACCATCAACTTGAAGAAGTCTGAATTCTGTAAGTCCCGTTTACGTTATTTGGGATTCATTGTCGACGAAAAAGGTCTAAGAACAGACCCCGCTAAGGTGGAAGCCATGGCAAATTTTCCCCGACCCAAAAACGCGAAGGAAGTCAAAGGTTTCCTTGGACTTGCAGGTTACTACAGAAGATTCATCAAAGACTTTTCCACAATTGCAGCCCCCTTAAATAAAATTACCGGCACCCGTAAAGGTGTCAGCAACTTCCGATGGTCTGCTGAAACTGAAGAAGCGTTTACAACTTTAAAAAATACCCTTCAAAAAGCCCCCGTTCTGAATTGCCCGGATTTTGCACTCTCTTTTACCCTCCACACGGATGCCTCCAACGTAGGAATCGGTGGAGTCCTAACTCAAGAATTCCCAGATGGCGAACACCCTGTAGCGTATTTTTCCCGTACATTAAATAAACACGAGAAAAACTACGGAATTACCGAAAAGGAGTTATTGGCTGTATTGGATTCTGTTCACCATTTCCGCGGTTACATAGACGGTAGCAAATTTACTGTAGTCACAGACCATAGTAGTTTGAAATGGCTGATCTCTTTAAGTAATCCCTCCGGTAGACTCGCTCGTTGGGCCTCCCGTTTGTCTCAATTCAATTTTGATGTTGTACACCGTAAAGGCGCGGAAAATATTGTTCCTGACGCTCTTTCAAGAATTGAATTGGCTTCATTAAATGTTGACACAATTGCCCCCCCTCCATCTACAAAAGATGAATGGTACTTGAAAATCTTCGAAGGTTGTAAAAATAATCAACAAAAGTTTCCTAATTTTATCATAAAAGAAGGACAACTATACCGTAATTGCAAGGCACCACTATCCATCCTCGAAGATTACTCTTGGAAACTTGTCGTTCCTCTCGAAGGAAGAGAACAAATAATAATTGACAATCATAGTGCTCCCGACTCTATACACCCAGGAACTTTCAAGACGTATAAAAAGATTTCCTTGAAGTATTACTGGCCTGGTCTCTTCAAACAAATTCGCAATTACATCTCTAAATGTGAAACTTGTAAAGCTTATAAACATAGCACGGCAGCACCTGCCGGCCTAATGGGTAACCCCAAACGTGCCGACAGACCCCTACAGTCATTGTCAATGGACCTCGTCGGACCTTTTCCTTGAAGTTATTCCGGACACATGCACATACTTAGTGTAGTGGATGTTTTCACCAAATTCTGTTGGATCTTCCCTTTAAAAAGAGCCAATGCGTCCGCCATCATCAAACTTCTGGAAAAACACATTTTTATACCTTACGGAACACCCAGAACCGTAATTGTTGATAACGGAAAACAGTTTATTGCCCAGGAATTCAAAGAATTTCTTGCCAAATACGGAATCAAGGACATTTATTATAACACCTTGTACACTCCCCAAAATAACACTGTCGAACGTTACAACCAAACAATCAACACAGCTCTAGCTATTCTAGTTGATAAAGATCAACGCACTTGGTGTAAAAACCTAGATAAAATTCAGGCCGCTATGAACAACACTGTTAATCTGGCCACTGGTTACACACCTTTCTTCTTAAAACACGGTATGGAACAAGTCGTCCATGGTTCTCTACATAGGGACACAAACTTTCCTACGTCATCTGCCACCACAAGCAACCCTACCGCAGACTATGCCCATCGCTTGGAAGAACTGTCGGCCATTTACAGTGAAGTCACTGATGCTTTACTCCTGGCTCACCAAAAGAGTGCGGACAGATATAACTTACGTAGAAAACATGTCACCTTCAATACAGGAGACATAGTTTGGAGAAAGAACAACACACTTTCCCAAGGAGCCATGTATTTCTCTGCTAAGCTGGCACCACGTTTCGTGAAGGCCAAAGTCCTAAGGAAAATATCAGACCTAGTGTACTCCTTGTCTGACTCATCTGGAAAGCACATTGGTAATTACCACATTAAGGACATTGTAAAGTCTGGAAGTGAGGAGTCAAGTAAAACTGCCCCCACTATCTCAGCAAACGTAAAATGATCCAGTATGTATCACATTTTTTTGTAAGCTTACAGAGTCTTACTACGTCAGGCGTGTATTGTGTCAATCACATGCCCATCGTTTCGTAAATGAAACAAGTTGTAAATTATTTTGTAAATTAATGCGTACTCTCCTTGAAGTCACTTTCAAATGTTGTTTTTGCACTGTTTTTTCTTTCCCTCACGGCAATTTTTTTTCTTTTTTTTTCACCTGTTCTAAAACTGATCACTTTGGAACGGAGACACTTTTCAAGTTTCAATGTTTGGGAAGTCGCGAGCCCATTTATTGTTTCAACACATACACTATGCAATGTTCATGCCATGTCATACCCTGCCTTGTCATGTAATTTTGTAACTTTTCTCCTATTTTTTTATTTTTTTGTTGCATTTTTGTCGTGTGGAAAGGAACTTTCTCACCTGTTTATTTTGTTCATGTAAAGTAGTTGACAATTGCCCATCGGCGTGTCGTTCTAGAAGTCGGGTTTTGTAAATTCCAAAGTGTTAAATTCCGACTCAGAACCAGTTAACTATTTTTACAATTTTTTCCTTTCATTTTGTTCATCATGAGTTGTAAAACCTTCCGAGGTATCTCTAGCATGAAAATCAAACAGTGGTTACTTACATAGTCGCCCCTCGTGTATATAAGTTTTTTCAATTTTTCCTCTTAAATTAAAAATTGATGGCGTCCTACCCAAATTCATGCTCATGTACCCAAATTGGATATCGACACGTCCATTTTGGAACTCGTATTTATAAAACCAATGATTGGTCTTTATAACCCTGTATATAAATCAATTTGGCTCGTTTCAACTAAAGTACGTAAAACCGAATCATCCGGTCTTTGGTTGTTATAACAAAGCCACTGCTTTTTTTCAATTGCATAACCATGTATTGTTATTTTTCAATTGCATAACCATGTATTGTTATTTTTCAATTGCATAACCATGTATTGTCATCCTTCAATTGCATAATCTTGTATGTTGTTTCACACCATGTACTTTCACCAAAACTGTTCTTTTCCAAACATTGTATGTACCCCTCACCCATTCCCTACAAACATTGTGACCTAAACTATAACATAAATTGCATGTTCTAGCTAGGCATCTCTCAAGCAACGAATCTCTCAAAAAAAACCCCAATGGAAGTTTAAGAGGATTTTTTTTCCTACAGCTCCATTGCCACGTCGCTTTTTTTCCAAGCGCGGGGGGAAGTGTTACGATACGCCCTGTAGCGGATTACCTAGAGACAGAACGCAGCAGTCCACAGTCGGCCGCTCCCTCTCCCCGCCCCGTTTCCTGTTTCTCCTTGCCTCTCCCCCGTGCCCTGCCACTCGGCAGTCCGCTGCTCTCCCCACAGAAAAGATCTGAGCGCCTTTGCGAACGGACGCTCGCGGCCCACTTGTAGCCGGCGGACCAATTCAATGGGACGCGATGTATTATTGAAATACCTTTGAGTAAAATCGGCCTTTTATCGCACCATAGTTCGGTCTATTTTAGACTACGAAAGTGCCTGATGGAGCTGCCACATGAGACGAGGTTCCTGCCAACCTACATGTAAGCTGTATCTTGATTTCCTCCTTTAAATGTTGTCCGTAATCAGTGAAATGTAGGGCCCCCCCGCGAAAATCACCACTCGGAGAGTTTCGTTTTGAGAGAGAAAGTCAGTGAGAGTTAAACGCTTTAGCTAGGTTTGTGTAATTTGCATTTCTTGTAATTGAATTGTACTGTAGAAACCTATGTATGTGTTTGAGTTTACAATACATGTCTTAATGATTTAACTTTGTTATTATTCTGCTACGGCGGGAGGATTGTTGACCAGTGTGGATCCCGTGGGTCACCGGAGGATGGAGAGAAATTCCATAGCTTTGAGCTGCTCACCCCCTGAATAGAGAGTACCATAGTCCCGCTGAGAGCTAGCCAGGGACGTGTTGGGCCCTGGTGTTGGTTTAGAAGCCGACATCGAGGCACCCTAACACCCTGCTGAGTGTTATGGAAACTGTGTCTTTGTTATTTATTTATATCATTATTAATTATTGTACTAAATTTTTTTTGAGAAAGGGGTAAAACAGGTCTTAGCAGAATTTATATCGGAAATCAGAATAACAAATCAAATCAAACAAACTGCTTAAATCTGCTAGAATTCATTTTAACTATGAATTGTACTATCCCCAATCTTCCATTTTATAGTTATTTAGATAGTCTTTGTGTTAAAAAAAATAAACATGTAAAAGTCCATCTGGGCGTGAAATTCAAAAACAAATAAAATAAAGTGAGTGAATTTGAATATATCGCTTGGAACGGGTTCCCTGAAGAGAGATGTATTTCTCTTCATCCAATCCACCTACATCTAAAGTACCACTTTTTGGACAACCAACCTCATACGTTATTCCTTTCCAGAATATTCTCTTTTTCTTTTATTTTAAAATACCCTCCACACAGCATCCCCGTAGACGAAATAGACCCTGAGGAAAATTATTTTCCTCGGTGCCTCACGTGTGGAGCTCTTGTAAAAAAAAATGAGTGTGCAATTCACACGCGGTAGAAGTGAAACCATAGTAGACCTGAATGGGGGGGGGCTATGAAGCACCGCACAAAGAGTAGACCGATAGGTTACAAAGTACGGCACAAAGAGGAGACCGATTATACCTGCTCATTCTCTCGCAGGCTAAATCCTAGATATGTTTGTTTCTTTTTATTGTTTCGCTTTTTTCGTATTATCGAATTTCAAATCACAACGGTGCTAAGGAAGTTTTCACTTCAAAAACCTGCACCTACAAAAAGTTAACAAAATTTTTAAAAAATTATTTCGGTAAATAAGTAAATTTGGTCTCAATAAAACTGCGCTAACTTCACTCACGCTTAAGTTTCACAGATAAGTAGATACGTCTGAACTTCACATAATATCATTACAATGGAAGCGACTGACTTCTCGTCACAAATTCGGTTAGTTGGTAAGCAGAAAAGCCATCTTAATAGAAGATCGCATTGTCTGAGCATGATCTTGCACCAGAAGACACAAAGCCACGATATCAGGCGTTGCACCGACACGAGACATGCGGCTTAATGCTTAATGCCGTACTAGTTGCTGTTTAATGCAGTTGGCAGTGTGTTCACGGAGCGAGCTAAACATTAGTTAGTGTTAAGAAAAGACAGTAGTGATGAGTTACTTTGAAACACCACGAATTTAACACAACTCTGAAGTCTTGGGGAAAATCTATTGTTGAAAGTGGTGGCTTTGTGACATGTGAATAAAGCATTTTTCAGATAAAATGTACTGATCTATTTTTTCACTATAAAATTGTTACTAACATGTTTGACTCCCCTGAACTTTTTAGGCTGATTAACTTTCATGTGCCTAGTACGGTTCGTCAGAAGGTACCTTATCATTGTAACAATTCAGGTACCAATGCAGAAATAAACTCAGTAATGAACCGACTGCACAATGCAGGGAATAAATATTACATGAACACCAACGGTACTGAATGTCTATCAGCCTGTAAAAATATTGTTCTAAAAATCTGTATGTCTATCTTGATAGCTTTGAAATGTTTATAAACTTTCAATATGTATCGAAATTTATATGAATGTGTATCCTATATTTAACTCTGCTTGTTGTTTTAAGTTAAAAAATTTATATTCAGAACTAATTTTAATTGTTATATCGCTTTAACTATTTGATAATATCAAATGTATTTTTAATTTTATCACATGTAAAAGCTTTAATTGGGCGTGTACAAATAAATAAATACATAAAATCTATTCTGCGTTTTTATTACGGCTTCCGTGGTCGAGGGGTAAAGCTCACGACAAGATTTAAAGCAAAGTTTCAAATTCCGTGTGGTGACCTTACACCAGGCCGATACTGAGAGTATAGTCCATTCTATATAGTCTAATCACTGGAACGTGCCACAAATATACCTAATATTATTTTTAAATGATTAAATTGTGAAATAACACACATCAATCAAATAATATTTGCTTGCGTACGCCAAGATTTGAACCCGCGACCTACGGATCGCTAGTCGACAGCCTTATCCCTCGACCATGGAGGCAGTCAATTTTTTTTTTTTTTTTTTTTTTTTTCTTTTATTTTTTCTCATTGTATCTACATACATACAAAAGTAATTTTACATAATTTCTAAATACTAATTTTAATTTTACATAATTTCTAAATACAGTAAGAGTAAATATAAGGTACAAGTAATGTTAAAGTTAGCAATAAGTAAAATATATAATAGAAAAGAGTAGGTAATGGGAACCCACTAAGGCACTGCCTGTGTGTGGGTAATATAAACAAGATTGCTATATATACATCAATAAGTATATGTAAAAAATGTAAATTTTAAACTAAAGGTTTAGAAATATAGTAATCTGTGAAAACATTATAGTAAAATAAAATAAAATAGTGAAACATAAATTTTGTTGATTTTTTGTTATAGTAAAGAAAGTAAATAAAGTTAGAATTGTATTGAAAAGTGAAACATGAAGGTTTTCAAATAATTTATAGAAAAAATGTTCCAACATCTGCATCATTCAACCATAATTTTAATTCTTTTACGTAAAGTGATATTTTATCTGCCATTTGAATGTGTTTTGGTAGAAGATTAAAAGTACGAGGACCAATAAAGCTGCTATGTGTTTGCATTAATTTTGTATTGGTTTGGGGGGAGTAAAACATATTTTTAGTTCTTTTGCTAATTCTATTTTCATTTTTTACGAAGCAATTTTTATTTTTATATATATATTTCATAGTCTGCAATATAAATAATTTACGGATATTGAATATTTTTGTCTCTTTGAATAATAACTCTGTTGAGAATGTTTTTTTTCTATTATACATAACTTTAATAATGCGCTTTTGAGTGGTTTGTAAAGGCTTAATAAATGCATCAAGCGCACCACCCCATCCTATAATGCTGTAGATTATTGAAGATTGAACCAAGGAAAAGTAGATCATTTTTAATTTGTCGAGATTGAGTACTTCCTTAAGTCTATAAAATGTGTAAGTAAGATATCTTAATTTCGAGGTGGTTTTATCAATTTGAGATTTCCAATTTAGATGTCTATCAATAGATATACCTAAATATTTAATATTTTCAACATTGACAAGTTCATTGCACAGTGAACATGTTTCTTGATTGCAACTCGTATTGTGGATTCTAATTTTAAGGTTATCGTGAGGTTTGTTTTTAATGCTTTTATAAAAAGTTAAATAAAATGTTTTGCTGTAGTTTAGAATGAGTTTGTTACATTTTAGCCATGTTGAAACAAGTGCAATACATTCGTTTGCCTTAGAAAAAGTTTCAATCCAAGAATTTCCGTTTACTACTATTGCCGTGTCATCGGCGTAAGAAATAATTTTTCCTGGGATCACAAAATTACATAAATCATTTATATACATCAAAAATAGAATCGGCCCAAGGACAGTTCCTTGCGGAACTCCATTTTTTATATGTGCTTCTGAACTATACAAATTCCCAATTTTTGTTTTTTGTGTTCTGTCTGTAAGATAGTTTGTCAGTATTTTTAATGTGTCTTTTTTGAAACCTAGTTGAGTTATTTTTTCAATTAGTAATTTATGATTTACAGTATCGAAAGCTTTTCTTAAATCTAAGAATATAGCAAGACATTTCTTATTTTTATCGATAGATGTGTATAATTTTTTTGTTAAATCATATGTTGCATCTTCAGTGCTTAGATCTTTACGAAAACCATATTGGTTTTGCGATAGAATATTATATTTTTCTAAGTGTTCTATGATTCTATTTTTGATGCATTTTTCTAATATTTTTGATAGGTTTGAAACAAGTGAGATTGGTCTATAATTATCTAATTTATGGGCTTCACCAGATTTATGAATTGGTATTATGGTGGAGATTTTAAACTGTTTTGGAAAATGACCCTCTTTAAGGCACATATTGAAAATATGTTTCAGAGGAGTTAAAATATGTTTTTTAATTTTTTTTAATGTATTACTAGATAATCCATCAGTTCCCTTAGAATTAGATGGTTTTTGGCTATCTATATATTTTTCAATTTCATTTATTGTGATAGGTGAAAAATATTCTATAGGGTTGATTGATTCATTATCTGCAATTGATTGCGAAGATGTCTCTATGAAAGTATTATTATCATTCATACTGGATGATTTAAGTACCTCATCTACTATATTCGTAAAGAAGTAATTGAAGTTTTCGGCAATGGTAGATTTGTCAGTTATTAATTTGTTATTGATTTTAACCTCATTTACAACACTTGAAGAAAATTTTTTTTTGTTCATAATTTCATTTATAATATTCCATGTTTTTTACTATCATTTTTAGCGTTTTCAATTTGTTCACAGTAGTATTTCTTTTTACAATTTCGAATCAGCCTATTGAGTAAGTTTCGGTACATTAAATATTTTGTTTTCATAAAAGAAATTATTCTGACATTATTATTTTGGCAAGCTATTTGATATTTTAACATTTCTCTGTATAATTTGTCTCTTTGCTTAATTGAGACAATTAAGCCAACAGTAATCCATGGTTTAATTTTTTTATATTTTCTGTTTGTTACAACAATTTTACTTTCACTTTTTCGAATATTATCTTGTAGAGTTTTATAGAAATTTTCTAATGCTGAATGTGGATTTACTAAAGATAGAACATTTTCCCAACTTTCTAAATGAAGTAAAGAATTTAATGTATGATAATTAATGTCTATTTTTTCAAGAGTTTCACAATTTTGTTTTATAGATGAATTTTTGAAATTATGCCCATATAGTGTTGGAAAATGATCAGTGATGTTTGTTTCTAGAATTGAGGAGATAATATTAACATCTTTGTGTGTCTTGACAAAAATGTGGTCTAAACACGCGGAGTTTATTAAGGTTACTCTTGTTGGTGAGTTAATATACGAAAGGTATCCATAAATTGATAAACAATCTAGATATTCGTTTTGACAATTAATATTTTTTGTATTATCATTAATATTTATATTGATGTCCCCCGTTAGTAAGGAGAAAGTAAAGTTATGTCTGTCAAGATTTTTAACAAATGTTTTTAGTTCATCTACAAATAGAAAATCATTTAAAGAAGGGGATCTGTACACGGCTACTATGAGATATTTATAGTTATTTTGACAAAAAGTTAATTTTATTACATTAGCCGTCTTAAAATCAATAAACTCAGCCTCAATATTTTTTAAAGTATTATGACAAAAGACAGTCACTCCATCATGTCCAGTATGTTTACAGGCAGCAGAAATTGTAGTATAATCAGGTAAATTATATGGAATTACATCTTTCATTTGGGTTTCAGTTAGTACAATTACGCTAGGAGAAAAATCAAATTATGAAGGAGGACACATAGTTCATCAAAGTGTTTCCTTATACTTCTTATATTGAAATTTAATATTGAGAAGTTTACATTTTTAAAAAGGCTATTGAGTTCCATGGTGTTTTTACATATATGGTTTTGGTGTAAAAAATCTTCGTCCGACATGTTGAAAGATGTTTGTTTATAGTTGCTAGGTGATTGTATGATGGTCCTTTATTCAGAGGGGATATCTTCTGGCTCTCTTATTTGGATTATTGGAGATGTTTCGGTTTTCCTCATCATGACACTTCCGTTTTTAGCCCATATGAACTTGTATCCCGTTCTTGATGATTTCACCAGGTAAAGCAAGTGTTTATTGTGTTGGGTCAGTTGTTCGTTTATGTAAATTGTGTTATTGATGTCTCCAACGAAATTTATGTCTTTGATATGTAGTACACCATATTTTCTCTTTTGTGAGATAATTATATCTTTAGTTTCCTTATTCTGTAGTGTTACTACTATGGGGGGATGTTTGTTTGTAGGATTTTTATTTCTGATTCTGTATATATTTGTGAATTTCAATGCATCGTTATCACAATTTATTGTTTCCAATATGTTACTAAATATTTTTGAAATATTTTCGTTTTCTTTGTAAGGAACACCCTGTAATTCTATGTTATTTTGTTTATAATTTTGATCCAATTTATTAATTTGCTGCTTTATTTCCTTATTGTCTTTTTGTAATTGTTTAATTAAATTGTCTTTGTTTTTGTTTTTCTCCTCATATTCATCAATTTTTGTACAGCAGAATTCAACGGACTTCTTTAAATCTTTAATTTGTTCATTGAAAGATTTCATAAATTGTTCTGTTAATTCTGCAAATTTTTTTTCTATACATTTTATCATCTTGTTTGTATTTGTATTTTCTTCCTCGGAGTCGCTAGATGTCACTTTCTTTTGGGCTTTCTTCTGTCGGTTCATATTTAAAAGGTTCGGATACCGACAATACCGAGGGAAGATTTTATAAAAATAAAAAAAGTTTTGGATTTAGTAGGGTTCGATCTCAGGCCACTGCAGAAATTCGTCGGACGCGTTTACCCACTACGCTACACCAGGTTTGCGTAAGCACGAAGATTTAATGGCATATATTAGAACCAAGTACTAGCGGATTAGATGAATATTTTATTTTTGTTTTTGGTGAATATTGAGACAATAGCGTACAACTGTCGCTTTATTTAAATTATTCTTTTTAACACTTGTTTGCACTAAAAAATCGATAAGTAAATCGGATGTTTCACTATACTGATATACGGTAAGCACCGAAATATCTTTTTTGTTGTTTTTAGATGTTATTTACTATGTTTTTTTTACTTTTATTTGGAGCGGTTGATAAGTGCAGGTTGCTTACTTATTGTTGTATTAAGAACTACAATTCGTCTTTGCGTAATATTTTAACGAGTAGTACATAACATGAATTAAATAAATTTCAATGTTAATTATATCTACAGTAATACGTGTAGGTATACAATAGCACGAGAACAAATGTCTATATAATATGAACATTAGTTAAAAATTTATTTTATACGAGAGAAACTAAAAACGCGGAAATTCCTCATTACGAGAAAAAATGTCTAAATGGTATGATCTTTTATAAGATAAAATATAATTTATATGAGATAAACTAAAAACATGAAAATGCCTCATTAAAAACATGTCGGTGCTGTTGGAATAATGTTAGTGGTTCTTAATAAAAAAAAATAGCTTGGTGTTTTCTAACCCCTCAAGCCTCGGGCCTATTTTGTTGGAAGGTCAAAATACATCCGATTTACAATAAAATCCAAATAAATTGAATATTTTTGAACGCATCCAAAAACTAAAAACTGTTTTTTAAAGGTGATGAAATATGATTTCAAATTGTATGATTCCAAATAATAATATACATATAAATTTTTAGTTTGGGAGGCGGATATGGGTACCTCCGCCCCGATTACTATTTATTGGATAACCAACACCTCTGCCATGGGTCACCCCAAGTGATTCACTACGTTCGGCGACTTAACAGGGGTGCCCAGGTTCATGAGGGAGGGATGGATCCATATGTCCGTCACTCGTGGACACACTGATCCCCCAGATTCCTACCCACTCCTAATACCCTTTTCCTTTCCAGAACGCCCTCTCTTTCCTTTTCTAAAAAGACCCTCCACACAGCATTCTCAAAGATGACATAGACCCTGTGGAGAATTATTTTCCTAATGGCCTCCTATGTGGAGCTATTGTAAAAAAAAGTTTATTGCAAAGCTAATTTTTTTTAAAAATATGGTTCACTTTACGTTTATTTAAAAATAATGTTATCTACTGTTAACGAAAAAGATACACACGTATATTTTAGTAGACAGATATATTATATAAATTGTCTAGATGTATTATACACATTATATTAATGTATTATATACATTATCTTCAACTTACTTTTTTGTGATTTCATGTAAAAATAAATTCGTAAAAAGTTTCATTTTTTTTTTCAAATTGCGGTTGAAACTTTGGTTTCATTAAGTTGTACATTTTAACTATTTTGTGATTAACTTTTAGATTTGCTTTTAAAGCAATGTGTTTTTTTCTCTTCGCAACTTCTAATTTCTAACCATGATAGTTAGGGAGACAATGATTTCCATGAGACATGTATAAATTGTTCCAAAAAGCGAAACAAAATAGCCTGAGGGGTTAAATCTTTCGTAAATTATAAAATTATATACGTAATTGGGGCTAACCTCTGCTCTTCAACTATCACAACAACTTTTAGAACACAAAAACATTTAAAATTTGTGCCGCCAGATTGAAATATTTAATGTTCGTTGCGCATTACGCAATAATGTGTTTGGAGGCGAAAATATTAATTTATTACTGCAGAAAAGTGGCGTCTGAAATGTTTTGGTTGGCTATTAATTTAACCCAGTGCCAAAACCTACCCCTAAAACATTGTTGTAAAGTTAATTAATTGAAAACCTTACAGGGGAAACCGATTTTGGGAACCACTATGAATAGGCAGTATATAATACACTTAGATGTACGAAGCATTTATTCAATACGCTTTTTTGTGAGTACCGCACAAGAGTCCCAAGTGATACCAATAGTCTGGAGACAGTTAGACTATGGCTTTCGCAATAAATTAGGGTATGTTGCGAAGCTGAAGGCAGTAGGATGGGAATGGAGACGAGGAAATGGAAGGTGGGGAAACATTGGATATTCAGATCTGGTGACCATACACGGCCACTCGTCCACGCTTCGATTTTGAATGATGGTTATTCATTAAACACCCGGTCTATTCTGAAAGTGTCTACCATTCTGGTAGGTTTTTTTTTACAAAATATACATTGACGATAACAGTAAATTCATTGAACAGAGAATTGTCTAGGAGTAAGGCTTTTGACTCGCAATCTGAAAGTCGTGGGATCGAATCCCGGCATGGGCAAATTAATTTTATTTGTTTAATTTGTGTAATTTCTCAATTAATTTATTAAAAATTATACATAGTTTATTTGCGACACGTTCCAGAGTAGAAGATACTCTAAGTATCGCCTTGGTGTAAGACCATCATTCAGAATTAAAACGTTGCTTTAAATGGCTTTAGCCGTGTTTGGTGGTCTGAATAGCCAGGTACTTACTTCCCCACCTTCATTTTCCGCATCTCCTTGCCCTCCCCACTACCTTCAGCTTCACAACGCACCCAAATTGGGGATGCTATAGTCTCATTGGCTCCATACGGGAGCAGCTGGGATTTTTGTGAGGTATTCACATAAAAAAAATCGGTCTAGAAAATTCTTTATGAAAAAGCCACTGAAAACCTTTTGGTGTCGGCATCATATGTGACACTTATTAGAAATTCAAACACTTAAAAAGCCAAAAGCAGTGTGGCGTGTATCGGATTCTGTTTGAGAGCTTCCTTTGAGAAAGAGACAAGATATATATGACTACTTTATGACAGAAAATAATGCAAATAAGCACCCACCCTATCTAACCAATATTTGTGCGATTAGCGAAACTCAACTAGGACACTTTCGAAGTCGTTTTCTGTCATACTTTAGATTTATGATTTCTAAACCTAAAAACATCTCTAGAAAACTAACATAGCATAAAAAAAACATATTATAGGTACAAGGTGTCCGGAAACTCGTAGAACGATCAAGAAACTCTGATTAATCTACATCACATTTTAAGTCGATTTTTGGGTATAACGAGTAAATCGAATCCGAAGTTGGATTTTTTAAACTAATTTTTTAATAGGTCGCTAGGGGATTAATACCTGCTGCGGAATGTCTTTTTTTATGTTTAGAGTCGTCTTCAAAGGTTTTTTATATCTTTAGTTGCTTAAAAATAGAAAAAAATTGGTTCTTTATTTGTTGTAGATTCACTAGTTTCACATAGCGATATTACATTATTTATGTCTGTTTCTTTTCTGTAGTTAAATGAATGGAAATACATTATATTGCAGTTTGCGAGGGCTATTGCAAACTGTCTCAAATTTCATAAGCGTCCGGCATCGTACAAATAACGTGGGTAAAGTCGACGTGTGGAGGCGTCGCGCGTCGGCGTCGTTCGCGGCATTATTTGCGATAAATATTTAACGTCGGAGGCTACGCCCTGACACGTAAGCGCTAGTCACTTTACGTGTGGTGTGTAGTTGAATAGGATATTATCTGCAAGGAAACATCGACAAAGCGAAGGCTGGCCGTTTCCTGGCAACGCCGGGTCCATTAGTAAAGATTTGCAATTGTGCTCGGAGCTTTAACAATACAAGTAGTCATATTGTGGATATTAAATAATGTACCGATATTCAATGGTAATGGTTAGTTATGTCCGAAACATACAATTTGTCTATGTATTTTTGTTAATTTTATCTCTACACAGGAGGCCCTGAGAAAAAAAATTACCTCAGGGCCAATGTCATCTTTAGGGAGGGTCTTTTAAAGGAAAGGAAGGAGAGGAAGTTCTGGGAAGGAAAAAGATATGAGGGGTAGGTAGGCATCTGGAAGTCATTGTATCCAGAAGTGACTGACGTATGAATCCATCCCTCCCACTGCGTTGCAAGGCGATGATTCGAGAGAGTCCGGCTGCGTATTTACAATCCCTACCGCGATTCAGTCGGGCTACCGACTGAAACGCAGTAGTTATTGTAATGCATAATTCACCTTACAAACACTACCTCGTTTCAGTCGCCTACCGCGTTTTTTTGTACATAAAAAATATTTTTTGTAAGGTGATTTATAAAATCCCTACTGTGTTTCAGTTGGTAGCCCGACTGAATCGCGGTAGGGATCGTAAATACGCAGTCCGGCCGAAGAAGTCTAGGTTAGGTCTCCCTTTACCAGTCTCTCCCAATCCGGCCCACAACGCAGTAGGTGGGCAAACTCATTCACCGCCAAGACCTAGTCTTACCTCACCCCGGAACCCAGGCACCCTTGCTAAGTCACCAAACGTAGTGAACCGCTTGGGGTGACCTTTGGCAGGGGTGTTTGCGATTCAATAAATAGTACCCGCACCCGCCTCCCAAATTGAAATACAAAACAACACGAAACGAAGAGTTATTTTAGGGTATTTTGAGCCCTAGTTAAATAATTTCTAGTGAGAAAGAAATTAAGACGATCCCTACAAGTAACCCCTACAACCAATTATTAATTACGGAAAATTGGATTCTAAATAATGCAATAGAGATGCCGAATCCGTGGTGAACCGAAAAGTTGACCTTCTACTCAAATAATAAATTTAATTGGTTTTCATAATAAAATCCTTTAATTTAATTCAGAATACGTAAGCGTATTTGGTTTGGTCGCGAGATACATTTAGCTATCACCAATAAGGGGCCATTAGTTTCAACGGTTGCTAGAGTAAATATAAGAGTAAAAGAAATTGCTACAGTTAAAAAACACAAAAATATGTTTTTTAATCAATTTGACGGCCTGTTTAACGTCACATTTAACTTTTGCTTTTACTTTCCAAAATCCGGTAGTAACTCTAAAGTTACGGGATGCTAAGATTTTCTTTCTTTGTACTGAAGAAAGGGTTATTGTAAAAAATATCGAGGTATCCCATTTTTTGATCTGTACATAAAATAAAATATTATTAACGGCTAAGAATTCTAAACGAACAGATTTTTGGAACCGTAAATAAAACATACGTATACATCTTCTGGAGCGAAATATGACAGTTCAGTAATGATTTTACGAATGTTCTCGGAAAAGAGTCAAGGCATAAGTAAATAAAATAAATAATGAGCAAAATTTCCACTATGTGTATTCCAGAAATCAAAAAATTTAAACGCTTTGTGAGGTTTACAACGTATTTTAATGATAGAAAACGCTGACGATGCGTAAAACGTAAAATGATGTAAAACGATTCCTGAAAAAACGTTTTTTTCCGACGTATCTAGTAAAATTAAAATGTACAATCTGAATTTCTCATATCTATAAAAAAATATATATCTATGTAAGTCTAAATAAATATCTACGTATGCATATCTGAGTAATTTGGCGTTTTTAAATTTCCATTTTTTTTCTGAAATTTCTAGGTCATCAAAACAATGTTCAAATCTATGATGATTTTATAATGTTTTAAAATGAATAAAAAATAGATTGAATTGAACTGGTAACGGATTTTCTATCAGGAGCTACGGAGCTTTGAAGTACTAATTTAACTGCCAAAAAGGAGACACTATGCTTTATTTTTCAATACTTATCTCAGACCAAGCCTTTTAGTAAATCAAATAGATACGTATACATACTTGTTAAATATTTTAATTTATATTTTATATAATTTTAAATTTATAAAGCGTTAAGGTTAAAATAAATAAATAAACAATTTTGTCACCGCATTTTTATTTTACCCTTATATTATTCAAACAGACTAGTTTCTCTTCGACTTTACCAAAAATAGCGCGCCCTTTCGCACGGGTCTTGTGGCGCAACGGATAACGCGTCTGACTACGGATCAGAAGATTCCAGGTTCGAATCCTGGCAAGATCGAAGTTTTTTTTTATCTTTTTAATTTTAGATTTCATTGTAAACACACAAAATGAAATATATTGATATTACCTTTTTAAAAAGTTAAACTTTTTTTTTGTACTTAAAAAATATATTTTTACAAAAATGCTATACAGGTTGTCCGGGGGTAAAGTGCATTAACTTCGGGAAGTAATTCTACATGATATTATAAATAAAAAAGAAAAAAAACTTTTTTCGAAATTCCAACTTTAAGGGGTAGCTTTGTGGTAAAAAGATAAAATTAGACCGGCGTGTGCCAGATTTATTATTTTTCGCTGTTATGATACGGGCCAATCACAACCATGCACTGTTGCCACAATCGTACCCGGCAGCCTCTCAGCAAGTAAAATCGTACCTCACTCTAATGATTTTTTGTAGGTACGTCTTTTTGTATGGGAAAAAAATATTGGAATTTCGGAAAAAGTTGTTAATCTTTTTTACTCCTACCGTTATGTAGAATCACCTCCCGAAGTTAATTAATGCACTTTACCCCCGGACACTCTGTACACAAAAGATGGCAAATAGGTTAGCTAACTTATTTAAGAAAGAAGATGCCGATTCAACAGATAATTTCGACATCGAATAAATTGACATGAAATTGAATAAAGAAGAAAGAAACGATTTTTCATTTGCAAGACACGTGTACTTGTTTGTTTAGGTTTTACGTAATCAACTAACACGTCTTTTTTATAAATGAAACTCGAGTTTATATACTAAGATAACAAAAATATCATAGCCGGGCCAGGATTTTTATAAATTGTAACCTACAATTAAATTTAAAAGAAAAAATTCACTTTATTATACAATTTTGCAAATATATAATATAAACTAACTTAAGTACAGACATTGACACATATATAATTATGGTTGGGTGTTTATACAATACATAGCTACACTTACCTTAATACATTTACATATATCGTAGACCCTGTGCTTGTAGCTTGATTGTCACATGTTTCTTTCCTACCCATCCCTATATACCTGTCATTTAACCTTACCCACAATCAGTCGTCAATCGAAACTCGCCGAATGAACATCTCTAATAGTCCGCATGCCGCATCCGCAAACTTAATCTCGCATACTGCAAGTAAGATACCGCAACTGATAGTCATACGAGTGCATCAACAAACTCAGCCAAGATAGCAGAGAGTGCCACAAAGTTCCGCAGTAAGTCCTTTCTTTGCTTTTCTAGTGTACTTTCTTTTTACTTGTGCAGTGGTCTTTCATATATTTCAAAACACATACAAGGTTCTTCGATATCCGCAGACACATCAATCACACATCAACATATGTATAAATATTTAATAATAAGTGGAGAAAGAGAAGACATATTAGACGGGGACAGAGCATCAGATCATCATCAGATGGCAGGTAGAGGGGTGCGGGGAGAGTAGGGGTTACATGGGGAGAAAGGGAACAGCTTTAAAATTAGATTTTTTGATAATTCCCCTTGTTTATTTAAAATAAAACCATTCAATTAATATTTCTTTCATTATTTTTAACGCCTCCAAGTTATTAAGGCGAGAGCCTATTCCATTTTTATGTAGGACTTGCACCTGTATTCTTAACAAAAGAATGCTATCAGTTAGAATAAGTTAGGTGTTCGGCAAATTCTGAAAATTCTGAAAATTCTGTATGTGTTGAATACCCGACCTATTATTTTAACCTAGTCTTTACATTTATCGCTGTTTTTCCTACATATCGTCGCATTAAGTCGTAGACTGCGTAACTCCAAATTTTTCTAAAATACGTTTTAATGACATCTGGTGGTAAAATTAGTCCCTCATCGTCTAGTAAAATACGCAAATTAAAAAAAAAACTTATTAGATAAACACAAATTAGGAAACTGCGTAACACCATAGTGCCATTTTTACTCGCGAATATTTCGAAACTCCTTAATTCCATATATTTTATTTTATTTACCATTTCAGGTCTAATTATTCTTATTATTATCAAAATTATTCGTAGTATCAGTATTGTGCTGTTATGCTTTGTTTATTAAGTACTATTATATTATTTATCCTGTTATTCTTACATACTGAGACTAAATATAAAAGTCAATTAGGATGTTATGGAGTTATTCATAAAATAAATATCGCAGTTCTGTATTGTTGTTTTTTTTTTTTTTTTTAATGTAAAATTCCTATCTCCCAAACTGTTCGCAGAAAAGTACGTAGATATCTTTGTAAATATTAGTCCATTCTCGGTTTTTATGTAAACTTCCTAACTCCGATTTGAAATAGAAAGCCTTAACTTATAAAAGTTAAATGATTAAATAAAAACAATTACCCGTCTTTAATTTTTTTTTCACTACGGAGTTTTTTGTACCTCCTGTAAAATTTGACATATGGTGGTTACGCATTCTACGAATTAATGCGACGATATGTATAATATACATATATACGGCAATCGCTGCAAAATTCTGCGTAATTGGGAGCTAAAGTTATTACATACATACATGTATACATGTAAATGTCTGTAGATACTTCATTTAGTTTATATTACTATGGTTCTGAGGGAGGTTGGTTATAATTGAAACTATTCGACTATTATTTGTAAAATTGTACAATAAAGGGATTTAAAATTAAGTAATTTTTCGTTTAAATTGTAATTTCCAGCCGCAATTCGACAATACATTCAAAATTGTTAAGAGACCAACCTAATTTAAAAAACAAAAAATATTTCATTTTCAAGACGCGTATATTAGATTGGTGACATGTTTTGTAACCAACTTAAGATAGTTTTTCTGATAAATAAAACCAGAATACATATTGAGAACACAATGAGATCGCAGACGACCAGGGTTTTCAAGCCACGGTTGCGTTCTTAGCTTCCCGTTTGTCATCTGTCCGGGGAAAACAAACAAACTTCTAGCAGCATCCCGACAGAATCTTCTGCAGTAAAAGCAATTTATACTGAGAGACAAAGATTGTTTCCCAAGAAGAGGGAAACGAATGAGATGTTTCTAGGCAAACTTTCCCGGACGGCCAAAGTGTGTGGTTTTATGTCCTGGTAATTGCAATAATTCATACGGAACTTGCGTTGCGAAAATTGCGAAATGAAAGTTAGAAGAGTATTGTTGATGACGTCTATTAAAATGCAGAACAAAAAGGGTTAAAGTTGTTATTACACGTAAATCATACGTAATCTAATTTTTTGTTTAATAGGATGAGAAACACAAAATTGTAACCTTGCAAAAAATTAATTCCATACCGAAGTTAAAGTTAGGTTGAGACGTTTTTTTACGAAAATGAGTTATGGGAGGGGATGTTTTAAAGATTTTTTGTTGAAGGGTTGTCCCTCGAAACGAAGTACGACCATCTTAAAAGTTCGAATATAGAATGTCTTCACAGAATTTGTCAGTCAAAGATGTCAGATTCAGCAATTTATTTAGTAAAGAATTTTGAATGAGCACTGTGGACAGCTTAGACGTTCATACGTTACAAAAGAAAGCAGTCTTACCTAATATTTTAATCTAAATATTTTACAAAATCTTTCTCCGTTAAGTCAAGTTAAAAATTGTTTTATCCGACCACTGACTTCAGACAGGTTAAAACTCCTTCAGGGGTTACTCCGAAAATTACATTACATTAGGCACTGCTTATAAATATTTATTTTAATGGTAGAAATTTGAAGAAAAACTTGATTCTGAAAAGATACAAAGAAGCCCGGGGAGTACATGGCCCAATCAAGTGAAACAAATACTTGAGCAGGGTCATGTCAAGAGTCGGAATAACAGAAAAGTATTTGTGAGACGGTGGTCTAGATTAAAGAAGGAAGTATGTGCCAAAACAAAAATGTGTAGCTTATAGATGTAGCTATCTGTAATGAAGTAAGTGAAGTTAGTTTTCTTCATATTATGCTTGTTGGGAGGCGATTATCAAAGGTAGTGGAAGTAGCAAAAAACATATGAATAACTTCTCATCTTCCTGCTTATTACGTAACCAGATGCAACTGTTGCATTAATGTATATTGTCAAAGCATAGTGTTTCATTAAAGGTTCGTAATTTGTCAAGACTCATGTGTAATTCTGCAAGCATTAGAAGCTTACGCGAACCGATTTAATAAATTCCTGTTACAAAGCTATTTAAATTTTACGGTTAGCTTTTCCGAGTAGTGTGTTTACGCCGCGCAAAGAGGAAATTGTTAATTTGGCGACATTTAGGTAGTAAAATAAAACGTTAATTTATTATAAAATTTTACAACCAACTTCTAAGATAATGTTCAGTGCTGTCATTTTGGGAGTTTATTTCGTAGGGTTTTCAGAAACCCTTGTTTTAAAATAAATTCTGTAATCCTCGTTAAATATGTTTTTGAATTGTTGGAAATTAATTAGTATTTCTGAGAAGAAGTTCCTATGTTTATACATACATTTAAGAACATAATGCGTAAGCTCCCATGAAGGCGAGTAATCCAACGAATCCATGTAGTAGTGGTATGGTGGGGTGCTATTTTTTTCATGTGAGGATCTGTATCTTGAATGTTAAGGGCCATTAACCAGCCAGCGGCCGAGAACTTATATTTCGTCGAAAAATGTTCTTACGGTCGTACAGGGCGGTTGCAATGAGAAAGATTAATTATCCACGGTACCAGCTTTTTAAAAATAATAACTCAATATCGATTTTATTTTATTCAAAATGTGCTTTAATTTATACCTACATTCAAAAATGCTGAAAGGTGTGATGATAAAACTATTAAAATTATGTACTTTTTGTAATTATTTTTTGATCATAAGTATTTATAATTTTTCAATAATGTCTAAGCAAAATAAGAATTTAAAAACAATCTACAATATATTATACTTTTGAATGTAGCTATAACTTTGTGGTAATCCATTATAGATAAATGAAAAAATGTTACTTTGTTTGAACCACTTGTATATTTGTTTGAAGCCGACAGGTTTCGGAACGACCGTTCCTTCCTCGGGGGAAACATATACTGACAGTTACAAGATAGTGGGTGGGTACAATATATTATTACAACGCGTTGTGCAAATTATTACAAAAAAGGTGGAGATGTGGCTAGGGATTATTTAAGAGTGGGGTGGGGGAACATATCCATGATTGGGCTATAAGATAAATTTTTTTGATTGTTTATAATGCATTCATAATTTTTAAGGGATTTTTTTTATTTCCAAGGCTTATAAGTTATCTAAGCGTTTTCCTTTATGGTTGATATGAATAATATTTATCCCCGTATTTTTTTCAAAAAATACGGGTGAATGCGTTACGAAAAGTGTGATGCGAACGGTAATTAATCGATGCGAACGGTGATCGATGCGAACGGTGATCGATGCGAACGGTTAATCGATGCGAACAGTAATCAATATCATTAAAAAAGGAAACGGAGCAACTTTTACCCAGCGAAAAAAAGACGCATGAGTGTGTACTACTGTGCGAAATGCAGGAAACCATATTGTCTGGAATTTCAATGTCAATGTCACCCCAATGTCATATGTTCTTTTATAAGTTACTTCGGTTACATTGTATAGTTTTACTTCGGTCGTGTGGTCTGAAGCACACACGTTTTTTTGGATAACCAACACGCCTGCCATATGTCACCCCAAGCGGTTCGCTACGTTTGGTGACTTAGCAGGGATGCCCGGGTTTATGGGTTGAGGTTTATCTAGGTCGGATGATGCATTTGCCCACCTACTGCGTGGCGGGCAGGATCGGGAGAGACATGTTGAGGAGACCTTTGACATCTCCAGTCGAACTCAATGGACTCATTGCCTTGCACCGCAGGTAGGGATGGATTCATGCATCCGTTACTCCTGGATACTTTAACCGCCATATTCCTACCTACCTCTCATTCCCTTTTCCTTCCCAGAACATCCACTACTTCCTTTTCACACAACACCTCCAAAGATCCAGCACTCCAGTGTGGAACTATTAAAAAAATGGTTGTTGATAGAGTGTTATCTGGATTCAATTCCTAATTGCGACCGTTACCTTTTTAGTGTCTTTTTCTATTTTACATATCGTTGAGATTTGTTGATATTACCTATGTAACTTCTTTTTCAATGATTATAAATATCAGAGTGATGTGTGTACGCTTCAAAAGTTATTACAATAAGTTGAATAATTAAAACACTGTGATATTTAAAATAATATTTTATTTTATGGAGCTATTTTGGCTGGTGTATTTAATTTTGTACAAGAGGCGACTGAGCGAGTAGAGGGCAAGACGGGCAAACAACACCATCGGGTACAGAGGGTAAATGGGAAAGGGAAGAGCTAGGGAAAGAGAACTAAAGCAAGCGAACGGCGCTGGTTTTTCCCTCTAACGAGAAACTAAATTACACAACGGTGAAGGTAGGGTTAATGAAATTCGTTAAAGACATTATGCAATTAAAAACGGGATAGCTTTTTAAATACAAAATGATTTATTCAGGGCGGTCGTAAAGGAAAAACAATACTAGCAACAGGAAAGAGAGGCTTTGTAGGGGGATGAAAACTGACAAAGATATTGTCCTAATTTGATAGCCCATAATTCATTCTCAGGGCTAGAAATAATTAATCAAAAACAATTGTTTTTAAGTACTTTTGTAAATTTGAAAACCATGAAAATAGTTAAATATTGAAACAATATATCTATTATTATTATTTATAATAAGCATTAGAAAACTTACACCATAATTTTAAAAGAAAAATTAAAATCGACCCCTTTTGGTATAGGTCGGCTCGTATATCCAACGAACTACTGCACACAAGATACCTCGAGGAAAATAATTTCCCTTAGGGCCTGTGTCATCTTAAAAGATGCTGAGAGGAGGGTCTTTTTGAGGAGAGGAAGGATAGCACTTGGGTCTTGAAGAGACCCATGTTGTGGGAACGAGGAAACACAGATGCCACCAAATCTTTACACAAGGAAACTGGAAGTTCATAAGAAGGCAGTTTGTTGGCAATTCTTCGGTGCCAAAATCGGTCAAAGGCCTTGAAAATGTCCAGTGCAACCGTTTGGGTCTCACCGAAACGTTCCAGGCACCGCCCCCAAACATGCGTCACATACGCAAGAACATACGCAAGAACAGAGCGCCCTTGAGGTGATTCAAAAACGGCGCTATGTAAATCGTCCAAATATTATTATTATTTTTATTATTTATCACCGTTCCGCCAGAATCCGTATTGGCGGTCGTTAAAATTTTTGTTCTTCTCGAGGTATATGAGCAGTTCGTCGTTGATCACAAGTTCCACTATCTTGGTTAGAACTGATGTGATCACTATAGGACGGTAGTTGGCCGGGTTGGAGCGAATTTTAAACTTTATTTTTGACAATCTCGTATTTCAAATTTCAGAATTAGCAATAGGATTTTTTTCAATTTTTTTTATTTATTTAAGCAACTATATAAAATAATTCTATAAGTATACAAAATACAATGGTTATGTTAGGTAAAGATATTGTATTTCTTAGTCCTCCTCACTAGTAGTCACTAGGGGTTCCTGTGCCGAGGCGGACTAAAATTGTTTAATTATAGTATACTTTCGACTAAATTATTGGCAGCTGTCTTTTTCATTGGAAACAAGTATTCGAAGAACTCATTTGTAACCTAGATAGTCTCTCAGATAAATATATCCAATTTTATTTATATGATATACATATTTATTGAAATTTGAATTGACAAAAATGACGTTTAAATAATAGGTCTCAGTAGCCGAATTAGTAAAGGCGTTTGTCCCGGTAAGACGAGGGGTTCTGGGTTCGAGTGCCAGTTGCGATAGTTATCTTTTTATTTTTCCGTGCCTTGTTCTCTTTCATATGTTCACATCGATGAAATAACAAGTGATGCATTGAGAATTCTTGGTTTTATTTTGAGAATGGGTGAAAATTTTAAAAGTGTATCAACATTAAAAATGTTATCGTATCGCTCGTTAGTACGAAGCAAATTAGAGTACAATTCCACCATTTGGTCACTATATTACAAAGTCCATTCTCAATTTTTGGTAAAGGTACAAAAAAAAATCCTTCGGTATATTATTTTTAAAATGAAAATTCCAATCGAACTTATAAATTATAATAACTTACGCGCAGAAACCAGACTCCTTAAATTATCAGATAGAAGAGTGTTAATTGATTTGTTATTTTTATTAAAAATTATCAAATCTTAAGTTGACTGCCTTAATTTGTTAGATCTAATCTGTATTAATATACCTGCCAGACAAACTCGCAATACAGATATTTTCAATTTTAACAATACCCTCAAGACTAACTATTCTATTAATTCACCAATCCCTAGAATGCATAGCCTTGCAAATAAACATTGTGAATCTATAGATATATTTGGTGTTAACAGTTTTGCAATTTTCAAGAAACAACTCATCTCTATTTTATCTGCTAATAATTAACTTTTTTTATTTTTGTTCTTTTTATAAAACCTCCTGTCATTTAAAAGCTTACCAGTAATTTATATGTTTATTTTATTTTATTTTGCTGTTCTATTTAGTTCTGTTTTATCATCCTACATTATTATACACATATAATTGTTTGTTTATACCTACTAACTAGCTTTTACACATTGCACTTTATTGTATTTCAGGTCTTATTACTAATTTTTTCTTATTACTCATACTATATCATTTCTTTTATGATGTTTAAATTTTTTTATGTTTTTAATTTCTGTTATGATATTCTATACCTTGTGATGATGATTGCTTTATTATTTATTCTGTTTTATTGGTTTAGTAATATATGAGTACATAATTATTATACTTTTTCTTCTATGCTTGTAAAAGCCCACTAGGGCGTAAATAAATATAAATAAATAAATAAATATTTTCATTTAAATTATTAATGTTATCTTCTTCTTCAATGATATGTTGCATTGATGGGAATAATCTTCAATAGTTATAAAAAGAGAGTTATTCTAATTTTGGTTTTAAATCGAGTGCGGTTCACATGCGGTAAAAAGTTTACCAAAAACAATCTCAACCAATAAGAGTCTTTAAAAGTGTGGTCATAATCAAGCGGCCGATGAGCGCAGACCTAGCGTCATTTCCGTTTCCTATCTCAGCCAATATAATCAAAGCGGCCAATAAGCACAGTAAGATGCTTCACAGGTGCCGTGATGCGTCATTTCGGTTTCATCCGAATTCCTAATCAGAACGAGGTTAAAGAAGTTTCACTTCAAAATGTTAAATAATTAATTATTATCAGCGGTTAACTTTACAAGACAGAAATTTAGATATATTATAGGAACAGAAACAGTCTCATCAGTAAATTTAGCATGACTTTGAATGATGACTTTCTAGAGCGGAGTAGTGAGAAGACACGCTCCTGGAATATTTGAAGAGTTTCTCTGCGCTTAGAGTCTTTCCGAAGCTAATTAGTTTTCATTGTTTCACAACACGCCATTATTGAACGCTACAGAACAAGACGCGGTATGAATGTCTAATTTTATTTATTCCCACGTAGATGGACGCCAATACCATATACAATTGACGTATTGCATGATGTTAATTTTAAGAGCATTTTCTAGTGCCTAATCTTAAAGGTGCAATTTTATTGCCATCTTTGAAACTAGGAAAAAAAACATATATTGAAAAACAAAATAAAAATATATGTCTATTATTTTGAAGTTTTCTAATCAAGAAGAAAATACCATTAATTACCAATATCGATCGCCCAGTTGATTAGTCAGACATCTCCAAATACTAAGTTATGAGTAATTAGGAAAGCAATATTCAAATACGCTATAAAATAACACCGGGAGGCTTAACGGTTCGATACATTAATATGATATTATAAAATATCCTCGCAGTGACCAACAAAACATCATAAATTTAGATGAATTCGCTATAAGTTTTTCTGCATCATACTTTTTCCGGTGGCGTTTGAGTAATCTGAGTATTGTACCAGATAGAGGGTTTACGTTTACGTGTAACTGCATACTTAACTCTTATTTCGATTTAATGGAGAAGTCATCAACTGGACGATATTGAGCTTATGTATAGGTATTTTTGGAACAGCTATATTTTTTCCGACTCCAGGCAGGATTTTGTGTAAAATTTCACCACCGATTTTTTTTTTCCATTTCATTAAACAATAATTATCAGTCATAAATGTAAGGGGAGAAAATCGAAAAAAATCGAAAAATCGTAACTGCATCCAAAATGTACGTATTTGAATAACTGGACGAAGGTATATATTTCAAGATAATTTGCGAAAACCACATGACAAACTGTTATTATTATTAGGCTTATAATGTTAAATTACTTGTTTTGTAAACAGTAGACATCGCGTAAAAAAAGTATGTTTCCAATTTTCTCTTGTTTTATAAATCATAACCTTTACATAAAATTTCCTAAAATCATTGAATATTTAAGTAGGTACTTAATACCTACCTACTTAAATTTATCGTAAAAAATTTGTTAAAAGAAACATCACTATCACAATGAAGTTTTTTTTTAAAGTTTCTTCATTTCGGTAGGTACCATAATATTGATTATTCCGATATGACAGCTCGTAGTGGGAAACAAGATCATGAGAACTATGGAGGGATAAAATCCAACACGGCCGTCATCTTAAACATGTAACCGGAACGTAATAAACAAATTTACAAACTTATGAAATGTCAAATGGTCGAGTTAAAAGGACTTCGCTCCGTTTAACCAAACACATAACGCGCGATATAAAACTAGTGGTTTAATTTAGATTCGTTATTTTGTTCGAGTTGTTATAGATCAAAAAAATAAAATTACTTCACAACACGATTATCAGTGTCATGAATATCATAAGCATGTTTTCATGTCATATTCCAACAATCAACAACCCAAACAAACAATGAAAGCACCTATCTATTTTCCAGTTATTGCATATTACACACAATGTAGTTCTAAGCTAATTCCAATAACAACCGCACATCCAAAATAAACAACTATACACATTTCCCAAAACATGCAAATACTAATACCTAACATGATTTTGATTTCCATTGTCTGCACAAATAATAATTGATTGTAGATTCCTATTCATGTTTTTTACTATAGTTATCTAACTGTAAAATTTCACAGTTTTTATAGTTTTCGTTCTAGAAAATATATTTTTTTGCAAACCTTAAATAACCGCTTTTTGGACATAAAATGGTTTGCAATCTTCGTGAAATAACTACATTTTGGTCTTAAAATGGCTTTAATCCTTCGTTAAATAACCGCTTTTTGGAATTTAAATGGTTTCAATACTTCGTTAAATGAAATGGTTTCAATACTTCGTTAAAGGTCTTAAAATGGTTTTAATCCTTCGTTAAATAACCGCTTTTTGGTCTTAAAATGGTTTCAATCCTTCGTTAAATGACCGCTTTTTGGTGTTAAAATTATCTCAATCCTTCATTAAATAACCGCTTTTTATTCTTAAAATGGTGTCAATCCTTCGTTAAATAACCGCTTTTTGGTCTTAAAGTGGTCTAAATCCTTCGTTAAATAACCGCTTAATTTCTTGTAAAAGCAGTGCTTGTGTTTTATTTATTTATGAGCCCTGGCTTAAATAATTTAGCTTCACTCCATATATAACTACGGTTTTATGATATTAAAAATACTAATTTCGGTTATGATTCCATCTATCTGTCAATAACTCCTCAGGTTAGATTTGATTAGCTTTGAGTGTCACAAACAAGTTGGTACACGAAGACAACGGGTTTAGATAGATTCATAGCCCATTTTGGACTTGAAACTTTGTGGGGCGATTTTCGGGCTTTTACAGTAACATAAACAATGATACCATATTATAATCACATGAATAATTTTAGTATAAAAAAACTAGAAAACGCATGTATTGTACAAAAGTGTTTTATAAACCTTGCGTTTAAAACATCTAATAATTACTCTTAAACATCTTAATTGGCACAGCGTTTGGCGTACTCTGATATATCCACTTACAAACATGGATATATAAATTATTATATAGTTAAATAGTTATGCAGATATGCAAGCTCCATGTTGGATAATATTCTATTATCAACGGCCTTTGTGGACCATTATGTATGCCCCATCCATTGTGGCTCTGATATAGAACAAGGCTGGACTCCTGAGCTGGGCCACCAAACTGTGGTATCGCGACCTATTTTAAAGAAAATTAAGCTTTTGTGACCCACATAGTTGCAATAAAGAGAGAGGCACAGTTCAATTCATTATATATACCTAGACTTGCTTGTTTGGTTTTGACATTCAAAAATAATGAAATGTTAAAAAAAACAACTGATTACTTGCAGTATTCCCAATAAGAGTTCATACAAACACGGATGCATAACTTGTTTAACTTTTAACTGTTGACGTGATTTTTTTACATAATCTCTGATGTGGGGCCTGGGCGCCCCCTTACTTTAAATGTTTATATATTAGATCCATGAAAATTTTGAGTTCCAAATTATTATTTATTGGAAAATTAAAATATATTTAAATTAAAGAAAAAAAAAACTTTTTTATTGAAGTAATTTATATTTGACAATTTGGACATAATGTAATAATTTTTGGCAAAAATCACTCGAGATCAGAAATCAGTCTGTATAAAAACAATGAACTCACTTTTATTATTATATTTCACTAGTGTCTCGAATAAACTATATATATAAAACTTTAGTAATTTCGATGGGTCAGAGAGGCCCGCAAAAAAAATTGAAATGAATTTACTTACAGAAATTTAACTTTAAAAATTTAAAACTTAAGGCTCTGGCGTCACTAAATTTGAAGCTACTGGAAGCGGCGTGGCGCGCGGTGCAGGGGAGTATTTCGATATTATTATTATTGCTAGGCCGGAGCAGCCCCCACGTCAGCAGTTAAAGGTTAAAGCCGGTTTCAAACTTGATATTCGACTTAATAAAAAAAAAATCGATGACTTATATTATATTTTGGAAGCCCATTAAATATAAGTGAAGCCTGATGAAATTTGGAATCGAGGAGTCTGAAATTTTACAATATTGCACTATTTCAAATATTTACACGAAGACATTTGGAAAGGTTACCTAAATCAAACGTAAGCACCGTCATTATGTTTATGTTTTCCTAGGCGTGGGAATGACTGCCACATAATCTCCACTCCCCGAGTTGGGAAATGTATTTCATTAGACTTCCAAATGGCTGCATTCAAGCACAATAAAGGAGGAAACGTAATAAAAATAGCAAAAAGTGCTACTTTAGAAGCTTGAAGCTTTAATGGCGAACTATAACTTCACGTGCATCTGTCAAGAAAGGAAATTTAACGGAACAGAGCGCGCTAACAAGTTGATTGCCTACTTACTTGGGGCCAGGGTTACAAATTTTAGTCGGTGTGATATCCTAGATATTAGTTGAGCTTACCCATAGACGGCACACGGATTGAGACTATAATAAATACTATTGCAATATCAAGGAGGAGGTCCAGAATAATTTCTACCAGGTAAAATAATCAGAGTTTATTTTTTATCTACAACAAATAGTGTTTTGTCGACTCCGCAGTTTTTATTTAACGAGTTCGTGAGAAAAATCCGGATTAACAACAAAATGGCACAGCCGTTTTAAATAATCTACGAAGCAATCCGTGGCAGTGTAGTAACTAATCCGGAGTTACAACAGTCAAGTTCTGGTTTTAAAATTCACTTAAAAATAGTTTCGTTTAAATGTCGATTTCTTGGGTTTATATTTAAATGCACATGCATAAGATATTATTAAAAAATATTTTCATAGATTTCTTAGTAAATTAACGTGGGAACAGTCAATTAAAAAATAATATGTATGAAATAACATCACTTTTTCGAGACGGGAATCATACGTGTCAGTCTGCCAAAATGCGACGTTGCCAGTCTATCGTAGCTCAGTTAGACATTTTTTGTTAGTAAGAATTCAAAACAGAGCTTTTAAAGTCTTTATTCAATATGTGGTTAAAACATCGTTAACGGTAGAGATATGGAACCTTTTTTTAAATTTATTAGTGTAAGGCAGTAAGAGTACAATATAAAGGGTTTTTAACGACAAAAATGAAAATGTCATATTCCTGTAAGTTATACAAATATAAAATTTAAAAAAATAATTTATGGGTGGTGAAAATGAATAATAAAAATACCATAATTGGATGAATGGTAGGTAGTCAGTATGGTTTATTATTCGTTTAATGCCTTTCACGATTTTGCATATTTTTTTTATTCGTGTCGAAGACGTGTGAATAACTAAACGACAGTCCAAAAACGATGCGCTCATGCGCACACTCCCTTCGGGACCAAATTGGTGCAGTAATACGTTAGACTGAAGGCCAACATTTAAGAAGACGTGGTCTTCACTCTCAAAGGAGGCAACTAAAACCTTCTAGCCTTGCGCTTTTCGTAACACATATAGTATTACTAAGAATCCATTAACGAGGTGAAGCCATATTATGTAGATAACCTACAACCTTACAAAAATGTATTACTTACTAAAAGTGACGCAGATGTAATGAAATAAAAACGTTATTATACCTATCATAATAAATTATATTTTTTTATTGGTTCTATGGCAAAGTTTGTACATGATCAAGTATAAAGCATACCATAAGATCAAATTAAATAAATTCACATGTCTCACGAGAGTTTCCTGTTCTGAGGCTGCCTGTAATTGTTTATATTTATCTATTTAGTTTCTGGTTGTCTTTACAATGTCTACATTTTCACTCTGTTCTCTTAGTGATTTTTTTGAACTATAATTTTAAGTACCTATGTATATACATTAATTTCTGTTATCTTTTTTTGATTTGGCAGAGCATTTTATAGTTTCCTAGCATGATTTTGATATTTGTTTGTTAAAAAGATGCATTCAAACTGGGAATAACCAGTAAATTTTGGCTTATTGTCCCAGATTAATATTTATCTTGGAGAGTGGAGAATAAAGATACGTTTTACATTTATATAAAACATTTTTTTAATAAAGTTTTTATATTTTGAAAACTTGAAAATTTTAAAATATTTCGTTTTTCGGAATTCTAACCGGAACTTGTAGAATTATCTTTAGTACTCCTTTTTGGGTTTTGTTGATCCACTCTTTATGACCAAGGCAGACTCTTGTCGAGTTGTCCCGTACTTAATTGGTGATTGACACAAAGCATAGTATATTTTCTAAACATAGTTATGTTGATATTATAGTATTAATATTAACAGAATAAAACAAACTAACTTATTCTGGGCTTTTATATTAATTGATTCTAAAACAACACATACTCAAAAAGAGTCATCAAAAGAGACCCTGGGGAACACCGACTAAAATGATTATATTTTGCAACAATACTAGAATACTGGGGTTTGCAATTTTGGACTGATAAATATTTTCCACGTTTTCCTCCAGTTGAGCCAAACTACATGCATTCCCCAGACAGTGCCGACATCAGCTTACTGTTTTAAATTTGAAAACGTGTCAGAAATACTAATTTTATAAGTTCAGCAAAATTTGCAAGTCATTTAAGGTAGGTACATATTTTTACTGTAAATGTAAGAAACGATAGTTTTATTAGTGGAACCTAAAAAATTAAGCATACATTTCGAAATTATTTTAATGTACACCTCCGGATAATATTAAAATTTTGAATTCCAAAGCTACCTGTTATACGGAGGAGAAAAATATTTGAAAAATAAATTGTTAATCTTACAAGGAGTCAAAACAGAAAAAAATACAGGAAATGAGTTTTCAAAGCACGGAAAACAAATATTATTCCGATGGAATTTTGAGGTCCAAAGTAAGGAGTCGTTATATTTTTTGAAGCGAAAAGCGGACGCAATGGCAAATCAATCATACTAAAATAACATTTATTATTCTGATCCAAATAAATTTCTTAAGCAAATGATGTTGGAATTTGGAATTGAGTAAAGCATATTTATTTAGTACCAATCTACTTAATATGCCGAAAAAAATGAATATCAAAACAATCTTAGGACGAACGGTTTAACAGAATTTGAACAAGTCCTCAAATTTTTCAATATTTACAAACTCACTTTATGGAGTCATTTTTAAACATATATACAAATTGCTTTTTATGTGTTACTTTAAAAGCTCGTAAATTGGTAAAGGATTTACTATAAAATCTTAAGATTTTACAGTACCATATACATTACTAATTTAATCAAAATTATCAACACGTTTCAAAACAAATGGATCAGGATAAATATGATTTAATAAAAATAACAAAATACAAACAAGTATAAACAACTAAATACCAAAAACAATACAAATAGGAGTGAATAAATAAAACCAATAAAATAAAATAAGGTCATCAAAATTCAAAGTAATCAAGTTCCGTGAAAATATATTATATAGTATTCAAGTTATCTGTTTTTTTTTATTTTTTTTTTTTTATTAGTATCTATAGCAAAATTTGAGCAATGTATTTATTAATTATATTATATTAAGGTATTATAAAGTACTTTTTTTTCACAGTCGTCCTCACTAGGGTTATCCAAACACTGTGAAATAACCAGCCAATGATAAAATAAATAAAAATATTTGAATTTTAGCATTGGAATTTGATACATTGTTCTAATTCCGTGGTTCTCGCGTTATGTACACTCACAATCATGACCAAATACAAATGTAACACCTTTATTGGTTTTATGAAGGCTATTTCGCTGGGCTTATAAGACTGGAAACACCCAAACTATAAACCTATCAAGAAAAATGAACACTCCCCCTGTACATATTAATAAAACGAAATGCCTTGTTCAACTTCTAAACGTCTCATAAGGTTCCGTTACGACGGGCTATATGAGATAAAAGTTAAGATATTACGATATAAATGTAACAGGAGACGACAGGACGTTTTACGACGCTATAAATGCAATACCGACAAAACCAAGCAAAGCCAATAATAAAATATTGTGATATTTTAATCAAACACCGCAAAACTTTAATTAAGTGCATTGACCTTTAAAAGGTTAACATTTTAAAAAATCTCATCACATGGTTTCTTATTTTAACATTCTTAATGTTTGGGAAGACATGAATCTAAAAAGATTAGGACGTTTAAAGAGAAATTAAATATATCTGATGTTTTAGAAATTTCATTCTTTTGCACCATTCCTCTTGTCATGCAATGATGTGCTAGAACATCTTTTATGTCGTGTGGTATCTTACACGATTAGCTGTGGAATTCGAAGAGGAATGGATTATCAATTGAGTTACGCTGTATATTAACAATAAGTATTGCAAAATTTGATTAACGTCTAGTTTCTAAGCTAAATATATTTATTTTATTTTTTTTTCATAAGAAGCAATTACTTTGTGGTTAGACATTATATTATAAAATAAATAAAACACTTTGTATTTAACCACGAATTTATTAGACATTTTTATTTGTGATAAGATGTGTACTGTTGTCTCCCTCCCACTAATTGATTATTGTATTATTGTCTCCCTCCCACCAATTGATTATCCACTTAACCTCTGTCAAATACTTTGTCTCTATCTAATTATATTCTTTGGTCATTTTCTTTCTCCCTCTGTCACTCAACTAATATATAAGCCATAGCTCTCACTTAAAATTTAGTTATTATTATTTATATCCTGAAGAAGCTTGATGTAAGCGAAACCGGTCGATATATACCAAAATAAATTCGTGGTTAAATACAAAGTGTTTTATTTATTTTATAATAAATAATTGTTAATTAAAGTTTCCTTGTGTAATTTTTAATGGTGCATGAAAGTAGGTATGTAAGTTTCATGCGTCCGCATAAAGATATATGCATCTGAAGAAATTAACTTATATATATTTTGTAGTAGCATATTTAGGTATTAAGTTTGGTGCGGAGTCAATACGCCACCAGTATACTTCACTTAACGTGTTTTAGGGAATAAAAATCATATTAGATTGATGATACTATACTTTGTACCCATAGAAACAAATCTTGTTTTGGCCAAGTAAGTGCCCCAGTGGAATCTCCCCGAGTCCAACCGAGGAAGAAGTGAAATGAAATTGGAGCGGAATAAAAAGGCCTAAGAACTAGTGAAAGATGGCAAGGGAAAATTATTCGATGGAGGTCTTGTGGAAGTTGTTAAATACTACCCGGTAAACAATGACAGACTTACTAAAAAACCCTGTGAAAATTTTATTCAATTGACAAACGGCCGCGGATGTGAAAAAATTACTAATTAAAAAAATGTTCTTGGAAAGAAATACACACTGTTTACACAGCGTGAGAGGGTAGTTTATCTCTGTTTTAGTAATGATGTCTGAATGAAATTTGGAATTTTCCAAAGTATTTTGAATGTTCTATATATTTATTATTTTTGAAGGTGTTGTAAAAACAAATACAATTTATAAAAACTAGATAAAATTACCTTTTAGATTTTTGTTTTTGAAATACACTTTATTTAAAAACAACAGCCAAATTTTAAGATTCAAACACGGAAAAATATGTAAAAAAATTCTTACCAAAACATTTTTGATGAAAGTGTACAGAAATTTATAAAAAACTAAAATTTAAAAAATACAGTCCTTTTATTTAATGAATTTGGAATGAAACTGTCACCTCACTTTTTCCTCGTACATACAATAAAAAAATTAATAAAATATTTTCAAAGTTATTTTTGTTGCCAAAAAAATATTTAAAAATCCGACATTTAAACAGATTTCTTGCACCACTAAAGACGTCAATTTCTTTGATAAGTTTATCACCACATGTATAAGATATAAATATTGAAAAAAACACCATTTTTATGAAATTCTCATAAAATAAATATGCTTAAATGTAAATTTGAATTTTTATCTATCATATAAAATATTTTTTAACATTTCAACTTTGAAAGTACAATTATTGTTAATATAACTTCACTAAAACTTATGAAAAACCACAAAACACGTTAAATATATTAATTATAGGAATATAAGAGTGAATTAGTCATATTAATAGAAATTACAATCACATTTGTAATATTACAAAACACATCGCCAGAGCCAAAAAATCTTTCGCTGTTCAATATGTTTTCATTGCGAACGACGAATGCGCTGGCGCATCCACCTAGCGGCTATGAATGAAGACAAACAATTTAATATGTACATTATGAAAAATTGCATTCACGCCAGATTTACAATGCGTTTTAAAGTGACAAACCTGATAAGTAATATTTCGTGTTTTAGTGTAAATTTATTTTAGTCATGTTGCCGCAGAAACACAGGTTATCGGTCGTGCTGTGGTTTTTTTTTAGTAAGGCTGTGAGTATATTGGAAGAAGAATATTGCTTTCGTTCAGCGAAAAAATGGGGATTTTTCACATAATATTACGTAGGTACCTACGTGCGCGCTCATCAGATGGACCTAGCTAATAGCGGAGGTAAGCTATGTTGATAAATACATAAATTTGAATGCATCCAAGCCCAGTAAAACTTTCGTCTCTGCTTACGAGCTGGAGAACATAGAAACCACTTTGCGTTAACGATACTTATACAAACTTTATTTGGCGAGTTAATAGTAAACGATGGAATGCGTAGCGAGAGAATATGTAGGTATCTATGGATTGATCAAAAGAAAGTCGAATCACTTTGACTCAAATTTCAGTTCGTTTGAAAACATCTTTTTACCAAAAACGTATGCGGCATCTGTAGATGTAAGGGGTTGTATTTCTTTTTATTACAGTTAACATTACACGAGGCTTTGGTCGATTTAGATTTCACTTAGCATTTCAAATATAGTGATTGCAAACAATTTTTTACAGAACACTCGAAGATTAGAATAGTCTGATAGAATACAAAATGCATTTTTTAACGTTATGTCATTCACTATTTTTTAACCTAATTTTGTTACACAATAAAGGGGGTAGTAAATGTGATACATAATGTATGTAGCTATTTCCGTTGCCTTCCTATTTTCATTGTTTGTTACAGTGCCAAGAACATTTCGTATATAATGCCGTTTGTTTGAAACCAAATTGCCCCCAAATAAATTGAAAACGGAATAAATTAACATTGACGATGTTACAACGACGTGACAACGATGTTTATTGAAATACAAGAATTCGGGGTGGATCTCTCAATATTAAAGCCCCAAGCTTTTGCAACAGCCATAATCGAAATCAGCGTTTCCTAACCTTTTTCAGCCACGGACCTCTAGGAAATCAAGCACAATTTTCAAGGAACCTTTAATAAAAAAACCAACAATAAATTTCAGGCCATTATATATTTTAGTATTTTTATTATAATAATTAACGTACAACAGCAACACCAACATTCACGTCATTAATTAACGGTTAATTAATGTGAAGGTTTGTGTTGCTTTTTTGCAGCTAAATTCGTGATATTCGGGATGATGTTACCACTAGTTGAAATCTCAAGTCAGAGTTCACTTGTATCTGTTTCTGTATTTTTTTAGAATATACAAGAGCACAGAATGATTTTTCACAGAGGTATGTGATTGAGAAAAGCAGTAAATATTTCAGTGCTTCTTCTGTCCTTATAATATTTCTTTACAATCACCCAAAACTAGAAAGAGAGGACTCTTTGAAATTACGTTTCAAAGCTGAATCACAAGATATTTCTTTTAATTGGTTTTCCTGTGCCGTTGTCAAGCCAATAATTACCTACAGTAACATCTGTGTTGAAAGGGTCTAATATCCAATTTTTATTTTAGTCGAGTATTGGAAAATAATCCCGAAATGAAGACGCGTAGCGATCACAAGACTTTTGGTGGCATGTATTTATTATTGTTAATTTATCCAGAGATGAGACAGTGGACCCCCCATACATATATTCGCGGACCCCCGGGTTGTCCATGAACCACAGGTTAAGAAACACTGATCTAAATAATGGTATTGTGTCCATTGGAGATTTTCAGACATTTTTATAAGGTTTAAACTCTAACTGCATATCATGCTCCATTTCATGTAGTTGCTTCTCGTACTAATTTTATTCAACATTAATTACATTTTTTCGCATCGTGTGAGGAATGAAACTTTCAACATACAAAATTTCAGTAACATTGGTTCTATCAAAGAGCAAAAATATGTGTAATTATTTAATATGCGTTAATCCTTAAATAATAATTGGGTAATTTGTATAGAGCAGCAGTTTTTTTTTAAATCACATCAATGACGCTGATCAATTAGGGATAGTTGCATCCTAAATCTCTTATTACGCAAATAGATTATTTATATATTTTTTTGTGTATCGTTTTAAGTAGATATGTAAAAGTCCATAAAGTGACAAAAATTAAATAAAATAATAATTGAGATTTGGCGTTGTCGCTCTTTCTACATAACATGATGATGTCTTTGCCCAAATCTCCTTCGTAAAAGGGGAAAAACCTCCATATAAAAGCTATTAGGGTTGAAATCAAGATGAGGGATGTACACTAGAAAGCCCGGAATAATTTAGTTCCCAATACATCAAGACATACGGAGGCTTTATGTTCAAAGGCAAAACCCCAGGCGTATGGATCGTAGGCAAAACAAAGAAGAAAAGTAATCATTCTACAGAGAGGACCGAAAGGCTTGTGATTTTACGATGGTTAAGTGTTTTTTTCATCTGAAATAAGTTTGAATTAAAGTGGATAGACCTATAAAAAATCGATCGATACAACACGACCATAAATGTATATTGTTTGCATAAATAAATTGTTTTTTTTTTTAAAGAAGACAAACATTTCCGGGTTACGAAAATCTGTTTGAAAATCTCCAACTACCACCACACTAAGCGGAAAATGTTGATTGTGTCGTAATGGAGGACTTAGCCAGCCGAGTTGTGGTGATAGTAGGAGATTTTCAAATATTGTCGGATTATTCTTAACCCGGGAATGTTTGTATTTATTTAAAAAGTAAGAAAAAGTATAATAATTAACGCTATTTACGAAAAATGTAATATATGTAAGTATCTTAAATTGTTCATAAGCAAGAACCCTTCTGTCAGGCGAAAGTGAAAGCCTCTTCTAAATTATTACATTTATATCTTGTTTTGTTCGTAGGGTTAAGCATTTCTTGTGTTTGTGTCACTTCTTGTATTTTTTAGGAAGTTTAGAATTTCTTCTTCAGAGGGTTTGTCTTTCTTTAAAAAAAAATAATAATATTGCACTGCAAAGTTTTTGAATTTCACACAATTTTATCACAAAATGCTGAAAAATTATTATTCCTAGAAAAGCACCACAAATAACCATCAAAAGTAAAAAAACATGATAGATTAAAATCTAGATGGTGACATTTTGGTTGAAAATGCAACATGAAACTAAAGCTAAATGCATAGTAAAAATAAGATTAATTGCGGAAAAACAAATGACAGAGTGAGGAATGGGAGTAGCATTAATATAAATGATTCCTGCTTCCCGAAAACGTCTGAGTGATATTATAAAGTTCGCATTTTCAGAACATTCATATATTTTGTCGAGGATTTTTGATAATTTATTGCGGAGAGTTATAAAAATTCGACGAACTTCACGAGCCTTAATAAAATAATCTCTATGAAACTTTCTTTGATAATTTAATCTAAAGCAGCCGAGAGCGGCAATGAATTGAAATAAATTTAAACGGATCAAAAGACGAAATATTGCAAAAGGGAGAAATGGTTGAGTGGAGACATGATGGGGTTTAAAAAAATGCAAGTGCTCCCAAACTTTAAGAAGCGACAAATTAACTTGAAGAAGATTTGAATTCAAGTAGACGAATACCAAGTTCATCATCAGAATTTTAATTCGCAAAGTTTATCCTTCAAACATTCGTATTTGCCGTACGTTACGTTTTTTCAAAATTGTGAATAAATAATATGCACGTTATATATCGTTCATGAATAATATTATGTCCAAAATCAGGTAGGTAAGTTGTTTTTTTTTATATTAGCTCTACATAGGAGGCCATGAGCTTATTCCACGCAACTGCACCCTGCTAAGTCACCAAACTTAGAGTACTACTTGGGGCGACGGCTCCCAAAGAGTCACATATGATGAGATTATTAAGCGTCGAAAATATTAAATTAATTTTAGTAATAGTTATATACTTTTTATAATTAAAATATAAAAAGGGTATCCGAATACCTACTGTTAAATGCCGAATGTTAAAAATAAAAACTAACATAAGCTCATAAAATTGTCCTTAAAATTTGGTAGGCACGGGACATGGGTATTACAAAAAAAGAATTAGTTATTTTCACACTTATATATTTTTTTATTAACACATAACTTTACATGAAATAAAAAAAAAAAACAAAACGAAATAAGATTTCATGTAGCGCGCAACCCCATTTTTCTGAGCCCAGTTTGCAGATTATCAGTAAAATACTGTCAAAAAGTTGATTAACTATTTAAGAAATTATAACACATTTAGTATTAACCATCTTAACGATATATAATAATGATTGAACAAATACTTTAATATTGAGCAATGCACCACTCAACACAAAAACAAAAAATAGATACCGTCAATGAATTAATATTGCATTGCCCTTTGTTCGCCGTTTTCAAAAAGAATGCACCACGTTGAAACGATCGTATTTACGACCCGTAAGGGCTCGTACATATAAACACGATGTCAATGCGAAGTCGTATCGTGTTTATGTGTACGAGCCCTAATACAATACCAGAATTTATAGGGTTTTTGTGATTAAAGAGAGGAACAATTGGAAGACAAACAACATGCGACTTGCGTGGAACCCGGCACCTGACCTTAGAATGTAATACACGAGTATTTTTTTGTCACAAACAACTGGCAACGACTAACGGATAACGGCTGAAGGCTGTAGCAACCTTTGACTATAGCCTCCGTGATCTTACAAAGGACATAGAGAAATTAAATCACAGCTTTGTGGGCTTAAATTAAAAGAGAACTTTATGAATGGCGAAGTTTACGGAAAGGCGCTTGTTCATTGTAGCTCCCCGTTTTAAAAGGTTTTATACTATTTGCAATAAATCAGTGATTTATTAAAGTTAGTTTTAGGGGAATGGCTGAGCGGCTTTTTTCATACAAAACTTAATTTTGCATTTGATGCAAAAACCAAACTGAAAAACATGTTTTTTTTATCAAAAAGGATTGCAAATATCTAGAATATCTATAGGTGACTAAGAAATCAAATTTTCATGATTTTAGAGGCAACTTTGGCATTTTTTATGATTTAATTATAATTATCAAAAAATATATTTTACCCTACATATTGAGTTTATACAAGTAAACAAAAATAAACAATTAAACATTATAAAAAAGTATTTCTTTATGTAGAAATTTTAATTAAAATAGACGACAAATTTAACAACGTAAGTTGGTCGTTTCTAATTTGTATGTACGCCCATAAAAAATCTTTTTTTATCGATTTTATTTTATATTTCATTCTTTTTCCATAGTAAATAAAGCTAAATTATTTTTGATAATATCTTTAACTCACAAATGATTGCCTCTAAAATCATGAAAATTCAATTACTTTAATGACCTATATTTTATAATTTAAAACACAAATAAATAGTAGGACACATCCTCACTAGATATTTGTATATACCTACCATTTGATATATATATATTTTTTTTTGGTTTTAGATTTTGGCCTCAAATCCAAAATTATTTTTATAATTATGAAAAGGGTCGGGAAGGCGTTCCACTTAAATGTTCTTTGACATGGCAGAATGACACTATTTTTAAACAAAATCACTACCGAGGCTTCTGGCACTCATATGGACCATCTGAGCATTATTATTTATAAAAGAATATCATTACCATACTTTAAATTTAAAACACATATTCAATTGCCTTACAAAGTGTTTTTTAAAACCTTAAATTCAAAAATTATAATTAAAATCATTCCTAAAATAATGTCAAATCTTACAAATTATAAGCATGCTGCTTAGGGTGTCCCAAGACATAAGGGAGAATTTTTTTTTCATGAATTTAAATACGCATACCCTCTTTTTTTTCCATTTGATCCCAATAACTCATATAATAAATATTATTTTGATCAAACACCGGCAACCCGTGCCGACTTGATGCCAAACATATGGTACAAAAATGTGAAATGAGTTAATACGGAAGGATTTTAAACTTTAATTTTTCTCGGATAAATAAAACTAAAAACTGCATAAATGTTCCATTATGTAGTATTTTATATTTAAAAATGGTTTATTGATTAAATTTTTGCTTCAAAGTTTGTTTTTTAGAGTCTTCCGGTGTTCCTGAACGCATCGTAATAATTTTTTTTTCGTAAGCCTTCTTCGATTTCAAAAAGCACAAGTCCTGGTAAGGTGCTTTAACTGCTAATAACATTGTAGCTGTGGCTTGACATTGGATGTTACTATGAACAAGCAAACGTCTAAAAGTGCCGCCTTATCCTTACCGGTAATATAATAATATGTTAAACGAATAAAGCGCCCTTGCCATCCATCGAGCATGGTGCATAGCACCTGGAGGCCGAATCGTAAATTTTCTCTCTACATATATATCCGCCTAAAAACATCACAGAGAGCTCTAACAACTCTCGATAATCATCTCGAAGTAGGTATTTTTGTTGTCGGTGCAGTACGGTAAAAGTCAAGCAAATCATGGATTTCGGAAGCGATTAGGTGCAATGTGAGATTTTCTCTGTAGCACCGAATTTTATCGGGATTAGCATTTTTCCAGTTATCTCTAAACTTTTTGAAGAGTGGGATGTCAGGGCTTGTAGTCAATTGATTGATTTTTAATTCAAACAAAGCTTTTAATACCAACTCATACACGTGATGGCGGAAAGCAAAAATAAGCATTTCTCTGTTAAGCTTTTGTTCAAGAAGCACACAAGCACCATTAAACTGACCTGTATTTGAAGCTGTTGTATCAAAACACAGAATTTGCCCTTTATCTTCCAGATTCCAGTCTACAATCGCATTTCATACAGCCTGCGCTTGTTCCTTCGTAGCACAGCAACTTTCCAATCATGGCACAGCAATAAGTTGTTCCTTATTCCCATATGATTTAACAGTTGGAAGATGTTCTTCTTTTGATTTTCGAGGATCTAAAGCAGGCAACAGTTTATTGTCCCAGTGAAGAGTCACATCATCTGGTACCTCGTTTTAAAAAAATAACTTTTATGGCCTTCACGCGCGCCTTTCGTTTTTCCTTTCGAATTTTTTGAGTTGAAGACTTACTTATTGGAAACTGATCAATATTATATCCAAGCGCCTCAATATTAGCTTCAAAAATGAAAACAGAATCTCTCATACTTAACTGGCACCTGTCTAGCGCAGCGACTAACTTTGGAGTAATGAAGTCTTTTCGCATCGACGTTTTACTGGTTTCAGGTTGAGTGTTTTGTAGCGGTTTTTTAAAACTTCTGAATATGTGAATCAGAAGATGAGTAGTTTTTTTGACGGTTCGTAAGAGGATGGTGAAGGAGTTGGCGCAGATAAATATTTGGTTCGCCGCTTTTCTTGCTCGATTGTTCTAAGTCGCGCTCTCTCCTCTTTATCTGTCAGTTTTTTGTCCACCCCCGCTAAGTAGCCAGGACGACCTGGCTCTCTCTGCCGCTGCAAGAAGATTATATCTCTATTCTTTCATTTATTTTTATTAATTTAAGGGCATCGTCGTGTGCAATGTCAAATAAATTATAAATTAGTTTTTTACAAACTTTTGACAACGTTGTTCAAATATGTCTTGCGTTTTCTGCGCATTTTTTTGCAAATCCCTCCAAACTTGCAAGTTTCAAGATACAAATTTCTTCACACAATTAGGTAAATATTTGGTTGGCATACGCGCCTTTTCCCAATAGTTAACACACTCGCGAATAGTGAGATTAGCACTTTCATTGACAGTTAAATTCACTTCTCGGATAATGTAGAACAAAACTTCAAGAACTTGTTCATTAGAGGGTAGTTAAGAATCCAATATTTGGTGTTTTACGACTCCTCTTAAAAATATACCCTTTTTAGAATTGCGTTTATCTAAAACACATCTTGCCTGAATGAGTAATATGCGTTTATTAACATAAAAGCAAGATACTACAAGCGCATTAATACATTTGCTCGCGGGCGTCTTAATATATATATATTTTTATTTTATTTATTTATCTATAATAAAATATAATTACAATGGTTTTATGTATATGCCTGTCTCACTAGGGTATACCTGTGTCGAGACAGGCATACAGGTATATAAATGAATATTGTAGTTACAATGATATTTAAGGTAAAATACATACCACTTTGAATAGAATTAAAACAGAAAGGTGATTGTAAGGGTGATAAATCTTTTAAAGAGAGTTATTTTATAAATGTTGGAGATAAAGTAGAGAAGTAAATTCTGCCTAATCTATTTAAAGGTCAATTTGACAGGATTCCATTATTTTCATTTATTTTATATGGGTTAGGTTGTATTGGCATAGTTATTTTTGTCTACGTGTGATTTATTTTACAGATGTTTGTAATAGTGAGGCGTCCAATACTTATAATCCATTTTTTAATATCTTGTTTGAATTTTGTAAAGGAGTCAGTTTGTCTGATCGTAGTTGGTAGTGTATTGTATAGTTTGCAAGCTATGTATTTAGAGTGTCTTTGCCCGAAGGTGGTTTTGAAAAAAGGAGTTTGGAGAAGTTCGTTGTTTTTGGCTCGGGTATTGTGTATTGTTTGTGTAGCTTTGTATAGTGTTTTGTTGTTTTTGTGTAAATTAATTAGTATGGATCTTGAGTAGAGCTGTTTTATGTCCATAACGTTGAAGGAATTGAATATAGTATCCGTGCTGGTAGTAAGTGGCATTTTAAGAATTATTTTTATGATTAGTTTTTGTGCTTTCATGATGGGATCAAGGGCATTGGAATATGCATTACCCCAGGCTAAAATTCCGTATTCGATGTGAGATTGGCACAGTGAGTAATATACTGTTTTTAAAAGTTTTAGGTTAAGGAAATTGCGTGTTTGTTTGAAAAAGTGTATAGATTTGCGGATTTTGTTTGTAGTATTATGTATATGTTGCTTCCAATTTAGGTGTGTATCGAAGGTTACTCCTAAATATTTGATAATGTTTACTTGCTCTAGGCATGGGCAGTCACAGTTCCGGTTTAGAGATGTATATTTACATACATATAAAAGTACTAATAACTTTCGACGCTAGTCGGCACGGGTTGCCGTGGTCCCAAGTAAACGCAATTTTTTTTATAAGTGTTTTGTCATTATTGAAACAAAATTAGAGGGTATGCGTTGAAAAATAACAACTTTCATTTTTTTGGGACACCCTAAATTGCTGCTGTACTGTTTTCACTATAACCTTAGTTAGTACTTGTTATTACTATGTTCTGTTATTATTTTCCTTCCGTGTACTCATGTTATATTATATTCTTCTTTAACATACTAGTTGTTATTAAAACTATAGATTGTCTGAGATAATTAAGAACAATGTAATGCCAAAAGAACATTGATCCTTAGAAACGTAATTTTTGTTGTTTCAATTACTATGTACATTTTGCTTAAAACTAATCATTTGAAAATGTCAACATATTCCGATAAATTATTTAAAAGCCATAGAAACAACCAACCAATTGAACCATAAAAAAGGAAACCTTGAGGCTTCTAAAAATCTAAACTTAAAACTGTGAATAGTAAAAAGATGCAGAAGTGGATCTCACCGAGTAGGTATTTTTAAAGGGCGAGATGCATTTTTTAAAACTGGTTTCTAAACTCTCTTTTCAAATTTTTTTTTTTATCTTGTAACTAAATTATAGATATTGGGGATTTGACTTAATTTATACTTGCATAGGTACTTATTTCAACATTTTAATGAAAAACTCCATTCCACTCTGTTCAAACAAGAACGCAGCCGAGCAAACTGTTTCAAAGATTAAGAAAGGCGTATTTCAATCACAAACTAGGTCAAAAGCTCGTAAAATTTTATCCGGAGCCAAAATTTTCATATCCGTGTAAATAAATATGAATTTTAGTCCGAATGGATAAATTTCCTAATTAAGGCTGTTTTATCTTTAAAGTTACATAAATCTACAAGTCAGTGTTTTAATGTAATTGGTATCTTTCACGAAAATATCACTAACTTCAGGAATAAATGTTCCGCAAGTTACTAAAGCAAATCCTGGAAGAAGTCCAAAGGACTTTAGTAGAAATGTTAAAAATTATATTTCGTGCCTCATAAAACCCTTTGAGAAACATTCATGAAACAGTTTAACATAAATAATATTTCATATTTCTGTTTGACTTTTGATTTTTAGAGAAAGTTTTGTATCTGGAAAAGACGAATGTCAAAAATGGAGTTGTGTTTAAAGTGTACATGCCGTAAATACTTGTTTTTATTTACTCATACTAGAATTCGCACTCATACTGAGATATGTGTAACGAAAATAACTAAAAGGTACACGTAAAACACCCCACAAGACGTCACATCATGCGTCAGTGTATTTTTAAACATTTTTCACCGGAATACTGTACATCCCGGGAACTTGAGAAGTGGCTTTCCCCCCTTTCTATTGAAAACCTGTCGTATTTCCAATCAGGGCATATAACCGTTATATAGTGATTTTACCTTATGACGGATCTAGGCGTAAGAGTTACATCGCCAGTAATTGGACATTTCGATTCCACGCAGCCGTTTGTGATATAAATTCCTTAGCAATCAGTGTGATTCAAAATGACGGACGGAAGGAAAAGGTCAGGATCAGGTAGGTACCTGAGGGATGAGGGAGGAATTTCCGCAAGAGGGAAGCGCGGGAAATGCCGGCCTGAGCGTTTTTAAAAGATTCTTGGAAATAGGTGAAAACCACCGACAATATATTAAAAGCACTAGTAGTCAAACTGATTCACCAGTACACAAAACACCGCAACTCAGATGGCACAAGCATAACTAATTAATGTATGAATGCAAAAGCGAAAAAAATTTCAAAGTTTTTTTTTTTGAAAATTACGTTTTAATATCATAGGAACAAAATTTGTGGTATAATTATTGCAATTAAAAGCTTGTTTATGTTTTTACACCTGGAACCAAGTATTTAATAACGAAAATAAGATACAAGCATGAGGATCCTTTAAATTATTTTATTTGTTACATTTAATGGCAATAATTGAACAATCAACGGCAAGGTGAAGTAGAACGAACTCTAACATAGTGAAATAAAAATCATCAAAACATGGCCACAAATGATAAATATACTTAATTATCGGTGGAGTGGCTTTCAAAATCCAGCTAATTATTGCGATTTGTTAAATTAAACACCATCGAACTGTGGACGGTTCGGAACAATGCTGAATTGGGTCTATGCCAACTGATAAGATCTGAAAGAATGAGTTTGATATATTTCAAACATTTTTTTGATATTGAACACTACATATTTATACTAGCACTGTATTGCGACATTTAGGAAAACCGTTTCGGTCATGGCACTTTTGTACAATGCTCGGCAACGAGGGTTAGAAATTAGAAGATAATAATAATATAAGTTCTACATCATTTAAAAGAATGATTGATGATCATTAAACCTCGTCTAGTTGTGCCCAAGAGAAACGAAGAGGTTTCAAGGTCGCCAAAAAAACAGCTCGACTGATCAACTTAAATCAGGCCGAAACACGTTACAGGAACACAACGCAAGACACAGTGAAAAATGGAAAGAGCTTGGAGAGATGCAGAGATGGGTAAAGAGCTTGACTGATGAAAAGTAACACTTCATTAAAATGAAAAACTGGCCCAGTTTTTAATGACCTTTCATTATTTGTAGGTTCTTTGTTTGTACACAGAACCAGGGGTGTATGAAGTATCAGAGGTCAAATACAGCTGACGGAAATTTATTCACGTTACAAGTGGTGTCGTGACGCTGACTTATTTTATTGTATTAGGAGAAAGAAAGGAAACATAAAAAAAGGGTCCTTATTGTGGTCCAAAGCTTTGTGAAGGCGGAATACTAATTTACTTTCTGTCCTACTTGGATTCCGGTACGTTTTTTATTTTTAATTTGCCATTTTTAAAACGACATCAATTTGAATTTTTATTAAACTTAATTACATGATGTAAGATGGTCTCCATGGTCGAGGGATGTGGTTCTTGACTACAAAACCGGATGTCGAGGATTTGAATCACGGCGTGCGTGTATTTTAAGTATATTTCATTCAAGTAAATTGTTTTATTTCACTTTTAAATCACATAAAAAAACTTATATATAGCATAGTTGCGAAGCGTTCCAGAGAAGATGTTATTGTAATATCGTCGTGGTGAAATACCACCATTAAAAAATTGAATGTTGCTTGGAATGGCTTCAGGCGTATTTAGTGATCAGATCTGAAAAGCAATGTACTAGCCAATCTTCTTCTTTCCATTGCATTTAAATATATATAGTTTTTTTTTCTAGAAACAATGGGAAATTAATGATGGTATTAATGAATTTGAAACAGAAAAATTAGAAAAAGATACGGTCGCATCTAGGAATTGATCCTAGGACCTCAGCCTTTCCGGGACTCTGCTCTAAGCATTGAGCTAATTCGACCTTATCCCCTTCGGACACATTTAACTGTATCATACTAACTAAGATTTACCAAAATTATCGTGATTTTATTAACTTTGAGGTTTTACTCATTAAGTTATTTCAAAAATATATGTGTATATTTTTTTTTCAATTACAAAAAATAAATACAAAAAATTTAATCTGCACATTAACATAAAATGGTTTAATGGGTTACTTGAAGTAATTTAACATTTACATTCTATGCAATTTTTAATTTACATAGAGTTAAATAAGCTTTTAGTAAGGCCCTGGCGAGTAACCACAATTCAAAATTGAACCATTATTTAAGAAATGGTTTAAGGTATGTTTAAAAAGTGAATATGAATAGCCAGGTTTTTTCTAAATCTTTACTATATCCCAACTCTTTTCTCTCTTTCCACATCACTGTAATCCGTCCTTTGAAGACGATAAATATCCCTCAGGCCCCAAAGATAAAAGCTACAATTAGTATCTCTTTTCGCCTGTATGTCCCATGGCCTTCATTTTACAAAATGGAACGGTTTTTCCTGTATAAAAGTATTTCCAAAATAAAATAAATCTATTAAAGCGATGCATCACGATAAGGTCATGTAAAATTTGGGATCAGACCGCTAACAATAACACTCCTTGTGTGAATAGTAATAAGGTTTAAATTCCCGTAACACCAGCCCCCTGTTTCGATATAAAAGAAAAAAACATCGCCAAAAAACGTGTTTTACTTTATTTTACAAGAACAGGCACAAATATTTAAATGTTTTTAAATCATTTTCTAAAGAATTTCATTTTCCACATAACTTTATAAACCATAAAAGGGGTTCACAAGAAGGATATTTAAACTTTAAAGCAGTATTTATTTTTTCTGGGCTTATAAAAGACTAATAAAAAAACCTTTATCTTTTCAAAGGTAGTTTTTAGTAAACTCCGAGGAAGAGAGCATCGCTCTCGAAACATGTCGATTTTATAGACATCAAAAGTGGTTAAAGCAAAGAAATCTTTTAATTTTGAGTTAAAATGGTGCCAAAGGGTATTTAATAAAGCATCTAAAAAATTACTAAGCGATATTATTTTCAAACCAATTTTGCTTTAATTAGTAGTGTATCGCCTTTTTATTTCGAAATATGGAATTTATAGCATTGTACTACCCCTGCATACATTCTGGATTAAACTATTATTTCTATTATCAAACAGGGAGGCATATTATCTGACAGATTCTAAGCAGGATGCCTCTAGTTTGTTGCTCAGAGGAAAAACATAACAATTTATGAAACGCATGAAAAAATATTATATCTTGCTCCATATTATTTTCATTCTTTCTTATCGTTTTTGTTCATGCCCTATCAAGGCATGAAGCAATTTCAGTTGAGTAATAAAATCTTTATTCAAATATCATAGGGCCTACCCTACACCGTACATGAGAGGGGGCCACCACGCCTCCTAGAAATCTTTTAAGTACCAGACGGGTCCCTCTGTCAGTCCTTTTCTACACATGGTAGAGGGGAAGCGATCAATAATGCAGATCCTGATTTTTATACGCTTAATCAAATACCGAGAAGAAGCCACCGAATATTCGTGATGAGGTAGAAAAACAAAATGATTGTTTACGAATATTTCAGGGTAACACGATATTATGTTGAATATTTTCGTATTTAAGTGACTGGTATATATGGAGATGAATCAAAGAACGTGATATATAGTAAATAACTATTAAAAAAAATATTAAAAAATGGAGACACTTTAAAATCCTCCCTGTGGAAAGTAAAGAGTGAACCTTGGTTTTTGTTGTGGAAGTTCGGCTGGGTAATTCTTAATTCTCCAAAACACTTAACCTTGTGGAGGTTTTATCGATAAATATTAGGTTCTCGATATTAAAAATCTGGTTTATTGAAGTTTACGTATTTGCAATAATAAGGCTAAAAGTTAGCCGACCTAACTAAAAGAAAGGTAGATATAATCTGGCGGCGGCCGAGAGCAAGCTGTTCTGCCAGTACGACACAAGCGCCCCCTATAGGTCAAGCGGAAAAATATTTCCCTGCTGACATCCTGCGGAGTAGCTACAAAGTTTTTCAATACATTACAGTCTTGAAGAGACTACTTGTTGTAGGAGGGAGGAAAATACAGAGGAAGGAAAAAGTTCCATAGCCGAGTTGTTGAACTCGATAACGAGTCTTAGAAACGACCCGCTCTCATGTGACAAATGTCAACTTTATACATATGTTGGGTGCGCGTTTGGCGTGTTTCCCGACTGCACCGGTGCCGAAGGATTCAATGATGCAAGTTCCTCGAATTGAAATACCGGTATGACAAGAATAGCATTTCCACCCGATGCCTGAGCTCTAAAGAATACAATCCGTTTGAAGATAGAAGTATCCATCAAACGGACCGCACGTTTCTGCAAAGAGTCAAGGGTTTTTCAGATATTTTGGGATTTAGACCAGATCTGAGGGGCGCACATGTGATTTTTTCAGGGTTAGCAGTTGTGTACTATTAAAATATCAACGGGCATTGTACAGTACGCCCAGTTTCTAAGCGGCTAACTTACTCTGACTTCGATGGCTGTACCTGAGCTGGTCACTTGGAGTTACACCAAGCATATCAATGGAAGGCATATTCCGAAGTTTGCTTCCGTTGAAGGAAACAAGATTTTCTTTTCGATCCCTTTTAGACGCAATCAGAAATGTTTGATTATTTGAAACTGCACTGTGTCATATACGTAACAATGACTTGGTGCACAAGACAAAAGGTCATTGATGTGCAACAAAGTCTAATACCGAATCAATATTATATACTTATTTGTTGATATTTTAAACTTAAATCATTAATATATTAGAATTTAACTGTATTGCTTAAACCGTTCCAGATTTTTCAACCAGTTATCGAATAAAAAAAAAACGCTTAACACTCCGAAAATTGAATACTTAGATTTCGATTTTCAAAGCTTCTTAAGGAAAAAAACACGAATAAGAAAAAACACAATTATAAAACGTTTGAAAGAAGTAAAACGATCTTGAATACAGATCATTAGAAAGAAAAAAGATAAGTAACAGAACAGTATATCTAAGAGCGATCTCATTATAAATAATAATGATCTGAAATAAAACGGTCATTAATGAAGGCAATTTTAATCATGTCGACAATTATTTCAATTCTTCACGTGATTAATCTAAACGAAAGTGAGATTCATAAAAATAATTATTAAGATGATTTCAACAATTTAAATGTACTTAACCATTTACAGTTTGTACCTAACATTGTTACTTTATCTCCACAATATAAGCGCTACGTATTAATATTCTTTGGATATTAATTTATATACACTGCATTATTGTGATTTGATGTGCCACTTTTATGCAAAATCCCTTCTGGCATGGAATTTTAAAACAAAACTTATCCTTTAAAAAATAAATAAATAACTTATTGTTTATTTTACGCACTTCTTTTTCCCTTTTCTATTTTTATTACAACTTTACCAATTTTACCATGTGTTTACACTAGACCACACTCAAAGTAACTATCCTTAATTAATCACCATGAAACAGGCAACCGCCTAGTATGGTGATTTAATAAATCTTATCTATGTAAATGTCTAATATATGTAACATGTATTTTATAAATAAATAAAAATAAAATATTTATACTATCCTTACTTAAGCTACTATAAACTAAATAGGAAAAGAAGCATTTTCCATGGATATTAGCATTCATTTCAAAATATTGCACGTGAACAATAATTTTTCCGAAATTAGCTTCATTCCTACAATATTATTATTATTAATTCCTGGTGAATTGCTGAAGGCATCTTTTCAAGTATGAGTGTTGCGGGTTGCAGGTAAATCACTTACAAGTTTTAGTTTGCAATGTGTTCAACACATATAATAAAATTTGTTTAAAGAGATTATTTTATGAGAACGTCTATAGCGAACACTGAAGCACTTCGCAAGATGTGTAATCTTCGGCAATCAGAACCAGAATGATTTGCTTTCCAGCTCGGTCGATCGCGTCGCTGATATGATGATGATAAAAGGCCCTTCTCCACTATTGGCGAACAAACCGCCAATAACAGGTATCTATCGTAAAGGCGCTGAATTGCTTGCCACACAAGCAACGCATAGGTATATACTCGCAGCATTAATGAAAGAGATCTCGTGTAACATTGGATCTGTTGAATTATTAATTAATTAATGAAAACATCTTCGCAACTTTTTTTATCCAGGTAAATAACAAAGGAGAAGAAAACGCAAGAAACTTGAATACTACAGGAAAAATAATTAAACATTAATACAAAGAAAACTTTTAGAGCAAATGGCCGTCCAAATGAAAGGAAAACGAAGTGCCGGTGGATGGCGAACTTCCTAGCTAAATATACCTATATACCTAGTACGATACTTCCAATGAAAAAACACCGAGGTTGCGAAAAATGAAAATATGTATTTATATGTAAATGCAGGTAAGAGGGAATTAAAAAAGAAAATCACTAAATAAGCAGAAATTTCGTAGTTTTTATTAGAAACGCATCATAATGTTTCTCAAAATTGTCTTTGTTCACCATTTCTATGACCAAACAATCTTACTGCTAATTGAATTACTTTGTAATGTTCAAAAACAAATTTCTTTTTGAATAGTTTCAAGTTACATGATGAATGACATTAAACAAAACAGTGTGTCTTAAGAATTCTTCAACCATTTGACTTCAATAAAGAATGTTTATAATTTGTGACAAAGTCGTTTCAGTACTTTCTTACAAGAGAGAACACACTGTCAAAAAAATGTTTACTGATAATAAAATTACAAAATTCCCCTGAGTGCTTTTAGGATTTGTAAGCAGAGTACACAATTTTACTCTGCCGAGGGTTGTAATTTAATCTTCCGAAACTTGTACGCCTTGGTAAGATGTAGTTTGCATTAAGTATTAATGTAACAAGATATTTAATTTTTATCTTACTTACAAACCGGGTACACACGAGTTTAAGAAGGATAGTAAGTACTGTTCAAATAGCAAGTAGGTACTGCTTTCTAAAATATTATTTTTTTGTTCAAATAGACTTTTTGAGATCGGTGTAATGTTACCAACTCTTTGAATGTTACCAACCATGGACTGTAAATACCGTTTTGTTCATTATTCAAATGAAACTTTATACTTATCGTTATAATTGAAGTAAAATTTTCCAGAATGTAAATATTTTATCTAATTGACCGCATAAGTAAAAATTACAAAATATAATTAATATTCGATGGAAACAAACATAAATATAATCATTGTATGGACAAAACTCAACATTTTTTTTGAAATCTGTGGTAAAAACACAAAAACTTAAACATCGGTCAAATTTTGTGAAAATATAATAAACCCATGAAACACGGAAAAAATTATTCTTTATAACATTTCCATGCCATAATAAATATGGAAATAATTTTTATTTTCATTATTAATTTTTATTATTTCTTTACATCACACCACACGAAAAAAAATGCCTCGAAACCAAGTTCTAGGAAGGAAAAACGTATGAAGGGCGGGTAGGAACCTGGTGTTCATTGGATCTAGGAGTGACAGACGTATAAATCCACCTCTTCCACTATAATGCAAGGCCGCTTCAGTTGCGAAGAGAGAGTCCGGCCCACCATGCACCTGGTGGGCCGACGCATCCGCCGCCAAGACGTGAAAAAATCTCACCCTATGAACATAGGCATCCCTGCTGAGATCTGAACGTAGCAAACAACTTCGAATGACCTATAGTGGAGGTGTTGGTTATTCAATAAATGGCTCCCAGGCGGCAGTACCCATTCCCGCTTACCAAATTAAAGTACTATAATGTATATCCATTAAGCACGATAAAAAAATATTATTCTCGTAAACGTAAGAACAAAGAAATCGGGGACGACCCAGCGAGACCCACGATCAGGTGATTCAAATGATTCATTGACGGCCGGCGTGTCTAGCGGTAAGGCTTTCGACTCGCTTTCCGAAGGCCGCGGGATTGAATCCCGGCATGGGCAAATACATTTTATTTGAATTATTTGTGTTATTTCACAATTTATTCATTAAAAATAATGTATAGTACCTATATTTGCGGCACGTTCCAGAATGAAAATTATCAGAATCGCCCTGGTGTAAGACCACTATTCAGAATTGAAACGTTGCTTGAAATGGCGTCAGCCGTGTTTGGTGACCAGATCTGAATAGCCAGGTACTTCCCCACCTTCCTCCTTCCTATCTCCTTCCCCACCCCACTATCTTCAGCCCCACAAAATACCCCAATTGGGGATGCCATAGTCTCACTGGCTCCGGACGGGAGCTGCTGAGACTCATGTGAGGTATTACTATAAAAAAATATATAAAAAAAACACTTGAGACATGTCTTTTCAAGATACGATATGATTTTTAGGATACCAGAAAAGTGTGTACGAATGTGGATGATGCCTTACGTAGGTGCCAATACGGAGTTTAGAGGCGTCACATTCACTCACTCACAGAACTGCAGTGATGTTTGGTTTTTAAAAATTCACTTAAAGTACAAATGACGCAATTAGAAAGATGTAGAAGTCGATAAGAATCGTTTATTGAGTCATTTTAGGTATTTTATTTCATATTTTGTTTCTAAACAGCTTAGATGACGACGGCGCAATCTAACCAAGCAATATTCATAAAACTAAAATCGTCATTTAAAAATTTAGACGTCAGATAATTTATTAAACCAACAGCGTAAGTTTGTTTACTGTTAAAAATTACTGTTTAAAGTAATTAATTACCCATTCTAACCTAAAATTTATCTTTACCTCTGTTACACGATAGTCAAAGTAATTATCGATAAACTTGAGCAAAACCTTTGTACGTTTAGCCTTGTTGGCAGTAGAATGGTAACACACATTTCCAACCTATAAAATATCTATCTCCTGTTATGCACACATTTACGTGTGACAAATGACCCACATGTAAGTCCGTTATCTGGTGCAATGCGTTTTTTACTTTTGCAGTGTTACTTTCGCCTGGAAAACTGATATTATAAACATACAATTTTGTTAAATTTGGCAGAGCGCAAGTAAATAAAAAAAAAATTAAGACACATGTGAATGAAATTTACTGATCCATTTATTCATCATGAGATTGGTTAGAAATTCGTTTAAATTGAGACTTAAAATACTCTTTTCATAATTAACTCCATCTATTACGTAGTAAAAAAAAAGAATTATCGCATGAAACATGAAATTAAAGTTAAATTAAATATATAAAATATTTAAAGCCAAAAGATTATGTGGCCAAGGAGATTTTTAGTATATAATTTGCAGAAAAATATTTTTAACTGCAAATAATAAGTGAAAAATTAATAATATAATAGTATAGCCGAAAGTTTAGATATTATTAAAAGTCGCTGATTTGACTTGTTATCTTCTTAAAACTAACATGGCAGATACATTACTTGAACTATTTTATTTGACTATATCATATAAAAAATAATATATTGTACTAGAAAAAGCGTTAAAAATGGAGGACAAAAAGTGTTAAACTCGTGTTGCTTTTCATTTTGAGGTTATACGCCTGCATGGTCGTCTGACACATATAAAATCTAGATATTACCATAATTTTGACGCACATTTATTACCTTCAGAGGAAAAAAGGATACTGGAACAAACATTTCAAACGTAGATTGAGAATTTGTGAAAAAATAATAGAATGTTTTAATCGATAAAATTACTTAGGTACTATTAATTTACGAAATACTTTACCCAAAACACACACTAAATAACAAAACACTAGTCTTTAATGCGTAGAAATACACAATTATTAGGTATATCAATATTGCAACCACCACACTAACATTTAGATCACTGTAAAAGCATGGCGAGGCATGATCTTGCGTTAAAAAATATATCCGAGTCACTAAGCGCTCAACCAAATATGCAAATAAAACCGGTAGAAAACAACATTATGGCTGGATTTGAAAACTGGTGGCACTACACAAGAGTCAAACATAGGACACTGGTAATTCAACGGGTAAATTTCAATTTCACCACTGACTTTTCACTAAATTTGGAGACTGTATTGGTGAATTTAAGGGGTGATAACGCGGTCGCCGCGCCCGTTCGCCCGGCTCGAGAGACGCTAGGCAACTGAACACAGAGATGGGGAGGTCTGAGGCTGTGCCGGGTACAGGGGATGTTGCCAGAGCTAGGGGTGGTACTTTCCCAGTCTGGTAAAGCGGGGAAAATGCCATAATCAATTTTTCATTTCGTGTGTGCGGAATGTAAGATGGATTCGCGCTGTCGTTGCGGCCTTTTATGTTTTGCATAAAAATAATCACGTTAATTGGTGTCCTCGACCCAGTACTAAATCCGGAGGTAATAAAAATAAATTATCGCAACGTGCTCGATTTAAAATTTGATAAAGATATTTTCAGGGAAATGTTTTTAGATGGATATGATAAAAAAATGTTTTTTTAATGATGATATTTCTTTCGTGGCAGATATTTGAAAGCTCCTAGAAAAAAAACTTCACCATTGATGTTTTAGTTTCAGAAAAAAACTTTTTAATATTCTGGAATAGAAAATAATTTATTTCAGAGCAATGATTTAATTGTATTAATGATTTAAGAGATGGTTAAAGGATTTACAGAATAGTTACTTATCCTACTTGCACTTCTATTGTTCATATTGTAATGTGTAAATTATAGCGTGACATTCTCTAAATAGGTCAATTATTATTATTATTAATATTTTTTTATTTTATTTTTTTTTTTATTATTAAAAAACATACAACAAAGTCGCACTCCCATGAGTTATCAAAACTCATTAAGGGATCGCCAATTGGTACTTTTGAGAAGTTAAACCCAACTCAACCCAATATGTAGAGACACACAGAAGCAACATACAGACACAAACATATGAAGAATCACTTTACAAATATTTCACAGAAACATGTATTATAAGATTTTATGAATTTGTATAACCGACTCATTTGATTTATGTACTTTAGGTTTCAAAAAGTTAAAATAAAGTTTCCTCCATGATGGACTAATGAGATGGACTAAGAAATGCATAAATAAAACAAAATCAGGAAAATACAATATAAGGTACGGGCTCAAAAATATACAGACCTAATACAAGATGTTTACATACAAATACATGACGAGATTTAAGAAAGGTATAAACCGCGCCCATCATATTATAAGTTTAGTATTTGAAGATAATCAGGGCTATCAGAACAGAGTTTGTACCTACTTATGACTCGTTTTCCAAATAATATTTGAAAAAATATTTTTTCAATATATCATTTCGAGATTTGTTGGAGGCATGTACCTGTTTCAAATTTTCAGGCAGTTTGTTATAGTTAGTGTAGGCAATGTATTCTAATGATTTCAGTCCGAACTTTGGTGAGTGTATTTTTGAAATGTGTAGTTTGTTGTGTTGTCGTGTATTATATTGGTGAACGTCGTTGTTATAGTTCAGTTTTATATTTCTGTGGGTGTTGCACTGAATAATATTTAAAATGGTGTTTGTTATCTCAAAGCTAGGAACAATCTTAAATGGCAATACAAGTGCGTGACGGTAAATATATTTAACAGGTGTATCCCAAGGCAAGCCAAAAATGTTACGTAGGGCTCTATTTTGGATTATTTGCACATCTGATATCATTTTTTTGGTAGCAAAACCCTAGATACTCGAAAGGTATGCCAAGTGGGAGTGAATCATAGCATAGCATATAGAACTACAAATGAAACGGTTTTGTTTTACAGCATCTTCAAAAAGAATAAATATTTGTAAATATATTTAAAACACCTTGGGAATATTCCGAAATTCTATGAGAAATTTCAAGTTTATACAATAGATTAACAACCTTCTTTGGCGGTATAAACAATGTGTATATCATTCTATTAACTATTTTACGCTTCTATTAGTAAGGTTTAAGTGGTGAAAATTTTGTACAATTGATAAACAACCGTGTATGTGAAAACCTTACTAATAGAGACGTAAAATATAAACTTGTTTAAAATATTGTTATCATTGCTGAATTTTAAAGTCTATCAACGATTAATTATATGCAATGATTAGGTGCAGTCTTTCCAACCAGTAGTTAAATTTTATGAGACATGAAATGTGAAATAAAATATAACTTTTTTTCCTAGGGCAATGTGTAACAAAACTCATTTGAGGACGGGGAGAACTAACAATCACAAGTGGAAGGTAATAAGTACAATTTTACAAAGGTGTTTAAAGGTATCAAAAATATAAGTTTCAAATACAATACAGTACAAAAATAATGAGAGGTTGAATAGAACAAACACGATAAAAAAAACAGAGTTTGCTATTCACATGCGGTAGAAGTGAATCCGTCAGAAAACTAAAGTAAACAAGGGTGGGGACACTAGTAGACAAGAGCGGAAGAACTTTTTTATCAATGTGAAGGATGATTTATTCCATATTTTTGTCGTAGAATTCCAGTGCACTTTATCCTATACATTTGGTCATCTTATTAGTATTTTTGTTTTCTTCTGATTTGTGTTTTTTTGCCTGTTCATTTTAGAGTGGTTTGAAGATTGGATATTGATTTTACAAAAATAAAAACTTTTTTTTTGGATTTTGTAGGATTCGATCCTTGGTTCGCTAAATGTCTGGCCGCTGAGGTTCGTCAGGCGCTTTATACCACTACACCAAAGGAGACTTGTGTGTGGATTTATCGTATTATATTGGAACCGAGTAACGTGAATTAAATAAATATTTTATTGTTATCTCATTCTCTCGCAGGCTAAATCATATAGGGAGAGTTGACTGTGTTCGTCTCTTTTTAGTGTGGCTCTAAACTTCAAAAACAAAAAGTATGATTAGATAAACACAAGAAAAAGAAACAAGACATAACAAACCATGACATTTTTCATTTTGAAATATTATTTTAAGGCATTACCTTGATTTTTTTTACTATGCAAGTCTATATGTACATACATAGGTATTTGGAAGAGAATTTTTTTTTTTTTTTTTTTTTTTTTTTTTTTTTATTGAGTAAATTTTTTACAATAAGTTTATTTTAATACAATATTACATATTTTATATACTCTCCTAATAAAGCTAGTGCTTGTGTTTAGGAGAGGACAACTTGATAATAACTTTCTTTTTTTTTTTTTTTCAAAACCTTATAACAAACTTAAGAACTTAACTTATGAATAGATTTAGACTTAATAACATATAAGATTATAAGGGTAATTAAACAAAATATATATAGGATGTACATAAAACCTTTGGAATAACAAACAGTCAAATATATAATATATATATATTTAAAAATTTTATTATATACATATATAATAAAAATTAAAATTATATGGTGGGACTACTAAAATATGATTTAATTTTTTTTTTATATTTGTCGTAATTTTTTTCTGTTCGCATATCGGCGGGTAATTGATTAAATAATTTTATTCCTTTATATACATAGTGATTCTGTGCTGTTGTGGTTCGTATGGGTGGTATAGTTAGTCCACCAATAGAAGTATTCCTTATGCTAATATTTAGCAGTGGGGTAATATTTTTTTTAAATATATCTTTGTGTAGCTGAAGTAGTGCTATTTTTTCGTAAATTTTTGTAAGTGGGGGAACAGGGAATTCTTGGAATACGTTTATTGTTGGGTAGTAATACGGTTTTTTTAGGATAATTTTTATAAGAATTTTTTGAATTGTTTCGAGTGGGAGAAGGGATGATTTATATGCACCCCCCCAAGCTATGATTCCATATTGTAATACCGAGTGCGCAAGTGCAAAGTAAATTTCTTTTAATATTTTTAATGTGATAGTATTTCTAAGTCTGAAAAATATATATATTAGTTTTCTCATTCTGTCTATTGTGGAGTTTATTTGATTTTTCCATTTAATGTTATTGTCGATAATTATTCCAAGATATTTTATTTGTTCTTTACTGCTAATATGTATACAATTTGAGTTACAGGGTGTGATTTTAAGTAGACAGTTTCTGTCGTGAACTTTAATGTTTACATTTATATTTGAAATATGTTCTGTTAGGCTCAGAGGTAGAAAATGAGTTTTTTCAACATTTAAAGAAAGTAAGTTTTTGTCAAACCATTGTTTAATGATATTTATTGCATTATTTGCCGATATTTCGGCTTCTTTCCAAGAGTTTTCTTCAATTGTTAATACTGTATCATCCGCATAAGATATAATCTTTCCGACGATTGGGAGTTCAAAAAGTTCATTTACATATAATAGAAATAGTATTGGGCCCAGTACAGTTCCTTGTGGGATTCCAAAATTAATTTTTTCTATATCACTTAACTCGTTATTTATTTTCACTTGCTGTGTTCTTTGATATAAATAACTATTTATCCACGATTTAGCTTTGTCGGTTATTCCTATATTATTTAGTTTGTTGATTAATTTTGAGTGTGAAACACTGTCAAAAGCTTTACGGAGGTCAATGAATATACTTAAGCATTTTTTCCCTTTATCCAATGCTTTATAAATAACTCTAGTTAATTCCGCTATTGCGTCTTGTGTGCTCATTTTTTCTCTAAAACCGTATTGACTAGGATTAATACATTTTTTATTTTCCACATAATCTACAATTTGTTTCTTTATTACTCTTTCGTATATTTTAGCTACATTGGATATTAACGATATTGGGCGGTAATTGTTTATTTCTTTCGAATCTCCGGATTTATACACAGGTGTTACAATGGCTTTTTTGTAATTTGATGGGAATATTCCATTTTCAATGCTTACATTAATTATATGAGTAATTGGTTTAGTTAGTGAGTTAGAACATTTTTTTAAGATTTCTGTAGTTACACCATCATATCCAGGTGCAGCACCATTTTTTAGTGCATTTATTATGTTTTCAATAGTTTCCTCCGTAATCGATTACATAGTGTGTAGGCAATTAAGTGTGTAATCTTGCCAACTGATAAGTGTGTGAAATCTTATCACACCGCAACCGTGAAATGTTAGCGAACTATTATATTCCGAACTGACGACTTATCTTAAGTATAACAGTTTGATGAAATTGATCAGAACTTTACACACAAAATTTAGAGCAGAAATCCAATCCACTAGGCGCCTAGCCTAGATGTCTTTTATAAAATTAATAATATATACACCATGTTCCACGCTAGAAACGCGAAACTTGCGTGAAAATCAAAGAAAAAATACTAGTAAAAATAAGTACATTTCTTAAACACAGCAACTGTTCTAATTACCAAAGATAATTGTTATTAAAATTATATCGTGGTTATACTTTTGAGAGTCGTGATGCAAGATTTTCGGAAGACGTTACATGCCTAGTATTAACGGTAATTTATTTGGAAGCATTCCAATTATTTTAAATATAATAATATAGTCTAAATTCAAAATAAATGTTATTTATTTTCAATAGAACAATAGAACAGCTGACCGAGCGTGAAGAAATAATAAAGGTATGGTTGGTTATACAAACGATTTATAAAATATACAAAAATAAGAAATTCACCGATATTACGATGTTATTTCCGCTAAAATTAAAAGTTTTTTATGAATTTTCGAATTTTCAACCACTCCCCGAAGTTTCACGGTATGAGCATGGAACATGATGCGTAAAATACGCAAAGTTCGCAATGATTAAAATCAAACAATTTAAATTAGTTATTCATCCTAATTATTAATAAATGCTATAATTACGAAAGTGCGTCTGCCTGTTTGTACACATGTTAAAATCAAACGTCTAAAGATTTAACTGACTATTTTGATTTCATATTCTGACAGGTGAATTAATAATGGAAGAGGAAGGCAGGTACCGGCATATTTTCAAATAATTCATTTAGCGACTATTTCTTTATAAACAGAAGAGAGAGAGAAATATATTTGACGTGCTGTTAACTCAAACTAGTAAATTTTAATTTTCCAGAAATTAAGGTATTGCTATTTATAATAATTTTAGAAGATAATCAGAACAAAAAGGAATAAATCTTTGAATACATGAATTTAAAGTTTTAATTTTTTTTTTAAATAAATATTTTTATAAATGCATTTAAATGGTATTCCTTAAATAAATCAGTTACATCAGGTCATCTTAGGCCCCAGCATGCACACAATATCAAGTTCTTAAGTTCCAAAAAAGATATTCGTTAATTTTGAAGATCATATTTACACATTTGTAGAGCCAAAACGGTAGTTATGTGAAATTCTCTCCATAGGAAAAATTCGCCAAGTAGGCTCCAAAAATGTTTATACATTTTGTTCTCTTATTTAACATGTTATAGATATAAAACAATCACACTGTGTTTTTATATATAACTTTGGAATTCCTCGAGAGATTATTGCTCTATTTTAAACGAGTCGTGTTTCATTAAATATTTTCACAATTTTCGCTCAATTATTATACTTATTTCATATCAGCGCGCTCTCTCCGACATTCGTATTTACATATCTCCCTTTTAAGCCATCTTCTTATCTTTTTTGAATCCTTACTAACGAGCCTTAACTACTACAAAGCACAATGTATAAAGTTCTCAAATGCTTCACACCTCAAGGGAGGGGGGGGGAGAGGAGTAGAAAAGTGTGACATTATGTGACAAGGGGTCATCAGTTCTGTGACGTCACATGTAAAAACAAAATTGTCCTGTTTATTTTATTGAAATAAATAGGAACAACAAAGAAACCAATAAAATGTACGTAAGTCGTACTTGTAAAGGAGTTACCAAAACTGCTAATAGCTGTCACACAACTGCTAATAACTTGTCGAACAAGGCAGTCGGTAAAAGAAATTCATTCAATATTATAGCATCTTATTCAATGAATAGCTAAAAATGTGAACATTTCATTTTCAATTACTGTCCCGACTTGCCCCAGTTTCACGTTTAAACATTTTAACAATATTAAATTTTCGTATTTATCTGACAACACCCAGGGGTGCCAACGTCCGGCACCACGCGAGAACACCCCCATTTATAAAACGGTTCCACGGAAAAAAGGCAGAGAGAGCCGAAGTGAAATGCTAGGTCGACACTGCGTTCGGAAATGAGGCGGCGATTAGGCATTCAAAATTATAACGCGAAATGAGAATATTTTTTAATGGGATCTTAATGAATCCACAAGAATATGCACATGACTTCGTTTTGAAGCTAACGAGGCGGTTTAAATGAAGGCAGAAAGTTTTTAATAGCGACCCTTAATTGTGTTTAGAGCAGGTTCGTTTGAGTTTATTGTATAAAGTGAAGCGAAGGCAGTTTGTGCAACATTTTAAAATAAAATACAAAGTGTGGGCTTTCAAAGCATTTCCTGCAGAGTTAAAACGCCAACAACATGTGTACATATTTTTTTTTAATTACTAGTGTTAACATATATAAACTCGTGTAATTAAAAATATAACCGCAAAATATTTATTTTTTCTATTTGTTTGTCTATGATTTTTACACAATCATAAGTCTTGGCAAGAATATTATTATTTAAAAAAAATTGAGATGAGTAATATATTTCTTAATCCATAATTAAGAAAAAATCGTTATAAAAAAAGAGAGAAAAAAATAATTTTATTGCCAACATTTAAACCTGGTGACTTTTTATCACTGAAAACGAGTTACAACTTTTCTATTAATTCTGCTATTATTTTTTTTTATATGAATACCGGACAAGAGTTCCAACTGCTCCCGTCTGATGCCAGTGAGACTATGGCATCGCCAATTGGGGTATGTTGTGGGGCTGAAGGTAGTGAGGAGGGGAAGGAGATAGGGAATAGGAAGGTGGGGAAGTACCTGGCTATTCAGATCTGGTCACCAAACACGGGAAATGCCATTTCAAGCAACATTTCAATTCTGGATAGTGGTCTTACACCAGGGCGATACTTAGAGTATCTTCCACTCTGGAACGTGCCGCAAATATACTATATATAATTTTAAATGAATAAAGTGTGAAGTAACACAAATTAATCAAATAAAATTTATTTGGTACGCCGGGATTCGATCCCGCGACCTTCGGTGTGCGAGTCGAGCTTCTTACCGCTGGCAAAGTTAACCCCTCAGGCCTCAGGCCTAATTTGTCGGAAGGTAAAAATTATTCCGCTTTGCAATAAAATCCAAATAAATGGAATATTTCTTAACGCATCCGAAAACTAAAAACATAATATATTTTCACTGTTTTCGCTTCATTAGAAAAGTTTTTTTTAAATATAAACTCGCTCCCAAATCTACCTTTCTTCGTATTTTTGAACGCTTACTCCCGGCAAAAACAAATTCACAATTCCAAATTCGCACGTCGGAATAGTCATTTAGTCACATTTTGAAATTACTTACGACTTGCCTCTTTATCACGAGACTGTTCGAGTTATGTGAAGTTCGTGGATGTTGAAAACTTACCTGAAACAAAAAGAAAATAAACATTAGTGTTTCATTTATAAAGCAAAAATAGGGAAAAATATAATTGAATACATAATAAAATTATTTATTGTTATCAAGTTTAATTTGTAGAACTCCATTTAAATTTTTATTTATTTTATATATTCAATAATTACCAGCAGAACTTGTTTATTAATAAACTGTTTTTATTAATTTAATAATAAAATTATTGAATATATAAAATAAATATTAAAAAAAAAATAATAATAATAATAAAATTATATTTATCTTTCCACACACTTTCTTCCAATTTATTAATATTACTTATACAAATACATTCACCGAGCATCAAGTCCCTGCTGAACTCAATACTGACAGGGCGAAGGAGCCTGAGAAGACCAAGTTTAAGATGGAGCGACAACGTTCTCAAATATATATCCACCTTGGAGATTGTAAACTGGAGAGAGCTGGCACAAAACCGTGATGAGTGGAGGAAGACTCTTTAGGAGGCCAAGACCCACCAGGGGTTGTAAAGCCAAGAGTGATGATGATGATGATACATTCATCAGTTCAGTTTCAAGAACCGTTCTCATCTCAGGCGAAATTACCTACTGATATTCCATGAACTTACTGACGGCCGGCGTAGTCCAGTGGTAAGGCCCTTGACTTCCACACCGAAGGTCGCGGGATCGAATCCCGGCGTGGCAAATAAATTTTATTTGATTAATTTATGTTATTTCACAATTTATTCATTTAAAATAATATATAGTATATTTGCGGCACGTTACAGAGTGGAAAATACTCTCAGTATCGCCCTAGTGTAAGACCATCATTCAGAATTGAAACGTTGCTTGAAATGGCATTAGCCGTGTTTGGTGACCAGATCTGAATAGCCAGGTACTTCCCCACCTTCTTCTTCCCTATTTCCTTCCCTTCCCAACTACCTTCAGCCTCACAACATACCCCAATCGGGGATGCCATAGTCTCACTGGCTTCAGACAGGAGCAGTAAGGACTCTTGTGCGGTATTCATACAAAAAAAAAATAGATATCTACCATAAATATGTTACAATTTAATTGAATATACAAATGGATGTGGAAAGAAAAAATGACTAAAGCGCCATACATCTGTGACATTAAAGATGAAACTACACAAAAAGCCACATTGACGTGAAAACTTCTTTAGCACCGTTGTGATTTGAAACTCGATGAAACGAAAAATAGCGACACTAAAAATAGGTAAACACACACATTTATAGGATTTAGCTTGCGAGAGAGTGCGCTAATATAACCGGTCTCCTCTTTGTACGGTGCTTCGTAGCCTACCCACTCTTGTCTACTTTAGCTTTCTGAAGGTTTCATTTCTACCGCGTGTGAACTGCACACTTGTAATTTTTTAACATTAACTCCACACTGAGGAAAATATGTTTTTTAAGGGTCTTTTATTTGAGGGTTTGTTTGCGCTTGTGTTCTTCAAACCAAGGTTCATCTCTAATATCACAGCTGTACGGCGCTTTTGCCATTTTTCCTTTCCAGCATCGATATAACTTGAATCATAATGTACTGTGCATGACTTTAAACTCATAAACAATATAAACATTGAATTGTTATATCATAATAGCACTACTTCCCATCTCAAACACACTAATGTGTTCATATTAATGGAAATTATTGTCAATTTTATTGGTGTAACGTATTAATTATGTCCTCTGCGTGCAAACGATATCTAAAATTTTCTAAATAAACAGTGTTAATCTCAAGTGACCTCTCAAGTAAGTATGGTCCTGTGTATATTTTCTGCATCATTCATTTCATTTATAAATAACACTACAGATGTACATTTTTACGCAGCATCGCATTCATTGGTACAATGGTAAATATAGTTTTGTATTGGTGATTGATGAACCAGTGGTTGCAATATTTTAGGCATAAGTTTTTATAATGTTTTGTCTAGTCTGTTAGAAGTAAATCTTAGAAATATATTATAAATTTGTATAGCGCTCTCGAAGTGATTTTTCACTGATACGGCGCTTTAAAACTCATCAAAATATTATTATTATTAATTTAAAAATATATAAAAATGCACAGTTTCTTAAGTCACGTAATATTTAGAGTAGGTACGCACCCACGAAGGTTTATAAACATGTTATAGCAGCGATTTTTTTGTATTAATATGGCAGGGTTGAACTTTGCATGAAACAAATTTTTCAACGGTGGTCAATCAACAATAAGACGGTCTCCACACGGTGCTGCCGCAGCACCAACTGCTGCAGAACTTTAGTTGACTGTAGTCAAAAGCGCCAGCCGTATTGTTATTATAATAACAATACGGCTGGCGCTTTTGACTACAGACTATACGAAGTACGTTAACGATTAGGATAAGATTCAATAATGGCAGGTTGTAGGGGAAAAATGATTTTATTTATCTATATAAAGTATGATTACGTATGGTTTTTCGATGCCTGTCATACCAGACAGGCGTAGAGGTAAATAAATGAATATCATAGTTACAAGAATATTCAAGGTTAAATACATATTAAATTTAATACAATTAAAACAGAAAGTGTGGGTAAATCCTATAAAGAGAGTTATCTTATAAATGTAGGAAGAGATGAAGTAATGTAGTAAATCCTATCAATTCTATTTATGGAGCTAGATTTGACAGGATTCTATTATCTTAATTTATTTTACATGGGTTAGGTCGTATGTAAATTGTTATTTCTGTCTACGTGTAGTTTATTTTACAGAAGTTTGCAATTTAATATAAGTATATATTTTAAACATTGAACGTATTATGTATTCGTAAATACATATAATACTAAGATCTAATAAAAATGTATTCCATAAGCTATATACCACCAAATTAAATTGGCAATTTAAATTAGTTCAGATAAGTCACTAAGCAGGGCTCTACTGCCAGAGCTATTTAGACTATAGGTATCACCCTTTTTTATAGCAATACCTCACAAGAGTCTCAGCTGCTCCCATCTGGAGCCAGTGAGGCTATGGCATCCCCAATTGGGGTATGTTGTGAGGCTGAATATAGTGGGGAGGGGACGGAGATGGGGAATATGTAGGTGGCGAAGTAACTGGCTATTCAGCACTGGTCACCAAACACGGCTAACACCATTTCAAGCAACTTTTCAATTCTGAATGGTGGTCTTAACACCAGGGCGACACTTCACCAGTATCTTCCACTCTGGAACGTGCAGCCGCAAATATACTGTACATTATTTGTAAAGAATTAATTATGAAAAAACACAAATTATTCAATAAAATTTATAGACTACTTACTATGCCATGTTTCACTCCCATCTGAGTTATTTAATTTGTATCTGGGGCACTATTACTAATAAATAAATATCAGAAATACAGGTGATTTAAAATCGAGCTATAAGGAATATCTACCATCGCCCATCTATCATGGGATACACGTATCAAACATACCTATATATTCATGGACAAACATACTTCCTTTTACGGTTCTACCTAAAAACAATATCACTAGTGCAATATTACAAATCATTCATAGACCCTCACACACTAACCTCAGACCAGCCTTTAATTCAGAAAAAAAAATTATATACTGAATAACAGATCACTTTGTTTAAACCACTATATTATAAACAATATCTACACGTTTCGATAAAAATGTTATCTTCATCAGGATATGTGAATTAATAATAATATGTTAATTAATAATATGTTAATATAATGATGAAAATAACATTGTTATCGTAACATGTAGATATTGTTTATAATATAGTGGTTTAAACAAAGTGATCTGTTATCCATTATATAATTAATGATGCCACAAAGTAATTTTGCGAAGTTTGAAGAGAAAACATTATAATTAAATAAATAATTTTTTTTAAATGCCCACGCCGGGATTCGATCCTGCAACCTTCAGATTGCGAGTCAAAAGCCTTACCGGTAGACCACGAAGGCCTAAGTTTATTAAGATATGTTGTGAGAAGGAATGAATCGAGGGGAGAAGAAGGGGAATACGTAATCTGGGAAATGTCTCACCAAGCACATCTGGTTATTATTTCCATCAATGTGTCGATTTGGATGAATGATAACTCGTCATTACAATGCTGGAAGTCGTTTTCATCAATCTAATCTGAGCGTGGTTGAATAGGTGGAAGAGTAGAGACAAAGAATATAATAATTCGGTATCACCAACAAATTATTTTAAATAAAATATTTGCAAGTACTTAGCTATGGTTTGATTCATGTGATCATTTTTTAAAACATAATAAAATATAACTAATTATTAAGGTAAATATCCACACATTTTCTAAGCCTGTGACTAAAACTTAAATAATAATTGAGTTATCAAAAATTCTATATTAAAAAAAAAAAACAAAGATCTCCAAAAGTTCTTCGATTGCAAAGGTTTAGATAGGTAAAAGTTATCAATTCTCATTATTCTGTCATTAGTTACAGGTAATATTTTCTATCATAGTCGTTAACAACAACAAACTGTCAGAGTTGTTTAAGTCCATTATAGAAGTGTCACACTGAAAACCGTGAACTATAATTATTTTACTCCTAGGAACAAGAACACCCTATAACGTTTACCAGTACGTATATATATCTACTACAGAGCAATGTATTTAAATTAAACAATTGATGATAATGCATTATTCTGAATGAAGTAATTCAACAAAATTAATTCATGTGAAAAAAATAGAAGAAGCGAAAAAAATTGCTTTTATTTTATCTTTAATACTTATCCCACAAAAAGATATCTGAAATACATGGAGTTACGTATTGTATTGTAACATTTTTATGATAATTATGCCGTCACTGCTAAGTGTCCTTGTTTTCCCTTAGGCCTCTTTCAAGGCCTAAGTCGTCTTTGAAGATTCTACAAACTAAGAGAGAGTCTTGAAGGAACTTCCATTAAGTAACTGTAGCATATGTTTTAAAAATTGTAATCCGTTCGATAAAATAGTGGAATCCATCAAACTATTTGCTAATTTCTCCAATCAAGAGTTTGAATCTTATATAATTCGAACCATTCTTCTTCTTCAATCGTACGAGGGGGTCAAAGGGACATCTACATAGTTTTGCGAGTCAGTCTAGGGCCTCAGGTATCGCTCCGTGAACCTCATCAATTCTGCCAAGGAATGAATGGAGCGAGCATTCGTTGATCACATGTTCGGTGCAGCACACCGCATTCACACATCGCTGACTCTTTAAGGCCCCATCTATGCATCATGTGGGCACAACGGCTATGGGAGTACCTTATCCTATTGACGGTGGATAAGAGTTTACGAGGCAATGATAACGAAGACTGTCTAGGTGGGGCCTTGTATGAGACGGGTATTTCCTACGTTGGCCGATTCGCATTCAAGTTTCTACCTATCTTCTGGGATGAGAGGTAATTGGAGTAACATCTCTCCTTCTCTTCAGAAGCGTTGTTGCGACATCAAACGGCATGCCGGTTAAGACATCATCTTGCAAAGGCACTGCAGCACCTTTCGCATTCACTCAGTATCTCTACGGGGAGCCAAGAGAGAGGAGTAATTAAGAGGAGGCATTAAGATGAACATCGACCATGGAAGTATGGGCGCTTTTAGCCCATACTGGAGAACTGAATTCAGCTGTTGAAAAAAACAGGGTAATGAAAGCTGTTCTGAGCGTGTTGGCGTCGCATCCCTAGCTAATCCCATAAAGCCATCCTGGCGTTTTTTCCCGCTGTTTCCAAGTGTTGCCGGTTGTTCAAAATCCTCTCCAAAGCAGCTCCAAGATAGTGAGGATGGGGGTCATGGTCTTTTTTTACATCAAACTGAACGCAGTGTTTGGCATTTGCCTCTGAATTGCTGAGATGGAAAGCTGTCGCAACTGTTTTAGACCCATTTGGCTTTAGTCACTGATTGAGGAAATACGCTTCTATAGCCTTTAGGTCAGAATTAAGGATCTCTTCTGCTGCTTTAAGGGTTTTGGCTTGGACTGTGACGGCGATGTCATATGCACAAGCAAAATGTTTTTACATAAATTTCTGACTGTGTGAGGAGAGCCTCGGGAATGGATGTTAAAAAGCGATGGGGACAGCACGAAGCCTTGGGCAAGGCCATTATTTGGGGATATTTTTTACTTTCTTGCCCCCCAGAAAAACTTTGAAAGTACGGCCAGTTAGCAATAGCTCAATTAGTTGTATCATTTATGGTCATTTTATATTGAAATTTTGAAGAACCTTTCAATCTAAGAACCTTTAATGATATTTTTGTAACAAATATACTGAGAAAAGATGCTGGCCGCCAACGGTTGGCGGCCAGTATCTTTTCTCGGAAGATTTTTTCAATGTAGATGAGTGTTTCAGGCTGATAATTATTGATTATAATATTTGTTATCTACCCTTTGTGCTATGCATAAAAATCTTGTTTAAACGTTAGTTTATCAATTAAAAATAATAATTAATATTTGACAAGTTAAAGTATTTCAGCAAAAAATGCAGACATAATTAGTCTCGATGCCACCTAGCGGGAGATTTAGTATTAAAAATACCTCTCTCACAATAATAAAGTTGGTTGTTTTCAGTTGGAAAAATGTAATAATAAGTAATTGTCGAATGAAACACTAGTATATATTGAATTATTTGGCGGGTATTTGATAAGCCGCCATAGCTCAGTGGTCAGAGCTGCTGACCGGCAATCAGATGGTCACGGGTTCAATTCCCGTTGGCGGCCAGTATCTTTTCTCGGAAGATTTTTTCAATGTAGATGAGTGTTTCAGGCTGATAATTATTGATTATAATATTTGTTATCTACCCTTTGTGCTATGCATAAAAATCTTGTTTAAACGTTAGTTTATCAATTAAAAATAATAATTAATATATGATAAGTTAAAGTATTTCAGCAAAAAATGCAGACATAATTAGTCTCGATGCCACCTAGCGGGAGATTTAGTATTAAAAATACCTCTCTCACAATAATAAAGTTGGTTGTTTTCAGTTGGAAAAATGTAATAATAAGTAATTGTCGAATGAAACACTAGTATATATTGAATTATTTGGCGGGTATTTGATAAGCCGCCATACGACGATAGTTCCTCGGTGCATTGAAATACCGGTAGAACAAGGACGGCATTCCCACTATATGCTTGTGTGCTGTAAAGTTGCAGTCCGTTTGTTAAGACAGTGGAATCTATTAAACGGACCGCTAGCGTCTGTTTCTGGTACAGAGAGTTGATGATATAAAAAAAAACATTGTTCTTGGTGCTACTGTAGCTTCACGTATACGTAAAATGTAGTTAAATGTATTCCCGTCAATCAGCTGATGCGAATGGTGGTTGACGGCATGCTTCCACATCGGATGAGGGGATTTGGCTCCGGGGGTGAGGGAAGCGGATTGAGGGGAAGTCGGAGTCGACCCATTTAAGGGATGGGGTTGGTTCAATCACGCGGGCTCAAGCCACACTGACGGGTGACGCATTAAATTTGCCGAATTTGTTTGTTTTTTAGAAATTTGATGTAGGTACAAAGATGTTCGGAGAAGCGTGATATTGAGTATTTTGGAATTTCGATATTGAAATAAAGTACAAGCCAATTTTCGATTAATATTCCATGAGGTGGTGGGAACGAGCCATGTCCTAGATTCTGTACTCACCTCTTTTGGTATATATTCAGCGGAAAATATGTTAAAATTTCTCATGTATATTAATTTTGAAAAAGGTGGCATATATAAACCTATAAAAGTTATTATAAAAAAAGTGACTATTGATAATATTTTCAAAAAATCGTCAACAAATTTGCACATCTTTTTTGACTGAAATGCTTAGGTTAACGCAACGATTTCCAGTAATATGCTTTTCATCATGAACTTAAGAGCTTTGAAAGATTTTTGTATGTAACTATCAAAATCTCACTCCTCATAAGTGGAGCAAATAACAAGGTCAAGTCAATGATATCAATACAAATATAAATTATGCTTAGTTTGTATATGGAAATCAAGTAAAATATCATAAATAACGTATGTACAATATGTAGTCGGTTTAGGGAAAAAACTGAATACCTCTAAGTATGTAATTATACAAAAAATCGACACCGTAAATAAATTCGTTTGATATCCACATTTTTTAAGTCAATTTTAGATTTGAAATTGGCAAATAATGCACCAAAAGTTATAATTTTATAATAATTATGGTTTTGGGGGGTTAGTTGTTGGGGCATCAACTATTGGGTTACCGTTTAGATTCGGGTAAGAATTTTTACAAATTTTTAAAACCATCAATTCATTGTTTAAAATTAATGTTTATTTTTTATTTATTAAATATTATGCGACACTTCTTTTAATCAGAAAATACATATTTTAATCCTAATTTCAAAAGTTGAAACGACTTTTTGATCAGACTATGCAAGCAAAAATTTTATAAGGCATAATTTGAACCTATGACTAATGATTAACGACATTTTGTCCTAATCTGGATATTTATCAGCCTGACGTCCTAGATTTAAGACAAATTTACCGAGTGATGCGTCGAAAATCGGCTTAGAGACTGTATACTTAAGTTATTTTGGACATTTGCTGACTTAAAATCTTTTCCCTTCCAAAGTTTGGTGATTCAAAGTATTAAGATTTTTTCTCAAAAATGAGTTTTGTTATTCGGGCGAATCATGGCGGTAAATGCCAGCATTTTATTATCTTACACGACAGAGTTGTTGTCGAGAAACTAGGTTAGAAATTGTCTAGGGTTGGTAGGTTTGTATTGCAGTGAGGAAGCAAAGGTCTGGGCAGCTGCCAGGGAGATTGCCTGTTCTCAGGAGACTTAATTTAATTTTCACTTACAGCATTAATAAAAATAATCTTAAATGAAAGAATTCTAATATATCTTATAAAATACTTTAATTTATACTTTAGATTCCTGGTCAAATAAAATTCTTCACGCAAAACACTTCAACTATCTCAACCAAACATACGTTGACAAACTTTTGTCAAACAAATGGTTGAGTATTGGAGAGTTGAGCGCAAAAATAGAAGGATTTATGCTTGCCAATCAAGATAGAGTCAATAATACTAAAAACTATATATGAAGCATATCATCAAAGATACAAATCAAATTGATGATTTATGTAGAAAATGTTTGGCTTTTCCGGAAACTATAGAACGTATTATATCGGGATGTTCTGTATTAGCGCCGTCCGAGTATACATTTAGGCACAATCAAGTTTTAAAAATAATTCACATAATTTTGGTAATTAAACATAATTTGATTGACTGCTGTAATGTACCATATTATGAATATGAACCAAATGCATTTTTAGAAAATGAATTTTATAAAATTTATTACGATAAAACTTTTCTAACAGTCATTTTAAATACATGTAGGATTACGAAAGATTTTTTAAATATTTATATTGAGGGATCAGTAGGATTTATCGGACCAGTTAGGATTTTATCAGAGCCGAACCCTCTGATATGAAAATATCTGGAGTCGGTGAAATATTTTCCCATTATATTTCTGGTGGATTGACGTATTGTTCTTGTATTGTTTTGTATTTATTATACTTATATAGTGCACTTACATTGGCTGGATTTACTAGATAATCATTTGTGGAAAAGTGTGTGGAAGGGTTTAGTCTTTCATTTGGTAAAGATTTAACCCGGACATAAAATCTGGAGCACCGTAAATAGAATGAATGCTTTATTTGCGGGGCAACATAGACAGGCTTTTTCCCTGCACAGAAATTAAAGTGTCGTGTCTGTGTGGAAATGGAACAAGCATGGTACGAGTATTATCGCTGTCACTATTTGTGTGAATATCTACACAAATGTTAACATTTTTTGCAAAGGTTGAAAAACAGAGTGGATATGACATTAATGTCATATACGTTGCACAAACATTTATCATCGTTGTGACAGTCGTCACCGCTTTCATAATGTCAGAAGTGGCGCATTTTTCATGTGGCAATAATTATTGTAGAGTATGCAAAACAGATCGTTGTGCCGCAATTAGCAATAGTTGTTAGGTGAAAATATGATATGAAACAAAGGATGAATAGAAAGAGAAAGGATTTTCATGAGAATATTTGACTAGCAAGTGAATGAAAGAACTGTCTTAGATGTCCCAAGAAGACGTGGCACGTCCAAGATAATCTAATTATGTAAAAAAAAACCTAAGTTGTCGGAATAATTGAAGAGAATATTATTATTAAAAGTGTTGATCTATGAATGCTTAAGATACAAGGAGTGTGTGCCAAGAATTTATTTATTGATTTGTGACACAAACAGGACATTTATGAAACATGCTGGTGGGTAATAAAAAATTATATTCTACGCTATTAAAATATAAATGACGCTTGATTAATGCGTTTGCAGCATTCTCCACCCAGACTGCTGAAAATATCTCTTCCAATAGGTTGGGGTAATCTTTTGGTGGTATTGCAGGCAACAGGTAAAAGTCGTAAACAAATAAACAAATATAAAAAAAAATTTAAATTTAAAAAATTTAAAAATTTAAAAAAACTCCCCGAAACCACCCTCAAGCAAAATCACCCGTCATTGGGTGTCCGCCGCGACAATACAATTTACATAAAATGAGAACAATATCAGCACGATATCTCAAAAGAACACATTGTTTTAGAAATAAAATTAATTGTATTGGCCCTTCTTCATCTGCGTACTCCTGCTGCGGTAAGTAAAAGTAACTAAAATATTATTAGAACTTCTGCCTCAGTCTCAAAGCGCGACTCCTGCCACCCGGCGCCCCTTCAAGGATCTTATTTTGTTAGCCTGGACTCTGCAACGTACTCTCCGTTTATCATCCAGGTTTACCCCTAAGTAAGGGTGGGACGATACACTGACTTAACAGTGCTAACTTAGTTTTGCATTCCTTACCGCAAAGATCGGGAACAAGATAAGAACGCCTGGAGGCGCCTTGTCGAAGCAATGGCTCCTCGACGAAACTAGGAAAAGGGTACTGAAATTACCATTGTGAGTCAACCATAAATCATTAATTAAATATTATATATTTATTTAAATATATACACAAAAATCTAATAAGTTTTTTTAAAAGTATTTCGCCGTTATTTACCACATTCCTAATATAAGTGCTTGAAAACAAATAAAACAATGATAAAATTTTCAATACACGGCTTATATAATATTTTTGAAATGAAAAATTGATAACCTGGATGCAGGATTAGTCAAAGCGAGGTTAATAATTTGTACAAAAAATACAACTGATGAAACAGTAAATTTATATGTGTAATACAAAGCCTATGCAGAAAAGAAACCTCATAGGAATCAAATGTAATATTACACAACCTACTGACAAATTTAACTCACCAAAGGTTCAGAACAAAATATTTTACACACCCAAAGAGACACAAGCCACATAAATTGCATTTTTTGGTGTTAGAATTTTAGTGTATTTAAATAAGTAATTTCTTTATATACCTACATCTACATTTTCCAATAGTCCGGTGGTAGAGTCCATAAACTTCGTCAGGTAATAGATAATGGTAAAAGTAAAAAATATACATAATTTTTTTCGAAATTTCAACATCTTAAGTTGTTTTCCCGTTTAAAAAGTTGAATTCATTGTATGGAAAAACATTTTTGCATGGGAAAAAAACATCATTCATACTAACTTAAATATTACTTGTATCCTCTTGTTCATATTAAACCGGATCCGTAATGACTTAGATTAAACAGATTTAAAAGTATCTAGAAAAGTAGGTTTAAAACCATAATTTTACTAAAGATCACAGCACTTATATAATAATTACTTAAAAAATCTCATTGCTTTTGTTCAGCAAGTGACTGACAGTGAGAAGTCATTTTCCACCCTTGACAGACGACATCACAATTCGCTTAGTCATCGAGCATGCCCAACCCCAGAACTCCTTTAAACCCTTATCTCATTTATCTTAGCAGAGTACTTGCAATCCTTAGTTAACTTTTTTATCCGACCCCGCAATAAAAGCTTCCAAGAAATTTGAATTATCCTAAGAATAAGTTTTAAAATACTGAGCTTTTTATCTCCAGGCTTTATTGAATGTTTGAAAATATAAATCGATTTTCAATCTTGCAACCTTGGACGAAGATTATGTAGTTGTTAGGGAACAGTTCGAACAAAAAATTAAATTGGATTTCGAATAATTGAAAACGGTTCCGAGAATGAATTGGTGATTTATCCAAGCTTTGCATCATTTTCACTCTTTGCATAGTGTCACCCATTTAATTCATAAAATTTGAATTTACTAGAAAATATAACTTAAGTCGTAGACGTCCGAAAAAGGTAGTGCATTATCCAGAAAACTAAATTTTCATGTCCAAAATCGGTACAACAGAAGAGTATGCTATGAATACTCTCTATACTATGTTCTCGAAAACAAGCCTAAAAAATTCATGTATCATATTTTGGCTCATAAATGTGTAAATTCTACTACTTAAGAAATTCTAAAAATTAAAGTACTTTAATAAAGCAATAAATTCACTGAGAATTCATATGTCATATATTGGTTTATAAACGTGTAAATTCTAATTATACAATTGTAGATGTTCTCTTAAATGGCCTGGAAAGAATCTACTACTTGTGATCTCACTAAAGAAACCACTCATTCACTCTTTTTTTTTTAATGCCGGTAACCCGGGCGTTTATTAACATCAATGGTATATACAAATCATGTGCGCTACCCGACCATATCTGTTCTGAGCCGGGTAGCAGTATCTATCATTACATAAAATTTAAATAAAAATAAAAGTAACTAAAAATACAAAATATAATAAAAAGAAATAATAATAACAAAACTTAAGTAGAAATACAAAAGATTATCTACATAAAATAATTTAAATATAAAATATTACAAATATATAAAAATGATTTTTTTTAGTGTGAATGAAATAATGAAATAATTGAATATTTTTTTTGGTGTGAATGTTTTTTTTTTCATATATATTTAAATTTAAAATTTACTCTGAATGCAATAATTCATGTTCTCCAAAATAACATTAAAAAAATCACATCTTTGCGATTCTTTCAAAGATATAAAAAAAACATCTCTTCGTAGAATACAATTTTTAATGTTCTCAAAAGTTTTCTTGACAGAAGCTCATTCCTGTGATATCTTGAACGAGACCATTCCTTTGTTAAGAATATTATGAACTAAATATACAATCTGTCTGTCCTGAAACGGGTATCCTTCCCAGTTGGACAGACAAGTATCCATTTCGTAATGCATCATAATGTATACATATAAATAAAATTTAAAAAATATATATATACGATTTATCAATACGAATGAAGCAAGGGGCATGCACCAAGATGGAGTTTTCTGGCAATCTATCTCCGCTTGCCGGAGAAATAACTTGATGGTAAGTTATTAATTAAAATTATCCACAGCCGGGATCACTTTTGATGAAACGATTAATCGAACGTGAACAAAACGCATGCACCACTGATCTATTAATTTTTCATGACAACACAAATTTTCATGAAAAAACGCGCAATGAAAAAACGGGGGTAGTGTATCACCACGGTGACGTTGAGAGACTGGATAAGAAAAGAGTTGTAGGAATAATTAATTTGTTAATCCGGGTATTGAGGAGGAAAGTAGTAAACGAAGGAGGAATGAAAAAAACCAAACGAAAAACTTAATTAATGAAAACAATATTAGTGAAACTCAATCGAAAATCTGAAACAGAACTCGAACCCATAGCTCAGTTGGTAGAGCACTGACCCGGCAAGTTATAGGTCCTAGGTTCGAATCCCAGATGTGCACGTATTTTTTTTTAAATTTTCTGTTTCAGATATTCGATTATTTTCACTCATATTGTTTTCCTTAATTAAATATTACAAATTTAAGGTTTTACTAATTTATTTAAAAATAAATATTAATTCTAGACTTGCAGAAAAGTCAAAAGATGTCGCATATTAATAAAAATGAATAAATTTATCCAAGAAACTAACTAGATAGCATTTATCTCTAGTTGAATCTTGCAAATCATACATAAAGATAGCAACCAATGAAAATATGAATTAAGAAAATTAAGATAATGTTGGTAATTCTTGGTCGAAGAATGATACTCTTAAATATGACCGAATCGTATAGCTCAATTGGTAGAGCACTGACCCGGCAAGTCATAGGTGCTGAGTTCGAGTCCCAGATGTGACCGTTTATTTTTCTGATTTTTCTGTCGATTGAGTTTCGCTCATATTGTTTTCATTAATTAAATAATACAATTTGAGGTTCAACTCAGTGAGTAAGAAAAAACGAAAAACGTTTACGAAAGAACAAGTCAGAGGTTTGACTCTTTTTCATTTTAATAGTATAGTAGGCAGAAGCCATCCGTTATAAAAGCTATCCTAAATCTGAAAAAAATAAATGTTAATATATATTGATTGAAGAGATGACTTTTAATCGAAGAGTCTTCCCAGAAAACAACAATCTAAGATAGATTATAATAAAACAAATAAAAAACTTTATTCCACTTAATTTTTAAGTGGAATAAAGTTTTTTATTTGTTTTATTATAATCTATTATAATGGACTTCCACCACGAATTAACAGTTTCAAAAATAGAAATATTAACAATCTAAGATATCAAATTCTTATATGTAGTTGAATATCAAGCATTTATTTTCACAAGAATCATAAACATACATACAGCAATAAATATCATTATAAATAATGGATTGTCTTGTAGGGAGGGACGTCTGTGGTAACAAAGGAGAAGAAACTAGATATATGACGGAAGAGTTGAAAGGTCTAACCACCATACCCGAGAGATCAAGAAAGATCGGAATTACAAAAAAGGGGAGAAGAAATAGATGGAAGCGATTTCAGCACTTGATATAAATTAATAGATTTGATCCACGCAATCACATACAACGTAGAATAATATGGAATATTTTACTAATGCACTTAATTGTTTTAAAATTTTTATTTTTATCTGACTAAAATAAATGGGTCGGTAATTTTATCAATATATTAAATAATTTTCGAGCTACACAGTTCACGATAGAAATATCTTTGAAAGCTGAAAATAGCTGTGTTTACCTGGGAATTCCAGACAAAATAGGTTGTGCAGGTTTTTATGACTCCAGAGCCTATTTTGGCAAGTTTTTGGTGCTTGAGGAAACGGAAGATCTTGTCTTATTCATATAAATGATTTTATAAAAAAAAAAACGGAATATTATAAAATCTGATATTTTCTCAATCTACCAAAAAATACGGCAGTTTTTATCTAGTCGAAATAAAATCACGTTGTATAGAGTACGCCTTCGCACCGTAAAAGGTAAGTTCCAGAAAAACTCATCGCCTTTGTTCATTTACCGGGTAGGTAGCAAATCCAATTTTGATGATTCTCCAAACCAATCATCGACTCATGAATACACATATCACGGGTAAAAGCAGGAGTAGTATCCGACGTTATTCGACCCGCATTATGGAACACCCTTCGCGAGAGGCCGTCCTTGCCACAAGAACGTGAAGGGGGTAGTTAATGGGGGTGGGTTAGTAGGTTAGTCGCTCCCGCCCCCCGGCGCCACCCACTTCCGGGGCGCGGGCGGAAAGCGGTAACCATGGCAACCCGCAACCGGAATTAGTCCGACGCCATTGCTCCACTGACACAGTAACCAGTAGAATGGAGGCTGTGAGAAGACGCATGGCCGGAGAGGAAGTGTTGATGTTTTGCGACGGAACGTGCCTGAAATATTACGAATTGTCAACGGGCTTCGTTCGTCTCATTGATAATGAAAAAGCGTGGACAATATCAATGAATACTATTACATTAACGAGAAAAGTTTTACTCACAGCAACTTTCAGTTAATATAAGCTTTTATTGGGTTGAAAAACTATTACTATTGTATATGAATGGGCCTTGGAAATAGGCAAAACTGACTAAATCCGTATTAAAAAACGGTTTTCATGATTTTTTTTTCGGTTTTTAAATGTTTATTTAGGTTGACAAGAATTTTTCATACATCTAGCAGGAAATAATACATTTCAGAATCAATTAAAAATACATTCAGCTAAAAACACAGTTTTTTTTTTACATGAGCTCCACGCAGGAGGCCCTGATGAAAATAATTTCCTTCAGGGCCTATGTCATCTTTAGGGATGCTGTGTGGAGGGTTTTTTTAAGGAAAGGAAGGAGAGAAGAGTTGGGGAAGGATAAGGGTTTAAGGGGTGGGTAGGAATCTGGGGTTCAGTATGTCCTGGTCATCCGCCTCCAAAACCTAGACAAACTTCACCCCATAAACCCGGGCACCCCTGCTAAATCACCAAACGTAGCGAACCACTTGGGGTGACCTATGGCAGAGGTGTTGGTTTTCCAATAAAGGTTCCCGGTGCGGCGGTACCCATTCCCGATTCCCAAATTGAAAAAAATGAGTTTAAGTTACTATAAACTAAAATAATCTTGGAAAGCGCGAGCACAAATCATATTTTTTTCACATAATCAGCACATACCATATCCTACAAAAAGTGCCAAGACTTATGGCTTTCTCTTAAACTTTCGGAAGGTTTCTTTGTCCTACATAAAATAAGTTGTTTTGTGTGCAGGTATAAATTTGGTTGTAACGCAATCAAAATAAATTAAAATCAATCAATAAAAATCATTTATAAAAGGGTATTGTTTGAAGTAAAAATTCAAAGGAATTAATGAAGAAATTCAATAAGAGCACGACCATTTTTAAATGTCGGTGACTAAGAGTCATCGAAATTGAACGTTCTCACCTGGGTTAAGTTTTCGAAACATTATTACATCAAATTTCGTCTCCAATATGATTTTTTTTTATATTTCACTAACATTGAAACCTCAACCACAATAAAGAGGCCATACGAGTTGTTTTATAATAACATTAATTAAATAGACAACAGACCAATACACACACAACTTCCATGAGAATTCTTTTAAAACCTCCTAATTATGTTTGCCGTATGGATTAAACGAGTAATCGCAGTGATAGAATCATTATTGTAAGGTTTTTTATATTATATTAGTCAAGTGCCGGCTTGCAACGTCATTTCTGCCATAAAATATCTTCCTTCTGAACACACAACCAAGGAACGTGTAAAGTGTAAGCATGTTTACATGAGTATTTAACTTCCGAACGACTGCAGCAAATTGGATAATTCTTTTTTTGGTTGTGTTCGTTATTATTAGGTTAGGTTTGTATAAAACTACTGGTGAGCTCTGGCATTATGAAATCTATATATGGGGATTTGATGTGTGAATGTCCGCGATGGTTTCTATATACAATAGTGAGCTCTGGCATCATGAACTTATGCATTGCTAAACCGTTCATCCGATTGCGATGAAACTTTTGGGATTTTATGTGCGCAGTCCCGCGATGGTTTTTATATACAATAGTGATCTCTAATCTCATGAAATTATATGTTGCTTACCATTCATCCAATTGCGACGAAACTTTGGGTATTTGATGTGCGCATGCCCGCGATGGTTTTTATATAAACTGGTGAGCTATGGCATTATGCAATTTGTATAAAAAATTGCAATAGCTAGAACGAGAATTTTTTGAAAACTGAGTGTACTGGGACTGAATGTATGGAATGGAATGGGGAGAAGGAAGGCGGAGTGGGAACACGTGAGGGGAAGGGGTCGCAGGAGATGAACAGGACGAATGGGAAAGGACACGCAGGGAGAAACCATTTCTTTATTAAGTGGCATAGTAACGCATGCTGGGAACTCGCTACTTCAGTAATAAAAAAAAATAAAATGAAAAATATAAAATCTTCATCGATTTTAAAACATCTTTTAAGTAAGAAATTTAAACGAGTCAACGATACAATATAAGTTCAGAAAAGCCCCCCTTGTAAAATGATCGTGTAGAAATTAGCATTCGACGTTAACTAATAACCTAGGATGAATAATGGTCCACAGTAGTTGCATTATATCGTGGCAAAGATAGATTGCCCTAGGCTCCTGTTCAAATTGCTAAGGAATACTCGTGCGCGTTGTTTGCAGCGACCGAGTAAACAAAACAGGAGCAATTCATTAAAGAACATGATAAATTTCATAGTCTCAAATGAATAACTAAATATTGATTTTGAAGAACGTTCTTTATTCAATTGGCAAATAAACTGAATAGAAAATGCCATTCGGTTGTAAGTAGGTACCACCTACAGGTCGAACAATTAGAGTTGACCCAAACGGTTCCATAGCATAACAGAACATTGAAGAAAAATAACAAAAAAACCAACCTAACCTAACAAACAAAAACTATATTTTTTAATTTTTTTAAGAAAAACTTTTTTGAAGGTTATTTCCATTAATGTAGGTAATATATCATAGAAGAAGAAGATAAAAATAATAATCGAAACGAAAATATGAAAGGAAACAAGACACAGAAAAACAGAAAAAGACAATGGTCGTAACTGGGAGACGAACCCAAACTTCTCGTCTAACCGGGACGTGCGCGTTCCCAGTTGCGACCATTGTCCTTATCTTCTTCTTCTATGATATATTTTGGAAGTGAAAACTTATTTGGCACCGTTGTGATTTAAAACTTGATGAAATGAAAAACCGACACCAAAAAGAGATAAACACATACAAATATAGGATTAAGCCTGCTAGAGAATAAGATAAAATAATCGGTCTACTCTTTGTGCAGTGCTTGAAAGCCTCCCCACTCTTGTCTACTTATCCTATGCCAAAAACATACAAGCATACCTCTTCAAATACAGAACTGCTTTAGAAAATGTCCAAACTGCTCGAGATAATAGAACCAAAGAGCATAATCTCTTTCTTTATCCTTTTTGCTTATAACAACTTGTTCAAAAAGTGAACACTACCGACATCTATTGGAATGTTTTGAAGCTTATTATTACAGGAATTATTTACCAGTACCAAGCGATATAGTCGCAAAGCTTTGTCAGTCGGTGAAACAGACTTCTCTGTTTTTGCATTATTGTTTCGGTGTGTCGTGTCAAAATGTCTTTGTTTGTGTTAGTTATTTTTAGGTTATAAACACTGTAAACCAGTTAAAAATAGTCTCTTCTCTCTTGAAAAAACATACAGTAATGGTCTAAGTTGAGACTTGAGACCTCCTTTAAGTGCTTGCGGGTTGGGATAAGTTTCTTTTTATTGTAACATGTGATTCTACCAAAATAAATTAAGTTTGTTAAAAAGTGCAAATTCCATGGCGTCTTTATTTGAGATTCTACTAAGATGAAATTGATTGATTTGGCCAAATAATACTTACTACAACTGGCCATTAAATAAAACACAACTTATTTAATTTAAATATAAAACAGTATTGGATCATCAGCTAAGACATATCTAACACCAAAGATTTTATCAAAACCAATTTATAAGTATGCATTTCCAATGGTGGATGATGATTGTCTGTTATTTTTAATGTAATATTGTGTTGTCTTTATATTTTTATTTTAAACTGCTCATATTTTAAAAGGTCTGCTCTCAACACAGGATTTATTGGTGAGATTGGCATAGCACATCACTAAATGTATCCTAGAATTAATAAAGATGAATAATAAAAATAATAAAAAATAAATTAAAGTTTTTTTATTTAATTAAACGAAGACACTGTGAGCGAAACTCAGTCGAAAATCTGGAAACAGAAACATCAGAAAAAGATATTGGCACCTCTGGGACTTGAACCCACAGGACCTCTCGCTTTCCGGGCGAACGCGCTGTCCACTGTACCAAGGTGTCGATATCAAATTCGGTCATTTTGAACTGTATCATACTTCGACTAAGAACCATTCACATTATCTTCATTTTCTTAACGCATATTTTATTGGCTACTTTTTTATGTATGATTACAATATTCAAACCCGAACTAAATGCAATCTAGAGAGTGTGGATAAATTTTTATCCATTTTATTTAATATGCGATATCTATTGACTTTTCTGCAAGTCCAGGATGAATATTTTTATTTTTATTTTAACTTTATGAGTAAAACAGTATTCGCTGCAGTATAAGTGCTGTCTCCATATGCAAATTTGAAAGAAAACTGCATAACATTGCAGGGAACCGTCACTTACACATTGAATTGTAACCTTTTGGTTCGTTCCAGTTATGTTTTAGAACGTACTAGCACCAGGTCCTTTGGGCATTCCAATGGAGCCTGTTCTAAAGGGCTAGCAGCATTCATTCCCTGTGCACAGGTGCACGCGTGCTAAACTCGACGGACACCCGTTCACAGATGATGTTGGCTTTGTGAGAAAGAGTCGTTTCTGTGTTAGTCGACTCTTATGTGGAATTAGCTATCAGCATCTATTTTTCACTCTTGTGAGGTGTCACATCAAAAATAAATAGCATTAAAAAATTATTAAAAATTATTGTGATGCAAAATTGATCGGTCAGTTATGAAACAAATTGGGAGCGTTGTATGTACATCAGATCGACGCTCAACAGGATAAATGGATAAAGCGCAATACAGCTTAATCACAGCTTAATGGAGCTTTAGACATTTATCCTATCCAGCGTCGAAATGATTTGGTTCTGCGTTTTTCAGACCAAAAGAGCATAAACAAATATAACGCAATTTACAATTTACCAATAATACTAGATAAATATACGATATTTAAACGGTAAGTTATTGAGGAACATTTTTTAATGTTAATTATATGATATATGAAGAAACGGTGAAAGGACAACTCCCCAATTTAAAACTTCATCACTCCTTTTAGAAGTCATTAAAAGTAAGTTAATTTAAAAAAAAAACTTATTTAAATAGGTTACGTTAGATTAGCAACTGTAATGACTTTTTCAATTCAATTCAATTTATTCATTTTTAAAACATTACAAAATTAAAATTTCAAATCGTTTTAAAAGAGATAAAATATTCAGATTCAAACAGATTTAAGCAATTTATACAACAATGAAGCACAATCATACTAACAGCAAACAAAGCTTGTCGTCTGAATTGTGCTTCATTGATGTTAAACATATCGATATTCGAAGTGATTTTATTTAACAACAAGATAGCTCTCCCGACTGGCATAACCATTGGCAAGTTAGTTCTGCAAGCCGGGAGATAAAACAGTCTGTGCTGTCGGTGACAGAGATAACCATCGGGAACATAGCAACTAATGCTCGACATAATAGCCGAGTTTTTGAATCATCCACGAATCAGTCTGAAGAAAAGTGTTACAATGAGCACATCCCTTCTGACCCGTAGATGGTTCTTACCAAGTATGCCCAAGAGAAAGTGGGTAGGGTAGAGACTTTGCAAAGAGATAGTGAAATTCCACTTTATTAAGTTTTCGTGGAACCGAAGAAACCACCTTGCTGATCGAGGGATGAGGCTCTCGACTAGAAATCAGAAGGTCTGCGGGTTCAAATTCTGGCCTGCGCAAATAATTTCTATTTGATTTATTTTTGTTATGTCACAATTTATTCATCTAAAATAATATATAGTCTATGTTTAAACCACGTTCCACAGTGGAATACACTCTCAGTATTGTCCTGGTGTAAAACCACCATTCAGATTTGAAAATTTGTTTGAAATGGTTTTGGCATCAGCTTAGTGACCAGATCTGAATAGCCAGGTACTTCCCAACCTTCCTCTTTCATATCTCCTTCCCCTCCTCACTGCCTGCAGCCTCACAACAACCCAAATTAGGGTGCCGTAGTCTCACTGGCTCCAGACGGGAGCAGTTGGGAGTCATGTGCAGTATTCACATAAATAATGAAAAACTCAAACCCGAAAAAAAAAACAAAATTAAGAAGATTTAGTTTTCCGTCATTTTACAAACACAATTTTTCTCTTATAATGTAACCCGGGTAAGCGTGTATTTGTTCTAAAAATATGAACAACCTATATTATGATATTCAAAAGTGATAAATTCGTGCTGTTAATCAATAAGCATGAACAATCACAAAGATAGTATATTTAACAATTTGATACATTTATTTATTGCAACATATTAATTCACGAGGACTCCCAAACATAAATTTCTAAAGGCAAGCATTAATAAGAATTGAGCTGTGCAAGAATTACTGAGAATTCGGAAGGTGAAGAATTCTCGATAGCAAACCGCACAAAGAAGCGAGTTAAATAAATAAGACCCCGCAAAGCCCCCCGGAAGCCTACTTCAAACACAACAGGGTCTTTAAGCTCCCGTCATCTTCCCCTAGATTGGACCAATCCATAATGACTATTTTATTGTGTTACTCTAAATAAAGACCGTGGTCGTGACGTGAATTGAGGCTTTGTCTTCGCCCCTGTTTAACGATACCTTCGCCAAGGGCGTCAATTCCAGGAAAGGCCACAGTTCTATATTGCAGGAGGCAGTGTTCAATTGATCGGAAGGAAGGCAAGAACAATTTAAGAATTCAGGAAAGGTCTCATGATCGAAAATATTTAAGCAGATTCTGTTTGGAAAGAAATTAGGTTTAATAATTCTAAGCAAGGGTGGCTTATCTGGGATTAAAAAAAAACTTCGAAACCTACCGATGAAAGATTAAAAGAGAAAGGGGCAATACGCTAAAGAACTAGGGATTTAATAATTTCATAAAGAAAAAAAGTTGAAAGCCTTCTTATATAGCGTAATGGATTGCACATTTGTTGACATTAAGTTGCGATGTCATAGGTTCGACTCGTGAGGCTGAAAAAATACGTAAAAAAAAGTATTTTGAAAACTAAGTACCTTCATAAACATTCTTATAAATACTAGTACCTACAGAAAAGGGTCGAAATATGTATAAATAGCAGTAAGCAAACAGGTACAAATGAACAGTCACATAAATAGAATAGATATAGGTGAATACATGAGGTATTATAAGATTATAAGTCCTAATTTGAATTAGCAATACAAGGTCCTCTGTAGGGCATCAATATAAATTATCTGTATCTAAAAGCCAATGTTTTAAATCATATTTGACTTAAGCCTTTAGCAGTATACATGATATAACTTTCAATTGTCATCGGTATTTTATTAAAAATTTTGGGTTCTTTCACCGTAATTATTGCTACATTTCGAAACCACCAATCCTTCATTTCGAGTTACACAAGGAGTCAGACATTATTACATGTTGACTTACAATATTATACAATAATAATCCTCTTATGGGTAAAACATTCAGAGACTTAATTTATTTTATTGTTACTTCTGTATGCATTGGTATACTTATGGATTATTAATTTTGTATTGGAATTTGTAATTATGTATTTAAAAATTAAACAATACAATTATAACAACCAAGAGATATTACATAAATACGAGTATATATCGTCGCAAGAAAGCAATACTGCTGTAACAGCCAAAAACCAAATTGTTCAACAGAGCCAAAAAAAATTCAGATTTTAGAAAAAAATTCGTAACTTTTAAACCAGTACTTACAGAAATACCATTTTTAAAATGCTTAGCTGAAAAAATATGATCATAAATATCAAATAGTAATATTTAAAAAAAATTATAAGTGAAGAAGGACAAATTTTTTTTGGCGCTTATAGTAGTTGACTTTTAGCTGTAAGCGTCAAAGAATATCAATATTAAAATTTTGAATAGCTGTAAATTTGTGTCGTTATTTTATTGGGCTAAATTGGGTTAAACACACAACAACAAAAATGTGTTTGAAATGAAAACGATGTTAATGTAATTGACAATTTAACATATCCTGAAGAAGATAACATTGTTATTGAAACATGTCGATATTGTTTATTAAAAAAGTGGTTTATACAAAGTTATCTCTTATTAATTAAATAAATAATGCCACAAAGTTATTTTGCAAAGATTGAAGAAGTAATTGACAATCTTTATTTGAAACTTTTAAAATGTTGACAGTACAAATTATTATACCACTGAAGACAAATATGTAATTATTTTAATTTTTTTCGAGAAACAACTATTTTTGTAGGGGGAGATGAAAAAGTATGCATAAACTAGGTTATTAAGTTCTTAGCTTGGGTTATTTAAATAATGTGTACTTACCTATTTTGATCGAAGCAAGTAAGAAAAATGGCAGCCGGGTACTGTCAAATCAAGTTCTTCAAAAAACTGGTACTTTAATGCATATTTTACCAACTACCCCGACGTCAATTACATGTTTTTACATTTATTTAAGTTATTAAGTTTATACCAAGAGTTATTTTTAGTTGTGTTTATTAATCGTGCAGCGGAATTCGTAACCTTTATTCAATACACTACCTACTACCTACAGTCTAGTGTTGACGTATTTCCGTGCCTCTTCAAATTATCAAAAATTCTATAATCTAAACAGTAGAGAAGTTAATTAAAGTGATCTACTCCCCTAAGTCGGAGATTTCGCTCTGGGCTAGCGTTTTTATTTTTCCCAAAAAGTGTATAAAGGAAAAAAAATGCTGCAAAATGATGTATCCAACGTATTTTCATAAAAAGTAGCGGTTACAGCAGTATTGCCTTCTTGCGACGATGTGTACATCATTATAACATGAGATAACTCATAATATGTGTCATTATATAACATTTTCAGGATGTCGGGTTATTCATAACACGTAGGTTAATGTAGAATAGGAACTTCCTGGATTCGGAATCTACGTAACCGGTACGAGAGCAGTTCTGCAGAGTTGTTTCGGACTGAAGCGAAGACTACCCTAATGATAACCAACCCCCGATAAGAGAGTGCACCAAAAGTCTTTCTTCCCTTTAAAAAAACGTAACTAACTAACTAACCATAGAGGACGGACAGCCAAACAACTCGGTCTTGGCACACAATACTTACCTCGTTAACATTCATACATTGTCTCATACATGCTCTTCTATTATTCTGAATCTTGGCATGGCTCAAGTATTTGATTCAATTGGTCGTGCCATGTCTTCCTCGGGCGTCCCTGACTTTTTCTACCATTCACATTTGCATCGTATATTCTCATTACACTCCTTTCGTCGTTCATTCGCTCCAACCATGCCCAAACCATCTGAGCGTCCCTTTCCTAATCTTGCTCATTACGATAACATCAGCCTTGCATTCTTTGCGGATCTCACACACAAGATAGTAAAACGTTTTACGACACATGCGCTTCAGGGATCTCATTTCTACAGCATTCAGTCTACTTTCATCATTCCTCTGCCAGTTCCATGCCTTATTGCCACACAGGCATATATCAGCACTCCATTTTGGACTGCTAGTTTCGCTTCTTTGGACAGTTAAAAAAACATACAATTAAACACCACAGTAGATGAAGAAAACGTTAAGTTTTAATCCCCAGATATATTACAAATAAATGTTTGTATTATCAGAAAAATAAAATACGATGAAGAATATACAGATGAACAAGTTCGCATTGAAAGATGCAGAAATGAGTAGCTTCAATCATTAGAACAGCATGCAAATAGACGTTGGAAGAACATTGCTTAATCAACCATAGACGAATACATCAGTCAGCGTACAGGGCGAATCGGTCGACCGGGTTTTAATCAATGCTTTATACGTTTTATCCTACGGGTATCTGATTGATACACGGCGCACTGTTTGCTCGTCAGCTAGTACACAAACACAGGCGGGATGCATCTTGTCTCATCCAGCCAATGCACCGGCACAACACACAACAATGGACCGGGCGAGTCTCTATTCAGGTCGGCTGGACAGCTTATATCCGCCGGGGATGACGTGCACCAAACACCAGGGAATGATAAGATTGTAGGGGCTGCTGTTCATAGAGCAAGGTTCACCGGTTATGATTTGCAAACTAAATACGGAATATTCAAGAAAAAATATATCCAAGTTTTGTTTCATATTTCTTTATTCGGTTTATGTAGGACTAGTTGAAGTCCTCGGCGATGCCTGGCCGCCCCAGCATTTCGATTTTCTGCTGATTTATAACATGTTTCCCTTGACACTATTTTAAAGCTTCCAAAAAATATATATCTTATGTTTTAATCTTAACATTTGCCAAGCCAAAACTGTAATTATATGAAATTCAATCCAAGGAAATAAATTATTAAAAAAAACCTTTGGTTCTGTTATTCAACGCATTACAGGTAGGTATATCAAAATCACAGCGTTTCTTTAAATGCTTTCTTAGACACTTGCCGAGAGATTTTTGTTTTATATTAAATGAGTCATGTTTTATTAAATATTTTCCCTACGCGCTTTAATGATAATCGTTTTTAATATCAGCGCGCTCCTTTTAACATTCATACTTACATATTTCCCTTTTAAAGCATCTTAGACCAGTCAGTGGCTGAGTTAGCATCGCGTTTGGGTCTCATCCGGGAGTCGCGTGTTTGATTCCTCGGCTGGATAATTCCTCCATCACGATACAAACAACATTTTTCGCTTATTGCGGTTGTAGTAGGAGATTTTCAAACACTATTGGGTTATCCGTAACCCGGGATTGTTCGTCTTTAAAAAAAATAATAATTATAATTTTTATTCTTTTTGTAGCTAACCACGGAGCCTGGACGCAGTATTTTTCTAAATCAGATGAAGACAGTAATTTTCCTCTAAATTTGAACGTCTAGGGTGCAAAAAGTTCAAAATTCAGATTTCGCAGTTCGAAAGTTTGCTTTTTAAGGGGCGGGAAAAGAGGATGGGAGTGGTTTTTCGAAATCTTATGTAGAAATCACCTTCCTCTTGTTTTGAAGGTCAAGTATGCAAAACTTTACCAATCTCTGAATAAAAATGTAGATTTAAAAAATAAGTAAAGTCACGCTTCTTTAAATATTTTTTATAGAATTTACGAACATACTATAACATACATGCCCATAATATGGCGGATGAATGAATGGAAAAAGTAATTAATTTTTCGAAGAAAGCTTCTTCTAAAAGGTTGTCACTTTGTGATGTCATTATTTATTTATTAGAAGAAAATAACTTAGTTTACATCACTTTATTTTTTGTACACTATCAAATATTTATTTTTGTGAACATGGTTCACGAAACATGTTGATAGTGTACAAAAAATAAAGTGATGTAAACTAAGTTATTTTCTTTTAATAAGGAAAATAATTGAGAGAAAATATAACGGATGCTATCATTACACATATCAGAGATTTGAGAGAATCTCAAAAATAAGAAGATTAATGAAATGTTCTCTCTTTGAAGGAGAAATAATTTCCTATCCTCCATTCAAAATCATAAACACCGTAAAGACATTAATTGCACAATGAAATATCACTAATCAAATCTTTTTGCGATGATACCATATTTACTCGCGTTAGATTTGAAAACATAATTATAATATTTAAAAGAGATACGATTCTGACGAGGGATCTCTAAAAAATGTGTCCATGGATTCATCGTATTTTTGATAAACGATGGCCTAGATTTTCCTAATCCATCACGGTGTCCAGCCACTGCTGACAAAATACACAACAAAAAATGAAATTTATAATACAAGTTATCAATCATTTTCGCTCGAAGTATCACGAATAACGTTCCTAAGATATTGCATTTTAGAATCAGAATTTATACTGGAATAATGAAAAAAACTTGAAATAAACGACCAGGGTTTTGATAGTCTTGATTCATTTCATGCAGGCGAAGATTAACGTGAAATTATTATTTTGGATTAATCTTTCCTACGAATCAGTTTACGAAATTAACACAAAAAAATTTGCTTCGAATAAATTTAAGCTTTTCATATAGTTTCGCTTGAGTATAATGACATAAAATTGTTTATTACTTCATACTATTTAACAAAATAAATATGTAATATAAATTAGTTTAAAATATCTACAATGTAATAAAAATAAGCTTAAAATATCTACAATTTTTTTTAAATGTATGTACGCATTTAAGAAACAACTTAAAAAAATACAATTTTATGGCTAAAATTAAAGCATCCTTTGATTAACTTTTTGCCTTTCTTGTAAAATTATTCACAAAATAAATATTAAAAAAATACTTTTGCGAGCGTTATTAGACCCTATTTGCCAAGCAATTTTTATGCCTATTACCTATATTCATGGTGATATAAAGCAAACTAAGAATAAACACATTTTTGGCTTTTGGAATAATACAACGACTGGGTCTTTTCCCAAGTAATTTAAGACACATAAACAACATATATAAAGCATGCGGGTTTGTTCTGAGAACTATTTAAAAAAACACGCAATATCTGATTTTTCTCGCAGACTATTGAAATGAGTTATTAAAAAATACATATTAACCATTTATTTTGACTTAGTTTTCAAATAAAGTAAAAATTTGACAAGTTGAAAACTGAAAATCGTCAAAAATAATAACGGCCTGATAAAAAAATCAAGTCAACAAATTAATGAAAGATGTATAACCGAATAACTCAATTTACAAATAAAGCACATGATTTTCATTCGTTAAGTATATCGTTCAAGCAAGTTTGCCTAGAATATTCAAGAAACCACAAAATTAAAAAAAAAATTAGATAAAGATAACTAGGTATATTTCTAGCGAAGTTTTTTACTTTGAAACATTTTTGGTAATCACAAACTTGGGAGAGAGGTTTTACGGGTTTAAAAAAGAAATACCTCCTTATTTAAGAAGAAATAGAAACCTTATAAACTCTGTTATATTATATCCACTTATCAGAAACTTAGTTAAGTAAACAAGTTGTGCACAGCATAACTCTTTTTTGTCTTTCCTAATCGAATACAGTTTCAGACGTCCCTAGACCGAAACGGTCCTTATTTTTTGCGCGTTCTGTACCCCTAGGTATCCCGAACACGTCCCGGCATAGAGATATACAGGACGGAAGGGGCTTATAGTTAACAGCCTTAAGCCAAACTGGCTTTATTACCAGACGGGACTAATTGCGCCTGCGTGGAACATGACAACCATTTTAATTTTTCTTTACTTCAAAAATTATTCAAGTAAAAACAAAGTTTCGAAAATGTACAATGACAATAATTTTAAACCACGTTCATTGAAACTTAATTAATTCGGAAATCAATGTCTGAAAATATTGTCACTGGCCCTGTGATAATGTTTGTTTAACCGATGCAAACCTTGCATTGATATTGTCTGAACCACTCTATCTTTATAGTTAGATAGTAATAAATAATTCGAACGGTTAAAATCCTCGAAGAAGAAACCAGCGGTTTCACTTCTGCCGCGTGTGAATAGCACACTATGTTTTTTTTTATATCATCATTCGTTTTGTTTTGGTGGAAAGTTTCACATTGAAATTCAAAATTCGTTTGCGGTAATAAATTTTTGTTCCTGTTTGCATTGTCTGTGCCCAGTAGATATAAGGTATGCAATATTTAAATATTCTAATTAGGTAGTCCAGTAATCAGGCTTGCTCGGTCTGGAGAATAATAGACCATAACAATAATACAGCCACCAAAATGTTTTCCATAGACCAGATTTGCACATTTTAACACAATTCGCAGTATCGCATTATCGTTATAACACTCAGAAGCATTGGTTTTGGGACCAATCCAATAATTTCACGCTAATGCAAATTGTGAAACTTTAAGCAGATCAACCGCAACCGGATTAATCTAGAACTATCTCGATCTGAGCCAACTTGCAAACTCCTCACATAATATACACATACCAGCAATAGACAATTATAGGAACTGGAACTTCATTACTGATAACAACAGCATACAAAATTCAACCGTTAAGTTTGTTGGAAGGTCAAAATATTTTCGCTTCGCAATAAAATCCAAATAAATGGAATGTTACTGAACGCATCCGAAAACTACAAACTTTATTTGAAAGGTGATAAAATACGCATTTAAAATAAACGTAGGTATATTTTTTTAAATATACAAATTGGAATGCAAACATACATCAATAAGTTTAAAAAATTGCACATTTTACATTTTTTCTACACCAAAAAAAAAACACAAATATTTTATTAGGCCAGATATCGTCAACTCACTTGTTTGTCGTTTCAAGTAAAAATAATAAATAAAAAATCCTAAAATTTCATTAAAAAAAAAATCGCATTGCGGTCGGAAACTTTGGATTAATGAAGGTATTATTAACATACCTATTCATTATTTAGCGTTTGACTTTTTGATTTGAATATAAAGCGTGTTTTTTTTTATTCTAGCATCGTTTAGATCACATTTCTACCTATGATAGTAAGGGAAACACAACGATTTCTATGAGACCTATATGTGTTTGTTCCGAAACTCGAACAAATTAGCCTGAGGGGTTAAATTTGAATTTGAGATCGAAATAACTAATCAATCTAAATTGATAATTTTTTAAATCAAATGATAAATATAACAAATATCTATTCGATATCTGCTACTTTATTTATTGGTGATTTTAATTATAATATACACGTTAAAAATAATATTTTTCTTGATTTTAGAGTCAACTTTAAACTAAAATTATTTATGAGTTAATGTTAATTATTTTTCAATAATAATTTTGCCCTACATACTGTGTAAAAGTAATGAAATACATAATTTGTTAAAAAAAAGCATTTTGGTGGGCTTAAATTTAAAGCTAAAAATAATTTTATGTTGAAACTTCTCGATAACAAATTTAAAATTTCGGCCCAAAAACGCTGTTTTTGAAAAAAAAAATATTTTAAATTTTATATTTACATAGTATGTTGTGAAATATAATTTTTTAGCAATTAAATCTCACAAAATATTTAAAAGTTGCCTATAAAATTATAAAAAAATAGAATAGGTACCTTAATGGCTTATATTTTATAATTTAAAACACAAATAAATAAAGTAGCACATTTTCATAAAAGAAATTAGCAATACCAATAAGTATTTTGGCCTCAAATTCATTTTTTTTTATGAAGAAGGCCGTTCTTAAATCAATACAATAAAAAATATCGAAACATTAATTTAGGTACCTTCTTTTACTGGCATAAAATAAACTCGATTCTAATGAGAATTAACACAATGGTGTTAAAAAAATGTCGCAACTTTCGGCATGGGTCTTGTGGCGCAACGGATAACGCGTCTGACTACGGATCAGAAGATTCCAGGTTCGAATCCTGGCAAGATCGAATGTTCTTTTTTTTTCAGAAAAGTATTAAAATATTAATTTTTATTGTAAAAATATATCAACAATATATTTATTAATAAAACAATATCATTGTAAACACCAATTTCATTTTGTATTCCAAACAAACACGTTTCGCTACACCGTAGCCTTGTCAATGCAATACAATACTCAATACTCTCAGTACGTATTCTTATATTGCTATACGATACTCTATTCTCAGAATGTAGAGTAGGTACCTACATGTGTACGTACATATTTATGTACTCATAGTAGACTACCCTGTTCACTGCCCTGCCGAAGTTACGGTGTAACCTTTCATACGTCAATGGGTGTAACGAAACCTGGTCAGCAATAGGTACCTACAAATAATACAATTAGTGATTTTATTTAAATTATTTAAATTGCAATATCACGTGCACATCACAAAGTATCTCCTTCATTTGAAAATGAAATATAATTTCGCTTGTGATGTCTTGTGGGTATGTCACAATCTAAAATTCAAAAATATATAATTCTTATTATTTTCATTCAGTACTTAACAGATATTGTGCCCTTGAGGTGATTTTCTCACGAAAATGGCGCTAGAGAAATCATCCAAAAACTATTATTATTTAAAAATAATTGATTTTACGCAGCCATTCCTACGATAGTTATTTGTGTTGTTAAGTGGTCAGCATAGTTGCCTTCCAAGTAGTTGATAGAGGTTCGATTCTCGGCAGTGCAATTTTTTTATCATATTTAATTTTTACATTTTAAATTTTCATTTTTAAATATTTATATATATATATCTATATATTCGGGATATCTATAAAATATATTACATGTATAAATACAAAATAACAATGAAACAGATGTGTGGCTTTAAAAATGTTAAAAGCTTCTGAAATACAAAAAAAAAAAATGTTTGAGACAAAATCTTTATGAAAAGAAAGCAAATCAATTTGAATACACTACTTATTTAATAAAAAAATATTAACGTTATCAATAGTTTCTTTTTCAGGATAAGCTGAAAATTATTTTCCAAACATTATGATAAATATGATAAAATAAGATGTGCATACAAAGTGATTTGTTACATTTCATTTAAATGACGCCACAAAGTGAATTGCGATTATTGAAAAAGTAAAAAAGTTTATTGTTCATTTAATCTTTTCCATATTTTGAGTATTTTACCAGGTAGACATAACATTTTACGGAGGATTTTTCGGAGTTGTCTGACTAATCAGCTGGATGATCGATATGTGCTACTTTATTTATTGATGATTTAAATTATAACATGAGTGCAAGCCAGTCGAAAAGGCGAGTATATTATAGTCATAAATATCACTCTCAATTTATCGTCAGTAAAATTCGTCATAGGCAAATAATTGAAATGCCTGACCTCCTAACCTTACCATAATACTACCGTTGGTGATATTTTTCCAATATCCGGACCATTTTCAAGAATTATGTATTTAACAGAGAAGATAATGGACCAAACGAAGAAAAAAAAATCTGGAAGCTTTCCAAGGCCATATTTGCAGAACAGAAATTGCGAGCTTAAAAGCGGGAAGTTGATAAATCGGACGCCTAAAGATGCTTTCTGGCAATTTGTGATTCGATTCTGCAAAACGATGCACTTTCGAAAGATTGAGATGCTTTTTACTGCACACTACAAAACGCTAACACGATTTGATTTATGGTTTAATTTGCTTCTTGGCACTCCTTCAATTTGAATGAATTGATTTAATGTTTCCAATATTGATACAAAACTTCAGATACATAGACCTTGCGTCCAAATAAGTGTGTTTCTAATTTTCTCTTGTTTAATAAATCAAAACCAAAATTTCACACGTAATCAAAAGATTTAACTTAATTATAAATCATATATGGTGATTTTTTTTTTAAATTTCGCTTATCGAATGCCACTTCTTTTTTTCAAACCTTCTTTAACATACATTACATTAGGTACCATAAAATTGATTATTCCGATTTAACAGCTCGCATAGGAACCACGATCGTGCGAACTCTGGCGGGATAAAAGGGTAGTAACCAACACGGCCACCAGGACAGGTCAGGACAGCATAGAATTGATGTCGACAAAAAGTATTCAATAAATCACTTGCAGTTAAAAACCCGCTCCGCAGGTTTTTGTTGCTAGGCCTAATAGTTTGTTTATATCTACTAACTAGCTCTTACACATTGCACTTTATTTTATTTCAGGTCTTATTACTGATTTTATATGTATATATATCTTAAGCTAAATTGTATTAGTTTTTTATAAGTAGATACTACTCAACGAGATAGAATGAGTAGTACTCATACTATTTCATTTCTTTTAATCTCTGTTATGATGCTCAGTCGAACCAACTCACATTCCGGACGAGCTAAATAGTGATGAAACAACGAGAGCACCAACAATGGCAGAATTAAGGGCTGCACTAAAGAAACTGAAAAACAATAAAACTCCGGGAGGAGATAATATCCCTGCAGAGCTCTATAAATATGGAAATGAACAACTGAAGAACCTGCTACACAATCTCATTGTGAAAATATGGACCGCCGAAAGAGTGCCAGAAGAATGGCAAACTAGCATCATATGCCCCATACATAAAAAGGGAGACAAATTGAAGTGTGAAAATCACAGAGGAATATCGTCACTTTGCACAGCGTATAAAATTTTCACAATGATTTTGAAAGAAAGACTAGAATATTACTCAGAGAACTTACTAGGAGAATATCAGGCAGGTTTCAGGAGGGGGAGATCCACCACTGATCAACTCTTCATTACTCGACAAATCCTGACAAAATGCTGGGAATTCGATATAGATATATATCAACTATTTGTTGACTTCAAACAGGCGTATGACAGCATAGATAGGGAGAAGATTTATGAAATACTCCTAAATTTTGGAATACCGCCCAAAATAGTCAAGCTTGTAAAAGCAACAATGGTCGGCTCACGGTGTCGAGTAAGGATAGGAGGTGAAACAACGGAGGATTTTAACGTCTCCCAGGGGCTGAAACAAGGTGATGGCTTAGCACCTACCCTTTTCAATATTGTACTGGAGCACGTCGTTAGGAAGACAATGATCAGTACCGATTCAAACATCTGCTACAGAAGCAATCAAATAGTTGGCTACGCAGATGACCTTAACATTGTCGGAAGATCCCTACAGGCTGTAAGAGATGTGTTTGACCCTTTGGAGACTGCGGCAAAAGAGGTGGGGTTGCAAATCAATGAAAATAAAACAAAAATCATGATGCAAACCAGAACCCCTCACCGCAGAATAAAAGATAAAGTGAAATTTAAAGACAATTATAATTTCAAAGTGGTCGAAGAGTTTACCTACCTGGGCTCCATCATAACGCAGGACAATGAAGACCCAGTAGAAGTAAGAAAGCGCATCACAGCCGCTAACAACACTTACTTCGCATTGCTGCCAGTGTTCAAATCACGAAACGTCCATAGGAAAACCAAAATAACCTTACATAAAACAATTATCAGAACGGTCTTGGCCTATGGATGTGAGGCGGGAACACTGACAGCAAAGTCAGCAGAACAGCTGGACATCTTCGAAAGAAAGGTACTGCGAAGAATCTTAGGAGCGGTGCGAGAGGGAGAGGCATGGAGAATCCGCCACAACAATGAGCTCTATGAAATTTATCAAGCTCCCAGACTCTCCACCCATTTAAGGCTCCAAAGATTAAGATGGGCCGGACATGTGCACCGAATGCCAAGCACACGAGTACCGAAGAAGGTTCTGACAGGACACCCGGGAGGTAAACGAAAGGCGGGCAGACCTAGACTGAGATGGGAGGATGATGTCAGGAAGGATGCAAGAGGATTACTCCATGTTGCAGATTGGAAGACGACGGCCGAGGACAGAGGGCGGTGGAGGCTTATTTTGAAGGAGGCCAAGGCTCGAAATGGGCTGTAGCGCCATTGAAGAAGAAGAAGATGATGCTCAATTCCTTGCGATGATCATTGCTTTCTTATTAATTCTGTTTTATTGGTTTAGTAACACTCATAATTATTATTGTGAGTATAATTTTCCTTATATACATGTAAAAGCCCACTAGGGCGTAAAAAAATAAATATCCGAAGAGATACTCAAATTCGACATATTCATAGTACATATACCTCGGGGGGCACGTCCCCATGTGACCTGCTAACGAAAGTGGCGACATCTTTTGACGAATTATTGAATTCGAAACCGAATTACAATTATAGCTTTGTTTGAAATTTCACGTACACAGATGTCATTTGTGGCGCGGCGCGTACGGCGTAGCGTCAGACATACACTCGAAGCCGGGTGAAATTCAACCACGCAGACGGTAATTTGATATTCGATGTAATCTGGTAAAATTAAATTATTTTTTCAACCACCGATTTAGGGGGAAGAAAACGCAAAAGCTGACAAATGTTTCAGAGAACTATTACGTACAATAACGAATGGTAAAAACATTCTAGAGCGACACGTGTCAACGTATGGGTGCTGAGCACGTGTGGGCCACGATGCATTTCTTGAAGTTGAAAGAAAATTCCAATACCATTCTGCTGTAAGTTATCTGGGGAGAATTCTGGTTCAACAAAACATTCTAAATGCACGTCAACAATACACTATTAAAAAAACGGAAATTCGCTAGAATAAAATTACATAAACTCAAATAATATGCAAAATTGCTTTTTCATATGTAAAATAAGTAATATGTAGGAGGTTTTGGTTTTTAATTGATCGAAATTAAATTTTGACGTAAGTCCCAATAAATAAGCAAAGTATACCTAACATGTGGCTTTTTCAAACATTCCATAAGGGTCTACGTCGTCTTTGGATATGCTTTGTGGAAGGTCTATTTAAAAAAAAGTAAGGAGCGAATCTGAGTTTTACGGCGCTGAATTAAAAAGATGAGAGGAAATACAAATTCCAGCAAATCAATGCACAGCCGAGTTGCTAGACTCAAGAACGAGTCGTAAATCAACTCCCACTCACGCGAAAAATAATGTAGTATTACAGACATACTCATAACAGACATACTCTGTGATGAGTATGTCTGTAATAATATAAAAAAATCACAATTGAGGTTGCTTGGGCATGTACTAAGAATGTCTGATGACCGAATTCCGAGGACGATACTGAGTACGATTCCAGAGGGAAGACGTCCAGTGGGCCGCCCCAGACACAGTTGGGCGAGGCAACTCCAGAAACTGTGTGAGGAGAGGATGGGTCTACCACGGACAGAGACCGAACAATCAGCACAAGACAGGGACTTATGGAGGAGCCTTGTCGATGCAATGGGTCCCCGACCCGAATAGAACAAGGGGAAGAAGATGTATGTATGTACAGACATACTCGTACAAATCAATTTCCAAAAAATGTATCATTAAAAAGTTAAATAAAGAATAGTATCCAACACGGCCACCCAAGTGCAGAACCATGGGAACTGGTATATTGGATAACCAATACCTCTGCAACAGGTCAACCCACGTGGTTCGCTACATTTGGTGACTTAGCAGGGATTCCCAGGTTCATGGGGTGAGGTTTATACGAGTCTTAGCGGCAGACATGTCTTCTCACCAACTGCGTGGCAGGCCACATAGAAAGACTCCTGGACACACTGATCCCCCCCCCCCCCCTCATACCTTTTCCTTCCCAAAACTTCCTATACTTCCTTTCCCTGAAAAAAACCCTTTACACAGCTTCGCAAAAGATGACATTGGAGTAAGTATGATTAAACTTCACTGCAAAAAGAGTTGCATGTCAGTACTACAGAAGATATTCTATTGAAGTACCTTTGAACAAACATTTTCCCGTAGAAATCCTTGGAAGTATCTACAATTCAGAAGGGTAGTTTACATTGGGACTTGGGACACATTGTTTCTTCAGCTAAATTCGTGGATGGTTCGAAAATCCATTCATTACAGTGAACATTCACTTTTATGCTCAATTTTATCTACGTTATCGACAGTACAGTATTTTATCTCCCGGTCTGCAGAACTAACTTGCCAATGGTCATGCGCCGCGCCGGTGGGGATAGAAATGCTGTTGAATCGAATCTCACCGGATGCAACAGCGAGTTGAATTTAAACGGCAAACGTTAATGCCGCAGTAAAATAACACTTCCCATATACCTATTTATTTTATAAATGACTTTCTTTACTGCCCAACTTTGCCCGGAGCTATTATTGAAGTGAAACTTTTTTAGCACCGTTGTGATTTGAAACTAGGTGAAAAAGGAAACGACACTAAAAAGAGACAAACACATACATCTATAAAATATTAAACTTAAAACTTATAATGCCCTCAGAGATATTGACATTTCCATTGTGCCCTTAAATCGTTTAAAATCAAAGTAACCTTACAATGCACGTAAATGAAAACTATTATTTCTTATTTATTATTTTCTTTTTAATAACTTTTTACTTAACACTATGTATTTAAACAACTACTTATTTCTGCATTAATTATTATCACCTTTTTGATATTTTTTACAACGTGCTTACACCATATACCTACTATAATTGTTTAATAACCACAAGATTCATAATCACATAATCATTAACCACAACTAAATATTATAAGTGAAACTTAACTAGTTTAAATTATATTCACTATTTAATGTATAATTACTTTAAACACAACTGTATGCTTCCTAAATAAACATAAATAAAATAATAAAAATAATAAATAAATCTATATGATTTAGCTTGCGAGAGTGAGATATAATGAAACCTTACCGCAATGATAATGAGCTAACTTTTCAAGGCTCCTATTGGTTGAGATTGTGTGGGCGAAGGATTCACTTCTACTGTGTGTGAACTGCGCTCGATTTTTTTCTCTGAACGTAAGAGTGTAAGTTCGTAAGTAACTACTACCAATGAAAAAGTAAACAAAACCAATTAAAATTTAAGCAAAAATCTTGAATTTGAGTTAAAAATTAATAAAAAAAACAACCTGTGAAAAACAAAGTTTTTTTTAACTGACTGACTGAAAATGTATTGACTGAGATTTGAACCTTTCTTCCCAATGGTCGGAATCAACCGCCCTGCCAACCTTACCAAATTCCGTTGTATGAACTCACCAAAAATATCAAAAAACAAAAATTTATAGATACCTAATTACAATGTTTTATTTAATAACAAGATTAACTGGAAATCTCGTTGTTATCTGCCACAAAACACTTGACAAACGAAATTACATCGTTCAATAAGACTGGATGCTACCGGTAATTTCCGTTTTAACGTGAACACAAACACTGCTAAAGATGTTTGTCATCTGGGACGTCCTGTCACAAGTGCAATATGTTCTGAAGCAAGGACCCATAAAGTGCGGTAAACTAACTCGAAAGGAATTCACCTTATGAACGAGCAACATAATCCCGAAGCTCTAGCAACTCACGTCATAATGAAATTAATAACTTACTTCCGAATTTATGAATATGTGTTGTGTTGTCTTCAGTAAAATGCATTCCACAACTTTATAAAGTCACATATATATTAGCACCAAGCAGAAAGTACGCATGTCAGTAACTTTCGTTCTAAAAGCCGTTCATAAAAATTTAAAGCTAAAGATATTTTCAATTTAAAAAATACATCAGTCGACACTCTTCTATCTATAAAATTTAGAATTTAATTTAACCCTCCGCCCGTCGCGTCTTTTTATAACGCGAGGTCGCTGAGGACCTAAAAATAAATATGATAAAATTGTTGTTAATGCTTAAATGTTATGTGTTATTTTAACTAATTATAGTAAGGTGATAATAACTGCATTGAAATAAAAAGAAACATTAAAGATAAGATATTTATTTTTAATATAAAAGCTTAAAAATCAACAATTAACTATTTTTAATAATTTTGAATGATACTTTTTCAATAGAAAACTTTTTAAAAAATCCAACCAATGTCTATCAAATTTATAACTATTTGAGATTGATACAGACTTATTATTTTACCAAAAAAATCATCAAAATACAATGAAAAAACATATAAACTTGGTATTTTATTGTATTTTGTTAATTTTTTTTTTTTTAAACACAAACCTGTATCTCACATCACCCATGCGCAGACTGAATGTTGGTGGCGCTAGCGTTGAGTGTAGTCCCCTTTAGAAAGCTACCTAAAATAAGGAATCAGTAAAATGTACATAATTATCATTCCTGTAAAATCTGGGTTTTTAAAGACCCCACGCGACGGGTTGAGGGTTAAACTAATTTCGGCACACATGTTATAAATTTTATTGGAATTTTCAGTTTAAATGGATGTATCGAAGGAATTTGTTTTGTTTTGAGAATGGACTTTGTAGTACGGTGACCATATGGTTGTTTATAGATGTTTTAAAGTTGAAATACTTTTAAAATTCACTCCCATTCTCAAAATAAAACAACATTAACCGGAACATTAATTTATTATACATAATATACATCAAATACAATAAACGGACATGAGCCTAGTCTAATCGAAAGTCATGTGGCGACCAGAACGGTCGCCCTCTTTAGCCACAATCCTTGCGCCGCCACTGATATAGCAAGCATATTCTCGAAAGGCACAATCTACCTACAGTTGTAGTGTTTCACGCCGCATACGGCTGCATATTTCGGGAAGCGCATCGAAAGGCCTCGACTCAACAGCCGTCACATTCTTACGGCCGCGGAATGTTCCAGAGGCTTCTGCGCTTTACGCGGGCGCTCAATATCACTTGGCGTTCCAGGTACTCACACGGTCAGCTATATAAAGCGCAGCGACACCGCGCTAGTCAGTCAGTTAGTTCCAGTCAGTCAGTCAGTATCGGTAACATCACCAAAACATAGACAGTGCATCGAGTGATAACGTTCCAGTGCGGTAACCGCCAGGTCCACGGCGACGTGCCGGATCCTGTGCCGGTGCATCATCAACCTTCGAGGACGCAACATCTCTCAAGAGACTCAATTGCCCACGACAAGTCCCACGGCGGGCCTTCTTGTTACGTGCACAGCAACTCCTCAGGTTCACCGCAGCCATCTCCGCGACGCCGCGTCGAGCATCCATCCTGGACGTCAAGGTCTTCTCCACCACCACGGTGCGGGACAACATGCTGGCGACATGCAGACCCGAGGTCTGCTACACCACTGCATCACCGACCTTCATCACTGCATCACCTACGAGCCTCATCATCATCATCACTCCTGTCTACCCTGTTACTTCACTAAATTTACCATCGCTACGTAGCAGCAATAAAGACTGACTCATTACATCGACTGACGCCTTTCATTTTAACGTCCCCCGTCTCTGCCGATCGCTGCCCGCTCCCTCAGTCATTCAAAAACTTTTGTACATAAATATAATTTCTAAATAAAAAGTCATTTGGGAAATGTTGTGAGGCAGAATACGGGGAAAGGAAGGAGAAGTATTGAAACGGTTTGAAAGTATCTGATCATTATTTTTTGTCACCTCGTAGGCGTATTCCGTCTAATTGTGATATGGCTATTCCAGTTGTCGAGTAGATTAAAAAAAATAATAATGTACATATAGTAAATATAAAAAATAATTTCAATTAATACATTTTGAGAATGTTTATCGTGGAACAATCCACGTAACATGAAGTTTCGTGAAGTATTATTTACCAAGAAAAGCTCAACAAGCTATTGAACAAATTCAAGTTAAACCCGGTTGAGTTGGTATTTAAGAAAAGAGTAATTGGTTTATGCTTTCAAATTTATCGTTCGTTTAAGGTAAACAGCAAGGGTGTGCTGAAAAAAAAGATTTTATGTTTAAATGTTGTAAACCATGATAGGAAACAGAATTCATTTAATGTAATAGTGTATTATACAATGCATTTTAAATCATAGAGTTTCTGCGTTTTAAGTTAAATCCACATTACATTCGGATCCATTCGTATATTTTTACATCCGAAATTATTTTCACGCGTAAAACGACTCTTTGGGTGTTTAAAATGTGGAATTAACCATGAAAATTTATTAATCTATTCATAATGGTGGCGAAATAAAAAATATACGTTTGTGCTTTAGACCACACGACTGAAGTAAAACTTCACTAACTTATAAAAGAACATATGACATTGGGGTGACATATGACATTGGGGTGACATATGACCATGGGGTGACCTACGACCTTGGGTTGACCTACGACCTTGGGGTGACCTACGACCTTGGGTTAGTGTGTACGCCTTATCTTAGTTGTGCAGTATGTACGCCTCGCCCGATCACCGTTCGCATCGATCACCGTTCGCATCGATTACCGTTCGCATCACACTTTTTCGTAACGCGTTCACCAGCTTACACCCCAAGTCAAGCATGCATAAATAAATTTTACTTTTAAAAAAAATGGGTACAAAATGTGAACATTGACTTATAAAAGTCGTTAGATTTGGCGCATGCGCTTCACACGGTTACATCTGAAAATCTACAGGCTCATAAATCATACTTTTGTTCCACATATTGGCGATTGCTGCAAGAAATTAAAAGGTTTCAAAGATGACAAATTAATTACGTAATAATTTTTTTAAACTCTTACAGTGGTAGGCTTCGAGGCAAAACATACTTCTAGAAAATAAACACCACTTGGTGACATAGTAATAATAAACACCATAAATCTCCAAGTTCCAGAATATTCTGCATTTACCAACAAATAATTTAAAAAAAAACCTATTTGTAAGCGTTCGTAAAGGTCATTTAATGAACATTCTTCAGCCATAAAAGTCCCAAATTCGCCAGTATTTTAAAATATTATCAACTATACTTTTGCCACTAATATTTTCATAAATGTAATACTAACAGTGATGAGGGTAGCAAATAATGTAAAATAATGCAATGTCCAGTGTGTTAACTATAATGTCCTCCACGTGCAAAGCCGTATATTCTCCAAGCATACACTTTCTAATTAAAGTGTGTTTATTGGAAGTGACCTGCCAGGTAAGTATTTTTCTGTATCCATTTGTAAATAGTAAAGTTAGATAGAACCTAGGAATTATTATTAAATTGTACAGCGCCCTTGAGGTGATTTTTCACAAAAACGGCGCTCTATAAATTATCCAATTATTATAAGTAATAACATACAATTTGCGAGGTGGGTATAAATAGAGGTGACCTATAATAGAGGTGTGGGATAACCAACACCTCTATTATAGGTCACCCAAGTAGTTCGCTACATTTGGTGGCTTAGCAGGGGTCCAGGGTTCATGAGGTGAGATTTGTCCGGGTTTTGGCGGCGGACGTGTCTGCCCACCGGGCGTGAATGATCGGGAGAGAATGGTTGATGGGGTCCTTCTGACTTCTCCAGCCGTACTTTCTCGGAATATCGCCTTGCATCGCAGTGGAAGGGAGGTTACTCCTGGATATACTAACCCCAGATTTCTACTCACCCCCCGTACCTTTTTCCTTCCCAGAACTTCCTCTCCTTATTTTCATTAAAAGATCCTCCACATAGCATCCCCAAAGATGACATAGGACCTGAGGGAATTATTTTCCTCAGAGCCTCCTGTGTGGAGCTCTTGTAAAAAAAACAGAAGACTATGATTTATAGAAATGCACAGAAAAGCCACGGCACGCCACTGACATCCGGTATTGCCCGGAAGGAGAGCTTAAGTTCATTTAGCCCCGTCGATAATAATCCCGTGTGCAACTGGCTCAGGCCATAGAGCATCGAGAATAAGGCTTTTACCAAACAGCCCAGTAATTTATATAGGCCCAATATGTGGAAAATTACCAACACTAGCGGGGCTACATCGAACAAGCAGTAAATCTGCCAAAGAATGAGAACGATCTGGCTCACGGCCGGCGCGGGCGGAGAGAACGGAAGCGAGCTTAAAATATTATACCAATTCGATAAAACGTGCTCATTTAAAAGCGACGGTAGGCGTGAACTGCCATTTCTAGTGTTTCTATCCCTCAAAAGGAAGCCACAGCCAAAAATCAGAGTGTGCAATTCACACGCGGTAAAAGCGAAACCTTAAAAAAACTAAAGTAGTCACGAATAGGGACACTACGAGGCAATTTGACTTGGGGGGTAAGCTGATGAATGCTTAACGAAAAGTGTGAAGCGAACGGTAATTGATGCGAACGGTGATCGGGCGAGGCGAACGGTCGGGCCTTTACGCACGCTTGACTTTGGAAGTAAGCTGGTGAAAGCGTTACGAAAAGTGTAATGGAGAGGTGCGAGCACAAAGAATCATTTGTTGAATAACCATGCCATAAGTCACCCCAAGGTCGTAGGTCACCCCAAGGTCGTAGGTAACCCCAAGGTCGTAAGTCATCCCAAGGTCGTAGGTCACCCCAATGTCATATGTCACCCCAATGTCAATGTCAATTTCACCCCAATGTCATATGTTTGATTATAAACTAAATCATGTTTGTCTCTCTACTGTCACATCTATCAAGGACCTTGGGGTCACTCTTGACTGCAAACTTTCTTTCCGTGATAACATTAATAATATCGTAAAGAAATCACTACTCGGCTTCATTCATAGAATTACCTCTGACTTTAAACATATAAATACACTTAAAACTCTTTACTGCTCGCTGGTTCGCCCTCACCTTGAATATGCTAGTGTCGTTTGGTCTCCTTTCTATGCAGTCCACATTTGTCACATCGAATCTGTACAACATCGCTTCCTACGAGGAATTGCTTGGAGGTTAGGACTTGAATGAGGCGAGTACTCGTATTATGAAATTGAACAAACTTTAAACATTTCTTCTTTAGAAAAACGTAGAAAAGACTCTGATCTGATATGCATTTTCAAAATTATCAGCAGTATTACTGACACACCTGCTTTGTTACTTTAGGTCGGATGAATGTCTGCAAATGGGCAAAGGTCGGGCGCTTTATACCACTACACTAAACGTGACTTGCGTGAGACCGTGGATTTATTGTATTATATTAGAACCGAGTACCCGTGAACAAAATATATATAATATATCTATAAAGGCTAAATCCCATACATGTATGTGTTTATCTTTTTATAGTCTCTCTTGTTTCCGTTTTATTAAGTTTCAAAGCACAACGGTGCTACATAAGTTTTTACTTCAAAAATGTATGTATTCTTAGTGTGCCTTATAATGCAGCGATTATAGGTAGGTAATAGGCATAAAAATCGCTTGGCAAACGGAGTCTAGAGGTCACGATTTTAAGCGCAAAAGTGATTTTTATTTTTCTTGTGAATAATTTAAATAGAAAGAAAAAAGTTAATCATAGATAAATTGAGCCATAAAAGATTTACATGATTTTTTTTTTTTTTACTACTTTAAATATTTAAATTTTACATATAAATAAACTAACAAACACACATCATTCTCAAGCAAAATTAAGGTGTCGTTTTGAAAACATGTTTTTGATTACGATTTTTATGTTCGTATACCGGTAATCAGTTCAGTGCAGCCAAGTGCAAATCGTATGAATCAGCGAGGTTGTTTACAACTGCACATTTATTCACATTGAAATACCATCTATCCGAAATGGCATGTGATTTCGGACCTCCAAAGTGTACATCGTAAACTCTTCAAAAGAAGAACACAAAATATAACTGTATTGCTTTCGCAATTTTAAGCGAATGATTGCATACGAAGTGTAATACAGACAATTTATGAAACACAGCCAAAGTTTGAATTTTCTATAATAAATTTTGAAGAATTCCAAAATTCGTATACCTATTGTTTACTAATGCATGCTGGTTACGCCAATACATATACCCACACATACACACACCTACATAGCACACATACATACTGTTACTGCTTGGGATTGGTATTAATATTGTTGCAAATCCTGTCCTACCTTGTTCCCAAAATCCGCATCTATAACTACCTTCACCACGTCAGTCTGCAATCAACAGCCCGCGCCGCAACATACCTACTATAGCCACCGTGCTCCCGCTATCTGTTAACCTAATTCCGCCGTGTTCGCCGTGTACACGAAACGCACGCTTATTGCTGTTTTCAGTGCCAATTGGACGGGGAGAAAGAAGACAAAATTGCCAGCATACAAGTTCTTTATCCTGTTTCGGTGAGTCCTTTCCTTTATATGCAGCATATGTTTTTTCCTCATTCCAAGCAGTAAACAGTAACACAAAATTCAAGGTCCTTCGTCAGTCAATCTTCGCACATATCAAATCCACTCTACACACTATCTCATTCATCTTGATCCAAACGAGCCGGACATTTTTGAACCATAATATTAGTAGATAATAATCCAGCAGAGTGTGAATACGTTTTACAGTACCGCATATAAATAATTACCCGCATACCCGCAGTTTGATATACCTACATGAGTAATTTTGTTTCTTTATACCTATCGTATTATGGTTGGAAATAACATATTTACCCGCTATTAGAATAAATAGATACAAGACACTGCTTTGATATTTATTTCTGATAACTCATGTAATTATATCTTGCTAATCAAATCGCATTACCTACCTTATAAATAATACGATTATTTCCTAATATTCGTATTGTTTATATTATTGGATTACATTACAAATAGAATAATACGATCGTAATATGTATAATTTGTTAATGATTTACCGACGTAGTGCACGGCGCATCTGTTAACCTTTCACAGCTCACCACTCAATTTAACCCCGTGCGGTTATCACTGTGAAGTAATTAAATATTTATTAAATATTAATTAATTAATTCCGCATAAATAATACAGACACATTATTTTAACCGCAGTTTTAGTTGTTTATCGTCTCATATTTTGTAAAATATAACCGGAATAAATAAAATGGCTACAAGCGCGTCATCCGGGTCGTCTCGGGACGAAAGACGTCTCAAACGTTTAAATGCTAAACTATCAGCTAGCTTTGCAAGCTTACAGTCGGTGTATGACAAGATAAGGAAAGCTTCGGAAAGCATTAGCAATCGCCAATCTTTTTTGTCAGGCGCAACTACTGTTGAAAAAATTCGTTCTGAATTTATAACAATTTTAGATGAAAAAGTGGATTGCGAACTGGAATTGAATCCGGAAGCAATTGCTGAATACTCTCAATTAAATGCATTTGAAGAACTCTTCGGGGTTATTAAATATACCGAAGCAAATATGCTGTCCAATCCAGTTGCGAAACCTCGCCGTCAAATTAAGTTACCGCCTTTGGAAATAGCGTGCTTTGACGGAAAATTAGATAATTGGCCTCTTTTCTATGAAACATATAATTCGGTTATACATTTGAATGATTCTCTGGATAATGCTGAAAAGATGCAGTATCTGATGTCTAAATTAACCGGAAAAGCATTAAATATTTGCAAAACTATTACGCCTACTGGTACAAATTATCAAGTTATTTGGGACGCATTGTGTACTAAGTATAATGATCAACGCGTTCTTGCTGAATCATACTTTGACCGATTGCTGAAATTGCCTCCAGTTAACTCGGCCACGCCCGCTTCTTTAGAGAATTTCGCAGATGCATACTCCGCTAACATCGCCGCGCTGAAGCAATTAAAAATAAAAGACCTCGCAGAATTCATATTGCTACAACTGGGTCTTAAACGGCTTGACATAGAGACTGTAAAGGCTTTCGAATCTTCTATTAAAAATAATGAAAATTTACCTTCCAGCGCGGAACTAATCGACTTTGTAAGACAACAGCAACGAATTCTCAACCGCGCGCAATTCACGCAACCGACCTCGAGCCGCGTTGGCTCAAACATTAATTATACCGCTAAACCGCAAAAAACTAATTCCGCAAAGGCATTTATTAATGTCGAAAAAATCGATAATCACTCCATCGAAATTTGTTTTTGTTGTCAAAAGGGATCGCACCCTTTATACCAATGTTCTAAATTCACAAGTCTAGAACCACGCGATCGATTTAACTTTATTAAGTCATCGAATATTCGAGTTTGTGTGAACTGCCTCAGTACTAGGCACATCACAAAAGCTTGTAAATCAAAGAGTACATGCAAAACATGCGCGCTCAACCATCATAGTTTATTGCATTTCAAACAAACTGATGGGCGAAAGTCACAAACAGACCCAATACCATCTCCCGCGTTACAAGCAGATGCCGATAATGATAACTTAAATTCTTTGAATCCGGTTTCGCTATGTGTAACAAATTCATGCCCTAGTGCAAATACTACTGCACTCTTAGGAACGGCTGTTTGCACTACCAGAGACGCTAAGGGCCAGGTACAGACGTTACGGGCTCTAATAGATAGCGGCTCCCAAAGGGACATAATTACGCGCAAATGCTGTTCACGCTTGAATCTTACGGTGCGGTCATCTCCAAGTACTTACGTCACGGGAATAGGTGACGTAAGAAATGTGACAAATGGCGTAACTTGCTTAAAGTTACATTCCCGCTATGACATCACTCAGTCGTATACGATTAAACCATATGTAGTAGAAACTATAACCAGTGAGTTGCCTACTGTTAACATTAACCGTTCCTCTTTGTCGTATCTTGACAATTTGCCCTTAGCAGACACAACATTCTGTACGCCCGGTGAGATTGATATTATCTTAGGATGTGACATATTTGCTCGCATTCTAAAGGCAAACAAAATATCAGGTTCTCTCGGCCAGCCATTTGCTATTGAAACCACTTTGGGATATCTCATCTTGGGTACTGCCCCAACGATGATTGAAAACCCAAGTATAAACGCCACGCAATCATTTTGTACGTTCACGCAAAATAATGATTTTTGCCTGTCGCGCTTCTTCGAATTGGAAGACATTCCAGATGAGAAGTTTTTAACGCCTGATGAACAAGAGTGTGAGGACATTTTTAAACTCACTACCTCTCGTGACACGGCAGGTCGTTATATCGTCGCGTTGCCGTTTCGAAACAGTCCCTCTGTTCTCGGTGAATCGTTACCCGCCGCCGAACGCAGGTTTCGATCTCTCGAACGCCGCTTGATATCTCAACCCGCAATAAAGTTAGAATATGACAAAATATTGCGCGAATACCTACAGAAAGGGTACATTTCGCCGGTCGACAATTCTGACTTACCTCATTACGTTATACCGCATCATATTGTAGTTCGTGAAGATAAACTTACTACTAAAATTCGCATGGTGCTAGACGCGAGTATGAAATCCGATTCGGGTTATTCGCTTAATGACATCCTACATACCGGAAAGAATTTACAAGGTGATTTGTTTCGCATTATCCTCAATTTCAGATTGTTCGCAATAGCTATAACCGCTGACATAAAACAAATGTACCTACAAATCGTAGTGCAAGAAGAATGCCGTCGTTATCAGCGCAAGCTGTATAGATTTAACAATAGTGACCCTTTACAATTGTTCGAATTTAATCGCGTCACTTTCGGCATGTCTTGTAGCCCATTTTTGGCTATGCGTTCACTGCGTCAACTCGCAACGCATGAAAAACCTCGTTTCCCACTCGCGGCAAACTTGGTGGAAAATGGCTCATTCTACATGGATGATTTCGTCACCAGTTGCTCATCAGTCGAGGAAGCTACCGAGTTGTCGACGGAATTAATTCAGTTATTCGCTGCCGGAGGATTCGACCTTGTAAAATTCTCTTCTAATTCTCCAAAGTTTTTATCCACGATTCCTACAGCTCGTCGTGTTAAGGAACATGTGGAATTTAATCCCGATGAAAACCTAAAAATACTAGGGCTTCATTGGATACCCGCTTCTGATCATTTTGTATTTGTCGTACACACCGACGAAAGAACGTGTACTAAACGAAACATTCTCTCGACGATTGCTCGTCTTTGGGATTTGATGGGTTTCGCCGCACCAGTTGTATTATTGGCTAAGCTGATAATTAAATCTCTATGGGAGTATAACCTGAATTGGGACGATACTCCTCCTGAAACAGTTGTCACACTTTGGCGACAGTTTAAAAAGGAATTGCCATTACTGCAATCTATTAAAATTCCTCGTTTTTTAGGAATCGAACCCCAATGTGTATTAACGCTTATCGGGTTTTCAGACGCAAGCGAACGCGCATATGGAGGTGTTATTTACTTACATGTTTACTGTCCGAATACTGATAAAACCACAATTAATTTATTATGCGCTAAATCCAAGGTCGCTCCGGCTAAGACGATTTCACTTGCGCGATTAGAACTATGTGGAGCGCTAGTACTTGCACGATTAATGCATACGGTCAGTAATACCTACACATCAAATTCAAAAGCTCATACGACTTTAGCTTTTTGCGACAGCACGGTTGCACTAGCTTGGATAAATTCACCGCCTGCAAAATGGCAGACCTTCGTTGCCAACCGTGTCTCACAAATACAAAACCATCTTGGGGCTGAATGCTTCCATTATATAAGAGGTCAAGACAATCCCGCCGACTGCTTATCGCGGGGTCTTACTCCCGCTCAGCTAATAGACCATCCGTTATGGTTTAACGGTCCCGTATTTGCCCAATTACCTAAAAGTGATTGGCCTTTACAACGTTTTGATACGAAATCGATATCTGATCCACCCGAATTAAAAACAAAAATTTGATGTCCGTTCAAGACAATAACCGCCCTAAAACAATCGCTCCACCGTTATTGTGTGCACTAGCTTCTCGTGTTAGTTCATGGCCGAAATTAATTCGAATAGTAATTTATGTTTTTCGTTTCATTAAGAAATTACCACGAGCATTCGAATTAAGCCATATCTTAGTTGCAGAAATCGCTGTTATAAATTCTATACAGCAAGAACATTTCTCCGAAGATATAAAGGCAGTCAAAGATGGGAAGAAGGTTCGGCGAGCGATTGCAAAATTAAATCCGTTTCTTCATGACGGAATTCTAAGGGTAGGAGGCAGATTGAGTAATGCTGAAACAGAATTTGACAGTCGTCATCCCATTCTATTACCCGCTCGTGATAATGTAGTCAATTTAATAATAGACTACTATCATATTAAGAACCTACATACGGGTCCTACGTTACTGATGTCGCTGCTAAGACAAAGATTTTGGATACTTTCTTCGCGCAATTTGGTTCGGAAACGTGTGCATCAGTGCAATACGTGCTTCAAAGTCAATCCTAAACCACAATTCCCATTAATGGGAGATTTACCCGCATGCCGCGTCCGCGAAGCTAAGGCTTTTTTTCACACGGGGGTTGACTACGCTGGCCCGCTTCAAATAATCCCTTATAGACGTCGGGGGGTGCGAAGTCAAAAGGCATACATTTGCTTATTTATTTGCTTGGTGACCCGAGCAGTTCATATTGAACTCGCTTCGGATCTTTCCACCGAAGTCTTCCTCAACGCTTTCAAGCGTTTCCTTTCTCGTCGAGGTCCTGTGAGTATAATGTACTCCGATAATGGGACGAACTTTGTGGGAGCCAAATCCCATTTAAGGTCTTTATTTGCACTTATAGAGTCACCCAATTACAAAAAGGAATTCTCAGACAATCTGTTGGAGAATCGAATCGAATGGAAGATGAATCCACCGCAAGCTCCTCACTTTGGTGGGATCTGGGAAAGTAACATTAAATGCCTGAAAGGTTATTTAAATAAAATAGTAGGCACCTCTCTACTGACTTATGAAGAGATGCAAACAGTGCTTTCTCAGATTGAAGCAATTCTAAATTCACGCCCGCTATCTGTACTTAGCGTTAACGATGTTTCGGCTCCATTGCCGCTAACCCCCGCGCATTTTTTAACGCTCACTCCCTTAAAATCTTTACCCGCTGCTGATTTGTCAGACGAGCCAGTCAACTTGATACAACGCAAACATCTCGTGGATCGTCTTGTTCAGACGTTCTGGAACCGATGGCGAATTGAGTATTTAAATACTTTGCAAGCTCGCCAGAAATGGAATACAAATGCTAATTCGGTAAAGACAGGCACGGTAGTAATGATTAAGAGTGACAACATCGCGCCCCTTCAATGGCCTATTGGGGTAATAGTCAATGTCTACCCCGGGGCAGATGGGGTGATCCGGGTTGCGGAAGTTAAAACTAACTCCGGAACATACCGCAGGGCAGTCGTTAAACTCTGTCCCTTACCGTCACAATAGATTTAACGACATCTTAGAAGTTAGTTCATAATACTTTAATTTTTAAAAATCAATTAGATTAGTTTCATTGTTAAATAGGTACCAAACCCTACTAGTTTTATCTACCGCAGGTTCAGTATTATTTATTGAATCCTTTCAAGTCATATTTTTCGTTTCAATGTTTTTTATTCATTTTATTTCCTTGCTATATCAGTCATTTTGACCATTTGGTAAAGCATTTATATAACTTACATAATATTTTCGTAACTTTTACATAATTTATTACATTCTACCGCGTGTCATTATAATTTTGTTTGCGCATTGAAACGTATTGGCACTCTTTTGGTTTATGGAAGTGGATTCTTTCATCCCCTTCCAGGCGGGGGGCATGGTTACGCCAATACATATACCCACACATACACACACCTACATAGCACACATACATACTGTTACTGCTTGGGATTGGTATTAATATTGTTGCAAATCCTGTCCTACCTTGTTCCCAAAATCCGCATCTATAACTACCTTCACCACGTCAGTCTGCAATCAACAGCCCGCGCCGCAACATACCTACTATAGCCACCGTGCTCCCGCTATCTGTTAACCTAATTCCGCCGTGTTCGCCGTGTACACGAAACGCACGCTTATTGCTGTTTTCAGTGCCAATTGGACGGGGAGAAAGAAGACAAAATTGCCAGCATACAAGTTCTTTATCCTGTTTCGGTGAGTCCTTTCCTTTATATGCAGCATATGTTTTTTCCTCATTCCAAGCAGTAAACAGTAACACAAAATTCAAGGTCCTTCGTCAGTCAATCTTCGCACATATCAAATCCACTCTACACACTATCTCATTCACATGCTGTGATTTTTTTTTTACCTTTGTCTCAATTTATTGCGTGTTTGCTAGTTGCTACCGGATGTAAATGTAAATAAATACATACTGGCGTTATTAAATCTATTCGTAAACTACAATACTCATCAATGCGATAGAGCTGTATATTGCTTATATTACATCTGTTTTAAGTCGATCGTTTTGCATTTGGGCTGTTCGTAAATTTGTTTGTACCTTCTGTTTCTGTTGTAATGGTTCAGCAAAAATGCTTTTTTCAAATATCAAATCGTAGTTTTTATGAATATTATTGAATTATATACTCCGTATTAGCATTTATTTTCAATATTATACCTACCTTTTTGAAGAAAATTAGGAAAAAGAATGGTGATTCACAAATTGCATACTTTTTTATTTGAAATGTAAAAAAAAATTACGTTAAATCTATACAAATATAAATTTAGGTTCCGTTTGTTGCGTTCGCAAATCTCGGAAAGTAAAGGATGGATTGACTCAATTTCTTTTACGTAACATTGCGTTTTAGCAGAAGAGTGTTTTTATATATAATGGTAAGCTCTGGCGTTATGAAATTTGTATTAAAAAATAATTTAGGTTCCATGGGCTTGGGTCCGCCAATCTCAGAAAGTAATCGATGGATTAACTCAATTTTAACAGAACATTGCATTTTAGCATAAGAGTGTGTCAATATATAATGGTTAGCTCTGGCGTTATGAAATTTGTATTAAAAAAATTACTACAGGAGGTGCGCGAGTGGTTTGAAAATGTGTGTATTTCATATATTTTAGCGGCAGAGAGGTAAGCAAGGAGGGGGAGGGTAAAGAAGGAGGTTGGGTTCGCGGGAAGGGTGACGAGGAGGGGGAAGGCGGGAAAGATGGAATGGGAATGCAGGAGGGGAAAGGGACGCATGAGAATGGTAATTTATATATTTATTTATTGAAGCTAGACATGTAGGGAGAAAAAGATTATTTCTTTGAATGGCTTAGCAACGCATGCCGGGAACAAGCTAGTTTATGATATATTATTAAGTAGGCAAGTATTTAAGTACAAATTTATACTTCCTTTGATTCTAGAGGTAATTTTGGTTTTGATTTATTAAATTAGAGAAATACTTTTTTGGATATCTATTGTTCACAAAACTAATTACTTTGAATATTTATTAACACACTTGAATAAAAAGGTTCACATTCCATAATAACACATATTAAACAAAACTTAGAACACCTTAGAACACTGCATAAGTAACGTCCCCTTCCTCTTCTCATTCCCTTTGGCAACACAACATATTAATATAAACCATGAACGTTTTAACTGCTAATTAGGTACGTTCAATATCACTTAACACTTTTCTAATTTCAATGTGTCAAAGTGAAGTTAAATATTTATATCGAAATCGTGTTTGATGAAATATGGCGTGAATTTAGCGATGGTTGTCGCTTAGTGATGCATTGACAGAGAAAACACTAGATCTCTTTGCCAGTAAGAAACGGTTACTAACAATACCATAGTCACCCTGCATTTTTACATTATAATGTATTACCTTCCTCCAGTTTATTAGGTACCCATTATAATGTAAGAAACAATATTCTTTCAAAACCTGTATGTTGTATTTTTATTTCACTTTATAAAATTATTAACCTCAATTATCTAAAATTAACTAATTAACATCAACTAAATTTGTCCTTGTGAGGTTAAAAATTGTTCTAAAGAGATTAAAACATGAATTGTAAATAATAATATTTACCATTCAAAGAAAAAATAAATAAATAAAAATAATTTATCACGACTCATGGCATAGGTACATGAAAAATAACCAAACACTACATTAAAACATACATAATGGAGATTTAAATTATTAATAGAATTGTGAATTGGACAAGAAGTGATGCCTTTTCTCCGTTAATCCCTAAATTCGATTCTACATAAATTCGATATTTTTTAATTGTATTTCAAAATAAAAGATTCTGTCTTGAAAACAGATGAAAAACTTTCAGATTAAACTAACTAACTATTAACTTTTTATTTTATTTTCGTTCAAAATAATCAAATTTTGAACGCAAACATAGGTATTTTAAAGGTGCTTTTATCATATAAACTGTAATCGCCACATTACACACAACTAAAAATTATACTTAAAAAGACAAAAGTATTATAAAGTTACTGGTATTTTCGTTACATATGAAATTATTTATTAATAGAATACAATAAATAACACAGTATGCTAAGTAACAGTTTCATAGAAATATTACGCCTCAATTGTAAAATTTTGTATGCAAACTAAAAGCGCAGTATTTTCTTTTTCTAATACTGTTTAAATCATATATCTCACCACAATACAAAATGAGATAGCATAACGTTTGTGAGACCGTGTCAGACTAAGAGATATATCTCCCTAAAAGACTCTACGGGTGTTTGTTGTCTGTGAAGAATGTCTTCCAAGAATTTCCCAAGAGGTTATAGCTGCACAAGACCAAATATCATTTTTAAATTTTTGTGTCTGTTCCAGCTAGGAGACAGCAATAAGGAAATAAGATAATGGTCGTACATTATTGTACAATAATGACCATCCTAGCGCACACTCAATCAACGATTTCCATAAGATCGGGTCCTTTAGAAGAGAATTTGTAACCGGCTGATATGGTGGAAAATTGCAAACGCTTCGGAAATATCGACTCGGTCGTTTAACCGACAAAGCTTGAGTAACCACCTTTGGAAGGATGTGAAGGCTCCGTGGGTAGGCAAGGCTGTGTAGGTCCCGATTGATTGATGGATACATACATTTTGAACGCTTTCATATCCGACTTTGTTAACGTCGTGGATTTCTTTGAAATTTCAGCTGAACGTGTCAGAATGTTGGACGTCACTTATTTTAGTCAATAATCAATTACATCACATTTATTGATTATAAAGAATTTACTTCAATATCATGATTTTAAAAGGTGAAAATGATTGATGGCATAGTTTAATATAGTTACAAGGAATCTATATTTACAAAGGATGCTGCCCCATAAGATACAAAAAGGAAACCGAGAAATTTATTAATTTGTTTTATTTACAATTTTTTTTTTTTTTTACATTAGCTCGAAACAGGAGAATCTGATGAAAATAATTTCCCTCAGGGCCTATGTCATCTTTGGAGACGTTGGTGGATGGGGGTCTTTTTAGGGAAAGAAAGGAAAGAAAGTTCTGGGAAGGAAATAGGTATGAGGAGTGGGTAGGAATCTGGGGTTCAGTGTGTCCAGGAGTGACAGACATAAGAATCCAACCCTCCAACTGAGGTGCAAGGCGGTGGGTCAAGAGAGTCTGGCTGTAGAGGTCAAAAAGTCTCCCCAATCAAATCGCTCTCGATCCGGCCCACCACGCAGTAGGTGGGCAGACGCATCCGCCACCAAGATTTAGACAAACCACATGAATCCGGGCACCCCTGTTAAGTCACCAAACTTAGCGAACAACTTGGGGTGACCTATATGGCAGATGTATTGGTTATCCAAATTGGAAGGAGTCTAAGCTTTCCATAAATATTTAAACATGGCTGGGGTGCCGGGAACTATAAATATAGCTGGAGCTTTATACGGGCTAGAACCTAGAACCGTATAATAGATGGAGATATATTGATCACAAAATGCTCTTCAAACATCGTGCCCAATAGGCAGAGAGCCCTTTACCACCCGCATGTTGGTATTGTGGGATCCAATGGTATACAGTCATTATGTATAATAGAATCTACCGCAGCAAATATTCGGGGTCGTGGGATCAGCATTACTACCCCAAACCATCGAGGACCGACATCAAATCGCCTTGCGATCCGCAAACAAATTAGATAGTCTTGTCAAAAATACAAGAAGCCTAAAATTGAAAGTAGTTTTTTTTAAAGCGAAAACTTCCTTAGCACCGTTGTACTCATGAAACGGTAAGAAACGACACTAAAAATATACAAACACGTACATCTGTAGCTTTTGGAGCCTCCGAGAGAATGACATATATCGGCCTCCTCTTTGTATGGTGCTTCATATAATAAAACGTAAAATTATTTTTAAATTGATTCACTGCCCAAATTCAAAAAGAGCATCATTTCAATCATATAAAGTGTTTAATGTGCATACTTACACACATACATAAACACATATTCACACACACACACACACCCTCTCATACACACACAGCCTCACCTTCCCACAACACACATTACCCGGTAATTACTTAATATGCACACCATAAATAAGACATTACAATGAAGCACATAATAGGTACCCCACCATGAATTATATTTATTAATTGTAATTTTTTTTCTCACCAATGGATAATATAATTGACTGTTTGTTTTGTTTATAAATAAATAAATATACTTGGTAACAATCTTTACTAAGAATAAAATGAAGCCGCTCACGCTGCATGTGAGCTTAGATCATTTAAAATACGCCACGGATTTTCATGCGGTTTTCACTCTAATAGATAGAGTGATTCATGAGGAAGGTTTCAAGGTATATAATTTGTCAAGGTTTTGTGTAAATTGGTTGAAATACATAATATATCTGGCCAAGCGACAGCGGGCAGCGGGGCAGCGGGCAGCGGACAGCGTGGCGTGGATTTCATTTAACAAATGGCGTTGGTTTTAAATGTTTCGTTAGCCAAAGCAACGTGTGTCCAGGTCTGCTAATATTAAAATAAATGAACCCTACAATTAACCTACTCTAAAGCCTCTTAAGGAGGCCAAGACCCACTAGGGGTTGTAGAGCCAACAATGATGATGACAATTATCCTACACTTGATACTCTGCATTCGTCTTTTTGTCTCGAATTTTAGTTTTCTGAAGGGTTCACTTCTACCGCGTGTGAACAGCACACATGTTTTTTTCTCAATTCGAGGCCTAAAACTAAATATATATTTTTTTTTTCAATGATCCGCATATAAAAAACCGCCAAAATAATGCCACATATAATACAAGAAATTTAAACCAACTGACCGATGAAAGTGTGTAAGAATTTTTCAATTCAATAGATATATAATTTTTACGATAACTTTACGTAGCAATGACTATTGTCATTTTTAGGATGTTATGTGGAGCGTCTTTTTAAAAAAATTAAGACTAGGACATTCTGGGAAGGAAAAAAGGGTTGGCAGGAACCTAGGGATTAGTACGCCCGGAGATGATGACATGTGAATCCATTCCTCCCATTGCGATGCAAGGCGATGATGGGTCGAACGAGCTGACTAGAGAGGTCAAAGACTCTCTCTCAACAGGCCTATCCCGATCCGGACTACCACGTAGTTGATAGGCAAACTCATCCGCAACCAAGACCTGGACACACTACAGCCCATGAACCACCATTTTCAGTCACCAAACTCAGATAATCACTTTGGGTGACCTATGGCAGAGGTGTTGGTTGTGCAATGAGTGATTCCCGGGGGGGGGGTACCATTAAGCGTCCCACCAATTGGAAATTTGTAACTATACAAATGGATAACCCCAATTGTCACCTTCAGTGACAGCGGGGGTTCCTGGGTTCATAAGGTGTTTGTCTAGGTGTTGGTGGCAAATGCGTTTGCCCACTGACTTGAGTGATCGAAGGAAACCTATGTAAACTAGATCTCTCCTCTCTCTAGAGTCTCTCGACCCATCAAATTGCACCGCAATGGGAGGATCGGATTCATACGTCCGTCACTCCTGGGCACATTGACGCAGATTTCTACCCACCTCTCATACCTTTTTCCTTTCCAGAACTTCCTTTCCTTCCTTTCTAAAAAGACCCTCCAGCATCTCCAAGGATGCCATAGGCCCTGAGGGCTTAAAATTCCTGCGATTCAAAACCATAAAAATTATTTTGTCGTAAGAGTAAACTCAGCAAAATTATCCCAACCCAACATAATAAATGGAATTTGGAATTCAGTTTTCATGCCTAGATAGCAATCTTACAGATTTCCATACATGGGTATTAGGGTGGTTTTCATATTCAATTCGACAATTTGGGTTTCCTTGCTCCGGGTTTGTAACTACTATGCGTGAAAGGGTTATTCCTGAACCCAAAAAAGAAAACAGTCCCATATTCTTCTGGTTGACCCTTCCTAGTAACTGCTGTGTTTCCATTTATAAGCTAGTAGAAAAAATACCTTCTAGGTACAATTATATTCTGATGTTAACAGTTTTTCATAGAAAATCAAAATAAAAGGGAATTTCTTGAAAATACTAAATTGGGAATGAATATTATTTTTAAGAGATGAATTACACAGGCGGAAAAGGTTATGAATAAAATATATCAATGTGTTTCTCGTAAAAGGAACATAATAAGAGAATACGAAAATAATAGGAAGATAAGATAAAAAATAAATAAGAGGAAGTAATTTTGACAATTTTAAAAATAAATACGCGCCACAACAATGGAAGAACCCCTAACTTGGATCAATAAGGTCAGTAGACGATAAATGTCAATTGTCAATGTGCTTAGCTCACTGACACTAAGATTTGAAGTGCGATTGATAGAACTTCAACCGAACCGTCAATATTTTCACCACAGATGCTTTGTGGACAGCTGCGGAAAAGTGATAATCTTTAGATCTTTCTTTGGATTGGCTCCACACATGAGACCCTGAGGAAAAAACTTCCCTCATAACCTGTGTCATCTTTGGAGATGTTGGTAGATGGAGGGTCTTTTTAGGAAAAGAAAGGAGAGAAAGTTCTGGAGGAAAAAAGATATGAGGGGTGAATAGGAATCTGGGGGTCAATGTGTCCAGGAGTGTTAATCGCTCTCACTGCAGTTTAAGGCGATGTATCGAAAAAGTCCGACAGGAAAGTCTCCAGTAGATGGGTAAACACACGCAAAGAACAAGACAAACCTTTCTCCATGAACCCGGGCACCCGTGCTTAGTCACCGAACGTAGCGAACCTTTTGGGGTGACCTATGGCAGGGGTGTTGATTATCCAATAAACAATTCCCGGGCGGTAGTACCCTTACCCACCTCCCAATTTGAAAAGAGCAATTGAATGAACGATTGTCAAATATACACCATCCCCCCCCCTCAACACGTCTCAATTGTCAACATGTATCTTCAATTGGCCCAGTAAACAATCAATTAGCCATTTATTGTTAATAGCGATAAACGATTCGACCACCACAAAACAGGCAACATTTAACGACACCTACCGCTTTTGCGTTTTTTTTTCTAACTAAAAGTAGGATTATACTCTGAGATTATATTTTCAAATGATAAATGATCAAATGAAAGGTTGATCTTATCAATCCAGCCGAGCTAATTTCCGCCAAGACAAGGAAAAAAGCCAAGAGAATTATTATGCCACAATATGTCACTTTATGAAAAAGAAATTTGCGTTTTAAAGGAACTTAAAATTCAAGCTCAAACTTTGAAAACTTCCAAAGGAAGACGCCTTATGAATTTTGCATCGCATCGCGCCCATATTTTATATCTTAACAATATCAAGAGCAAAACCAGTGCCAACATTGTACTGCAGTGCATACATTTTACATACAGATGAGAGGAAATACAAATTCCAGCAAATCAATGCACAGCCGAGTTGCTAGACTCAAGAACGAGTCGTAAATCAACTCCCACTCACGCGAAAAATAATGTAGTATTACAGACATACTCATAACAGACATACTCTGTGATGAGTATGTCTGTAATAATATAAAAAAATCACAATTGAGGTTGCTTGGGCATGTACTAAGAATGTCTGATGACCGAATTCCGAGGACGATACTGAGTACGATTCCAGAGGGAAGACGTCCAGTGGGCCGCCCCAGACACAGTTGGGCGAGGCAACTCCAGAAACTGTGTGAGGAGAGGATGGGTCTACCACGGACAGAGACCGAACAATCAGCACAAGACAGGGACTTATGGAGGAGCCTTGTCGATGCAATGGGTCCCCGACCCGAATAGAACAAGGGGAAGAAGATGTATGTATGTACAGACATACTCGTACAAATCAATTTCCAAAAAATGTATCATTAAAAAGTTAAATAAAGAATAGTATCCAACACGGCCACCCAAGTGCAGAACCATGGGAACTGGTATATTGGATAACCAATACCTCTGCAACAGGTCAACCCACGTGGTTCGCTACATTTGGTGACTTAGCAGGGATTCCCAGGTTCATGGGGTGAGGTTTATACGAGTCTTAGCGGCAGACATGTCTTCTCACCAACTGCGTGGCAGGCCACATAGAAAGACTCCTGGACACACTGATCCCCCCCCCCCCCCTCATACCTTTTCCTTCCCAAAACTTCCTATACTTCCTTTCCCTGAAAAAAACCCTTTACACAGCTTCGCAAAAGATGACATTGGAGTAAGTATGATTAAACTTCACTGCAAAAAGAGTTGCATGTCAGTACTACAGAAGATATTCTATTGAAGTACCTTTGAACAAACATTTTCCCGTAGAAATCCTTGGAAGTATCTACAATTCAGAAGGGTAGTTTACATTGGGACTTGGGACACATTGTTTCTTCAGCTAAATTCGTGGATGGTTCGAAAATCCATTCATTACAGTGAACATTCACTTTTATGCTCAATTTTATCTACGTTATCGACAGTACAGTATTTTATCTCCCGGTCTGCAGAACTAACTTGCCAATGGTCATGCGCCGCGCCGGTGGGGATAGAAATGCTGTTGAATCGAATCTCACCGGATGCAACAGCGAGTTGAATTTAAACGGCAAACGTTAATGCCGCAGTAAAATAACACTTCCCATATACCTATTTATTTTATAAATGACTTTCTTTACTGCCCAACTTTGCCCGGAGCTATTATTGAAGTGAAACTTTTTTAGCACCGTTGTGATTTGAAACTAGGTGAAAAAGGAAACGACACTAAAAAGAGACAAACACATACATCTATAAAATATTAAACTTAAAACTTATAATGCCCTCAGAGATATTGACATTTCCATTGTGCCCTTAAATCGTTTAAAATCAAAGTAACCTTACAATGCACGTAAATGAAAACTATTATTTCTTATTTATTATTTTCTTTTTAATAACTTTTTACTTAACACTATGTATTTAAACAACTACTTATTTCTGCATTAATTATTATCACCTTTTTGATATTTTTTACAACGTGCTTACACCATATACCTACTATAATTGTTTAATAACCACAAGATTCATAATCACATAATCATTAACCACAACTAAATATTATAAGTGAAACTTAACTAGTTTAAATTATATTCACTATTTAATGTATAATTACTTTAAACACAACTGTATGCTTCCTAAATAAACATAAATAAAATAATAAAAATAATAAATAAATCTATATGATTTAGCTTGCGAGAGTGAGATATAATGAAACCTTACCGCAATGATAATGAGCTAACTTTTCAAGGCTCCTATTGGTTGAGATTGTGTGGGCGAAGGATTCACTTCTACTGTGTGTGAACTGCGCTCGATTTTTTTCTCTGAACGTAAGAGTGTAAGTTCGTAAGTAACTACTACCAATGAAAAAGTAAACAAAACCAATTAAAATTTAAGCAAAAATCTTGAATTTGAGTTAAAAATTAATAAAAAAAACAACCTGTGAAAAACAAAGTTTTTTTTAACTGACTGACTGAAAATGTATTGACTGAGATTTGAACCTTTCTTCCCAATGGTCGGAATCAACCGCCCTGCCAACCTTACCAAATTCCGTTGTATGAACTCACCAAAAATATCAAAAAACAAAAATTTATAGATACCTAATTACAATGTTTTATTTAATAACAAGATTAACTGGAAATCTCGTTGTTATCTGCCACAAAACACTTGACAAACGAAATTACATCGTTCAATAAGACTGGATGCTACCGGTAATTTCCGTTTTAACGTGAACACAAACACTGCTAAAGATGTTTGTCATCTGGGACGTCCTGTCACAAGTGCAATATGTTCTGAAGCAAGGACCCATAAAGTGCGGTAAACTAACTCGAAAGGAATTCACCTTATGAACGAGCAACATAATCCCGAAGCTCTAGCAACTCACGTCATAATGAAATTAATAACTTACTTCCGAATTTATGAATATGTGTTGTGTTGTCTTCAGTAAAATGCATTCCACAACTTTATAAAGTCACATATATATTAGCACCAAGCAGAAAGTACGCATGTCAGTAACTTTCGTTCTAAAAGCCGTTCATAAAAATTTAAAGCTAAAGATATTTTCAATTTAAAAAATACATCAGTCGACACTCTTCTATCTATAAAATTTAGAATTTAATTTAACCCTCCGCCCGTCGCGTCTTTTTATAACGCGAGGTCGCTGAGGACCTAAAAATAAATATGATAAAATTGTTGTTAATGCTTAAATGTTATGTGTTATTTTAACTAATTATAGTAAGGTGATAATAACTGCATTGAAATAAAAAGAAACATTAAAGATAAGATATTTATTTTTAATATAAAAGCTTAAAAATCAACAATTAACTATTTTTAATAATTTTGAATGATACTTTTTCAATAGAAAACTTTTTAAAAAATCCAACCAATGTCTATCAAATTTATAACTATTTGAGATTGATACAGACTTATTATTTTACCAAAAAAATCATCAAAATACAATGAAAAAACATATAAACTTGGTATTTTATTGTATTTTGTTAATTTTTTTTTTTTTAAACACAAACCTGTATCTCACATCACCCATGCGCAGACTGAATGTTGGTGGCGCTAGCGTTGAGTGTAGTCCCCTTTAGAAAGCTACCTAAAATAAGGAATCAGTAAAATGTACATAATTATCATTCCTGTAAAATCTGGGTTTTTAAAGACCCCACGCGACGGGTTGAGGGTTAAACTAATTTCGGCACACATGTTATAAATTTTATTGGAATTTTCAGTTTAAATGGATGTATCGAAGGAATTTGTTTTGTTTTGAGAATGGACTTTGTAGTACGGTGACCATATGGTTGTTTATAGATGTTTTAAAGTTGAAATACTTTTAAAATTCACTCCCATTCTCAAAATAAAACAACATTAACCGGAACATTAATTTATTATACATAATATACATCAAATACAATAAACGGACATGAGCCTAGTCTAATCGAAAGTCATGTGGCGACCAGAACGGTCGCCCTCTTTAGCCACAATCCTTGCGCCGCCACTGATATAGCAAGCATATTCTCGAAAGGCACAATCTACCTACAGTTGTAGTGTTTCACGCCGCATACGGCTGCATATTTCGGGAAGCGCATCGAAAGGCCTCGACTCAACAGCCGTCACATTCTTACGGCCGCGGAATGTTCCAGAGGCTTCTGCGCTTTACGCGGGCGCTCAATATCACTTGGCGTTCCAGGTACTCACACGGTCAGCTATATAAAGCGCAGCGACACCGCGCTAGTCAGTCAGTTAGTTCCAGTCAGTCAGTCAGTATCGGTAACATCACCAAAACATAGACAGTGCATCGAGTGATAACGTTCCAGTGCGGTAACCGCCAGGTCCACGGCGACGTGCCGGATCCTGTGCCGGTGCATCATCAACCTTCGAGGACGCAACATCTCTCAAGAGACTCAATTGCCCACGACAAGTCCCACGGCGGGCCTTCTTGTTACGTGCACAGCAACTCCTCAGGTTCACCGCAGCCATCTCCGCGACGCCGCGTCGAGCATCCATCCTGGACGTCAAGGTCTTCTCCACCACCACGGTGCGGGACAACATGCTGGCGACATGCAGACCCGAGGTCTGCTACACCACTGCATCACCGACCTTCATCACTGCATCACCTACGAGCCTCATCATCATCATCACTCCTGTCTACCCTGTTACTTCACTAAATTTACCATCGCTACGTAGCAGCAATAAAGACTGACTCATTACATCGACTGACGCCTTTCATTTTAACGTCCCCCGTCTCTGCCGATCGCTGCCCGCTCCCTCAGTCATTCAAAAACTTTTGTACATAAATATAATTTCTAAATAAAAAGTCATTTGGGAAATGTTGTGAGGCAGAATACGGGGAAAGGAAGGAGAAGTATTGAAACGGTTTGAAAGTATCTGATCATTATTTTTTGTCACCTCGTAGGCGTATTCCGTCTAATTGTGATATGGCTATTCCAGTTGTCGAGTAGATTAAAAAAAATAATAATGTACATATAGTAAATATAAAAAATAATTTCAATTAATACATTTTGAGAATGTTTATCGTGGAACAATCCACGTAACATGAAGTTTCGTGAAGTATTATTTACCAAGAAAAGCTCAACAAGCTATTGAACAAATTCAAGTTAAACCCGGTTGAGTTGGTATTTAAGAAAAGAGTAATTGGTTTATGCTTTCAAATTTATCGTTCGTTTAAGGTAAACAGCAAGGGTGTGCTGAAAAAAAAGATTTTATGTTTAAATGTTGTAAACCATGATAGGAAACAGAATTCATTTAATGTAATAGTGTATTATACAATGCATTTTAAATCATAGAGTTTCTGCGTTTTAAGTTAAATCCACATTACATTCGGATCCATTCGTATATTTTTACATCCGAAATTATTTTCACGCGTAAAACGACTCTTTGGGTGTTTAAAATGTGGAATTAACCATGAAAATTTATTAATCTATTCATAATGGTGGCGAAATAAAAAATATACGTTTGTGCTTTAGACCACACGACTGAAGTAAAACTTCACTAACTTATAAAAGAACATATGACATTGGGGTGACATATGACATTGGGGTGACATATGACCATGGGGTGACCTACGACCTTGGGTTGACCTACGACCTTGGGGTGACCTACGACCTTGGGTTAGTGTGTACGCCTTATCTTAGTTGTGCAGTATGTACGCCTCGCCCGATCACCGTTCGCATCGATCACCGTTCGCATCGATTACCGTTCGCATCACACTTTTTCGTAACGCGTTCACCAGCTTACACCCCAAGTCAAGCATGCATAAATAAATTTTACTTTTAAAAAAAATGGGTACAAAATGTGAACATTGACTTATAAAAGTCGTTAGATTTGGCGCATGCGCTTCACACGGTTACATCTGAAAATCTACAGGCTCATAAATCATACTTTTGTTCCACATATTGGCGATTGCTGCAAGAAATTAAAAGGTTTCAAAGATGACAAATTAATTACGTAATAATTTTTTTAAACTCTTACAGTGGTAGGCTTCGAGGCAAAACATACTTCTAGAAAATAAACACCACTTGGTGACATAGTAATAATAAACACCATAAATCTCCAAGTTCCAGAATATTCTGCATTTACCAACAAATAATTTAAAAAAAAACCTATTTGTAAGCGTTCGTAAAGGTCATTTAATGAACATTCTTCAGCCATAAAAGTCCCAAATTCGCCAGTATTTTAAAATATTATCAACTATACTTTTGCCACTAATATTTTCATAAATGTAATACTAACAGTGATGAGGGTAGCAAATAATGTAAAATAATGCAATGTCCAGTGTGTTAACTATAATGTCCTCCACGTGCAAAGCCGTATATTCTCCAAGCATACACTTTCTAATTAAAGTGTGTTTATTGGAAGTGACCTGCCAGGTAAGTATTTTTCTGTATCCATTTGTAAATAGTAAAGTTAGATAGAACCTAGGAATTATTATTAAATTGTACAGCGCCCTTGAGGTGATTTTTCACAAAAACGGCGCTCTATAAATTATCCAATTATTATAAGTAATAACATACAATTTGCGAGGTGGGTATAAATAGAGGTGACCTATAATAGAGGTGTGGGATAACCAACACCTCTATTATAGGTCACCCAAGTAGTTCGCTACATTTGGTGGCTTAGCAGGGGTCCAGGGTTCATGAGGTGAGATTTGTCCGGGTTTTGGCGGCGGACGTGTCTGCCCACCGGGCGTGAATGATCGGGAGAGAATGGTTGATGGGGTCCTTCTGACTTCTCCAGCCGTACTTTCTCGGAATATCGCCTTGCATCGCAGTGGAAGGGAGGTTACTCCTGGATATACTAACCCCAGATTTCTACTCACCCCCCGTACCTTTTTCCTTCCCAGAACTTCCTCTCCTTATTTTCATTAAAAGATCCTCCACATAGCATCCCCAAAGATGACATAGGACCTGAGGGAATTATTTTCCTCAGAGCCTCCTGTGTGGAGCTCTTGTAAAAAAAACAGAAGACTATGATTTATAGAAATGCACAGAAAAGCCACGGCACGCCACTGACATCCGGTATTGCCCGGAAGGAGAGCTTAAGTTCATTTAGCCCCGTCGATAATAATCCCGTGTGCAACTGGCTCAGGCCATAGAGCATCGAGAATAAGGCTTTTACCAAACAGCCCAGTAATTTATATAGGCCCAATATGTGGAAAATTACCAACACTAGCGGGGCTACATCGAACAAGCAGTAAATCTGCCAAAGAATGAGAACGATCTGGCTCACGGCCGGCGCGGGCGGAGAGAACGGAAGCGAGCTTAAAATATTATACCAATTCGATAAAACGTGCTCATTTAAAAGCGACGGTAGGCGTGAACTGCCATTTCTAGTGTTTCTATCCCTCAAAAGGAAGCCACAGCCAAAAATCAGAGTGTGCAATTCACACGCGGTAAAAGCGAAACCTTAAAAAAACTAAAGTAGTCACGAATAGGGACACTACGAGGCAATTTGACTTGGGGGGTAAGCTGATGAATGCTTAACGAAAAGTGTGAAGCGAACGGTAATTGATGCGAACGGTGATCGGGCGAGGCGAACGGTCGGGCCTTTACGCACGCTTGACTTTGGAAGTAAGCTGGTGAAAGCGTTACGAAAAGTGTAATGGAGAGGTGCGAGCACAAAGAATCATTTGTTGAATAACCATGCCATAAGTCACCCCAAGGTCGTAGGTCACCCCAAGGTCGTAGGTAACCCCAAGGTCGTAAGTCATCCCAAGGTCGTAGGTCACCCCAATGTCATATGTCACCCCAATGTCAATGTCAATTTCACCCCAATGTCATATGTTTGATTATAAACTAAATCATGTTTGTCTCTCTACTGTCACATCTATCAAGGACCTTGGGGTCACTCTTGACTGCAAACTTTCTTTCCGTGATAACATTAATAATATCGTAAAGAAATCACTACTCGGCTTCATTCATAGAATTACCTCTGACTTTAAACATATAAATACACTTAAAACTCTTTACTGCTCGCTGGTTCGCCCTCACCTTGAATATGCTAGTGTCGTTTGGTCTCCTTTCTATGCAGTCCACATTTGTCACATCGAATCTGTACAACATCGCTTCCTACGAGGAATTGCTTGGAGGTTAGGACTTGAATGAGGCGAGTACTCGTATTATGAAATTGAACAAACTTTAAACATTTCTTCTTTAGAAAAACGTAGAAAAGACTCTGATCTGATATGCATTTTCAAAATTATCAGCAGTATTACTGACACACCTGCTTTGTTACTTTAGGTCGGATGAATGTCTGCAAATGGGCAAAGGTCGGGCGCTTTATACCACTACACTAAACGTGACTTGCGTGAGACCGTGGATTTATTGTATTATATTAGAACCGAGTACCCGTGAACAAAATATATATAATATATCTATAAAGGCTAAATCCCATACATGTATGTGTTTATCTTTTTATAGTCTCTCTTGTTTCCGTTTTATTAAGTTTCAAAGCACAACGGTGCTACATAAGTTTTTACTTCAAAAATGTATGTATTCTTAGTGTGCCTTATAATGCAGCGATTATAGGTAGGTAATAGGCATAAAAATCGCTTGGCAAACGGAGTCTAGAGGTCACGATTTTAAGCGCAAAAGTGATTTTTATTTTTCTTGTGAATAATTTAAATAGAAAGAAAAAAGTTAATCATAGATAAATTGAGCCATAAAAGATTTACATGATTTTTTTTTTTTTTACTACTTTAAATATTTAAATTTTACATATAAATAAACTAACAAACACACATCATTCTCAAGCAAAATTAAGGTGTCGTTTTGAAAACATGTTTTTGATTACGATTTTTATGTTCGTATACCGGTAATCAGTTCAGTGCAGCCAAGTGCAAATCGTATGAATCAGCGAGGTTGTTTACAACTGCACATTTATTCACATTGAAATACCATCTATCCGAAATGGCATGTGATTTCGGACCTCCAAAGTGTACATCGTAAACTCTTCAAAAGAAGAACACAAAATATAACTGTATTGCTTTCGCAATTTTAAGCGAATGATTGCATACGAAGTGTAATACAGACAATTTATGAAACACAGCCAAAGTTTGAATTTTCTATAATAAATTTTGAAGAATTCCAAAATTCGTATACCTATTGTTTACTAATGCATGCTGGTTACGCCAATACATATACCCACACATACACACACCTACATAGCACACATACATACTGTTACTGCTTGGGATTGGTATTAATATTGTTGCAAATCCTGTCCTACCTTGTTCCCAAAATCCGCATCTATAACTACCTTCACCACGTCAGTCTGCAATCAACAGCCCGCGCCGCAACATACCTACTATAGCCACCGTGCTCCCGCTATCTGTTAACCTAATTCCGCCGTGTTCGCCGTGTACACGAAACGCACGCTTATTGCTGTTTTCAGTGCCAATTGGACGGGGAGAAAGAAGACAAAATTGCCAGCATACAAGTTCTTTATCCTGTTTCGGTGAGTCCTTTCCTTTATATGCAGCATATGTTTTTTCCTCATTCCAAGCAGTAAACAGTAACACAAAATTCAAGGTCCTTCGTCAGTCAATCTTCGCACATATCAAATCCACTCTACACACTATCTCATTCATCTTGATCCAAACGAGCCGGACATTTTTGAACCATAATATTAGTAGATAATAATCCAGCAGAGTGTGAATACGTTTTACAGTACCGCATATAAATAATTACCCGCATACCCGCAGTTTGATATACCTACATGAGTAATTTTGTTTCTTTATACCTATCGTATTATGGTTGGAAATAACATATTTACCCGCTATTAGAATAAATAGATACAAGACACTGCTTTGATATTTATTTCTGATAACTCATGTAATTATATCTTGCTAATCAAATCGCATTACCTACCTTATAAATAATACGATTATTTCCTAATATTCGTATTGTTTATATTATTGGATTACATTACAAATAGAATAATACGATCGTAATATGTATAATTTGTTAATGATTTACCGACGTAGTGCACGGCGCATCTGTTAACCTTTCACAGCTCACCACTCAATTTAACCCCGTGCGGTTATCACTGTGAAGTAATTAAATATTTATTAAATATTAATTAATTAATTCCGCATAAATAATACAGACACATTATTTTAACCGCAGTTTTAGTTGTTTATCGTCTCATATTTTGTAAAATATAACCGGAATAAATAAAATGGCTACAAGCGCGTCATCCGGGTCGTCTCGGGACGAAAGACGTCTCAAACGTTTAAATGCTAAACTATCAGCTAGCTTTGCAAGCTTACAGTCGGTGTATGACAAGATAAGGAAAGCTTCGGAAAGCATTAGCAATCGCCAATCTTTTTTGTCAGGCGCAACTACTGTTGAAAAAATTCGTTCTGAATTTATAACAATTTTAGATGAAAAAGTGGATTGCGAACTGGAATTGAATCCGGAAGCAATTGCTGAATACTCTCAATTAAATGCATTTGAAGAACTCTTCGGGGTTATTAAATATACCGAAGCAAATATGCTGTCCAATCCAGTTGCGAAACCTCGCCGTCAAATTAAGTTACCGCCTTTGGAAATAGCGTGCTTTGACGGAAAATTAGATAATTGGCCTCTTTTCTATGAAACATATAATTCGGTTATACATTTGAATGATTCTCTGGATAATGCTGAAAAGATGCAGTATCTGATGTCTAAATTAACCGGAAAAGCATTAAATATTTGCAAAACTATTACGCCTACTGGTACAAATTATCAAGTTATTTGGGACGCATTGTGTACTAAGTATAATGATCAACGCGTTCTTGCTGAATCATACTTTGACCGATTGCTGAAATTGCCTCCAGTTAACTCGGCCACGCCCGCTTCTTTAGAGAATTTCGCAGATGCATACTCCGCTAACATCGCCGCGCTGAAGCAATTAAAAATAAAAGACCTCGCAGAATTCATATTGCTACAACTGGGTCTTAAACGGCTTGACATAGAGACTGTAAAGGCTTTCGAATCTTCTATTAAAAATAATGAAAATTTACCTTCCAGCGCGGAACTAATCGACTTTGTAAGACAACAGCAACGAATTCTCAACCGCGCGCAATTCACGCAACCGACCTCGAGCCGCGTTGGCTCAAACATTAATTATACCGCTAAACCGCAAAAAACTAATTCCGCAAAGGCATTTATTAATGTCGAAAAAATCGATAATCACTCCATCGAAATTTGTTTTTGTTGTCAAAAGGGATCGCACCCTTTATACCAATGTTCTAAATTCACAAGTCTAGAACCACGCGATCGATTTAACTTTATTAAGTCATCGAATATTCGAGTTTGTGTGAACTGCCTCAGTACTAGGCACATCACAAAAGCTTGTAAATCAAAGAGTACATGCAAAACATGCGCGCTCAACCATCATAGTTTATTGCATTTCAAACAAACTGATGGGCGAAAGTCACAAACAGACCCAATACCATCTCCCGCGTTACAAGCAGATGCCGATAATGATAACTTAAATTCTTTGAATCCGGTTTCGCTATGTGTAACAAATTCATGCCCTAGTGCAAATACTACTGCACTCTTAGGAACGGCTGTTTGCACTACCAGAGACGCTAAGGGCCAGGTACAGACGTTACGGGCTCTAATAGATAGCGGCTCCCAAAGGGACATAATTACGCGCAAATGCTGTTCACGCTTGAATCTTACGGTGCGGTCATCTCCAAGTACTTACGTCACGGGAATAGGTGACGTAAGAAATGTGACAAATGGCGTAACTTGCTTAAAGTTACATTCCCGCTATGACATCACTCAGTCGTATACGATTAAACCATATGTAGTAGAAACTATAACCAGTGAGTTGCCTACTGTTAACATTAACCGTTCCTCTTTGTCGTATCTTGACAATTTGCCCTTAGCAGACACAACATTCTGTACGCCCGGTGAGATTGATATTATCTTAGGATGTGACATATTTGCTCGCATTCTAAAGGCAAACAAAATATCAGGTTCTCTCGGCCAGCCATTTGCTATTGAAACCACTTTGGGATATCTCATCTTGGGTACTGCCCCAACGATGATTGAAAACCCAAGTATAAACGCCACGCAATCATTTTGTACGTTCACGCAAAATAATGATTTTTGCCTGTCGCGCTTCTTCGAATTGGAAGACATTCCAGATGAGAAGTTTTTAACGCCTGATGAACAAGAGTGTGAGGACATTTTTAAACTCACTACCTCTCGTGACACGGCAGGTCGTTATATCGTCGCGTTGCCGTTTCGAAACAGTCCCTCTGTTCTCGGTGAATCGTTACCCGCCGCCGAACGCAGGTTTCGATCTCTCGAACGCCGCTTGATATCTCAACCCGCAATAAAGTTAGAATATGACAAAATATTGCGCGAATACCTACAGAAAGGGTACATTTCGCCGGTCGACAATTCTGACTTACCTCATTACGTTATACCGCATCATATTGTAGTTCGTGAAGATAAACTTACTACTAAAATTCGCATGGTGCTAGACGCGAGTATGAAATCCGATTCGGGTTATTCGCTTAATGACATCCTACATACCGGAAAGAATTTACAAGGTGATTTGTTTCGCATTATCCTCAATTTCAGATTGTTCGCAATAGCTATAACCGCTGACATAAAACAAATGTACCTACAAATCGTAGTGCAAGAAGAATGCCGTCGTTATCAGCGCAAGCTGTATAGATTTAACAATAGTGACCCTTTACAATTGTTCGAATTTAATCGCGTCACTTTCGGCATGTCTTGTAGCCCATTTTTGGCTATGCGTTCACTGCGTCAACTCGCAACGCATGAAAAACCTCGTTTCCCACTCGCGGCAAACTTGGTGGAAAATGGCTCATTCTACATGGATGATTTCGTCACCAGTTGCTCATCAGTCGAGGAAGCTACCGAGTTGTCGACGGAATTAATTCAGTTATTCGCTGCCGGAGGATTCGACCTTGTAAAATTCTCTTCTAATTCTCCAAAGTTTTTATCCACGATTCCTACAGCTCGTCGTGTTAAGGAACATGTGGAATTTAATCCCGATGAAAACCTAAAAATACTAGGGCTTCATTGGATACCCGCTTCTGATCATTTTGTATTTGTCGTACACACCGACGAAAGAACGTGTACTAAACGAAACATTCTCTCGACGATTGCTCGTCTTTGGGATTTGATGGGTTTCGCCGCACCAGTTGTATTATTGGCTAAGCTGATAATTAAATCTCTATGGGAGTATAACCTGAATTGGGACGATACTCCTCCTGAAACAGTTGTCACACTTTGGCGACAGTTTAAAAAGGAATTGCCATTACTGCAATCTATTAAAATTCCTCGTTTTTTAGGAATCGAACCCCAATGTGTATTAACGCTTATCGGGTTTTCAGACGCAAGCGAACGCGCATATGGAGGTGTTATTTACTTACATGTTTACTGTCCGAATACTGATAAAACCACAATTAATTTATTATGCGCTAAATCCAAGGTCGCTCCGGCTAAGACGATTTCACTTGCGCGATTAGAACTATGTGGAGCGCTAGTACTTGCACGATTAATGCATACGGTCAGTAATACCTACACATCAAATTCAAAAGCTCATACGACTTTAGCTTTTTGCGACAGCACGGTTGCACTAGCTTGGATAAATTCACCGCCTGCAAAATGGCAGACCTTCGTTGCCAACCGTGTCTCACAAATACAAAACCATCTTGGGGCTGAATGCTTCCATTATATAAGAGGTCAAGACAATCCCGCCGACTGCTTATCGCGGGGTCTTACTCCCGCTCAGCTAATAGACCATCCGTTATGGTTTAACGGTCCCGTATTTGCCCAATTACCTAAAAGTGATTGGCCTTTACAACGTTTTGATACGAAATCGATATCTGATCCACCCGAATTAAAAACAAAAATTTGATGTCCGTTCAAGACAATAACCGCCCTAAAACAATCGCTCCACCGTTATTGTGTGCACTAGCTTCTCGTGTTAGTTCATGGCCGAAATTAATTCGAATAGTAATTTATGTTTTTCGTTTCATTAAGAAATTACCACGAGCATTCGAATTAAGCCATATCTTAGTTGCAGAAATCGCTGTTATAAATTCTATACAGCAAGAACATTTCTCCGAAGATATAAAGGCAGTCAAAGATGGGAAGAAGGTTCGGCGAGCGATTGCAAAATTAAATCCGTTTCTTCATGACGGAATTCTAAGGGTAGGAGGCAGATTGAGTAATGCTGAAACAGAATTTGACAGTCGTCATCCCATTCTATTACCCGCTCGTGATAATGTAGTCAATTTAATAATAGACTACTATCATATTAAGAACCTACATACGGGTCCTACGTTACTGATGTCGCTGCTAAGACAAAGATTTTGGATACTTTCTTCGCGCAATTTGGTTCGGAAACGTGTGCATCAGTGCAATACGTGCTTCAAAGTCAATCCTAAACCACAATTCCCATTAATGGGAGATTTACCCGCATGCCGCGTCCGCGAAGCTAAGGCTTTTTTTCACACGGGGGTTGACTACGCTGGCCCGCTTCAAATAATCCCTTATAGACGTCGGGGGGTGCGAAGTCAAAAGGCATACATTTGCTTATTTATTTGCTTGGTGACCCGAGCAGTTCATATTGAACTCGCTTCGGATCTTTCCACCGAAGTCTTCCTCAACGCTTTCAAGCGTTTCCTTTCTCGTCGAGGTCCTGTGAGTATAATGTACTCCGATAATGGGACGAACTTTGTGGGAGCCAAATCCCATTTAAGGTCTTTATTTGCACTTATAGAGTCACCCAATTACAAAAAGGAATTCTCAGACAATCTGTTGGAGAATCGAATCGAATGGAAGATGAATCCACCGCAAGCTCCTCACTTTGGTGGGATCTGGGAAAGTAACATTAAATGCCTGAAAGGTTATTTAAATAAAATAGTAGGCACCTCTCTACTGACTTATGAAGAGATGCAAACAGTGCTTTCTCAGATTGAAGCAATTCTAAATTCACGCCCGCTATCTGTACTTAGCGTTAACGATGTTTCGGCTCCATTGCCGCTAACCCCCGCGCATTTTTTAACGCTCACTCCCTTAAAATCTTTACCCGCTGCTGATTTGTCAGACGAGCCAGTCAACTTGATACAACGCAAACATCTCGTGGATCGTCTTGTTCAGACGTTCTGGAACCGATGGCGAATTGAGTATTTAAATACTTTGCAAGCTCGCCAGAAATGGAATACAAATGCTAATTCGGTAAAGACAGGCACGGTAGTAATGATTAAGAGTGACAACATCGCGCCCCTTCAATGGCCTATTGGGGTAATAGTCAATGTCTACCCCGGGGCAGATGGGGTGATCCGGGTTGCGGAAGTTAAAACTAACTCCGGAACATACCGCAGGGCAGTCGTTAAACTCTGTCCCTTACCGTCACAATAGATTTAACGACATCTTAGAAGTTAGTTCATAATACTTTAATTTTTAAAAATCAATTAGATTAGTTTCATTGTTAAATAGGTACCAAACCCTACTAGTTTTATCTACCGCAGGTTCAGTATTATTTATTGAATCCTTTCAAGTCATATTTTTCGTTTCAATGTTTTTTATTCATTTTATTTCCTTGCTATATCAGTCATTTTGACCATTTGGTAAAGCATTTATATAACTTACATAATATTTTCGTAACTTTTACATAATTTATTACATTCTACCGCGTGTCATTATAATTTTGTTTGCGCATTGAAACGTATTGGCACTCTTTTGGTTTATGGAAGTGGATTCTTTCATCCCCTTCCAGGCGGGGGGCATGGTTACGCCAATACATATACCCACACATACACACACCTACATAGCACACATACATACTGTTACTGCTTGGGATTGGTATTAATATTGTTGCAAATCCTGTCCTACCTTGTTCCCAAAATCCGCATCTATAACTACCTTCACCACGTCAGTCTGCAATCAACAGCCCGCGCCGCAACATACCTACTATAGCCACCGTGCTCCCGCTATCTGTTAACCTAATTCCGCCGTGTTCGCCGTGTACACGAAACGCACGCTTATTGCTGTTTTCAGTGCCAATTGGACGGGGAGAAAGAAGACAAAATTGCCAGCATACAAGTTCTTTATCCTGTTTCGGTGAGTCCTTTCCTTTATATGCAGCATATGTTTTTTCCTCATTCCAAGCAGTAAACAGTAACACAAAATTCAAGGTCCTTCGTCAGTCAATCTTCGCACATATCAAATCCACTCTACACACTATCTCATTCACATGCTGTGATTTTTTTTTTACCTTTGTCTCAATTTATTGCGTGTTTGCTAGTTGCTACCGGATGTAAATGTAAATAAATACATACTGGCGTTATTAAATCTATTCGTAAACTACAATACTCATCAATGCGATAGAGCTGTATATTGCTTATATTACATCTGTTTTAAGTCGATCGTTTTGCATTTGGGCTGTTCGTAAATTTGTTTGTACCTTCTGTTTCTGTTGTAATGGTTCAGCAAAAATGCTTTTTTCAAATATCAAATCGTAGTTTTTATGAATATTATTGAATTATATACTCCGTATTAGCATTTATTTTCAATATTATACCTACCTTTTTGAAGAAAATTAGGAAAAAGAATGGTGATTCACAAATTGCATACTTTTTTATTTGAAATGTAAAAAAAAATTACGTTAAATCTATACAAATATAAATTTAGGTTCCGTTTGTTGCGTTCGCAAATCTCGGAAAGTAAAGGATGGATTGACTCAATTTCTTTTACGTAACATTGCGTTTTAGCAGAAGAGTGTTTTTATATATAATGGTAAGCTCTGGCGTTATGAAATTTGTATTAAAAAATAATTTAGGTTCCATGGGCTTGGGTCCGCCAATCTCAGAAAGTAATCGATGGATTAACTCAATTTTAACAGAACATTGCATTTTAGCATAAGAGTGTGTCAATATATAATGGTTAGCTCTGGCGTTATGAAATTTGTATTAAAAAAATTACTACAGGAGGTGCGCGAGTGGTTTGAAAATGTGTGTATTTCATATATTTTAGCGGCAGAGAGGTAAGCAAGGAGGGGGAGGGTAAAGAAGGAGGTTGGGTTCGCGGGAAGGGTGACGAGGAGGGGGAAGGCGGGAAAGATGGAATGGGAATGCAGGAGGGGAAAGGGACGCATGAGAATGGTAATTTATATATTTATTTATTGAAGCTAGACATGTAGGGAGAAAAAGATTATTTCTTTGAATGGCTTAGCAACGCATGCCGGGAACAAGCTAGTTTATGATATATTATTAAGTAGGCAAGTATTTAAGTACAAATTTATACTTCCTTTGATTCTAGAGGTAATTTTGGTTTTGATTTATTAAATTAGAGAAATACTTTTTTGGATATCTATTGTTCACAAAACTAATTACTTTGAATATTTATTAACACACTTGAATAAAAAGGTTCACATTCCATAATAACACATATTAAACAAAACTTAGAACACCTTAGAACACTGCATAAGTAACGTCCCCTTCCTCTTCTCATTCCCTTTGGCAACACAACATATTAATATAAACCATGAACGTTTTAACTGCTAATTAGGTACGTTCAATATCACTTAACACTTTTCTAATTTCAATGTGTCAAAGTGAAGTTAAATATTTATATCGAAATCGTGTTTGATGAAATATGGCGTGAATTTAGCGATGGTTGTCGCTTAGTGATGCATTGACAGAGAAAACACTAGATCTCTTTGCCAGTAAGAAACGGTTACTAACAATACCATAGTCACCCTGCATTTTTACATTATAATGTATTACCTTCCTCCAGTTTATTAGGTACCCATTATAATGTAAGAAACAATATTCTTTCAAAACCTGTATGTTGTATTTTTATTTCACTTTATAAAATTATTAACCTCAATTATCTAAAATTAACTAATTAACATCAACTAAATTTGTCCTTGTGAGGTTAAAAATTGTTCTAAAGAGATTAAAACATGAATTGTAAATAATAATATTTACCATTCAAAGAAAAAATAAATAAATAAAAATAATTTATCACGACTCATGGCATAGGTACATGAAAAATAACCAAACACTACATTAAAACATACATAATGGAGATTTAAATTATTAATAGAATTGTGAATTGGACAAGAAGTGATGCCTTTTCTCCGTTAATCCCTAAATTCGATTCTACATAAATTCGATATTTTTTAATTGTATTTCAAAATAAAAGATTCTGTCTTGAAAACAGATGAAAAACTTTCAGATTAAACTAACTAACTATTAACTTTTTATTTTATTTTCGTTCAAAATAATCAAATTTTGAACGCAAACATAGGTATTTTAAAGGTGCTTTTATCATATAAACTGTAATCGCCACATTACACACAACTAAAAATTATACTTAAAAAGACAAAAGTATTATAAAGTTACTGGTATTTTCGTTACATATGAAATTATTTATTAATAGAATACAATAAATAACACAGTATGCTAAGTAACAGTTTCATAGAAATATTACGCCTCAATTGTAAAATTTTGTATGCAAACTAAAAGCGCAGTATTTTCTTTTTCTAATACTGTTTAAATCATATATCTCACCACAATACAAAATGAGATAGCATAACGTTTGTGAGACCGTGTCAGACTAAGAGATATATCTCCCTAAAAGACTCTACGGGTGTTTGTTGTCTGTGAAGAATGTCTTCCAAGAATTTCCCAAGAGGTTATAGCTGCACAAGACCAAATATCATTTTTAAATTTTTGTGTCTGTTCCAGCTAGGAGACAGCAATAAGGAAATAAGATAATGGTCGTACATTATTGTACAATAATGACCATCCTAGCGCACACTCAATCAACGATTTCCATAAGATCGGGTCCTTTAGAAGAGAATTTGTAACCGGCTGATATGGTGGAAAATTGCAAACGCTTCGGAAATATCGACTCGGTCGTTTAACCGACAAAGCTTGAGTAACCACCTTTGGAAGGATGTGAAGGCTCCGTGGGTAGGCAAGGCTGTGTAGGTCCCGATTGATTGATGGATACATACATTTTGAACGCTTTCATATCCGACTTTGTTAACGTCGTGGATTTCTTTGAAATTTCAGCTGAACGTGTCAGAATGTTGGACGTCACTTATTTTAGTCAATAATCAATTACATCACATTTATTGATTATAAAGAATTTACTTCAATATCATGATTTTAAAAGGTGAAAATGATTGATGGCATAGTTTAATATAGTTACAAGGAATCTATATTTACAAAGGATGCTGCCCCATAAGATACAAAAAGGAAACCGAGAAATTTATTAATTTGTTTTATTTACAATTTTTTTTTTTTTTTACATTAGCTCGAAACAGGAGAATCTGATGAAAATAATTTCCCTCAGGGCCTATGTCATCTTTGGAGACGTTGGTGGATGGGGGTCTTTTTAGGGAAAGAAAGGAAAGAAAGTTCTGGGAAGGAAATAGGTATGAGGAGTGGGTAGGAATCTGGGGTTCAGTGTGTCCAGGAGTGACAGACATAAGAATCCAACCCTCCAACTGAGGTGCAAGGCGGTGGGTCAAGAGAGTCTGGCTGTAGAGGTCAAAAAGTCTCCCCAATCAAATCGCTCTCGATCCGGCCCACCACGCAGTAGGTGGGCAGACGCATCCGCCACCAAGATTTAGACAAACCACATGAATCCGGGCACCCCTGTTAAGTCACCAAACTTAGCGAACAACTTGGGGTGACCTATATGGCAGATGTATTGGTTATCCAAATTGGAAGGAGTCTAAGCTTTCCATAAATATTTAAACATGGCTGGGGTGCCGGGAACTATAAATATAGCTGGAGCTTTATACGGGCTAGAACCTAGAACCGTATAATAGATGGAGATATATTGATCACAAAATGCTCTTCAAACATCGTGCCCAATAGGCAGAGAGCCCTTTACCACCCGCATGTTGGTATTGTGGGATCCAATGGTATACAGTCATTATGTATAATAGAATCTACCGCAGCAAATATTCGGGGTCGTGGGATCAGCATTACTACCCCAAACCATCGAGGACCGACATCAAATCGCCTTGCGATCCGCAAACAAATTAGATAGTCTTGTCAAAAATACAAGAAGCCTAAAATTGAAAGTAGTTTTTTTTAAAGCGAAAACTTCCTTAGCACCGTTGTACTCATGAAACGGTAAGAAACGACACTAAAAATATACAAACACGTACATCTGTAGCTTTTGGAGCCTCCGAGAGAATGACATATATCGGCCTCCTCTTTGTATGGTGCTTCATATAATAAAACGTAAAATTATTTTTAAATTGATTCACTGCCCAAATTCAAAAAGAGCATCATTTCAATCATATAAAGTGTTTAATGTGCATACTTACACACATACATAAACACATATTCACACACACACACACACCCTCTCATACACACACAGCCTCACCTTCCCACAACACACATTACCCGGTAATTACTTAATATGCACACCATAAATAAGACATTACAATGAAGCACATAATAGGTACCCCACCATGAATTATATTTATTAATTGTAATTTTTTTTCTCACCAATGGATAATATAATTGACTGTTTGTTTTGTTTATAAATAAATAAATATACTTGGTAACAATCTTTACTAAGAATAAAATGAAGCCGCTCACGCTGCATGTGAGCTTAGATCATTTAAAATACGCCACGGATTTTCATGCGGTTTTCACTCTAATAGATAGAGTGATTCATGAGGAAGGTTTCAAGGTATATAATTTGTCAAGGTTTTGTGTAAATTGGTTGAAATACATAATATATCTGGCCAAGCGACAGCGGGCAGCGGGGCAGCGGGCAGCGGACAGCGTGGCGTGGATTTCATTTAACAAATGGCGTTGGTTTTAAATGTTTCGTTAGCCAAAGCAACGTGTGTCCAGGTCTGCTAATATTAAAATAAATGAACCCTACAATTAACCTACTCTAAAGCCTCTTAAGGAGGCCAAGACCCACTAGGGGTTGTAGAGCCAACAATGATGATGACAATTATCCTACACTTGATACTCTGCATTCGTCTTTTTGTCTCGAATTTTAGTTTTCTGAAGGGTTCACTTCTACCGCGTGTGAACAGCACACATGTTTTTTTCTCAATTCGAGGCCTAAAACTAAATATATATTTTTTTTTTCAATGATCCGCATATAAAAAACCGCCAAAATAATGCCACATATAATACAAGAAATTTAAACCAACTGACCGATGAAAGTGTGTAAGAATTTTTCAATTCAATAGATATATAATTTTTACGATAACTTTACGTAGCAATGACTATTGTCATTTTTAGGATGTTATGTGGAGCGTCTTTTTAAAAAAATTAAGACTAGGACATTCTGGGAAGGAAAAAAGGGTTGGCAGGAACCTAGGGATTAGTACGCCCGGAGATGATGACATGTGAATCCATTCCTCCCATTGCGATGCAAGGCGATGATGGGTCGAACGAGCTGACTAGAGAGGTCAAAGACTCTCTCTCAACAGGCCTATCCCGATCCGGACTACCACGTAGTTGATAGGCAAACTCATCCGCAACCAAGACCTGGACACACTACAGCCCATGAACCACCATTTTCAGTCACCAAACTCAGATAATCACTTTGGGTGACCTATGGCAGAGGTGTTGGTTGTGCAATGAGTGATTCCCGGGGGGGGGGTACCATTAAGCGTCCCACCAATTGGAAATTTGTAACTATACAAATGGATAACCCCAATTGTCACCTTCAGTGACAGCGGGGGTTCCTGGGTTCATAAGGTGTTTGTCTAGGTGTTGGTGGCAAATGCGTTTGCCCACTGACTTGAGTGATCGAAGGAAACCTATGTAAACTAGATCTCTCCTCTCTCTAGAGTCTCTCGACCCATCAAATTGCACCGCAATGGGAGGATCGGATTCATACGTCCGTCACTCCTGGGCACATTGACGCAGATTTCTACCCACCTCTCATACCTTTTTCCTTTCCAGAACTTCCTTTCCTTCCTTTCTAAAAAGACCCTCCAGCATCTCCAAGGATGCCATAGGCCCTGAGGGCTTAAAATTCCTGCGATTCAAAACCATAAAAATTATTTTGTCGTAAGAGTAAACTCAGCAAAATTATCCCAACCCAACATAATAAATGGAATTTGGAATTCAGTTTTCATGCCTAGATAGCAATCTTACAGATTTCCATACATGGGTATTAGGGTGGTTTTCATATTCAATTCGACAATTTGGGTTTCCTTGCTCCGGGTTTGTAACTACTATGCGTGAAAGGGTTATTCCTGAACCCAAAAAAGAAAACAGTCCCATATTCTTCTGGTTGACCCTTCCTAGTAACTGCTGTGTTTCCATTTATAAGCTAGTAGAAAAAATACCTTCTAGGTACAATTATATTCTGATGTTAACAGTTTTTCATAGAAAATCAAAATAAAAGGGAATTTCTTGAAAATACTAAATTGGGAATGAATATTATTTTTAAGAGATGAATTACACAGGCGGAAAAGGTTATGAATAAAATATATCAATGTGTTTCTCGTAAAAGGAACATAATAAGAGAATACGAAAATAATAGGAAGATAAGATAAAAAATAAATAAGAGGAAGTAATTTTGACAATTTTAAAAATAAATACGCGCCACAACAATGGAAGAACCCCTAACTTGGATCAATAAGGTCAGTAGACGATAAATGTCAATTGTCAATGTGCTTAGCTCACTGACACTAAGATTTGAAGTGCGATTGATAGAACTTCAACCGAACCGTCAATATTTTCACCACAGATGCTTTGTGGACAGCTGCGGAAAAGTGATAATCTTTAGATCTTTCTTTGGATTGGCTCCACACATGAGACCCTGAGGAAAAAACTTCCCTCATAACCTGTGTCATCTTTGGAGATGTTGGTAGATGGAGGGTCTTTTTAGGAAAAGAAAGGAGAGAAAGTTCTGGAGGAAAAAAGATATGAGGGGTGAATAGGAATCTGGGGGTCAATGTGTCCAGGAGTGTTAATCGCTCTCACTGCAGTTTAAGGCGATGTATCGAAAAAGTCCGACAGGAAAGTCTCCAGTAGATGGGTAAACACACGCAAAGAACAAGACAAACCTTTCTCCATGAACCCGGGCACCCGTGCTTAGTCACCGAACGTAGCGAACCTTTTGGGGTGACCTATGGCAGGGGTGTTGATTATCCAATAAACAATTCCCGGGCGGTAGTACCCTTACCCACCTCCCAATTTGAAAAGAGCAATTGAATGAACGATTGTCAAATATACACCATCCCCCCCCCTCAACACGTCTCAATTGTCAACATGTATCTTCAATTGGCCCAGTAAACAATCAATTAGCCATTTATTGTTAATAGCGATAAACGATTCGACCACCACAAAACAGGCAACATTTAACGACACCTACCGCTTTTGCGTTTTTTTTTCTAACTAAAAGTAGGATTATACTCTGAGATTATATTTTCAAATGATAAATGATCAAATGAAAGGTTGATCTTATCAATCCAGCCGAGCTAATTTCCGCCAAGACAAGGAAAAAAGCCAAGAGAATTATTATGCCACAATATGTCACTTTATGAAAAAGAAATTTGCGTTTTAAAGGAACTTAAAATTCAAGCTCAAACTTTGAAAACTTCCAAAGGAAGACGCCTTATGAATTTTGCATCGCATCGCGCCCATATTTTATATCTTAACAATATCAAGAGCAAAACCAGTGCCAACATTGTACTGCAGTGCATACATTTTCTCCGGAGGAAGGGACCATAACTAACACACTGCATAAGTTCAATATTTCAAAGAAAAGTTTCGCGACGCAGAGAAAATTAAAAAGTTAGTCCATTTGGCTCGGGCTCAAAATAAGTCGTCACCTATGTCGTTATTAAATTAATTAACTTATTATTATCAAGTTTAATTTGTAGAACTCCATTTTAAATTTAATTTCTTTTATATATGCAATAATATTATTATTTATTTTGAAAAAACAGTTTATTTCTAAAGTAGTTCTGCCATGTAATTATTATTATTATTACGCGTGACAACTGTTTCGCCTTCTGGTGGCTTTATCAAATTGTCAATATCAACTGCATTGTTGAATATAATATACATAAATATGGATAAATTTTTTTACATTCATCCAAAATCAGTACCTACGTACATTGCGTAGTTTGTTTTATTCATTTAGACATATAAAAAAATAGAACTTCTATTACAAGTGATAAAGCATATATATTAGACCGGTCAGTGGTTGAGTGGGCATCGTGTTTAGGTCCCACCCAGGCGTTCCGTGTTCGATTCCTCGGCTGGCTAAGTCCTCCATCACGACTCAAGCAACATTTTAGGGTTACTGTGGTGGTGGTAGGAGATTTTAAAATATTCTCGGGTTATTCGTAACCCGGGAATATTTGTCTTTCTTTTAAAAAAGAAAAAGAATACTAAATTTTACATAGTAAAAGTACCTATTACATATGCATTTCCATACAATATCTTAATATTTCGTCTGGGATGAGAAAAATAGTTCTTAATTATGAACTTAAAAGTATGTGTGAATAATACTAACCAAAATAATGAATAGGAGGAAAGTGTGTGGAGAGAGAGAGAGAAATTTTGAAATCAAGAATAACATGGTTTACATCACTTTATTTTTTGTACACTATCAACATGTTTCGTGAACCATGTTCACTTCTTCAGGAATAAAAGTATACTAAAGTTAAAAAATTAATTATAGATTACATATGGAGAGAAGGAATTGAAAGAGGGGGAAGGGTTGACAATGGTGGGAGTTTCGAAGAATTGGGGATTACCATGCTATTAGAAGTGAAAGGCCGGTTAAGTGGGAAGATATTTAAAACAGGGTTAACAAAATTTTTTTGCTTATTAATTATGTCAGCTTTGGAATTTACATGTTTTCTTATTTCTAAAATTTCTAAATTATTGATTTGCGATGTTTTATATCCTGTATGTAATATTTGAAGACCTGAATTTATGTCAAAGCTATGATCATATTTTAATAAATGGTCTGCGAACTCAGAATCGCTATTGCCATTTAGTGCTCTGAGGTGCTCTTTAACCCTAACCTCAAAGTTTCTATAAGTTCTACCTATATAAAACGAACTACAATCATTACAATTGAGTTTGTAAACCCCTGATTTTTTTGTTTTAATTTCGCTATCTTTATTGTTGAGTATATATTTCTTCAATTTGTTATTTGTGTAAAACGCTGGTTGAAAAGTACCGGGAATATTTTTACTAATAATTTTTGACGTATCGTTGTCGACAAATAAAATTCTACGCCAATGTTTATTGTTATCTTTAGAAATAGGGTAAATATATAATTTGAAAAAATTCTGTTTAATTTTTTTATTTAGTATTTATCTATCAAATTAGTAGAATAGCCATTGGGAAGTAGTACGAGTCCTTTGATTGCAGATATTTTTGTTAATAATTTAGAAAATAAGATTTTTAATAGCGGTGCGAAGAAGACAAATATAGCTGTTCTTCACAGCCAGTTTATGAGTGCGATGGTAGATAAAAAAAAAATAACAAAGAATCATCGCTATGGTTAACTGCGAAAGAAAACTACACGTCTGAGGACAAAGTGAGGGCGCAACCAGAAAAAAGCTGTTTAATAAAATGACAAAATTATTTACGACAGGTAAAAACTTCTTGGCTTTATTCGAGCCAGCCGCGTCGGGTATTTAAATTTTTAAAAAATATTTTCTTTCACTTTGTATTCTAAACTTTAATTGACATGCCTCCTTGTTAATAAAAACAAAACACATTTGAAGGAGCCGTAATCCACTTTTCGTGAATTTACATAGAAAAATAAACTTTTGAGTACCTCGGTACCAAATTCATACAAGTCTCTGTAGCATAAGCAACATCACGTAGGAAGTAGGCAACATTTTCTTTTCGTAGCTTTTTTAGAGCTCGTTGCGTTATAATAAAACAGCGCTAAAAGATAAAGCACAGCTAAATTAAAATACGGGGTTGAGGTTGTCGAATACCGCTGACATGAATGAGAATACATCATAAACTGTTAAAGTTAATATAAAAAAATCTAAAAACTTTACCGCTACTCTGTATCGAATAGATTTCAAAGACAGGTGCTAGGTTTTTACACGTAAACTGAATGGTGAATGTGAATCTGAATGTTTACCTCTTAATTTCAAAATGTTTGTAGGACAAAGAACCTTCAATATTTTTATCTGTAAAGCAGAAATATGAAAGTTTCTAAAACACAGAAACTTTCTACCAACGAGCTCTGGCATCACAAAATCTAAATAAAATTCCACCCGGAAAGGTGAACGCGGTTATTTTCAGCTCATCGTATTGGTAAAAAAAATGCTGCAAAACATTTCTTCAACTGCCAAAAAATAACATAAGACTGTGTTTATTCCACGTCTTTCAATTTATTGTTCATTAAGAAAGACAGCAAATCCAGTACACTTATTTATGTATGTTATCACTGAAGACGATATTAACGACTCTTAATCTAAAAATTTGAATAAAAAAACATGAGAATTGTACCCAGGACCTTGGCCTTGCCGGGCGTTGTTCTACCACGGAGCCGATGGGACTCTATCTCTTTCGGCCATATTGTTATATTTACATACTTCGACTAAGAACGAATATTATCTTCATTTTCTTAGCGCCTATTTCTTGGCTGATATCTATATGTATGATTGCAAGATTGTGAGATTCTCGAACTAAATTCTAGTGCTTTATAATGTCTTGGAAAAATTTAGAGTGGCTAATATTGTCTACAGAGATAAAATATTACAATTTGAGGTTTTACCATGGTTTTACTCATATAGTTAAAATAGAAAAAAATAACATATTTTTTTCAATTTAACCAGAAAGACAAACGCTCTTGAGTTACGGAAAACAATTTACGAATTTGAGAACATTTAAAAATCTCCTACAACCATCGCAGTAAGCGGAAAATGTTGTTTGTAGTTTATAGCGTGATGGAGGAGTAGTGCCATCATTACAAGCGAAAGACATTACTAGTACAATGATGGAGGATTTAGACAGCCGAAAAATTGAATTAACGATGCCTGGGTGGGAACCAGGGATGCAGGTACCAAACTGGGAGTCAGCCGCTGAGGACAGGAGGAGTTGGAGGCGAATGTTGCAGGAGGCCAAAGCTCGATGTATGTGGCTCTGTAGCGCCATCGAAGAAGAAGGGTGGGAACAGACGTGATGCCAAATCAGTTACTGACCGCTCAATAAAACAGTTGAAGATATAAAGAAAATAGGCGTTAAGATATCACCTTAACCGCACGTTTTAATGAGCGTTATTTGCTAACAGTTTTGGTAACGTTAGCACAACAGTAAAATATCCCTTAATGGTAGAGTAACGACAATAACGATCACGTAACGCCTGTTCCGGGAAAAACCTATTCCCCGGCCAGAACTGAGAGTTACTTTATAAGGTTAATGTGTGACAACGCGGAAAATCTGGCTTATATTTCGTTTTATGTTTGTTTTCTTATGGACGTACCGTCACAAAACTGCCGTAAGCAATATCGATCCAAGATTTTGAGGCCTATTATTAAATGTTAAACACTGTTTGAGTTATAAAAAAATTACGACGAAGAATATGTAAAAACAATACGAGAGCCTAAAGCCTACAATACCCGACATCTTTTTTCGGCCCGATTCCAATTAGAGACCAAAGTAAACATTTTTCGCTTTACGCGATCGCTATTTTCATCTATATTTTCCCATCTACGATTTCAATTGTCATCACTGCAAACAAACATGAACCATGCTGTTTGCTGTGATGCCAACTGAAATCGTAGATATGAAAATAGAGATGAAAATAGCGATCGCCTAAAGCGAAAAGTGTTGACTTTGGTCAATAATTAGAATCAGGCTAAAAAAAGATGTCGTGTGTGTAGGCATTATTATAGAGCATAATTTGGGAGGCAGGTATGGATACCACCGCCTTGGGATCAATTAATTGGATAACAAACACATAAGCCTTACTTTTGGTGACCCGAGTTCATGGGATGAGGATTATCTAGGCCTTGGCGGCGGATGCGTCTGCCTACCTACAGTGTAGCGGCCCGGATTTGGAGAGACTGGTCGAGGGAGAAGTTTTCATTTCTCGACCCATCGCCTTGCACAGCAGAGGGATCGAAGAAATCAAACGTCCGTCTTTCCTGGACATACTGACCCAGTTTTATACACGTCTCTCATACCTTTTTTTCCAGATCTTCCTCTCCTACTTTTCCTTTAAACAAAAACCTACCTAAAGATGACTTGGGCTCACAGAGAAATTATTTTCCTCGGGGCCTCCTGTGTGGAGTTAACGTAAAAAAGTCTTGTATTATTTAGCTAATGATTATAATGGACGATCAATTAATTACTTGAAACGTATGTAAAAATGTATAAAATTAGAGTTATTAATTCAAAAACAAACAATATGTTTTCGTTTGAGAATGTTTTTTTAATCATTGACAAAAGTAATAAATATAACACTCACCCAAATCGCAGCAATTCATCTTGTCTTCATGCAGAATATAAAACTCGTAACTCACCTAGAACAAAGAAGAAAAAACAAATTAATAAAATCAATTTACACATGCCCAGAGTGGTAGATACTCTCAGTATCGCCTTTGTAAAATACCACTATTCAGAATCAAAAAATTAACTGTGGTGGGTGGCTACATCTGAATAGACGGGTACTACCCTCACCATCTTTTTTCTCCTACCCAGTACCCTTAACCTCACATCATACACCAATTGGGGATATCATACTATCGCTGGCTCCAGTGACGGCCGGCGTGGTCGAGCGGTAAGATATAAGACTCGCAATCCGAAGGTCGAGGTATCGAATCTCGGTGTGGGCAAATAATTTTTTTATTTATCTATAAAAAAAGTATATTTACATTGGTTTTTTTATGCCTGTCTCACTAGGATTTACCTGTGTCGAGACAGGCGGGACTAATTTGTGTTATTTCACAATTAATTTATTTAAAATAATACATAGCATTTTTGCGGCACGTTCCAAGGTGGAAGACACTCCCAGTATCGCCCTGGTGTAAGAACATCATTCAGAATTGAAATGTTGCTAGAAATGGCTTTAGATGTGTTTGGTTACCAGATCTGAATAGCCAGGTAATTCCCTACCTTTCTCTTCCCCATCTCCTTCCCTTCCCTACTACTTTCAGCGTCACAAAATACCCCAATTGGGGATGCCATAGTCTTTCTGGCTCCAGACGGAGCAACTGGGACTCTTGTGAGGTATTCACATAAAAAATATGGTAGGAATCAAATCATATCAAAAATCAATCAATCTCTTGCAATATTTCATTAAAAAAAATAAGTTCTATCAGTCCGAATGAAATAAGTTAAACCAAATATTATACACAAACGATTCACCAAATCAAACAAATACATGATAAATGTCATGTGTAAAATCACAGGTCTTACCACCAGGGGCGTGCACTCCATATAGGCACATAAGCACTGCCTACCCTAGCGTATTTGTAAAACGTAAGCATCTAAATAATATTATAATTTATTAAATTATTACTAAAAATAAATACACACGTTCAAAAATAAGCGCGACAAAGCTGAGCAACCAAAACTACGCGAGCGCCACATCAAACGGCATACTACAAACGTGACATAAACTGTAACTAAAAACTACACACGCCCTCCGACTACCTCACTAAAATGCGGGCTAAGCAGGAATTATTTCTGCTTAGAGATAACTTCATACAAGATATAATATCAATGTTTACGAAATGCACGTAGCATAGATATATGACCCTAAAAGCGTATGGTCAATTTTGAGGGAAAGTTCATATTCACAGAAGAAAAAAGATGATACCATAAAAAATCTACTCATTGATGATAAAGAACTCCACTTTCACGACAATCCTACAAGTATTCTCAATTATATCAACAAACACTACACAAATATTGGAGTTAGCCTAGCTGAAAATATCCAAACTACACAGCCTCTACGAGATATTCAGGAACCCCAAAACAATACATCTATCATCAACAGTGAAAATTGTAACAGACACTTCAAATTACGAAAAATTACACTAGACGATACCAATAAAATAATTCAATCACTAAAGAATAACAATACTACGGGACCTGATGGTATAGATTCTAAAACTATCATAACTTTAAGTCAACAACTACTTGAACCGCTCACATATTTAATTAATCGTAGTTTAAATGAAGGAATTTTCCCGAGCTTACTAAAAAAAAGGCCTTATTATTCCAATTTTCAAATCAGGACAAAAAAACAATGTTAACAACTACAGACCCATTACATTACTAAATACCTTTTCAAAAATTCTGGAAAAAAGTATTAAAAAACAGCTTCAACACTATCTGGAAACAAAACAAATACTGTCGTTGAACCAACACGGTTTCAGGAAAAACATGAGCACAGAACATGCAATAGCTTCTGTTACAGACTTCATAACACATAATCTTGACGCTAAGAAAAAAGTTATTTCAATTTATTTAGACCTATGTAAAGCCTTCGACACAATCTCACACGAAAAACTTAAAAGAAGTTAAAAAACATTGGTATTAATGGAGTAGAATTCGACTTAATTAAAAGCTTCATGTCTGACCGAACTCAACAAGTTAAAATTGACAACAAGACAAGTGAACCACTTCAAATTACATACGGAGTCCCACAGGGGAGTGTACTTGGCCCTTTATTATTCCTCATCTACATAAACGAGTTGTGTAACATTGATATTGAAGGTAAAATCGTGACCTTCGCTGACGATACAGTTCTTCTCTGTCAAGCTGCCACATGGAAAGAGGTATTTAAAATAGCAGAAAAAAGTTTGTCAATTGTTAAAAAATAGCTAAACAGTAATACTCTTACCATTAATACAATCAAAACAAAATACATCACACATAGTATTACACAAAGAGGTCAACCTCCATCAAACATAGACCTGTTTCTGCATGACTGTGAACAAACTGTATCCAATTGTCAATGCGAGCATATTGAAAGGGTCAAACAAACAAAGTACCTAGGGGTTATTATTGATACACACTTACGCTGGACTGACCACATAAACTTCATCACGAATAAACTAAAACGAGTCATGCACCTAATAAAATCCATTAAAAACATTTTCCCACTAACAATACTCAGATCCATATACTTCGCACTTTGTCAATCCATTGCCACATATGGAATACTGGCTTGGGGAAGTGCTACAAATAAAGCAATTGACCCAATTCAAAAGATACAAAAAGCGATAATAAAACTAATCCTGCAAGTGCCATTCTACACAGATTCAAGCGAAATTTACAAAACATTAGAAGTCATGTCAATAAAACAACTTTATGCCAAATCTGCTCTGCTACACCTCCCCCAAAACAAACTCTATATTCCAATGCAACCGAAAACAATAAAAAAAACAAGATCCTTAACAAATGTAACCCTGAACATACCGATAACACACACCACACACGGACAAAGACATTTTCAGTATAACGCAACCAAACTTTTTAATTATATGCCCATAACTCTAAAACAACTACTAACTACACATACATACACAAACATACACAAAAAACATATCACATCCTGGATCAAAAATCAAGATATTCACTTTATACAAAATCTCCTAATCCCTAACCAAACATAACAAAACTATAAAAAAAGTAAAATAAATAAACATATTTGCAAGAATTTAACAACTATTCATATATACATATATATTTATATATACTTTATAGATATTTTTTTTTTCTTTTAAATTATCCATTACCATTAAAATGTAAAAAAAAAAAAAAAAAACCAACACATAAATACCTGTACTTATCACACTGAATCATAAACACGTAAACACCTCAGCACAGGTTCTCCTAGTGAGGTGTTCACGAAACATACAACATTATAAACCAACAGTTTCACCTTCTCAAACCTACCTTACACCCAACATAATAAAATGTTATTTTAATTACTATGTAAAAATGTTTTCTAAAATATATTATGTTAAAATATTAAATATATAAGGTAAAAACTGTAATATATAGAAATAAATAAATAAATAAAAAATAGTAATAATAATAGAGTAGAACTGTCGTTTGAATTTGCTCCTATGAGGTTTATTTGTTAGTATCAGGCAGTGCTTTCTGGAACAAATTAGCAAATGGCAATCAGTGGCGACAGTGACATCTGTTGTTATCTGAAGTATGAAAGTGAGACAACGCCAACTGCTTTTATCAAGGCCACCTCGGATATCCATTAATTGGCTTGTAATAATTCGCTTACATGAAGCGATTATTTATTATTTGTATATTAAAGTGGCTTAGATAATCCAAACCTACACCATCTACAGCCAGCAGCAAGCACACTTAGCGAAAACTTGTACGAAGGGAGCTATCTGTGGCAAGTTTCTTTTTTATTTATTTGAATCAATTCGACGGTTTTCCTACTGCCTACCCTGATTAAAAACTCTGTGCACGCCACTGCTTACCACAGATTCTCTGTAAAACCAGGTGACAAAGTCATCAATCTTTCAGAAATCGACAAATCACGGCATAAATAACTGTAAACAGACAAAATCTAATCATTCAATACGAATATCGATTCAACCAATCCAAGAAAACTAATCACCACAGTGAATTATTCCAGAAAATTAGAAACCAGAAGCAGCCTCAAGGCTCCAGCATCTGTGGTAGGGATTGATGGCTGATTGCTCTGAATTCTCTGGAAAGGTAACCGCATTATCAGAAGCCATTAATTCGGAGAAAATTCGATTTCTTTCATTCTAAAAGCCGCCACCGGTTAAGTTTACCCAATCAAGCCAACCCGTTAAAACAGAAAAGCACTCAAAAGCTTAATTAAATCTGCCGGTGATTCAGTGTCCAGGTACTTAATGGCAACACTACTTAATGATAAACCTATAACCACAAGCAATGGATTACGCACCGTTATTAGCCTCGTGGCATAGAAAATGATGATTGGGCTGTTTATCAATTTTAGAGCTTGCAATTTGTATTATTAGTTCGTTAATACGCTGCTAAAATACAAACAAAAATGCCAGCAGCAAGTCTTCGTGAATATCTGTCGGGGAGATGTGTGTCTCATTCGTTTTTTAAAAAAATATTGATGAATCGAATGAAGAAATAAAAATGTTATTTTAAACCATTCCTTTTGAATCACAAAACTGGACAAGTATTTTAAACAGTTCTGACGACTTCACGACTGTTCATCCCGCGATAAAAAAATATCCCCGACAAAATATCCTCCGATAAAATATCCTGAGGATAAAACATTCCCCAACAAAATATCTAACAAAATATAGAACCTAACCTAACCTAACAATAAATAAATAGGGATAGAAATAATACAGACTGTAAAGACCATAAATTATTTATATTTCAAAAATTGTAAAATGTAAAAAAGGTTAGGTTGGGTTTTAGTGAGTATCTTGTTGGAGGATGTTTTGTCCGTAGGATATTTTGTCGGAGGATATTTTGTCGGGGTGATGCGGGATGAACGCATTACCATTTTCAACAGACTATGAGTGAAGGACAAAAAAGTGTGACGAATAGAATAAAGAATATAACAGAAGTGACTTCCATGTAAATTTGAATGGAAATATTTCATTTAGCCCAACGCTAATGCCAAGTGTTCCGTCTCACTTACAATCGCCTGAAATAGTAGATCTCCATCCCATTTTAAATTAGAAAAAAAAGTTTTGAATGGTAAAATGAGCCCAAATTGGACAAAACACGCCCACAAGGCACTTCTTGCGTTATTCTTTATACGCATAATGGATCCACAAATTAAATACGTGTCCGAAGAGAATGATATTGAAAATTGGGTTCATTATTCGCATTACAAAACCTTTTACTATAGCACACACCCTAATTCTGTTATATATGTCATATGTACGGTAACAACTCGAGTTATTTGGAACAGTAATTTGGAATCCTCAATATCAAACATATTTCCTGTCCTGGAACGGGAAACTTTCCTAGTTGGACAGGCAAAGCTTCCAAATATGTAATTTGTACTTTCCTTTGTATCTATAATAAATAAATAAATAAATATTCATCGCATTGAAAATATCCAGAAACAATTTATAAAACACCTATCCTATCGCTTTAGTGATCATCAATTTGACCCTATCGCCTTATATAAACGCAGAAAAATCTCTGATGCTTTATTCTTATACAAAATCATGAACTGCATTGTTGATTCATCATATCTGTAAGAAAATATTGCATTTCGTTGCCCCAAACAAAATACCAGATCGAACGACTTATTTAGAATACCACACAGTAAATCCAAATACGCGCAAAACTCTCTGTAATAATACGTATCTGTGAAACTTACAATGCCTTACGAGATGTAGACATTTTCAACCAAGACTTGAAATCATATAAAATGCAGCTTAATATATTAATAACTTAAAATACTTTTTTTTTCTTTTTTGTGAAAATTTATAATATTATCCGTAGTTAATAGTATAACTATGTTTGTTAATAACTTTACTTTTTTCTTTATTACGTTTTATGTTTTACTTTTTTATGTTTAATTTTTTGTCACATAAGTTGAATAGGTAAAAAAACTATATCAAAATTTTAACTTAATGGAACTTAATTGGTCTACAACATATGAATGTTCTTTGTTGTATTATCATTTTGTATGTTTCCTGAATAAAAAATAAAAATGCTATTAGCAAACAGAAAATCAAATGACAGAAACGCACAATCAAAAACTATTGTAAGACATTCGGAGAAGACGTCAAATGTGCTCGCGAAAGGTGATTAGTTGCAATCGTGAAAAGGTCTAGAAAAACTTAAATAACAGACACTATTGCGTACGTATTTTTAGTAAAACATTACTTATTACATATTGTAAATAATGTATGTATAAAAGTATTTTTTTATAATACATCTCGTCTTTATCTGAGAATTTAAAAAAAAAAAAATTTATTCAGTTTTTCACAATTGTATTTAAAATAATATGTCTGACAAAACTGAGTAATATTCAGTTTGATTGGAAAAAATTTCTCATTTTTACATATATAAACACATAGCAACAATAATTCTGGGACGAACTATCACATACATGCACCTATTTCTCGACTTCACACATTAGGAAACAAATTCACCTCTAATATCGATGTATTTAACACAAGTTTACCATTATTTAAGAAATACCTAAATGATACTTTTATGTAGAATATTTTGATATTTAAGGAGCATCACATAGGGGCTAATGCATTTATTCGTATATTTCTATATTAATCCACAATGTAAAAACTTGTTAGCGTTTTATTTTTATGTATCTTGAATTTTGTCATGTATTTACAACTTACAACTTAGAAACTTTCTCTTTTCCGTATACTCTTTATGACGTGAACTAATTATTTTTTATAGTTTATATTTTGTTTTTAAAAACCTGTCTCTGTATTATAAATATGTAATGTAAAAGCCCACCAGGGCGTTGAAAATTAATAAAAAAAAAAAAAATAAATAATAAATATATATTTATTTACATAATAGGAATTATCATTAAGTTTATTTACAGTACACTAAAGTTTTATCGGACATATATTGCAGTACGATATTAAAATCAAGTCATATTTTAGGAGACTAAAAATTAAAATTACGCAAAATGTAGCATATTAAAATTAGGTTTTAATTTTAACAACTGCTTTCCACGGTATGTAGTTATGTACATTTCATAATATTATACATAATAATATTAAATGTGAAACATGAACTTGAAATTTTAGACACAAAAACTTTCGGAAAAAAAAATTTGGGAATATTTTTTTAGGAAAATAATTCCCCTCAGCGTCTATGTCTCATCTCTGGGCATGCTGGGTGGAAATTATTTTTAGAAAAGGAAGGAGGGGATGTTCTGGGAAGGAAAACGGGTGTTTAAGGTGCAAAGAAACCTCGGGGTCAGTGTGTCCAGGAGTGACGGACGTATGAATCCATCCCTCCAACTGCCGTACAAGGGGATGGGTCGAGAGAGTCCGGCTGGAGAGATCAAAAGGTCTCCTTCAACCAGTCTCTCCCGAACCCGCCAGTTGATGGGCAGATGCATCCACCGCCACAAACCTCACTCCAACTCCAACCCGGGCACCCTTGCTAATTACGTAGAGAACCACTCGGGGTGACCTGTGGCAGAGGTGTTGGTTATCTAATAAATGTTTAATAATATGATTTTATAAAAAAATATTTCCTCAATCTTCCAGTTAATCGGAAGATGGAAACTTAGTGGAAACACCAACGGTTACATCGTTCCAAAGTCGATCGCTTGTACTAAAACATATTTTTTTGAAGAAGTTAATTTAATTTAATTGTATAGCTGTTTTAATAGAAACATCCAATTTTGATTAGATCCTATAAAGTTGAATGTATAAACTTAACTTATTCTCGATGCCATCTTCCTTAAACTCACTTCTGCATTTCCCAACGAGTATTCAGGGATGAAAGTAATAATTCTTGAAAGATATTGCAAAACTATCTGGCCGGCATAAAGTGGGATTTCAATATCAAATAAAAAACTCAATCAAATTGCGAATTTAATATGGGATCTGGGAAAGGAGTGTCGAAAAAATGGATTTCAAAAATCATTCGAAGGGAATTCATAAGTTATAATAGAATACCATCAACCCACAGATGTAAAAGACAGCGAACGAACAAAGAAATGTTTTATATACACACACGATAATGAAATGTTGACATTCAAAAAAGCATAGGCTACACCATAACTAAACGTCAAAAATCATATTCATTTTCACTTCTTTTTTGTGTGCTCTATCAGCTCTATCTTGCATTTCAATATTAAACGGAGCAAGTGATACTTCTCCCCTCGAAGTATATGTATATGAAATTTTCCTGACATAAAATAAGCAAGCATAAAATTTCCATAAAATTTCCATTAATGTAAGCCGTTCTCTATCTGCTCTAGCCCGCCTGAGAATTTCTGTGTTGGTGATCATGTCGGTCAGTGGGACCTTGAGCATTCTCCGGTGAAGCTAATTTTCACTATTTATATTGAAATACCGCCCTAAAAGTATCGAAGCGCTCAACACGGTATCGATTCTTTTTCTATGTACACCTTAAAACATCTACACAACTGCTCTGACGATGAAGATTGTAACGCTCTCCGAAACGTTGTTTTAATAAAGGATGAAGCGCAATACGGGATACTACCCCAAAAAATAAAACACGATAAAAAGCTACCTTTTTAGATTAGCATAATTTGTGAAATTGGATGGCAACCCTTCGAAAGCTGCCGCGAAAGGAATTTTTTGTAGATAGGTACACTAAAAAGTATCGAACCATTATTTTCCTGCGTAAACAAATGAAGCACCCGAAGTAACCTTCTTTTGGAGATAATGTATAAGGGACATTCAGGCACGTGTGTGAATTACTTCCAGTACGCAAAAAGCGTTAGTCGCCGGCAGGTGGCCAATTAGCCAAGATTAGGAAGTGCATTAGATTGAGCGCACATCGGGTTGTGAATGACTGCAATATTGCGTCAAATTTTGCAAATAAACTGAGGTAAAAGCTGGCCAAAAGGCTGTCCAAGGGGAGCCATAGACAATATTAAACTTGCAATACTTTTCTGACCCAGAGCATGCATCAAGTGTTTTTTTTTACATTAACTCCACACAGAAGATAATTTTCCTCAGAGCCTATATCATCTTTGTGGATGCTATGTGGAATGTGGAGAGTATTTTAAAGGAGAGAAAGGAGTGAACATGGGCCTTGGAGATAAAATTTTAATTTTTGGTATCCTGTCATCTGGCATTTATTCAACACGTCTAGCACATCGCTGCTTTTGTGACTTGCTTATGACGGCTTCATACTTGATTAGATTTTTCGAGCTTATGGCTTTAATTTTGTAAGATCTTTTAGTCATAATTTCATAGGCGTATATTTTATTTTTCAGTCGTAGAAACGACCCGTCCTCACATGATAAATGTCAACCGTGTACATATGTTGGGCGCGCGTTTGGCGTGTTTCCCGACTATGCACCTGTACCGAAGGGATCAATGACGCTATTTCCTCGGAGAATCTTCCATTGAAATACCGGTAGAACAAGAACAGCATTCCAACAGGACAAGGTCTATGCTCTCAACCCGACGTCTGTTAGGATAGAGAATCTACCAAACGGAATGTCTGTTTCTGCACAGAATCGGGTGTTTTTTCAGGTATTTTGGGGTTCCAGGTGGCTGCAAAATTCAAGAATGGGGCGCACTTGTGATTTGTACAGGGTTAGCAGTTGTGTATTATTTAACTATCTGCGAGCCCTGTACCGTACGTTTTTTCTTACTAAAATTGTCGACAACAAAAAAAATAAAAACACATTCATATTAGACATTTGTATTATAAATTTTAAAAACTTTACTTTTTTGTCGTTTCATGTAAAAATAATTAATAAAATTTAAGAAAGTTTTACTTTTTTTTCAAATTACGGTCGGAAACTTTGGTTAGGAAGAGGCATACAATTTAATTTTTCTCCAGTCAACTTTTAGATTTAAATATAAATTATGTTTTATCTTTCTCATACCGTGTAGACAGATAATATTTCTCATTATGACAGTAAAGACTTCTATGAGACCCATACCCCTGAAGGGTTAAGGGCTGCCTTAGGGGTTAAGAGCTGCCAATACCTAAAAAGGTACCTCAATAATGTTAAAATAAAAGGATATAAGAAGAGGAAATGCATAACTATGTCGTAACTATAAAAAACGCATTAACCCAAAGGTTTCAGTATCGCTTTTTACACAACCAACTTTACACGACAGTCAAAAATGCAATACACTTTTACACGAAGTGCAGAATTTCTGAAAAAGGACAAACGTGAGAAATTTCCACCATTGTGTTCAGATGCTTTACCGTTGAAATATCGTGACATTGTTTAGATATGGTATTTTTCTCTCCAGTCAAAATGCCACATTCGAAATGCGTCGCCCGGAAGCGACTCGCTATTTTATAATAACAAGTTTATTCCCGTGTTCATGGATGAGGGTATAGCGACAAGATAACAATTCCAGGGAGATTCATAATACAAGATGGTAATGTTATATTTTGAAACAAAGAGACTTTGACATGTATCGTTTTCCATTTGAATAACTGTGATCATTTTTGTCCCAAAAATGCTAGAACATGTTGTGAAGCAAAACGAATATGCGGTGGAAAATAAGAAAAAAATGAGGTGTGGGAAGTAGCTAATAACAGATTGTTACCAAAAAAGGTTCCACGACAACTCTATACTGTGGCAAATCAACACATCCTTTAACAGTGATATAAAATCAATAAAATCGAAAAAAAAATCTTTCTTTATTACATTAGCTCCACACAGGGAGGCCTGAGAAAAATAATTTTATTCTGGCCTATTTCGTCTTGGGGATGCTGCGTGAGGGTTTTTTTAAAGAAGTGAAGAAGACATATTCTGGGAAGCAAATACGTATGAGGGGTGGGTAGGAATCTGGGGGTCAGTAAGTCCAGGAGTGACGGACGTTTGAAACCGTCCCTTCAACTGCGGTGGAAGGCGAATAGTCGAGGGATTCCGGCTGGAGAGGTCAAAAGACCTCCTCAACCAGTCTCTCTCGATCCGCCCAGCCACGCAGCCTGTAGGCAAACGCATCGGCTGCCAAGATCTTGACAAACCTCACCCCATGAACCCGAGCACCTCTGCTAGGTCACCGAACGTGGCAAACCATTTGGGGTAACCTATGGCAGAGATGTTGATTATCCTTTAAATGGTTCCCGGGGCGGCGATTCCAATACCCGCCTCCCAAAATGCAAACAAAACTAACCTAAAGTAACTTATTCTGTTTAACATAGTTTTTTCATCACTTTTCCTGACTTTATGCCACTTTTAAAATTTGTATGATTTTTCTCTGTGTTGAGTTATCCGATTACCACTAAAAATATAATCAAAACCAACAGAACAGAAAATCTCGACTTGAAAGAAAACCGATATGCCCAATTTACACAAGACCTCTCGTCTTTGAATTCTAAGACAGGCCAAAGAATTTTTTATGGGAGTCTGGCCAGTGAGACCATAAAATGGTCACTTATTGTTGCTTTAGAGTCTTTGGACGTTTAAACATATACCCCCTCCATATCTGCGATATCTCCCATTATGCAAAGATGGGAGAGAAGAAGCTGACAAAATCGAATGGTCTCAACACGTAAAGAAGGGTAAAGCTGCGAACAAAGGAGAGAAGAAGGCGCGAGAAAGAGACATCTACTGAAACCTGATCGATAGCTCAGAACCCTGACCCTACTTGGTAAAATTGTTGAAGACACAAAAGAGAACAATAATCTAAATCTGGCACCAATCATTAGAGATAGTAAAAAAAATATTATAGTTTCTAAATATATGTGTGCTAAAGAAAGAAAGGAAAAATGTTTAAATTATATTGCATTTTGCCTCAAGTAATTTTTGTTTGTAAGCTGTGTAACTTTGGGTAAGTACACAACTCATTCTAAGGTATTTTACTCATCTTTTTCACTTTGCACACGATGTTTTTGTGTTTGTCACAACATACCCCGCATGGAAATACTATAGATTCGCTTGTTCCAGACGGTTGGGAGTAATTGTTTGGTATTCCCATAAAAATACGTGTATCTGTTTGTCAATTCCTAGAGTACATACAAAGTTAGTCTAGCTCCCATGAATCAGGGTCCTGGTTATTTTTCTATGTAATGTAAAATCTTCTTTAATTATAACTTCTGCATTATAAAAACTTTTCTTTTGCAGATAGTCACGGTAGATGACAGGGCGGTAAGATCAATGCCACAGTGGGTCACGTGTTCAAAACAGGGCGGTAAAATCAATGCCACAGTTGGTCGAGTGTTCCAAAACAGGGCGGTAAGATCAATGCCACAGTGGGTCGCATGTTCAAAACAGGGCGGAAAGATCAATGCCACAGTGGGTTGCATGTTCAAAACAGGGCAGTAAGATCAATGCCACAGTGGGTCGCGTGTTCAAATCATGGCGTATAAGACTAAAAGACAAAACAGAAATAAAAACACGTACATTTATTCGCATACTTTTGCACCTCGTTTTAGCAAAGGAGAAACCCTGATATCCGCCCTGGTTAGAGAACACCATTTAAAGTCTGTAGTGTATCTAAAACCTTCCTGATTACTCACATAGATGGCAGTACTAAGAACTGTCCTAAGACTCTTCTAGATGGCAGCTAGCTTAGTACAGGCTGTGGGCAACAGAGGGTCCAACAGCTCAAAGGCAGTCTTCAGTAGATCTCAGATTCCAATTAGCCAGTTCCTAGATAGGTCGACTATCGTGGTCAACACTGTATAAGCGAAGTATCAATAAACCAGATTTATAATAAAAGAACATTATTCTACCCATTGAATTAATCTCCTTTCTGAGAGAATATATTATATTTGTATCAATAATGAAAAAACTATTTAAATATGTAAAACACTTTGAATATGCTGACGACACTGCTCTTGTCATATCTGATGAACAATTATCCATTGCGATTAAATGTATGCAACCTGACTTTACGTCCCTGATAAAATCGTCACATGACGCAGGTCTAATCATTAATACAAAAAAAAAAAAAACTAAATTGATGCACATACGATCTCCACATGTTTCATTTCAGAAAACGCCAAAAATAATATATCATGACTTTATATGTATTCATCAAAATATTTTGCAGCCCTGCATGTGCGATAGTATTGAATTTGTAAATGAATATGTTTATTTGGGAGTGACTGTTGATTGTAATTTCAAATGGGATATACAAATAAACAAAATTTGTAAACGGCTGAGGGCGATAGTGGGTAGGCTGTACAAACTGAAATGTTTCGTTCCGGTGAATATTTTAAAAATTATTTACTTATCACTCGCAGAATCAACTTTACGATATGGATTAACTACTTGGGGACACTCTTGAAAAACTAATTTAAACCACCTATAATCAGTACAAAATTATAACAGAGACATAACATTTCATTGGTGTATCGGAATTTAACAATATTACCGGTGCAGGCCTTATTATGGTATAAAATATTGATTCAGCATATATCTGAGTCTGATTATAAGAACATGAACATAATCCAAGGTTCACAAAGAATGAAGGAATGCTTGTTCCAAAATATAATAATAACTACGGACGGCGAACCCTGGAATATAACGTGCCAAAAATATTTAACATGTTACCAATTTATATAAAAAATTGCGACTCTACAAATAGATTAAGATATATACTGAAACAATGGTTACTAAATACAGATTTTTTTTATATCAATTAATGTGTGTTAATTGTGACAATTTTTATAGTTATAGTAATAATAATATGAATGTATGTTTAAATTGTAATCGAACATTAACATCCTACTGACAAACTGCTTTATGGCGGTTTAACGGGATTGAATCTTGAAAACAATTTTTAAAAAATCGGGTGTAATCGTGTAAAATCGTCGGTGTAATCGGGTAAAAATCAGGTAAAATCGGGTGTAATCGGGTAAAATCGTCACTTGTGAAGACGCCAAAATTGCGTCCAAAGCGAATTAAAAGTTACATATAAACATCCGTTGACGGCGTCATTCGAGAGCTTCCGACGGACTGACGCATGACTGACGACAGTGACGACGGGTGTCAAAGGGGAGGCGGGAGGGGTGCCGTGAAAAGCTAGTACAAGTAGCTGAGAGATAGAAATAGTGCCTAATCCTCGTTCATCGATTCAGAACGATTTTTAAATGTTTTTTTTTGATAAAATTAAAGAGCTGCAGCTTCACATCCAAAGAGCCGCACATGGCTCGCGAGCCGCAGGTTGTCGACCCCTGAGTTAGGAGAATCTATCAAACGGACCGCTCGCTTCTGCACAGAATCGATAGAGGTGTCTGCCAAATTCAACCATGGGGCGTAGTGTGATTATATCATATTTTAAACCCCAATTCGCAATGAGTTACTACGTGACGCAATGCACAAACGAAAACAGAAAAAAACTTTACTAAGAAAATAAAAATAAAATATTTTTTTTAAAACGACACCCCCTGTATCCCGGTGTTCGGAATTTAGGTATTCCAAATTCAGTTTGAATTTCCGAGGCACGTTATTGGTTGGATTCCAGCCCCGCCAAGCCGTAGCAACTGCCTTCATATCCGGTGAAATGTGACGTCACAAACGCCGGCTCCAGCCGCGTGACGTGAATGTAATTGTTATGAGTTTTTTAACGAGTTTGGCAAAATATCGCAGCTCTTGGAATCAACGGACAGCTGGCGATGCTGATAGGCAACTCGGGGGAAATTTGGGATGACGAAAACCGATGTAATTTCAAGTAAATAACGTGATAATTACTTGAACTGGAAAAGTGCATGTGTCAAATCGATGGCTTATTGAATGACGCATAGATCACATAGAAAAGTACAATAAAAACATTTAAATTTGTTATGCACCACTTTAATTTAATTTTAATCACACTCTACCGGTTTCGGAAGCACCCTTCCTTCGTCAGGAGAATATTAGAAATGTTTTATTCTCCTGATGAAGGAAGGGTGCTTCCAAAACCGGTTAAGTGAGAATAAAATTAAATTAAAGTGGTCTAAAACAAATTTATATGTTTTTATTGTAAATTATGGCGAGCTATAAAGATAACGCTTTTTTCAAATATGACAAAGGAAAGTAACAAGAATGTATGCCACTTGGGTTATAAGTTATAAGGGGTACCCAGCATCCTAAAGATGACATAGGTTCTGAGGAAATTCTTTTCCTTAGGGCCTCCTGTGTGGAACTAAATTTTTAGTTATCTATCTTCAGAAAAGAAAAAGGTCAAAATATTCCCGCTTCTCAACATAATCCAAATAAATGGAATATATTTTTACTGAACGTATCCGAAAAAAAAAATTCTTTTTGAAGGTGTTAAAATACGCTTTCAAATTTTAGAATTTGAAATAAAGTATAATTTTTAAAATATAAATGTTTTCAATACAAACATGATAAAGCTTTAAAATGGCTCACCTTACATTTTTTTAAACTAAAATCCTCAAGCAACATTATCAGAGACTGTTTTGGCTTGACTTCAGTTACCTTAATATACCTATATATTTGTCTACGTATTCTATGTATAAGCTGTTCTTATAAATAAATAAATAAATTATTGGGATAGTTATCCTCGATTTATTGAAACTCTGCTATTAACATTGAATTTAGAGATTGTTCCAAAAACACCTAACCATCGTTGAGGCCGCTTTGGGATGAATTTAGATGGCTGGTAAACGTACCATATTTTCTTTAATACTTTGTATAAATAACTATACGTTGTCTCTTCTGTAATCTTCATATAACATTGTTACAAATCTAAAGACATTATTTCTCCAGCTTTAAAGTCACATTGACGCCATTTTTCGCTAATGAGAGGCTTACGAATGAGCGCCGATTAGATTAGTTATAGTAATTTACATACCGAATAGGGCTTTGGAATACGAAGAAACGAATTATAAATTGTATTTTGAATTAGTGGGATATAAATGTTCATCAGAGACAGAATTGTTGAAAGCGTTAAAAAAAAAATCGGTATTTTAAAAAAATGTTAAGAAAACTTTACACGAAACAAATATGTATACTGACATATAAAAGAACTAAATACATCGATATAAAAACTAAATACTCTTCACAACGATAAACTATCGTACATACCTACAATTATGGGATACTCTTATAATTCCAACTAAATCTTTCTATCATTCACAATTCATATCAAAGACTCTCCACACATCACCCCAAAGACGACATAGATCTTGAGGAAAATTATTTTCCGCTGAGCCTCCCGTGTGTGGAATTTACGTAAAGCAAAAGCAGGCATCAGAAATTTTACGACGAAATGATTTTTTTCTGATAAAACGGATGCTCTGTCAAAAACAATCTTTAAAACCAATTTTATAAAAGCACGCTCTGTTCCTACTAGATTGATGCTTCAATCTTACTCGCGTCAATTAATTATCTTTTCATATCCCATATTTTCACCAATTGAACTCAACAATTATAATGGATTATTTTTGAAAACATAAAATAATTGTCCAATTGTAAATTGGGGTTGGTTGGAAGAAAATAATTAGACATTTTCATAAGACTCCATGGTTCTATAAAACAAAAGAACATGAATGCAGATAAATTGTCCAATAGATACATTTTTTTAAATTTACCGAAGATATTATCAGAAAGCTTAGAATTGTTATTCACTTTCCATAGAATTCACATTCGCCAGCATTTAGCTGACTCCGCTTCAGCATTGCAGTAAACAAAGTAAACTGTTTCCTGATTGCCAGATTGGCATGAAATTGCATTTGGGATGCGCGTTGTCAGATTTACCAGACGTACATTTCGTGAACGCTGCATGCAGACTCTACGAATTCCAGTCGTACAGGAACGGGAATAAGAAGACGGGAATGACTAAGTACCTGGTATTGAGTAACTACTTACAGGTGTAAGTACTGTAGAATTTTTTAATTTATCTTTATTAATTCTAAACTTATAAATAATGATGTACTATGCCTCTCTCACTAGGAAATTTTGCGTTGAGAGTAGGCGTTTTAAAACATGAGCAGTTTATTATAAAAATGTTTCATCATCGTACCATTAAAAATGCATACTTATAATTTGGTTTTGATAAAATCTTTGATATTAGATCTGTCTTGGATGATGATCCAAGACGCGATGCCTGATTTATATTTAAGATACATTCCGTTTTGTCTAATGATGAGTGGACATCCAGTATATAGTTTTGTGGCAAAGTATCTAAAATTTCTTTGGCCAAAAGTTATTTTAGCAAAAGGGATAAGTAAGAGATTATGCCCTTTGGTACTAGTATTTCGAGCAGTTTGGACATTTTCAAAGATTTTTGGAAGAAATTCTATTAGAAATTAGAAATTCTAAAGTATATCATCAGAACTGTTTGTGATAGTTTGCGGTAGTTTTAGTATATTTAATTATTTATTAATTGGCCAGGGGCTGAGTTGGCATCGAATTTGGGTCTCACCAAGGCTTTGTGTGTTCAATTCCTCGGCTGGCTAATTCATCTATCTGGACACAAGCAACATTCTTCGCTTATTGTGTTGTTAGAAGTAATAGTAGGAGATTTTCAAATATTGTCGGGCTATTCGTAACCCATGAACGTTTACCTTTCTTTAAACAAAAATGATAATAATAAATTAAAAATATATACAATTGAACAAATACTTTTTTCACCTTTTTTTATTTGTAACATACTAAATATTATAGTTCTACAACAAAAAATACAAAAGAGTGTTAAAATTTTCAGACCGTGACGACATTTTTTTTTTTGAGAGCAGAAAAATTTAATGAAATGTGAGGGAATACAAAATTCTTAAATCAAGGACGAAGCAAGGAAGTAAAACTTGTATTTATGAAATATTGCTTCATTTATTTAAACGTCGGAATTACGCGGATTTTACGGCTAAGCCGTGTATTCCTCCATTTTCTTCCGTAGGCATTGAAATACTGGATACATATCTACTACCTACAAAACGAAACGTATTTTAATCTACAAAAAACAACAGTTTTGTTGTTAACAATAGTACCTACATATATATCGTTTTACATAATATTTGCTTGATGATTACCGCCTACAAAGTTAAACAGCAAGGATGCACTATGTAAAAAGTATGCATTTAATGATACGAAGCATTTTTGTGTCGCCCGGAAGAATTGCCCATTTAGGAGATTACCTATTGCAATATTCGACACTTGAAATCAAAATGGATAGATTGTACGTAATTCGATAAGTTGCAACCAAAAATCTTTAAGTCTGTGGTGACTTGTCACAAGGGCTAGATACAGGGTGTTAAAGGGCGTACTTAACTTACTTTAACCAGTGATTTCTGACATTATCTGAAGTAAAAAATGTTATCGAAATTTGGGTCCCCGGTGACTTTTTTTTCAATTTTTTTTCTTCAAAATCAAACAAAAAAAAATTCTTCCGCATATCGCGACTGGTCACTCAGCCGAGTAACTGACCAACCCCTGACCCAAAAACACCAAAATTTCACCGGATACCAAAACTTTATTACATTTTTTTTCTCCAAATAATGTCAGGAGTCACTGGTTAAAGTAAGTCAAGTAGGTACGTCCCTTAAGTTGGATTATAATCGGTACTATTTTTCACACAAAACTACATCGAGAGCCTCTAGCGGACGTTATGGTACTTTCGATAAATTTGGAATATTTTTGGTTTCAAAAAATTTGGGTTGTTTTCGAAAGATGTCGCTAAAAACACGGAAAAAAAGGAGCATAAAAACATTTTATGGTTCCATCGAGACCCGCATTGTATGTACCCGCATGTCTACACGTGGCAAAATTCCGAACGAGGGTAATATACCGTAATCACAAATAATAATAATTCTAGAACATATGAAAGCGTAGGTACCTATCGATATTCCAGATGTGGTATGTTGTGAGGCTGAAGGACGTGGGACCTTTCTTTAAATTATCTCCGCACAAGAGGCCCTGAGAAAAAAAAACCCTTAGGGCCTATGTAATCCTTGAGGATGCCGTGCAGTAGGTCTTTTTAGGGAAAGGGGAAGTTATGGGAAGGGCAAAGGTATGTGAGGCGGGAAGGAATCTGGGGGTCAGGTGTGATGAACGTGTGAATCCATCGCTTCCACTGCGCTGCATGGCGATGGGTCAAAAGGTCTCCCTCAACCTTTCTGTCCCGATCCGGCCCGCCACGTAGTAGGTGGACAAAATCAACCGCTTTCAAGAGAAAAAAACTCGTAAAAAACTAACAACGGATAATGATAACATTTTATATTTCCGTGGAATTCGTCGGAATTAATTATTAGCAAGGAGTTATGTGTCAAGACAGAGATCCTATACCTACTGATTTATTATCGTTTATGAATGGTCAAACACCATGCACAATGATTCTCAAATGGTAAAACACCGTACACAAACAGAGAATAAACTGTTATCGGGTAAAAAATTATTATGGCGCAGTCGAATTCGAAGGAAAAAGGAGTGATGCTATCATTATTAGGTATTTATTTATTATAGCAACAATGAAATTATTGCAATTACGTCAAATAACTAAGAGTATCAATAATAGTTCCATGTCAAATAAGGATACATCTAGGCCGTAATGGAAAGAGGAAGGCAAATTTATTTATATTTAAATATTATTTACCGGTTTATATTTACTTTTCTTACACCAAAACTAGCAAGATACAAAAATTTTATTTCCAAAATCATAGTCCATTAAAAAAATTATAACCTAAGTTATATAAATATAAGACACTAACTGGTTTCCGGCATGCGTTGCTAGGTTAATTAATAAAGAAATTGTTCACTCCGCCTCCTCCACATTCCCTTACCCACTACCCCCCTTCTCCCCTCCCGAATTCCCCACCCTCTTCATAGGTTCCCCTCACCCTCCCGTTTCCCCTCCCTCGTCCCGCATTCCATACATTCAGTCCCGGTATATTAAGTTTTAAAACAGCTCACGTGCCACCTATTGCAGTTTTTTTATACAAATTTCGTAATTCCACAGCTCACTAGTAGTTTTATACAAACCATATGCTGATAATAAGGAACACAAAAAAAAATTATCCAATTTGGTGCAGTCGTTCGGAAGTTGTGCGCGTATATATATTTCGGTGATTCATTTTTATTTATATAGAAAAAGAATAGAAGAAAGATAGATAGAAGGAGATAGATAGACAGATAGATTAGATGTATCTACAGAACTGTACATAATAACCTAGTAAATTGTACTCGAACCCAATAATAAACTCGGAGACTGATAAGACAGACACTTCCTGTTTCAAACAACTGTAAACATGTTGTGCCTATTAAATGTAAACATGTTGTGCCTTTGTACGATAAACTGTCCGGAACATTCGTCCTTCAATTGTAATCTTTGTAGCTTCTAATGCAGGAGTACCCAACCTAAATCGTTTTGTGGGCAAAATAGAATTACGGAGCTTATATGGGCCCATCGGGGCAGAGTGTGAACGGCGATTATTACATTTTATTTTTACCGGTAATAGAGAACTCCAGTCCATTTTTTTAATGAATAATGACCTTCTAACTTGAATAACTGCCTATTTTTATTTATTTTTAGAGTCAGTTTTAATAGTTAAAATAATTGTCAAAGTTTTAATTTTTCAAGATCCCCCGAAAACCACCGTATCTAAGGTGGGTCGTGTTACGTCATAAATCACGTCATCTACTATAAGATCGCGCAATCAGCTGTTCGACTCGCCGCCATTTTGAAATTTGGAGTTCGGAGAAATCTCCCTAGAAGTAGCATTACTATTTTTTTGTTCAGTAGTTTTTGAATATTTTCAATAATATAGATAAACTGATAAGAGATACCTTTATTTTTGAAACTGAATTATTTAGGATAAAATAATGTTCCAATAAACACAACAACTAAATCTCTATAAACAGTATGTAAATAAACGAATAAGATGAAATGTTGTATGTAAATACGATGGCTTGTGTCATACCTACATTCCCGTACAATGACTTTACAGTGATCAGTGACGTCACCACTAAACATTTTAGTAATACCAACTTGACGGCGTGTTTCAACGACAATATTAAAAATGCGCTTTTTAGTATTTTTTTAAAACTGTACGTTTAATATTATTAAATAAAACTTATATTAACATATTTTTTTAAAGCCATAATATTTTTTACTGGAGTTCCTTATTCATTATCTAAAAATATTATTATTGTAAAATTGTGATCTTCCATGCTAGAAGGCATAAACTGATTACACACGCGCCTATGTGTGTTTTTTTTTGCACTCACTCTCCACTTCTTAAAATCAGGTTAGTTGCATTCGATCTTCCAAAAAATGTGCGGTTGTAAAGACACTGGTAAAATATACTTGTTGAAATTGATTGCAAAAATAAATTCCTAGTGCGGCCACGCGCCTGGCACTTTTCAAGCGATAAATCAAAACCCCCACCGAGATGCCGAGGTCTAATAACAAGGAAGTTCTAATTTCACAAAATCTTTATTACATAGTATAAATCAAAGTCGCTCCCGCTGTCTGCATGCTTAGATATTTTAAACTACGCAACGGATTTTCATTCGGTTTTCACCAATAGATGTGATTCATGAGGAAGGTTTAAGAATGTAGGTATATAATTTTTCAAGGTTTTATGTATTTTTTTTGACATATATAGTGTACAGCGGGAGCGGGCTGGCAATCGTTCTGGCAAGGTTAGTTAATGGCGTTGTCAGTAGATGGCGTTAAGTTTCGTTAGCCACAGCAACGTGTGGCCGGGTCTGCTAGTATTATATAAATATGATAAATTTACGAGAACGATTTTTCCTATTTTTGGTATGAATACTAAAATTCAAAACACAGAAAGCTGAAAACTTTATTTTGGGTCGAAAAAATCTTCAATTGGGCTGCATGTGGCCCGCAGGCCGCAGGTTGGGCATGCCTCTTCTAACACAACCCTCAATAAATGGTTGACATCTTTGATATAGATCGAATTAGCTAGACCCTGCCGTTCATGAAACTCGAAAGAAATATATTAAAAAACATTTTCTATATAAATTCGTTGTAAGTTGGGGTTGTACAATAGAAAAGACAATTCAAACAAATGAAAAAAGAAAAGACAAAACCAAACTAATAAAGTTACATACAAACTCAAATAGTCTGTGGAATGTATCGGGAGAATCTTATATCCTTATCCGATATTCCTCTTTCTCTCCTTCTCGCCAAAAAATATTTTTAAAATACAATAAAACTCGATCTCTAAGCAACAAAACAGACTTTTTTTTGGTTTGACGTCAGTAAACTTAATATATATACATTTATTTACTACTCCAAAATTAAAAAAAAAAACAATAGGACAGTTAAATCATAAATATCTCAGAGTTAAATTTTTTTAATTCACTACCTGAAAAAATCAGAAACATGAACAGTTACATAAAAAAAAATTAAAACCCAGCTTAAAAATTTTATCGGTAAATTTAAACTGAATAAAAAAAAAATACACCAATATAATAACACCCCCAAGCCCTGCTTATTTACGGGGGTAAATCAAATAATCTATTATGTAATTAATTATTTTATAAAATTCATTGAATTCTTTTTGTAAATAAAAAAATATTTGTATCTGTATTTTATGTATGCCTAAGCTGTTGATTTCTTACAAATAAATAAAGTCATGGTGCAGGAAAATATTATTGTCATTTAATGTTAAGAGCGCATAACCAGCCAGCGGACGAAAATCCACATTTCGTCGAAAGATGTTCTTACGATCATACAGGGCGGTTCCAATGAGAAAGATAAGGTATTCTCCGTACCAGCTTTTTAAAATTATAACTCAATATCGATTTTACTTCATTCCAAAGTTGCTTTAATTTATACCTGAATCCAAAAATGCTGAAAGGCGTGACGATAAAACTATTAAAATTATGTACTTTTTGTAATTATTTTTTGATCATAAGTATTTATCATTTTTTAATAATGTCTTAGCAAAATTAGAATGTAAAAAAAATCTGAAATATATATGTCGGTAAGTGCGCAAATAAATGCACAAACGGACCAATTTTCGTCAAGAAACACATGTACTTATATATTTTTTAATAATTTTATTTAAACTAAAATTAAAATTCTGTTACATACGTTTACCAGATAATATATTGATTTATTTTACTGCATGATTATATGATTTGAAATGGGTGTTGTATAATACATGTACTTTTTTGAAAATTTAACAAATCCGCCAACGACCTATGGTATGACTTTATTATACTAAAAATTATGATTTTTTCTGAAAATTTAAAACATAAGTTTACTAGATTAAAGAACCATCTTTCAAAACCAATTTTTTTTAATTTTTTGTGGAAAAGAGTCAATACGTCTAAACACTGATTTAAAAATGACATATTTCTGGTGTTCTCTGGTAATACACTCTTAAATGGTTTAATATTACTAAGGCTGGGGTGTTTCAAATTGTGTGTCACATTGTCGATGACGATCAAATCGTTGATCAGCGCTATTTTGATCTTTTACATCTACGGGCAATCTCCATTAAACAACGATTCTCGAGCATCGAATTGTAAACATTTCAAGCATTAAACTAATCCCAGCGAGAGCTCGTATGGGCGTCATCAACGTTCGTCCTCTTCCTTCTCACAGGTCTAGTGTAAAATCAAAAAAGGCAGAAGGTACTAGAGCGATGACGTCACGTAACTATCTTTCGCTGAGACTAGTATACAATCTTGTTTCTGTGCTTATCATTCAATCCCATTTTGATCAAACGGTCGATCACGAATTGGCTATAAACGAGGGCCATTTAAATGTAATAAAATGCAAAATGGCGATGGTTGACGGTTTCGTGGTCATCAAATATGACGAACAACCCAATCTAAAACGACTCCAGATACTAATATCTACAGCCTGTATGACGGACGAATATCTACAGCTCAGACTGCTGATTAATATCTATGGAACAGGTGATGTCGACGAATATCTACAGCACTGGCAGATGTTGGATTTGCAATTATGTATAGCATATTGGCATAACGTAATATTGCTTTATATATAACCTAACCTTACCTTACCTAACCTAACCTAACCCAACCTAACCTAGCCTAACCTAACCTAACCTAACCTAACCTAACTTAACATAAATTAAGTTTTTTAAACTGCTTACGCAATATTACGTTATGCCAATATGCTTTACATAATTGCAAATCCGACCTCTGCCAGTGCTGTAGATATTCGTCGACATCACCTGTTCCACAGATATTAGTCAGCAGTTTGAGCTGTAGATATTCGTCCTCACTTTGGTTCTCATAGATATTAGTCCGATTTGTTCAATTTTTTGAATTCCTGTAGATATTAGTAGACGCCTCCATCTGAAACTAAAGGGAGTTAAGTGTGGCATAATATAACCAGCAGTTACTACCCGGAATCGCTCTAGTTTAGACGCTCGTTCTTCGAAAAGATTTATCATATCAAACAAATTTATAAAAATATAGATCTTATGAAGATCACAATATACGACATTTTTTATATCTCCGTACAGGAAACCCTCAGGAAAAAAATCCTTGTTTATGTCATATTTGGGGATGCTGTATGAAGGGTCTTTTTAAGAAAGGAAGGAGAGGAAGTTCTGGGAAGGAAAAAGGTATAAGGGGTGGCAGGGAGTAATCTGCGGTTCAATGTGGTCAAGAATGACAAACATGTGAATCTATCCCTCCACTGGGAAGCAAGGCGATAGGTCGAGAAAATCCGAATGGAGAGCTCGAAGGATCTACCCCAATAAGTCTCTACCTTGCAAAAGGTGTGCAAAAGCATCCGCCACCAAGAACTAGACAATCCCAATCTCATGAACCCGGGCACCCTTGCTAGGTCAAAAAATGTAGCGAACCACTCGGGGTGCATTTTATCACTGCTCTTTTTATCAGAAAGGGCCAATCTAGCTTGTTGTGTACATTTCGTCATAATACACAAAGGTTTTGGCCCTTTTCACGAAACGTCCTTCCATTACCTTCGCGGCCATTTTGAATACAGTTCAATGGCGGTGCTGAAAAGCTTTAATCGTTCAAGATAACGCGCTCGCACATATTGAATTGCCTATCTACTGTGTACACAAGAGAAGGACGGATATTCATGGGTAATGAAGGTAGAGAAAGGTATATCATGTTTTGTCGTTAGGTGAACTCGAATAACACGAGATAAGAACTTGCACGAAACTGTAAGCTTGAGTGCAAAATCAACACGAAAAGTTTTAAATTAAATTCTTAAATATACAAGCAGGTACTCGACCACATTTTGTCAGAGGGTCAAAATATTTCGCTTTGCACTAAAATCCAAATAAATGGAATATTTCTGAATGTATCCCAAAGTGAAAACTGTTTTTAAAAGGTGATAAAATACGCTTTCAAATTTTATAAATCGATTTAAACATAATATATTTTTTTAAATATGAAAATGTTGCATACAAACATAAAAAGTTTTAAAAATGGCTTACCCTACGTTTTTTCTTACGAAAATTACTGATAACGAAGAAAGAACGTAAACATATTTTATTAGACAAATCTATGCAAATATAAATCAATTTTTGCTTGCATTTATAGATGTATGTACGTTCGTTCCTTATGCGTTTCTAAATCGTTCTTCCGATTACGATGAAACTTTGGGGATTTGATGCGCGCATGGCTGCGATGATTTCTATGTATAAAAGTGAAATGGCGTCATGAAATTATGCATTGCTAAATTATTCATCTGATTGCGATGAAACTTTGTGGATTTGATGAGCGCATGCCCGCGATGGTTTCTGTATAGATATAATAGTGAGCTCCGGCGACATGAAATTATGCGTTTCTAAACCCTTCATTCCATTGTGATGAATCTTTGGTGAGTTGTTGAGAGAACGCCCGCAAAGGTTTATGAATTTTTTGTAAAAAAATTTCAATAGGTGGCACGCCAGCTGTTTGAAAACTGAATGTATGGAACGCAGAAGGGGGGAGGGAAATGCGGTAGGGAAGATCGCGGTACAGGGGAAGCGAGAAAGGGGAGTGGGGAGAGGGAAGGAGAAGTGGGAACGCGTGAGGTAAAATGGACACTGGAGAGGAAGGGGAGGCGGAAGGGAAACGGGATAATTGGGAAAGGACACCCATAGATAAACAATTTATTTATTTAGTGGCATTGCAACGCATGCCGGGAACTCGCTAGTCTGTTATAAATGTTACTGTCACCTTACTTTTTTGTCTTTCCATGTAAAAATGATTAATAACTAAAAAATTGCAAAAATTTAATAATTTTTTCAAATTACGATCCAGAAATTTGATTTCATAAATATGTACATTTTATATATTTCGTGGTTAACTTTTAGATTTGAATATAAAGCTTGGTGTTTCCTCTTTCTAACGCCGTCCATATCATATTTCTCACTATGATAGTAAGGGAGATACAACGATTTCTATTGGATCTATATGAGTTGTTCCGAAAAGCGAACAAATTAGCATGAGCGGTTAATAGGGGTTAGATTAATGAATCGAAAAATTAATAAAAAGATAGTTTTTACACGTTTGGTATAATTTTTTATCTTGAGAATTTTAGTTGAAGTTTGATTATCCGACTTGCAACATGATTTCAAAGCAATCTCAACTAATATTATAAACTTCTTCAAACACAGCAAACTTATTTTGTGGGACCATTTTAAATCGAAATTAATAGAATAAGTACTTAGTTTTTACCATTTTTGTATTATAAATGCAAAAAGCTTGTTTGTGGTAAGTGATTTAGATTATTTTTCATCCCAGAAAAACATTTAGTTCCCATGGAAAAATTTGTACAGTAATTTCTCCATAAAGCCACGCGAGCGACGCCATTACCATTTTATATCTATATATAATATCAATATTTTTTACGAAGCACGTGGAACGACATATTTTACCATTCTTTTTATGTGAATACTGCACAAGAGTCCCAACTGCTCTCAACCGCCTGGAGATAGTGAAACTATGGCATCCCCAGTTGGAGAATGAGGCTGAAGTCATTGGGGTGCTGAAGAGAATGAAAAGAGGAAGGCCAGGAAGTACCTGGCTATTCAGATCTGGTCGCCAAATACGGCTTAAGCCATTTCAAGCAACTTTTAAATTCTGAATGGTGGTCTTACACCAGGATGATACCGAGAGTATCTTCCACTGTGGAACGTGCCGCAAATATACCTAATAACTATGAAATAACCAAATATTTTTTTTTTTAAATCCTCTTGCGCACTGCGGGAATTGAACCCGGAATGTAAATGGAAAGTTAATTTTTAAAAATGTACGTGCTGCGTAGGAATCGAACCCACAACCTTCTTACTTAAATTCATGGATTCCACTGAAATACGGAGGAAGGTTTATAAAACAAAAGAAATTCAGACATTAAACGAAATTGGAAACCTAACAACAATATACTTGAATACTGTGACTGTGATGTCATAAGCTTTTCGGCCGGCTAAAAATATCAACATTTTGATAGCATATATCTTCGGAAACGTTCGGTATATTTTAAAAATTTGACTAAGCTTTTTTTCCTTTGTTTGTTTTGGGGTGTCATGCCATGTTGCGCTACCTCCTTCTTTAGCCAACGTTTCGAATGGTGTTGCAGTGTCCATCATCAGGGTAGATCCGGCAGATCCGATAGATGTGTGATCTGCTGGATCTGCCCTGATGATGGACACTGCAACCCTGTCTGAAATGTTGGCTAAAGAAGGAGGTAGCGCAACACGGCATGACACCCCAAAAACAAATAACGGAAATGCTTTTGGCCGTGAAAATCTAAAAACGTATCTTCACAAAGCTCTATCCCCAAAATGCTCAATTTAATATGATATATTCGTAAATAAATTTATCAAATTACGTTGAAAGAGATGGCTTCATTCTCGACAAAACAATTCAAATTTTTAAAATGGCAATAAAAATTATTTTCGGTTAAGCGTATTATGTAGGTATACTTGAAAATTAAGAAACTTAAATTCAAAGCAAATGTTCTAGAGTCCATTGAACCGGAGTTACAGACAGACAACCGAAATCAGTATTTGTAATGATGTAATTTAATCCGATTCCTAATTTCCCTGCGCGACTGTCGATCGTTTACGTTTTAATTGTGTTATTATTATTATATACCTATATTATCAATTAAGATACACAGTTGCACCATATCCGTTATCAACGGTAATACGCGTTTTCATCTCGCGACAAAATATCCCCGACAAAATATCCTCCGACAAAATATCCAATGGAAAAAATATCCAATGGAAAAAATATCCCCCAACAGAAGATCTATAAAACTTAACCTAAACTGACCTAACAAAAAATGGGACAAAAATAATACAGCCATCCTGTAAAGACAATAAATTATTGTTTAAAAATAGTCAAATTAGACAAAAATAATACAGATAACGATAATTTATTATCTTTACAGGATGTCTGTATTATTTTTGTCCCTTTTTTGTTAGGATATGTTAGGTTTTAGTAGATATTTTATTAGGAGATGTTTTGTCCGTAGGATATTTTGTCGCAGGATATTTTGTTCGGGGATGTGTGTGGCGGAACTGTTACGAATTAATAAATACAAATAATAAAAATATGAATTAAAACGTATTAAGTACATCGAATTAAAAACAAAAACTTCCAGAGATCATCATTCAGTTGGAAAAATTGTTTGTCATGTAGGAGACCTTCAATAGGAAGTCGATGAATGAGGATTATAGCCTAGGATCAAAGGCTGCACATCAAAAGGATAATTCAATTAATTTTTGATTCACTGTTGTGGTTTATCTCTCTCTTGCTCTATTATTGAAGACGGGTTCGTAATAATTTATATCAAATCTGTCCTTTGACAATATCTAGGTCCATTTTGAACCAGCGTCAGCAAGAAACGAGCCGATTATTCTGGAAATATTAATACTTAATTACCCATGTTCCTACCCAACTATCCTAAGGTATAATGTACCACATTTAACACAATTTCGGGTATATAAGCTGTAATATTATACATCCCTTTGTTGAGAATAAAATAATTTCACGATTTTTTTACATTAATTGCGAAAAGACACCTATAAAGTTAATTGACATCATCATCGGCCACTAGATATAACTTTCTTGTATGGTTTAAGAAATTATGGGCAGAATCATCATCTCGAAAATATCCAATAGTAAAAAGCATTTACGTTGTGGCTTACCAAAATTACTATAAGTATATACTTTTTTTTACTTTATGAGTAAAATCTCAAACTGTAATATTTAATAAAATGACAATATTAGCGAAACTTAATCGAAAATCTGGAAACAGAAAAAACAGAAAAATAAAAAATCTTATTATTGTCTTAATTTAATAAAAAATGTATGTGTTATATATTGTAATAAGCAATACTCTGTCCTATTTTACAAGAATTCCTAGGAAAATACAAATAGGTATGCACACTCACTGTTTCAAATGCATATTCATTAAATATGTGTAGTAATATAACCTTACAATCGTTTGAATGTTTGGATAAATCTATGAAATCCTTGATATGTGTAAATAATGTGTAACGTTGCCTCCAATTTGAGGTGACCATTGGTAATATAATAAATATCTTACGTAAACAATTTGATATAAATAACCGAAAGTAAGTTTAAGCAGAGAATATACTCAACTGCAACCTTTATTGAATGGTTAGATCAGTAAGTTGATCGATAGTACATGTACGGATAAAAGAATCCGAATAAAATCCCGATAAAAGCAAAAGAGAAGAAACTAAAAATGTTTAAACTGTGTGTTTGAAGTAATAATATTATATCACTGAACGCAGAGAATTCTCAGAACATACTGAGCAGCAAAATATGTTCGACACAACGACCAGATGTTGATATATCGATGGTCAGACAAGAATGTCAGAAGCCAGCGGAATTGTCAATATAATCAAAAAGCGCAAACATCATTATGTACCTTGGACACATTGAAAGAATATAAACATCCAGCTTATAATGCAGAAATAGAATAAAAAGGCTGAAGAATCCACACGAATAGTTTAGCACATATACGCACCACAACATTTCTTTACTGGGTTGTAAAATCAATGAAATTTCTCATAAGTATTGACTCACGGGAGCGATAGTTAAAGGAATAGAAAAGGTGACAATTAATTTCCCATTTATATCATTGATCTCATTGCACAAGTTTCTTTGTATTTTTTTAAAGATCTTTAACCAACATGCATTATGATCCAGGAAATTTACAAATATAAACATTACATAGTACTAAGAGTTCCTAACCGGCGACTGCCGAAATTCAACATACGAGTAATTTTTATTTAGCATTGAAAAATATGGACCAATGAGTATGGCGTCTAGCAAAAATTTTCTGAAATTTTGTTGGTTTGTTGCTTCAGTAATTTGTTCAGTATCGAAAAGTAATAAAGATATAAAACTCACCCAAATCGTAGCACATCATCACATCTTGCTTTTGTGCAGAAAATAATACGATCGACTCACCTAAAACAAAAGAGAAAAGATAAATTAATAACATTTCAATCCACACCGTCAAAATAATGTAATAAAATCACGAGGTTCACTTCCAGCGAATGGAAAATTGGTGATGATGTGGATCCATTCACCAATATACCTACCTATTCAAAGCCACATTGGGATTATAAATATCATGAGTGATTCATGCATGAAGGTAAAATTATCCAAATCCGATTTCAAGAGAAGAATTTTATGGTAGAGTATTTCATAAAAGTCTTTTTTAGGATACCTTCATTCTTCTTCGATTGTCAAATTGGATTGTGAAGAAAGTATTATTAAAAGTAAACAAAACTATTCAAGAATGTCCGCAATAAGAAAAATATTTTGACCGAAATTCGTCCCTCGCACAAAACACCAATATCAATTCCCGTTAAGAAATTTCCAATTCCGCGTGCTGTCGGAATACGTAACATTATTCTTAATAACAGCGAAAAGGCGTCCATTCACGCTTCAAGGCCCAACAAAAAAGGATAATATCTGTATAACATGTCCCCAATAATTCCTCTACTTCTCTATTACAACAGATACTGTTTATAAGAGTAGAATCACATGGGCCCAGAAAACAGACAATATAAATTCTTTGAAAAATTGATTTTGAAAGCGTCATGGCAATGCACGTTTAAAAAAAACTTTAAAATATTTTTAGATCTGATATTGAAAATCTAAATTTACCTACAACTCGAAAATTTGTTCATAAAAAGGAAGTGCGATAAATTAAAGCTCCAGAGATTCATAGGCTTGATTTTTTTTCATCTTTTCTTATTTAATTGTATGAAAATAAATTAATTTGCATACATTGATTATTGATCAAAATTATGAACATTTTTCAAAACCAATAGTTTCTGTGCGTAATTATTACATATTCTGAAATAATTTTTAATTTTTGTATCATATAATTGTTTTGTTATGATATCTAACTTCTACTAATTAATCATCCCTATTTGTAATGTTTTTTGTCTTTAAGAACTAGTATGTGTCGAAACTTGTCTTTTGTTATTTTAATTTTATCCTGATAAAGAAACAATTGGTTTTGAAACATGTTGATAATGTTGAATAAATAAGTGGTGAATTTGTGAATATTGAAAAATTAGATACATAATTTGTTTCGTAACAACCCTTTTTAGCTCCTGTCAAAACTACTATGTTAAAAATTTATTAATCATTCCATGCTAAATGAAAATTCTCCAACCCTTTACTAGGGGAAATAATTAGGGTTCCTTGACAACTCATAATCATGGAATTTCAAAACCCTTTGAAAAGTCATTAAAAGTTATGAAAAAAGTTTAAAAATAGCCCATAACCTAAACTAACGTAACCTATTGAGCCATTTTTTTCCTTTACTTTTAATGTTGTGTTGAAGTTGCATGATTCCGAGTTTTCGGGTCACCATAATTAAGAGTAAATATGAACAGAGAGAGATTATTTATATATCAACGAACAACCTTCTGGTTTTCCACTGATGCTTTCTCATTTGAATAAAATCCACACTCATTTCAGTTTCTCGCGATATTCTCTCTCTGAAAATGAAAACATAGAACAAAAGTGTGAATTTTAATTAAATAACTTATAATAAATTAAATAACTAACAAACACGAATGTTTGTGGATCCGGTCCAGTAGTTCCAATGAATATTATTATTTCACAGAAACTTCCTATTACATAACTCGAAGTTCTGTAAACAGATGAATCTGTTGGGATTGTTCCCGTAGAACAAAGTGGATGAGTTAACCGGACAACTTATGTACTCCTGTTCAATTTCGATCAGCACAAGCCGCAAATAAACAAACATGTACCTGACAATGGCCGGAGCCATCGAACGCAGTAATTATCGTAAAGTGCGGGCAGCGGGAAACATGGAACTTGATGACAGCCACAGAATGCTTTAAGAGACTCCATAATACATGATATTGCTTACTGGTACTTTTCAACCTTTCTCTTATCCATCTCTTTCCATTCCCCAAAGCTCCTTTAGGCTCACAACATACCACAAAAATTGTGGACGCCATAGTCCCACTGACGTCTGACAATTTATGTACGACTCTTGTGTTGTATTCACATAAAAAAAGTAAACTGAAGAAATATATGAAAAAATTCATTTTTGATTTTTTTTTTGTAAAGAAAAAATACAAAAGTACGTACACAACTACATAAATCTAGTAATTGGCACAACCATTTTTTGGAATTTCCGAGTTGACCACGAAGCCCGGAGCCAGGTTCAATTTTACCGCATAAAAGCATTATATTTAATGCATTTAGTAGCGGAACGAAAAGTGAGCCAAGAATTCCAACCAAATGGATGTTTTTACACTTTTTGGTAATTCTGCAAATGCAAGTTTTTGCCGTCTCATTAACGTTCAAATATTTAAAGTGCACGGTTAAATAATGCATTTGGCTAATTGTAATTACTGGATGCGGAAATATGCCATTATTTTCCTTCTTCGTATGGCATACCTAGTAGAGTTGGTAAAGGTCAAAATAAAATGTTGAGATTTTTTATTGTACAACTATTGGTTAACGAAGAAAGTTATAAAATGTCAAAAAAAGTTTAAAAGCAATTAACCTAAAACCAGCTTATCGGAGATACACCAAATTGCCATAGATCATTTCCATTCAATGTTGAAATTTTCATAAACCGGTATAATGTTTTATTTGCACGTAGAATGAGATAAAACTTTTAGTAGTTAATATTATAACTTCGCTACGGGTTACATTACAATAAGAAAATTGGTGGGAAGATACGATATAAGAATAGGGTTACATACAAGGGATTATAATCATACTATAACATATTCTTGTAATAATTAATAAATAGATAATATCTATTAAAATATTATCAAAAACGTTTTCGTGCCAATTGTCATGTGATGCTAGTGTACGAGTAATAATTATTATTGTGGCTATTACTCAAAAAGATAAATTATGTACTATATTAAATGTATTTCGTGTGTAAAGTGAAGGGAAGGACAGGAAATTAGTTATCCAACAGTACTAAATCTATTCTAAAAACTAATAACCTAACAAAATTTTAAAAAATTTGATGGTAGCAATTTGTGATTATATTCTGTTATTCTATAATCATTTGTGAAGCATTAAAGTTAGCAAAAGTAGCTTTTTTTAAAATCAATTATAAAAAAAACAATTTTTGTCCTTTTTTGGGTTTTATTTCATATCACGGAAAGGAGGAAGAATCGGGTAATAGAAAAAATGAATTGACCACGATCAGAATTTTGGATCGTAGAATTGATTTTAGAGTATGATGATAATAAAGCAAATTACCTTCGAAATTTAATATGCTGGCTTTGTTCACAATAGAGAATGGTTTCAACTTTTGGGTCGAAAATTCATGCACATTTTAAAATTTATACAGTTGATAAAACAACGCAAAAAGGCAGCTTCACGTCAAACCAATCACCTTTCATGAAGTTATTTGTAGGACCTCGCAGATATGCAATCACCGCTTCCGTAATTTAAATTGATACAGTGCTGCGGTCCCATAAAAGCTAGGGACAAAATTTAAAAAAAAGGAAAAAATTGAACAAATAAATTACACTTCTACTGCTCCGATGACTAACGGAGATCCTCACAGTCAAAAACAACTATTTCTCATAAATAATTAAAATATTATTTCTTTAGATATGATGCTTTCTTTAATTATTGGAAAAGTGCAATCCAAACACAAAACTCAGAGTGTGAGCATCGGTGGTAAATATTTATTTGTTGTGCTTGTTTGTTGTTTTGCTTGCGAAGTCTAAAAACCAATGATTACCTATACATTATTTTGGCACGAAAATTTTACACTAATCACTGCGAAGCGAAATGCGAGCATAAAATTAAGGAATTTCATATATACAGAGACTTTAAAAAAAGTTTAGTTTGAAATCACTTCAATTTTTTCAAAATTAAAAGATTAGTTAGTTTTAGCCGCGTTGATTTTTATTTAATATGTTGTATGTTTTTACAATAAGTATACATTTTTACACGTTATGCAGAGTTGTAAATAAATATAAAAATAGCCCTTCAACACGATAAAGCGACAAAAATTGTTTATAAAAAACCGATATCTCACTTCCTCAGCATTTTAAGTAAACGCGGAGGAAGTGAACATTACTCACGAAGCATGTAGGTTTTTTATACTCAATAAACGTGGTTAAAACTAAGTAATCTATTATTTATGGAAATTAATTAAAATGATGCCACAAAATAAGTTGGTAGTGTTTGAAGACTTAATTTTTCGTTTAAAAGGATATTTATTAGACTTTCTTGGGTTAATTTATAATTCGTAGCAAAATTTATCATGCAAAAATAATTTATTTATTTAATATCAACGGTAGGACAAATACCATAAACACAGATTACGTGTCACAAAATCATAGTTACATAAGAAATAATAAATAAAAGAGTAGGTAGGTATAACAGTCAATTGTGGCATTTGGTTGAGAAATAACACACATATATTTAGATATATTTACATACAATATTATATAGTATGAATAGAATTAATATTGATTGAAAATATTTGATAGTATAAACTTCTTGTACCTAGCTTCCGTGCAGTTAAATAGATCCCCCACATCTGCGTGTCTATGTATTACTAACTTCATGTAACCTAGGTATAAGTGAGTGTTTCGTGTACTCAATTCTGTTGTTGTTGGATTGAAACAGGATTTTGGAGCGAGTTGCTATATGAAACTACAAGGTTAGTTAAATCAGGACTGTCTATTCTACCACTTACAATTTCGAACATAAATATTAAGTCGGATATAATTCTTCGATCTGAGAGTTTTAATAAATTTAATTCTTTCATCGAGTAATTATAGTTGATGTTTTCAATGGGAATACCGAGTTTAAAATGTATGTGTCTTAGGAATTTGTGAATGAAAATATATACTCGAAACAACCCCAAAAATTCTAAATCTACCACTCACACTTTGAGCTTCGCCAAACAACCCATTGCGGCCGCATTTTTCCAGGTCTGGTCAGTGGCTGCGTTAGCAAACGCGTCGGGTTCCCAACCAGGTGGTGTGAGTTCAATTTCTAGCACGGTCAACGACAAGCATCATTGAAATATTAATATTTTCCGCTTGAAATGATAACACTATTATTGGGTTGACAAATATTATCAGGTTATTCGTAACCCACGAATGTTAGTCTTTCTTCAAAAAACAAAATTAAAGATTGGATCTTGTCTAAAGACACTGTGGTTATTTTTAACAAAACTATTTTTCACTAATAGGCGCTATACGTTAGGCATACAACCTGCAGATACAATAGCTATTTCCGAGCCTTGAATGAGACCGCTGCACTGCGTGAGAGCAAAAATATTTTTAATTTTTGACAGGAACAAACTCTGCGCTTACCATCAGTGAAAAATTTAAATTGATGTGACCACGGTCAAAGGAAAACCTACCAGGATTAAAATGGCATCAATCATATTACACGAGGCTGCAGTTTGAAAAGTGCATTGCGACTCACCTGCCGTGGGCAGGACTAGGCTGCTTATGCAGTTAAAATGGCGGTAAATCAAAAGCTTTGAAGTATGAGGCCGCTCGCGGAAGAGAAATGTAATGCACTTAATGCACCTGTGTTCACCAATGGTTCAAATCGGATTTCGGTGGAGAAAACCGCAGGATGTTGGGAACAGAAGTAGGTTACGGAATCCTTACATTAATTCACATACCGAGGAGCTTTGCAAGAGGCAAATGTGCTGCAATTCAATGGCGTGAATGTATAATTTATTTCGTTTCGCAATGTTTGCAAGTTTCCAACGTTTACGTGTTTTATAGGAATATAAAAAAGCTTAATATTTTTGAGAAGCTCAAATAACTACTTTAACTTATGATTCTCGATATTAATATACTGAAAGTGAATTAATGTGAACACAATTTAATACAGTTTATTTCTCATAACAAATCATGACCAAAATTAACAAAACTCCTAACATTTATTTGGAACAGCCGGTGTGGGTACCGCCGCCGCAACATTGGATGACCAATACTCCAGTCATAGGTTCGTGGTTCTCCAAGTGGTTCGCTATGTTTGGTGACTTAAATGTATTCAATCCAAATACAATAGCTAAAGAGCAGGGGTGCCCGAGTTCATAGGGTGAGGTCTGTCTAGGTCTTGACGGCGAATGCGTTTGCCCACCTATTGCATGGCAGATCAAAGGAGATTAATTGAGGGAGATCTAGACTTTTCCAGACGGACTTTCTCGAATCATCGCCTTGTACCGCAGTGGAAGGGGTGGATTTTATTCATACGTCAGTCACTCCTAAACATATTGACATACATACCCTTTTCCTTCCCAAAACTTCCTCCAAAGAGCGTGCCCAAAGGTGACATAGGACCTGAAGGATTTTTTTCCTAAGGGCCTCCTGTGTGGAACTAACGTATAAAAAATTAATCAATCAAACACATTATTTTAACATAAACCTATCTCGCTATTAAATTTCAAAATAATACTGCCATCATTAAGGCAATGCAATAGTCCAGGAAAATAACGAAATCGGATTTCACGCCCTTTATGGGAGGAGTTTAAAAATACTTGAGAAAAAGCTCTTGGAAAGGTTGGAATAGGTATTTGAGATTTTTTTACAGGTTGATTTCGTAAAGGCCTGTAAAAAACATTAATTCCTTTTTTAAAGGCTCGATGACACACGGCGAGTTTACAAGCTACTATCTACTAAATTTAAAAGCGGGTGAATCGGCGAGTGAGATTGTCATGATGACACACAAAACTGTCCACTCGCTCAGTAGCTCGCGACATTTTTGTAGGAAACCGGACTCGCACGTAGCTGCTAGCGCCAATAGCGGAAATAACGTGAACTAATCCTTCAGACAGTTGACAGTCGAAATCAGCTGGCTTTTGGCAGCCATATTGGAAACACAAATAAACCAATCACGAGTCGGCTTGTAGCGTGTAAAGTTGAGGACCTTTCAACTTTTTCCGTGGATTGTCAACAATCTGCTAGTTAGCAAGTAACACGATGACACTGAGCGAGTTTACTAACAGATAGTGAATTTCCGAGATAGTAGCTTGTAAACTCGCCCTGTGTCATCGACGCATAAGCATTGTTTATTGTAATAAAATGGATATTTAAAATTGATTTCACGAAACCAAGCGGCGTGGAGCCACACGTCTATTTACCGCTTCGGCCGGGGCATGACTGATACGAAATGGGTGTGCCCAGTGCATGGTTCTTGTGCCCATGTTATAAGGGTCACTTCAAGATCCAAATTCGTAGAGTGCGGGCCGTATTGATTGATGTCAAAAATGACAACGAGAAAATGCATGTTTTATTTTATTTTGTGAAGTTGAGTCGTAAATATTTTTTTTTTGCGATTATTTTAAAAGAAACTGAATTTACCACATTATATAATAAAACTATGTCCGAAAAGGGGTTCATAAGTAGGAGAGTTTGCACTTGAAAGTGTTTTTTATAGACCCAATACTTAGTTTGTGTCTAGGGTTATTAAAAAAATGACCGATATTTTTAAGGGCCAAGGTATGTTCTACACGCAGTATTTAATTGAAGCATCTATAATACTTCTAAGTCTAAGCAATTAAATTTTCAAAACAAAAAACACAATTTTGTATGATTTTGCATTATTAAGTATGGCTTCATCTAAAACTTACCCTATGATGCATCATGCTCTGTCTCCTGTACTCCCTCGTCCTGGCCAGGTAATACTTGTATATATGCGGAGGCATGCACCTCTTGGTCTCGGTGCCGATCCAGCTGACCTCCCTCGGCGAGGGCGGGTAGAGGTCCCTCACCATGGGAGGGGGCATGGCACCGCCTCCGCTGCTGCAGCCCCCCTCCCGGTGTTGGTGGTGCTCCACCATCAACCCTCAGCACCACCCACACTTGACGAACCACGATCACCGTCAAAGGTGACCATCGAAAACATCACCAAATAACAGAATCGCGCACAGTGCATAAAAAACATCCTCAAGCTTCACTTTTGTTATTATTTTGTATCACTTATAAGAACTTGGTTTTTAAATGGCACTGTTGCATTATTTTATTATTCTTTATACATGATAAGTTCACTTATAGTATTTTCAATTTATTTTTTGTTATAACTCATTGAGAGTTGAGAGTGTACAAAGTTAAGAATTTTTAATTGCTGTGTGTAAAATTTTATACGAGGTAAAAGACAAATTTTAGATGTATATATAGACAGCCATTTTACCAAGCATGTCTGGTATTTAAGATGAAGCTTAAGTAAGTGAGAAATAGCGAAGAGAAATCACTATTTTCGATTAATCTGACGTTCTCCGTGGTCGAGGCGTAAGGCTCACGACTAGAAATCCGAAGGAGCGGGTTCAAATCCCGGTAATTTAATTTTATTGATTTGTGTTTTTTCACAAATAATTTTAAAAATTTATCTTTAAGTCATTTTTTTTATAGGTTCGTACGGCTCTCTTTATCTTAATAATATAAGAAATATTTATATGTCTTTCATATATATTTCATCTATATAATCCATTTATTCGATAACCGACATCCCTACCACCCCCGTCACAGTGGTTCGCCACGTTTGGTGACCGGGTTCATGGCGTGAGGTTTGTCTAGGACTTGGCAGCCAATGCGCTTGCCCACCTACTGCGTGGCGGGTCGGACGAGATTGGTCGAGATACACCTAACCTTTACCACCCCAGCTGGAATGTCTCGTGGTAGGGATTGATTCATACGTCCGTCACCCCTAGACACATTGACTCCCAGATTCTCACCCACCCCTCATACATTTTCTTTCCCAGAACATCCTCTCCTTCTTTTCCCTAACAAGATCCAACACACTACTTTCCTTAGGGCCTCCTGTGTGGAGCTAATGTAAAAAAAATATATAATTATGGATGAAAGCTACGAATCCGTTAATAGTGCCCAATAAATACATCGTGAATTTTTATTTTTTTTTATTTTTTTTATTAACATCAATAGTATAATATACAAATCATGTGCGCTTCCCGACTCACTAGAAAATATCTGTTCTGAGCCGGGATAATATAACTTTGCACATGAAAGCGTCGACTAACGATAACAGATTATATTAATAAGAAGAAAATAATAAAACAATGAAATAAGGCCATGTGTTTTTGACAAGTTTTCTTATTTGTTGGAGGAGCTAAATGTGTGTAATAAATTATACGAACGCGTATAAATAAACCATTCACGATCAAATGCCGAGTATGTTCGCATCCCTCCAATAAATATGGCTTAAGAGTCGAGAGAATATTACCGTTTTCGATACTTCCAAAAATTTCGATCGCCATGCGCATACTTTTGTAAAAATAACGGCAAAAAGGCGTTAAGCACTTAGGTACCTAAATTTATTATGGGGGTTTAAAACAGTGGTACTTACTTGCTAAATTTGAAAAGAATTGGATGAAAAACATTAATTATAAATAACGAAAAATTGTTTAATTATTATAATTAAATGAAAACAATATTAGCGAAACTCAATCGAAAATCTGGAATCAGAAAAATATATTTGCACCTATGAGACTCGAACCCAGGATCTTTCGCTTTTCGGGCAAATGCGCTATCACGCGCCAAGGTGTCGATATCCGATTCGGACATTTTTAAATGTATCACACTTAGACTAAGAACCAACCCGAACTAAGAGCAAGATTCAAACCCGAACTGAATGCTTGCTATCTGAATAGTATCTGGATAAATCTTAATCCATTTTATTTAATATGCGACATCTATTAACTTTTATGCAAGTCTAGGATGAATATTTACAAAATGAGGTTTTACTCAAAAAAGTCAACAAAAGTAAAAAAGTTTAATTATTGTTCAATTTGGGAGGCGTGCATAGGTACCGCCGTCCCAGGAGCCATTTGTTGCATAACCAACACCCTAATATAGGTGAACCACCCGGTGGTTTGCAACGTTTGGTGACATAGCAGGGATGCCCTGGTTCACGGGATGAATGTACGATCGTTACTGTACAAATTGCCCTCTGATTTCTACTCACTCCTCATACCTTTTTCCTTCTTAGAATTTCACACTCTTTCCTTTCCCTAAAAATACCCTCCACACAGCATCCCCAGCCTTGTTTCCTCAGTGCAAAGGATGCTGAGCTTTAGGTAGGTACTTAGAAAACCTAATAATTAAATTTGCGTGTTCTTTAAAGCGATTAACACATAAAATTTAATTGAGATGAGTTTTTAAAATTTTTAACTTTCGCAATCACTTAGTATTTATGGCATACCATAGCGGAGTGACTTGAAAAAATAAAATTAAAAATGGAACAAATTATTCAACGAACACAAATTTTATCCCAGAATATTCTTTTGATAGCATCTCAATGAATTGGGATATTTTACTCTAATACGTGAAATGAATGCAGGAAAAAATAAAATTTCCTATATTATTTCGTCGCAGCGAGGGATTCTACGGCAGCGAAGAATAATTTTAATGAAACGTTTTCTGAATGACTTTTATCGGTCCGGGATTATTTATGTTGGACACGATTTTATGTTTACTTTATACTTATTGACTCACGAATGTGAAAAATACTCTGGAAACCTTCAATGATACATTTGCGAACCGCTCGACAAAAAAAAATTTAACAAATAAAAAAGTTTCAACATTTTCAAAATGAAAGGTAGCAGTTTAAGCGTTCGAATGAAATGTAAGTTCTTTAATAATTATCCTATTATTATTAATATTTAAAAAAAACTGAGCCCAGTGTATCTGCCAAAATTGCTTCCATTCCATTTATAGCCTGCAATTTTCATTGTTTGATCTTCTTTGATACCGTTATTAATAAGACAAAATGGAGTTTCGACAAAACCCTGATGGATGGTAGTGAAGCATGGAAATGGCAGAGGAAGGATGAAAGTAGACCGAGTACTGTGTGCAAAGTAAGATCTTTGAGGCATTTGTATGTTAAATCATAAATGAACGAACCAACGAACGGGGAGAAACGAAATCAATGCAGAGAGAATATTCCAGAGTTTTGACGTGTAGAGATGGACAGAAAACATATGTTAGAAGAAAATATGACTCACAATTGGATGTAAAAAGGAAATTAAGAACTCTCCATGCAAAACACGAAACTTGTATCAGGTGAATTAAGTATTCAGCTGGGTACTTAAGTCAGAAAAACAGAAGGTTGTATAGAATGGTGTGGAATAATAAACGTGTGCGTGAAAATGCACTAAATGGCATTCAATTTAAACTGTAGTTGCCGCGAAAGTTGGTAACATTTTAAAATTCATAAAATATAAAAATGTCAATATTTTCCCAATACCTCGTGCGCACCTTCATAATTTAACGCAATGGATTTTGATGCAGCAACGCAACTGTTGCCGAAAAGTAAAGTTGGTCGATTGCGCTAACTTCACACTGGTGACCATTAGATAAGGCCGTCAGGACTATGTCATATTTGGGGTGTGGGGGCAGTAATGCAAACATTGATATAAAAAAAATGTCCATGGCATCCAAGCTCTATGAATTGTATCCAATGACTATTGTTTGACTCCCTGCGATTCCCGGCCGTGGAATATCTGGCAGATAATATCTAAACTACGGAAAAAGTCTGTAGCGCTCACAAAAGAAAATTTCATACTCTATACCGACTTTCGGGGAACATCTTTACTTTACTCCTGTATTTATCAATTTTTCTGAAAACGAATCCATTTTTTCAACAGAAAAACGAAAAAGGGCACGGAATATGCGATGATTTATATCTCTTCCCAGATATAACTTTGGAAATGAAACACAAACAAAACGAAATTATTATATCAACATTTTAGCAACTTTCTTGGAGGACTTTTATAAGTTGGTCAATCTTATCGACACATGAAGTTAGATTTTAATCTACTTTAACCACTTACCATTAAAACAGAGAAAAATAATAATTTATCCGTGCGGTATTAAAAAAACGATGGTTACTTTACAAAATTGTTAAATAGGTTACGTTAGATTAGGTTATGGGCAATTTTTCTTTTTTTTTCATGGCTATAAATGACTTTTCAGAGAAATGTTGTGTTGAGTTGATTTTGAGTTGTCATGGAACCACTTTTTAGAACATACAGACCATTTTCAGTGCACAGACAGAAGTGTTATTATTTTTCTACTATTCTAAGAGACCAGACCGACATTTCCTTTACAATAAGATAGTCAATTATTTTTTCCTTTATATTATTTACGAGATAATAGGTTTTGGAAAGAGCTTTAAATAACATAGTGTTCACCCAAGGCCCATCATCTCATAAATCACGTTTGTGAAAAGCAAAAAGTCAAACATATCTTCATATGAAATAATGGATTTTGGGGAGAGGCTCGTATTTGAGTGTATTTAGGACCATTCATATAAATATTTGCTAGGTCTTGTTTTCTTACGCACGTTAAAAATGCATGAAGGTCACAGTTAAAGCGACCTAGTTGAAATATGATCTATGTCTCTGTCCGTTTTTGCCATTTTTTTTCATTTACAATCAATTTAGATGACACATTTTATATTTTGTGCCATTAGCTAAAATGCGTTATGGACTCTACTAAGCAGAATATAAGATTGTATGTGTAAGAATTTGGAATGCGCAAAAGACACGAGTACATGCATCATTTAGCACGTTAAACGATGCAATTAATGTCATTCTAGTATCTAACTTATGTTTACATCGCAAAAAAATGTTTCATTCTGATTTCAAATAAACAAAGTATTGAATGAATAAGCGATGTAAACTTACTTACTGTAGTTTACAATTGAATGTATTTTATTATACGTAAGTTTCTGTCAACAATCTATATATTCTATCAAAATCTATATATTTAAAAATCAAAATATGTTTGCTTCTGTCTATGTATAAATGTCATGCGTTGCTTTTAACCATTCATCCGATTGCGATGAAACTTTGGGGATTTGTTGTGCGCATGCCCGCAATGGTTTCTATATATATAAAAGTGATTTGTGGCATCATCAAATTATGCATTGTTAACCATTCATCCAATTAGGAAGAAACTTTGGGGATTTGATGTTTGCATGCCCGCAATGGTTTCTATACATACTGGTGAGCACTGGCATTATGAAATTTGTATAAAAAATGTCAATAGGTGGCACGCGAGCTGTTTGAAAACTGAATGCACCGGGACTGAATGTATGGAATGCGGGAGGGGGGTTCGTGGGACGGGGGTAGCGGGATAGGGAAGGCGTAGAAGGCGGAGTGGGAACGCGTGAAGGGAAGGGGAGGCGAAAGGGGAACGGGACAAATGGGAAAGGACACGCAGGGAGAAACAATTTCTTTATTAATAGGCATATATTTAATAAAAATAAAAAAAAAAACAAAACTGCGTCGATATTTTAAAACGGTTTTTTCATAAATGCAATACCCGTAAATCCATTGTCGTATATTTTTAACACACACCACTGGAAGTTTAGAATTTCCCGGTCGCTTTTTAAAATTTTATCTGAATCGTGTATTCTTTTGGTGGAGATATTGTCAAACAAAACACACTTATCATGACAATGGGCCGAATACACGGGATTTGTATTCGAAACGTGCAATACCCGCCGCCCATTGATGCAGGGTATAAAAAGGACGAAAATGATACAAAAGCTATCTCTATTCACTCCGCTTTTCAGTAAACTTGATACATAAGCTTTTATATTTCTAAAGAGATTTTTTCAGAATTGATTGAAACGTGAGTTTATTAAAGCGAGTAGAAAAATTTAATTAAATTCACTTTGTTTATGCTTAGAATATAGTTAAATGAAACTTTATCTTCGTGTAGACAAATTATAAATATTATTGAATGATCATTTTGCTTATTACGTTTTTGTTATGATGTATTATTCTACCTACTGTATTAAGAATGTATTTACCCACACATCGTAGGAATCCACCGATTTTTTTTCTCCATATATAGAATTGGTTAGTTTTTGTAGTCAGTTTCATGGAAAAAGATAATTTATTAAGTAAATAGGTTTCATTATTGATCAATCCTCAAAATTCTCATTACAAAAGTTGTAAAATCTCTTGTTAAACCTGAGTAACCAGCCATTTCGGATGAAATTACAAAAGAGAATGAAATTATCACGAAAGGGAGAAGTTGCAAAGTTCTATGTTTTAGATGGAGTAGTGTTAAAGCTTTAACCATGTTCAATAGTTAAACACTTCTCTTACATGCACCCGTTTGGACAAAAGATTAAATTATAAGAGAAACTGTAGTGTTCTCCTGTAGTGTTATGTAGATTTACTTGACACTCACAGATTCTCCTATGTATGGAGATTACTATTGGGAATAATAGATTCTTTGGTTTATCTGCGTTTATTATAATATACTTCGCGTATTACAACGACCTAACTAGAAGCTGGCTCAAAGGATTATGAACCACGGGTTCCAGTGAACATCGACCCAGAGCTCCTTGGCCCTCTGTTGGTTCCTATAGGTACTAAACTACCTGCCATCTAGCGGAATCTAAGGACAGCGCATAGCACTGCCATCTGTGTCTAAAAGCTGGAGGTTTTTAGATACACTGCAAAAACCATCAGATCCAGAGTTTAATTTGGCTCAACGCCATGTCGTTACATACAAATAATATTATACAATTTTTTTGCATACTTCACATTATTCCTGGTTTCAAATACCCTTTGTCAAGTAAGAGTAGAAATACATGTTCAAATGTCATAAAAAACGTCAAGAATTATAATTTTCGTGTTGGTATTTTTATCACGAGAAAGTCCAAACTAAGCGCTATTCTGAAACCCTTTTATGGTAATGCAAATCCCAACCTCCCATTCAGAACAATTCTAACCCTCCTGCTCCCGTCTCATTCACTTAGGATGTATTCAATCTGACATGCTCGGTAAAGGAAATGCTCACAAAATGTTATGGAAATCTTTTGTTAATGTAATTTTCCATGTCTCAAAAGACTTAATGAATGAACACTGAGCGTATATATATAGACTAAATTACACTATTTGCGAGCGGAATCGGAATTTGTAATGAAGGCTTGTGCTAATGGGAAATTTTGTACAAATATTTAAATAAGTTTTGACAATCAAATTAAAAATAGGTCATTCAAATCGTTATTTTACTACAAATCACTGGCAAGCTTTGTGGATATAATGTATTGGAACAATATTAATAATGCATTGAAATGATTAATGTAAGTTGATAAATTTTCGGTAGCAGCGGTAATATTGGAATTAAGGTATGTTTCCTGTAGTATTTTCTCAACATGAAACATATTTTACTCATTATTTACCTACCATTAATAATTATTTAGAAATTGCCTCTTTAAGTTAAGTCATTTGCGCATATTATATAAAAATATATTGTTTTTTTGTTGCAATATTGTAATATTTAAATATCGTAGCATTTATTTTCGATTTGTTATCTGCACAACTATGTACATATTATATCTTTCTCAACTATTGTTTACCATTTTACAATCTCATTAGAGCTGTATTTTTCATGTTGTTGCTATACATTATGTTATATTTATATTATGTAAAAGCCGAAAGGCGTTAATATTATAAATAAATACATAAATTAATAAATATTGTTTGAACAACGAAGAGTAAAACTTTAAAAGGGTAATTTAAAAAATACAAATAAATTATTTTGTTAATTTGGTAACAATCGACGTCGGTTTTTAATTTAGTACGTATCCCGTTGATTTGGAAGCAAACGAGGAATTCCAAAAACTGCACGCTCTAGATTCTATAAAAAACTTGAAAATATTTCATTAGTTCCTTAACGTTGTCAATTAATCCAAAATTGGGGATTTATTTTTCACTTTCCCAGACGGCGAGAGAACGCAAACGGTAGCGAAGAACTTAATAAAGTGTTAAATCCCCGCAGACAACCCTTTCTTCTTATCGGTTTACTTATGCCATTTTATTGTAGTTCTAATAATAATTCAAGTCTGTTGAGGTAAGAACAGATATGATTTTATTATAATGAGGTTTGTTTCAATTTTGAATAGAATACACAACCAAAGTTAGTGTATATAATAGAATATGTAATATTATACACTGGGATACATCGGTTTTCGATTTCATACAACTTTACATTTAATATTCATTGTGGATTTAGCTGAGATATATTTTAGTTGATTTAAACTTTTCATGGAAAACCCTCGGTTAGAACAATGTATTTTATGATACAGCTATTTTATGATATGCATGAAATAGGAGGGAAATAATATTTGTGTTGTGATAGGAATTTTAAAACACCGAGATTGAATAAACAACCCAAATAAAATAATGCGTTGTTCCACTATTAAGCCGAGACTCAAACCAATACCGTAAGGCCCGGCAGAATTTTCTTTGAGACATCTATCGGGGGGTGGCTGAAGCAAGCAGTGGTGAAACACGAAAACATAATAGGTATTCCGAAAATTTTCCTCATTTTGGAACAAAACCACTTTGCAAGAGAAGAAAAAATGGTTCGAAGGCGTGATGTGAAAATGGGTGAGTTTTCATATTCCGACAACAGAGGGAAAATACAAATTATGAATGTAGACACAGATTTCTAGAATTTGGAAAAAAATGGGTTAAAAGAAAACAATTATTTTTCTCCGGCCTTATTACAATACAAATAAAATTTACTTTTGACAGGAATACATTTCAAACACCATAAATAATTGACTATATTTAAATGTCAGATTCATCCCTTAAAATTTTGTAGAATTTTTGATTCCAATAATAATTTTATTAACTGACATACAAGAATATTCAACTAACCCTTTCGGAGAAATTTAATGAAAATTCTTGAAGAAGAAAATCAACTGGGAGGAATTTCAAAGTAGATAAATGTAGTTTTGAAGTAAATAATACCAAAGTTTGAACGCGCCCTAGAAGAAAACTGCTAGATTAATTAAATAACAGGATATCAAGGGTATTCAAGGATATAAAAAGTTTAATCATTCCATTTAAAATCTTACACATTTCCAAATAAAATCAGTAAGTTTAAAGCGTTTTCTTTATGATCGGTAATCGCAAGTTGTGATTGAATTCCTTATTTCGTTTAGTGAATTATTGTAATATTATAAAAAGGATTACTTTCTTACTTACAGTACAGCATTAGTACCAACAAATGGTAATACATTTCTAACGTTTACAAGTTTTTATTCTTTTATGCCAACTAGGCACCAATGTCAAAAAAAAACGAGACAAATGTGAGACAAATTTAATATTAACACGATAAAAATAAAAATACAACTTATATATAAGTAGATATATTAAAGGAATGGAAATGGAAAGTAAATTGAATTTTCAAATTGCAAAATTTAGTGAATGCTATATATTTTCAATAAAATAGTGTTTTACTCATCGATTAAATGAACATTAATAATTTTAAACATAACCATAAAATTATTTTCTGAAGGTTAATTTTCCACATCTCATTATTTATCTATATAAAGATGTCTATTTCCTTACAAATTTCTTGCTAACATTAAAATGATTTTTTTTAATAATAGAGCTATTTTAATGTCATAGATATATCCAGCATTTTTTAAAAACATCAATTTGAATTTCGTTTTTGTTTTCTTAAATGTACGAAAATCTTGGAAGAGGAAATCAACCCGCTTCCCGACATCCGATCAAGCTGAAACCCGGCAGATAGACTCGCTGTCGATGACAATGCATTCTATCAACGGTGGCATAATATGGGGAAACTCACGCAAACACTAGCACACATAAGCATTTCTCTGAAAATGGCTACTAGCCGGCACAAAAGCTGGCGCAACTAGGTCGTGCAGTTCATATTACGTAAATTGAAAAACGATGCACGAAATTTAAAAAAATGTTTTAATGAGTTAATTTTTTTAATATTACAATAAAATATCAACCTTAATGCACATTAAATACGCAGAGAATAAAACTAAGCACGTATTATTGTTTTATACTTGCCGATAGACACATAAACGAGTTAAGAGACCATTTAAACTTTATTTACGCAGGTCTTCCAGAATCCGCACTTTGTGAAATTATTACTGTCATCCTCATTATTAAAAGCACTCAAAGTAAAGGAGATAAATGTAACTCTTCCATTTGAGGCACTCTGGAAAAAATATCGGCGGAGAATAATCTAATTATTTACGCTAGTCTACGGGGAAGGTCATAAAATATCCCTCATTGTAATCAGTCATCGTTCGAGTAATTATTACTAAGAAAACGAAAGTAAGTACTTTCCTTCCAAATTATACCATTACGAATTAATCAATTTCCGACGTAATTGAAATAAATTATAATTTAAATTTATTATTTAAATTTACCACTCTATTTGCACTTAAAACTATCCATATCGTTATCGATACAGTTTATAATAATGACACTTAAAAAAGTTATAGTAAAAATAAATTTGAAAAATAATTTATTCTAAGAATTGAGATACAGTAAATTTTATATGTCGTTGTTCAGAACCTTTATTAATTAATTGTTGATGCTTAGTTATTAAAGGAAAATTTCATTAATAAGGTAAAAAAAGTTGCAATTTATTTACTACGTAAACAGGCTTTAAGTTCAACTTTTCCTTTGCAGGGTTAATCGAAAACAATAAAGATTGCATCGAAGTAAAGTGTCAATTTTCTTTGAAATGTAAATTAAATTGATGTTTAACTTTAAGATTCTGGATTAAAACTATTAACTTCACGAGAATACTCGTTTGATTTTCCGAGATTTTCACTGTAGAGAAATTCGATAAAGATATATATTTAAACCCTTAGGGTAATTTGTTCGCTTTTCGGAACGACTCATACAGGTTTCACAGAAACTGTTGTGTCTCCCTTATATCATAGTGAAAAAAATGATCTAAATATGGTATTAGAAAGAGAAAACACTACGCTGTATAATAAAATCTAAAATGTTAACCATAAAATAATTAAAATGTGCACCTTTATAAAACTAAATTTTCCGATCGCAATTTGAATAAAAATTAATAAATTTTGTGAATTTTTACCATTTTTACAAAAAATGACCAAAAAGTGAAGTGATGATTACGTTTATGATAAATTTGTGTAATAAAATATGTGTGTGTTTTTTTGTTTGTTTTCATTACCTCAGAGAGAAGAAAATTAGAAAACACGTAACTTAATTAATTTTTAAAACTGTTTAAAGTTTGCATTCAATGTTTGTGTATTAAAAAAAGTACGGTAATCTATTACAATAAAATTAGAAAACGTATTTCATCACCTTTAAAAAACAGTTTTTTAGTTTTCCGATACGTTAACAAAAATATTCCATTTATTTGAATTTTAATAAAAATCGGAAATATTCTAAGCTACTGACTGAAATGGTCGAGACCAGAGGGGTTAAATGCAATGAAGTGGAGCATCGATTTCCGTGAAACAATTTAAGTTAAATAGATATGGAATCAGTTTGTACTTAACTTAACCTTAATAACCTTGAATTATTTAACCAATAACTGTGTATGTAAGAAAAACCGTACGCAATGTGAGGCTTTTAGCCTGTTTTTTGTTATGAAGGTGAGTGGCAAATTAATTCATGAAAATGACAAATAAAAAACAGAGTTAAAGCCTCCGTCAGCCAATTACCACAAAATTCAGGTAAGGTCATTATTTCTCTCGTCGTCTTTTTTATGGTCAGACATTTTCGCAAGAATTAAATAAATGATCTGACGAAGCCGTAAAACAAGCGTAAAGCGGTATGGTTCGGACATTATCATTAAATTTACGAAGTGCTTTTTTATTTCTATGTTGAAATTGCTCATCAATATTTACGACCGATTTTACAAAATAATAGCTGTACTCGAGATTTCTGTTGAACAATATTGTGTTACGATTATTTTTAAACATTCAAATGGATATTTCAAAGCTCTTTAACCTACGATTGAAATCAATTTGTGATCTAAAAAATGACAAAAGACTGCTAACGTCAGAAATCACCAAGAGTTTTACGTAGGATTTATAGAATTCTAGTTTTTACTTGATGCTTACAATTTGGGAGTCGACATCGGATACCGCCACCCCGTGAACCACTTATTGGATAACCAATAACATTGCCAGAAATCATCCCAAGTGGTCTGTCACATTTGGTGTCTTAGCAAGGATGCCCTGGTTCATTGCGTAAGGTTTGTCTAGATCTTGGTGGCACAGGCGTTTGCCCACCTCCTATGTGGCGGGCCGGATTGGGAGAGACTGGATGAGAGAAAGGAGACCTTTTTACCTCTCCAGCCGGACTCTCTTGATGTATCACCTCGTACTGCTGTGGGAGGGATGGATTTATGTGTCCATCACTCCTGGACACATTAACCCCCAGTTTCCAACCAACCCTATTTTTTTAACATTGTATTTTTTCAATAATGTCTAAGCAAAATAAGTTTTTTTTAAAATCTGAAGTACCTACATTTATTAGTTTGTAAGACAGTTAATAAATAGACAAACTGTATTTTCGTCAAAAGAGATGCTCGGATTTTTTTTTTAAGATTTTATTTTAACTAAAATTAAAATTCTGAAAATTAGCTTTCCTAGAATTTTTTTTGATATATTTTACTGAATTATTTGAAATTTTTTTTGTATAATACAACATTTTGTTTCAAAATCACTGTGTTTTATTAATGTATAACCTTATTATAATAAAAATAAATAAAAAAAATCTCATAATTTGAAACATAACTTAACTAAATAAAATAACAATCTTTAGAAATAAATTTATATGTTTTTTGTTGAAACGAGTCTACGTCTAGAATTTTATTTAAAAATTACATTTTTTTGTTTTGTTTGGTTAACCCAAAAATAATTAAATTACGGAAATCCATTTCGGAAATACAAATACAAGTGAGATAGAAATCAAACTCGCAGCCTTCCACCTCAAAGTTCAATGCGCACTTCAAAACATCCGTTTGATTTTGTTTCAAAACAGTTCACGGTTAACAGAAAGAATAAAATGGAATAATTTTTGGCACTGATAAAAATGTTGTCTTTCATTTCGTTATATTAAACTACCACCATGTTTACTGAAGATGTATTCCAACTTATGATATATAGTCTGCCTCAAGTGTTTGATGGTGAAATTGTTAAAATTATTACGGAAAGGATCTAGGTTAGGTAAACTATACAACCTGAGGTTTTCGACTCAGAAAGACTCGATTCAAAATGGAAACGTTGATTGAAATGGATTGGGCCGTGTTAAGTTACCAGATCTGAAAAGCAAATCACTTTTAAACCATAATTTCCCTCATCTCCTTCCCTTCTCCACAGTCTTTAACCTCACAACAAACCATAAATGGGGACGCTATAGTCACATACATAAAAAAATAAACCCTAATTTGTTTTTAGTATATTGCAGTACACTTAATGTAGGTACCTATATATTTAACTAAGCGCAGCGAATTTGTTTTGATTCGACCGTGTTGGTTATCCTCTGTCCCTAAATTTGCTTGTACTATCCGTTTCCGTTTCAAGATGGTAACTGTTTTAATGGTTCAAGAGTTTTTTTCAAATGATGTGAAATCGTGGTATTTATTTGAACTTTCTTATACGCATTTTTTTTCAATAGTACCTATGGTACCGACCTGTCTGAAGAAAATTTGAAAATAGAATTGTTATAGGGATGGTCTGCACCACACCACATTCACACATCGCCGACCCTTTAAGGCCCCATTTATGCATCATGTGGTCACAACGGCTATGGGAGCACCTTATCCTATTGATGGCGGTCCAGTGTTTGCGAGGCAATGGGAATCCAAGCTGTCTTTCAGTTTGGTCTTTAATTGTTCCCCGATATTTAATGTTTCCCCTTGGCCGGGACACCTTTTGGTCTTCGGCTCTTTACGTAGCGGCATAATTTGCGTAGTGGTCAACGAATGCCCGATCCATTGATTCCCCGGCGGGAATGATGAGGTCCACAGGGCAACGCTTGAGGCCCTAGACTGGCTCGCAGGCCTAGATGTCCCCCGCTGACTCCCAACCATACGAAAGAAGAAGAATTTAGATGGTTTGTTTCTTTGGACAAATTATTTAATTCTTCATTTGAAAATTTAAAAAAAGGTTACATAAAATATTATTATTTATTTTTAAATTAAGCAGGCAGATATTTAAGTAGGTACCACCTACTAACAAATATTATGATTTCAGAAGAAAGTTTGGTTCTTTTTTTTAAATACGAGAATGAAATATTAGAAATATTTTTAGACGCTAGATCTACTTTTTTAGTTCACTCTTCGCTCGTTAAAATTTACCAGCATTACAATAATATTTTCGATCTCCAATTTAAATTGTTTTATGGTCACAGTCTACTTTCATTCATCTTTCAATTTCGCTCCTCATTTCTATTCATCAGGGTTAGCACATTACATTAAAAATGGCACATCCATTAAAACGATGCGTAGGTTTGCGTGATGTACAAATTCCTGTAAGTATATTGTACCCATATACAATATACAGGAAAGTAAAGAGAAAGATTTATTATCCGGGATAACAAAGCATACTCTGTTTGGTGGTTTTAAGCAGACACATTATTTACGTTTTATCGAGTGAAAACTCATAATTCTAAGAAGTACTTAGGATAAAGTGGGAACAAATTATTGCCCCGCGGAAAGTTTTGGTGTTTTAACTATAGGATGCAGAAATACGATACAATTTTGTCAATAAACTATTTCGGGATATTTTTACTAGCAAAGAAAACACATGCTTAAATAAACCCAAAAGTGAGAGAGAAAAATCAAAATTTTGATAATATAATAATCCAATAATAATAAAATAGTAATTAAAAAATAACTAACAGAGAGCGCTCGAATCAATTTACTTTCAGTTATTATTTACGAACAGCTGACGACACTTATAAAATATAAAATATGTCACAAAGCTGTATGATTTATTTTCAGAAAACACAAATTTTATACAAAAGTATTACATTAGCAGGACAACATGTTTTCTACTTATCAATCCTAAAATCACACGTAGAGGCGACTTATATACTTAATGTATGACTTTTATACTATATGACTTATACCTATTGCCAGTTCCCCAACCCTAAAATCACTTCCAACAGCGATTTTTATACAACGAATTCTAATATTGAAATTGCTTGTTGTTATACCAATAAATGTAGAACGTTGAACAATCACTGCAATCTAATTTATAAATTCCCGAGTGACTATGTTTGTCATCTTTGAATTAATAAAAAAATTAGAGTAAATACTTTATTGTTTGTACAAAATTCCGGCCTTAATTCAGAAGGTAGATTTTTCACACTGCAGAAAGAAAAAATAATTAATGAATAAAATACGGCGCTATTATTTTTGTAACTATGATTTTTATTAGTGTTTATATTATGTGGATTAACGAAAAAAATTTGTGATGGGAATTTGTTTTTTTTACTTAAAGATGTTTACATGGCAATGATTGCGATGTGACTGCATTAACTGTACATTTATGAAATGTAAACTCTTCTTCCATCTACAAGTAAATGCTTTTAATGGAAGATCAGTATAAATTACAAGAAACAAAATTGAAAAAATGTTTTTTAAGAAAACTGTATAAGTTTGTGGGTTAGTTTTTAGCTAGGACTCACACCTCTCAAAATATGTAGTTAAAATGAATTGTTTGTTTGGGAACCAAACTAATTAATTGTAAGAATTATTAATAGATGTCGCTAGATGCAAACTCCCACTCGGCCAGGCAAATAATTTATAAAAGATCCAGTTGCGGTTCTTTTAATTCTCTTTCCTTCGACGTAGCCTCATAAACAACATAAACTCCTTGGTCTGTCTTGGGTAGTTGGATCTAACGATATTCACAATGTAATTGGGAATATAACAATAAATTTCACTAGTCCTTTTAATTTCCTGAATGATGCATTTCATTTACAAGTTACCTTCTTCCAAAATTTTACAAAAACTCTTATAAAAAAGATTATACATCATTAATTTGGAAATGAAAACCAAATAAGAGTTTTCGTATAGCATTTATGCTCACATTATCGAGTTATACACTCAACTATTTCCTTACTTATCAACTCTAATACATATAAAATATTGTTTTTTCATTTCCTGTGCAATCAAGTCAAACCATGTAAAAGATGTTGGCATTTTTACGTCATTAGTCATTTTCAATTTGTGAGGCGGGATGGGTACCGCCGCCCCGGGAACCTTTATGGGATAACCAACCCTCTGCCATAGAGCACCCGTAGTTTTTCGCTACGTTTGGTGATTTAGCAGGGGTGCCCGGGTTCATGGGGTGAGGTTTGTCTAGGTCTTGGAGGCGGATGACCAGGACACCGAACCCCAATTTCCTACCCACCCCTTAAACCCTTTTCCTTCCCAGAACTCTCCTCTCCTTCCTCTCATAAAAAAAACCCTCCACACAGCATCCCCAAAGATAAAATAGGTTCTGATGGAAATTATTTTCCTCAGGGCCTCCTATGCGGAACTCACGTAAAAAAAAAACAAAATTAGTAAGTAATATGAAAATAAAAGTGTAGTAATTCTTTTATTAAATACACGGCCAAAATAGGAGCAAAATTGAAATTTTTTTCTTCACAAAACTGTCACGTTTACGAACTTCAAAATTTCCAACTTAAATCATTTCATCGTATCGCAAAGACCTACGTTTTATAAGGGAGTACCTACTCAAAATGGATCAAATTCCACGAAAATGCGTAACTGTTATTGAAAACTCTAGTTAAAACAATTATACAAACGATGAATGTTCTAATTTAAAAGGGAAATTGGGTATATGGTTTCGAAAAGGTAGCCTCAAAGGGTGCTCACTAATTTACGAGGTATTATACAAGATTCAATTAAGGGTACGTGTAAGGCAATGGCTGACTAACGCAGAGGTTTAACCAAAATCAAAGCAATTAGAGGAATACAACGTGTCCTAGATTGCTAAAAACAGACAAAACAGTGCGTATTCAAGCCTTACAAATCGTTTTAGCCCTTTTTAATGGGTGAGAAATCATTTGCAGCCCTTAAAACCGAATCACTAAGATTAATCATTTAAAATGAGGATGGAGGAAATTGGATACGATTCATTATTTAGATACCTTACGCTACCGCTTCTTATGGAGCCAAAGCTTAAAGAGTCTTGCAATGTCCAAAATAACTATTCTGACGATGGGCACTGTATGAGCATCAGAAACATTTGGAAAAAAAGTGTAAAAAGTGTGGTGTACCTACTGTCGTTTTCTCTGATGATCAATACAACTCGGGAGTTCCAATGATACTTCGGTTGGTCAGGTTACGAGTCGTGTTTATAATCGTCTCATTTACAGTGAATATTTAACTGGAATATCTCCGTTGTAATGGATGCTAGTGTTAATCTACGGCAGGGGAAAAGGTGACTAAAGGTGCCCACCTGTCGATCATATATCATCGATTCGCTTCGTAACCTTTCGGGTCTAATAACCGAACGGGCGACAGTTATCTCTCTTATACAGTACAACTTAACTGACCTGTGTTGAGAAATATTAAAAGTACATAACAAATATTAAAACTACCTGTACTAACGACATCTGTTGAAACCACAGACATATTTCCCACCTGCCGATCATATATCATCGACTCCCTTCGTAACCTTTCGGGTCTAATAACCGAACGGGCGACAATTATCTCTCTCATACAGTACAACTTTACTGACCTCTGTTGAGAAATATTAAAAGTACACATATCTACCTAAAGTTGACTGATCAAGAAAATTTCATATCTGGGTCATATACATTGAGGGGAGAAGTATCTCTTGCTCCATTTAATATTGAAAGGGTCGCCGAGGGCCTGGTAGGAGACAAATGTCTTGGCCGCGAAATATAAGAGAGTGGACCGGCATTAGAAGTGTGGAAGAGCTATTCCGGGCAGCGCAAGACAGAGAGACCTTTTCAAGAGTGATCGCCAAGGTCGGGGGGACCTGATAGGGCACACTAAGAAGAAGATATCTACCTATACTAACGACATCTGTTGAAACCACACACATATTGCCATATACCATCGACTCTCTTCGTAACCTTTCGGGTCTAATAACTGAATGGGACACAGTTATCTCTCCCATACAGTACAACTTAACTGACCTCTGTTGGAAAATATTAAAAGTACATATATCTATTTATCGACGACCTCCGTAGTCCTGTGGGTAAGACTCTTGACTCACAATCCGGGGGTCGCGGGTTCGAACCCGGCGTGCACAAATAAATTTTATTTGATTAATTTGTGTTATTTTCACAATTATTCATTTAAAATAATATATAGTATATTTGCGGCACGTTCCAGAGTGGAAGATACTATCGCCCTGGTGTAAGACCACCATTCAGAATTGAAACGTTGCTTGAAAATGGCTTTAGCCGTGTTTGGTGACCAGATCTGAATAGCCAGGTACTTCCCAGCCTTCCTCTTCCCCACCTCCTTCCCCTCCCCACTACCTTCAGCGTCACAACATACACCAATTGGGGATGCCATAGTCTTACTGGCTCCAGATGGGAGCAGTTGAGATTCTTGTGCGGTATACACTATAAAAAAAAATACGAACGACATCTGTTGAAACCACACACATATTCACAAACTACAAAAAGGTAGCACAATTTTCTCTTTACAATTTACCTACAAATAAAGTGATATTGATAACGCGAATACATATAAGAGTATTGTCCTTTATAGGTAACGAATTTTATGATGGTATAAAAGAAGCTTGAATATTTATTTTTAAAAGTCGAGTTGAAAACGTAAATATGAACAGCTTGCCGATACGGCAGGATTAAAAAGCTATTTCCTGTTTTAAAAAAACGTTCTCATCCCCGACACTTCGGGCGTGCAAATTACTACAGCAGAGAATCTGCTTTTTTAGTCTCTTTCTCTAGAGTGATCTTCGTATCGCTGTGAAAATTTGAATAAATTTATAATATCGTTGTGGAATGATTTATGTGTATTAAATTTATAAGAAGAGAGTGAACGGAAATGTGACAAAAGAAACAAACTGTGAATAGATTAAATTAAGTACCATTTTCTACGTAATCCTATATAACATCCCATTTTAACTTCTGTTTTTTGTCTCCTTATTTCTGTTGAAATAAATGAGGCTTCCTTTATTGAACAGAAAATCAATTTCATAATCCTATGTGGGGCCTAGGAGTCGAAAAGTTTTATGTAAACTGGCAATACATCGGCTATTTTTTCATCATTTTTTCTGTGTGTAACGAACAAAGTTTCAACAGCTCCCAACCATCTGGTACCAGTGGGACAAAAGCGTGTGGCGTAGCCCAATTAACGTATTTTGTGAGGCTCAATGTAGTGAGAGAGAAATTAGGTGAAGGTGGGAAAATACCTGGCTATTCAGATCTGGTCACCAAATATGGCTAAAGCCATTTCAAGCTACATTTCGATTCTACATGTTGGCCTTTCACCAGTGCCATACTGAGAGTAGCTTTAACTTTGGAACGATCCGCAAAAAATATTAAAAAAATTAAAATAGCTAAAATAATCAAAAACAATATATTGCGCATGCTTTTTGCAATTTAACCAGCGGCCTTTGGATTCATAGACAAGGCGTCGCCTCAGTTCTTATTTGTCCAACAGACTATTTTAGTTTTTGTTCAATCTCTGCTTTAAAATTAAAAATAAAGTATAAAAAATGATAGTAAATCAGATAAATAATAATTATTTAAACTAATGAGACCTTTAACTTTACGTAAATAGCTTTATATTAATCACGTTTCATAATTTTTCATTGAAATAAAAGAAAACCTTTTCCTCCTGTAAAATTTTCTAATGGTTTGTTGGACAAATACGAACTAAAGCGACGAACGATTAAATGCCAATTCGGTATAGATCACACTTTAAACCTAATCGAAAACTATTTTAGACTTGGATATTCTGTATGTGATAATTGGAAAATTTGAAAACCGAATAATACAGTTATGAACATAGTGTTGCCCTGTTGGACATAAGCCGAGTATTCGGTAATAAGCTTCGATCGATAAGGACGACATTTTTGTGTTCGAGTGGGCATATTCAATTTTCCCTTACTCTAAGCCTTTTCCCACAATGTCCTTAAATGAAAAGACCCTCGTTTCAAAACCCGAGTTTTGAGTTAGAAAAAAACCTTTAGTAAAACATAAAAAATCCATAATAATATTATACGCTTGGTATTTTGGGTCTACCTACACAAGATGTTATGAAACAACAATGATGTGGTGTTATACAAAATGTTCGTAATATCAAAAAAAATATTGACAATGTTTTCTGAATTGCGTGAGACTCTTTTAATATTGTTTGGTTGTTGTCATTGGTAAGGTACTGCTCAATACCACGTTTTGGTTTGTGAATTTAACACTTTTAATATTGTTTGGTTGTTGGTATTGGTAAGGTATTACTCAAATCCCATGGTGGGATTTGTGAATTTAACACTTTTAATATTGTTTGCTAGTTGGTCCCTTCTCACACAATCCAAAAATGTTTTGTCAGTCTCTTGAAAATATGACACTTTAATCCAAAATACCAAGAATATTACAGATAATGCTTGTCGTGGTTTTATAACAAAAGTTAAGCTTTGTTTAATGACAAGAACAGAATGGTGTTATAAAATTCAACCCCTTTTCCTCTCACTTATCAAGAAGAAGTACAAATTAAAACAAATACAATCGTGCAAGTAGAGGAACATTGGTCCAGCTCGTCAGCGCTACGTCATCGGTTGACCGACGGTACGCGTGTCCTTATTTCCAACCTTAAAATATAATTATAATAATTATTAGTCCCATTATCCCTAACTGACCTAATATACAACAATTTAATGTTTTGTGTGAGCATAAAAAAATGGCAGCATTTTATTAAGTTTCTCTGGTGTGCCTTGCAACGTTTATATTTAAAGAAAAATAGGCGATGTCGGACGTCTATGGTCCTTAATCGTGTCATAATGCCAAGTGGCAAACCCTCATTTGGTCTGCAATTATGAAGGCAGACCTTTTTTATAGACATACTTTATCACTCCTTGACGACAACAAGAAACTCGTAGCATATAACTAAGTGCCCCGCTAAGAAAAGGTTAAGGCATGAAATTATTTAAGAGGTTCTCGCAGAAGCATCGTCGTGTTTCAGAAGACCTTATAGTTGTGATGTTTGTAAGGTCGATATTAAAGCATCTTGTTGTGACTTTCATTACAAACGGACTCGTCAATGTTCATTAGGAAATGTCCAACGTCTGCTAGCCTCAATTTATCTTTGTTAACACAAAAAAGCGTATTAGCATTCTTTCCACAGGAATATTATTAGTAGAAACAAAGGCGTAATTTGGTTTTTATATTAACTTCACAAATGGAGGAACGTTTTTTGTAAAGAAAGCAACTTTTTTCTTTTTAAATAATGTAATTTTTTATTTTTTTTATCTCAAGATCACTACATAAATACACCCATGTTGAAGTACGAAATCCGGCAAATCATTTCATCAATGAGTGGTTGAACACTAGAATTAGTCGTAAAAACGATTGGTTCTCGTGTGATATATATCAACGGTGCATACTATCGATATATAATAACAACGGAGTAGTCCTTTCATTTCTAATTTCAATTAAAAATAGCATCACCTAAGAGTAACTCCCCATCGAATTCCGATGTTTTGATAGCTGTAGAATAGATAGAAATATAAATTTCCCTACAATATAAAACCGAACGCAAAGTTATTGATCAAATCCTATGGTGTAATTTGTGAATTTATGTGTCACAATGTATAAAGATGTCCAGAGAAACATCGTGTAACAATATATAAAGATGAACTTAACAACACGTACCTACGCGATACCAGCAAAGATTTCATCGCCCCCTGAGGTGATTCAGCGCCCTTGGGACGATTTTTCATAAAAAACTTATTACTAGATATTATCGTTTATTTTGTGGCAAAAGTGTTATTTGTTGATTTGTTTTGCAACAAAAAAAAAAACACTTTTATCAGTTGTCACTTTTATCGACACGCCGCGCGTCTTTAAAGCTTACTACGAAGTATATAATATACATACAGCGGATTAACATTTTCATTAAAAGTCCACCAGAGACCTCACCTAAAATATTTCTAACTGTCCATATTTTGTGTTTGAAAAATTCACGCAAATCCATGAGCGTCAGGAACTTGCTGGTAGACAAATTTGCTTTGTGCAAGGTAAAAAGCAATTCTTCTTCCGATCTTCCGACTTTAAGATAAGGCACTTTATTTTTGATAAATGTTTTCTAAAGCCAATACTTTTGGTTTCGTTGTTAATTTTAAGGTTCAAAATCCCTTTCTTACTTGGTGGAGGATGTAATATGTTGACACGCGTTTGGCCGGTGCAAATAAAATAAATGACGTCATTTTTATCAAATCAGCTTCCACTAAACTAACGATAGAACTAACCCAACATTCCCAGAAAAGACAACAGTGTCATTAATATTGCGATTGATTGTCCATTTTAGCACAAAATCAGGAGAATTTTGTAGTTCTGAGCTTTAGACCAAAGGTGGATGGCAAACTCAAAGATGTACCTAAATATTAATACAATAACACTTTAGATGACTGGACATGTTGGCATCGTTGGTAACGATATTGCGGATTCCTCGGTAAAATAAGGAGTAATCTAACCCTACTGTTACCATCATAAATCACACTCCCTTATTTGACATTTTTTCCATCCTCAAAGATAGATCTCGCAATGTTTGGGCAGAGTATTGGCATAGTGTTAGCCAATCTAAGGGAGCCTGCTATGCCTCAATACATCCCATCAACACCGTGGCTTCAATAATTCCCCCAATTTTCCATAAAAGAAATTTTTACACTTATTCAAATGATAATTGGACATGGTTCCGATCCTTCTTACCTTTTTAAAATTCATGTCTTTGACTCCCAAGGTTGCACATTCTGTGGTCTAAAAGTGAGAACTTTAGATTATGTTCTTTATATTGTCCCTCTCTAAACAAATGTTCTCTCTTTCATCAATCAAGCCTTGTCTAAAATTGCCTCCCTTTAATTCACTGAACTCGGCTCTAATCTTCCATATAAATTTGAAATTTGCCCATTTAAATAAAATAAATAAACATATTCATCTTTCTTCTCTACATAATTTGAATTGATGACCTAGAACACCCTTGAAGCGTGAAAGCCAGAAAGATTTGAAAAACAAAAAATAATTGTTCTGGAAATTTGTCAAACTACACTATTTTTAGGAAATTTTAAGTATTTTTAAGCGTTGGTAAATAGATTAGTTCCCCAGTTAGACCCGAGAATATTTCTCTGGTTACTGGTTAATTACATTAATAGATAATGAACGTTATGCTTATATAATGGTACATATATAAAGTACAATTAAATTGGATATTTGCAATTTTTTTTTAAATGGCGTTAAGCAACGTATACCAACCTCCATTAATATCTGTAAATATGAAAAAGCATTTAAAGGTTTTCCTTTGTGAATGTGATGAAAAAAGTTATACCTACATGGTTTACAAAGAGAAATACCGTTAAATCATCTACAAAAGGTCGATATTTCGTGCAATAACCACCTTAAAAAAAGTAAACCGCCACAATACATGCACTCGTATATGTAAATATTGCTTCTACATAACACGTTTCTCTATTGTAGGACGAAATAAATAAAGCATTAAATGAGACACTCCAACGCGTATTGTCTTTATATAAGGCTTTAAATCGGAAAGTTGTGGGTTCAATTTCCGTAGCAGCGTAAACATATGTTGAGATCGTATTTTACATTTCATATACAAGCGTGCGTCGCGGTGCTGCCGGCCTGAGAAATGTTTGTGAAGTTAGACAGCAAAAAAAAACATTTTTAGACATCTTAAATTTGAAAAAAAAAATGTCAAGGAAAAATAATTTCGCATTATGTTTATCTTGGCACCACGATAACGCCATTTTATTCAACTAGTTTGGCGTTGCATAGAAAATAATACTAATAAATCTAAACCAAACATAAAATAGAACAATAAGCAGAAAACAAAAAAGAACGGTCGATTCAGACCGATTGCGATCGTTACCTTTTAATTTTCCGTGTCTTGTTGTGATTCATGTTTCGCTAGATTTTTTTATGTAAGAGAAAACACATACGGACAGTAATTGACAAGACACTTTTAAAAAAAAAATATATATGAATACCGCACAAGAGTCCCAACTGCTCCCGTCTGGAGCCAGTGAGACTATGGCATCCCCAATTGGGGTATGTTGTGAGGCAGAAGATAGTGGGGATGGGAAGGAGATAGGGAAGAGGAAGGTGGAGAAGTACCTGACTATTCTGATCTGGTCACCTTACCGCTGGACTACGCCGGCCGCCGGTACTATATCGATAACGGAAATTTGAAATGCTGTCAAGGACAAAATGTTAATTGTTCAGGAGAGAGAAAAGAAAGTTTTTATTTTTTTTCAAAAAATCATATGTCCTGTTTTTGTAGACCTATAATTATAGATTTTTATTAAAAAAATAACATTGAATAGATCTTTCAGAATCCTTAACTTTTTTTGAAAATTTCATTTTAGCTTTCCAAAAAAAAATCGGCCTAAAATTTAAGTCGTAAGGAACGCACTTATTTTCCTAGAAATAATAGAGAAAGAAAACGGACAAAAATGACATCTTTTTGGATTTATTGTCCGTTACAACATTTCAAATTGCTATCGATATAAAACGATAATTGGAGAATTCGCAAACATCTAACTATATCTTACGAATTAACACGAACAGCAGGTAAATAAACATGAAACTTATTTTAAATAAAAAAACATTAAAACTTATTTTACATAGACACAATGTCTCTAAATAAAAGTTTACAAATAATGTTTAGAAAATTTCAGAGGACAAAAAATAATGTCATAGAGAATTTTTCAAAAAAGTATTCCCATGTAATATTATAATGTTGGGTTAGTACCTACTGTATATAATATTTAAACAATATGCCTGCATCTATGAAAACATTCTCATTTCGGCTTTATCAGGTTGAGTTCCGATTTATTAGTGTATATATTATCTTCTTTTTAATTAAATGAAGACAATATTAGCGAAACCGATATTATATATATAATATCATCATACAACTCCATCAAAAATCTGGAAACAGAAAAATCAGAAAAAAAATTTGCACCTCCGATTTTCGTTGATTGAGTTTCGCTAATAATGTCTTGATTTAATTAAATATTAGAATTTGAGGTACAACTCGTAAAGTTAAAAATAAAAATAAATATATACTTCTCCTTCAATGTTTACAAATTACATTGATGTATTTCCATCAAAAGTTATTCCAACAAAAATGAACTATTTTGTACCCAAAACCTTCAATAAACCACCATAAAAAATTAGCACAACACGAAAAATTCAATATAAAAAAGTTTTCATTAGATGCAAGCGTATTGTATCAGTTTAATATAAGGAGATAACCCAAGATTATAATATTTCCTGGGAACACTAGCCTGAAATATAATAACTTCGCTTTTATAAATATGAAGTTATGTTATTATACTTCCTTGCATAATGTACTCTTGTACCAATGTTATATTACCATTAAAACAACTTGCTCTACCTTTATTAAAATGAATCGACAACGCATTGTATCCTTAAACCTTAACTACCTATTTTATTATTCACCGAGGTTCATACAAACGCATATATTATGAAAATCTATTACGCTGGTAACCAAATGAAAGCAAAGTCTTATTGCGGATAACAGGTCTGATATTGTAGATATAATCTTCCTGTGGTCAAGATATGTTATGTTGAGTGGAGAAGTAAGTATTTGGTAACTTTAAAAAACCAAAAATATCAGTTTTCTTAGGTTCTTTTCACCATCTAGGTTTTAGAATATTAAATTTCTTTTCAAATCGAAATAAAAGAAATCAAAAGAGATTTTCTTTTTAAGACTGGGTATAAACAAATGTAGCCTATTAGGGGCGCAAGGTATTATTTAAACAGATAAATTTATACAAAGTAGAAACAGTTTGGAAATAACATCGTTTATATGCAAAATAAATAAGGGTTAACCACGATATCGGGAGGCAGTTTGAATTTTATTCGAAAAAAATGTATTTTCATCAAACTTTTCTAACATGTGTGGAACTACCGGTCCGGTACCCAAACATTGTTCAAAAAGTTATTAAATTAACATAATGACATGACAGTATGACAGCTAGTGCTACCCAAACGTCTTAAGTGGAAAATTATACTTTATAAGAAGGCTGCTTTTAACAAATTTGCGACATTTTAGATAGTTGATTTTGATCACGCTATTAAGGATGGAATAATTGGGGTAGTAATCCAAAAAGACATAAGAATTTCATTAGAAACTCTTTCTGAATAACGAACGTAGCCGCTAGGTTTCAAACTTCAAAATAATAATAATAAAGACCGCATGGCTCCCTGGCCTCTCAACATGTTGGAATTAACTTTAGAATAATAAAATTATATTGGGCAGTATGTTGAACGAAGGGAAACACATTTTCCCTTGGAGATAATGGAAAAAGTTGCCAGAAGAAACAACCCTCATTTTGTATGGACATTAGCCAGGCATCCTACAATATCATGGAAACCATTTAATACTTGTTAAAAATAAGACATTCACATAACGAAGAACAAACAAGACAGTAAACATGTTTTTAAATATAACTTTAGAGAAAGTTGTCCTCGAAACAAAGGCAAATTGCCCAATTCAATCTGTGGCAGCCTTAACTTCTCAGTAATATTTGTCGAGTAGGTGTACACACGAAGAAACACACAATTATACATTTTCATAAACCAGGTTTGACATTTACTTGTGATTAATTAAGAAATAAAGAATCGCGTATTATTAGATTGGGGTATTTTTAAGTAAATCATTAATGCTTTAACATTATCGTGAATACTTTTTTTATTATATGTACTTTGAAAAGAAGACGAATAACTTTTATCAGAGAACCTAAAAGTTTTAAATACAAAGCTTGTTAGCTAGTGTATATTCCCATGTTTTGAGCAGTCCAATCAAAAAGTTTTCCTTGCAAAGTTTCACGCTATAAGAACAACCTTATTGAAGAGTGGTAACATAAAACGATTTGGAACACAAGCCGTAATATGCCAAAACTTAACATATTTCCTGGAGCTGACTTTGGGTTAATTATTATTTTCTTCGTTATTGAAAAAGTTTATTTGTTTTTTTTTTAACTAATGAAATAAGTTTCGCATTTGATGGGGCGATTAATCAAATAAATAAGTTTTGAAAAAAGTTTTCTTTGTTTACTTAATTTATTCGTAATTGTGGGCTCGACAGAACTTATTTCACAGATGTTCTTGTAAGTGGTTTACGACAACCTACATTAAATATTACTAAATTACGGCATAAAAAACTGTGTCAGAGGGATGTTATGCTAACCTATCTATCTATCTCAGAGAATTACAAGGCAATATCCGAAGCCAATATAACCAACGTTTGTGCTGTAGAAAGCGCCAGGAAGTGGAAAACGCATTGATTGAGAGACAGCCTGGTATGACGTGCAACTGGGGCAAAATGCTTCAATAAACGTCGTTGTGGGGATGCTGATTGGTTATTGGTTCATTATGCAGCGAAGCGCTCTCCACCGTTAACGACAATTCAGAGCTAGTGAACATGGCGCCACATTATTATCGTCAAGTGAATGTAATCCAAACATAATAAAAATCACATAATTGAATCGGTGTGTAAGTGATTTTTTTTTTCATCTTCTTGGTTTTTCGGCATTTTTTTATTATGGATTTGAGGGTTTTGAACCATCCTACCTAGGGATGCAAGGTTTTTAATAATATAGATATCAATATATATATCGAATTAAGTCGATATTGATATATCGATATTTATTATTTTTTTTAAGCTTATAGAAATCCAATTTAGTTATAGTTATATCAAACGTTTATCGATTATGTATGTATATAATTTTTTATACTCACCTATGTGAATAATCAACAAATTTAAAGTATATAAAATGTGTTTTTTTTCATAAATTTATGTAAAAAAAAATTAATTACAGTATTTTGTACTAGCTATCGTATTACGTATTAAATAGTTATTTTGATAGTCTGCTTCCTTATAGCCAGTTTTTGCTTCGGAAAAAAGTTTTTTTTTCGATATTTTGATACGATATATTAAGTTTTGCGATATCGATTTTTTTAGGAGCCGATATATCGATATTTATCGGTTTTTCGATGTATCGTTGCATCCCTAAATCCTCTCTAAAATACGTATTTTTAGTAAAAACATTCTTAACTCTAACGTCAAATTTCTATACGTGCATAAATATATCCACGCACGGGTAAATTACAAATAAACAAACCCTTATTTTTTGTAAATATATATCACGGTATGTGACTGAAAGTTGCGTATCCTAAGCCTTCAACCCGCTTAAAAGCGGTCACGGGAAGCGGAAGTGTAAAACGTGGCTCCGTAATAAATGGCGTGCTAACCGATGAATGGTGTGTTGGAAGTATTTGCTAGGTGCTACCGGCACCGACTGTGTCCACCGCGAGAGAAGCGAATTTGTATTCCGCCGAGGAACTTACTTAGTGAGCTTACTCCGGCGTCGCTTAGGCCAAAGCTAGCGATAAAATACGACATTTTTGACAAACAGGGTGGTTTTGCAAGCTTACACCGTCAAACGTTTAAGGTTATACAAAGTGCGCGAGCTCATTTTTTGAATGTGCCGTTGGATCGGTGACAAGAAGTTATGGATGGACTTGCAAGTCAGGAAGGAAGCTCGTTATTTTTATTTGAAATCGGAAGTTCAAGGAAGGTGAACTGAACCGTGTCAATACCGATAAAGTACGTTTCAATTGCGTACTGAGATCGAGGAAAATATTTCACAGATTCACGCTCTAATAAATTTTGTGATAAGTTTTCATCGCGTATCGTTAACAATATCAATCTATGCCATTTTAGACAGAAACTATTAATTCACTTCTGAAAATATTTTGGTGAAACACAATTTTTTTAAATGAATTATTCACTTTTAACGGATGTCTTAACAAAGGAAAACTCTTTCATTCACAAGATAGAGTTATAAGCTATGTAATTGGATATCCATAAACTTAATAAATTGATGTCTTAAAGTTGAAAATTAAAATACAATGAATATGAGATTCTCAAAGTTTCCGGCTACTAGATACAGGCTGAATTTCATAAAAAAAAACATCGAGACTTTTCAGCATCGGGGATGCTACGATACATTCCACTGCGGGTACCAATACAAAGTAAAATTTTGTGATGCTATAATTTTTAGTTCATACTCATACATTATTTTACAGGTGGGTTTTTACATGTTATTTTTTTAATTTCATAAAGAATTATATATATATTTAATGATTTGTTTGAAATGTGCTATAAAAAAAAATATTCACAATTAGGTACTAACTTACCAATTGTTAAAAATCGACTAAGTTTCCTATCACGAGCCATAAACAATATATAATACCTAAGATTGAAAGCCATCTTACTTTTCACAATGTGCTCGAAGCAAGAAAACATTAATTTTATGGTCGTAGAAAAAGTTTGCAAATTTCGCAAAAAATCCAGGTTTTCAGATGAAGCTTGTTTATTTTAAAATAAACATATGTTACCAATGAAGATACTATTTCAGCCATAGTAAATTTTTCTGCTTTCTTAAAAAATATTACAAAACACTGGATTTTGGAAATGAGTTGACTTTTGCAGATTTCCTGAGGAATTTATGAAAAAAACGACGTGGGAAAATGGAAAGATTAATAATATTGTACTGTTTGAACAAGAATTCCTGAAATGCTTTTTTTATTTATTTCCATGCTCCTCTATATAGTATATAGTTTACAGTTCATAGATTATAAGTAAGAATAAGTTTGATATGTACGGTAATTCATTTAAATATTGCATTGTTTCGTGAACACCTGAATAGGAGAATATGTGCTGAGGTGTTATGTTGTGTGTTCATTTGTTTTTAGTGTTTTTGTAGGTAATATTGGTGTGCATTCATTGTATTATCAGATTACACTATATATTGTATTAGTTTGAGAAATACATAACGATAATGTATGGGTACTTGGGTAGAAATATTATAGTGTTTAGCAATTTAGAAAATTATTTAATTTATCAACTTTTATCTTGATCATTCTGAAAATTCTAAGTTTACGACCATGTCCGTGGACGCTACCTGTAAGTTTAAAATTCTCAGGCAGAAATGCCAGTCTTAAACGAACTATGTAAGTAAAGTTATTAGCATTATGACCACATGGGCAAAACTTCCAACTGTTCCCACATAAATATCTTAGAAAGCGTTTTGTTTGATTTCACGTATTTGTATGGCAACAAAAGACAAAACCCCGTGTGGATACACAGCGAGTTCTAGGAGAGTTTCAGGAAGTTCTGTGTGCCGAAATGTATTATTGATATTTCCTAGTATCGTTGTGCCACGACAAAATTGTATTATGATAGGGTGGAAGCACTGATTTAACAAACTTTTCAACTGGGTCGACAGACTTCTGTTTATTTTAAAGAATTCTTTTAAAACTACGATAAACGATTTCAATTGAAGATATTTAGTAATAAACCAATTGATTTGTAGCTCATCTATCAGCATAATATTTCAAATAATATAAATAAAACTCTTTGGAATACCTAAGAGGAACTTAAAGCAATCAAAAGATTGCCTCCTAAACACACATAATACGGGATTAACGAACATCAGACGATTGGCTTTTAATATTAAAAACTCAACTTAATTAAATAGCGATTATAAGAAGTTTTTAACGCCGTTGCCCTGCATGGAATAAAGCTGCAATTTTCCATATTATTCAGGTAGGTACATGCTTTTAACTACTAGCAAAAATATTATATAATCATCTCCATTAATAAAAATCCATAAGCCAGAGTTGGCACTCCCCGCAAAACGGATACTTATTGTTTCTCATAAAACAAAATGCTGTAAGTACTTAAATCGACTTAAATGTATAGCATTTATGCTTTTACTCTAATGGAAGCTGCACTTAGCAAAACGAAGAATGCAGTACAAATTGCTAAATTGTTCGAGCATCCAGTCAGAGGCAGAAGCGGTTAAAGCGTCCAGAAATAAATATAATTGCCAGAGATAAATGAGCTTCGGTATTAAAGGGCTGGGACTGAATACTGGCGAGGAAATGAACAAACTGTTAGAATTGGAAGCAGAAACAATGAAAGAAAATACTTAAGAATTAATAAAAATTAGTGATGGTACGGAGGTACCGAAACCGGTAAACTATAAAATATCAATAAAGTGACTTAAAATAAAGTATTCTCTATTATTTATTTAAAATGTCAAGTCACAATGTGTTATATGTGAATAAATGACAAATAAAACGATCGTAATGGGTTGAATAATTAGTTTATATCTACCATTGTTTGTTTTCAGGTATTCATATGAAAAGTAAAAAATAAAAAGGCTAAAGCAGGCCCAAAAAGGTTAACAACCGCTGATCTATTCAAAACATTACTATTTTACATTATTTTTATGGTTTAATTACTTTTTCGATTTTTGTTAGCCCGAAAAAAAAGGAGTTCAAAAAATATTTCCGAGATTTTTTTTCATTTGAGTTGAGCTGAAAGTCATTAGTTGTTAAATTTTACGATTTTCACGTAAAACTTCATAGACAAGAGTGGTCAAAAGGGCGATCGAAGGGAAGAATTTGTAGAAAGCTCAGATAACACCGACGCTGTAAGGTACGGTGAATTCCAACGCCAAATAATTTCAACGGCTCTGAAGCCGAACATAATCCAGCCAGAAATTCGCCGGGAACAAGGTAGTTGTGAAAGCTTTAAAAAATCTTAGGTCAACTAACTCAAAATACAGTTTTTTTAAAATAAACTTTAGACTTACTTTCAAGAAAAACATTTCGAAAAACGAGTGTTCGAACGCGGGTATAGCCAAACAGTAGCTTTTTAAATGCTTTGTAGATTTTTTAACAATATTAATATTGCGGAGAGAACACAGCAAATTCGTACTACCAGAATTGGCTCTGGTGTCTGGTCTGAACTTTATGGCAATTCAAACTAAATCTTCTTTTGGTCAAAGAAATTATTTTTATCAATCTCCACTGATATTAAACAGCCTTCCAGAACATATAAAGTCATCTAATTCCTTGTACACTTTTAAAAAGAATCTTAAATTATTTGTGTTAGCCGAGGATTGCCAATTGATTTTCTCTACTTTGTCCCTTTTAAATTATTAGCTAAAGCTAAATTGATATTATTTTTGGTTAAACCGTTTTTTTATCTTCCTTTTGCCAAGTTTATAGCATGTTATAATATTATATACATATATTTATTACTTGCAACTTAATATAATAATTAATAGCGCAAGCAGTTTAGTAGGACCTACCCATAATCTCAACCTGTAAGAAATACAACAATTTTGTTCTTTCAATATCTGTATAATTTTGTGTTATTTTGTTAATTTGTAAAATTGTTAACCTCAACACATGCTTGTCCTAGTGAGGTGACAAATTGTATTGTAAAAATTTTACTTGCAGTGTAAAGAAACCAAAAAAAAAAAAAATAAAAATAAGAATATAAGACTCTTCAAGCTAACATAAATAATACAAACAGAAATTATTAAGGATTCACGCCATCAATATAAAATAACAGTAGATTAGGCCTCTCAAATATAATTTCAATCTAAAAATAGCAGCACCTAAGAATAATTTTATAAAACTCCTCATTGAAAGCCAAAAAATAAATGCATATTATCTACAACATAAAAGATATCACAAAATTATCGCTCAATCACGTGTTTCAATTTGTTAATTTATCGGCCAATAGCAATTCTGAAAAGCATCGCGTCACAAGATGACAAGATATAGAGATGATCTTATTAATCCAACTTGACGTAACTTTTTGTAAAAATCTTCTGAAAGTGTCAGCAAAGAACATTCATTTTGTGGCAAAAGTGTGGTCTGTATTATTTTGCGTGATATAGTATTATGTAGTGATACGCACGCCGTCTTGAAGCTATCTATAAAGTATAAATTTGTAATATTCAATTAGTTGATTAAGTGTTAGAACCCCTACTAAAAATATTTCGAACTGTCTCTATTTCGTGTATGAAAAATGATATTTGGTACTTGCTGAATGACAAATTTGATCTCCGTGCAGACCAACAAAAAGAAAAAAGCGATGCTTCTTCCGATCTTTCGACTGCGAGATAATGCACTTTCGTTATGATTAATTTTTTCCTTTAAACCAATACTTTTTGTTTCAGTGTTAATTTTAAGGTTAACACGTCCTGTTTCGAAATTACTTGGTCGATGGTTCTGCTATGTTCAACTCTGCGCTGAGCCTGGCGCTGTAAGACGCGTGTAATGTTGTCCATACCTTCGTAGACAACATTACTGTCACCTAAATAATGCGACAGCGCGAAATAACGTGCTTACCACACATATGTATATATTGCCTGGAATTGGCACATTGAAATCGTCAAGGACTCTTAGGCATACTTAAAGTGCTGTAACGAAACTATGGATCGCTTAGACTCAGACTATAATTTAAGGTAAGGGGTGGTGAGAATGGACTGAAGTGAAATAAAATGAACCTTTCTGACAGACGCCCTTGATCATTTTGCGTAAAATATCTTTATGTGTATGGGCTACCAAACTTGACGTCTTCTATTCGCTTTCTCAGAATATATTTTTCCATACCTATATGCATTTGTCGTCACTACGTGTTGATGTCACGTTTTTAAAAGCAATTTATTTTTTTGATTAATGCAAAGAAAAATAAACTTCAATTTCTATTATATTTTATTCGCAAAATATTGATTTCTTAGTTACCTACTTCAAATCACCGTCTTTTGTGTAGTTAATAAAATGTAAAGATTGCTGTCGATCTTCATAAAAGAGATTCGGCATTTGAATTCGTACGGAGTATTTAAGTTTTAAGGTTAAACATTACGTACGTTATAATCTACGCATTCACAGATGGCGCCAATCAAATTATTTAGGTTTTTAATGCTTTTTGCACGTTACGCTTTAAAATATTAAGGTAAATTAATGGTTCGCGGTCGTACATATTTGATTAGAATATAAATAAGTAGTTTTGTCCATAAACAAACTCAAATTATTCAAGAAAGGCTGAAAAATACAATATTGGATTGAGTCACCGATACAAAATTGAATTTTTCAGCCTTTCTTGAAAGATTTGGGTTTGATTACGGACAAAACTATTTATTTATATTCTAATTAAATATGAACGATTGCGAACAATTAATATACCTTAATATTTTAAAGCCCAACGTGCAAAAAGCATTAAAAACCTAAAATAATTTGATTGGCGCCATCTGTGAATGCGTAGATTATAACGTACGTGACGTTTAACCTTAATGTAGCAACTTAATTTATTTAACCAGGTATATACCAGTATATCTCATCCCTCTTCTTTGCCTTGTCCCACTCTAGTCGAGGACATAACGCCTCGACAATGTTCCTCCCGGAGTCCCTGTCTTGGTTACTTAATTTCGATTACATAACATTTTTTATACAAATTAATAGGGTTGCATTTATTTAGTCTAATTCCACATCAGATATACAAAAGATTTATAAACAGAAATTAGAAGTCTTAAAAAAAATGTGAAACAACTATGTAAGAATATCTCTAAAACATACTGGGACGTCTACCACCGGAAAGAATTAGAATCGTGGTTTCAGTAATAATATATCTAGTAAGAAATTGTGTAACATGGATTATAATACCCAATTTAATCGTGAGCAGTATCAATCAGATATCTTAATTATTTTAATTTAATGATTTACTCTCTGAAAGGCTCGTTATAAGAAGATATTGGAACAGGTATAATCAATCCCACGGTAACAGCATAATTTATCAACAAAATAATATTACTACTAGAAATCCTACGAAAAGTAGACAAAGGAATAAATGTGGCACCTACCGTCGCGTTATTTTGGCCCCGCTCTAATTAACATCACGTTCATTTATTTGTACCCAATTTACATCATCAGATTACTTAACAAGCCTTCTAATAATAATGAGAATCAGTCGAATGAGATTGGATCTATTGATTGGAAATATATTACAGGAATTCTGGAGAACAAATAAATGTAAATGAGCATTACATTTTAACATCAAATGAATCAACACATCAACACTATCAACAGTATACCCAATGTATTGCTCTTTACTTTGATTTTAAACATATAAATTCCTAATCCTTATGTTAATTTTATGGTTTATCACAAATTCCAACAAATCTGCCATAAGTGGGCACCAAGTCAAATCTTGTGAAATGTTTATGGAAGTCTGTCCACAAACGAACGGAAAATTACAATGCAAGAACACGAGTGATCCTTAAGTATCAGGAACGAAATTGTTGGTCTGAAACGAGAGGTTCATTTAAAGAATCCTTTCAAAAGAAATTAAGGGGTTTTTTATTTTTATACATGAGAAATTTTTGAAAAAACATCAAGGGTTGGAAAATATTTATGATGTTTTTGGATACATCTAGCTATTTAGAATATTTACCCAGGTGCTGAAATGTCAAAACATTTTACAAATTCGAAAGATAAGTAGAAATAAAATAACGTAATTTGTCGTAATCTTTTGGGTGTTATTTTCATTACATTAGTCGTCTAATTTCATGATTAAAGTTCAAGTGCCCGAGGCATATTAACAGGCAATTAGGAAATGGTGAGACCGTGCGAGGAGTTGTAACGAAGTTGAGCTAAATAATAAAACTGGAGTGAAAGAGAGATTCAAAATTCCAAAGTTGTTACCATGTTTGCTGTAATAGAGTTGTACCAAAATTTTAAGACAATATTAAGCATTAAAGACAATCGAGCCCAAATTAAAATTCACTCTAAAATGAAACATGCATCAGCTACCGTGAACGTTTCACGAAGCGAGAATAGATATTATTAGAAACGAATTCGTGGATATCATAATAAAGAAACCAAATTCAACTCCTAAAAACATATATAAATATTTACCTCCTGTAGGTACATTTTCTTTAACCTTTTAGAAAATATTCGTATCTTTAAAATACAATACCTATCACAAAAAATATTAGAGAAACAATATTTCGCTAATAAATTTAATTTAACTTAGCGCAGATGGTAAATAATAAAGAAGTAGGCGTAAAAACTTTTCTCTTCTTCCCAACACGATTTCACTTTGAGTGACTTTGGAGAAGAAAATTACGAAGGCAACTGTTGACATGATTATGCCAGGGGTTGAGATTGTGAAAAAAGTTCTTACTATTTATAATATTTTTGATGTTTGTGGCATCAAAATAATGAGATAAATCCAATAAATTACATTAATCCTGGAAATTCCTGGAAATAAAAAAACGACTACATCAATTTGAATAATTACTTTTTACAATCTTAGCGCTCCAGCCTGAAAAACGTCAACAGTCGCCGCTGCTAAGAATAACGATCCGGATAATCCACCGGACCGATCAATCATCCTGTTGGAATATTCGGCCATTCAGGGAGATGAGAGGAAGTTTGGGAGATAAGGAAGGTAGAGAAGCCTAATCAGCATAAGCTGGCCTGAGGACAAGCTTCTGGCTGTCAAAAATTAACTTTAGCAAATTAAATAAAGTCTATAAGTCATAAATAAACTTTATTTACCTTTAACTTACCTCGTATACGTTAAAAAATCACGTCAGTGGCTAAAGGTCAACATAACTTTTAAAATATATAAATTAACCCCACACAGGAGGCCCGTGAGGAAAATAATTTCGTTTTCATGCTGTTTGGGATATCTTCTTATGGAAAGGAAGGAGAAAAAGTTCTAGGAAGGAAAATGGTATGAGGTGTGGGTAGGAATGTAGGGCCAGTGTGTCCAGTCTTTCCACTGCGGTGCATCTCCAGTTTGTTATTGTACCTCAATAAGGTAACTTTTTTTAAAGTCATATTTTTATAAGAATTTTATTTTATACTTTTTTTTTTTTAAAGTAAGACAAACATTCCTGGGTTACGAATAACCCAACAATGTTTGAAAATCTCCTACTACCACCACAGAAAGCCGAAAATGTTGCTTGTATTGTGATGGAGGACTTAGCCAGCCGAGGAATCGAACATGCGACGCCCGGGTGGGACCCAAGCGCTATGCCCACTCAACCACTGACCGGTCATACCAAAATATAGAGACGTTGTAAATTAAAAAATGTAATAACAAAACCTATCTTAAATCAAGTTTTAAGTAGTTAATCACATGTATAGGGTGTTACATGACGCACTTGACTTATTCCTGACATTATTTTGAGTACAATATGTACATTGACTTTTGATCGCCGGTGAAATTTTTTATTCAACTTAAAACATAAAAAAATAGTAGGTATTGGACAGTTAGGGTGGGAGAGGTGTTGCTCGGCTGAGTAACCCAGCTATGAAATTATTACGCATGTGAAAGATTGTTTTGTTGTTTGATTTCGTACAAAAAAAAATTAATAAAAGACCAAAATTTCAATAACATTTTGACTCCAAATAATGTCAGGTATCACATCCATACATCATGTATATAAAATAGAAATATATTTTTTAGATAAATTTCAAATATCAACTTAATTTCACCTTTCAACACTATGTAAATAGAGAACTATATTCTGGAAAAATTACCCTTTTTCTTTGACAACGTGAAGGGAAAAGATATAAATCAACGATGATAATCTAACTTATACTTATATTAAGTTGGACAAACCATTCAAGCAAAACCATTAAATTAATCTTTCGACAAAATGACGGTTTAAATCGTCATTTTGACGAACATTAGCCATCTAAGGTAAAAATAACAAAACGCGGAGGTACGGAAAAACTTTTACCTACTGGGATGTTAATGACATTAACATGAAAAGGTACCATAAAATTATAACAAACAAACAAACACGTACATTTGGAATAATAATCGTCACAATGTTTAATGTGTGGTGACCCTGTAGCTACAGTTTTTTGACAACTTTGGCAATTTTTAAAGTATTTTTTTGATGGGAGGATACCAACTAAGATTTTTATAGATAAAACATCTGGTAAACTGGGTTTCTTCTACAGTTGGAATCGATATATTGGTTATTTTATGAGGGGCGACCAAGACAAGATTACCAAACTGATAAATTCAGAGGAAGATTGATGGCAGAGGAACGTCCTAATGACCGAAAACTTAAACTTTAATTATTGGTGACCACAGTCCTGTTAATTTCTTCTGAACAAGTAACATCCAACTTTGTATAGGAGAAGACACCAGAAAAAATGATGAAGTGAGCATTGATTCCATGATCCTAACTAAAATAAAATAAAACATTGATTTTTTGCTTTCATTAGAATTTATCATTTATTTACAATAAGGTTTTCCCGTAAGGCTCTTACTAGCAGCACCAATGATATAAAATTTCAAACTTTGATATAAAATTTCAAATAATTAATAAAAACCTTTGGTAATGAAATACCTTTACAAAAAGAGTCCAATGGATAATAAAATACTTCAAAAAAGGTGAAAAAGAATATTAACATTGATACCTACATAAAAAGCGTAACGTTGAAAAAAAAACAAGAATATGTATTTCGTACAGTAATGCAATGTTTGAGTGACCATATTTTTCGCGCCATCGCCCAGCGGGTAAAATATTTGAAATTCTTTCCTTTTTACTTTAGAAATATTTAAAAGAGGAAAATATTCGTAAGGGAACTTTTCATTATTTCATCAGAGTGGGTGTCAAACCACCACACGAGCGGGTACTTAATTTTATCGGAATACCGCACGGTATTAAAAACGTGCGTCGATTTCTCTGAGGTGACATCCCGAAGATTTATGATGTTACCTAAGTACCTACACTTTTATTTAGTCACTGAAAATCATAAACTCCTAATAAAATTCCACCTTCCTCTTCCCCATCTCCTTCCCTTCGTCACTACCTTCAGCCTCACAACATACCCTAATTGGGGATAGTTTCACTGGCTCAATACGGGAGATGCTGGGACTCTGGTGAGGTATTCACTTTAAAAAAATAATTTGTTCAATTGAGTTAAAACCGCACAAGAGTCTTAACTGTGCAAAGCCAGTTGGACTACGGCTTCCTCAATGGGGGGTTTGTTGTGAGGCTGAAGGGAGTGGCAAACAGATTAAGAGGAGGTATAGGAAAGCTTGGAAGTACCTGGCTTTTCATATCGGGTCAGCAATCACGGCAAAAGCCATTTCGAGCAACTATTCGATTCTGAAAGGTGGTCTGCACTGTGTTGAAATTTAAAAGGCTTATACTTGTACGTTATGGGGGAGTCACATTAAAATTCTCATTTTAAATTATAAAAATAATGAGTTCGATACCTACAGTGAGTAACCGACTTATACGTAAAAATTCGGTACAAAAAACGGTGAGTTAAAAGCAAGGTTGTATTTAAAAAAAACGAAAACAATTCGTGCCATGGTATAAACGGCCACTGTTTATGTATCTACCTCCTCTACGACAGTTTTGAAGCTACTTTCGTAAGATAAGAACCCCATCAACAAGCCAACATCGACCGAAAAGCAGCTACCATCTCCCACCTACACGAACTTTACAATAGGAGAAAAAACAATATACGGTACAGAACATACATAAATATTTAGAGCAGTATTAGATATCCGATACATTGGCACAAAGCCTATTTTAGCTACTGCTATAAGATGGGGTTAGGAACATTTGTTTGATAAAAAAGTAAGTTCGGAGAAATTTATTAATAGTTCATGGTCGGTGTATTTTGAATATAAAAAAAAAAAAAAACTAAAAAGTACGGACTTCGTACTAGACATTATTTGGTTCACCAAATCAAGCAATCAACATTACATCACCCAGACTTGGCCGAGTCCATATTTTTAAAAATAATTCCAACATAACCTACGTCTGTGGTCGATGAGAAGTAAACCTGCTTTATTCATACTCCACACCGCGTGAAAGTAATATTAACATTATTTTTTTTCCGAATGTCTTAAAATATATTGTAATTCAAATTTTCACCCGTTTTTTTTTTCAATCACAAATATTTTGTTCGTTGTCATCTAGTACTGTTTTAAAAAAAAATAATAACATTTAGCACACCAAGACGCGAAACAAAACTTTTGTGTCCATGAGGATGAGGGGTGATTCGGTTACCCCACGCAATAAAATTCCATTTATTCATACAATTTATTAAAAAATATTAATGTGGCTAACATCACGCGTATCACTTAAAAGTAATATTTACATTAAATTGTTTTTCCGAATGTCTTAACATATATTCTAATTTAAATTTTCACCCGTTAGTTTTTTTTTTATCACAAATATTTTGTTCGTTGTTACAGGACTTTACATATTTTCTTAAAAAGCTTTAAAATGTTCATCTAGTACTGTTTAAAAATAATAATAATTTAAAATTTAGCACACCAAGACGCGAAACAAAACTTTAGTGTCTATCGGGGGGTGACTCGGTTACCCCAGCAATAAAATGCCATTTATTCATACAATTTATTGAAAATTATTCACGTAGCTAATACATAATGTGTTTTCGTGAAAAAATCATCATAACATGTTAATATCATTAAAATAATCAAAAAATCTTAATTAAAACAACAAATGTGGTCTCCGACGAAGTACCAGGGTGTGGAACTGGCTTACCACATGTGCAGAGTGACAAGTAACGGATGGCGGGTGACCTGCAGATTACCTTACCCCTCTCGCAGCTTTTGTAATAATGCGAGCGACTGAGAGGGCACTGTACAATCTCAATGGCGGAAATAGCTATGGTTAAACAGCTAAAACAGATTCCAGTACTTAAAAAATATTATTTGTGGTAAGGAATGATACCGATTAATTGACGGGTCAGTGGCCGAGTTAGCATCGTGTTTGTGTCTCACCTGGACGTCGTCTGTTCAATTCCTCGACTGGCTAAGTCCTCCATGAAGACACAAGCAACATTTCCGCTTATCGTAGTGGTAGTAGGAGATTTTCATACATTGTATGTTTGTTTTTCTTTTAAAAATACCAACAAATTAAAAAAATATATATACTTCAGTTAATTTGTTCAGGGTACAAATTAATACTAAACAATAAGTACATAGTACCCTGAAGATGCTTGAGTAAAACCAAATCGGTCGGTGCATAAATAAATAAATCATGTGGTTTTAAACAAAATAGTATTTTAATTTATTAAATATGTCAAACCACATGGTTTGACATATCTAAAATAATGGTAAATCACATGTTTATAGGTTTTGTAAATACCAAACGAAGGATAAAAATTACAGAGATTTTGGGTACCCCTATTGGCAACTGGAGGGTTAATGAAATTCAATCAAAACTGATGCTCTTTATGGCTGCTCCACGGATGTCGTAGGCGTCTAGAAAATAACTAATTACAGTAATACCGATATAACAAAGTAGCACCGAAGGCTTCTTAAGATCCGGATATTTCGTGCGGTTTTCTTTCACGCCGCGTAGTTTAATCTGTTCGCATATCATCCACTCTAGAAATCTACCTACTAGATGAGGGCTGAATAATATCTGAAAAGCACTCCCCGGAGGGTGGTTTGAATCTTGAACTTGTTATTTGTGAGGCATGTTCCGCTTTAAAATTCAAGGAAATTAGTGACGAAGTTGGAACATTCAGAATTCAGAACTTCGGGCAATTTTAAAACATCACCTGACGAACAGACCTTTAATTAAATATTTTGAAATAAAAAAGCACAAACATCTAAAACGGTTCACAATGTTTACAAATCTTTATTATCCCCCGCAGCGGGAGGGATGACTCATTTCTGGACACAATCACCCCTAGATTCCTACCCATTCCTCATACCCTTTTCCTTCCCGGAACTTCCTTTCCTTAAAAAGACCCTCCAATGCCATAGACCATGAAGACCTCCTGGGTGGAGATGACGTAAAAAGAACCTGTTTCAATTCTGAATGGTGGTCTTACACCAGGGCGATATTGAGAGTATCTTCCACTCTGGAACGTGCCGCAAATATACTATATATTATTTTTTATGAATTAATTGTGAAATAACACAAATCAATCAAATAAAATCTATTTGTGCACCCCGGGACTCGATCCCGCGATCTTCGTTTGTGACTCTGATTCTCAGTAGCTATGCGTACATGCTGCACACTAATTAAAAGGAATTTTTCTGGAACCCATCTTAGAGGAATGTCCCAAGTACCAGTTTTCTAGAGGCATATCTGTGCTAGGTCAAGTCACTCTCGACGCAGTAACCTCGGTATCCCACTTTTACCTACACCACCTTTCTTCTGCAATACGAAGAAGATGATTCACATAGTACACAAACATTATCTCTACTAAAACACGCCGTATTCGCGTGACATATGCAATACCTACTTTTAAGAAAGAATTTTTCGAGAAAAAAGATAAGGACTGTTGAAATATGATCACACTGAAATTATTTATAATTTAATGCCATCTGTGAAAGCTTTTCGAAGTAAGCCGCGTCCCTAACTAGAAAACCAGCCCGTATTATGAATATCGCAACCAATAAAGCCAGCGCGCAGCGGCTGTCGGGGAACGGAGCTGGTTGGACTAATATTACTTTACCAGATTTATGGGCCGAAAAGCCGACGCTGAAATCGTGATTTGAACAAAAAGCGAATTCCAGATATGAAAAAGAGAATCAAATTATGTATATATTCCTACCTCCCAAACCACTCTTGGACACCTTCAGAACCATTTCATTTAAGTCTTTTCAAAGATTTATAAATTTGATGCCCAATTTCGGATCATTTACATACCACCGGAGATAAAATTAATATTGCATTTCAATTCAGTTTCCATTATACTTATAAGGCGATTTCATTTCTTGGCATCTGTCAACATAATTAATATTATGGTAATATCTCTACAGGCCTTGGAAAGGTGTAAATATTTTTTGCGCGAGGAAAAAAAAACAAATAAAAATGAATGGTGGAAATATTAATTGTTAGCCGATAAAATAGAGTTTCCTGCCAAAGACAGATGATTGACGATACTGCATTTCCGAGCACAAACTGAAAATCATTTTTCAATTATTATCAAAAGCCGAATTCAATTAATAATTAACCAATCGTAGTAGTTACAGCATTTTACAAAGATTTTTTTTTCAAAGAAAAAATGGGAAAAATGAAACAAACAAAATGTATTATCTTATTTTTAGCAGCCAAATGAACACATATCAAAGCTCATGGTGGAATTGATGTATCGAACTTTTATAACACCAAAGCTCTCCGATTTAGAATTATTGCTTATGAGACTTCACATATTATGAATGACTGATTGTCTACGTCATGGTTGATAAATATCTATCAGAAAAAGCAACTTTAAGGGATTATTGTGCAATTAATAACGTTAAGAAACCATTATTCAGAATGCTTATTGGTTTCCAAAGTGTATCCTTTTCTTTTACTCCGGATAAAACGTAAGTAACCTAAAAGGAAACCTATCTATTCTATAGTAAAATCATCACTAAATATCATGATCATCGTACGTTCAATGTTCTGACGAGACATCTCCATTTGTCCCAGAACCCTGTTGGTCAGATTTCTGTTACGACGGAAGTGCGTGTTGCGGTCAGCATGAATCTATGCGGATAATCGGATTGGACAGATTACTCTCTCTCCACAACCCGCATCCCCTCCAAAACCTCCGAACACAAATAATTATTCAGGGTGTAAAACCTTGTTGCAAAGTACCCAAAGAAGACGTATTACTGAGACCGTTTGTCTGGAACACTACGGTCATCCGAAAAACATCTTAAAGATGGTTTAAAATAATATGATGAAGAATGATAAAAATAATTTAACAATAGAGCCAAATGCGAAAAACAGTAAGAGTTGATAGGTATACCAATAAGTAATAAGCAATATATCCTTTTATCCAATAAACGGGTTGCAAAACAATAATACAAATTCACGAAAGTCTTTATCCACTGCAAATCAATTGAAGCCTTGTGTAGATTTTCAACAAAATTGCATTCGGAGAAATTCGATTGAACCAAAGAAGACTGCAACAAAATAAAGCAAGAAAGAAAAATGGGACAAAACAAATAATGAGTCAGGAGAGAAATTCGTTCCTTTCGGTGAATTCAAAGTTGTTGGCACGAATCAGAGAGCTAGTTGAACACTACTCTACTTTAAATCTAATAAATACTTTTTTATTTGTTGGAGTCCATTGTACTGACCCCTTTAAAATACTTTTGCTGAAAAGTTTGTCAAATCAGAGGTTCAATAAGAGGTCTGTAAGTTTTTGGTCACAGTTCATTCCGAGTGCGAAAGAAAATAATATTTCGTGGAAAATTCTAACTTTTGTGAATTATACAATTTGCAAGTGGCATTTTTTTATTACAGGGTTGTAAAATTCTTGATAGAACTACGTGAAAATTAATCGAAAAACACGGTTACACTGACTCGTGCTCCCTAGAAAGATCAGAGATACCCTTAGGGATTACTCAAGGTTTCGACAACATACCAAAGAATTCCAATTACCGATCATTCTATAATCTCATCATCCAAAAACAAATGTTTTTTTTAATAACAACATCACCTAGTTTTCAAATTGTTTCGTTACAATTTGGCGCAAACGCAAAAGTTCGGTGTCACCAACGCAGATGAACATAAAAATACAGAATCGCAATCCATTTTCAATGAATTACCTCTGCAACTCACATTCAACTGTCGAAATGAGCTCTGCGTAGATTTTGAAGGTCAAACTAATATTTTTTGTAGAAATATATGATAAATAACAATAATATACATGAAAAAAATATATGTTTTTATTGCGACATAGAATTGACCTTTATTTCGAGAGTATTTTAGCTAAATTAGTTACATCAGCGTAGATTTTTTAAAGCGGCCGTAAGAGTTGAGAAAACTAAGATGATAAAATCGAGTTAACTACATATAACCAATGAATGATTTTATCGGGTTTTTACAGTCTTGCTGAAATGGTAAATTGGTATTTTAATGTGGGGGTGGATGTAACAATAAAAATCGAACATTAAGAAATCTTTAATGTATTGTTATGACGAGTCTTATAATGTTAGTACGCGTTTCATAATATAATCGTTACAGGAAGAATATCGTTAAACGTTATCTTCTGCGTAAATTCTCAAAGTATATTCTTGAAAACTCAGCAAAAAAAGATGTTCCAAGTGTGCGGTCAAGCAAAAAGCGATAAAGATGTTGCGCGGAAAAAATATTCACTTTCCAAAGAATATATTTTTTAGTTGATGTTTACAGCTTTTATTAGATTTTATTTGCTTTTTTCTAGTCACACGAGTAATTATTTAGTGCAAATAAATGTATTTCAGTTATTTATAACAATGACAACTTTATTGATATTGCATGTTCATAACTTATTGCTAACTGTAGACAAAAAAATTCTCAACGTGGGCGAAACGCCCCCTTAGGGGTGTTTCAGACGTTCAGGGGGCGGTAGGAGATCCAGAGAAACCCATCACATCTTGCCCCATCCCATTAGGGGCCATTTTACTCTATCCCATTACGCCCCCTCTGTTGTGGCAAATGCGACCCCATCGTGGTATCCCGTTACGCCCTCCCGATGGAGAGGAAGGAATGAACATTGGTCTTGAAGAGACCCATGTTGTAGGAAAGAGGAAACACAGAGGCCGGCTAATCATTCCACAGCCTGTTGTATCACCGAGCTGTTGAACACAAGAACGACTCGAAAAAGCAACCCGTTCTCAAGACTAACATCAAAATATAAATTACCAATACAAATGGGAAACGAGAGAAATGTGTTTATAAAATCACATTGAAAACATCTCATTTTATACGTAGGAAATTGAAACATGCAAAATGCTTAAATTCGCCATAAGCTCAAAGCTAAAGCCCGTACGGCTGCACTCGTGACGCTTCGATGGGATTGATGCAAAATTAACGGTTCAAAAATTCTGCCCCACATAATATCAGCAGCCCTACGTTTAAAATGAAATTTTGGCTGGCACAGATATTTTCATCGGATTTAGAAAAATCTTCCGTCTCCGGAATATGGATATGATTTCGTGGGTGATATTTAAGGAAAAGCGACAGAAATAAGAAAACTGCTAATAATTTCCGATTTTAATATTGTTTTAAAAAAGTTTACAATATTCTATCTAGGTATGCTACGACCTCCATACGAGCTGTCGCTAGGATTAGTTTAGATGCATCGATGTTTAAGGTATACAACTTTAATTTAAAATGAAACCATTTGTTATTACTTTTTTACATGAGCTCCACAGAGGGGGCCCTGAGAAAATAAAATTCTTTCAGAGCCTATGACATCTTAAGGATGCTATTGTAGAGGGTATTTTTAGTGAAAGGAAGGAGACGAAGTTCTGGGAAGGAAAAAGGTACGAGGAATCTGGGGGTCAATGTGTCAAGGTGTGACGGACGTATGAACCAATTCATCATTCAAGGTGAAGAGAGTCCGCCTGGAGATGTCTAGGTTAGGTCTACCTCAACCAGACTCTCGCGATTCGATACGGACTTAGAAAAACCTCACCCCACGAACCCAGGCACCCCGGCTCACTTATTGTTTTGTATAGAAATATGGATATAATTTCAAAATCCTTCAATAGATATTCAATAACTAGTATAAGATAGTTATATGTAGTTTTGAGGTGTCTCAATATATGTCAGTTAAGTAGTACATAAGGAGAGTGTCGACTTTCGCAGTTCGTGTCTAGCACACGAATGGTTACGGAAATAGCTGATTACACAATAAACAACTAGTCTCTCGCGGTGTCGGGTTTTCTACATTCAGAATTTCTTAGAGTATCCAATAAAATGGACTTCAGATCCAATTAAATATTCATTGTAAACCTTACAATAACGAAAATAAATTAACTTGTAATCTTGACGAACCTCGATTTTTATTGGAGTTTTCCAAAATATATTTTAAGTTATCTTAATCACTGGGATAGTACAACATAATATTTATTTTAAAAAAAATATATAAAACTCACATTTTTAAATTTGTAGTAAAGTAGATGGAATTCCGTGGTAATGAGTAGAATTTAACCAATTTAAAACATTATTCCACTTATTTATTTATCAGACCGGAAATTGCGATATTTTGAAAGATTGCTTTTTAAACATAACTAGCTGTTTCCCGGCATGCGTTGAAATGCCATATTCAAATAAATAAAATGTTACTCCTTGTATGGCCTTTCCCGTGCGTTCCCCTCCAGCGTTCCACTTCCACCTTCCCCGCCACCGCTCTCCCACTCCCCCGTCCCGCCAACCCCCCTGGCACTTCATTTCTTGACTCCTCTCCCGCCCGGCCCGTAGCCGAAACTTTTTTCTAATACTAACATTTTTAAACTCGTGATATCTTTCTAATTAAATATCCGAATTGAAAAATTCAAAAAGTTTAATAAAGGTATTGAAGCTGTCTTGAATATGAAGTAATTTATTTTGATAATGATTAAAACTAAGATGCAAATAAAGAGAATTTTCTAGCGGCGACATTTTAATTATTTTTTTTAAATAAAAGAATACTTATTGTGGCATAACCATAATAGTTAGACATATGCTGTCACAATCTTTTTTGTAAATAATGATGTGTTCTACAAAGTCGTAGTACATTATTTTATTCTATCATCAATAGTTTTCGCAGCGCACGCGATGTAATTTTTTTACACCTTGGGTTACATTATTGACGTTTTAGTAAGGATGCCTATTTTTTTTTTAATATAATATAGCCCATGTTACCCAGGGATAGTGTAGCTTCCCAAAAGCGAAAGAATTTTCAAATCGGTTCAGTAGTTTCGGAGCCTATTCAATGCAAACAAACAAATCTTACCTCTTTATATAGTGTAGTAGATAGTAGATATATGTAATTTATCTTCTAAATACAGGGAAGGAAGCACCAGAAGAAACACGCTTTCTGAGATGCCCACAATGTTAAACGATTCCGTGAAAATATGAATGATTATGGAAATAAAATCAAATTTTCCCAAAATCAAGTTAGGTTAGGTTTTTTCGCAATGTCAACAAGATAACGAAATTTTCAGAAAACCTATTTTTTTAGATTTATTCCAAATTTGCATCACAGAATTCCGATTGTTTTATGGGGGCCATTTCGTCTAACACGAGAAAAAAATATCGCACATAAAAAAACGATAAATTCACCAGCTTACGTATTCAAATCGTTCAAAAGAGATTCGAAATGGTACCGTAAACGTACGTAAGAAACGTGAAAAATTATGGCTTATGGGCCTCGGGCGATAACTCGATATTTTGAAATAGAGGGACCTTTTATGGTGATTTTATGATCAATATTGCAGGTGATTTCGTTAAATCACATGTTGTTTAGGGTCGAATATGTAAAATCAAATTGATTTATACGCGTATCCTACTACCGTAAAAGTATAACATACAAATAAAAAATAAAAAAGTTTTGCTTATAGTGTTTCGGTTTACACTGATATCATTTATAGCCAACTTAATCTGATAATAGCTTGATTGCAGAGTGTTAGATTCAAAGACATTATATAATTTTGAAGTGTAAAGGGTTTTCAAAACAAAAAAACAACCACAATTTAGCAACTAATCTGAGCCGTATGTCCTAAACTATTACATTACTATGTAAATAATGTGGAGAATGGTGGTGGCATGAGAACATGAGAACTGCACAGACTACGATAAGGGGAAATTTAAGTGTGATATTTGCAATGGGGGTAACTATTCGCGGTGCGAACACTTACCCTACACGTAAGTGCGCACATAGGGTAAGTGTACGCAATCGACATGCATGTAAACTTTTTTATATAAATTTTTGATTTATGAACCGTATGAGGTTTTTATGTTTATTTCAGATGCCTTAATAATCAATCATATTAATTAACAAAATACTTTGAGTAAAATACCTAAAGATTTTTAATACAAAAATCCCAGTGTAAAAATTGCGCACGGTTACCCCACGTGACTCTACAAGGACAAAAAGTAAATATTTTCAAACTAAATGTTTTCATAAATAGGTATCATACATAATTCAAATTACCAAACCTTAAAACTTTATATTTATTCATCGAGGCACAAACTACACCTAAAAGCCATCAAAATGTCAATATACCCTAGAGACAATTTCTTCAAAAACAAAAAGGTTTATTCTTTTTTGACAGTGACATAGGGTAACAATGTAACATGGATAATGGGGTAGGCATGTATTAAAAAAATGATAGGAAAAGTTTTAATGTTATATTTTTATTTTTATTGCATGATGTCAGTTTCAGACACCACAAATAGAATATGCGCATCCGAAAACTAAAAACTGTCTTTGAAAGATGATTAAATACGCTTCTAAAATTTGTGATTCGAAATAAACATATGTTGAATCATAACTTATGAATAATACATTGAAAGAGAGAGTACGAAAACAGAATGCAATATAATTGTGAATGATGAATACTTGGAGGAGGTGGATGAGTTTGTGTGTCTGGGTAGTATGTTTACGAGAGATGGGAAGGCTGACATTGAGATATTGAAAAAAGGGTGAATGTCGGTAACTCCATTAATGGAGGACTGAATGCCGTTAGCGCTAATAAAAAACTGTCAAAAGAAGCGAAGCTAGCAGTACACAATGGAGTCCTAGTACCTACCGTGATGTATGGCAGAGGAAGGATGAAAATACACTGAATGCTGTTGAAATGAGTTCCCTGAGGCGTACGTGGGGTAAAACAATGCATGATCGTGTGAGAAATGTGGATATCCGCAAAGGATAGAAAGGGACCCTCAGATGGTTTGGGCGTGTAGAGCGAATGAACGAAGAAAGTAGTGTAAGAAGAATATACGTCGCAAATGTGAATGGTAGAAGAAGTCGGGGACGCCCGAGGAAGACACGGCACGATCAAGTGAATCAGATACTTGAGTCAGGCCACGTCAAAAGTCAGAATAATAGAAGAGAATGTGTGATACGATGTATGAATGTGAGTGAGGCAAACAGTGTGTGCCAAGACCGAGTTGTTTGGCGGTCCGTCCTCTCTGTTTATCCTTGCGGGGAAACGCATGATGGTTAGTTAGTTAAATAAACATATAATTGTTTAGTTAAACGAGCTAAACGTTTACGTTTTTTCTAAGTAAAATTACTGAAAAAAATATAAACATATTTTATTAGGCAAGTGTATTACAAATGTTATTACCAACTCCCTTTTTGTCGTTTAAAGTAAAAATAATTAATAAAAAAATCCAAAATTTTTTATACTTGGTCACAAACATCTGGAGAAAAATCAAACAACATATTAATATAACATATTAATAATAATATTTAGTATTAAAATAGTGGTTAAAACAAATAAAGGTTTTAAGATCGCTAGTAAATGACGTGAATGTGTCGAAACCGGTAGTAGATATATAAAGTTAAGTAACAAATGTACAGGTATGGAAATAAAACTCTTCAAAACAAAATATCTAGAAATTGTTACATAGATAATACAAAAGAAATACATAAAATTGTGTGATTACGGTAGTGCAACGTTATATTGACATATGATATAGTGGTCATTATATTTCTTAAAAGACAAAAAAACACATTGAGATGGAATAAAATGGAAATATTATAAAGCGGGTTCACGTTCATCCATCACCTGTTAAAAATAAACAAACTCAATCGCAACCGTAAGCAAGTTCACGATTTATTCAAACTACAGAATAAATTATCCAAGAAGTTTTCACAGTGGTTTTGCATAAAGCAACGACTCTTGCATATTCATAATAGGTAGAAAACTTGGCTAAAAATGATTTAGGAACAAACAACTGGAGCAGAAACAACCTTTCTGGATACATTGTTCTGCGCTTTATGGAGCGATTAAGTAAATTTAATCGCCGGGTCAGTCAGTCAGTCTGTCCAATGCAGTTTGTATTTATGTAAATGTACGTAACCGTAATTTTGCAAGTATGCGAATACGGATGTGGGGCGTGTAGCTATATTCAAGGTTTTCCTAGTTCTGGGGGTTTTACTTCCAAGAATATAGTTCAAGGTTTAGTATAAACTGGTAATACGAGGACATTAAACGTTAAATTAATGTATATCAGAGGCGTCCAATAGGTTGCTTAAATGATACTGAGCTTTTTCATCCTGCGGCAAAACATCACCGACAAAATATTCTCCCGACTAAAATATCCTCCGGACTCTAAAAAATCCTACGGACAAAACATCCACTAAAACTTAATCTAACCTAGCCTAACCCGAACAAAAACTTGCGACAAAAATAATACAGGTACCCTGTAAATTAGAACGACGACAATATATTCTGTACCAGAAATGTAAACCAGACATACGAGTTAAAATAATACATACAGCTATAGGCTTAGCTATGGACTTACGTAGTTTATCCTTTAGGCTACAGAAATCGTTGTTCAAAAATAGTAAAATGGGACAAAAATAATACAGATAACAATAATTTAATGTCTTTACAGGATGGCTGTATTATTTATGTCCCATTTTTTTCGGTTAGGTTTTAGTAGATATTTTGTTGGGGGATGTTTTATCCGTAGTATATTTTGTCATAGGCTATTTTGTCGGGGATATTTTGTCGCAGGATGAAAAAAAAAATCTTTAAAATATACTTTGGAGCTACGTAGTAGACTAAACTATTACCTCCCGACTCATATGCAATCGTGTAGTTCACAATGTGATAAAAACTTTGTGGCCTTCCTATGAAATTCCTGTTGACGGCTAGTACGAGTATCAACTTCCCAAACGAGTTCACATAACAATCAATAAATGAATTACACAAACATATTTATTTTATTCAGAAGAATACTATTTTCTGTGCAGATGGCCAGACAAGTTTACATACGAAGCAATACTGATACAATATCAGGGGGTGGGTCCCTCACTCTCTTGGTTTAGTAGGATTATTACGCTCATGGTCATTGTATTTCTATTTCTGAATAATCTGGTTTATACCGATCGACCCTCAATAAATAACACGTAAACAACTAGAGTTCATCTATTTAATGTCATAAAAACCCGAAACCACCTAAAATAATGGTTCCTGCGACAAAATATCACCGACAAAATATCCTACAGATAAAACATCACCCAACCAAATATCTAGTAAAACCTAACGTAACCTAACAAAAAAATGGGAAAAAATAATATAAACATCCTATGTAGACAATTATTATTCAAAATAATAAAATGGGACAAAAATAATACAGACATCCTTGACGGCCTGCGTAGCGCAGCGGTAAGGCACTTGATTCGCACACCGAAGGTTGCGGGATCGAATCCCGGAGTGGCAAATAAATTTTATTTGATTAATTTGTGTTATTTCACAATTTATTCATTTAAAATAATATATATTATATTTGCGGCATGTTCCAGAGTGGAAGATACTCCCTGTGTCGCCCTGGTGTAAGACCACCATTTAGAATTGAAACGTTGCTTGAAATGGCATTAGCCGTGTTTGTTGCATCTGAATAGCCAGGTACTTCCCTACCTTCCTATTCCCTATCTCCTTCCCCTCCCACTACCCTCAGCCTCACAACATACCCCAGTTGGGGTTGCCATAGTCTCACTGGCTTCAAACGGGAGCAGTTGGGACTCTTGTGCGGTATTCACATAAAAAATATAAAAATAAAGACTATAAATTATTGTTCAAAAATGGTAAAATTTTTACAAAAGGGTTAGGTTAGGTTAGATTGGATTTTATTAGATATTTTCTTGGAGAATATTTTGTCCGTAGGATATTTTGTCGGGGATATTTTGTTGCGGGATGAAAAAGCGCAGTACACTAAAATATTTGTCAAATTGTAAGAACTGGGTGAAAATTCGGAGCTGTCTCAGTAGCACTTACACAAGTAGATAAAATTATGGTATCATGATATGTTTATTAACAAATAATATACTTCCTATAAACCATAAAACACAAAGTTCCTAACCATGGACACCTCTATCACATCCTCTTTGCAGGGTCAAGTAAATTAGCGCCCTCTAAAACTCGCCTCGAATAATCAATTAGTTCACACAAGCAGCAGCTCTCTCGCCAGAGTGGAGCAAACCGCCGCCAGCTGCGACCGCGACATCACCCGGCGGCCAAATCCCGAACTACTTCTCGAGCAAGACATACAAGAAGTGCCGACGCGCGTTTAGGGTGGCCTGGTACGGAAAGTGTTGAGCGCCCACCCTAATGATTAATAATTAATCACAGTTTCATTGCTTGGACGATTTTATATTCGATGTTTTGAGTTAGTTTCGCAAAACTTTTTAAACGCGGTATAATTTAACTGAGATAAATAATAATCCGAGATACCATAATAAAAGCTGGTCCAACCATAACGCACGATGTTAATTGTAAATAAAACAAAAAGTTTTCAGAGCATTTTCTTAATTTTTTTTTATTAAGATAGAAAGATGTATGACAATTATGTGTGAAACAAAATATCGGCCAAATGCTCGCCACGGCTTCGGTTGCATTCCTCTATCCGATGGTCCATATTTTCAATGATGCTAAGGCATAATTGAGGTTCAATGTCATTAATGCGCAGAATTATCTCATCCTTTAGCTCTCTTCACAAAGTGCACGAAATTAATTTTGATTTGAACGCCCATTTTCATAAAACGCTTCAATAATCTTAACGCGCTGCTCAATTGTGTAACTTTCCATGGTTGAATTTGTCAAGGACTGAAACGAAGAAATGTCGAATAAAGTTGGGCAAAAAACTTGACATTAAGGTGAGGCTCACAATTAACATCGTCCATTTTGGTTGGACCACTCTACACCCAATTGTCGTAGATCTATCTATCATAATAAAAAAATTAAGATAATTCTCTGAAAACTTTTTTGTTTTATTTACAATTAACATCGTGCGTTATGGTTGGACCACCCTTTATAATTGGATGCATTTAAAAAAAATAGTAAATACGTAAATGATATTTAAAAAAATGTGTTCAAATTCTGTATTTCTTTTTTTGAACTGTATTTAGAGATAGCAAATTTTGATCAAACCATTTTTTTATTAAATTTATATCTATGTAATCCAGCCGTTTTCTGAGTTTCATTCCAGGTTAATTCCTCAATTAAAATCTCTGTGTCGTCAGCGTATGATATTAGTTTTGACTTTATGGTGAGTTTAAAAATATCATTAAGTAGATACGTTTTTAGATTTTCACGGCTAAAAGCATTTTCGTTGTTTGTTTTTGGGGTGTTATGCCGTGTTGTGGTACTCCTTCTTTAGCCGACTTTTCGGAGAGCGTTGCAGTGTCCATCATCAGTGCAGATCCGGCAGATCCGACAGATCATAACACATAACACCCCAAAAACAAACAACGAAAATATCATTAAGTAATTTTAAAAAACGTAATAACATTGAAAAAAATCATAATTCAGTACTTTTTCGCATGAGAGAGATAGTCATATAGTCAAGGAAGGGAAAAAAATTACTTACTGGGAACATGTTAAGTACAATTGAACATAATTATTTATCAATATTATTGAAGGATGTCAAAAGCAACTGATTTGAGGTCACCCTAGACTCTAGACTCAGACTGTCTATTTCTTCAGGTGAACAGTAAAAATAGAGTCCTGGTCATCAGCGTAGCAATGCGATAAAATACCAAATGACTTGAGCGTTTCAGCGACATCATTATTTCTGAAGAGGATAAATGGTAGGGGGCCAAAAACAAACCCTTGGGGAATGCTATACAGAATGTTACCTTATATTTTATAAAAATCTATACACAGTGACACTAAGCAATAAAATAAAGTGTTTTATGTTCCTTATTTTATGTTTCATTGTAATGATATGATCTTATTTCAAATTGAAGAAGATCTCTTATACTTAGAGGGTAAAATAAATCATGCGAAATAAATATTTCTTAAAATAGGAAACGTATTACATATTATCTTGGTAAACTTATTCCGAAAACGTCTCTGAAATTTCAAATAACACCAAATTCTCCAGAGATTTCGTGCGAATGGAATCTTAAAATAAACAAAGGTGTGAAGGAAAATACCAAATTCAATTTACGTCTACCCTTAGCAGATAGAATATGCAAACATAGTTTCATAGTAAATACATTTGAATAAAAAGGATGGAATGGTTGACAGCGTGGATTAAAAAGATAGGCAAAAAATACCGCACCTCGCATTAGCATTCCCAGAGGCGGATTTAAATTCCAAACCTGGCACCAAACTTAGTGAATATCCATAAATATATGTCTTGGTAGAGGTGTGATAGAACGTTGTTCTACGTTATTAAGACTGGCAAGACTGAAATCAAACAAAATTATGAAGATCTTTTTTGAAAGCGTCTTTAAATAGACACAAATTTCAGAAACGTCTGACGGATGTCTCTTAGAACCAGTCTGAAACATGGTTTAACATACAATTAGCTACGAGATTTTTTGTTGAAAATTCTTATTAAAATCTGTAAAACTAAGTAGGTAATCATTTTTTTGTACCAAGTAGTAATAGCAACTTTATGAAGATCACGTTTTTTTATGTTTGAAACAAAATGCGGACGTAACTTCATTTTAAAATGAGAAACTTTCAATACAATCGTTGAATGACGATATGATGAAAATGTACACGGGAAATGTTGGTTTAGGTACATCAGATTGTAAGATTCCTCTAGAAAACCGCAGTATTTTGAACAGAATGCAATTACTATTTCCATTGTGGTTCGACGGTATAATAATGAAATGAAGTAATCACCTCGTACGACCCACTAATTTATCGATAGGTTTAGTTAGCTTTTTACAAATTCGTCAATAACATACCGCCATAATGTTACAGTAAATCTAACTCATCATTAGCCTTCTGACATCACACATGCGTGTAAAGTCTCCGGAAGTTATCTTTAAGTTGTCAGCCCAAATCATTAGTAGGCGACCTCCGCTTCTCTTCCAATTGAAGAAAATTTAAATTCTACCTGTCGTCTGTAAGACGTGCGTCGTGGCACACATTCTGTTTGAATGACGAGATGAATAAATTTACTTGTTGGGATAACAAATTAGATTCCCAATCAAAACGATTAAAATAAAGTTTGTTCGAACTGTAGGTATTTGCCAGTACCAACGATGAAGTTTTTTATAATCGACTAGCTGACCCGGCAACACGTTGCTGTGTCAAACGAAACACAACGCCATCTACTGGATGGTGAACCAATCTTGTAACTCACATCGCCATCTGTTAATTTGCATAAAAATCAAATCGATTGGTCGCTCCACTTATATTTTTATAGCGAGTTCCCGGTATGCGTTGCTATGCCACTTAATAAATAATTTATTTCTCCCTGTGTGTCCTTTCCCATTCGTCCCGTTCCCCTTCCGCCTCCCCTTCCTCTCCCGCGTCCCCTTCCCGCGCGTTCCCACTCCGCCTTTCCTCGCAAACCCCACTCCCGAGTTCCCCTCCCCCCTCCCGATTTCCCCTCTCCCCTTACAGGTTCCCCTCCACCTTCCCGCATTCCATTCATTTAGTCCCAGTACGTTCAGATTTCAAGCAGCTCACGTGCCACCTATTGCATTTTTTTATAAAAATGTCATAATGCCAGAGCTCACCAGTATATAGATATAGAAACCTTAGCGGGCATGAACACATCAAATTCCCAAAGTTTGAATGAAATAGGTGAAGTCCTTCGGAAGTTATGCGCGTACATACATTTAGGCTATTCATTTTTATTTATATACTTAGATATATTTGTTTAGAAGTATGTATGAAGAGATGTTACAAATATAATGTCTGCCTTGAAACCAATCACCATTTTAAACCAAATAAAGTCAAAGGGAATGTCAATGTCAAATTCAAAAAAAGATCAAAGCTTTTCAAGTCAACTTCATTCATATGTTTTTGACAGGGTTGATTTATGACATTTTCATCCCTGGATTCATTTTTCAAATATGAGATGACAGAAACTAACACATAAATTCGAATACGCAATGCTTGAGTAACGATAAAACCCAACAATAATATAAAACAGTCATAAATAAATTGTATTGTCTAAAATTCATCAACGCATAACTTCATAATATATATATACACTAAAATATTTATCAGTGTATATAAATTTAAATATTTACGATAGTTGCATTTTTATAGTTTAGTTATAGTTATGTTTTATATTTCATGAACTTAAATATTGGAGATGGATTCATTTATATGGAAAAACGAGAGAGTTGCAAGAATCATTGCAAGTACATTTGTTATTTTATTTGACTAAACAATATAGTTTATGACAGTTATTTATGTTAGCTTGAGCGTTCTGAAAACTGACAAGATGAAACTATGAAAAAAAGGTTAAAGAGCATGTTCTACTGCAACAACACTAAAAGGAAATTCATATAAAGTAGCATTAAAGTCCAATAATTTGATTAAGATCGTTTTATGAAACTGCATATTAAATTAGGTATATTAAATTATATTCAATAATTGTAATAGCTAAGAACAAAAGCTCGAGATACAAACCGCAATCTGAGTAGAACCTATTTGCTATCATGTAATAATTTGTAACATACAATTTGTTATAAAAAACCGATAGAGCCCCATTCGCGAGTAATTAGTGGCAAACGGAAAAATGCCATATGGATTTACCTATACTATAATACCCTATAGATTACCCTATAATTAAAAGCCTTCAAAAAGGTTCTTTTCTAATGTTTATCCGAAAGAGAAACGTCGGATAAAGCCAGCGGTTGAAACCACTTCAAGAGTCGACATATTATCAAGTGCTGCTGGTTTTTATTGCAGTCCAACTTCTGAAATATGACCCAAGTTCCAAGTCTCCGAACGAGCTTTCAAATCCGCAGAGGCTAAAATATTTTTCAGATTTCCAACTAGCTTTTTGAATTGGGACTATTCACCTTGGCACCGTTTGTGAGCTCGCAGCGCGGTAGTGGTAATATACGGTCAGAATTCAGGAAAACGTGACTCGAGAACCGTAAAGGCAGAATTTTTAAATCGCTTTCGATATTTTAAGGACGCGCACTTTTGAAAGTTTTCAATTTATTATCATCGAATTCAACTAGGCACCATTTCCAAAGCTATGGTGAAAATTTGCATCATTTTAAAATTGAATCTATTAATTTATTTATTGTAACAAGTTTTAATAAACATACAGAACTTCATTTTTATTTTAAGTTTTGGTTTTATATATTCTGTAACATTATTATTAAAATCATAACAAACTACATATTATCGTGATTCGTTTTTTGGTTATTATGCTGTGTTGTGCTATCTTCTTTTTAACTAAATTTTCGCATAGCATTACGGTGTCCATCATCAGGACAGATATGTAAACGATTCGATTTAAGGAGGTAGCACAACACGGCATAATAACCCAAAAATAAATCACGATAATACTTACACACCGTGAAAAATCTCAAATCATACCTTATAAAAAACCGTTCATTCATAGAGAAGTTCTGCCGTGTAATTATTATTACGCGTGACAGCTGTTTCGCTCTTTGAAGACAGTCTAATGATGCCTTCAGAAGGCGAAACATTGGTCACGTCTAATAATAACTATACAGCAGAACTTGATTATAAATACACAGTTTTTTTTTTATAAATAATAATATCACTGAATATAAAAAGAAGAGCTTTAAGTTAAAATTAATCTCTTAAATTGCACTAAAACAAAAACATTTAAATTCAAAAAATATTATTTGAAATTTTAACGGCCAAAGGTATTGTCGAGATTTTTGGGGTATGCCATTTTGCGCTGCCTCCTTCTTTAGCCAACATTTCGGACAGCGTTACGGTGTCCATCGAAATTTACCCTGATGATGGATACTGTAAAGCTATCCAAAACTTTTACTAAAGAATGAGGTAGCGCAAGACGGCATAATACCCCAAAAACAAATCTCGATAACTCTCAGCAACATTTACATAAATAATAAGGAATTCTCCAAGTATTTAATCATGTTAATAATAAATTGCACTAATTTTAACGAATGCATCGATACAGACTTAAGACTGGTAAATCACTCAGATTTAGGTACTTAGTTACTTACTTAACATTGTAAAATTGTTCAATCATTTGACTGATATTAATCATAATATCACACCGATTTTTAAAACAATTTGCATTTTAATGAGCTGCCCGTAAACAAACATCCAGATAAAAATTATACAAAGTCCATTAATAATTTACAGGTGTTTAAGAGAGCACGACGGAGAATCCAAGCGGATGTTGAAGAAGAATTTATCTTTTAATTATGTAAATGAACATATAATAAGACGGATTAGCATTTCTGATTATTAACTTAAAGGAGCCTGAGCGGATGCGCTAACTTAGAGATTAATCGTCAAAGAGATGAGCGTAGTGGTTGAAAAACATCCTTAATTAAAGTTAATTCTTCCGAAAAGATAAGGCAGTCATCTTTTTTTAAATGTAAACACGACAACACGTCTGGAAACGTAAAAAATTCTACGACTATGTACATTTAAAAGTAGATTAATTTAAATTTATGGCGCTTACTACCATGGGCGTTCATGACGATTAAAATAATAAAATATTCTTTTTTTTAAATATTTTTTAATTTTTTGATATATTCCCTTTTATAATAACTTTTGAAGGTTTTTCCCATCAATGAAATGAAAAAAGCCAAATCAAAAAAACTAAAGGTCCCAAGATTTTTTGAAGTAAAACTTCTTTTTGCACGCTCGACTTAGGGGATAAGCTGGTGAATGCGTTACGAAAAAGTGTAATGCGAACGGTAATCGATGCGAACGGTGATCGAGGCGAACGGTGATCGAACGAGGCGTACATACTGCACAACTAAGGTAAGGCGTACATACTAACTCAAGGTCGTAGGTCACCCCAAGTTCGTGGTCACCCCAAGGTCCTAGGTCACCCCAAGGTCGTAGATCACCCCACGGAAGTAGATCACTCCAGGGTCAAAGGTCACCCCATGGTCATATGTCATCTCAATGTCATGTGTCACCCCATTGTCATATGTTCTTTTATAAGTTAGTGAAGTTTTACTTCAGTCGTGTGGTCTAAAGCACACTCGTTTTCTTCTTTTCATATTTTTGTTAAGATTTTTTAGTATTATCTTCTTTTTCAAATGATATAACAAAATACATTCATAATTTTTATTTTTAACTTTATGAGTAAAACCTCAAATTGTAACATTTAATTAAATGAAGACAATGTAAGCGAAAATCAATCGAAAATCTGGAAACAGAAAAATCAGAAAAAGATATTGGCACCTCTGGGACTCGAACCCAGGACCTCTCGCTTTCCGGGCGAACGCGCTAACCACTGCGCCAAGGTGTCGATATCAAATTCGGTCACTTTTAACTGTATCATACTTCGACTAAGATCCACCCACATTATCTTCATTTTCTTGACGCATATATTATTGGCTGCTATCTTTATGTATGATTGCAAGATTCAAACCCGAACTAAATGCTCTCTAGATAGTGTCTGGATAAATTTTAATCCATTTTATTTGATATGCGACATCTATTGACTTTTCTGCAAGTTCGCCCGGAAAGCGAGAGGTCCTGGGTTCGAGTCCCAGAGGTGCCAATATCTTTTTCTGATTTTTCTGTTTCCAGATTTTCGATTGAGTTTCGCTTACATTGTCTTCATTTAATTAAAAATACATTCATTTAGAGTGCCTATACACTGTACACAAATGTTGGGTTATGAATCAAATTGCTTCGCGCACAAACGTGCCTTTACCAGGCCAATATAACAACGAATTAATAAAATACAGTTACGACGATCTTTCGTTTCTTCCAAAGCAGCAATAATGTAATACATATATTTTTCAATGCATTTTGCACTACCTTGTATACGTGTGAAACATGGCGTCACTTTCGAATCAGCTCGATGTAACGACTCCGAATCTAATATAATAACGCATAAAGAATTAATTTTGGATACGGAAGGTACAGCAGCGCATCAACAATATTATAAGAACGAGGACAGTGTGGATTCGCCGGTCTGATGAGACACCGGGTCACTGGAGCCAGGATGCGGCTAATGGCGACCGACAAGACGGTGGTGAACTCTGCCTCCTATCACCAAAATATATAGGTATTGTATGATTTAATTCAAACCAAAAGGTAATCAAAAGGCCAATTATACAGAGCAGAATCGTTGTATTTATTTATATTTATATTAACATGTTATGAAAATCAATTTGTTTTACGTCCCATTATAATCTTTATAATGGGACGGGTGGGGGTACCGCCGCCCCTGGAGCCATTTAATGGATAACCAACACCCCTGCCATCGATCACCACAAGTGGTTTGCTAAGTTTGGTGATTTTCCTTAGTCTTGGCGGCGGATGCATCTGCCCACCTTCTGACCCGATCGGGAGAGACTGGTTGAGATTGAATTATACGTCTGTCACTCCTAGACACTCTTATTCACACTCCAGATTCATAACTACCCGTTATACCTTATTCCTTACCAGAACTTTATCACATTCCTTTCTCTAAAAAACCTTACACAGAGCATCCTCAAAGATGGCATAGGCCTCAAGGGAACTTGTTTTCCTCAGGGCCTCTTGTTTGGAGCTAATGTAAAAAAAAAATCATGAAAACGTCTCAATATGACAATATAATAATCACAAAGAGGAAATCTATACTTGGTTATTATTTTTGTTATGTATGTATCAACTCTCGACGTCAACATCAACTCCTTATTTCCCAAAGGTTAATATATAAATAATTATTTAAAGCTAAACCAAAAACTGAGCTACGCGAGAAACGAATCGTAGGCTTCCAAGACCACAACGCTATGGAAGCGTTCAAATATTAAACAACTTCATTCTTAAAAACTTTAGGAAATTTACCGTAAAATTTTTATTAACCGAGGTCAAAAGTGTTTAACTTTCCAGGAAAATATTACAATTTCAGGGCATAATTATAATAAATTTTGCACTTGCTCGAGTTTTATTATTGTGTGAGGTCTCCAGTCATATTTAAGTTACTTCAATGAAAATTAACTTTTAGTGGCTTTTAACCCGTCAGGTCTCAGGCCTATTTTGTCGGAAGATCAAAATAGGCCTGAGACCTCAATATTTCCGCTTTGCAATAAAATTCAAATAAATGGATTATTTCTGAATGCATCCGAAAACTAATAAAAACGGTTTAAGATTTTGAAATATAGAAATTTGGAATGAAAACATAAGAAAGTCTCAAAAACGGTTCACCTTACGTTCTTTCTAACTAAAATTATCGGTAACTAAAAAAAAATAAAAACACACATATATATTTCATTAGGTTAACGCAGTGTTTCTTAACCCTATTGAAAGAATCGCCTCCTTTGCCACAGTAACATTATCCAGCCCCCCTTCACCCTCCCCCCCCGAAACGAAAATTAAAAAGTACTCATTTTAGTAGAAAGTCCATTTACGCATGTATTTCCTACTACAAATAAAAAAAAAAGAATTAAACCATAGTTTATTTTTTTTGTTGAATGAGCTTATTTTTCTTTATTGACAAAATGCCCACTCGAATCTTTGCAGCGCCCCCTAAATTCGAAAAAAATTAAAAACACACCCTCACACCTCCAAAACGCACACAGGGGGGCGCTGGCACCGCCGTTTGGATTCACTAGGTTAACGTATTATAAACATTATCATCATCCCGCTTTTTAGTCGTTTCATATAAAATTAATAAATAAAAATTCCACAAAATAACATTTTTTTTCTAAATTTTCAAGTTTAGTATCATGTAGGACGTAGGTGAACATTTTAATTATTTTGCGTTTAACTTTTAGGTTTGAACATAATGCGTGGTATTTTCTCTTTCTAACATTTATATCATAATTCTAATCACGATACTAAGAGAGACAACGATTTCTAGGAACCTATGTATGTAAGTTGTTCCGAAAACCGAAAAAAATAGACTGATGGGGTTAGTGTATTAAGAAGGTTTATTAACTATAAAAGAAAATATACTTTACACTTTCCGTATGTGAAATGTAAATGACATACTTTGTTCTATTCGACTAAATGAGCAATAACAAAGATCATATATCTCTTCAAGTACTAACTACTCCACGTGAGCTAAGGGTAATACATGGTTATAAACATTAATGACTAAAAGGAGTAATTACTTGGAAAATAATACAAGAATAAAATAAAGCATTGTAGATTTTGGTCATAAAAAATAGTCTCAGTAATTGTGAGCTTAAACCAGCCCATTCTGCAGACAATTTTCTTTTCCCCCGCTACCTATCAGCCAACTTTTTAATCTTGTGTGACTTTAATGTTCGTAATAAACAATGGTAGAAGTTCTTGGGCTCAACAAGCTGGGAGATCAGAAGAGCACTTCAAATTTGTCCATGAGATGAGAAAATTCGGGTAATCACCAAAAATGATGCTGGGTGTTCATTGAGTAATACTAGAAGTTATACTTTCTTTGTACATTTTGATTGATAATGATTCACTGGACTATAGAGTGATATAGAAAAAAATGTAGGTAAAACACTCATGAACAGAGAAAGTATGCTGATATTTTTAGGCAACTTTTCTTAGACTGATATTTACTTTGGTTGTATAATAATATACACATTGTGAGGAGTAAATCTCTAAAGATCATCAAATCTTTCAGAACTTGTCAAGTCTTAACTCAGAACTTGTCTTTCTGAAGGACCAACAAATCTTTAGTGAAAAAACCGAGTTTGGATTACCGCTTCTCGATGGTAGTCAGAAAGAAAAACACGGCTTAAAATCAACTTCGCAGCACAAGGAAACGTCCGAAAACAAGATGGGGTACAAAAAAAGATCAAAGGAATATATGACAATATTAAACATAAGAAAACACAACCAGAGATAGAACGAGTAAACAGCAGAGACATTTTTCAGAATCACTATTTTATAAAAATAAATGTATGATGAACGAGTCACCGGAATTTTCTTGTATCGGTACATTCTATATTACAAACTTCAATCTTACTTGCACAAACTCTAATTTGCAAAAGTAAGCATGTACGTTAACCTTCCCTATACCAACCATCCAAAAGGTTTTATTTGAAAATATATCCCCTGGCAACCGGTTGTTTATGCGGCCGACGCGACGCACAGTTAACAATTCAAGGTATCTAGCTCGACTTTATTATAAAATTCTAGGTTTCTTTCTGGACTTTATTTTAATTTAATTGGGTACCTAAATGTCTAAACTTGTTAGAATTTAAAAAATATATAACATTTTAGCTGCTTGCGACCTATGGCCCCATCGCAAATACGCACTCGAAACGCGAAGAGTAATTTTATATCAGTCAAGTTTAGATCCCTCCGCGGATGGACGTAGTTCCACTATAACTATTGTGTTTTTTCTGAATCTTTATGATGAAATCTAAGAAATCAGGTGATTTTCACAACTATTTACTTGTGTTTTAGTGTAATAAAAAAATATTGAAGTAACGACTTTTAAAAACGAATTTTTCTTAAGGTTTTGAATTCATCAAGACTTTTAAAAATGTATCCGGCAAAATTTTACGTTTTCTGTGTTTAATGGATATTATTGTGTCACATCAAATTTAATTTTGTGATATTCAGGGTTTACTTTAACAACTTTTAATTTTTTCAGCGCCAAGGTGATTTTTATCTGTAGTAAATTTTTAAATTAAATTTCATAATGCCAGAACTTACCATTATATATAGAAACACTCTTCTGCTGAAATGCAATTTTCTTTAAAAATTTTGAGTCAATCCATCGATTACTTTCCGAGACCTTCGAACCCACGGAACCAAAATTTTAATATGTATAGATTGCTGCAGGTATTAAAAACGACTGCATCAGGTCGAATCGCACAACATATTTTTAAAAATTTTTTTTTCATATAATGATAATTTATATTGTCCCAAAAATAAATTAAAATCATAAAGTCGAACTAGATACTCAAAATTACCAACTGTGCGACGCACAGCCACATTCTGCGCTAGACCAGGCGGTAGAGAACACACGTCTCGAAACAAACTATTTCTTATGATTTGTACATAGACGAGCCCCCTGGGGTATACGATCCCCCTGTTCGGTATAAGCGGAATTTTAGTATGGTTAGTATGGGGAAGGTTAAGAAGGCAAAACAGTAAGGTTAACAATAGGGCAAACGGTTTCACGAACGGTAATCTGCGCAAACTGAATTCGCACTAATTTGCGTGTATGTTAAGCCTTTCAAAACTATATAATGCGCAAATCGTTTTGCACGCACTTCAAATGATTGCGACCTTTGCACAAACTGTTTGCGCATGCAAAACGCCGACTCCTGAACACCGCACACAGTACCTATCGTATTTTTGCGTAAAATTTTGCACAAACTGAAGACGATCCTTAAGTCACCCGAATTGGTGAATTAACTCTTCTAGCTCGAGAATATAGTAGCCAAGGAATTCCTGGTGAGGCGCTACCTATTTAAAAATATATTATGTGCCCGCAAAGGTTATAATCTGACACAGAAATAGATTAGGTTTCGTTTTTTATACGGCAAACAATCTTGTACACTACATTTAATATCAATCAAAACTTCGTCGTGAAAGAAAAAGCTGGCCGAATTTTATCTACGGACTCTAAGCAATAAATCATACCTACTTAAATTATAAACTTTCACAAAATTTCGCGAGCAATGCCAATCTGAAAAACCGAATAAAAGATTTGTGGTCCGTGAAAAACTTCAGCCAAATAATATTATGGACGGAGAGAGAATGTAGACAGAAATGCCCGAGAAGTTAGTAATTTATATTTGAATTCAATTCATTCCCACTGGCTGTTTGGCGAGCCATGTGTTAGGAAATCCGATGATCACAAGTTTAATAATTTCTAAGTTTGAAAACAAAGGAACTATTATATTTGAAGACCAATTCGGCCGAGTATTTGGTACCCTCGTTCGAGGCGTTCGAACGTTATCAATAGGAAATTGAAATTGAAGCAATCACATACACATTAACTTCTAATTGATTAGGAGTTCGGAAATTCGGGTTGAAACTTGAGTAGCACGAAGAATAATTTATATTTCTATCGCTCCAACCATTCTTGAAACTCGAATAAGTAGAGTCGAGTATTGAAAGGACAAGTGAATTATTTAATTTGAATGGCAATTGACGCGGAACAAAGGAATGGATAAATAATAAGGGAAGGTACTGGACGAAAATAATTGATTTCAGATTGCGAAAAAGATTATGTTAAACTCCTCCGCCTAGGAAAATCAATCGCTGTTAGAATTTAACAACACTGTAACAAATATGTATATATATATTTTTTTAAATATATTTTTTTATATTTGTACACAAAATAATTTCCCTCGGGGCCTGCATCATCTTTGAGGTGTTGAATGAAGGGTATTTTTTTGGGAAGGAGGAAGTGAACCTGGGTCTTGAAGAAACCGTGTTGTTGGAGAGAGGAAACACAGAAACCGGCAAATCGTTCCACAGTCGAGCTGTTGAACTCAAGAATGAGTCGTAGAAATGACCCATTCTCATGTGACAAATGTCAACTGTGTACAAATGTTTTGAGCACGTTCGGCGTTTTTTTTTTACTGACGCTAGTTCCTCGAAGCATCTTCCATTGAAATACCGGTACAAAAATAATATCATTCCTACACGACCGACCCCTGGGCTCTAAATATTGCAAACTGAATCTATCAAACGGATCACCCGTTTCCTAGATAGTACCTACTTTTGCGAAGGTGTTTACCATTATTTTTTATGAATTGAATATGAGAAAATATAAGGGGTTTTTAAGGATATTTATTTAATAAATATGTGTAAAGGGTAAGTGAATTAATAACCTACGGCGTGTTGGCAGAAGAACGGGGAAAATATACTTAAATTTTTTTCCAGGTGTATGTATACTTTACGCTTTATTCAGTATAATGTCTGTGAAATTCAAACCGGTTCGTTCGGCAAGAATAATAGATAACGATGGGCATGACCGAGTTAAAATAAATTTGATATTACTTCATGAAAAGTTAATTCATTCAAATAAAATATTAATTCACTTAAAACTCATTGTATAACTGAAGAACCAAAATGTTAGATCATTCGAATTAGTCAGCAATCGAAATGTTAGGATTAGTAAACATTTTTTAAATTCAATTGTTTGATTGTTTAAATGAAATTTTAATTATATTTAATGAATTTTAATTTTTTTAGACATGAATTTTGAGATAAGCCCGTGGCACAACCTGACATGGGTTATAGTGGAACGAAATGTCCACTATATGCGTAATATATTTGTGAGGTCTCGATTGGTTATGTTTACCGAAATCAAAACAGCAAAGGTTATCTCATATGGGTACTTACGGCAGATTGATGTTCTTTGCTAGATTTGATTCCCTTCTGATTGATGAAGACCCACAGATATACAGATACAGTTATTTGATACTTCTTCTTGTACGGCGTTATTTTGGTTTTGGTCGATTTTCCAAGTTACAAAAAGATATGTTGTTGACGAACGTTAAAAGACATCTGAACAGAAAAAACACTTTTTTGTTCCTTAGCAATGGCTGTTATCGGGCAATCACAGGCCACTTGCAAGTACCCAATATGCGAATTCTAATAAGGTCGAATTCTGGCCTTTTCCAGATGACACGGAACAAACCCATCGAGATCTAACATTATGAAACATGAATTGAAATGATTTGAAAACAATAAGTTGATTGCGTGTCTTCTTTGAACCTCTAGAAAAAGTCACTTCGATAGGTACGACAACAAATGGTCAAATAGACACACCGCAACCGTCATCGTAAATCGTGACCATAAAAATGATATTGGCTGGTCTCAAGGAATATTTACAAATATTATGTTTATTAAATCAAAATATATACCGGACATTTCGATTTAAATAAAATAAAAATAGGTATATTTTATAACGAGAATAATGTAAATTTTAACTGCTATTACAGAATAAAGAACAAATATTACTTTACATTTTCATATGAAGCAGACCCAATTTTATGCTTTTTTTTTATACCGAGAATAATATATTATGTTAAGCGGTTCGTACAAAACGTAAAACACATTACTTTATTATTTTATAATTTTCATGAAAAACAGTCCTTAATTTGTGGTAAAATCCAATTCAACAGTATTATTTCAGGGCAAACAAAAGCAGCAATACGAATACTCAACAAAGACTGAGTATTTATAATGCGTATCTACTTTTTGACGACAATTTTAACTGGCGTTTTATTTATTTAATTGGTTATACTTATAAGTATTTCTTCTAACGAAATATAATTTAATATTTCGATTAATGAGCAGAAACAAATTGAAAAATTTTTATTGAATAAATAAAACCATTGAACACTTCCAATGAATTTGTTTCTAGTTTCTATACAACAAAGAAAATTTAATTTGTAAATACCTGTAACCAACGTATAATAAAAACAAAAGTGTTCTCACCAATATATTTAATAGTGACCTAACGAAGGTTCGGTTTCGGTTTCGGTTTCGGCATGTTTCGGCATCAGTTTCGGTTTCGGCAGCTTCGAAACTCGTGAATTATCACGCGTCGTTCGGCTGATTTCGGGTGAGTTTGTGGCTCGTGTGTCACCCGCCATTGTCAGTTGATAAATTTTTTTCAAAGTAGTAGATAACATGTTTGTTATTTTTTTGTTTTATAGAAGTAATATAAAAAAAAATATATTTTATTTTTTCACATGCTTTAATTATTGTTTTTTTTATTTCGTTTAATGTAATAAGAATGTTGTGATCGTAAATGCAATTAAAATAAATTGAAATCTTCATTTATAATGTAAAAATTAATTATTATTATTTTTTTGTTCCAAGAAGCAGTTACTTAATATGTTTTGTTAATTTTTGTTTGTTTTATAGAAGTAATGTAAAAATAGTAGTAATATATTTTTTCATATACTTCAAATATGGTTTTTTTTTTAACTTCAAAAAATTAGCCAAATTCCGGTAAACAATAGATTTTTAACATGTCTAAAATAGTTCCGGTTTCGGTTTCGGCCGAAACTGAGATAGATACCGAAGATTCGGTTTCGGTCGGACACTAATATTTAACAACTAAGTACTAAAATGAACCTTTTAGTACTTGAAAACCATATAAAAGGGTGCCTAGAATATGTAAGACAGTGGTACATAAATTTTGAAATGTTGCAATATAAAAAAAGGAGAAGGGAAATTATAAGAGCGGAAATAACTAGCCAAACAAACTAAGTAAAATAATACACTTATATTATTTTATTTTCAGTTTTTAACCTAGATTTAAATCAACAATGAAAGAGTCTTACACAAACATGACGATGATGATAATGTTGTATTCCAGGATGTGGGAAGGATTCCTAGTTGATTTTTAAGCTTTTAATATCGAAAATAAATATCTAATTTTTAATATTTAACATTTCCTTTTATTTCAATGCAGTCATTATCACCAGACTATAATCAGTTAAAATTACACATAAAATGTTTGCTATAACAAAGGGTTTAATCATAATTATTTTTGGGATGCTGAGGGACCCCGCACGATACCTCGCGTTAAAAAAAAACGCGACGGGCGGAGGGTTAATTAAAAAACAAGTACATATAATAGAAAAAGAAGAAAAAAAACAGAGTGTGCAATTCACACGCGGTAGAAGTGGAACCTTTAGAAAAGTTAAGTATACAAGAGTGGGGAGGGTATGAAGTACCGAAAAAAGAGGAGACCGATAGGCTACGAAGCACCGCACAAAGATGAGACCGGTTATACCATCCCATTCTCTTGAAGGCTAATTCCAATAGATGTATGTGTTAATGTGTTTATCTCTTTTTAGTATCGCTATTTTCCTTTTCATCGAGTTCAAATCAAAACGTTGCTAAAGAAGTTTTCACTCCAAAAATAAAATAAATAATCAATTATTATGTAGGACGTGGTCTTAAGTGAGCTCGGGCCCAGCACTCACTCGGGAGTGGCGCTTGGTGCTGGAAGACTGCAGTCACCACCGTGTTGTTGGCGACCATAAGGTTATTATATTCACACTAAAACTTTGTTCGGGATATTTAGAGAATTCTGAGAACGTTCAAAGTCGTAATAATAAAAAAAGTATTTAATTATTTTATTAAACAAGCTATTCTATTATCACGGAGACGTTGATACAACATTGAACATTCACATATCTAAAAAATGAGAACTTAAATACAAAATACTCACATACACGCTTACCGGTAGCCGACAATTAACGCTGGGTGGAAATAGGAGAAAAATTACGCGAGCTGAACCACGAAAACGGGAAAGGAACGAGAAACCGCAAGCGATGTTTGTACTATTTATACGCAGCCTTAGAATACCTTAGCTACTCGTAAGAGCCAATTACCGCGGCAAAACACATACCTAAGCTAACTACCAGATTCTTCATCTAATGAGAAGGTATGGAAAGTCATACAACAGAATGAAAAGTAGTACAAACTATTTTTCAACGACTTCGAAAAGGAGGAGGTCATCAATTCGACGGTTTTTTTTAAATGTTTGTTACCTCAGAACTTTCGATTGGGTGAACCGATATTGATGATTCTTTTATTATTAGAAAGCTGGTGCTTCCCGTGTGGTCCCATTTTAATTTGGTCCAGTTCTGACATTGGGATTTATGAGAAAATCATATATGTCTTAAATTTGCAATAAGTATGTGCGCGACAAATGGACGAATAACTCAATATTACGCCAACAGATTTCAATGATTCTTTTTTTGAAGTAAAACTTCTTTACGCACGCTCGTCACTAAAAATCAAAAAATAAACAAAAATTTTAATAAAACAAAAAACGACTTAAAAAAATGCACTAAAAAGTAAAAAAATAATTTCGTACGATTGTTATTTTTGGATTCGGTGTCAGCCAAGATCTCCACATCTCAACTATAACTACCTATGTATGTAGTTACCTTGGCTGACACCGACTCCAAAAATAACAATCGTACGAAATTATTTTTTTACTTTTTAGTGCATTTTTTTAAAGTCGTTTTTTGTTTTGTTAAAAATTTTGTTTATTTAATTAAGGATTTTCAAAAAAGTTATTTACACATACTAACTTAAGTCCCCGGCGTTGATCGCGCTTTATGCGGAATTTTTAGACATCAGGTGAAGGTAGATTTTCTTCTTATTTTGAACGTCAAGTGTTTTTTTTAAATTTCATTAAGAAGTATCAACATCCTGCATGGGGTGGGAAAAGGGATAAGGTAATTAAATCTCATGTAGACAGTGACTTATCTCTTATTTTGAAGGTCAAGTGTGCAAAATTTCACGGAATAAAACTTTATATTTGTAAATCAAAGCCATGCCGCCCGCCCGTTCGCCACAGACACTTTTATTTTTATAAATCGATAAATAAATTTAGGTTATTTGAGAGTAATCTGACAATATTTAAATTCGCCTTACTTTTAACTCATTTTTTAAGCCAGCTCCAGACAGTAGGCCCTGAAGAAAAAAATCCTTCAGGGCCTATGTTATCTTTGGAGGTGCTGTGTGGAGGGTGTTTTAATGGAAAGGAAGGAGCGAAAATTCTGGGAAGGAAAAGGGTATGAGGGGTGGGTACGAATCTGGGGATCAATGAGTCTAGAAGTGACGGATGAATGAATACATTTCTCCCACTGCTGTGCAAGGCGAGTCGTAAGATAGATCTCCCTCAACCAATCTCGCCAGATCCAGCACGCCAAGCGGTCGGTGTGCAAACGCATTGGCAGCTAAGACCTAGACAAACTCTATGAACCCGGGCACCCCTGCCAAGTCGTCAGACCTAGCGAACCATTTAGGGGCTTATAACAGGGTCGTTGGTAATCCAAAAAATGTGGTACCCAAACCCGCCTCCCAAATTATACTTACATAGAAACAGACGACATTATTGCTTATATAATGACTGAGGACTGCTTGCATATGAATAAACTCGCTGTGTCTGGTTGCGAACGCAACGGTTTGAACAAACCTGTGTAAAGATGTCAAATAAATTACGCATAATGGTTCACAAATAAAAGAAAACATTATTTTAATATTTAAGGTTGACTTATTTACAAGAAAGAAAAACAAACAAAGTTTAAATAAAGCTAAAGACAGAGGAGTCAAACGGATGACAAGAACGTGAGAATGAACCTCGGCTCCGTGTTGCCTACACCCTACGCCCTACATGGCACTCGTGCAGTACCTACCGCTTTTCGAGAGAGCATAGTTAGTGTGTTACTAATGGTCCTGTGAGTTGGATGTAAGGGATTGTACTTCCAACTAAGTGTCTGAGTTCCTGGCACACCCGTATCAACATAACAAAATTGCACTAGCACTGGGATTTGAAATCAACTTCTACGAGTATGCCTGTTACTACCAACTCATTCAATGCCACGATGGTATCGCTTAGCAAAGAATTCAACAACCTCCTAATTCGTAACAGTTCAGAAAATGGTACTTGTGTGACAGGCAGATACATAAATCTTTGATCGATGCGAAGAACTTCTGAAATAAGTAATCGCAAATGAGTCAATTTAAATAATAAATTTTCAATATTAGTTAGAATTTCCAATTTATTCCGACACATTTGAAAAGGAGTCTACAAAATGGTACAACCTGCGAAAGGACCAATCATAAATTTACCAATTCAGCCAATTTATTTTATATCACTTATGTGATATATTGATATTTGATTTGGTCAATATCAGATTGAATATATGTAGAGGGTTTTATCGACCGACCATGCTGAATCTCCTGGTAAGTACCAGTGGCGGCCAGTTCTAAGGTGCGGAGGAGCGCCGCACTCCCAAAATATATCTATTAATTTAAATCTAATCTAATTAATTAATTTAAATCTAAAAATTTCCGAGCGCCAAAAAACATATTTATTTCCGACACGCCTCATCACAGTTCACAATATACACTCGGTTATAATGCATGCGTAATATAGGTGCCTACTGGACTGCACGCGTAACAAAGCAGATCGTTGTGTGCCTATATTCAGAGTGGTGGTTCATTTTGCAAAGCGATCACAGGAGTTTTTCTATAATTCTATAATGAGTCAAAATCGTAGGTAGGTTGAATGCTTTGCAAATTTTAAGAAATCGCGGGTGACGATCCAAAAATTTCCACCACATCAAAAGGAATGGTTCGTTCTGTAGCATGTTAAAGGGGGACACGCTTGTGTCATATTATTATCCATATCGTGTCTTTATTTTAATATCTACTCTTTTTCATGTTATGTTTCACTCAGCATCGACCAACGACAGCATAACAACAAACATTGCGGACATTATTTGTTATGAGTTATGACAGTAGGGATTGGTATATTTATGTGACAGTATATATTTCATTGGAGTTACGGAGCGTCAGGAAGACTTTCGGATGTGTGATAAACTGAACATTTTTTTGACTCGATTTTCGTGCCAATAAGTATCTACATACAATTTTCTGGATAGGAGTCAACTGTTATTGAATTAGAATTTACAATCGCGGCGACTTTACAAATGGTGATGGATCAATATTTATTTTGCTAGAACTCTTTTAAAATAATGGAATATGGAATGCTTTTTCAGTGAGTTGTTCCTCACAATCCTTATGACATCTGTTTAGATTGAACGATGTTGTTAAACTTTAAAAGAATTTAATCTATCTTAATAAATATAATTAATTTAGACTCAATGTGTTGCATGCACCCAGGGATAATGGAGGAACGACCTAATTTACAAATAGGTAGGATTTTTTCACAATTGAATTTATTTTAATTAGAGTAGGTAGGACCAAGATTTATGGGATATCTCTATGGTATGTGTGGGATTGCACTCACCTTCCTACATCTTTAAATAAAGACCATTATTATTATTATTATTTTAGCGCACCACCTATTTTTATGAACGCCAGCCGCCACTGGTAAGTACCACGGATAGGTATTAATCTACTATTGTAGGAGCGATCAAACTTATCATTCAACGCCAGAATCACCCACGGAATCAATTGGAAACTACCATATTAGGCCAGTGCAATTAGCGATCCGCGATCGTAATTATTCCGTTAGTCTCAATTTTTTTATATGTTTTATACACTCATCCCGTGATATAAAATCTGAGTTTTCGACCTTGGGTCACTTGAGCTTTTGTCGCCATTTTGAAAAAACCAGACGATATATAGAACAGAGGTTATAAAGTGAGCAAAGCTACGTATAAAACAACAATATACAGCAACCTCAACCATTCTAGACTTAAAGTTTTAATACTGCTTTCACCATTTCGACGATAGTAGTTGTCCGTAACTCTTCAGGCCTCTTCATATTGACCGTAGACGCTGTCAGAAGGTCGGAGAAATCGTGTGCATGTATTTCCGCTGCGCAATAAAATCTAAATAGATGTAATATTTCTCGACGTATCCGAAAACTAAAAACTGTTTAGTTTTCGTATAGGCTGACAAATTTTATCATTAGTAACACAAATGTAATAATAATATATCTTTGAACAAAGTTTGCAAGATTTATAACTAAAAAAAAAATAAACGTACATATTCATTGTTAATATTTACAATGGTTTATATAAGTAAAAAGATTAACAACATAAAATAATATAAATTTGAACAGTAGGTTGAAGAATAGAAAATAGTTATAAATTTAGGTTTTTCGCAATCCGCCTTACTAGGCTAGCTTGTATTGGCTTGTATTGAGGCAGTAATTTTTAAGTCAATTTAAATTATTTATTAACATACCTATACTTGTATTAAAATATAATCATACAATAGATTTGTTGCATTAACAATAATTTAATTAATTTAATTAACAATGTATTATTAAACTTTAAAAAATTTGAATAAAAATTGAAATGGCTTGCAAAATTAAAATTTCTGATTATAGATTTTAATGTAAAGCGTGGTATTTTCTATTAATAACACTGTTTAGAACATATTTCTCACTTTCACCATATGAACTGTTCTCAAAAGCGAACAAATTACTGTTTGTTCGCAAAACCAATCAAAGCAGCCTGAGTTGTTAAGATCAGTTTACTACTAGTACACTTGATTTTTTTTAACCTCGCAAAGAAAAGAAGAATAATCCGTGAGGTTTCTTCTTGTATTTCGGAACGTAGTAAAGTTCGCTAAAAACAGTTAATCCTAACCTTCGAGTTTGCTTAATTTCTTAGTACTGCTTTGCATTTTTTTGATTTCAGAACTTGTGATAAGTAAATTAACCTCTTCAAAAAAGTTTTTTGTGATGCATTAGATCTAGTCTCTAGTTGGTAGATCTAAACACACTCTTCCACCAATATGACGAGTGTGATACGCTCGAGATGAAATTGATATTCTTACACGGTTTGAATAAAATTACAGACAGATCAAAAGCAAGCACTGACGCCATTTTGAATAAGTCGTTACGAATCAAAAGATACTGCTCAATTTTCCCTCTGGCGAAATAAAGCTCAAAGACCACGAGGAAATAATTTAGGAATGAATGTAACGAATCAACATTTTGTATTGTTCTTGGAATCAAGCGAATAAAATTGTACCTGCATATGTGTATTGGAACGAACACATTTTTATTATAATTTACATAGTAGGTACCTATAATATAATAGAACACAGTTATATTGGTGTAATTTTCTTTATTTGCCTTTGTAACATTTACCAAAACGTTAAGACTTTTGAAGCAGTTCCAACAAACCAAAAACAAAATAAAAAGTTATACGCTATTAATTATGAATAATGTTTTTTGTTTGTCCTTATGCGTTCCTAAACTGGAAAACCTATTGCGATGAATCTTTGGTGATTTGTTGGACGCGTGCCCACGAAGGTTTCATTCATCCGATTGCGATGAAACTTTGGTTATTTGTTGTGAGCACGCTCGCGAAAGTTTTTGTGTATACTGGTGAGCGTTACTTCTAATTTCCATAAAAAAATTAGAATAGGTGGGGTGCGAGTTTGTGTCAATATATATATTTCATATAGTTCAGCATCAGGGAATGCAGGGAAGGTGGAAGGGGAAAATCGGGGAGGAGTGGGGGGTTCGCAGGATGGGGGACGCAAAAGGGTGGAAGACAGGGAGGTGGAAGGGGATCGCGGGAGTAATATGGGTTGCGGGGGAGAACGGGGATGGGAACGGAGACGCATGGGAAAGGACACGAAGGGAGAACTATTTTCTTTCTTTACGGGGCATTGCAACGCATGCCGGGTACTCACTAGTATTAAAAAAATATATTAAAGAGGCATTCTTATTTCAGTAAAAATCGCTTAATAATAACCACAAATATCACAGTAAAGGATCAGTATAGGGGCTTTCCCTTAACCAATCGGATCGGACCTATAAAATGAATCCATCCCTCCCACTGCGGTACAAGGTGATGTTCCGAGAGATTCCTGCTGGAGAGTTCAATAGGTCTCCCTTAAACTGTCTCTTCCGATCCAGCCTGACACGCAGTTTGTGGGTAGAAGCATCCGTCGCCAAAACCCGGACAAACCTTACCCTAATAATTATTTTATTTAAAAATAAAGTTACTTTACACATAATCAACGAAATAAATGTGAAAAAAACGGAAGACTTTTTCTGTTTCAACGAATTGCACTGCACTGAAAACCCATCGTCAGAAAATCAATATTTGCGGAAGCTAAAGTTTGCCGTAGAAACACCATCCGTTTAAAGTAATGAATCACACGTATGGCAGTACTAGGGGGCACGAAACAAACAACTTAATTGGAAAGAAACTAAATCTCGTGAAACTTAAACACAAATTAAAACTTTCAAAAAGCTCTTAAAAATTTGAGAATTTTAAAAACTTTGTGTGACAGTTTTTACTAATTAGTGTAACAAAGGGAATGAATTAAAAATTTTATGATAAATGGGTTCACCGTTCTTCTAAGGCGTGTAACTTGAATATTGTTGAATATTTACTTAATAAACTGACAGCTTTGAAATTCAAATTCGAAAAAGTCTTTTGGGCTGTGGCGGTTTTCGCCATAAAATTATATTTGGGCAAAGTTTAATTTGAATACTAACAAAAAAAAATTAACATAACCGCCGAACGATGGGGCAGATTATTCAGTGTCCAGACTTTGGGTTACATTTTTATTAAAAAAATTCGGATTTGACATCGGAGACAAGAAACTTACGAAATCTGTTTTATTTATCTAAATACGTATCCTGTTTACAATTAATTTGCAATCCGTGAGAAACTTTCTGTTACTTTTTAATCTCTTGACATTTTTCCTAATTCTGATGGATGACTGACTACGGCGGAAATATAGTCAATACATTCCAAAACCTTGGACAGAAAGTGACTTTACAGTAAACGAGACTTTGTTCAAAGCATCAACATCATTGTGAAATTATTTTTATTTGTGCCCAGAAGCAACGATAATTTACGGATATCTCGGAAAAGGTGCATTCAAAATCAAATAATTACAATAAAATTCAGTTCAATAATCTTAAATATAGTATTTTATCAATAGTAAAATAAATTAGGATTAAAAAAGTGATCCTGATTATAAATGCTGTAATAAAAATAAAATAATATCACATAATGGGGTATCTCCGCAAACGAGGGATTCTGTTGAAAATATACGGAATATTTAAATATCATTTTTCTCATTTTAATCATCCTACTAAGAATGTTTGTTTTTTATGTTTTCATTCAATATTATTGATTTTAAAAACGATCTAATACTAACAATATCAAAACGGCGCGGCCCGTGGTTGACTTCGCTCAGCTGGGCCAGCATAAATAAAGACTGTCAGTGAGCGACCACGCTCATGACGTCACACGATAGCCCAGCCCCAAAATATCGTTTTAGAGGTAATTCAAAAATGAGAAACTTTGGCTCGCTGTAGAAAATTTACTCGTTAACATAGAAATAAAATAAAAATGCTATAATCATCGTAATTTTGTGCTTAATTTTTAAGCAATAAAAAAACGTGGAAATTTCCCATTATGGACACGCAACCATAAGTAAAACCCGATAAATTATAAAAAAAATAGAAATCAAGGAATTTTATCAAATATATTGTTACCACTTTTTTTATCTACTATTATAATTACGAGCGATCTGTGGCTGTTTGGCAATGCGTTTGGGCCCCGTCCAGACGTCTTAATTTTAATTCCTTGGCTGGCTAAGACCTCCGTCACGATACAAACAGTATTTCCCCTTTAATGTGAAGGTAGTAGGAGATTTTCAAAAATTGTCAGGTTATTCGTAAACCAGGAATCTTTCTATTAAAATAATTTAAAAAAAAAAAAACATTATAGGTTGACATTGTGCACGCGCCATACTCTAGTCCTTGTTATTTCATGCGAAATAAATTTGTTGATAGTTATGAGATTTATGGATTTTGTAGCAAAAATAATTACTTTCCACTCTCCGAAGATGTTATAGTAAAGTGAATGTAGAAAAAATAATTAATTTCGAACAAAATTATATAATAAATTTGTACAGTATTTCTTCGCGCATTCGATTGATTCTACCCTAGGCGTGGAGAGCAAAACCAGGTTTAAAAAAAGCATTAATCCCGTTCACCAGAATCCACATGGGATAGAAAAATATGTCTGCTAGTGCTAGGCCCTATCGCCCGAGATAGGACGACATAAATGCACTTAGAAAATGAAAAAAGGTTTTAAATTTAAAATATGGCGTAATTTGAGAAATGGTGATGTACCTACTTATTTTTCGAAATAAGCTGGATCAGATTATGAAACGGATATCTACCCCTATCAGTATTTTTATTTTATAATTTTTATGTATCCTTTTTTAACCTATGCTTTTTACCGATGACATACCCGTAAGTCATAGGTAGAAAGCTATTGACTTAACGTTTGCCTGGTTTTAATCCGCCTTTCCGCACAAAATCGTAGTTCCCGCGAAAAGTCTCACGTTCTTGCAGTTATTGCAATCTTTAATATATCCAATGTGATGGTTCGGAAAATAGCATTTCTTGATTTAAAGAAAACTTACAAAAACTGTTTATTCGTTTATCTTAGCCATCAAGAAAACACAATTCTTCATTCAACTGGAAAAAGCACAAGTACTAAGTTTAAAACAAAAATAGAAATCAAAATATAGTGTAGATTTAAAAGAAGGTAATGAATATAAACTTCTAAGCTTTTACCAAACCGACACTGCATGATGATTTTTTATTTAAATTTATCGATCTTGAAAAAGGTTTGACTTGTGACACGGTTTGACTGTAGGAATAAATAATTTACATCTAAATTAAGATCCCCACCGATCAAAATAAACCATACTAAAAAACACAAAAAAAATTTAATAACACTTATTGACAAAACTATATGCATTCCTTTTCAATATAATATGTTCAAGCATTCCCCAGCCAATATTTTACCCAATTGCCTGTCCCATTCTGAGAGTGTTGGAATACATTTCTACATTGCTGACCATTGCAGAAAGTGGTCAAAGTCAAGCTGCTATGAAAGCTTGTGCATTTATCAACTGTATGATCCCTCAGTGTCGTAATATCGATTCTAGCCAAAACGTACAACGTAACAAATAAGAGAAGTCAGATTCCTTCCCAATTTCACTGTTAACTCAGTCTATTACAGTCTAACTTATGTATTAAAATATAAATTAATTCGCAGACACATATTGAGACTACAAAACATTTAAAGTATTATCTACTTTAATGATAAAACAGAGTTAGTCGTAAAAAAAAAGAGTTCGAATCGATTAAAAGGTAACGAAAATTTTGATGGAACTAAAATATTCATAAAACTTAACAGTTGTACAGCAAAAAGGATACTTCTATAGAACAGTGTGTTTGTTATGTTTTCACAAGTCTAGAGGGACAAAGGTGTTTGTGTTCTTCGCTAATCTGGATTACAGTTCTGAATAAGTTATTACAGATTGCCATACAGGTCGTTTGATAATAATTTAGATAAAAGCTTTTCGGGTACCGCACCCAGAGGACGTTCTCATCTTATAATATAGTAATACAACTGCGGACCAAGTAAATAAACTAGTAAAACTGTGGCAAAATAAGCCATGTAGATACCGTGACAAACAAAATTTCTGGTTACAAAAGTTCAGCTCTTTTTGATAAGCACGAGTATTATACTGCTAGATCCTGAGGAATTGAGGATATCGACTCGAAAAGTTAATCTGAGTCTTAAAGGCACCAATACAACATGATTATGGTCTACTAATCAATTCCAAAAAAACAAAACTGATGCATATAAGATCACCACATGCCAAGTACAGCGAGACACCTGTAATCATATCTTACTCTTTCGATTGCATTCACAACAACATCACACAGCCCTGTTCATGTACAAGTATCGTTAACGACTATGTGTATCTAGGAGTTACAGTAGATTGTAACATGAATTGGAATGTACACATTTCCAAACTTTGTAAGCGCCTCCGATCTATTGTAGGTAGACTTTATAAGATAAAATGCTTTGTGCCTATATTTCTATGAAATTGATTTATTTGTCTCTTGCAGAATCAACAGTGAGATATGGGATAACTTCATGGGGTCAATCATGTAAAAGCAACATAAAACATGTACAAATGATTCAAAACGCCATGTTAAAGTTGCTAGTAAATAAAAACCATTTTTAACCAAAGGCGAGACATTAGTATCGTATATAAATCAATCAATGTGTTACCTGTGCGTGCTATTATGTGGCAAAAAATTGTATTGCAGCATATATCCGGCAGTCCATATAAAACATTGGTGGATCATGCACACAATACGCGTCTCATACAAAATAAAGGAATGAAAGTACCTGTGTTTCAAAATAAATATGGTCAAAGAACCCTTGAATATATTATACCATTAATATTTAACAAATTGCCATACGAATTTAAAGAAAATTGCTCTACAACAAAATTCCCACTGATGTTAAAATCATGGCTCCTAGGGAGTAATCTAATGTATTGAAATAAATATATGTAGGTATTGTAATAAATGTATATATATTTTTCTTTTAAATATTAAAAAAAAAAATTTGCTCTTACCACGCATTAAATTTCAAGTATGTGATTAATGTATTGCTGTTTTTCAACTTGTTCATGATATTTATTAAAAAATTATACATATAAATAAATATTTTTCCCATTCTGCATCACAATGTTGGTAGGTATGTTATATGTGTATTTGTCTATGTTGTTGGTACGCTAACGCGTTTATGATTATTTTATTTGTAGTTGTAACTAATCTGCGGAACTAATCTCCTGCTGACAAGCTACTTGCAGTAGCTTAGCGGGTAAGAAATTCCAATTGTATGCAATTCTTTATACAATAATTAAAAAAAAAAAAATGTTGCAGAAGGTAAGAAAGTCGTTCCACCTTAAAGCTATTAAGCACAAGAACGAGTTGATAAAACCACTCATTCTCATATAAAGCGTCAACAGTAGGTATACGAATGTGGGGCACGCATTTGACATGGCTTCCGATTATATGCTGATGCTAAAGACGAAGCTATTAGTGAAATCATAATTATTGATTAATATTTACTACGAATCAATTAACATTAAGGTTATAAAAAATATGCTTTTATTAAATTGAATCTTTTCCTATCGTGTCATTTGAGAAGAATTAAAAAAATGTTAATTACTTCGTAAAAAATATAAGCGAACCTATAAATAATGTATTTTAATATTTGAAAAAAATACGAACGCATAAAAGAAACAACTTTAAAAAATACTTGTTTTATGGCTAAGATGTGATAGTTCCCTCGATTATTTTTTCTTACAAAATTATTCACATATTAATGTGGTGACATAAGACTCATTAAATGGACAAAATACTTTCCTACATATCGTGTGTGCTGAAAAAATGCAAAATGTGACAAGAAATACGTACGTGGTTAGGTAATTTCATATCCATATCGACGTTTTGCCCGGTTTAACGCATGGATTTTTAATTAAATGAAAACAAATCACTTTGTAAAACACCACTTATTTAATCAAAATTTTCTACATGTTTCAAAATCAAAGGTTTCTTCGTCAGGATAAAACTAAAATCGATAAAAATAACAAAAGACAAACAAGTATAGACAAATTAGTATAGAATCATAGGCAAAACATATTATAGGGATTGGTGATTAATTATATTACATAAAGTATCACTAAAAACGAACAAACTTTTTAAATTCATTACTTAAGATCTTAAGGTGTCTATGCTCTAGGACGCTAGGGGCTTAACGTTTTAATTATATTAATATGTAGATACTCAAAGAGATTGGAATATTATATTGGGGAAGTACCGCAGTCATTGTGGCGAGGCTTCCGTTCGGAGGTGGAAGGAAAGGGTTCATGACTTGGCTATTCTGTACTCAAATTATCCACGATAAAAGGAAAATTACCTCGATCAAATAGAAGACCTAAACAGTCAACTTTATGTAACATACTCCTTCCTACGAAATACCAGTTCACTTATCACACAGATTAATATACAGCATTCAAGAATATATGCGAAAGCTTTTTGAATCTTTTACATTTTTCGAATCACGCCAAATCCATCGTTGAGCGTAGTGGCAGCATCTGGCTCTCTCGTGAGATTATGAGAATATTGTCTATGATATGAGAAGGTTTTTCCCACTATGGTGCTATTTTCAAGATACCAAATTATTCATATTCCCCTGATAAAACTGGGTCTTGAATACGTTTAGAAAATTGTGTAAAGACGAGAAGAAAAAGGTCATTGCCGTAGGTACTATTTTTATAGCTTGAATACAATAAAAATAAAAATTAAGTACGTTGAGCATCAAAAGAAAATAATCAGTCATGAAGATATGTTTTTAGATTTTCACGGCCAAAAGCATTTTCGTTATTTGTTTTTGGGGTGTTATGCCGCGTTGCAGTGTCCATCATCAGGGCAGATCCGGCAGAAGTTTTGAGCATTAAAATTGGAATTATTATCAGTTCACACTTTCCACCAATATACATATTTTACTATTTTTAGAAACATACGTAGGTACCCTTTTAACCCGCTTTCCAAGCCTTCTTATATTTTTTTTTATTATGAAAAAAGATAATAATTGGTTACCGAAAAAAATAAATATTACTTGAGGTGGTATAGTATTCAAAAGTGATCTTCAAATATACCACAATATACATATATGTTACACCCTGTGTAACAGGACGTACTCTAGGGAATTTAACCAGCTATTCCTGAGCATATTTGGAGTAAAAAATGTACTTGTCATTTTGCTATTATTATTAAATCACACATGTCGGTACTATTCCCATCGCAATGAGATATATCCTATCACGGTGCTTACTAAATCGTTGAGATATAAATGCGCCACTCTCTTAACTGGTCAGTGGAAACGTGTGATGGAAAATTATTTTTAATGTTTTTAATAGAAAAAAATGTCATCGGACAGTAAAATGACGTGTGTATTTTTTACTCCAAATATGCTCAGGAATCGCTGGTTAAAATTTCTAGGGTATGTCCAGTTTCACCAGGTATATTATATACTCGTATATATATTATTTTTTAATGCTTCCGACTTTATGTCCGGGTTAAATCTTCCCCACAGGAAAAACTAAACCCTTCCACACACTTTTCCACAAATGATCATCTAGTATCTAGTCAATCCACGCTATGTAAGTGCACTATAAAAGTTTAATAAATTCAAAACAATACAAGGACAACATTTCAATCTACAAGAGACCAAATAGGAAAATAATTCACCGACTCCAGATATTTTCATATCAAAGGTTTCGGCTCGGTAGAACTCCTTAACTGGACCGATAAACCCAACTGATATTTATCCAATCACCTCAATATAAATATTTAAAAAATCTTTCGTAATTATTATTTATTATTACTATCTATTAAATAATAATTACGATTTTTTTTCAAATGGATCTGTAGTATTTATCGGTCCAGTTAGGAGTTCTACCGAGCCGAACCTTATTATCTTTTTTATTATTTTTATACAACAGAATATTATTCCAATTTCAGATGCAGTTGACAATTTCGGGCCATTACAGCCTAGAAGTTTCGACGAAAGCGCACCGGTTTACCCACAGCTTCTATTGAGCAGTCACGTCCGAACGGCTCCACCAAGGCGAGTGCTTATATAAAACGCAGTGCAGCGCCGCGCGCCGACCGGTCAGTATAACACTAAAATACAGTCACCAAACAACTCACCGCGACCAACGAAGCTCGTGTCGCTGGCCTTTCGCCGAGATCGATTTATGCCTTCGATTTCACGCACCACCAGCTGACTACTTCTTCATCAAATCTCTGCCCGCATGGCGTTGAGCGTCAATCCATAAACTAGACCACACTCTACCACAGTTTATCTCCACTATCCACTGTGTTGAGCATCGGCCTGGAGAATTCGCCACCGTTCATCTCCGCCAACCACGGTGTCAAGCATCTCTCCGGAGGACCAAGAAGATCCGTGATCTTCACCACCAGCTGACGGCAACATCAACATCAGTCTCCTCCCGCCACACGTTGAGCACAGACCCACATCCCACCGTGATATGACCGACGTGATTTGCATCCCATCGTGATGCAACATCATCGCCAAGTCTCGCCCGTCGAGCGTTGAGCACAGATCCACATCACGCCATGACGTGACATACATGATAAGCATCGCATCGTGATGCATATAAAAAAAAACAACATCATCAGAAGCCTTCGCTTCCACATTCCGCCACGATATCTACGTGTTATGCATCCCATCGTGATACATCCACAATACGGTCTACCTAATAATGACAGAGTACCTACTTTAATTATTGTCTCTACCTATCGTTACCCACAAATTTATTATACCAAGGACTTTATTTCTTTTGAAATGGTATTTCGTTGGTCCTTTTCATCCCACTCGGCTATTCAATTAATTTGATATCCGTTGTGCCCTTTAAACTTCCATCAAAAACGAAACCATTTAGTAACCTAGTGAAACTTTATTAGCAAAGCTCCGCTTCAGCTACAAACTGAGTAAGAACTTACCTTAACTTCTAATTATTTTATCCAAATATATCTATTTAGTTTTGCCACGTAAATATGTTTGACAACATTATCTACCCTAACACAAAATGGTAATCCCTAGACACAAAGGATTTGGTAAGGTTGAAAATAAATGTATAATAACCGAATTAGTTATTTTACCCTGTATTATGAAAACTGAAGTGAGCCCGGATGTAATCTAGTAATTTATCGAATCTAAGTAACCCGGCAATGGACAACAAAGACCCGAATACAAAATATATTATCAAGTACAGCCTTTATGCTCAGTGGTTATAAGAATCAGCTATATAAATATTATACACCGATATTTCGCCGGATATTAGAATTGAACCCTGCTGTGAGGTGAAGGAGGGGTAGTTGATAAATAAACAGAATTGCTACTTTATGTTGTTATATGAGGTCATTTTTATTATATTTTCGTGGAGTAAACACTTTGGGCGTAACGTTAAAAAATTAAACAAAACAAATAACTTTGTTTTACAACACTTCATAATTTTGAAGACAATCGACTGTTGTCTGTGATGTTCGTTTTGTGTGTGTGTGTGTTTTTTTAAAGTGAGTATCGCTCCCAACCGCCTGGAGCTTGTGCGACTATGGCATGCCCAACTGGGTAATTTTGTGAGTTTGAAGTTAGTGGGGAGTGCAAAGTGATAGGTGAGAGGAAGGTGGTGAAGTACCTGGCTATATAATACCTAGTCACCATACACGGTAAGTAAAGTTTCGATTCTGAATGGTGGTCGAAACGGAGTATCAAGTGGCGGGTTGTTTGCGTATCTATGCAATTGACTAGTATTATTTTCCTGCGTTAACTTTCGCACCCGCAAAGACATCGTATATTTCAATAATGTCGTTGTTTTAAGGTTCCATATTACAATGGCTGATTAACCAGCGTTGTTTTGGTTGCTCGTAAAATATCCTGAACTCCCAGCCATGTCGAAAATTATCAAGTCGTAAAAATTGTATGTGATAAAAATACGTGTATCAACTGTTTGACATTTTAAACTTACACCACAGAAATCTCAAAAACATCAAGAACATAGACAATATTCACAGGGCTGCCAATATAATCATCTATTCGACCTTTGACGTTCAAGAATACGCAAAAATAAATCAGTCGACAAAGTTCGTCGTGACGACGAGTAATTTTTCGCTCGTAGATGGCGCATAACGAGTAATGGCTGATCGTTGCTCTGAAATAGCTAACCTGTTCACTAAACATGGGTAACGCCATTTCAAGCAAAATTCTGAATGGTAGTCTTTCACCCAAGTGGTACAATCGGAAAATCTAAATTCAATAGATAGATATGCAAGGAAGGAGGAAGAACAACAAATGGAAGATTGACAAACTCTGCAGGAGAGGCCAGAAGAAGTACTAATAAGCAAATTAAGTTTGCACGGGAAACTGGTAAAAGTTTCTATAGAAGCCATACTCTGTATATCTCAGATACATTTGTACATGGGTACTGCAAATTGACGGACTTTTTGGAAGTTCTTTCAGATTTTGAAGTATTATAAGTTTTTTTTTGTTTTTAAGAAATAAATATTTTAGGAGTGGCGCTGTGTTATGGCGTGTATAAAAATAAATAAATAATTAATTTCGGGTAGATACTTCCACGTTGTTATGGATATTCTTAAGAGTACAGAACCCATTCACATTGAACTGTTTACATAATTTAATTTAAAGTGTTTTATATCATATCAATTCACAGCGAAATCAGAATCAGCTCTTTGTCAATTCCGGTTTACCAATTAATTAATTCGGATACGAACAACCGACTGAACCACAATTTCATGCAAGATTAAGATCAGGGGAATTGGCTACATCATAAATTCGTTCGGGATTCAATACTGACTCAGCTCCGGTGGGATTTAAAATTACACCATTCGAGGCTTGAATTAACATCTCTGGGCTTGAATGGGTCAGGAGAGAACCATATAAAAAGAGATTGCTAGCATAATTTTTTTATTCGTACATTTTTTGGAGCAGTTAGCTACTTACACAACACATAACTAGCAATTTTTGTACGAATACTATGCAGAACAGTAAAAAATCACGGGATATTTTAATTGCAGGATTTGTGAAGCTGAAAGCAGGTTTCTATCATTTGTTTGCCTAAGTATCGTTGCCTTTAAAAAAAACAATGTACCTACTGTCAATTATCTATATACGTAATATATTGTTTTTTTTTTTATTAGAGATATTCATCTTTCTAATGAATACAGTATAACCTCATTTGTAAAAATAAATAAATGAACCTTACAAATAAAGAAATATTATTGAATTGATTAAAATGATTATCTGATTTAATGTTTGTCAATTTGAAAGGTGTGTGTGGATACCGAAGCCCCGTTAGCCATTTAATGAATTTTTATTGGGGTGACCTTCTGCTGAAGGACGCAAGTGGTTCGCAAAGTTTGGTAACTTAGCAGGGGCGTTCATGGTATGAGGTTTGTCCGGATTTTGGCGGCAGTCCGAATCGGGCAACAGGAAACCCTTGAGGGAGACCCTTTGACCTCTCCAGCAGGTCTCTTTCGGAACATTGCCATTCACCGCAGTGGGAGTGATAGATTGATACGTCCGTCACTCCTGGGCACAATGACCCCAGATTCATACCTTTTCCCCTTCCCAGAACTTCCATTCCTTCTTTTACTAAAAAGACCCTCCCCAAAGCACCTCCAAAGATGACATAGGTCCTGGGGAGAATTATTTTTCTCAGGGCTTCTTGGGTGAAGTTAATGTAAAAAAACTACCTACTTTATCGCTGGTCTCAATTATTCATCAAACAATCAGTTTCAATTTCGACACTTAAATTCAAAACAAAATTTAGTTTATTTATTTAGGAATAAATAACGCACTCATTACAGGCAACCGAAATAAGTAGGTACCTATGTTTGATCCCCATCTCCTTTCCCTCCCCACTTACCTCCAGATACTTATTCGAGTTGGGGATGCCATAGTGTCACTGGTTACAGACGGGAGAAGTTTGAACTCTTGTGAGGTATTCACATAAAAAAAACTTTTTTGGAAGAAAATTATCGAAGTTGTTTATTTGTTTTGAAGGTTTAATTGAATTATTAGGTCACAAAAGAAACCCAATTGTGTTATAGAGAGCCAAAGGAGCGAATCGTAAATAAATTCGGAAATATTCGAGGAAGAGTGTAAAGGGTTTCGTTTATCCGTACCCTTGAAATATAATAAGTTTTATTGCTATAATTCAACACATTCAAAATATAATCAAATAATAGGGTGGCGTCAGATCATTGGATCTGGGCCGACACGGATCTGGGCCATTTACCAATAGCCAGGACAAAACTAACTGAAATAGAGAAGTCCAGTCCATTTTTTAAATTTTTTTTTTATGTTTAATGACCTTCTAACTTAAATTACTGCATATTTTTTTTTCAAAGTTAGTTTTAATAGTTAAAATAATTTTTAAAGTTTTAATTTTTGGAGATCCCTCGAAAACACCCATATCTATGATGAATTTTGTGACGTCATCTACTGAAATAACGATTCACGTATTTTATGATTTTTATGTTGGTTTTCTTGAATCTCACATAGATTTGCGCAGGCGCTCGGCCACCTTGTTTGTTATTACGCGTTGATTGGCTTATTTATTGCAAATGGCGAAATCAAATTCTTCGCAAAACGATGAATGACGTTGATGATTTTTACTTGCAGTTTTGTGTTTTTGAAGATAATTTTCATTTAAATGATTATTCACTGTGATATTAGTGTAATTCAGCTTAAGTTCCAATGCTGTCTTTACTTTTTTCAGTTTTAGTCCTTTAAATAATGTTTTGTTGGTGATTTAGTTTCGTTAACGATAGGTTTTTAGGTTACTGACATTACATAATCAAAGGTTTCTTCTGAAAAAAAATATATGACTTTCTAGCGTGAATTTAATAAAACTTCCATAAAAGTAATATTATTTAATAATGTAAAAGTATTATGCATGTGTAAAAAAATACAAATTCGAGAAATCAAGGCATTAATTGCGTAAAACCGAGTCCAAGATGTCGGATTTTTTCAGTTATTTTTTCGGAATTATTATTATATTTTTTTATCCTTTTTAATTGTATGAACGAGATAAAAAGTGAAGTAACAGTTTTATTCCAAATTCTTTTCCTGCTGACTTCTGAGATTTTCATTTCTGGACCAAATTGCAGCGTGCAGCAGTCTTCAACAATAATACCTTTACCTATTCATGCACAACCGTGATTTTCTGCGCGTGAGTTCAATATTTTTGCACACCGTGGCAAGATCGTGCACAAACCGCCATTTTAAAGGCGAGAGTTCCATATTTTGCACATACAAGGTCGTTTTGCAACCAACCCCTTTACAGTATGTGTGCGTGTGATGACCCGTCACGTACACAGACTATTCCTAGAAGTGTAATCAATAACGAATTGAAAGAAACTAAATTTGCCAATTTACATGAAACCTATCGACGCTTAGACCCCAGACAGGCCAATGAATTCGATATTTAAAAAGGTTTGATCAGTCTCACGACAAGTAAGGAAAAATTGTGCTTACATTGTGTATACAAACACGTCTCCGACACATTTTTACCGGTTTAACTCTTCAGTGTATTTAGTCATTGCTTCAGTGGTATTCTCCGTCTTCTAGAAGCGATGTCTTGTTCCGTCTGAAGGAACAGTTCATTCCACAAACGAGCTGTTGTACTAAATTTGGATCCAAGTCAAAAAACCAAATTTGGGCTTTGTTCAAGTTTCACTTCCATTCCTGTGACTTCTAATGCGGTTCATAAGCTAGGCCCTATTGTTTATGTACATTATGTTCAATGTTCAAACAGGAGTGTAGTTGTGACAAGTTTGTTTTGTAATAGGAGTATCTACGGAAGGTAAGTGGGCACAAGTGTAACTAAATACTCGAATAATACCAACAATAAGCAGTGTATTTTGTCATTGATCGTAGAGTAGATACCCTTAACCAATAACTGTATTATTTTAGATAATTAAAATCTTTTGAATAAGGTAATTGAAATCTGAGTTGGCACGTGTGAAACATATTTTTAATAACATAATACAAATTCAAAGTGAAAGAAAATACTCGAAAACAGAGCAACTCCCAGCAAAGGGAATCTGATATTAAAATTGAGAAAACATTTTTCCAAAAGGATTTACAAATAATATTGTTTTAGAAGCAATATAGAGCTTTTCATATGCCATAATCAAAAATAGACGTGTTTTACTGTTTTTAGTTATCTTATGCTATAAGAACATGGATAATTTTCATACACAACAACAGGAAAATATATCAGATTTCATGAATCTGTTCTTTTCAGCCAAAACGAATTTCCCGTTTTTTAAACGTTTTGGGTTATATTGTATTGATGCAATCAACCTACCAATCAATTTATTTTGAAATGTTTCTAGTGTTTATTTTTTTAATGAATACCGCACAAGAATTCCAACTGTTCCCAACCGCCTTGAACCAGAGACCGTGGCATCCCCAATCGCGGTATGTTGTGAGGCTGAAGACAGTAGGTAGGGGAAGTACACGAAAAAGAGGACGGTTGGGAAGTACGTAGGTAAGTTTTGGATATTCAAAACTAAAAAAAAAAAATTCTCTTTGAAGTCGCGTTTGATCTCTGACGTTACGAAAATGCAAAGCTTTCCTCTCTGAAATTTCTATAAAAACGCAATATTCACATAACAATCAACGTAAACCATTTCCATAACTATGGAGCTTCGATATTTTTGACTTTTTAAAAAGGGAGACTTTTCAACTTTATGTGTTGAAATTTGAACGAAATGGAGTAGAAACTGGTTTCCAAATAATATGGCATATATTTTTGTTAAATTAATCGTACGCAGTTAAAATAATATGATATTTCTTTAAACGAATTCTAAAACTGATTACGCTTGTGCTTTTAGAAATGGGTAACACAACAACCTACAGTGGTTTGCGGACTTACATAGGTCATTCGTATATTTGAATGAAATTGGAATGAAATCGAGTAGATCCAAATAATATTGCATATATTATTGTTTAAGCAATCGTACCTAGTTAAAATGAAAATAAAAACTGATTACGACAGTATTTTTAGAAGTGAGTATGACAACAGCCAACAGTGGTTTGCGGACATACATATGTCAATCGTATCTTCAAACGAAATGGAATCGATCCAAAAATATGACATTATGTTATTGTTAAATTCATCGTACCCAGTAAAAATAATATAATTTACCTGTAAACGAAATTAAAAACTGATTACGCTAGTAGTTTTATGACAACAGTCAACAGTAGTTTGCGGACATACATAGGTCATTCGTATCTTCTATGCATGCATGTGCGACCTCTGCTCGGTAATGAACATTTTTTTACTTTTGTGAAACCAATCTCATGTTGGCTGAACATACGTTTTCGGGCTTTCATAAAAGAACACCCGGGCGTGCGGTTTTTACTTAGCGACTAGGCACTGTATTTACTTGGCAATTTCGCTTTTTTAGGAAGCTTTCAACTTTAATGTGAGAGCCGCGTGTGAAATTACCTAAAACTTTCGGGACACGATCCAAAAGTTTTAAAGTGTTGTTTTAAAAAGTCGGACATGCCAAAAAAACCGGAACGATAAACAGGACGACATTACACTTCTCTTTTATATATAAATATATTATATTCTTCCAAAATCTAATATAAATTCTATGTCTCTGTATGACCTTCAAGCCGACATTCGATTTTGTATGTGATTATCGGACATGAGTTTCATCTATTCGCAATTCGTGAACTTTTATTTGCAAACTGGACTACATTATGGGCAAAAGGAAGTGAGAACGAGAAGAAGATTAAATTGGGGAATACCTCAATATTCAGATATGGTCACTAAATACGGCTGATGAACGTTTCAATTCCGAATGCTGGTCTTTCACAAGTACAAAACTGATATCCACCACTATTTTATTTTCACCAGAGTTTGAAACAGAATTTTACCGTCGAATTCTTATCACAATTTGTGTATCTCACTGATCGATTTTTCTTAAATAATTTGTTTTAAATTGTGTGATTTGACACGTGGCATAATTTTTTCATTACACAGCATTTTTTTGTCTGAATAACCATGAAATGTTTTAGCAGAAAACGCGAAGAAAACCTTTTTTTAGTGCTTCAGCATTGGCAGAGGGAAATCAGGATTTAAGGTTTCTTTACGAGAGAAGCTGAATAATGTAGATCGGGCCGTCGCGGGTCGTTGATTATGGCAATACATTGGAAGGCCTTTATTTGGTTCACTAATTTTAAATAATGAGGTAATCCAATGTTTTACACACGGACCTTTATTCAACGTCAAGGAACATAATATTACAAATTTATTAAAATTATTACAATTCAATGTAACATGATGAAACAAGTATAGAAAATTATCAATAATAATTTGCACTTGCATCTGAAAAGAAGAGCCACTATTAAAGTTTGTTTTGAATTTTAATTTCTTAAATGGTGCATTTTGAAGGCAAAAATAAAATAAATAAGTATATCAAACCTTTCTGAAAATAACCAATGTAACATTTATCTACATAATATGTAAAAATCAAAAAATGCTTGCTTGGGGATATATGCGAGGGTGGTCTACGCGTGCTAAACCATTCATCCGATAGCGATGAAACTTGAGTAATTTGATGTGCCATACCCGCGATGGTTTCTTTATACAAAAATGAGCTATGGTGTCATGAAATTATGCGTTGCTAACCATTCATACGATTGCGATGAAACTTATACAAAAATGAGCTCTGGTGTCATGAAATTATGCGTTGCTAACCATTCATACGATTGCGATGAAACTTTGAGGATTTGATGTGTGCACGTTCGAGATGGCTTTGTGGCGACCAGAACGGTCGCCCCCTTTTGCCACAATCCTTGCGCCGCCACTGATATAGCGAACACATTCTCGAAATGTACATACTACCTACAGTTGTAGTGTTTCACGCCGCTCACGGCTAAACATTTCGGGAAGCGTATCGAAAGGCCTCGACACAACAGCCGTCACATTCTTACGGCCGCGGAATGTTCCAGAGGCTTCTCCGCTTTGCGCGGTGGCTCAACATTACTTGGCGTTCCGGGTACTCACACGGTCGGCTATATAAAGCGCAGCGACACCGCGCTAGTTAGTCAGTCAGTTCCAGTCATTAGTGCAAGTAACATCACCAATACATAGACAGTGCATCGAGTGATAACGATTCCAGTGCGGTACCGGCCAGACTCTCGGCGACCCACTGCCGACTGTGCCGGTGCATCATTAATCTTTGAGGACGCAACAAGCGACACAATTGCCCGCGACATAAGGCCCGCCGCACCTTCTTGTCACGCAGGCAGCAACTTCTCAGCCACTGAGACTTCATTCTCCTCAAGTTCACCGCAGCCATCTCCGCGACACCGCGTCGAGCATCCATCCTGGACGTCAAGGTCATCTCCACCAACACGGTGCGCAACTACATGCTGGCGACATGCAGACACGAGTTCTGCTCCACCACGCATCACCGACCTTCATCACATGCAACACCATAGAGCCACATCATCATCGCTCCTGTCTACACTGTTACTTTACTAAATTCAACATCGCTACGTAGCAGCAATAAAGACTGACTCATACATCGACTGATGCCGTTTCATTTCACCGTCCCCGTCTCTGCCGATCCGCACGTCCGCTCCCTCACTGGTGACCCCGACGTGATATGCAACACGAAATATGCAACACGCAACCTTCTGAAACGAGCAACACGCAACCTCCTGCAACGAGCGACAAGCAACAAGCTGCAACACGCAACACGCGAGCAACAAGCTACAAGCAACAAGCTGCAACACGCAACACGCGAGCAACAAGCTACAGGCAACACGCCATATGCAACAAGCAACATGCAACAAGCATCATGCAACATGCAACACGCAACACGCGAGCAACAAGCTACATGCAAAATGCAACAAGCATCAAGCAGCAAGCAAAAGCAGCAACTGAGGGAATCGGTAGAGACGCATCAGCACCACATGGACGCATCATCATGGACGCACCGACCAGCATCAACCCGGCATTCCTGCAACTTTTGGCATCTTACAACCCTGTACTCCGTACACTGGAAAGGGGGTGTGTGGCGACCAGAACGGTCGCCCCCTTTTGCCACAATCCTTGCGCCGCCACTGATATAGCGAACACATTCTCGAAATGTACATACTACCTACAGTTGTAGTGTTTCACGCCGCTCACGGCTAAACATTTCGGGAAGCGTATCGAAAGGCCTCGACACAACAGCCGTCACATTCTTACGGCCGCGGAATGTTCCAGAGGCTTCTCCGCTTTGCGCGGTGGCTCAACATTACTTGGCGTTCCGGGTACTCACACGGTCGGCTATATAAAGCGCAGCGACACCGCGCTAGTTAGTCAGTCAGTTCCAGTCATTAGTGCAAGTAACATCACCAATACATAGACAGTGCATCGAGTGATAACGATTCCAGTGCGGTACCGGCCAGACTCTCGGCGACCCACTGCCGACTGTGCCGGTGCATCATTAATCTTTGAGGACGCAACAAGCGACACAATTGCCCGCGACATAAGGCCCGCCGCACCTTCTTGTCACGCAGGCAGCAACTTCTCAGCCACTGAGACTTCATTCTCCTCAAGTTCACCGCAGCCATCTCCGCGACACCGCGTCGAGCATCCATCCTGGACGTCAAGGTCATCTCCACCAACACGGTGCGCAACTACATGCTGGCGACATGCAGACACGAGTTCTGCTCCACCACGCATCACCGACCTTCATCACATGCAACACCATAGAGCCACATCATCATCGCTCCTGTCTACACTGTTACTTTACTAAATTCAACATCGCTACGTAGCAGCAATAAAGACTGACTCATACACCGACTGATGCCGTTTCATTTCACCGTCCCCGTCTCTGCCGATCCGCACGTCCGCTCCCTCAGCTTCTATACATACTCGTGAGCTCTGGCGTTATGAAATTTGTATAAAAAAATCCCAATAGGTGGCACGCAAGCTGTTTTAAAACTGAATGCACCGGGACTGAATGTATGGAACTCGGTAGGGGGGTTCGCGGGACGGGGGAAGCGGGAGAGGCATTGGAGAGAGGGAAGGCGGAGTGGGAACGCGTGAGGGGAAAGGGACGCCGGAGAGGAAGGGAAGGCGGAAGGCGAACGGGACGAATGGAGAGGACACGCAGGGAGAAATGATGTCTTTATTAAGCCGCGTATTATTAGATATCAAATTGAGTATTCTCGAGTGCTCAAGCATATCACGTCAAAAAATCTAAGATTATAATTCTACTAGCCAGAATATTCGTAGCATATTCCACCGATACGATGAAGATACGAGTACATCAATGGTGTAAGAGTGTTTTTATTCCAATCTTACGATTTATTTATTTTGTTTCAGACGTGCTATCCTTTTTCGTTAGTTTTATCAAATTTACCAATCGACATGACAATACCCAGAGCAACAGCGTCTATTTATGCTATTACATAATTGAAACCGCAATTTTTCGATCCAAACACAGCGTTAAGGTTTTGTCTTGGTGTCGCAAGACAACCAATTTTGATACATATATTAAGAACTCCAAGAAAACTTATGAAATGTGTTCCTTCCTTTTAATATTGGAGAAAATGTTCAGTGTCCTCCTCTAATGGAAATTGTCTGGCGGCGACATGAAAAATTGCATTATATTAAAAACGCTTTTGCTCAAATTCCGTCGCATAAATCTAATAATCTCATAACAATTTATTTTTTGTACTAAAGGCGAAAAGTATCAGTTTGCTACGATTGGAAGATTACAAAAATGATGCGAACGTGTCCAAGATAAGATATAGAATACCAAAATAGAAATTAATTTAACTGAACAATTTAACGTCGCGAAATTTTCAACCTTTTCCATTTTGGCACCATGATTAAAATGTAAACTTCCGCTTAAAAACTCAACTTTTGAACAGGGCATTAAACAAATTAAAAGCAAACACAAGTTCAAGTCAGAAGCTACAAAACGAACAGACAGAATTGGTTTCAACTTCAAGGTAAAACACGAACTTATATTATGTAATTGTAACTTGTATAATATGGGAAAGCCAGTGTGCAATACTTGTGAAGTAAATTTAATTGACAAAAAATCAAAAAGCAATATAAATTTAACTTGATTAACGATATTTCCTTGTTTATATTTTGCTTTATTTATATTCTTTTACCATTAGAAAAGGATAAATGGGATTATGGTTATTTAGAACTGGTCAAGTTTGACTTTGATTATGATTATGAATGCTGGTTATTACCTGTACAATGACAGTACATTTTACTCTAGATCGAGGAGGAAATAAAGAACTTTGAAAATAACAATTTAGACAAACGATTTCGGCAATAAAAGTTAAGGCATGTTAAAGCAACCATATGACGTTGATCTGTCTCTTTAAAATGTGCTCAAATTTTGCTTTATTTGCACCACCAAAAGTAAGGTTTATTTTGTAACAAGGTTTGTCTGTGCCTCTCAAAAGAAGGGGTGGATTTAATAAAACAAATTGCAGTGGAAGTGATATATTATATGGCTAAGGTTACCAAGGGTAGGGGGTGTGGGAAAAAGTGCGGCAAAAAGAAAACAGACTAGAAATATATCAAGATTTATATGACAAATGTGTTACCAGCCAATTGATTTTTTCTCCCTCCAATAACAAATAATTCGGGAACATTGTTCAGAGAAACAATGTTCAACAATGATAAATAATAATCCATCAAACTTACAAAGTTTTTATTCGAGTTGTTTTTTAAATCACTTTGTAGAGTTGATAATCATTTAAAGCGCTGTTTGAAGCTGTTTAAACTCTCGAAGAAAAAGTTCTGGCGTCACGAAATTTGAAATTTTTTAATCAAATTTTGAATTTTTTATCAAGTTAAAAATATATTTTAATAATTTATAAAATTTGAAATGCTTTCTCGTTATTTATTTTTGGGGTGATATGCCGTTGTGCGCTACCTCCTTCTTTAGCCAACCTTTTGGACAGCGTTGCAGTGTTCATCATCAGGGCAGATCGTACCGTCATCTGCCACATCTGCCCTGATGATGGACACTGCAACGCTGTCCGAAACGTTGGCGAAAGAAGGAGGTAGCGCAACACGGAATAACAGCCCAAAAAAATAACGAAAATACTTTTGGCCGTGAAAATCTTAAAACGTATCTAAAATAATTTAAGATTTTAAGAGAAATAATCCGTAGTAGGTATACATTCGTTTCGATAATAATCTCGGGAGATAGAGAAGCATATTTCATAAGATTTAAATAACTCAAATCAATAGTGAATGCATACACTCAAGTTACTCATTATTTTTAATTGATAAACTAACGTTTAAACAAGATTTTTATGCATAGCACAAAGGGTAGATAACAAATATTATAATCAATAATTATCAGCCTGAAACACTCATCTACATTGAAAAAATCTTCCGTATTATTATCTTGAGTATTAACAATACCTCTCTGACAAAAATAAAGTTGGTTGTTTTCAGTTGGAAAAATGTAATCTACTATCTACTACACTATATAAAGAGGTAAGATTTGTTTGTTTGTTTGTTTGTTTGCATCGAATAGGCTCTGAAACTACTGAACCGATTTGAAATATTCTTTCGTTGTTGGGAAGCTACACTATCCCTGAGTGACATAGGCTATATAATATTTTCAAAATAATTAGGGATCATTACTAAAACTCCAATAATGCAACCCAAGGTGTAAAAAAATTACCTAAAATATTCTTTACATCGCGTGCGCTGCGAAAACTTTTGATGATAGAATAAAATAATGTACTACGACTTTGTAGAACACATCATTATTTATAAAAAGGTCGTGACAGCATATGTCTAACTATTATGGTTATGCCACAATAAGTAATCTTTTATTTTAAAAATTTAATTAATATGTCGCCGCTTGAAAAGGCTCTTTATTTGTATCTTGGTATTAATCCTTATCAAAATAAATTACTTCATATTCAAGACAGTTTGAATACCTTTATTTAACTTTTTGAATTTTTCAATTCGGATATTTAATTAGAAAGATATCACGAGTTTAATAATGTTAGTATTAGAAAAAAGTTTCGGCTACGGGCCGGGCGGGAGAGGAGTCAAGAAATGAAGTGCCAGGGGGGTTGGCGGGACGGGGGAGCGGGAGAGCGGTGGCGGGGAAGGTGGAAGTGGAACGCTGGAGGGGAACGCACGGGAAAAGACATGCAAGGAGTAACATTTTATTTATTTGAATATGGCATTACAACGCATGCCGGGAAACAGCTATATATTATAAAAGAACATACAAAAAAACGTGCGAACCGCAAAAACTCAGAAACGAGTCCCGGTACGATCAAGGGAGTTATAAGGTGTGATAGATCTCTGTCCCTCGGGAAAAAAGGTACCCGATCTCTGTCTCTCGGGAAAAAAGGTACCCGTTTTTACCTAAAGGGCGTGCTTTTGAAGATATAAAGGCTGGAAGTTTCGCCCTCTTGAAATTTCGGAAAGTTCAAGAAGGTTCTATAGAACTCTAGAATGTTCTGGAAGGGGTGGCGGAGTATGTCGTGGAATGTTCGGGAATAGGGAATCGGGATCATCATTGTGAAACATTCCATAACACTCTCAAATGATTTCCTGAGCGAAGCCGGGTAACCCAGCTAGTAATAAATAATTGTCGAATGAAACACTAGTATATATTGAATTATTTGGCGGGTATTAGATAAGCCGCCATAGCTCAGTGGTCAGAGCTCCTGACCGGCAATCAGAGGGACACGGGTTCAATTCCCGTTGGCGGCCAGTATCTTTTCTCGGAAGATTTTTTCAATGTAGATGAGTGTTTCAGGCTGATAATTATTGATTATAATATTTGTTATCAAGTTACTCAATTAACTTTCTTATAAGGGTTTGAAAAATAATATTATACCTAATATTTATTCTAATAATGGGAAAATAATTGAAGATATAACAAAAAAATATATTGTTTTCGTGAGACAATTATTTGGCAGGAGGAAAAAAAGAATGAGAAGAAAAATGTGGGAATTATTTTATGGTAGGTAATACTTTTCGGGTAGAGACACAATGAATAATGGGGATTAAAAAAGGACTGGGTGAGCTAATTACTTTAACGATCTTGTTTGAGAAAACACAGAAGATAGAAAGAGACGAATAAAGAATAAATTACAACAACCACAAAAGAAATAATGTTTTGTACATAACATATATAATATGTCTAGTCTTCACGAAATATTTTATACAAGAGGAGTAATCGAGTCAAATGCAAAATGAATTTTAAGATTATTTAAGCTTTGATTTAGGGTTTGGTATATGGATTTGTGTGGCCCACGCAAACAATTCTGGTGCCTACCTATCTGATAAATTATTCAGAGAAAACAAAGGATTATCTTTGTTATGGCTCCAAATTCCTCGTCTTGGCAAACACTAGACATTGAAACTGTCAAAATACAAAGCAGAGGCATATTTGGATTTGCATCGCAAGTCGCAAGTAATCTTATATTACAATAGGAATTTTATGAAAATAGCGGCAAAGTGCCTACATTCTGTAAAAATTAAGTAGACAAAAATGGAGGGCTCTGCGATAATTTATCAGTTTTTAATTAAAATACCGAAATGGAAGGAAGGAAAAATAATGTAAATTTAAAAAAAAAACACTATGGTTCACTGGAATATTTTATACGATAATAACAGACGATGTTCAAAAGTTAGTGGTAATTCTTGAGAGTAGATTTTTTTACATCGTATTCTAAAGAAAATCAATATTCAAACTTTACTTTTTAACACTTATCGAGATAATTGTACAATTTTTTTAAAATGTACATAATAATCCATTTATCAGACGAAAAATAAATTACTGATATTACGTACATTATATAAAAACAATAAATTTGTAAAAATGAGAGATTTCCTCCAATCAAACGGAATAATACTTACTTATTTTTGTAAATCGCGCGGAAGAAGCGGGCACAATACATCTAAATAAATATTCAAAAACAAAAAAAAACTTTTAGCGTCTTGAAATAAAAAAAAAAACATTAATTGAATTATATCATTTTTTCATCCAGTCAACATGTCAGATTCGGAAGTCAAACATAACCTCACAATAAAATAATATAAAAATAGTTAAAAATTACTTACTTGATATGGTCGAAAAAGCTCAGGGGTCAGAGTATTTCGCCGGCAAGGAAGAGGTCTTGGGTTATATTCCTAGATGCGACTGAATCCATTTCTGTTTTACATTTTTCGTTAATATTGTCTTCAATGATTAAAAAAAATGATTATTCTAAAATCGGGATCACTCGGTGTTGACTGAAAAATTTTAGCTCCAATTTATGAAAATTTTGTTGGAAGTCTATACCTACTCGGAAAATACCAGGAAAATAACGACAGAGAAACTATATAATAGCTTTTTGAATATATGGCACATACTTCAGTTTGGCGCTCAGCTAATTGGAGTTTGATGAGCAAGCAAGTGTGTAAATTCTTTGGTAAGTGTTGTTTAAGACATGTTGTAGCAACAAAAACAAAGCATCGCGAGACACTTTGTAACGAGTTGAAGATGAACATACATTATTCACGTTAAACATAAACTCGTTTTAAAAGCATAGCCATATCCCAAGAAGAGAGATGTGACTTCTAGTATAATAATTAAGGGGGAAGCCCACGTACGGTGCGTGGGCGGAAAAAGGGTGAATTTTTCGTAATTATTTTCAAGCAAAAGATGAATGGTTTTTTGTTTTATTAAAACTCGAAGCCAATATATACATATAGAACACTGTAGAAATTTTTGTACACGAATCTAAAGTATGGTTTGCGGTGTACGCCGCTTTCGACAGGACACTCCAACGAAACTGCTGCTCGGTGGTTGACAGCAATTAAGCCATACATTCAAAAAATTATTTCAGTAACTTAAAATTCATCAGAAAAATAAACTCAAAATATATTTAGAAAATAGACTTATAGGTACATGGTACCACGTAGAGGAATTTTGATATCAAAAAAAAGAAAAAATGGCCGACCCGCGAATTTTATTCCCGGTTTATATCGAAAATTTTCATCGTTCGTAAAAAAAAATAGAAGGGGCCCTTTATAAGAAAACCCAGGTGCTATAGAGACTGAAATTTATAATAGTTTAGGACTTGGTGCATGCAATTCGGATGTATAGTTTTTTTAATAAGTTGTCAACCAGGTTGAAAAAGGTAGCTTCGAGAAAACGTGTTCAAATTTTTGCTGAAGGATAATTATTCAACATACAAACTGTTTTAAACGGTTTAAGATAAAATGCTGTATCTCGGTCAATTTTACGATTTTTTTTTTTAAATTGGTGAGATCATTATTAATAAATGCATCTTTCAGAAAATGAAATTAAAAAAAAGACAATTAAAAAAAATTCTCAGTGGGAAAAACAAATGATCTTTTTAATTTTTAAATATATTATTAATGGATATACCTATCTATTGCGTGAGACGGAGAATAACACTTTATTGGAGGATGAGGTTGAGACTCGGGGATAGAGACAAGCATAAAAGGCAACCACAAAAACATAAAACACAAGCCGATTTCGGTTCCTCCTGAAGGCTGTACAAACCAAAAATACTAATTTAGGATGTCTTTTCATAGAACTAAAATTTGATAAGAATTTAAGTATCATTTTCAAAATTGTAACTGATTATGTGAAGAATTCAAAGAAGCGATAAAGTACAAACTTAAATTACGTATTTTTATCACAAAACTATTTTTGTTATTTTCAGAACTGAAAATGCTAAAATTAATACGGAATTACAGTAAATGAGGATTTAAAAAAAAAACAGTTATTGCTACTTAAAATATTGTGTGTTTTCTCATCGATAACAACATAATACTCATGCGAATGTAAAAAATATACCTATAAATGTTATTAGTTAATCCAATAACTACGGACAGCGAACCCTGGAACATAATGTGCCCAAAATATTTAACACGTTTACCAAGTAATGGTAATATAAAATATTAAGCTTCATCAAACAGATTTAGATATAGGCTAAAAACATGTTATTAAAAAGAGATGCCTTCTACTAAATCATGTATCAATTGTAATAATCTATTTATTTACGGTATAATTATTTGTAATAAAAAATATGCTGTAATTGAACAAACTTAATTGTAATTGAATATCATTGTGATTGTAAACATTGTAACTGAACATTGATCCTGTTGACAAATTGCTTAATTGCGGATTAACAGGATCGTACATTGAAGAACAATAAAAAAAATTAAAAATTAAATTAATCTCCGTAATTATTTTTTTTCAAAATGTGACACAAAACTCTGAGCAATTTCTAGGAAAGGATGACACGCATGAAATTAATTTTATTGAGCTTCCATTGAAAATATTTACAGCATTATGCATGCAGAAATGAACATGGTATTAGTCCCATTGTTCCTGTTGTACGAACGGTACAGTAAATTAACAATGTACGTTGTAGATAATATATCTCCATACGCTCGCTAAAATATGACCATACTCAAATACAAGTAGGATTACTGAGGCTGTACGCTCGTAAATACAAATTGCCAACCGGGGGAAATTGAGTGAATTTTACGTCAAATAGCTTCATTCACGAGGGATGCAAATGACCATAATAATAAGGAAGGATTTATTCCAAGTAGTCTTTTGTATTCCGAGATTTTCTCATATTTTTTTATTACGAAGGAACAGTTTAAAATGTTGGCAGATTATATTCTGCACGGCGTAAATTTTAATACTATTACATGGGAGGCTGGAAGTGGGTACCTTTAAAACCTCCTCTCTATTTAAGTATCTAAATGTTTTAATCAAAAGACAATACGTTTACTGTTATTTTTCGATCACCCTGTTTTCATTTCATTTTGCATAAAGATAATCTTATTTTTTTTAAATATGAAAAAATTAAATATTCAGATTTTTTCATCTCAAGTTTCAATATGCTGTGAAACCTACTTAAAAATAATATTCTCCAAAGGAATCTTAAGTAGCTTAAGTTAAGTGCATGAATCTATTTTAATCAACCAGACAACATCGGTCATGTTATAATAAATTATTGTCGTCGTGGAACAAATGGGTGTCTCATTTTTCTACGCACTTCAAACAAAAAGCTTCATCGCACGATCGGAGACCGTTAGGCATTACCTTTAACCGCACTGGTTCTAATGAAGTTAGTCGCAATAAAGAGATGCCTTATATATGTTATATTGAATGTTTTATTGCCTGATAAATTGTGTGCATGCTGTAGAAATAAGATATCTAAGGCGTATGAGGCACTGCTGAAATCCAGCTGCTTTCCAGGAGAATCCTGAATTGTAGCTGAGCAGTGACCTTTTCATCAATAGAATCAATGATAAAAGAAAAAATGTATATAGTAAAAAAAAATCTATTGATGAATAGACGTTTTTAATATTATTGTTATGATAAATTTATTAAACGTTTTTTTTATTCGTAAATGATCTCGCATTGCGGAGAATATACCTATCCGAAGTATTTTGTTGGAGCGGGAGATAATGTCACATTCGTGGGATATGAAAGGGAGATTAGCCTTGAAAATCCCGTCAAGGTACCATAGTTCATTTTTGCGATTTCATTTATTTTTAATAAAATAAAATACTTTTTTGTTTAAAATAACGAGTTTTATTAATTTATGAACCGACCGGTTTCGCTTTACTCAAGCATCATCAGGGTACAAATTAATACTAAACAATAAGTCATAATGTGTGCTTATGTAAAACAAAATAAAGAGAGAGACAAAATATAGAGGGAGACAACATGATACAAATATAAAAAACACATCGACGGCCATAAAATACATTAACCTAAGTGCACAAGTAATGGAAAAAACCGAAAGATAATTATATGACTAATGGGTTACAATAATAAATTTGGAGAAAAAAAGCATCAACTGGCATGGTGGTAAGGAGCACTCGGAATTGTTTATTAAGGGTTTATTGGAAACAGACCAAATATTGATGTGTCTAATTGATTATTAAGTGTATAACTTTTGGTTTTTACAGCTTTATACAATAATCATTTATTTTCGTTCATGCGGTAGGGGAACAGAAAATTGCTTTTGGATCTTCTAAATGTGACGACACTGTATTTCTGGATACTACAGGGTAAGAAGTTGAGGTCTGACCATTTGATAAGAGAATCAAGATCATTCGGCATAATAAGGAAATCTATCTGACTTTTGGAAACTCTTAAAAGATTGAGAGGAGATATTTTGAACGTTTATTGGTCCTGCTAATGTATTTAATTAATACAAGAAAGTGGGGAAGACCTAGCTTCGATCCCTGGGGAACCCCGGAGTTTCTATTGTATTAGTGAGAAAGATGGTGTTCGTAACTGACATGCTTATATGTAATTAGAAACTATTGAAAAAAACCTAACCTAACCTAACCAATTGTTATCAAGCATCAACTCCGTTCTAATTCAGTTTTAATTCAGGTCTGAAAGCATTAAAAATAATCCCCTCATTACCCCAGCACTACAATTGAGTCGTGGAATTGTTAAACCCTATGTTGCAAGTCTCTAAAAACTTGCACAGCACGTTTTGCAAGCCCACGATTCAAATGTAGAACAATGCGATCCCGGGACCATAAAACAAATATATCTATCAGAAAGCAATTTTTATATTTCAAATTTTAAAATGATCGTTGTATTGGTTAGAGATCGGGGCCTGTAAATGGCGGTATCGACACCACAATCCATATTCCCGGCGTTTCGGGTACACAATCCGATGAATGAGACAGTCCATAGTGGATTTATGTTAATATAAATCTCGTTATATCTTTCAGTGATAAATGGGTCACAAAACAACAGCATCCCGAGCGCACTGCAGTTACGTCTCGGCCCGGATGGTGGAAGAACCACACGAGAAGATATTTTATTTTATTTATTCCTTCTTCACAATTTAATATGTTTCCCAAACATGGGAACACCTCAGCACAGGTTCGCTTAGTGAGGTGTTCACAAAATACTACTAGGTACTTACCTATTTACTGACAGTTACGGATCATTAACTTTTTTTTTCTTATTACTAAACTTATTCTATATGTAAACCTATGTAATAATCTGTAATGTGTATGTCAAGAAAATAAATAAAGCGTTTAATTCCAAAGGACTGTTCTGTTATGTTTGTATCTTTTCTATGTGAATACCGCACCAGAGTCTCAACTTCTCCAAACCGTCTGGAACCAGTAATACGAAGACGATGGGGCAGAGGGAGGTTGGGAGTACCTGGCTATTCAGATCTGGTCATTAAACACGGTCAAAACCATTTCAAGCAATGTTCATTTCTGAATGGTAGACTTACGCCAAAGTGATACTGAGAGTATCTTCCACACTTGAACGTGCCGCAAATATACTACATATTATTTTCAACGAATAAATTGTAAAATAATACAAATTAATTATATTAAAATTTACTTTCGCGCGACGGGGTTTAAACCCGCGCCTACGAGTCGAGAACCTTACCCCTCGACCACGGAGGCAGTCAAAATCAAACTTTGATTTAACTTTACTTTGGTCATATTTTTAGATCGAGTGAAACAAATACTTCAATCTGCCATGTCAAGAGTCGAATTAAAAGAGGAGTGCCTATGCATAAGACGATCTATCCATGATATTTGTTTTTTTTTAATTATTTTAATTTTACATATTAGATTCTTTCTTTCTTAACCCTACTGAAATACTAAAAAAATAAAAAAACTATAACAAAAATAGTTATCTCCACCCGATTTTGCATAAATTTTTTATACTAAAAATACTTTTCCAATGAAAAATATGAAACCAAAATATTTGACATTTTGATCCATATCCTATGATAGAAATAATGAACTTTGAAAAAAAAATTGTTGACTTTAGATAATTCTAGACATTCTAGGTGAAAATGGTGCAAACTCTCCTTTCAGGAAATGTTGCTGTTTCCGATAAAAAGATTTTTGGGTTATGGTTAAGATGAACAGATGATGATTATGGTGATGTATTTTTTGGTTACTATGCCATGTTGCGCTTCCTCCTTTTTTTAGCTAACATCATCAGGGAAGATAGTGATTGCTCATACTTTCACCTTTAAATGCATTATTTTGACTACAAAATGTTTCTTTTATTTTTGCTGCATCCTTTAATTTTTCATGATCTCTGCTCGGGGCAAATGGCGAAAGAGTCCAAAAAATACACTTGAAAGGATAAAAGAAAGGAATAAAAGAGTTTGCAAGTAGAACACGAGGGAACACTCCCCAAAGAGCAGGGGACCGCGCAGTATTAAACAAAAGAACTACCTAATGTCATTTAACATTACTTTTCCTAGATAAAGAAGTATAAATAACACTACTACCTTTCAATAATAAAACATTGATAACATTGCAAACTATCGTGCTAAATTCTACACGATAAGAACGGTAAAAAAGTTTAAAATAATTTTACTGAAAATAAATACACAACGTATTCCACGCTTATTTCGCGAAATTTCGGGGGTTAAAAAAAATCCTTATAAAGTTTTTATTCTAATTACAAAGAAAAAATTGTCCAGTGTAATCGGAGCTTTACTTTCGCGAGTATTTTTTTACGTGAATATCTCTTAAGAGTCCCAGCTGCTCCGGTCTGGAGTCAGTGCGACTACGGCAACCCCAATTGGAGTATGTTGTGAGACTGAAGGTAGTGGAAAGCGGAAGGAGATGGGGTAGAGGAAGGTGAGGAAGTACCTGGCTATTTAGATCTGGTTAGCAAACACGGCTAAAACCATTTCAAGCAAAGTTTCAATTCTGAATGGTGGTCTTACACCAGGGCGGTAAGTTTTAGTGGGAGCTTCTTCCACTAAAATATACTATTTTTTAATTTATTAATTTGTGAAAACACAAATTAATAATATAAAATTCGATCCCCCGACCTTCGGATTGTGATTCAAGAGCCTTACCCCTAGACCACGGTGGCCGTCAATAGTAATGCACGTGTTCGGATAACAAAATATCACATTCGAAATCTTAAATTGAAAGGGGTCGGGAAGAAATAATATTTATAAAGACGCGTTTATACGAACTGTGTGTAAAGCACACAAAAATAAGAAATTAATCAAAGCATTTTCCAGCTCCAGCAAAAGTCACCAAAATAAAATACACACTAAAATATATAACATACAACTTACGCGTATAAATCTTATGTTCCAGAAATACTTTGCGTTTTTTTTTTATCGAGGGAATTTCGTATGATTACTGTTCGTGCTCTACAAATGTATAGATATAATCTTAAAAAATAACAGATATATTTTTAAGGAACTTAAAAACTTAAGATGTTAACAAAATGAAATGTTGTAAAACGGTAGTTTGGAATGCAGGGGCTTAAAAATCTTTAAAAATTGTCTCTTATTCCTAAGTAGTTCAGTTATTGATATGTGGTGGATTTGGGTGCCTGGGAGTTGGTATTCGACATTATGTTCAGATATTGAAGCAGATTTACTTTTTAGATTAGACAATTTATGTATTCATATATTTCAGTTTACATAATTAAACAAATATAAAACTGGTCAGACCAGTCTGAAGATGGCCTTAACAGGCTGAAACCGGTTACGGTCAAATAAAACTAAGTGGAAAAAAGCTTTATATTCGTTTTATTATAGTATATTAAGGACATAATGATTATATTCTTACAAAATACTAACCTTTATTCTAGAAATAAAAAAAAATGCCTTGGCAAGATAGAAAGACTAATGACTAGATTAGAAGCAAGACAAAGGTAGCCAACATTACCGTCACCATTTCCATTCTTAAGTGGGACTACGCTGGCACGTAGCGCGGCTAACAGATGACGGTTGGAATTCCAATATCATCCTACGCTTGCTACGGTAAAATAAATAGAGGTCACCCACAGGTGAGTAGGGTTGATGGCCTACATGTAATGACAACTACCAACTAAAAATTCAATTCCAGGTTGCAAGATATACGACCTAAATCAGAACAAAATCATGCCATCATTTTAAAGTGTACTCATCGTGAGCCCATTTAAAGCAAAAGAAATATGTATTATAACTTATATCAAAAAAATAATGTGTTTAGTGTAAATTACGACCAACTTATTGAAATATCGGCTGAGAAAACTCTATTACTAGATTTTATAACTCAAAATTTACATGAGCTTCGGCTTGTACGTTGATCTGAATGCGGCAGCTTAGTAACGGATGGGATGCTTTGAAAACATTGGTACCATTTAGCACTTCTTATGTGTACATCTGCAAGCGAATTATATAGTGTGTAAGGAATATAGTTCAGAGATTTTATCCCATATTTTGTAGTGTGTGTTTGAGGTACGCGAATTTTATTGCTATTTTGAGTACTGATGGTGCTTGTGATTATTACTTGAAATTATTTAATTACAACTCGAAATGCATTACTTAATAAAAAGGATTTTTATAATACATGACTTATTTTTTCAACAGATTTCGACCCCTTTATACCTGACCTGAAGTATAGGGGGAGAATAGATGGTCTAACGATACCTTTAGCGGAGTGAATCCGGTCAGGTGTAAAATAAATAATTAGAACAAATACATATAACTATTACAATTTTAAAATAGAATTTCACGATGACTTGAACAGTTACGAAATTAGAAACATCAAATAAAATGGAGAAGAATATTCAGAAACACATATTTTTAAATAATTTTGGGTGATATTCTATTCACAAAGCCCCTTCCTTGATCCCTTTTCGGCCGAGTAGCTTTATGCTTCCATTCGAAAACGTTGATCGAACAAATAAATCCTAACAGTTCGATTCATCTTATTTTTAAAAGCCAACCCATAGAACTGATACTGAATCATGTTTTTGGATGAAAACTTCTTTAGCACCGTTGTAATTTGAAACACGATGAAACAAAAAATAGCCACATTAAAAAGAGACAAACACGCACAAGCGGGAATACACGTAGGTATTTTTCTCGACCTCTCAAAAGCATTCGACAATGTTGACCATAGGCTTCTTCTAATTAAACTCGAACATATGGGTATAAGAGGGTATACTTGGTCGAAGGGTATAAGAGGTTAAGCATTGAAATGGTTTGAATCATATCTAAAAAACCAGCAGAAAGTCCAAATTCCAAATATCGATGAAAAAATGTTTCAGTACATGGTAGAATCCAACTGGAGAACAATTAACGAGGGTGTGCCACAAGGAAGCATTCTTGGACCCCTCCTCTTCCTTATCTATATAAATGAACTTCCAATTATTGCTGGCACAGAATGTTCAATGTTTGCTCATGACACCGCTTTGTTATTTGAATGTAATGGAGACGTTGACGAATTTAACAAGCATGTTAACGAGACTTGCCAATTAATAGCAAACTGGCTGTTATCACAACATCTGTCACTCAACTCAAACAAAACTCAAATTCGAAAATTTTGTCCAGAGCAAGCTACACCTATAAACATAAATGTAAACTTTAATAATAATATTATCGAACCCTCCCAAACTTTTTCGTTGCTGGGAATACAACTAGATATAAAATATAAACTGGAAATCACACGTATCAAAAATAGTAGCAAAAATCAGTAGCTTTTCTTTTGTTCTAGGTACACTGAGAAAAATATTGAACATCGAATCAATACTAGCCGCATACTATGGTTATGTATATTCAATAATAAAATATGGTATTATTTTTTGGGGAAACTCAGTAAACGCCAAAGATGTTTTTATCATCCAAAAAAGATGCATGAGAAAAATTGCAAACTCTGCTCGTCTGGATTCATGTGGACCTGTGTTTAAAAATTCTGACAGTCACAGACATATACATAATGGAATTATGCATGCTAGTGCGATCATCTACAGTCAAGTTTCCACAAAAAACTCCACACACAAATACGCTACAAGGTTCACAGAAAACTTATTAATACCAAAAGCAAACAAAACAATATTCCAAAAAGGACCATATTACATGGCCGTTAAAGTATACAACAATCTTCCACATAACATCAAACAAATTCAAGACACACGCAAATTTAAGTCATCACTAAAAACATTTCTTCTAAACGAATGTCACTACACTCTTAATGAATACCTGATGTAAATCAACTCTATTTAGTTTTTTTTTTAATTTTCTCAAATAATGCAATATGTAATTGTTTGGTTTAACAAATGTCTTATAACAAATGTCATTATACCTATCTTTGTATTTTATTTGTATTCTGTATTTTTATATGTGGTTAGCTGGAAGAAATGGAGTGTACCCATAAGCTACACCCTTTGTATTTCATATGTACAATAAATATTTTTTGATTTTGATTGATTTTGACTTTGAATCCAAAAGTAACGGGACTCAGGGGGTAGAGGGGAGAAGTGGAGTTGAACGGGTTTTGTGTGGTCGACTGTTGCATGGAAACTCTTCTTGGTCAGTGTGCGAAGCCGCGCTTTGTGGGTCTGCAAGTTCATCCGAAGTTTAATTTTAAGTAAATCAAGATTTCTTCTATTAGCGGAAACGCTTTCGCGGAAAGCCTTCCCTCTGAGGATTAAAGAGAGCGTCGCCTCCAATCTACTGAATTTAGCTTACGAGAGAATGAGATAGGATAATCGGTCTCCTCTTTGTGCGGTGCTTCTTAGCCTATCGGTCTCCTCTTTAAACGATGATTTGTAGGCTGCCCACTCCTGTCAACTTTAGTTTTCTGAAGGTTTCATTTCTACTGTGCACTCTGTTGTTTTTAAATGTTTTTAATCTTTATCATACAAGTACCTAATAATTACATATTCAGATACGATCAATGTCCATCGAATATATTGAAAGGGGTAGTGTTATGTTAAATACATAGCCAGTTCAGAGATGTGACGATGAATTTGTGTTTTAAACTAAACGTAAAAAAATAATGTATTTTCTCAGCATTCAATGAATTTAATACACATTGAGAGAACTCTTTTAAAAATATTTTAAAAGACTTCTATAAAAATATTTTAAAAGACTACCAATAGACGTCACACTGACTTATACTTTTTTAAAGGTATCAGAAAGAATTTCGCTTCTTGGAAACAATTTAATATCTACGATTATCAAATTTAAAAGAATAAACATATTTCACCAGAACTTTCATCTCAATTTCACCAAACCTAGATATAAGCAAATTTGAACCATGTTTTTACGGTGTTTCAAATCGTAATACGTGTTTTCATCCCGCGGACAAAACATCCTCCAACAAAAAAACTACTAAAACCTAACCTAACCTTACTTTAGAGGATGTTTGTTCCATTTTATGATTTTTTAACAATAATTTATTGTCTTTAGGGGATGTCTATATTAATTTTGTCCCATTTTACTATTTTTTTACAATAATTTATTGTCTTTATATGATGTCTGTATTATTTTCATCCCATTTCACTATCTTTGAACATTACTTTATGGTCTTTGTAGGATGTCTGTATTTTTTTTTGTCCCATGTTTTATTAGGTTAGGTTAAGTTTAGTATATATTTGGTTGGGGGATGTTTTGTCCGTAGGATATTTTGTCGCGGAATGAAAAGTCGTGAAACCGTTTCAAATCTATAAAATACAAGTATGTCCTTGGAGAATGTTCTTTCCTCTAGATTTCCACCCACATTTCACCAAAGTCGTAGATTCACAGACTAATCAAATCATTCGAGTCAAGTCCATTGGACGATGTGTTATGAATCATTTATTGTGTTTCAACGAACCACTAATTAAGGACGGGGAAGCCCATCACCTCTGAAAAATATTGATTACCGCGAGAGAATTCTCAACTAAGTATAAAACGGTAAATCGATGTTCTGCCATGCAATTCTGCATCTTGTGTGGATACGGAATTGATTCCATAGGCAATCGCCTGTCACATTTGTGAGATTGTCTATGGCTTGCAATTGCTTTTTCTACTAGTTTATTACACAAAATGCTGTAAGTATACAGTATTATTTATCCATATAATATACGTTTAAAGTTGCATAGCATGAATTTGACATTTACGAAGTTTCGTTCCAATCTAAATACGCATGAATTACTTGGTTTCCCCAAATTAAAAACCTAGTAACCTAGTTTGTGCACGTAAATAATTGTTTCGTGTAATAATTGTTGAAATGAAGTGTAATTCTCATAATACCTAAAATTGCGGCGGTTAGCGAAATAATTAATGTATTTCGGTCCCAAATACTCAATTATTCCGTACGCATATACTGCCTCAATAGCTTTGCCTCAAAAAGGTTCTTAATTTGAGCAAAGTAAGTAATTCATACGTATTTACATTGAAACGAAACTTCAAAAATGTCAATTGCATGCTATGCAACTTAAAACGTACATTAAATGAATAAATAATCATGAATACTTACAGCATTTCGTGTTTTAAACTAGTTAAAAAAGCAATTGCAAGCCATAGACAATAACACAAATTTGAGAGGCGATTACGTATGGAATCGATTCCATATCCACAAAAAATACAGAATCGATCTTCTAATAGAGATAAACTCCCGAACGAGTTCTGGAGAAATGAATTATGCAGGGCTTTTTTATGTCTAGAATCACTAACGTCGAAACAACCGTCGTCAAATTACAATTTGTTTACCATCATGTGTAGAGTTTTCAGTCAATTCTAAGTTTTAAAAAAAAAACATACACAATTTTTTAACGGCCTCCATGGTCTTGAGTTCTTGACTCGCAATCCGAAGTCTGCGGAATTGAGTCACAGCATATGCAAATTAATTTTATTTCATTAATTTGTGTTATTTCACAATTAATTAATTAAAAATAATATGTACGAGTATATTTGCGGCACGCTTCAGAGTGGAAGATACTCTCGTATCACCCTTGTGTAAGACCACCATCCAGAATTGATGTTTGAAATGGCTTTAGCTGTATTTGGAGACCAGATCTGAACAGCCAGGTATTTTTCCACCTTTCTCTCCCCCATCTCCTTCCCATCCCCACTACCTTCAGTCTCACAACATATCCCAATTGGGAATACCATAGTCTCACTAGCTGCAGACGGGAACAGCCGGGACTCTTGTGAGGTGTTCACTTAAAAATAATAAAAAAATACACATACACAATACACGTATCATTAAAAAATATAAAATAGGCTCCGAGTTTAAATCGTCCTGAAATAAAAATGAATTAATTTTTCTGTTTTCTGCGAAGTACCTCACATTTAAAAGCAACGCGTCTGTGTTAACAAAACTCTTTATTTACCCACTTTTATTTATTAGGGTAAAAACGTAGAGTGAAAAAATATTACGCAATGAAAATACATTTACCTAAGTAAAAAATATGAAATTAAACATAAAAAGAATAAATACAATAACTTTTTTCAGCGATGGAAGAACGTTGAAGCGTTTTCAGCATTCAAGTTTATTTCAATTTAATTTTCGTTTCATTTCAAAGTACGAGGTATGTTCAGAATGTAAGTGTACTGTGACCACAACGGGGTGTGGTTTTTTGTTTTCTCAGGGCTAGCAGCACTGAGTGGTAGAGGGGGATCTCCTGACCAGAGCGAGCATCGTAGGAACATAGTAGTACGTAAACTCACGTCGTAGTGTAGTGTCCAGTTGCGTGAAAGATGTCTGTGAAAAAATCTCGCTAAGTGTGATTTGTTTCTTACTCACGGAAGGAAAACCATCTACAAGAAAAAAATGTGAGGATTTTTAAGCTCTATTGTGACTGGAGATGATAGTGGCTTATTACACGTCTCGGAAAAAAAACAGTAGTCAAAGTGGCGTCACACCAATTCCCCATCTGGCAAAAAATTTTAAACCACAATTTCGGTAAAAAAAATCATGGCCTCAGTGTTTTGGGACCAAAAAGGCATCATTTTGGTCGAATTTCTGCCTCAAGGGAGACCGCCAATGCACAACGATATTTTGATACCCCAAAATTACTCAAAAAGAGCATTCAAAACTAAAGGAGGAGGATGCTGATGAGAGTAATGTGTTTGTTTCATGAAAACGTCCGTTCTCACACAGCCTTAGCCACCAATACGCTCTTGGACTCATTTGGTTGGGATGTTTTGAACCACCCCCCGTATTCCCATGACTTAGCGTCTTCAGATTATCATCTTTTCACCTCCCTGAAGGCAAGTATGGATGGAATTAAATTTTCAACCAGCGAGCAGGTGCAGAAAGTGGTTCTGAAATGAAGAAAGTCCTTTAATAATAATAATAATAATAATAATAATAAAAGTTTATTCCAGAATGTATGCAGGGGTAGTGCAATGCAATACATTCCATATTTTGAAACAAAAAATGGGTTAATGTTAAAAATAAAGTAAATAACAACATATAAATAAATTTAAATAAAAAAACGAATAAGCATGAACAACATGAGAAAAATAATAATAAACAGTAAAATTAATTCATGCAGCTGTTTACGGAGGGTATTTTATCGTCTCCCGTCTCCAGAGGGCCATCAGGGGGGACTCCAACCAGGTAGTCATGGCGGTGATGATTGCATTCTTCGATTGGCGTAGTCTGCGCCATAAACTTCCCATGCGGTGGCGGAGAAGTGCTCGGAAAGTGTGCACTCGTCCCTCCAGGAACATTTCCGTAGCACTGCAGTATCTCGGTAGGCGGAAAAGTTGACGGTATGCGTTGTTGTAAGCAACCTTTAACTTGTTCCATTGGGATGCAGTGTAGTCAACCCACAGTTCTGATGTATACAGCGAGGTACAGAAAGCGTTGAACAATATTCTTTTTACTTTTGGGCTGCATAGGTAAAAACGTCTTGACAGCATACCCGCTCTAACAGATATCGCTCTTTTCTGCCTTTCCATATCCTCGATATCCTTAAGGTCGTCTGTGATGATGTGTCCCAGGTACTTAACGCTGTGATAAACATTCATTTTCCTGTCATCTAACCATACTGAGGGTGTTTGAATGGTTTCGTTTTTGTTTTTAAAAACCATAACTACTGACTTGGTAGTATTATATAACAGGTTATGGTTTTTGGCAGCAAATCATTCATTTGATAATAAAAATTTAAGGAGGGCATAAAGAAGCTTGTGCCACGGCTCACCACATGCATTGACGAGATCGTAGTTTTGTGGAAATAAAGTCAACATGATATGTTGTATCAACAATATTCTGTAATTCTTTTTTTCAAATACAACTTTTCTAAAAACATATAAAAATCTAGTACACTTACTTTGTGAACTTCCCTCGTACTTTGAAAAGCTTTATTCACTTGTACGAATTAACAAAACACCTTATATTCATTGAAAACATTTAGATGGGTTATTTAGTTAGGCTGTTTTACGAAACCAATATCTTATTTCGCTATCTACGAATAATTAGTTTTTATTTCTATGTTAGAACTGAATCTCGCAATAATAACACCTTATCCTACAGTTAATTATTTTGTTCAGGGGAATTTCGTAATAGCTATTGAAAATTATACCTGCAAAAATGAGGTAGAATGACTTTAGATTTAAAATGTTTTCGGTAAAGTTGAAAAAATGTAGTCATCATCACATTTGAAATTTTACATAATTAGTTGTAGATATACATTTCTTTTTTAAAACTGGATTTTAGATCAACTCCGCCCCCGTGGTCGAGGGGGAAGGCTTCCGACTAGCAATCCGCTGGTAGCGAGTTCAAATCAATATATTTTTTTAATTAGTTTGTGTTGTTCTCATGTGGCTTCACCGGAGAATGCTCATCACCAACACAGAAATTCTCAGGTGGGCTAGAGAAGATAGAAAACTGCTCACATTAGTAAAAGTCGGGAAAATTTCATATCTTGGACACATACTTCGAGGGGAGAAATATCATTTGCTCCAATTAATATTAAAAGGCAAGACAGAGGGTCACCGACGGCCTGGTAGGAGACAAATGTCTCGACTGAGAAATATACAAGAGTGGGCCGGTATCAAAAGTGTAGAGGAACTATCCCGGGAAGCGCAAGACAGAGATGCATTTACCAGAGTGATCGCCAAAGTCGGGGGGACCTTATAGGTTACACGAAGAAGTGGAAGATTTTCATAAAATTAATTTTAAAATAACACATAGTATATTTGCGGCTCGTTCCAGATTGGTAGATACTCTAAGTATCTTCCTGGTGAAATTCCATCCGGAGTTGCTTGAAATAGCTTTAGACATGTTTGATGACCAGATTTGAATAGCCAGGATTCCTATTTAGAAAAGTCCTTTTCTCCATCTTCTTCACCTCCCCACTAACTTCAACTTCATAACATATCCTAATTGAGGATGCCGAAGTCCCACTGGCTCTAGACTAGTGCAGTTGGAACTCTTGTGCGATATAAAAAAAACATAATAAATAACAATTTGTATATCGTGGGAAGGTTAAAAGAAAAAATCTCAGTTATTTAGTTGTCTCGATTGTCATAGCATATACACGTTGTTAAGATAAGTTCCTGACTTACCTTATATTTCCTGAGGATATTTGAATTAAAAATGTAGATTACATTTTGCTCTTCGGCAACATTTTTCATGTTAAAAAAAATCATTAGGGATTGGAAGGTTACGATCGGTGTGCGGGCGGCGGTTACTAGGGTTAGTGAACTGTGATGACAACTTGTAAAATATTTATTTATTTTCTTGTGACAAAAAAATGGACCAAATCCAAAATGCACCAAAAATCAAACCGGAGAACAAAAATTTCATTCACACAAATTTTACTCAAAATAACGTCAGGAATCACTGGTAATTTGGTGGCCTTAGGAAACAACCATAAAAATCATTGTGTCTCCCTTACTTTCACGGTGAGAAATATGGTCTAAACGATATTAGAAAGAGAAAACACCATATACAAGAAATTAAAATATACGAGTTTATAAAACCGAAGTTTCCACGCGCAATTTAAAAAATAATTTAAAACTTGGGGAATTTTAAAAAGTAAAGTATTTCACGATTCATTTGTCGAAAAAAATGTGTGAGTGTGTTTTTTTTTTCGTTATCAATAATTTCAGTGATAAAAAATGTAAGGTGAACCATTTTTAAAACTCTGTTATGTTTGCATTAAAAAAATTTATGAGTTTATTTCGAATTATTAAATTTAAAAGCGCATAAAATTCATCAATTTTCAAAAAACGTTTTTTTTTTGTATTCGAATACGTTCAGAAATATTGCAATTATTTTTATTTTATTGAAAAGCGGAAATAATTTGACCTTCTGGCAAAATATGCCCGAGGCCTATTTAAGGTTAAACACCCTTTGTATAAATATACTGCACTAATCCTCCTTATGATATATTGCTCAAAACGCAATAAAATACCTAGTGTTATTACGTCTAAACTATCTACATATAAAAAAAATACTAGGTTGTTACTTATAATTATTATTCGGAAGGAAACAATGATGTACTTTTCTTTTAATACGATCAGTATTTTTTAATTAATGGTTAACCAAACTCATTACAAGACTGTAGGGTTGGCTATTAAAATAAACACACTATTTTATTGCTGTTTCTATCGTGTTATTTGTAAGAAATTACGTTATTCGCTTTCATAAAAACACAGCAGAGAAATAATTAATGTACAGGAGAAGTAATTGTTCGCAATTAAGATAAAACCAGATTATCTCATTATTCCGGAGAATGATACCAAATACAACAGAAAAGTAGGAACCTACTCGTTTCTCCCGATTCTGTAGAATTCTCCGGCTCTGAACTGGAATCAAACCAGTTTATCTCACAATTCTGAAAAATACTATTGTTAAAAACTGGAACCAATCCAGAGTCTCTCTCGTTTTTCAGGAGAATACTCCTGTTACCATTAATCTACAAACTAAACCAGAGAATGGCAGATATCTGCTCTCAGTATCGTTCATGTGAAATCAAAATTAAAACGATGCGGTGCTTGAAATGGCTTAATGCGTGTTTGGTGACCATATCTAAATGGTCAGGTATACTTCCGAAACCCCTCTTACCCATCTATTTCCATTAGGAATGTCATAGTCTCACTGGCTCCGTACAATCCGGAGGTATACATAACACATATTTTTTAAAGATTTAGCTCAATTTGGGAGCATTTATGGGTACCGCCGCCCCGGAAACCATTTATTGGATAACCAACACCTCTGCCATTGGTCACCCCGTAGAAGTTACGTTTAGTGACTTAGCAGGGGTGCCCGGGTTCATGGGGTGAGGATTGTCCGGGTCTTGGAGGCGAATGTGTCTGCTCACCAGCTGCATGTCGGGACATATCGGGAGAGAATGGTTGAGGGGGTCTCTTTGACTTCTCCAGCCATACTCTCTCGGAACATCACCTTGCATCGCAGTGGGAGGTTTGGATTCATACGTCCGTCACTTCTGAACACCGTGACCCCAAGATTCCTACTCACAATACCCTTCTCTTTCTCAGAACTTTCTCTAATTTTTTTCTTAAAAAAATCCTCCACACAGCATCCCCAAAGATGACATAGGCCCTGAGGGGAATTATGTATCTAAGGGCCTTCTATGTGGAGCTAATATAAAAAAAAGAGCAAAAAAACATCTTCGAAAAGATAAGTTATTTAAAAAAAAAAACGGAAAATGCGTTCGATATTAATGTGCATATTTCATTTAAGATACTAGGTTTACGTTATGGGATGTATGGGATTGTTGGTAAATACTCTTAAATTCTATAATAAAGATTTTTTAACCAAATTATATCTTTTGTCTCGCGTGTACATATTTTCCAGCTTTGTTTGTAGCAATCTGGGTCGTGCGAGAGAGTTTAAAGTCGGCATACTATACGCTACGCGGGTGTGGAAACTGGATGTTCTCACATAGGCAAATGACAAACGCCAAAAGCTAAGCTTGCTGACGTGGCGAGCTGATATTGACCAGGCCAAAACTGAACGCGCTACGTTCTACATTCCCTTACTTGCCATAAACCGATGTACCCAACGCCTATCTGACTCTGTGCTTTCGTTAGTACCTACCTATACAGAGAGCTTTTGAAAAAGTTCAGACGCGTTGAACAGATGTTTGCTATACTTGGTTCTCACGAGCAGATTACATAATATAATATATTATGTTGATTTTCGGCACTGATATAGGGCGTCGCACAGTTGGTAATTTTGAGTATCTAGTTCGACTTTATTATTTTAGTTAGTTTTTGGGACAATATAAATTATCATACGAAAAAATTGCTAAAAAATATATATTGTGCGATTCAACATGATGCAGTCTGTTTTAATACCTACGGCAATCTATACATATACAAATTTAGGTTCCGTATTATATTGCATTGGAATATATATGTATTGGAATATTATAAAAGGACTAAGTACCTTTTAAAGATCATTAGAGATTATAGATAATATTATAATTTAAAAACAGATGAGGCAAAAAATGACAACATTGTGTGAGTCAGAAGCCTCGATAATATACATGACATAAAAACAAAAAATATATATATATAAATATTGGAATATTGCATTTTAGCAGAAGAGTGTTTCTATATATAACGGTAAGTTCTGGCGTTATGAAATTTTAATAAAAAAAATACTACAGGCAAAATCGCCTTGGTACTGAAAAAATTAAAAGTTGTTAAAGTAAATCCTGAATACATCACAAAACTAAAGTTGATGTGACACGTTTATATCCATTAAACACAGAAAACGTAAAATTTTGCCGGATACATTCGGATTCATTTTTAAAAGTCACGATGAATTCAAAACTTTAAGAAAAAATACGTTTTGAAAAATTGATAGTTCAATATTTTTTATCAAACTTAAACACAAGTTAAATAGTTATGATAATCACCTGATTTTCTAGATTTCATCACAAAGATTCAGAAAAACTAAGTAAATAATCACGATGAGAGATCTAAACTTGACTGAAATAAAATTACTCGTTCGCGTTTCGAGGTAGTGCGTATTTGCGATGGTGCCATTAGTCGCAAGCAGCTAAAATATATATTTTTTTTAAATTCTAACAAGACAAGACATTTAGGTACCCAATTAAATTAAAATGAAATCCAGAAAAAAATCTATGATTTTATAATAAAGTCGTGATTTTATAATAAAGTCGATACCTTGAACTGTTAACTGTGCATCGTGGGCGTGTTTGGGTATCCAAAGTAATCTAATTTTTACCTTCACCTGGTGAAATTAATTAACCTTTTTTTAAATATCTAAAACAATTTATTATTTAAAAGTTCTTTTACCAGATTGCCTGGGGCCTGGGAGTCGAACGGTCGTATGCTACCTAGAGTAATCAATTGTTTTTTAACCCCTGAGGACTAATTTTGTCCAAAGGTCAATAAATTTCTGCTTCGCAATAAAATCGAATAAAGGAATGTTTCTGAATATATCCGAAAACTAAAAACTGTTTTTAAATGGTGATAAAATATGTTTTCAAATGTTATTATTAGAAATAAACATAAATTTTGAATGGAAACAATTTTTTTTTTTAAATAAGTTACTTTAGATTTTTTTCTAACTAAAATTAATGATAACGAAAAAAAAGAAGACAAAAAAATTTGAAAAATGTATTGGATTATTATCATCTCACTTTTTTGTCATTTCATTAAAAAAATATTCATTAATAATTCATAAAATTAATAATTTTTTTCTCAAATTACCGACGAAAACTTTGGTTCACAGAGGTGCAAATTTAAAAATTTTCTTTTGTTTTTTTTTTTTATTTTTATTTTTTATTATTTTCAACAAAGACACAATTTACATAAATATATAATTTCGATAATTTATCGGTAGTCCTGCGAAGTTGCCCCATGACTGCTTGTCTACAGGTTAACTTCGAGATTCAAATAAAAAGCGTGGTGTTTCCTCTTTGTAACACCGTTTAAAAATCATATTTCTTACCGTAACAGTAAGGGAAATAAAACGATTTCTACGAGACGGGCTGTTCCCAAAAGAGAACAAATTAGTCTTAGGGGTTAAATGAGTATACTTAAGTCACAATTCTTGAAATTATCATTCCACTAATTTTGCTGATATTTTAGAGAAGCATGAACACGAAAAGGCCGTCTGAAACGTTGACTACACATGGAAAATCGCAAGTTTGAAAACTAAAATTAAAATAACGCTAATATTACTGACCAATGAGAAAAACCTGTACTAAACATAGCTTCTTAGTATGGTTCGAATATCTTTTTTTTTATTTTCTCAAAATTTCATAATGATCGACCTTACTTAAAAAACTTATAATTACTTCTTCTAATACAGCATACTTATTTTATGGCACCATTTTAATTCAAATTATTAAAATACTTCGTTTTTACCACTTTTATTATTTACTAACTTTCTTAATATTACTAAAACCCTGAAGAGGTGAGCATAGCTCACGAAACATGTTGGTTTTTAATAAACAATAAACGTGGGAAAAACTAACTATTTTATTAATTTGAAACTACATAAATATTTGATTTTTATCCACTTTACCATAAACCTTGTATTTAGATATAGGGTTTTAAGGAAGATACTTGACCTATTTTAACTAGTGATTCCTGACATTATTTGTAGTAAACAATTTAAATGACGTTATGGGATCCGGTGTCTTTTTCAATAACTTTTTTTCAAATTTTTTTCTTCAAAATCAAACAAATAAATTCTTCCTTAAGTCGTCACTGGTCACTCAGCTGAGTAACCGCTCAACCTCTTACCCCGCCCCCAATTATCCAACACATACTATGTTTTATGTTTTGGTAGAAAAAAGAAAACATCAAAAATGCCACCGAAGAACCAAATTTCATTTAATATTTTTATTCCAAATAATGTTAGGAATCACTGGTTTTAAAGTTAGTCAAGCACGTTCCGTAATACCCTGCATATTATTAAGTACGTTTCTATTGAGAGTTGTCTTTGTTCAACGGAATAATAATTATTAACATAAAACTCAATCATCCCTTTGTATGTAACGCTGCCTTTGTAGCCAAATTTAAAAGAAAAACGGATACTTTTCATTGGAGAAAAATGTAGCGACTTTCCTTTGAAACACAAATTAAAATTACACCTACTATATGAACTTTGGATCTCGACAAAATACACAACTTGGCAACAAAATTTCATGTTTAACCGTTAATAACTAAAAGCTTATGTAAGTAATATTGATAAAAAGAGACATTTAAAATATTTTACGACATTTTCCTGTCGGGAGTGTTTCGTAATCAATAAAATCATAATAAAATACACAAAATTTACAATTGAAGGCTTCCACAATTATGACACATTTTTTTAAAAAGATAGACAAATATTTCCTGGTTACAACATTCCATCAATATTTGTATTTATTTATTTATAAACAAAAAAAACAATTCGAATTAATAAATTACTTTGTTTTTACCACTATAATTGATTATAAAAAACCGACATGTTTCGTAAGCCAAGCTTACTTCATCAGGGTTTTGTTTTAATAATACTAATGTCGGTTTTTTATAATCAATTATAGTGGTAAAAACAAAGTAATTTTTTAATTTGAATTAAAATGATGCCACAAAATAAGTTTGCTGTTTTAGAAGAAGAAAAAAACAGTTCATTAGTTACATTGGTGAAAAAAATTTTCAATTAATATTATTAATTAAATAATTGTTTTGAATATTGAAGTATTGAAATATACTTATTAAGTATATTTCATGGTGGGTACCTATTATGTGTTTCATTGTAGTGTCTTATTTATGGTATGGATATTAAGTAATTACCGGGTGATTTTTTGTAGTGGGAAGGTGTCTGTGTGTGATTATGTATGTATGTATGCGCATTGAACAATTTTTATTATTGACATGGTGCTCTTTTTAAATTTTGGCAAAGAATCGGAGACAATGTCGATGTTAGAATTTAGACCAATATTATTGAACATATGAAGAGCACGATTTATTGGCAAATTATTTGCTGCATTTTTCTTGTAATTAAGCGTGTGGAATAGTCCTGTGTGGTGTGTACGTCTTAATGGTATGTTAAAATCAACTAGGGAAAGAATTTCGGTACAGTCAATGTTATTATTTAAAATTTTGTGTATAAAGATCAAATATGCTATTGCTCGCCTCGTTGCAAAAGGTTTAATTATTACTCCAACTAAAATTCATATTGAGAGGAAAAATATTGTTTATGCATTGATGGAGGATTGCACCCCCAATCCATTGTTAGGAACCCGATGCTTCGGACTTTCAATCAACAAATCAACCGACCAAAAAATTCTATCCGGTGTGAAATTAATGTCTTCATCTCATTGCATAGGTTCTCTGGAATATTTAAACACAAAAAAAAACAGAGTGTGCAATTCACACGTGGTAGAAGTGAAACCTTCAGAAAACTAAAGTAGATAAGAGTGGGAGGCTACGAAGAATCGTACAGAGGAGACCGATTATACTATCTCATTCTCTCTCAGGCTAAATTCTATAGATGTATGTGTTTATTTTTTTCAGTGTAGCTATTTTTCGTTTCATCGAGTTTCAAATCACAACGATGCTAAAGTTTCACTTCAAAAATAATTGTTTATTTAGCAGCACAGGCTCGTTAAAAATCGCGGGATATAAATTTGAACTTATAAAAAATGTTTGTCTCAAGATCAAATATCTCACGAAAAGAGCAGCTTTTCCTTGAAAATGAATAGGTATTAATACAAGGTATATTTGCGAGGCGTTCTAAAGTTAAAAAATATATTCAGTATCGCCCTGGTGTAAGACCATCATTCAGTATTAAAACATTGCTTGAAATAAGTTTAGAGGTGTTTGGGGACTCTGAATAGCCAGGTACTATCCCTCCTTTCTATTCCCTATCTCCTTCTTTTCCCCACTTTTCTTCAGCCTCGCGACATATCACAATTGGGGACAATATAGTCTCAATGGCTCCAGACGAGAGCAGTTGGGACTCTTGTGAGGTGTTCACTTTATAAATAGTATGAACGGGCAGCTAAAATATGCCCACAGGACCTAGTTCTTTGAAACCACACGCTTTGTCTCAGTTATGTATCTTCACTCTATTAATACATATTTTTTTATATGAAGACCGCACAAGAGTCCCAACTGCTCCCGTATGGAGCCGGTGAGACTATGGCATCCCCAACTGGGGTAGGTTGTGAGGCTGAAGGTAGTGTGGAGGGGAAGGAGATGGGGAAGAGGAAGGGGGGAAGTACCTGGCTATTCAGATCTGATCACCAAACACAGCTAAAGTCATTTTAAGCAACGTTTCAATTCTGAATGGTGGTCTTACACCAGGGCGATACTATGAGAATCTTCCACTTTGGAACGTGCGCAAATATACTATATATTATTTTTAATGAATTAATTGTGAAATAATACAAGTTAACCAATTTACCAAATAAAATTAATTTGCCATCCCGGATTCGTTCCCGCGACATTCGGTTTGCGAGTCAAGAGCATTACCGCTAGACCACGCCGGTCGTCAAACATCTGTCAAACACTTCAACAAAACAAATACACATTTCGAATATAGAAGAAAAGTACCGAGTTTTTTGCTTGTCTGATATAATGTATAAACTTTTCGTAGTTGCAAGTTTGAAAACTAAGCGTTCATTGAACTTAACGTTTAAAATAATTTTACGCAATAGGCAGGAATATCATTACATCACCCATGCACGGACTACCGAAAATATAATGTTTAATGGTGAAAGGTTTTGAAAGAACTATAAATAAAAATTCTAACTAGCAAGAAAATAAGATGACTAATGTAATCAGCGATATAAAATGGCAGTTTGCCCACTGTCCAATCCGTCCATCACAAGGGATGATTCAGCAATGATAATAAGGGGGAAGTTTATACCAAGTCACCAACCACCCCTAGAATTATTATAAAGGGTGGCCATACATTTTTGCACTTTTGCAATAACCGTGAAAAAAAAACACAGATAGTATTTAAATAAATGATTTTTGATAAGAACAAAAATATGCTGGAAAATAATTTCATAAAAATAATTTCGTCCAAATAAACGACATCTCGCCGCGGCGCGGCTGGCATTACCCAAATCCGGCGTTTAGATTTTCAAAAACTTTTTGACACAAAGCGCGGAGTATGTTGACCAACGTTTTCTTTTAATTGGAGTATCGTCGCTAGTTTATATATATATATAAGATAACTCTATAAACAATAAATCTGCTGGAGTTAGATTTGGGCTGCAATGGGGAGGATACGGAATATCTCCTCTGCGCGAGATCAGCTTGCTAATATAAGGAAAATTTATTTAATCAACGGATCATCTCTTACAGACATGTTTATTGCGCCACGTTCTCTTCGCTCCTCCTGCTCCATGACCGCCCTGTTTGTTTTCGATTGAGAGTCGAGCCGGTTTCTTCAAAGTTTTTGAACCGTGATTTAATTAAATTAACACTTTGGCACTGATTAATACCGTGTATTTGGTAATGGGAATGAAATAGGCAGCGTGCAGCGACGTAAGAATCATTGTTCTGTAAAAATGTTTTACCCATAAAGCGCGTTGCTCTCCCGAAAAGCGATCCATTGTAACTAATTGTCCAAGATGCGAGGGGTCACGCATTCGGTGTCCCCGCTAGCACCACTACAAAATGCAAAAATGTATGGCTCACCCTGTCAGTTTTCATATTATTTTGAAATGTCGGCAATCAATAAAAAAAATAATGGAACGATTACGATTATATCCTCAATATAAGAAAATTTTTAAACATGCGTAGTTCAACGGAATGCAATGTTCGTCAATACATGAAGGTCACAGGCTAATATGGCATCTAACACAAGCGCACCCAGTGTAATATTGCGAGAAAATAGAAAAATTTCACAACAATACTCAAATTGTAAAAAAAATTACACACCATTCGGGTAGAAATACGACTACCATCCAAGACTACGTTTGAAGACCGCAGAAATTGATTTGCTTGTATTGAGGGCCATTAACGGAAACTATTGAATGTAAGAATTTTTATTATAGACAATACTGTGTAGACTGTGTAGGCTATATAAAGAAAATATTAAAAATATTATTATTATTATAAATTTGTATAATAATATGAACACGCGATGTCGGCGAAGGGCTCCGCGGCAAGTTTTCAGTAAGCTGTTCGCATCGAAACGCTCTCCCGTCCGATGCGTACACTCGGAACGCTGAAAAATTATTTTTACTACCACCACTTATTACCACTTATTTTATTTAAAATCTGGTATTCTAAGTTATTAAACCCATATTGAAATAAAAATAATAATAAAGATATTAAAAGTAATTTTTTAAAAATTAAAAAAAAAATTAACTTTTAAAAATCGTACAAAAAAAACTGCCAGACTTCTAGTCGGCTGACCAAGGAAGTACTAAATAGGATGATCTTAACTACAGTTTTTCGTTAGTTTCGATCTCGTATTCGATGTAATCGATGCAGCAGGGCAAGCAAAACCGATATGGAACGGACGTGGTTTCGGAAAATTCCGTCGTTTTACTGACGAACGCAGCTCTTACGGCGACGGTGCGTTGGTTGTTCGAACTTCCAACTATTATGGACTTTTAGGGAAATCTTAAAAGGACTATTATTATTATAAATTTTTGTACAATTATACGGACACGCGACAGCGGTGAGGGGCACCGCGGCAGGTTTCATAAGTGGTTTGGCGTCGAAAGGCTCGCCCGACGGATGGGTACACTCGGAACCCTCAAATTATTTTTTTTTGTCATTATCGTTTATTTTTAAAAAATATGGCAATCTTAATTTTTAAAACTATAATGAAATAAAAATAATAAAAAAGATAAACGAAAAATTAAAAAAAAAAAAAAAAAAACTTCAACTGCAGATCAATAAAAATAACGTAAAATAATTTGGTCTCAATAGCTTAGTTGGTTGAGGCATTGTCCTGGTAATTCAGGTTCGATTCCCATGTTTCGTTTATATTTATTAGGATTGTTGTCTTCTGATGGGTATAACTTTCAAAAGACATTTTAAAAAAAATCCAATAAAATTTAATTAAATATTGGCAATCGCGCTGGTCGTAAATATTTGAAGTAAAATGAAACGATTATTAATATTACTAATATTATAAAGATTACTAATCGTTCTCACGACAAAAAAATATAATCGTAATAGCCAATCGCAGAAGAATGGAAGCTTCAGTAAAATATCAATTACAACGTGAAACAGCAAATTTTAAAAATATTCATAATATCCGGAATGTTCGTTTTTTCAGAAATGAGTGAATTTTATGGGGATTCGGCCGTGTCATGTTTTGCAGTAGGTAAAGGTTGAATAAAACAAATATACGGAAATTTTTAACGGTGGCTGACGTGACAAATTATTAATATTTCCGGAAAAACCAATAATTAATTGAAAGTCGAATATTTTTGTGGTTTATTTTTGATTCATTTTTTAAAGTTGCTTCCGATATCATTAAAATGAGAGTTTCATTAGAAATCCAAATGAAATTTGAGGTTAAATTTAATTTTAACTAATTGGCGCTAGTATAAATACCTATGTCAAAGGAAGCGAGACCTTCAGTCTATAGTGGGGTTTTCATACTACACCTGATAAATACCAGTACTCACTTACAATTGTAATCTTAGCAATAACCATGTGGATAATATAAATTACTGTAATAATTATGTGATTGTATTATGTGGGTGAGCCAATAAATAAATAGATAATAGCCATGAATCAGATATCTGGCAGAAAGCTAAAGAGATTATATCTTCAAGTCGGGTGTCGTAAAATCGCGTATAATTGTCGAACCAATTTGGTGAATAATTAATATAAGACCGATGTATTAATGATGAACAAGAACAATAGGCGATACATAGTTATATTGATTTGGACTATATTATGAAGAGTGTCTGGAGAATATTATATTTTGACGCGAAAGTGAATAGATGTAGGAATCAAAGATGCCCCAGAAGTGTATGATATTATTAGATAAGAGAATGAAACAGAATGTGACGGCCGTTGTTCCCAATCCCACTGATCAACGGCTAAGCCGAAATTTTGGCTGCGCACATCTCAAATGGCCACTTCTCCAACCAACAGGCGAATCGAGTGTTACTTAACAAAACATTTAACTGATCGGAGACTCAGATTGATCAATCGAAAAATTGGAAACAAAGGCCGTAGAAGACAAGATTACATATTAGCAAATGTAAATTAAGTGATGAGTGTACGCTGAGACATATTTGAGCGTTCTTCTATCCTGTTTGTGCATCTCCGCAGAGAAACGGGGAGTGATTTTAAGTTAGTTCTTTAATAATAAAATGCCAAAAGCTTTATATAAAAATAATTTGATTAAGCTTGTTCCGTTTTCTTTCAGTAGACAATCAAATAAATTCAAGTCTGGTGAAACGAAACAAACTTTGTATGATTACACAGGCGACAGTCGTCGTTAATCAGTCTCAAATAAGTACAATAGATTCGAACAATATCACTGTCGTGTAATACAAATTTCACAAACAATACCCGGTGAATGAAATCCATTTATTCAAAGTTTCCTTATTTATCAATCAAACTGTTCGATAAGACAAAATGAATTCATCATCAATAACTTTTCTCATTCAGAGAAAAGTTACTGAAGCTTTATTTTCTTGGCTTTACAAACAAACTTGGGACGAAATTGCAATAAGTTTAGAAACACTACATCACAAAAAATATTAATTTAAGATATGAATTCTACGAAAAAAAATTAACCGAATGCAAAGTTTTGAAAAATCTAAAAGCTCAAAAATCAAGTAACGAAAAACCGGAGCATAAAAATGCAACCATGACCGATATTGCAGTATACCCATTTTGGGTCAAAACATTGCGATTTGGACTTCTGTTCAACGAGAAGATATCACTGTAAAAATGATTCGATTTTACGACAACAAATATAGCCCATAACCTAACATAACCTACTTAACTATTTTTTTATATATTTTTGTTACATGATTCTGAGTTGCTCGGTCACCTTGCAAAACACATGTATGACGTATTATATGTAAAATAGATTCATTACAATGAGAATTAAAACGATTGCATTACAATGAGAATCAAAATGCAACAAAATGTTGCATCCATGCATGTGTAGTATAATTATAATCACTTTTAAACTCAGACATAGTAATCTTTAAAATAAATAAATTAATCTTGCATGCACTGTTGTCAAGATTAATTTTTGATGTATTATATCTTGTATCGCTACCTCTATCTTTAGCTAACGTTTCTGACAGCATTAGAGTGTCCATCATCAGGCAGATATGTAATCGAAGATTGTGGTAAATTGTGCGCTTACTTACTGGTTTTCCAAGTCTATTGTGAACTTCATTTTGCTGTGGAGTGAATTAAGATGATCCACAGGAATTTGTTCAGTCGCTCTGTTCCATGCGACCAAACGGCGAAGACATCATCCAGCTAGCACCACCATACTTTAACGACAGCCGAAGTTGTGTCGAGTGCCACTTTTTCAAACTCCTCCATAAAAAAAGTTGGCTAGTACGGGCATTAATGGACAAATTGGAGCTGGCAAAACGGCACCGCGTCTACACTTCACCACAATCTTCAATTACACATATGCCCTGATGATGAACACTGTAATGCTGTCCGAAACGTTGGCTTAAAAAGAAGAAGCGCAACACGGCATAATACCAAACAAATATCACGAGAGTTCTTTTGGTCGTAAAAATCTAAAATTAAGTCGTGCGTGCCTACACACTTAGTTTTTCTCCTTCAATATTAAATAGCATACTGTTAAATGTCTGTTATGTGATCCCAATAATCATAGACAACCTTCATTATTTGAACCCTTTAATGATGCTAATTAAAACTTTATTCGAGGTATTTAATGAGACGTTTAAAATGCTGAAAACGTTTATCCAATTTAATATTCGCCTCACCCGCTTTTAACCACTCCTTTATGTTAACGAAGGAATATTTGACTGCTAGAAATTACCCAGGTTATGATAAAAATATAATGTAGTTTCCATAAAAATTGGATAAAACATGAATATTTTTTATCAATAAAAGGTTGTTATTGTCTACTATAAATTTGGTAAAAAATTTCATTAAAAGCGATTTGAAAAACAACGAAACAAACATATAAAGAAAAACTTGCATTGAGTAGAAAGGAAAAATACTGTTTGAATTAAATTTTTCATTGAAAAAAGGTTTCGATCGGTAGATACAAAACTATTGAACACAAAATACAAATTATACATACCTACATATTATTCCCAAGAATATAAGAATGGTGGAAAGGCATGGAATATGAAACACGATATATAATAATAATAATTGGATAATTTATAGAGCGTCGTTTTGTGAAAAATCACCTCAAGGTGCATATGCAAAGGATGTTAAAAAAACGTATCTGACTTGCTTTAGCCAGTGATTTCTGACAAGTAAAAGATGTCAGGAATGGCCTCATGTGACGTTACTGTAACAACCGATTTTTAAAATGTATTTAGTTGAAATAATATTGACTGGGATTCAAAATGTCACGTATTTCTTTTACTTCCAATAACCTCAAAAATCACTGTTAAAAGTAGTTTCATTCCAACTCAGAATGAAGACAACTCAGAACCACCTTAGAATAGTCGTTAAAAGCTATGAAAAAATTATTTTAAAATAGCTGGTAACCCTAACCTAACTTAACCTATTGAACCAATTTTTAATTTTTTTTTATCATCACTCTTAATGACCTTTCTGAGGTGGTTCTGAGTTGATTTAATTCTGAGTTGGCCGGTCACCGTTTAAAGTAGGTCGGATATAACGGGTGTAACCCTGTAGTAAACAAACATTTTTAAACATTTGCATGTTATTCAATTTTATTTTATTAACTTTTTTAATATACAATATCTGAAGATATACCCATCAATTCACATTGAAGAAAAAGATAATACTAACAAATTTTAGCGAAACCTGAAATAGAAAAAGACACAGAAAACAAAAAAAGGGTAATATAATATTATATATAGAAATTCGACGACCTCCGTGGTAAAGGGGTACGACTCATCTGAAGATAGCGGGTTCGAATCCAGGTATGCGCAAATTTTTTTTTTTTATTAATTTGTTTTATATCACAATTAATTAATTAAAAATATTATATAATACAATTTCGGCACGTTCCAGAGTAGAATAAACTCTCAGTATCGCCCTGGTGTAATACCACCATTCGGAACTGAAATAATGCTTGAAATAGTTTTAGCCGCGTTTGGTGACCAGATCTAAATAGCAAAGTACTTCTCCACCTTCCTCTTCCCCATCCCCTTCCCTACTCAATACTTTCAGCCTTACAACATACCCCAATTTGAGATGCCCTAATTTCACTGGCTCCAGACGGGCGGTATTCAAAATATTATAAATAAATAAAATATGATGTATGTATTATTATATTTTTTGCGTCTTATTCTGTTTCATATTTCGTTTAGATTTGAAAGTATTATCTTCTTCAATGATTTTTGGATGCTCATGGAAAGAGAGCGTAACAATATGAGGACGTTACACACTGCAAGGTTTTGATCAACTATTCAAAAAATATTTTCACTCAAAAAGAAAATAGAAAGGAGTCTAACCTAAGACTACAAAAGAATATTGGATAATAACTGTTCTTCAAATTTAACTGCAGTAAGAGAATGCAAATTTGTCTAATAACTTAAAGTCAACCTTAATTTCTAGAAGATTGTTTGTCTTGTTTCCTCGCTCATTTTCCCATAAAGCACACACGCTGCTCGAGCACTCTCTACTGAGGGGTGGTATTATACAGTATAGACAGGCACTAGGGGTGCTTATGTAAACAAAACCATCCCCCTTCGGCAAAGAAAATAAAAAAACCTCCACTGCCGCAGTGTCCGAGATAGATTAGATAAAAGTTATACCAGGAGAGAAGAACCGGCCAGGAGAGAAAATATCACAATACAATAATAAAAGAGGACTAATTGTAACTAATATGTAATATAGATTATAAGACTGCCAATTTATTATAAACGAAAGCTATTAAAACACCGGGGAAATCTTAATATTTTACGAAGAGAAAAGATTAATCCGGTTGATTTAACAGACTTAAGTGAAAGGGTAATAAAATGGAATCGGTTTTTAAAACAAGAATAAGATATTTCAAATCGTAAGGAAATGGTGATAAAACAATTCATTTCAATTTGAGTTTCATTCATCGGACGGTGGAAAGGCAGCTGATTGTTGATTACCGTATCGAACAAATTGCAGCATCTACCTGAATTTTAAGTTATCATCATAAAATTGTATCAAGCGACATATTTAATAAATCATAATGTAAAGGCCTGGTACTTACATATACACCTGAAATGGTTTTTAAATATCCTACGGAAAACAGGAAGTAATAACTTATTACATAACACTTAGGTTGACAGTAGCGCAATGTATTTTCCAGTACACGTGCCAATAATATTATTTACGATCACTTAGTACACTTTTTTAAAACTTCGATGCGAACATATTTTACCCGAATATACAAATAGTTATTATTTATTTTGTCTACGGTCTTTTAATGTAATATTGCTTAATTTTAGAAATGTATTCGTAATTGCAAGCACTGCAATTTAAAATACTAACACGTTCAAAGAATGTTTCGTATCACCAAAACAAAGCTCTTATCCCATAGTGTTCTAGTTTTAGCACAGCGCGGCTCTCACACGGCACAACAATGCAATAACCGCTGGAGAACCAGTTTCTAGCCTACACCATTACATTTCTGAGTAACTGCAATCAAAAACACTAGAAGTTGTTCCCGACATTCTTTGCCCGCTATGTTCTGTGACAGCTCGTAGCTCCGCGTAGAACGCTGGGACTGGCGTAGCCGGACGCGGCCGCAGCGTAGCGATAGATGCCGCTACTGGCTACTGAGTACGATAGCTACGGCCCTCTACGCCGCTCAGCGTAGCTTCTTGCGTAGGCCGTCAGGCAGCGCTGCGTTCACTTCGCCCGGGAAGTCAACTTATCACTTGTATTGTGCGGTTTCTTCATTCCGTGTGTGTTTCAGCATTCCCCTTTAAAGCGGTCATAAATATCAGCAAAGAAAGATATTTAGAAAGAACCAGATACCAGATATTATCAATCTGGCACGGATAAGAAAAGTTTATCATGCGAGTGTTTTTCCGTTTTCTTTTGGCTGACAAGTTAACTTTTGAAGGTGTATTTTAGATAGTGGTTAGAAGTTAGAACCCCTTGTCTCTCGGACACTTCAATCGTATCCAAATCTGTCAGGACAGGGTCAGTACCACGACACAGGTGGGATTTAAGCGAAGTTTTTCTAAAGTTTTTCTAAGGATTTTCAGGATGTAATCTAGTACCTCGAATCAAACTACTTTACAGTGTGACACATTGATTTACGTTTGTGAAAAGTAGTGGAGGTTTAGGGTAAAGTAAAGAAGAAAGATTAGAATGGCCGCTAACTCTTCTGGTGTCGGATCAAGTCAAGAGAAGAAAAATACAAGATTTAGGGAAACAAAGGAAAGAAGAAGCGTCGTAAAATGATAGGAAATCTCAACGACAGTAAAACCAAAGCTCTTCTTGGCTCATACGATTTTGACTCACGACAACGTCGCCTTAGTTCGTATTTTTCCAACAGACCATTTGAGTTTTCGTTCAATCTTCACTTTAGAATTAAAAATAAAGTATAAAAAAGGATAGTTATTCACAAATTTTTTAATTATTTAAACAAATTGAACCTTTCCCTGTGCGGAAATAGCTTTATCATAAACACCTATCATAGTGTTTTATTGAGATAATGAAAGAAAACCTTCTCCTCCTGAAAATTTTTCTAATGGTCTGTTGGACAAAAACGAACTAAAGCGATGACAAAAAAAAAATTTTAATAACACATAATGATGAATATAAGAACACATTAATCTGCTATCAGGAGAAGCTACAAAATACATAAACAAAGTATTAAGTGATGTCTGATAAACAGAAAAAAAAGAGTTTTGTTATTAGACCAGTAGCTAGAACCCGGTGGCGTACAAATTTATATATTTTCTTAATAACAATTGAAAAAGATGGAATGAATAATTCACTGTCTTGTTGGTTAAACTGACATTTTCAAGTCTCTTAGCTTATAATTTAAATGACGCTAAGAACTAAAAAAGGAATTGCTGAGCAGCTTAGGTGATAAAACCATAAAGATTACGTGAATATAAATAATAAAAAACGATAGAACAAGAAATTTTTGAAATATATAATTGTGCATCGTCATATCCAATATATCAAATTATTAAAAATCACACCAAAAACTTGGCCTCGGAACAAAACAACGTTTGCTTCGGAATCTTAATGTAAGATGGCGGTAAATTATCACACTTTACGTCATCTCGGTTGTCAGCTTCACGTGTAAAACTCAGACGCGACAAGTACTTAGTGATTTATGGTAAAAACTTCTGCCAAATTCCGTAACGCTATTTAAAGCGAGCGATCGCATAGGGCACCAGTAAATTGTAGACAATTCCGGAGTTTCGGTTGATTATGCAAATCATTCAGACCCTCTTTGAAGCTCTTAATTGTATCGGTGAAGAATAAACAAGATGGGATCACTCGATACAAATATATCTTAGAATATTCAAAATGTTTTTTTTAAAGCTTCAGCTTTTTGTATCCACACAAATGTATATAATTTCAAAATACCTATGCAAGCAGGACTTTTGATAACAAATAGAAATTTAAAAAAATCTTTTCTTCATTACATCGTTCCCACAATCCACCATTTCCAATATTTAAATGATCCAAATATTTAAAATAATCTATAGAAATGGAAATTGGGTATTTCAAAATATATTATGTTGTATCATGTTATTATGAGTATTGTTGAAATAAATTCAAAAAGTCGAACAGCAATAAATTATTATCACGAAACAAGGCTAAAATGTAAATTATTCGAAAGCATAATTTTGCTCTGAACGGTCTAATTTTCCTTCCGAATAATTTCTTTGTACATCAGTCAATCGCCAAATGGGCGAATAAAAAGTATTGTTGAATAAGAAGAGAAGACTAATAAATCTAAACGAAAATATGGTAAGAACAAGACGTAGAAAAACAAAAAAGTAACGGTCGCAACTAGGACTCGAATTCAGGATCTCTTGTCTTACCGGGACAAACGCCTTAGCTAACTCAGCCACCTCTTGTTTTAAATCATTTTGCCAACCAAGTTTAAATAAATATTTAATTTTCTTTGAAATACCTTCTGTTATAATAACTTCTGATTTTATTATTAGCTTAATAGTAACTAGTTGTAAATCAAGTTTTAAAGAATTTTATTTAAAGAAATTTATAATATAATAATAAAAGTACAAATAATAGTACAAAAGAGAAAGAAGTGATTAACCTATACATAAGTACTAAAGTTTGTTATTATTGTATCGATCTTGAAGAAACCATCGAAAATGAGAATAAAAATTGATTAAAAAGAATTAAAAGCACATAAAATAATCTGTATTCCTTGGACAGGATGCGTATGCCAAATTTTTAAAAGATAATTTTTACGGCGTCAACTAGGACCTAGATCAGGCAAGCCCAACCTGAGACCGAATTGAAGATTTTTGCAGCCCAAAATGAAGTTTTCAGCTATCCATGTTATGGATTTTAGTATTCTTAAAAAAAAAATTAAAAAATGTTCTCGTAAATTTATTTCATTTTGTGAAATTAGAACTTTCTTGTTATTACTCCTCGGACCCTCGATGAGAGTTATAATTTATTGCTTGAAAAGTACCAGGCGTGAAGCCTAGACGCAAGCACTAGGAATTTATTTTTGGAATCAATTACAACCTTTATAATTTTTCCGCACAGTTCTCAGAAAATCGAATGCAATTGACCTGATTTTAATAAGTGTAGGGTGAGTACAAAGGACACACATATGCTCGTGTATAGTCAGTTTATGCCTCCTGCCTAAGGTTGCGGTTTTAAAATAATAGCATTTTTGGATACCGAATTACCGGCAAAAATTAACGGTAATATCCACCGTTTACCCCCCCCCTCCCATCCCCTAAACGATTCGGGTTGGGCATCCCTGACCTAGATCATGCAGTAGCAAAGGTAACGCTAGGTTATTCCATTTCAATGTACGATCTATTTTATTTAAGTGAGATAGAAAACATTTCACCACAGAAATGAATAATTGATAAAAAGGGTTCACCCAAATGTAAGGGATATTTTAATGCTGAGAAAATGTAATGGTTGCGGTACTTTGTTAGATTTGCATGAAAAGAAACTTAATCTGAATTGCAAGGGCTAAATCGTGGTCTTTATCGTGACCGTATTTCTTAAATTACAAACGAAGTATAGAGTGCTACGAAATTTTTAAATAAACGAATAAAATAATATGGAAATGATTTAATATTTCACTTTCATATTTATACCATTGCTTTGATGACATGACAAAGGGTTTGTCAGAACCTTGCTTTATACAGATGTATGATGTTAATAAAGCAGTCGAAGTGTGCCCACGCCGCTCTTGTTCCGTAAACAACATTGATGAAATAACTTTATTTTTTTAAAATTATTTTTACGTGAATAACGCACAATAGTTATGTTGATTTTGTTTGTTTTTAGGGATTCTTTCGTGATCCTCTAACTAGGGCTTATAACAATACTCTTTCATGTTTCTAACTTACTAGTACTGCGGCTCATTTGGTATTTTTTCTATCACCTCCTGAAGGTTGTGTTTAATTGACTGAATATTAAGGCTGAAGGTAGTGGGTAGGGGAAGGAGATGGGGAGGAGGAAGGTGGGGAAGTACCTAGTCATTCAGATACAGATGTGATTATGGTATTTAAAAAGTTTTATGTGTTTTTAGTTTATTATTACCGTGACAGCTATTTCGGCGTTCAAAAGCGTGATCAAACCATTATTACGCCACATGAAGACTACAATACATACTATGAATGTATTATATAGATAAGTATAAAAATTTAGTTAACACAACCTTATTCTTATTTGTGTAAGGTTTAATGGACATTTTTGTTAAAAAAAAAAGAAGACATTCTTTGTATCGCTTTGGTAATTCACCAAAATTCATCTCTAATAATGAAACAATTTAGGGATATATTTTGGTAGAGAGAGGGTCATTGAAATATATAATTTTTAATAACTTAATGAGTAAAACCTCACATTATAATATTTAATCATTGAAGGCAATATTAACGACTCCCAAACTAAAATTTGAAACAGAAAAATCAGAAAAAAGATACGGTCGCATCTAGGAATTGAACCCAGGACCTCAGCCATGCCGGAATCTGGTATAACCATTGAGTTAATTATCCACTTCGGTTACATTTGACTGTAACTTCAACTAAAAACAATCTACATTTTCTTAATGCACATTTTTATTGGCTGCTATCTTTAAGTATTGTTGCAAGATTCTTCCCGAACTGAATTCAATCTATATAGTGTCTTAAAGCATACGTAGAAACACTTAGGTACATGTGAAACGAATTGAAATTTCAGATATCTTCATATTTATATTACGTTCAAATAGTTTGGGCACGTGGAGAGGATGAACGTAGAAAGGAGAATACATGAAGCCAAAGTTAATAGTAGAAGTTGGGGATGCTCGAAGAAGACATGGTACGGTCAAGTGAATCAAATACTTGATACGAGTGATGTCAAGAATCGAAAAAACAGAAGTCTATAATATAATGTTACGACACTATGTGTGGATGTGAATGAAGCAAGGATTGTGAGACAGAGTTTTGTGGCAGTTAATCTGTGCTAACCACAAAGGTGAATAAAATTGATAAATATATAACAGTTAAACAAAATCACGGTTAAAGGTTAGGATAGTTTAGATTAAGTTAAGTTTGTATCGTAGTGATTTATTTTTGGGAAATTACGCCGTATTACGCTATATCTTTCTTTATCCAGCGTTTCGGACAGCATTACAGTGTCCACTATCAGGGTGGATGTGTGGTCGAAAATTGTGGTGAAGGGTGTGCTTATGTATGTACATAGATGCGATACCAGTATAAGAGAATAATTTAAAATTGTTTTCTGCGTTTAGTTTTGGTGTTGCCGTCAAATACCGGATACCAAGAACTATTGCGCTTAGCTCCGTCGTAATTATTAATATTAATGGGATTTTGGTGAATTTAAATTGCACCATAATTAGGCGTACTCTATGTGTTTTAGATCATCACGAAAAAATCCAAAGTAATGGTTGGTTTCAATTAAATACTAGGCAATTGCCGATTTGTCAGGGTGGCCGAGTTTACATGCTCGAAAGTGTTCTGATACCCTTTTGGAGATCGTCCGTTCTGTCTGTCCTACATAAACCATGTAGGCCATATCACATCCGGAACTACGTAGTTTATAAGTTCCATCTGTCTCAAGTGGAAATTTAGTTTTTGCAGGCCTCAATAAGTCTTGTACTTTTGTCGGGTTTCGGAGACAGTTTTGAAGCTTTTTTTTCTCAGCATCTTAAAAAAAACTCCAATCAAATTATACAGGTTAGGTTTGTTTATTTTCTTAACTCTTTGTTAATGTCCTGTTTTATCTTTGATATATTTTCTGCATCCTCTAGAGTGAAAATTCAAAAAGTCTCACGCCGTTGGTCAGCGCCGCGCCGTCCAGTAATAGGAAAATGGCGGAGTGCATGGTTCGTGTTTTAATTTATTTATATTAATTAAATTTCTGCAACAAAGCCTACTGAAAATAATTATTACGCATTTTAATGGTATAATGTGCAGTACATTGTAGTGAACGCGAGGCTTAAATTAATTATGCAGTACTACAAATCACATTACATGCTCACTCAATACTCATTGACATTAATTTTGATAAAATAAATGATTTTTTTTTTAGGTAAATAAATTAATATACGATAAAATGGGTGGATCGACCAATGACATGAAATTGGTTAAAATCAGTCGAAGAGTGGAAGATATTCTCAATATCGCCCTGGTGAAGAACAACCATTCAGAATCGAAGCATTGCTTAAAATGTATTTGGTGACCATAACTGAACAGCCAGATACTTCCTGACCTCTCTCTACCGCCTCTTCCTTCCCGCCTTTGGGACTGAAATTAATTCTGTGGTGTTTTGGAAAAGGGAGATGAGTCAGTAAAAATGCGATATGGAGTTAAGTATGCCAGAGGAATCCTAATTTTTTTCTCTACACGGAAAAGAGAGATGAGTCCGCTCAAAAAATTGGTTTCCGAGATATTAGCCGTTGACATACAGAGATGAGTCATATTTTAAATAAAGTAACACGCACTTGGAGATAATTCAAGTTGACTCTGTTTACCGAAACAAATATTTTTAAATATTGACACGGAAAACAGAGTTAACTTTAATTATCGCTATTTTCCGTGTTATCTATGGTTCATTCTGGGTTTAATGGTTACATGACGCCACGGCATAACGCCAAGTTTGACAGTGTATATTTCGCAGTTCGCTTGGCGATTTGTATCATTCTTTGCTAGTGTTATCATTATCTATTTTATTATATATTTATCCTTGGTTCCGTGTGTTTTGGGGAGTATTAAGATGTTTAGTAAGCGAACGAGATCAATAATAGCGCTTTCGAATGTTTCTAATGCAAATTCATCGTATAATAGGATCTTGTATATTATTTCTTCATCTTGTATTGTGGTATTATGTTTGTATTTGATTCATCTCTCAAAATTATTGACTAATTTATGAAATCCTGTTAAATTTCAGATGTCACACATGGACTTTTATATGTTTCTTCCGCTTTAAGTAGCTTAAATGGTGACTAAATCAGTGACATAAATAATTTACAAGATATTGTAATATTGTATGTATATGGATGTGATAAGCTAAAAACCCTCCAGTTCCAGTAATTCCAGCTACAATGGACAACAATGCACTCCTTGGAAATGGTGAACCAACTACCGAAACCGAAAACACGCACCCTGGAAACCGAGGAAAATCGTTGTATTTTTTAAGGAATGGGATTAAAGGAAAACGAAAATGAGGTATACAATACGAAACTAAAACTGAGAAATTTGTCAAGAGTGCCGTAAAAAATGTAAGGATGAAGTGTATTTTGAATGTCAAAATATACTATTTAATGAATACTGGGCACTAAAGACCTTCGACAAAAGAATATTTTTTATCTCATCCATCATCACCGATGAGCCTAAGAAAACTTTTCGGGTTAAAAATATGCTACCGAAGAAGAGGGAAATTAATCACAAATATTATAAACGAGTTAAGGTTGCCTTTATCGAAATGTGCCAAAGTTATTTTGAAAAGGTTTTTTGTGAAACAAACAAATTCATATATACCTACTGTTTTTAAAAAGAGATCCACTTCTGTTTCTGGGCTCCCGGTTTCTGACAAACGGGGAATCAGTGTGCCTTCTACTAAGATATCTGATAACCACATTCAACTAATTAAAAATCTCATAAGAGAGTATCCTGTCTACGAGTCACATTACTCTAGAAGGGATAATACCTACCTCTAAGAAGTATTATTTGCCAAGTGGACTCAATTTATTCAAAATGTATTCTATGTTTAAGAAAAAAGTAGAGGATCCAGTTTCTAGATAAATGTTCTCGAATGTGTTTCATACAATGGGCTTATTATTTAAAAAACCTTCTCTGGATACATGCAGTACATGTAAATCAATTCAGATGAAACTTGTACAAGAACCTGATTTATCAGTACTGATGGCCAAATACGAAGCCCAAAAACAGGAAGCAGATTATGCATATTCTACCAATGCAAAAAATAAAGAAGAATCATCAGAGAACAGAAGGACCTATTGCTTTGATTTGCAGCAGTGCCTCCCAAATCCCCTGCCACGTTCAAACATTGCCTTTTATGAACGTTCCTTGTGGACGTTTAATTTAACAATTTAAGATTGCTTCTCAAATGAAACAACGTATTACATGTGGCACAAATGAAGGTGGTCGAGGGGCTAATCAAATAGCGTCATGTTTGTATGATTTCATTCTTGCGATTTCACCACAAATAAATGAAATAACAATTTATTCAGATACCGGTGGTGGACAAAATAAAAACAGCCATGTTTTTGCAATGTTTTAATGTGCTCTTTAAGCAAGACCAAACATAATCATACATCACAAATTTTTTAGGCTATAATTCAGAAGAAAACAAAAAGCAACGGTCATGAATATTCATTTACCAAGAGATTGGTACAATCTTGTAAGCATTGCTGGAAAAAAGAGAGCGTTCGTAGTAAAAATCATGACACATGAATATTGTTTAAACTTTGCTAAGCTATACAAGCGTTCATTACAGCTAGAAAAAAAACGATGACGAAGGTAATCGATTTTTGATCCACGATATAAAATGGTTCATGTATAAAACCACAACCCCAGGAACTGTTTATTTTAAAAGGACTTAGAGTGGGAGTATTCCAATAAGCAAGGAAAAGATAAAGGACATACTGAGTGTTTTTCATTTAATGGATCCTGATTGCCATGATTTTTATAAATAATTACCAGATGCTAGCAACATTCCGAATGTTGATCCAGACTGATATGAAGATGCCGGTGAATGAGTCCCCCAAATGATACCAATTCGAAATCTGTTGTAAATAACTAATTAACTAACCATCACGCCGTTTCTCCGCAGGGGTGGGCAGAGAGGACGGACCGCCAAACAACTCGGTCTTGGCACACACTCTTTGCCTCACTCACATTCATACATCGTCTCATACATGCTCTTCTGAAATTCAATTATCTTCTATTATTGGATGAGTATTACATGTCATTATAACGGGATACTTTTTTTTACTTTATAATATCATTGTTAATTTATGTTAAAAATGTCGTTTTTTAACTAAATAAAATTATTCCAATACAAATTTCTGTGTCAATGATTATAAGTGCATCCTTTTCAAATAAATAAATGATTTTTCCTTCATTAAGTTGAAAAATAACAGAAAAAATTAAGAAACATTAAAGAGATAACTCGTGATTTATTCACAATTAGGTCCAAACGTGACACGGAAAAGAGGGATGAGTCACGTAAAATTGTTAAAAATAGGTTTTTTCCAAAATTTTCAAATACTATTCTGTAGAATTAATATTTTCATTAATTATTGCATAAAAATATATTCTTAATTACGATTCTCAGATCTGGCAAAAAATCGAGAATACAAAAATGGCTCCCCTGTAAAATTGACTAATATTGACTCATCTCCCTTTACCAAAACACCACAGAATTGTGCACTATTCATTTTTTGAAGTGAAACTTCTTTAGCACCGATGTGATTTGAAACACGATGAAACGGAAACGACACTAAAAAGAGACAAACACATACATATATAGGACTGAATGAGATGAGATAGAATGAAACTTTACCGTATTGACCGCTTTGATTATGAGCTCACTTTTCAAGGCACCTATTGGTTTAGATTTTGTTGATCATTATCTGTGCCACCCAGCTGTGCCAAAACAGCACTGTTATTGTTAATTTTGTTCTCTAGGCATTGCATTGTATATACTGTATATTATTTGTTTCATATTGATCCGTAACTGCATGAATATAGGTAAGTACCTAGAAGTATTTTGTGAACACCTCCCTAGGCAAATCTCTGCTGAGGTGTTCCCATGTTTGGGAATAAATGCTTTTATGTCGACATAAGTAGAAACACTCATATTATTTTTTTATTTTTTTTACATTAACTCCACACAGGAGGCCCTGAGGAAATAATTTCCCTCAGAGCCTATGTCATCTCTGAGGATGCTGTGTGGAGGGTCTTTTTGAGGAAAGGAAGGAGTGAACATGGGTCTTGAAGAGACCCATGTTGTAGGAGGGAGGAAAGACAGAGGCCGGTAAATCGTTCCACAGCCGAGCTGTTGAACTCAAGAACGAGTCGTTAAAACGACCCGTTCTCCTGTGATTGATATATATTTGGGCGCGTGTTTGGCATGTTTCCCGACTATGCACCGGTGTCGAGGGGATCAATAACGCTAGTTCCTCGGAGCATCTTCCATTGTAATACCGGCAGAACAAGGACAGCATTCCCACCTGACGCCTGTGCTCTAAAGATTGCAATCCGTCTGTAATATATTATATCAATATTTTGTAAGGACTAGTAAGGAACACTATAGGATTACTTTTAAGTTTATTATAATAAAACGCACTTGTAGTGAAATAACACAAAACTGCGCTATACAAATATAACGTTGTTATTATTATTATTATTTGTGCGATGCTTTGTAGCCTCCCCACTCTTTTCTACTTTAGTTTTCTGATGGTTTCACTTCTACCGCGTGTAAATTGCACACTCTGATTTTTTAAAGTTTTTCGAATGAATTTTTACTTACATCCGATACCTTATGAAATAAAAATATCGCATAATCTGAGGGAAAAAAACCCCGTACGAAACCTTAAAAAACCAGAATTCTTCAATGTAAATGCGAAACTGTATTTGACATAAAAAGGTTGTACGGGTTTACGCGACAATATGTTGTTTTGGGAGGTAACCGTAACAAGAATAAATCCGTGCAAAAAATACCTTTCAGTGATTTTTTCACAATCTCAGTGGTATTTTTCTCAGCGGGGAAATTCGCGTAAACATTGTTGAGGAATTTTCAGTACTGACAGTGCTGTGAATAGTTCTGGAATTCAAAAGTCCAGATTACAAGTTCATTGACACGAACCTACATATATTTGATTGGTGATATCTCAAATATCCAATACATCCATTTCAATAGACGCACAATGGTGAATTCATAAATCTAATCCAATCTAACACATCAATTATTTAAAAAAAAACGTAATAATGTAGAAAATTTGGTATCATTACAAAAAATTCAAACGAAGGACGTTGAAATTTCTATGTTGTGTCTATTAATTTATTTATTTATTTTTGTTCTTAGGGCTTTTACACAATACAAAACTTCTTCAAGGTCTTGGTATAACCGTTTGGCCACCTACTGCGTGGCGAGCCGGATCGGGAGACACCGGGTAAGTTGGACTGGGAGACCTTTAGACCTCTTTATCCGGAGCCTGACCTTCCTAGAACTTCCTCTCCTTTTTTTCCCTAAAAATACCCACTACAGCAATCCCGGATTTTTTTCTCCTCGGAGCCTCCTGTGTGAAGTTATTGTAAAAGAAAAAAATACATTTAAAAAAGTTGCATTTATACCTAATAATATTAGGAATACAAAATTCTTAGAAATTTCTGATTTAAATTTTGATATGGAATGAATGAAAATATCAACGGAACTGAATCCATTTCCAAGATTATGTAGCCTTTGGACTAGGGGAAAAAATGAAAGAATTTGTTTTCGACTAATAAACAAAAAACAGCTTCGGAACAATCGTGTCACGATTTGGTTCTAGTTACGTTGTTTTGTTAAAAATGTTATTATCTTTGTGTCATAGAGTCATGAGCCATTGACTAATTTGTATAAAATTACCACGTTAAATTATGTTGTGTAGAAGGCGTTAATGAGGTGTTTCAGAGCTAAGCTGTGTAATAATTTACAATTCAGTAAAAGTAAAGAGTGGTAAAAGGATATATTTTTAAATCGTAGGGCTTGTATGGACATACCTTTATTCTTGGTAAGAATTAATAAAAACGTGTCATGCAAATAATTTCAACAGAGTACGGATGCTTGGCACGTGTATTCCGTATTCCTGACTGTGCAACAAAGCAAAATAACACCCTTAGAAGCACTCGTGTAAAACTGATCGTGCTCGGTTATTTCCACAAATAACCACACCATTGTACGTCCGCGACCAAACTATTGTGGCAAAGATACAATACGCTGGTTGAATTTTTAATATCTATTCGGAATTTAATAGTGAAATATTCAAGCGGTTAATCCGAGCTGTGTACCCTACGGAGCGCTATGGGAGAGTCGGTAATAAATAGTATATTTATTGTTATCAAGTTTAATTTGTAGAACTCCATTTTAATTTTTATTTATTTTATATATTCAATAATTTTATTATTAAATTAATAAAAACAGTTTATTTATAAACAAGTTCTGCTGGTAATTATTATTACGCGTGACAGCTGTTTCGCCTTCTGAGGGCATTATCAAACTGTGGTCATGCCACATACAGACAATCTATTTATAGTATTTTTGGATAGGTTTGTACTATGACTCATTTCTAATTTCTGATTAAAAATGACTGAAATTATTAATGGTTATTATTTTCTCAATTACTGTTATTTCCCACTTTGTGAGAAAGTCGTTAAGCAAACTAATTGTGAGTCATTCGCAAATGCTGACTCATGGTTTTCTTTTCCAGCATAGTTAGTTATTTAAAAATTGGTTTTGAATACATCTAAAAGCGGAGAGTGTATTATATTTTTTTGTTCATTTATTAAAATAGCTTTAGGATTATTATTATGTTTGTTAATTTCCAGCTGCTCTAAAAGATTAAGTTTACGTCCTTTATTTTGAATGTGTAAAGGAGTTGGCTTATTATCATCGCTAAGTGAGTGATTCTCATCTAGGAGATGTTTGGCAAATTGTGATTGTAATTTATTATTATTTTTAAATGATCGCATGTGTTCTTTGAATCTAATATTAAAGGACCGGCCAGTTTGTCCAACATAAACAGCGTTACATTCATCACACTGGAGTTTGTAAATGCCGCTATTTTTAAGTTTGGGTGTTTTACTTTTTGAATTTTTGAGAGATGATCCCAAATTATTATTAGTTCGGAAGGCAATGTCTAATCCACATTTTTTGAGAATTTTAGCAATTTTATTAGATGTAGGTCCTGCAAATTCTAAACACGCAAATAAATGTGGATTAGACATTGCCTTCCGAACTAATAATAATTTGGGATCATCTCTCAAAAATTCAAAAAGTAAAACACCCAAACTTAAAAATAGCGGCATTTACAAACTCCAGTGTGATGAATGTAACGCTGTTTATGTTGGACAAACTGGCCGGTCCTTTAATATTAGATTCAAAGAACACATGCGATCATTTAAAAATAATAATAAATTACAATCACAATTTGCCAAACATCTCCTAGATGAGAATCACTCACTTAGCGATGATAATAAGCCAACTCCTTTACACATTCAAAATAAAGGACGTAAACTTAATCTTTTAGAGCAGCTGGAAATTAACAAACATAATAATAATCCTAAAGCTATTTTAATAAATGAACAAAAAAATATAATACACTCTCCGCTTTTAGATGTATTCAAAACCAATTTTTAAATAACTAACTATGCTGGAAAAGAAAACCATGAGTCAGCATTTGCGAATGACTCACAATTAGTTTGCTTAACGACTTTCTCACAAAGTGGGAAATAACAGTAATTGAGAAAATAATAACCATTAATAATTTCAGTCATTTTTAATCAGAAATTAGAAATGAGTCATAGAACAAACCTATCCAAAAATACTATAAATAGATTGTCTGTATGTGGCATGACCACAGTTTGATAATGCCCTCAGAAGGCGAAACAGCTGTCACGCGTAATAATAATTACCAGCAGAACTTGTTTATAAATAAACTGTTTTTATTAATTTAATAATAAAATTATTGAATATATAAAATAAATAAAAAATAAATAGTGTTCGTGCGTTGATTTGTCCATTTTACGTAAATATGGCTGAAGCCGCAGCTACACATACTAGTACCAAACTCTCTCAAAAGCCTGTCAATAGCGGTCTTCAGCATTCCATGTGTATCGTGTCACCGCCAATATCTCGCTTGTTAGTAGTTCGCATGCTATTAGATCGCACGGCGTTTGTTTTTTCCAGTGGCACGCCGCGTGAGGTAAGAGAGCGGTGGGGATGCGCAGCATGTCTGAAACTACTCTGCCAGTGGCTAGCAGGGTGAACACGTGCGTGCTCTGATTTATTGCTTTTTGCAAGTGTATTTCCACAATCAGAATGATTCGATCAGGCAATGAAAATACTCTTTTAAAACTTTATTTTACACCATCGTAGCTACGATTACCAATGCTTGTGGAATACAGGTTCGCTGCTTTTAAAAAATAAAGCTGGCGTTCATTTCTTTCTTTTTTCGGGATTTCCATCTCAACCAGTAATGCGCATAAATCTAGAGATGTTAGTAGCTGGCATGCCTGTATCCAGCGCATGTGTACTCACCTACAAGTACGCGCGTAGATGGCGTGCCAGATACTCGCCAAAAGTATGCTTTTTCACAGGCATGTGTATACGCGACTTTATCTGAGTTTTAAATTCTGATAGTCCATTGGTAAAGGTACTTCTATCTAGCTCATAGGTATTACATTATCTTCTTCCTTTTGCTCTATTCGGGTTAGGAACGCATCGAATCAACAAAGAGCCTACAGGCATCTCCGTCCTGGGTTACGTCAACGGCCTCCGCCCATTGCATTTGCACAGCTTCTGGAGTTACTTTCTCTAACTTTGCCTGGGACGGCCCACTGAACGTCTCCCCTCTGGAATTGCCCTCAGTATTTCATGATGAAGCTAATATTCTGACTTCTGAGTTCATCCAGTAACCTATTAGTGATTCTATTTACAACACATAGCATAAAATGTGAAATTTACACTTACGGCTAAATGTTCAGAAAAAGGAAACAGTCAATCTTCTTACCTGTAACAAAAAAAATCGCTTATTAATCATAAGTTTATTTAGAATGAAACATTTCAAATTGCACACACCCTTAAACAAAATGCAAATATACACCTCCATTGCTTTTATCTATCGTGTGGGTTTGCATGGTATTTTTTGTGAGTACCGTACAAAAAATAGTCTCAACTGCTCCATATGTAGTCAGCGAGACTAGCATCTCCAATTGGAGTACATGTTCAGAGGCTGAAGATAATGAGAAGGGGGAGGAGACGGGTAAGAGAAAGGTGGGGAATTAGGTACCTGGCTATCAGATCTAATCATCAAATGCAACTAAAGCTGTTTCAAGCAAGAGGACGATATTGAGACAACTTCCACTGAAATGTATGGCAAATATATATGTATATTATGTATATATTTATATTCTATAAATTAATTGTGGAATAACGTATATCAATAAAATAAAATTTACTTGGATTGCACGCCGGGATTTGAAGCTATGATCACCGGATTCGATTAAGCATCGTAATCGTTCAACCACGGACACCGTCAAAATATCCTGAAAGTAAAGTCACGAGGATAATAGTCAGATGAAGGTAGATTCTACCTATTTAAAATAAATTTATATTTTTTTATTAGATTCAAAGTATTCGAAAATTGAATTTTAATTTAAAAATCGATGGTTTGCAAAATGTCATTTTAAATTTGTGACATTTTTAAAAGTTTCGTGAGAGTTTTTGTAATGATTGAAAATACTTTTCAGATATATTGTCATATGCTTGTAATTTTCTTCTTCTTCTTCGATGGCGCTACAGCCAATGTCGAGCTTTGGCCTCCAGCAACAGTCGCCTCCAACTCCTCCTGTCCTCAGCGGATGACTTCCAATTTCGTACCTGGAGAAGCTGTGCTGCATCCCCTCTTACCTCGTCTTCCCACCTCAGTCTGGGTCTTCCCACTTTTCTCTTCCCACCTGGGTGTCCAGTCAAAATACTTTTTGGGACGCGTGTATCCGGAATTCTCTGTACATGCCCAGCCCATCTCAGTCTGAGGAGTCTCATATGTGCTGAGATGCTAGGAGCCTTATAAATATCATACAATTCTGTAGTGTCCCGGATGCGCCACTGTTCACCCTCTTTCACGGGTCCACATATTCTTCTCAGCACTTTTCTTTCAAAAGTATCCAGCATTTCAGCCATCTTTGCCGTCATTGTCAGCGCCTCACATCCATATGCCAATACCGTTCTCACAATGGTCTTATATATGGTTATTTTGGTTTTTCTGTGGACACTACGTGACTTAAACACTGGCAGCAAAGAGAAGTATGTTTTGTTGGCTGCTGTGATTCTCCTTCTGATTTCTGCTGGATCTTCATTGTTCTCTGTCAGACTAGAGCCCAGGTAGGTGAATTGATCGACAACTTCGTATGAGTAATTGTCTTTAACATATGCTTGTAATAATCTAATAAATCCAGGAACCTTCACGAGGGTAGAAAGAAGGTATGTATTTTGAAAGTTTAAAACATTTCCTATGCTTAATATAGCAATACATAGACAACTCACATACATAGAAGCAAACAAATTTTCATTATTATACCTGTAAATAAATGATCGTCTTCCATGAGTAGAATTTATTTAAAGGGCAAACACGTTTTAAGCCTAGGTAGATTCAAATAATTAATGACAGAATCTAAGTGAAATCAATAATTAGTTTTGCTACAGGATGTTAGGGACGTCCCAGGAAGACAGCGAATCACATATTTGAGTCGGGTCATGATTAGAGTCCGAATAATTGACGAGTATGTGTAGTCGTAGAACTGTAGTGGGAAATCTCACAAAATGTTGAGATTGAAGATTAAATAAATTCATGATTTTAAATTCATAATTTAATAATAAAAAACATGAAAATCGTTTCATGAAATTATGACGACTGGCGTGGTCTAGAGGTAAGGCTTTTGAATTGCAATCCGAAGGCCGAATCCCGGCGTGGGAAAATAAATATTGGCGGCGCGTTCCAGAGTGGAAGATACTCTCAGTATTACCCTGGTGTAAGATCACCATTCAGAATTTAAACGTTGCTTGAAATGGCTTTAGTCGTGTTTGCTGACCAGATCTGAGGGCCTAGCCACTATCTTTTAAGTTTCACAAACGTGCCGTTTGTGAAACTTTGTGGTTGATTAATGCTCCGCAACCGGGCTCGAAAAGAAGAAGATGGAGAGATACAAAATTACGAATTTTAGAGGAGAGCGCTAACATTTAAAGCGCCAAAATCGATGCGAAAATTGCAAAAATGTTTAATAAAACACGAATCGTTTAAAATAGAGCAAAAATTTTTTGGGGAGCATCTTAAGTATCATCTAAAGAAATATTGTGAATTTTTTCACAAATATAATTTATAAGATAATAGAAATAGGCTTGTTTTAATAATTTTTGGAGCAAACTTTGCGATTTTTTTCTATCTAGGGAATTTCATATAGTTTGCGTTTCGGCTTGAGCAGCATCTAGACATTATCTTAAATAATATATATTTTTTGAAGAGCTTTAAACTTCAAATTTTTAAGGGAGATATGTAAGAAATCGGTAGAAATTCGAGTTGCGGCCCCTTATAGATAATAATCTCATAATAGTTACTGACTGCCATTTTTAGCCATTTGTAATAAATATAATCAACCAACAAGTTTCGCAAACGTGCCGCTTGTGAAACTTAAAATATGGTGACTAGGGGGCCTGAATAGCCATGTTCTTTCGTACCTTCCTCTTCCCCATCTTCTCCCCTCCCCAATACCTTGTACCTCACAACATTCCCCAATTTGGGATGCTATAGTCTTACTGGCTCCAGACGGGAGTAGCTGGGACTCTTGTTAGGTATTTAAATAAAAAAAATTAAAACAATATTTTCGAAAAATGCGAGGGCATTCAGCAACATGTTCAAAATATATCCCACTAAAGCACTAATATAACAATAATTATTCTCTTCGTAAAAAATGGAACAAAAGAGTATTTGATTGTGTGGATTATGGTGTCTATCGACGATTTGAATGAAGGTAATTAAATAACCTAAAAATTCCAATTGAGTTCCAGTTGAGTTCTAGTTCAGTTTTAGTTCAGTTAAGTTGAGTTGAGTTGATGGCGATGTTGAAGAGATGGGTATATTTTTATTCCTGTTATTGTTATATTGTTAATGGACGGCATAAGTTAGTGAAGTTTTACTTCAGTCGTGTGGTCTAAGTCGAAAGCACACTCGTTTATTTATTTAATGCTAAGTTGGTATGGTATGTTGGTAGGTTGACAAAACTTATAAATGTTTCTTTAAATTTTGATGACAAAGCCACGTGAAACGATGTGTAACAGTGTGAAAAGGTGTGAACCGTTGTGAAACGCTGTGAAAGGGTGTGAAACGGTGTGAACCGTTGTGAAACGCTGTGAAAGGGTGTGAAACGATGTGAAACGGTGAGACACGGTGTGAAACGGTGTGACACGGTGTGAAACGGTGAGAAACGGTGTGAAATGGTGTGGAAACGTGTGAAACTGCGTGAAACGGCGTGAAATGGTGTGAAACGGTGTGTAAGTGTGTAACGGAGTGAAACGGTGTGAAATAGTGTGAAACGGTGTGAAGCGGTGTGACACGGTGTGAAACGGTTTAAAAAGGTGTGAAACGGCGTGAAACGGTATGAAATGGTGTGAAACTGTGTGAAACGGTGTTAAACGGTGTGAAACGGTGTGAAACGGTGTAAAACGATGTGAAACGGTGTGATACAGTGTGATCGGTGTGAAACGGGAAGAAACGCTGTGAAACGGGGTGAAGGTAAATTAAATACAGTAAAATTGCGAATATATTGCATTAATGGAACCAAACTATAACCCATAATTTGAAAACACAATATATTTAAGCCATAAAAACCACAAAATCTTTTGAATTGCGATGTATTATCAACCAATCAGAATAAATAAATAAATAAAAAATTCAATTAACATTTTATGCAAAACGTATTATAATATACAACCAGAGTAAGAATCATACCTCACTTATCAGGAACAAGAGCACCTCTTTGCAAATAAGGTATACAGTTTACATGACTTGCAAATGACCTTAAATATAATATTTGGTAAAATATATATGAATGCATTGATTTTAATCCTTTTTTTATATTACAATAAGAAATAAAATACTTCGAAAAGTAAGTAATCGTAAATTAAATTCCCACATTTTCAAATGTAAACAATTGATACTGGGACAGTAATCCCCAATCGCGTTATGAATTTTCAATTTTCCGCTGAAATCGTTGATGATAATTCAAACCTATCTTCAAAAGCAGTCCGTGCGGTTGAATTCTATTAACAGATCAAGGCATCGTAACAGGCATACAATTTTAGAATATTATATCAAATCCCATATTTCATAGAGAGTGGAATGCGTGGGATTTGGGAAAGACCGCGATAAATTTCACTTCTGTCACAGGATAAATTTCATTCCTGTTCCGATAAATTTATTTCATGTGTAATGCCGTCACCCTTGGTCTAATCAGGGAAGGGAAGGAATAGGGTCTGGAGCGGCTCAATTCAGGAACTTTTCAATTCATATTCCCTTTTGAGAATAGTTCACCATTATTTCTGTTTTTGTTAGCATCAAACCTTTATGTTTTAAAGGTAGGGTTTCAAAAGCTGCCTTAGTAAGGTAATGCCGTCGATCAAGTCTCTGAAGGGGACGTCAATATTGTGACACGGAATAAACAACTTTAAGATAAAAAAATTGTTTAACGTGTGGTAGATACTCTCAGTATCATTCTTGTGAAAAACAACGATTCAGAACCAAAGCATTGCTTGAAATGGCTCTAGCCGTATGTCGTGACCAGACCTAAATAGCCAGATTCTTACTCCCCAACCTTTCCTTCTTTTCCCGTCTCCCCCACTTCCTTTAGCCTCGCAATATCCCTCAACTTGGGATGCCATTGTCCCACTGTCTTCGGACAATTGGAATTTGCGTGCGGTTTCAACATGTTATATAAAATACAAAAAATAAAGCACGAAATTACAGTACCATAGCCCATTTTATAGATACATTTGTTGTTCATTGTTCTATTATTTTCAATATTCCGTACCCATGTTTTGAATATTACATTCAATTTTTTCACATTGAAACTTTCCACATTCCTTTCCAATGAACTAACTTAACCTTCTTCTGAATGAGCGAATATGTCGACTTTATAACATCCACGGCAAGTTTTGGTCATGTTTAGCGAAAGCCCCCAGAACTTCACAAAATTTCTCGATTCTTTTTTTTTCGCTTGACCCTAACATTATTGGTTCTTTTGTATTTTTGTTGTTATTGTTTCACATATTTGTTGTTTTATTTTAACGTATTGTACACTGTTATTGGACGGTTGATGTATGTTCTATGTAATAATTTTTTTTTATTATTATAAAATAAAATAAATTCCTACTTAATTTCCTTTCATTCCATCCCTTCTACAAAATATTCCTCGGCCACAAAACTTATTATTTTATACTTCACCACAACATAAACGAATCCATTTCAAAAAATTAAAGTAAGGGCTACAAGTGCCTTGTCCCAATATTGTCCCACCTTGTCCCATTAACAAGATATTTAAAATATCAGCACATTCGATTATCTAAGTGTACCATCCTATTATGCGAAACGACCGTTTGCTCCGAAGTCTTTCAAACATATGGTCGCAGTCTACATATTTTCTTCAGCTAATCATGATCTACAAATCTTACCATTTTTGCACGAAACTTATTTCCTAATAAAATTGATACGTTCCTCATCTTGCCAGTGTGGGAAAGATAGCAAAATGACATCGATGCCAAATTCATGGCTGGAAGGATATTCAAAGAAAGATAAAGGATACGAGTGAAAAGGTTTGTACCACAGAATAATAAACAGTTTCTTTGCCATGATTAATTTGAAAATTATGTTAATTTATGAGATTATAGTATTCCGGGGTCTAGTATACTAAAATAATATAATTAATGATTTATAACTGCCTCTGTAGCTTCCGGTAACTATTTGTGTCTCAAAATTAAATTCAAAGCAAAAATATAACCTCTTTTGATTAACGGGAATCAAATTAAAATATAATGTTTTCGTTTATTGTGTAATTGCTCAAATAAAATATAGCAAAGGGGTTTCAGTGAAATTTAATCTTTCAAGCACGAGATGCTTGAAAATCATCAAATACATTTTGCTTGAAGGAATTGCTAGAATTTACCTTGATACCCCTATAAATAATAGGTAGGTAGTAAATAAGGAAAACCTTTGTATTATTTAAGGCTCTAAGGGTTAGAATTTTCTTAATTCCAGACCTGATAAAACAATTTTCTTTTATATTATCGAAGCACGTTTTCACCACATCGGGTTTTCATAAAAATTGTTGAGGAACAATATCTTAGTGAACCAGTACACTTTTCAGCAGAATCTATAAGGGTTCTAGCAAAAGGATGAAAAAAATATTTTTGAAATAAAATTAAAATACAATGAACGGAAATAATACCATATAACGTAATACTCTTACGGAGAAATATATTGAAAACCCCATCATTAATGACCTATTCAAAATATTCGTGGCAAAATGAATAGACTAGACATAAACTTGGTTAAAAAGATTTCGGGTTCGATTTCCGCCATGTTAATATACCTATTGGGCTTTTTTCTCATTATACACCAAGCGAGTTTCTGCGATGTTGATGGTTTAGTCGCCACAGAATGGACTTTTAAGCCATCATAACTAGCTTTGAGAGAGAAAAAGAAAACGAGACGACGAGGAATGGGAGTTTAAGAAAAACTGCAATTTTAAATACTAAAATATTTTTTTACATTTAAAAACCTAAACAATTTACAAAAATTATGTTTGAAGGTAACCTGTACCTTGAATGTTCCATTGATATCACTGAAGATATGTAGGAAAACCATTACATGGTGCGGTTCTAAACTGTGCGCCTCTGGCCAAGATTAATGCTAAATCACTATTTTAGATTGATTTTTACTATGAATCGGTTTACATAATAAGAACAAAAATGTTCAATTTTTTTTCTTATTATGTAAACCGTTGCTCCACGTAGAAGGCTCTGAGGAAAATTATTTTTCTCTGGGCGTATGTCATCTTTGAGGATGCTGTGTAGAGTTTTTATAAGGAAAGGAAGGAGAGGGGTGTTCTGGTAAGGAAAAAGGCTTGCGGGGTGGGTAGGAATCTGGGGTTCAGTAATCATCCGCCGACAAGACCTAGACAAACCACACCTCATGAACCCGGCACCCATGCTAAAGCACCAAACGTAGCGAACCACTTGGGGCGACTAATGGCAGAGGTGATGGTTATCCAATAAATGGTTCCCGGGGCGGCAGTACCTATTCCCGCCTCCCAAATTGTATTGGATTAATAGAAGCTTTTCCTACCGCTTACATCGAGTAGAATTAAAATAATATAGTTTGCATTTTATAAAAAATTTAAGCGCAAACCATTGAAAAATATATTATTTACTTAGAAATATATGAACCCATATAAAAAAACCTACGATTTTAAAAATACAAATATATGGCTTAAATTATCTCTGACAGTTTCCATTGATTTGATAACTTTTTACATTCTTATAAAATTATTCACAAAGTAAATGAAAACCACCTTTGCGCTTGAAATCGTGATCTGATTTTTAAGCATATTACCTACATTAGTGGCGATAAAGGGCACACTAAGAATTCCTACATTTTTGGCTTTCTCTAAACAAGTATCATGAACACAATTATGCCTCACACGTAGAGAATTTGTATGAAACATGTATGTCTTCTATGCAAGAACGTGACAACAAACTGTTAACAGTATTCGTAAACGAAACATAACACTCGTGATAAAATAATATAATATCACGTTCATGAAGTTATCGCTTGTTTTAAACGTAAATAACGATCATAAATAATAAGTAGGTACTGTTCCACGTATTTCCTAAAACACCGTTTAGACTGAAAAACTGATTAAATAAAAAAAAAATCATTTTACTTCCTTCGTTTTGGATTGAATTCCGAAAACATGTTATGGCGACTGACCAAGAACTTCCTCGATGGAAAGTTATGAAGACACAAGGTGTGCCTAATGCCACACTTTCTACCCCAACTATATTTATAGAGGTCTGTTATTTCAATTAATGGCGGGACTGCAGGTGAGTAGCTTTGAAACTTAAATATTACCTTCTAAAATCCAACACGGAATCGCACTTTACTTTTGGGCCCCTAAACTAGATTATCTGTTTGTTTTAATGGTTGATTCGATTGCGTAAATCCTGAATAAATAAGGGATTTAAATATAAAACATTTACGTTAATCCTTTAAAAGGCTTTCGTTTCACCTACGTTAATAATGAAGTAGATTGAATATAGTAATTAATCCTCTTTATGAATGCTGAAATGCTGGCAAATTTGTTTAAAACATGTTAAATTGGGAATAATTTAGTTTTTGCTTATTCCTCTAAATTGTGTTTTTGACGAACATTCAATGATTTTTTAATGATCATGTGCTTCAACTCACTATGTGCTATTCGGGAATAGGAGAGGACAACGCCTAAACATTTCCCTAGGAATAAACAAACTGGAACAAACAGATGTCGCGAAGTATCTAGGACTTTTAATTGACTCACGGCTAACATGGAAAAACTATTTTGACCATGTTAAATCAAAGATGCTCCGGTGACCGGTGTAATGTACAGACTACGTAGATTGCTTCCCACAGCCATACTGCGATATTTGTACTATGCTATGATTCACTCCCACTTGGCATACCTTTCGAGTAACTAGGGTTTAGCTACCAAAAAAATGATATCGGAGGTGCAAATAATCCAAAATAGAGCCCTACGTAACATTTTTGGGTTGCCTTGGGATACACCTGTTAAACATATTTACCGTCACGCACTTGTATTGCCATTTAAGATTGTTCCTAGCTTTGAGATAACAAACACCATTCTAAATATTATTCAGTGCAACACCCACACAAATATAAAACTGAACTATAACAACGACGTTCACCAATATAATACACGACAACACAACAAACTACACATATCAAAAATACACTCAACAAAGTTCGGACTGAAATCATTAGAATACATTGCCTTCACTAACTATAACAAACTGCCTGAAAATTTGAGACAGGTATATGCCTCCAACAAATCTCGAAATAATATATTGGAAACCTATTTTTTCAAATGTTATTTGGAAAATGAGTCATAAGTAGGTACAAACTCTGTTCTGATTATCTTCAAATACTAAACTTATAATATGATGGGCGCGGTTTATACCTTTCTTAAATCTCGTCATGTATTTGTATGTAAACATCTTGTATTATTAGGTCTGTATATTTTTGAGCCCGTACCTTATATTGTATTTTCCTGATTTTGTTTTTTTTTATGCATTTCTTAGTCCATCTCATTAGTCCATCATGGAGGAAACTTTATTTTAACTTTTTAAAACAAAAAGTACATAAATCAAATGAGTCGGTTATACAAATTCATAAAATCTTATCAGATATGTTTCTGTGAAATATTTGTAAAGTGATTCTTCATATGTTTTTGTCTGTATGTTGCTTCTGTGATTTTTTTTGTAATTTCAAACATTGTGTCTACATATTAGGTTGAGTTGGTTTTAACTTCTCAAAAGTACCAATTGGCGATCTCTTAATGAGTTTTGATAACTCATGGGAGTGCAACTTCGTTGTATGTTTTATTTAATAATATTTTTTTTTTTTTTTAAATTGTGTACATTACTAACTGCAAAAAAGAGGATTACCATTATTTTTATCATCCGCTTTATCTATCTATTTAAAAATATATATTTATTATATGAAGGAAAGTGTCTAGGCCCTATGGCAAGCAGGCGCAGAACTTAATTTGTAAACAAATCTATAGTTTTATTTTCATAATGGAGAAATTTTGTATTCTTTTCCTTTGAAAAAAAATAAAGGTTATTGTTTTACATTAGACTTTGTCTAAATCCCGGGCAATGCCGGGTTTTCAGCTAGTTATGTATATAAAATAAAAACCTTTTCAATGCATCGCCGTGTTTGTGTTCTGCGAAAATGATTGAATTAATTAAACAAATCATAAATATGTTTACTCATAAAACGAATGTACAGTATCCATCGCAAAACGCGTCGTTCGGACCATTTTATATCTAAACATTGCTGTGTAAAATTCCACGAAGAACACAGTTATCTTTCACACTCAGCTTCGCCCGAGTTTAAAGGCCATTTTTCTATTTTGTCTTGTTTCATATTTTGATAGTTAAGTGGAAATTTTGAAGCTCATAACGAAAACAACGTTGAGGAATTAAAACAGTTGCATTAAACTAAAAAGTTTCGACACACCTTTGAAAAATTTATGACATCAGAGTTCAACTATCGAAATGTTTTTTATCTGCTTCAGCTCATGGGTATGTTAATATTATTTTTTGTTCATCTTTATAAATTACATTACTTTGGTGATGTGCTGTGTCCAAAAAAAATCAATATCTTTGGCTGTGTCCTTCTCTCTTGGAACTGCTGTGTTGACAGCTGGCGCATTTATAATATAAGCATTTTACTACAGAAATAACAACAAACATATTTTATTTAAATAAATATATATTCTGGCTATAGTTTAAAGCAGGTTTTCTTAAAATTCATAAGAAACAAAATATTCACAAATATACTAACTAACTAACTAACCACGGACGGACCGCCAAACAACCGGGTCTTGGCACACATTCCTTGCCTCGTTTACATTCATACAACGTCTCATACATGGTCTTCTATTATTCTGACTCTTGACATGGCCCGACTGAAATATCTGATTCACTTGGTCATGCCATGTCTTTGTTGGGCGTCCTCGACTTCTTCTACCATTCACATTTGCGTCATATATTCTCCTTAAACTCCTTCCTTTGTTCATTCGCTCTACATGCCCAAACCATCGGAGAGTCCCTTTCTTAATCTTACACATAACGCTTACACCAGCCTTGCATTTTTGCGGATCTCCACGTTTCTCACAAATATACACAAACAAAATAAGAAGATTCCAAACTAAATAGCATTTCGTAAACAAAGAAAAAAATACAATCACACCTACGTGGAGATCTAATAATATTATAAAGGGACACAAAAACCCAAGAGATTGAATTTTGGTTTAGCCCAAATAGGATGGCATCCCATCACGAATTTACTCGCAGGTAATATTTCACAATCTTATCTTGGTCCACTGGTTAAATTCGGATAAACCACAACCGCCAATTAATCTGAAACAAACGGGCCGTATTACAAACGCACATTGCTTTATGTCGTGCTGCGAGAGTGATTAATGTGTGTTGTTTACTTACAAATGATTATGTCAAATGTCAGCAAGTTTTTGAGTTATAATAGCGGAGCATAAACTGTCTGTTAGCGGATTTCCTGAAGTTTAGCTAACTCAATGTAGAGGGTTTCCTACTCCTTGAATCTGGCTATGTTATAATATCTTCACTGTAAAGCAGAAAATCTGCTCGTATTTCATCACCGAATTTGGGTGCAATTTCAGACACCATGAAATTCGAACTGCTTTTTAATTAGATGAAATTTATTGGCATAGCAATTATTTTCAGCGAGCAAGTACATTGCTGTCAATGAAATATTAACATGCATTGAAATGTTCTTTATCAATTGCTGAATCATATAGAACTAAAAGCGGGGAAGAGAAGAGTATGGAATATAATATCTGTGAGAGTGAGTGCATCCATACAAAGCAGAGAAATTGTTTATCTGTTGTCGGAAGCCGCAAAAGCTTTGGAGGTATAAGATGTAGAAAGAAATATGTTTTGAATTATTTTGTTTTATTTAAGAGAGTAAAAATATGAAAAAAATAACATGTTCGATTGTCCCATAATTTTAGAATTTTAAAAAAGAGTGTTGGTAGTCGAGAATAGATCAGAGATAACTTCTAGCACAGTTAAGAATAATCTTACAAAATAATAAGTTTTAACCAAAGTATATTATGTGTTCTCGAATTCTGCCTAGTAGCCAAACTGTTAAGCACGCGCTTGCCTAAAATACGAAGTTTCAGGATTAAAAAATTGTTGATCAAGCTCCAATTGGTTCCGAAGTTTTGGTACATCAAAAGACGAAAAGCCCCACTTGTTCAACTAGTTAAACCAAAAAAGAAATGAAATAACTTGAGGTGGCACAAGTTGGGTGGTTCTCGAGAAACCCAATCGAGACCTTTACCGTAAATTGGGAGATAAAGAACAGAAAAGCAGAAAAAAGTAGCTAGGTAAGACAGTAATAAAAATAAGGTTAGTATTAGGGACGCACATAGATCTTTGACAAAAGGACTTCAAATAGGGAGGTGGGTAAGGGTACCGCCGACACGTGAACCATTTATTGGATAACCATACATGCCGTAGATCATCCCAAGTAATTTGCTTTGTTTGGTAATATGCCCGGGTTCATCATTAAATAACGTCATCAAGTTCGCTACACAAATTTTAAATGAAATCGTTATTCCAACATTCCAAATTTTTTTGTTAAATCAATTTCCAAGAATAGAAAGATTATGATATAAAGAGAATAGTGGAACAGTAAGATATTAGTGGGTTGCTACTGTTTTTTTTTCATTTGAAATATTTGAGGCACACACATTGCACATAATGCGCATGCTTGCCGGCTGCACGTCACTGGTTGATCTAACTATAATATTTCTGGTATAAAACCATAGCCCGAACTGTGAAAAAAATGTATCCCCTTGATAAATTGTAAAAACTTGAAAACATGTTCTTTACTTCTTCAAATTTTGCAAATTCACTTTGTGGCACCATTTTATTTATTAAATTATTAAAACACTTTGTTTTTACCACAATAATCTTTATTTAAAAAGTCGACATGTTTCGAGAACCATGTTCTCTTCATCAGGACATTATATGTACTAAAAACTAAATTATCAAGCATAGAAAGACAGGCGTGGGTGGAAATGGAATAACTTGGAGGGGGGGAGAGGGGCGGAAAGAGGAGGAGCTTAGAAGATAGACAGGGGGGGAGGGGGTTGCTTAGAAGATCATAGACAAAATTACAATGGAAATATGTTTAAAATAGGGTTATTCACAAAATTAATTTGGGTATTAATAATATTTAAATATCTTTTGACATTTTTCCTAATTTCTATTATTTTTAAAAGATCTATTTGAAAACCACTAACGTTAGTGTGTAAAATTTTAAAACCAGTATTTATATCAAATGAATGGTAAAATTCAATTAGATGGTTAGCAAATTCCGAATAATTATTGCTATTTAGACATCTCAAGTGTTCCTTTATCCTCGTTTCAAAATTTCTGCATGTTTTACCTACGTAAAAATGATTGCAATCATTACAATTCAATTGGTAAACTCAAGATTTTTTCATTTTTTGGTCTTTGTCCTTGTTATTTAAAATATAATTTTTCAATTTATTATCTGTATAAAAAGCTGGCTGTATTGTATTAGGGATTTTTTTCCCGATTAAATTGGAGGTTTGATGATTTACAAACAATATTTTTCTCCATTGTTTTTTGATATTATCACTAAGCAATGGGTAAATGTAGGACAAATGAAATTTTTTCTTATATTTTTTGTTCAATATGTCGTCTATTAATTTGGGGTTATACCCATTATTAGATGCAATTATTTTAATTTTAAGTTCAGCTTTGAAATTATTTGGGGATAGCGGGATATTAATTAATCGATTGATCAAATAATGGAAAGCTAAGAGTTTTTGTGAAAATGGATGGTTAGATGAGTTGTGTATAATTATATCAACGTATGTTTCTTTTCTAAAAATATTAAATTCAATTTTATTTTTAATTACAGTTAGGTTTAAATCTAGGAAATTTGTGCTACAATTAATTCCTATTTCTAATGTAAATTTAATGTTTTTATGAATTTTGTTCAAAAAATTAAGGAACACTTGAAGTTGTCTTTTGGTGCCGGTCCATATACAAAAAATATCATCTACGTAACGTTTATAAAAATACACATATTTAAGTTAAGGCAGAACTATTAAATATTTTATTTTCTATATGGTTTTAAAATATATCAGCTACCAAGCCACTGGTACTTGACCCCATTGCCAAACCGTCTTTTTTTTGAAAATGTTATTATTAAATTGAAAGAAATTTTGGTTTAAAACTACATTAAGACATTTAAGTAAATCCTGGGCTAATTACCTAATGACTTAGCCCAGGATTTACTTAAATGTCTTAATGTAGTTTTAAACCAAAATTTCTTTCAATTTAATAATAACATTTTCAAACAAAAAGACGGTTTGGCAATGGGGTCAAGTACCAGTGGCTTGGTAGCTGATATATTTTTAAACCAAATAGAAAATAAAATATTTAATAGTTCTGCCTTATTACTTAAACTAGCTGGGTTACCCAGCTTCGCTCAGGACAATAAGATAGTGTTCTGGAATGTTGCACAATGATGTTCCCGATTCCCTATTCCTCATAATTCCACGACATACTCCGCCACTCCTTCCACAACATTCTACAGCTCTATGGAACCTTCTAGAACTTTCCGGAAGACTGTTCTAGAAATTTCAAGAGGGCGAAACTTTCAGCCCTTATATCTTTAGAAGCACGCCCTTTAGGTAAAAACGGATACCCTTATTCCCTAGGGGGGATAGAGATCTACGACACCATATAACTCCCTTGATCGAACCGGGACTCGTTTCTGAGTTTTGGCGAGCTGCACATTTTTTTGGACTTTCATTAATAATATATGCCATATTCAAATAAATAAAATGTTACTCCTTACATGTCCTTTCCCGTGCGTTCCCCTTCAGCGTTCTACTTCCACCTTACCCACCACGCTCTCCCGCTCCCCCGTCCCGCCAACCCCCCTGGCACTGCATTTCTTGACTCCTCCCCCGCCCGGCCCGTAGCCGAAACTTTTTTCTAATACAAACAATTTTAAACTCGTGATATCTTTCTAATTAAATATCCGAATTGAAAAATTCAAAAAATTAAATAAAGGTATTGAAACTTGCTTGAATGTGAAGTAATTTATTTTGATAAGGATTAAAACCAAGATACAAATAAAGTGCCTTTTCAAGCGGCGACATTTAAATTAAATTTTTAAAATAAAAGAATACTTATTGTGGCATAACCATAATAGTTAGACATATGCTGTCACGACCTTTTTTGTAAATAATGATGTGTTCTATAAAGTCATGGTACATTATTTTATTCTATCATCAATAGTTTTCGCAGCGCACGCGATTTAAAGAATATTTTAGGTAATTTTTTTACACCCTGGGTTACATTATTGAAGTTTTAGTAAGGATGCCTATTTTTTTTAAATATAATATAGCCTTTGTCACCCAGGGATAATGTAGCTTCCCAACAGCGAAAGAATTTTTCAAATCGGTTCAGTAGTTTCTGAGCCTATTCGATGCAAACAAACACACAAACAAACAAACAAACAAACAAACAAATATTACCTCTTTACATGGTGTAGAAGAAGTAGATATGTGTATTTTTATAAACGTTACGTAGATGATATTTTTTGTATATGGACTGGCACCAAAAGACAACTTCAAGTGTTCCTTAATTTTTTGAACAAAATTCATAAAAACATTAAATTTACATTAGAAATAGGAATTAATTGTAGCACAAATTTCCTAGATTTAAACCTAACTGTAATTAAAAATAAAATTGAATTTAATATTTTTAGAAAAGAAACATACGTTGATATAATTGTACACAACTCATCTAACCATCCATTTTCACAAAAACTCTTAGCGTTCCATTATTTGATCAATCGATTAATTAATATCCCGCTATCCCCAAATAATTTCAAAGCTGAGCTTAACACAATTAAAATAATTGCATCTAATAATGGGTATAACCCCAAATTAATAGACGACATATTGAACAAAAAATATAAGAAAAAATTTCATTTGTCCTACATTTACCCATTGCTTAGTGATAATATCAAAAAACAATGGAGAAAAATATTGTTTGTAAATCATCAAACCTCCAATTTAATCGGGAAAAAAATCCCTAATATAATACAGCCAGCTTTTTATACCAATAATAAATTGAAAAATTATATAAATAAAATAAATACTGTTTTGTTTACAACCACGAGTTTTATTAACTTTTTGAACCGACCGGTTTCGCTTTACTCAAGCATCATCAGGGTACAAATTAATACTGATGATGCTTGAGTAAAGCGAAACCGGTCGGTTCAAAAAGTTAATAAAACTCGTGGTTTTAAACAAAACAGTATTTTATTTTATTAAATATGTCAAACCACAAAGTGATTGCTTTCTACAATAATGAAAAATTATATTTTAAATAACAAGGACAAAGACCAAAAAATGAAAAAATCCGGAGTTTACCAATTGAATTGTAATGATTGCAATCATTTTTACGTAGGTAAAACTTGCAGAAATTTTGAAACGAGGATTAAGGAACACAGGATGTCTAAATAGCAATAATTATTCGGAATTTGCTAACCATATAATTGAATTTAACCATTCATTTGATATAAATACTGGTTTTAAAATTTTACACACTAACGTTAGTGGTTTTCAATTAGATCTTTTAGAAATATTAGAAATTAGGAAAAATGTCTATAGAAATTTAAATATTATTAATAACCAAATTAATTTTGTGAATAACCCTATTTTAAACATATTTCCATTGTAATTTTGTCTATGATCTTCTAAGCAACCCCCTCCCCCCCTGTCTATCTTCTAAGCTCCTCCTCTTTCCGCCCCTCTCCCCCCCCCCCCTCCAACTAATTCCATTTCCACTCACGCCTGTCTTTCTATGCTTGATAATTTAGTTTTTAGTACATATAATGTCCTGATGAAGAGAACATGGTTCTCGAAACATGTCGACTTTTTAAATAAAGATTATTGTGGTAAAAACAAAGTGTTTTAATAATTTAATTAACATATTCTTTAAATTGTTTAACTTGGTCCGAGGGAAAGTTATTTTTGATTAATCCCTGAGGCCTGGTTTCGCTTGGGTGGAAAAGTCAATTAATGTGAGCTTTTTTTTTATTTTTCAGTCAAATTAAAGCTGGGATTAACGGCAAAGAAGAAGATCCTATCCTGAAGCTTCGTAAATTTTATATCTCCAATGAAATATTGCCTCGTATAGCCGAATGAAAAAGTTTAATCTGTTTTATCATTACACGCGTAAAAGCTTCGTCGCTGCGGAAGTTCGTGTGTGGGAGTATTGGACAAAGCTTACGAATGCGCAAACACAGGCATAGTTTTTAATTAACAATTAACAAGTTGTAAAAAACTTTTGTGCTCACGTACCATCGCACGCAGACGTGTTACGGGTAAACTTCAACCACACAAGCTCAACAGTGGTTCCAAAGATGTGAAGCGGCAGTTAATTGTTCCAATAATTTAAAATGACGCTGGCGCTTACTTACTTTGTAAAATGAATAGTATTAGGTTTAGCGCCCATAATTTTTCACAAAGCGGCGCTATACAAAACATCCAAATATTATTGTTATTATCACTTTACCATTCGATTTCGATTATCAAAGATAAAGGGAGTGAAAAATTTGTGTTTGAAGGTGGTGAGCAATTCTAAATGAGAAATATTATCCCGATAGTAGAACTACAGAAACACATGCGATCTAAAGATCATAGATGTTAGAATAATTTAGAGTAGGGCAACCAAAATGAATGCGATAAATAATTAAACAATTTAATCATGAAAATCAGTCAAAGCTCGGGTTTGAGTCACATGGGCAAATATCGCTAGATTCCGGATACCGATTTAATGGTTTGTTAACATCGATAGGTAAATAATATCACCCTGCTTTAAGATTTTGTCATTTTTACGCAAACAAGATACGTTAATACTGACAAAATAACGTAATAACAAACAATACCAACAATACAAATTCAAACACAGAAATGGCATAACATAATCAAACCACAATGTATAAATATAATATTAATTACATATAGTACTAGAGTTGAAATGCCATACCACAATCAAATGCGAAAGTAGCTATGACAGGCAAACTGGAGTATGTATATTTTAATAATCAGCGCCAAAGGATCGTATTTTGGGTTAGGATTAAATTTGCCCATTTGCACCTGGGTGGCACATAATTACGACCCTTTATTTAAAATATCAGTTTTTATTACCACCCAGATGGTTCGCCTTACAGGATGGTAACTGGAAACCTGTTAAAACTGACATTTAAACAATTAGTAAGAACTGTTACAGACAGCATCGCCTCGCCGTCAACTAGTGATCAATGCAGGTAGGTACTGGAGAGGCTCACCACCTTCGAGGCTCGTTTGACTTAAATCGTCAACTGGTAGACGCCACCGCATATCAGGCGCCATCCCCGTGGTGACGGCGAGACGTAAACGTGGTGGCTGCGAGTTGACCACGCACCGCATGTCGTTCACTAGTTTGTCCCGAGGCGAGAGGATGCCTTTACGATCCTGATTAGTTCGCGTTACCGCACATCGTTTCATACAAAGAATACGAGGTGATGCGATGCGGATCTGGTACCGGGATAATAAGTGTGCGATAATATGTATAAAAATAATGCCAATTTACAATGGAAGCCATCGGTTTGTAGGCCGTGTACAAGCCAATAAAATGATTGTCTGTTCAAAAAAATGTCGGTATGTGAAAATGTTTGATGATGTGAAGTGGGGTAAAATTAAACTTATTCCGGATCGTCAAACACGCCCACAATACACATCTACCTTCAGTGGTTTATTTCTTCAATGGAGTACTGCGATACTTTTTTTATTAATTAATTTTTTTAATTTAATTTATTAATTTTCGGGAAATCAACAGTTAAAATTTTTTCAGTTTGTGCGTAAGTATTGTATAGCCAAAATAAAGCCAATTATGGTTTTCCTCCTTGTGACTTTACCTATCCTGAGACAGCATAGTAAGTAATAAGTAAATTAAATGTATAAGAAAGGAATTTGAAGCCAAAAATAATATTTAAAAAAATATATAAAAAAAAAATTATATAAAACGAAAAAATACAAAACAAAAAAAAATCATTACATTGGTAGCCGTGGAGAGAGGTTGTATATACAAATCAAATCATAACATATAATATATAAACAATAGAAAAAATAATGTTATTCACGAAACATCAGAGAAATACTCTTTTATAGACCTCTTATATTTGGTAAGTTCGCAATTGAAAATATCCACATTGGATTATGTGTTATTATACTCGTAGTACCTATTGCATAGTGTGTTCAGGCAAGACTTCTGCTTAGAGTTTAATCTTTTAATCTACATTTATGTCTTTGGCAGAATACAATATGTTTAAAGCAACATGGATGGTTTTATAATTAATTCTCAACATTTCCAGAATATAGCTAAATAGACAAATATGTACACGCCAAACGACTTAGATTTAAGTTTAAATATATAAATGTAATTCAAACAAAACCTTATGATCCGAAATACAAAATATCCACGGGTATATCCACAAACATAAAAAAAACACATATCCACGCACATAAAAAAATGTCACAAAATTCACAAACAAATTGCAAAAAAATATATTTACAAATATCTTTACGGAAAAGGGTGTCTCGCCCCTGATCTAGATAAGGACCCCAAAATCACGTCCAGTTAAATCTGTCCACCAACTGCCTGGCGTGCAGATCGGGAGAGGCCGGTTAAGGGAGTCCCCTTAACCTTTCCAGCCGGATTCTCTCGACCCATCGCCACACCGGTTTCCACTGAAATGGCCAGTGGGGGGAATGAATTCATACGTCAGTCACTCTAGGAAACACTGACCCCCAAATTCCCACCGCTAATACCTTTTTCCTTCCCAGAACTTCTTATCCTTCCTTTCATCAAAAAGACTGGTCCCTGCATGGAGTTAATGTAAAAAAATCTCACTTTATTATATTAATAGGCAAGCCGTCTAAAATACTTTTAAAATGAGATGGTTCCCGACACTTTAATAGGAAATGGGATAGTGACATTGAAGTGAATTGAACGTCAAAGAGTTCTATGAGAAAAATATTGCACGACGAGGAGAGAACTTAAACTACTCTATAAATCAGATAATAATGTATGAACAGAACTAAAAATGACTGTTTAATTCGAAAATAAATGCAAAAAATGCCAATCTTCCGGGAATACCAAGCTGAGGTTGTTTTTGAGCAGATTCAGAAAGCTTTTAGCTTTTAGCTTCCTTCTGGAAGCTGCTCGCCCATAACAAGTTTGTTTATTAAAATATACACTCATTAATAAACTAAATAAAGAGCTTCCGGGAATAGGGTCCACTTAGAATAATAAGGAAATACTCAAAAGTTAATACATTATAATTGACATAAACATATTTTAGTATCAAATTAAATGATTTCGGTTGTCGGTGCATGAGTGAATGCGTGATTCGTAAAACTATTAAAAATTGAAGTAAACTATAAATCATATCAAAGCTGGTACCAAAATAATTAAATTTTTTAATTTATTATTTTATTAACGGTGCCCATTCGAAAGGTATTTCTGGTCGTCTCTCTAATTATTTGTCAACAAAAAATATAGTTGTATTACAATGAAGATTAAAAATTCATTTTTTATTGGAATAATTTTTTAAGGTAATACCCATCAGTGTAAGTAATATCATATGAATGAATAAGAAGATTTTACTAATAAACGAAACGTGAAACAGAACAAGACACAGAAAATTAAAAAATGTAACGGTCGCACCGGGACTCGGGCCTAGAATCTCTTGCCTTAATTGGACACAGCACCTTAACCAACTCGGTCATTGAGACCTATATTTTGTCCATTATTATGCTTACTTATAGTATAAGTACTGTTTTTTAAAGCCTATCAATTCTTTTTTTAGTTTTAAGGAATGGTGCACCATTCCTTAAAACTAAAAAAGTTGACTGCAGTGAAGCAATAAATTTATAAAACAAACCTTAAAAATTGGCTTACAGCATCACCCTTGTGAAAGATCACCATTTACAATCGAATTGTTGAGTGAAATGGCTTTAGTCGTGTTTGTTGATCAGAACTTCCCAACCATTTAATATTCCCATTTATCATTCGCTACCCCACTTAATTTAAAGAAAATTGCTCTTTAACAAAACTCTCACTGATGTTAAAATCATGGCTCTTAGGGAGTAAGTAATCTTAATAAGTAACATTAAGTAAGTAACATTAATAATAAAGTATTAAGATTATATTTTGCTCTTTCTTACCATGCATTAAACTGAAAGTATGTGATTAACTACTAATGTATTGCTGTTTTTATGTTGCTCAACTTTTTTATGATATTAAAAAATATATATTTATATATTTTCCTATTCCACATCACAATGTTGGTAGGTATTTTATATGTGTATGTGTATTTGTGTATGTTGTTGCTACGCTAATGCGTTTATGATGATTTGATTTGTGGTTGTAACTAATCTGTGGAACTAATCTCCTGCTGACAAGCTACTTTCAGTAGCTTAGCGGGTAATACATTCCAATAGTTTGCAATTTTTATACAATAATAAAAAATAAAATAAAAAAACTCCTTCAGTCTCACAACGTACTCCGATTGGGAATGACATAGTCCCAGTGGCTACGGAAGTTAAGATGAAGCCATACTAAATAATGCAAAATCATACAAAATCGTATGTTTTTGTTTTGAAAATTTGACCGCTTAGAAGTATTATAGATGCTTTAATTAAATACTGCGTGTACAACATACCTTGGCCCTTAAAAATATCGGTCATTTTTTTAATAAGTCTTTTAATAAGCTTAGAAAAAAATAAAGTATTAGGTCTATAAAAAATATTTTCAACTGAAAACTCTCCTACTTATAAACACTTTTTCGGATATAATTTTATTGCATAATGTGGCAAATTCAGTTTCTTATATAATTATCGCGAAAAAAATGATATTTACGCCCGAACCTCACAAAATAAAATAAAATATGCATTTTCGCGTTGGTATTTTACATCACGGCGACAATACGGCAGTCGACGAATTTTTTATATCAAAGTGAACCTTATACCGTCCACCGAAGAACGACTGGCAGCCGCCCCATTCTTCTGTCATTACTCCTCCGGCCGGAGCGGAGAAACAATGTGTTAGCGTCCGCGCTGCTTGTTTTCGTGAAATCAATTTAAAAATTCCATTTTATTACAATAAACAATACATAAAAAAGGAATTAATGTTTTTTACAGGCCTTTACGAAATCAACATGTAAAAAAAAATCTCAAATATCTTTTCCAACCTTTCCAAAAGCTTTTTCTCAAGTATTTTTAAACTCCTCCCATAAAAGGGCGTGAATTCCGATTTCGATTTTTTTCTGTACTAGTGGATCGCCTTAAGACTAAAAAATCTGTAAAGAATCAAATCTCAATACTATTCAAACATCAAAAATCAACAAAAAAATCAATATTGACTAATCCAAAAAAATTACCATAGTAAACATTTTGATAAAATTCTTCTCCTAGAAACATTACTCATCCGTAACATGCGTAATCGTAGGCGAAATAAGTTTCACGGAAAGTTACGTAATTTATGGCTAGGGTCGCTGGTTCCATTCATTCACATTGATTTGGTTAGGAATCATCATAAAGGCAGTCTGTTGTTCGCATTCATTGTATAAATGTAAAGATTACTGAACACGATGAAAATGCCATGCATAATTATTACAGACACGTGACACAGGGCCTGAGGGGAATTATTTTCCGCGGGGCCTATATAATGTGAAAGGACGAACTAGGCTTACTTTCACCAGTGATTTCTGACATTATTTGGAGTAAAAAATTAAATTTTGGTTCGGTGAGATTTTTTATGTTTTTTTTTTCAATTTAAAACATTCCAAATCGGTGGACATTGAAGTTCAGCCTCACGACATACTTTAATTAGTAATGCCATAGTCTCACTAGTTCCGGGCGGTTGAGAGTAGTAGGGATTATTGTGCGGGAAACTTTCCCCTTCAAGGTAGGTCATCATTGGGGATGATGTGTGGAGTGGAGGGGGCTTTTGAAGGAAATGTAGAAGGGAACCTTGGTCTCGAAAAAACTCTTATTGTATGAGGAAGGTAACACAGAGGCCGACAAATCATCCTACGAAGCTGTCGTACATAAGAATAAGCCGCAGAAGCGACCCGTTTCCACGATAGTTTCAGCAAATTAAACCGAACATGGTTTAGACAGAAAATAAAAAAACACACAACCTATCACCAAATATCCTCGTTTTTTTTTAAGCGGTACTTTCACTTATGATTTCAGAACCTAGGTATTAAAAGATAAATTCAGTCAATCTATTTAATAGTTATTATTCTACCCAGCGCCAGCAAAATACTGTGTTACAGGAAATATAACAGGTCATCGAAATATCTTTTATTATTGGTTTTCTGTACGAGAAAAAAATATGAATTGTTTTTTCAGTCCAAAGTGAAAGCAATCAAACGAACCGATGTGCGTATTTACGTTTGATGTAATCAACAGTTTTATCTCAGGGGGATTTTATTAATCGTTGGCATTTATTCGGACCATAGTCCGAATACTGGATACATTAGTTGGGTCGGGTTAAGCTTGTTATTAATCACGAAATACTAAACCTACTATTTTCTTAATTTGTTTGTGTTGGAGTAAACCAAAAGGTAATTGTTCGATGATTTTTATTTGTGTTTTTTTGGTGGAACGTACTGATACTGAAAAAGATTTAAAAGGATAATGATTTAATTTAATCAAAAATAAAAATAAGGACAAACTATCACCGTCTTTACATGTTTTGATGGAACCTATATAAAAAAAGGTTTATTAATTTTATCAATACCATCGACTGGGGTGAAGAAACCAGGTGAGTTGAAGCAGACTGCGAACGCTATAGCTCCGTCAACCGAAGCATTTAACTCTACTTCTTCCCATACGTGTCTATAGCAGGCTTGCTTGCTTATGCAGTGGTCTGTTGTATTGTGTGTTCGCGTGAAATATATTAATAAAATTTCGGGTAAAATAAATATTTTAATAAATTTTGTGAATATCCGGCTTTATAACTACTGCACATCAGAACGTGAAAAGAATTAAACCCAATTATATCACTTATATCTTACGTAAAAACAAAAAAAAAATACTTGATCAAAACCTCAAATTGTAATTTTTTAATTAAATGAAGACAATATTAGCGAAACTCAATCGAAAATCTGGAGACAGAAAAAATATTGGCACCTCTGGGACCAGCTCAGTGGTTAAAGCTGTGGCCCGGAAAGCCGAAGGTCCTGGGTTCAAGTCCCACGAGTGCTAATATATTTTTTCTGATTTTTCTGTCTACAGATTTTCGAATGAGTTTCGCTAATATTGTCTTCATTTATTATTTTTTTTGATTAAAAAAGAAAATCTGCATTATTGCTTTTAGAAAAATATATAGTAACACAATCCATATTATTTTAGTTTTTTTTTAATGGTGTATAGCGGTTTTATAAAGGAATCAACATGAAAATAAAGCAAAAAAACACAGTGATCCTCTTAACCTCAAGTGTGTAATGCGTAGGTGAAGTAAACCACTATAATTAAAAAAAAAATTAAAAAGAACAGATTGCAAAATATTTTTTTATCAATTCAAGGGAGGGCCAACCCACCTTACTTATTTTATTATATATTTTATTATAAACTAAGCTTGTCATTAAAAAAAATGAAAAGTGGTAACACCTCACCCCCTCCGACGGTAATTGTTTTGTTAAAAAAGGTTCAATTGTAAGAAATGTAGCGGAACCGAGACAACCAAGACCAGTCTAAAGAGGCCCGTCACAAAGTGAATTCGCTCAGGTCAGAAATAAATAAGTGGAAGAAAATTATAAGAGACTAGCTTTTCCCCTTCCCTCAATCAATCAACAATCAAATACGCACCGTTTCGCATTCATAATAGTAGGTCAAAATGTAAATTAGTACCTATTTTATATTTGATATTCATATTAGAATACTCGTATTTGAAATTTTTCTATCAAAGAAATCTCCACAGTAACCTAAAAAAATAACAAAATGACAGCCCACGTCAAGCAAAGTGCTTTGCCAATAAACGTATAATAAATAATTTCATAACGCCACAGCTTATTCATAACGCCAGAGCTTACCAATATATCTAGCCTATTTTACTCGCAAATAATGTAACTTTTGATTAGTGAAATAATTTTTAAAGTGAAAGAGTAACGAACACACATCCAAACAAACTTTCGCCTTTATAATATTGTTCCTCATATACGTTGGGCGCCATTTTGTTACTAGGGGTAACGTTACAGTTTACTTAGAAATGACTTGCATCATTTTTTTGTGGAAAATATAATGCCATGACCATCCCAGAGGTTACAAACTCAATTATAGAGCTAATGTTTGGAAGGAGGTGATTCCCTCATGATTACTAGCTTTGTGGGGGGGCCCACGCGCCAAAACCTGTAAGAAGGTTATGCCAGAATCATGGTGGAATCCTCCTTCGTAGCAAGAGACTTTCTCAAGGTGTGGGCATGTTTCATATACAACTATAAGGTTATAAAAATTAAAAAAAAAACAAAGGTCACGATCATTGAAACAAACTGTATTATAATACTTTTGCTGGGAACAACATTACGTGTTTAAACACATGAAAAACAACTCACCCCCACCGAATCAGACCGTGAGATTGACCTAACCCTGTCTATCTAACTTCATTTCTCCGAGACCGGTACTGCAGCCCGGGCGGCCAGCCCGACAGGATGGTGCCATCACTCGTTCCATCTGGAGACTTGATGAATTTCTGCAGCGGCTGGAGGGAATCTAGCTAGTCCAGTCCATGGGTAGCCGATCTCCACTCGTGGTCGTTAATAATATCTCAATTATTGAAATATGAGTCGCGGCAGATGTTAATTTTACGGAATACCATTCCGGGCCGAATAAAAACAAAGGGCGAGCGCTGATTGTCAAGAATCAAACCGATTCAGTATCTCGGTAGGTTATTTAATCCGCCATTTTGGCAATGTTGGTAGCTAGTAAACACTCGCGGCACATCGAATGCATTTTGCGTATTCCACGTTACTTGTAGAGGAATTTAAATAGAACCACAGTTCATGATTATGCCGGAAATTAGTTATATAATCGGAACGATCCACATCGCTCTAGCAACGATATTTTAGTTTTTACAACACGGTACAATGCGACGTCCTGCACAAGTCGTGTTCCCCAACAAGGCTCGTCCAGAAAGTGAAAAGAATGCCGTTCAAATAAATGAAAAATATCTCCCTCTTTTGTCTCCCGATATACAGCTGTTGTACGACTCAAGTACCAAGTACTAGTTTTTCACAGTACCTGTTCGAATTTGTTATTCAAATATAATATTTTCATAGCAATATCTATAAGAAAGATGTTTAAGAAGGTACATAAATAAGAGATATTTAAATGGAATTCCACCATGAATTCAAGGTATCAAAATTATAAATAAATACCTACTAAGGATGCGCTAAAATAGGTGCGTATTACTAGAGTAAATTATTTATTCCGTAAAGAGAAAAAAAAACGCCATCAGTGTTTTTGATTTCTTAGTATCAAATTCATACATGGAAACTAATAAAGAGGTTCTTCATCGAATGGTTAAGCATTACTTAATTGTTCAAATTATGTAAATAAGATAAATCCCACGCCAAAAGGACAAATCAACCAGATTGCCCAGCTGAAGAGCCAAGAATTTGATAAAAACTATGGCCGGTTAGGTTATGGGCAATTTTCAATTTTTTTAATAACTTTTAATGACTTTTCAAAGGGGTTTTGAAATTGCCTGATTCTGAGTTGTCATGGACCCGGCTGATAAATACGCCACACCTTGTGGTTTCGACTATGTGACTGGACGTTTCCACCAAGTTGTACCGGGAATTTGGATTAACATGGATCAGAAGAAGAAAATAAGCCTTCCATGTCCCTTAAATTTAAATCGCTTTATTCAATTACACGCCTCGTCGAAAGACATCACAAGGCTACCAATAAATCAAGTTTAACAAATAGCGTTGCCAGAATTTTATAAATCAAAAACGAAATAACGTCGGGTTAAACAAAGGGTTCCGACTTGGAGAAAAGGTCTCGAGGGAAAAGTCTGTCAGTTCCTTCTCAAAATGTTAGATTGGAAACAAGATGTATGGTTCACATTCAATGAGGCTGCTTTCTTCGCAAAATAAAGGCTCCGATAAGGACAGAAGGTTTTGTGGGAATTCAGTTGCCGGACGGTGAACTGGAAAATAATAATTATTAACGGTCCATAGATTAGGAACTTTAATAGGCGAAAGTTGATAAGCTTTTATAAGTTCTGTAAGCTGTTGGTAGGTTTTGATTCTGTTTTCTACAAACAGCGGGCAAATGGTTTTCTATCATAATTTCAAATCGAAAATATTTGTAAACTGCGTAGGTATTATTTTCGTTACTAAAGTATGTAGGAAAATCTTATTAGATATTCATAGCACCAAGTGGTAAGTGGGATGGATTGCCCGTGTCCAGAATATGTAAAGAGGGAAAAAAACTGAAATGTAAAAATAAACTAGAACAATTTTTTGAGAAAGAAAATGTATACCTTCAATTTAGGAATCGGATTCACGGGGGAAATCTTTCTTAATTTGGGTAACTCCCAAGGCTGTAAGTTTTGGGTAAGATCGATGAAAAAGTATAATTAAATCAACCTTACAACGGTGATTAAAAATAACACAATCTGTTGTTTTAATGATCGACTGCGTTAATTAATTTTAGCGATAACCAGCAACCCAATTCTCTAAAACAGCAGTCTTCCCGCTGAAAGGGCGCAGTCATTTTAATTATTATTGTAGGTAAAAGGGTTGAAATACTCGTAAATGGCTACGCGTTTAAATATCTTTACAGTGAATACGATAGTATCTTAGTTTTGAAGGTGTTTTTTTTTGGTTTTGGGGTGATAAAGGAGATTATGCCCTGAAAAACGAATTGATAATAACAGTTTTATGATGAAATTTTATAAGCAATGAATAAATAATGATTTTTTTTTATCTACTACACTATATAAAGAGGTAATATTTGTTTGTTTGTTTGTGTGTTTGTTTGCATCGAATAGGCTCCGAAACTACTGAACCGATTTGAAAAATTCTTTCGCTGTTGGGAAGCTACACTATTCCTGGGTGACAAAGGCTATATTATATATTTTTTTAAAATAGGCATCTTTACTAAAACTTCAATAATGTAACCCAGGGTGTAAAAAAATTACCTAAAATATTCTTTAAATCGCGTGCGCTGCGAAAACTATTGATGATAGAATAAAATAATGTACTACGACTTTATAGAACACATCATTATTTACAAAAAAGGTTGCGACAGCATATGTCTAACTATTATGGTTATTATGGTTATGCTACAATAAGTATTCTCTTATTATAAAAATTTAATTTAAATGTCGCTGCTTCAAAAGACTCTTTATTTGTATCTCGGTTTTAATCCTTATCAAAATAAATTACTTCATATTCAAGACAGAATTTTTCAATTCGGATATTTAATTAGAAAGATATCACGAGTTTAGAATTGTTAGTATTAGAAAAAAGTTTCGGCTACGGGCCGGGCGGGAGAGGAGTCAAGAAATGCAGTGCCAGGGGGGTTGGCGGGACGGGGGAGCGGGAGAGCGGTGGTGGGGAAGGTGAAAGTGGAACGCTGGAGGGGAACGCACGGGAAAGGACATGTAAGGAGTAACATTTTATTTATTTGAATATGGCATATATTATATAAGAAAGTCCAAAAAAACGTGCAGTTCGCAAAAACTCAGAAACGAGTCCTGGTTCGATCAAGGGAGTTATATGGTGTGGTAGATCTATATGCCCCCTAGGGAATAAGGGTATCCGTTTTTACCTGAAGGGCGTGCTTTTAAAGATATAAGGGCTGAAAGTTTCGTCCTCTTAAAATTTCTAGAACAGTCTTCCGGAAAGTTCTAGAAGGTTCCGTAGAGCTGTAGGAAGTTGTGGAAGGAGTAGCGGAGTATGTCGTGGAATGATCAGGAATAGGGAATCGGGAACATCATTGTGCAACATTCTAGAACACTATCTTATTGTCCTGAGCGAAGCCGGGTAACCCGTCACCCACGGTATAAGTCTAGGAGGTTTTGGTAACCCAGCTAGTCTCTAAATAAAAAACAAAAAAGAAAAAGAACAATTTGTCACTAGTAGTTTCCTATGTTTCAGATACACGTTTTGAGTATTTCAACTTCAGCTTTGACTTACGGAATTTACTTTGGGCGATGATTACACTGAAAATTGACATTATTTCACTGGTTTGTGGGAAGGGAGGATGTGCAACAAACCACTGACTGAGTTTGGCGATTTCTGCCTGTATGGTATCTCTACTGGCGGGCTTGTCCGAGTTCACTTGACGTGAAGAAGACTCCACAAAACACTTCAAAGGGAAGTGCAGATCTCATGAGTTGCGCTCATACGAACTAATCACTAGCTGCGTACATTGTGCGAAACACCTCTGCCTCCAGTTATATCTCCTCGGCTTTTGAATGATCGCATCAATGTGGTTTCAATGGTCATATCTGACTATAAGCCTGACAAGCAATCAGAGCGTCGCATAGTCGTCGTCGCGCATCAGTGTGTCAGTAATAATATAAAAACAGCTTTTTCTGAAAATGACAACATTTTACGAAAAAACTTAAAATTGCCTCCACTACCAAGGGAAATGCCTCATTAGCGTGCTGGACAAGATGAAGACGACATAGGGCCCATTCAGCAAGAACCATCCACTACTGAGGATGAAGGTGCCATGGATGAACAACGCTTACTAGAACCCTCACGTCCGAAGATGATGAGGGTGTAACACGATGTTATTGAGAACAGTGATAACAATGAGGTTTATAATTTTATGTACTTAATTTAACGAAATAGAATAAAATTATCACGAGATAATTATCATTTTCATTATAAAATACTGGCTTTTAAGTGTGGTCACACATATTATTAGGCGAACGAACAAAAGTTGTGTGTCAGTAATAAGATAAAAACAGCCTTTTCTGAAAATGACGACATTTTACGAAAAAACTTAAAATTGCTGTAAATATTTACTGATTGGAGATTAATTTGCATTTATATTGGCATTCTTAAAGGAAATTAAATTTTCTTCGAAAAAAATTTATTTCTTTGATGAATATTTTTGACGATATGAAGGAATGTTTGATGAAAAATGTGGGGTAAAATGATATTTTTCGAAAATATCTACAATTGTGGAGCGTTTAACTCAAAAACGGCTGGGATTTGGAAAATTACGTAAAAAATAAAGTTGTAGATAATTTGATGAGCTCTTATTCATTTTCAAAAAAAATTCCTCTGCGACGCACCGTTAGACGTTACCGTTAAAATTGGGGTTTTCTCCCCCCCCCCCCCCCCTAGCTCACCACACCACTTAGACTTCAGGACTTTTATTTTAATTCAATTTTAGACGTCAGGACTTTTAGTATGTTCATACCCTAAGCACCCTAAACAAGTTTCTGAAGGAATCGCTTAGGTCCCTGCTCACGCACTTTACACCTCCTCCCTCGACTGGATTAAGAGGGGTGTGTTTAACTTATCTCTGGCTTATTTAATTCTGCATGCAGTGACATGTTTGCTCTGAAGTACTGCAATCATTTCCACAAACGTTGCGTATTTTTCATTTTCAAAGCATTTGTACGGGTGCCCCGAAAAAAATACGAATTTTACTTATTGAAGCAGCCTAGTGTATATTTTAAAAATATACAGGTGCACAGCGTAGCAACAAATAAAAAAGTCAGTGTTATTTAAAGATGTTTCATTTACAACACGATAATGCTAAGTACTATTACTCTTCAAAACGCCGAATCCGATAATATAAAATTATGTGGAAAATCGAAGTTTAATTTGGAAATAATAAGTTTCTTCACCCCAATTTAAAGCCAATCAAACATCGTTATCGTCGGATGGCGGGTTGGGGAAGTGGATGTGGTGGGGAAGGTGGTCAGGGGGGAGGGAAGACAGATGAAAGAGGGTAGTACTGGAGACACCCGTCACAAACCATAAAATTCGTAATTCGTAATATAAAATTTGATTCATCATTTATACACAGTATCCGGAAACCAGTAGTATAAGCGGGAAACTGTGGAATCTACAAGAGTAACAAAACCATTACTCTTCAATATATACATTAATGACATTGGAAAATGTTTTCGCCATTCCAGGACGTTGTTGTACGCAGACGACATGAAAATATTTTCCCCTGTCACGTGTACCAACGACTGTACCGGCATACAAGAAGATCTTAATCGTCTCAATATTTATTGTGCACAGCACAACCTTCAAATAAACGTTAAAAAATGCAGCGCCATCAGTTTCACCCGCAATAAAAACCCGATCACTTTCAATTATGCCCTAAACGGTACAGTACTTACAAAAATGACGGAGGTCAAGGACTTGGGAATAGTGTTAGACCAGAAACTACTTTTTGACCGCCACATCGAATCCATGGTATCAAAGGCTTCCAAGGTTCTAGGCTTTGTACTTAGAACCTGCAAAGATTTAAAAAAAGTAAAAACCATGAAAATGCTTTACTTTGCGGACGTTCGCAGTTCTCTGGAGTACGCCTCTCAAATCTGGAATCCCAAGTACATATGTCACATAGAAAGGATTGAGAAAGTGCAAAACCGATTTCTACGATACCTTGATTTTCGGAGCTATCGTCCTCATCTAAACCACGAAGAGTCAGCCACGTTCTTCAAGATATATTCTTTGGAAAGTCGAAGAAATTTGGCAGACGTACTATTTCTACGAAAAATAGCTACCTCTATGATAGATTGCCCGGAATTACTAGAAAGAATTCAACTAAGAGTGCCCATCAGACAAACAAGACAAAACCACGCATTATACATTCCTCAATGCAACACTAACTCTAAACAAAATACATTCATTCACCGCGCTTCACTCATCTTTAACATGACATACAGTGAATTCGACTTATTTAACACAGCACCTAACATTTTCAAATCTAAAATGAATAAATAACATTTACACATACATACCACTATTTACACAGAATAGATCCATCCCTTTCCCCTCCCTTCCACCATCCCATCCACATAACCTAATTTAACTATTTTTCTTTATACCTACGCACTTAATAATTTAATATACATCAGTGAAAACCTGTTATTGGTTAAATTTTTATTCATATGTATTTCATCAAACATTATTGTTAAAAACTGTTGGTTTTCCAAATAAAAAAAAAAATAAAAATAAAAAATAAAAAAAAATTTAAAAAAATAAAATATTTTTTCGGTTTTGAACTTTAGATTTCACTGTTGGAGAAAAACTATCGGAGCCAAGGCTACGCCCTTAATTAATGATAGTAAAACCGTAGCGATTTTTTTTTTCTACAAAATTCAAATTTCGGACTTCGATTTGCTCGAAAACATAAGATCAAATCAAAAAAGTTGTGCCTCAAAATCGAATGCCAATGTGATGTGGATTTATCAGTTTTCCGCTTGTACACTTAGTTTCCGGATGCCATGTATAAATACACATAAATAAAGCTATAAAAAATATATATATATACAGACTAAAATTCGCCAGCATTGAGAATTTTCCCAAGTACATGAAAAATCGTGTTTTAATTTGTTTTTTAAATATTTTAGAAATTTTCTACCAATATCCGGCCACTATTTGGCAAATGTACATAAAGCAAATAGGTACATCATTTTTCTTACATCGGTTGGGCACTGTAGCGACTTTAAACTATTATACGGCTATTCGGCGAACATCTTGGCCAAATTCACCATTCGCTACATCACTAATTACAACCACCAAACTTGGCATTCGGATTACAGTGCTTTATTTCCCTGGATCTACAGAAAATTCCCCAAACATCACTTCACTTAAAGACTAGATGTTTGCGTTGTTGGAATCGTAGATAATTAATCTAAGCATTAAGATAAACGTTCACTTTAATCGTCCACTATTTAAACACTGTAGTTTGAAATTCATTAAAATTCCCTTTAAGCATTTATCGTGAAAATTAATACCTAAAGCTTCAATAAATACTTTTAAATGATGGATCATTTCACTACCTTGATTTATTTCTTATCTTTTGTCAATATCCCGCGTTAACTGCTGCGTATAAAGCGGAGTTATCTTTGCAAAACGAAGTTCATTAATTCGTCAGGGAGTGGAAATACACTTTGAAAACGTCGTTGGCCAACGAAGTATAAATAAATAGATTAAGATATAATCTTTGAAGCTTCTGGAATCTGTAGCAGAATTTTACAGCTTTCCAGTTATCCGGTTTTCCCAGAGAGTTGAAAAACAAATAACGTGTAATAAATAAAAGAGAGAGATTAAGAATTATTGGCTATCGGGCAATAAATGTGTTGTCTCGCTGTTTGGGATGAAAAAATGTTGTATGACAGTAAAAGAATATACGTAATATTATATATTATAAGATTATTTTAACAAAACAGTATTGAATAAAAGCAGTAAAGACACACGACACCTAATATTGGGACATGTTGTGAGACTTAGCGTCTTTCGGTAGCTCCGAAAAGTAGATTTATTATAACTTTTATACTAAAGCAGACCGGTCAACAAGTTTGATGCTTTTTCAGATTATTCTTAGAAGATTTACTTAAATTTATGTCATACATAAACTGCCTATTAGAGAATGGGTAAGATAATGAGAAAGGCTACAGAAAGGCGGTTAACGGCGCGGCGGCTTCGACTGTTCACTGACCAATACTATGACTGAATTACACAACACACTAACTGCGGAGAATAAAGCGTAAGCAGAAAAGTTGGTAGGGGTATGGTTATCATTGTGTTTTCCTAACACATATTTCATATTAAACATGTCTCTATGATATCGAATCGTGACATACGGGATATTTGATTTACTTGATCACAAATGTCTTCGCGGGACGTGGACGCCTTCAACTTCGATCAGTCTTTATTCGACCATTCTCCTTTCGTTCATTGTCTTAAATATATACGAAATTCTGTCACATTTCGCTATATTCCAATTGCAATTAATATGGTAGAGTTTCGCTACGATTACTTTAAGACGCACTTTGCATAAGTTATTTTATATTTGAGAGAAGAAGATATTTGCCCATCGCACTAGTGCCAGACCACCATACGGAATATTAAAGTTACGTAGAACGGTCTTGCTATGGTAATTTATAATTTCATTGCTACCTATAACCATGAATACCACCTAATCCAGCGCTATTCTTATCTCCTCCCTCTCCCCCACTTTCCTCGAACTAGTTAATAAGATTCATCAAAAAATATTGAAGGTTTTGACTATTCAGACGCAAATATTACATTGGGTTAGCAACACAACTAATAACAGTATTTCAACGTTATTTTCGTAAGCTATTGAGTGATTTTAAGAAATTTCATAAAACTTAACGACTAACATCGCAACATCCAGACCTGCGAGAATTATAGATAATGAACGAATAATGCTAATATATTTGCACAGCGCAAGAATCGAACTCAAAAAACATCGTCCCAACTTTACAAGTCAAGTGCGCAGGCAGTAGATCACTACGCTATGAGGTCCTTCAAATGGTTCCATGCCAACTCAGAATCAACTCAACTCAACCTTCTTCGAAAAGTCATTAAAAGCCATGAAAAATAACCCATAACCTAACTTTGAATGCCTTTACAAAAGAGGTGTTGAGTTGATTTCATTGTCCGGTCACCCATGCAAATAATACTGTAGAAGTTAGTTTATGTACTTGTGTTTTATTGATAAGATATCCGACTTTAACAAAGTTAAGTTTGAGATAAAGACTGCTTCTGATTTCATTTTGAAATACCAAACATTAAGTCTGTTTTAATTCAATTCGCCCAAAGAAGTTTTAAGCACAGTTAACTCTCACAAAGTCTAGTTACCACAAGGAAGAAGAAGAACCGTTTGTAAGTCGCTGACAAGGTTTTACACGCGGAAACTTCAAAATTTTATGATAATATTTGCAAATGAACACTTAAGCCCCTTGGATGGAGGATGCTCATCTCAGAGACTGTTACGCGAGACACATGACTTTAGAGAATTAGCTAATAAGTTACATAATTATTAAAACTTTGCTTGGTAGGTACTTTACTCTGTGACTATATACATACATCATAACATATTTATTAAGTTCCAGACGAGTTTCCAAGGGTTCTGAAAGTCAAAATGAAAAAAAAAAAACGGCCGTATAATCTTAATATATAAAACAAAGTCAGATTAGTTACACCATTTATAACTCAAGAACGGCTGGACCGATTTTCATAATCTTTGATTTGTTGGATTAGTCTCCGCCCCGAATAGCAGAATAGCTATTATGACATCGGGGAAATTCACAAACAAAATACCCATACATTTTGTATAGAACGAATTCTCATCTTTTGAAAGAGCTGCAGGATTATTGTGATAAGTATAATATTGAGTAGTGAATGAATTCCAAAAACTCAAAAACGTCAAATTTCAATGCGCTGGTTGTTTTGCTTTTGTTCTAAAATATATAATGCTGCCCCTCTTTCTTACACCATAAATGTCAACAGCTGAAAATGGGACAAACGGGGAAAGTATGTCTGCACCCCTCCAAAGGAAAAATACAATAATTATAATAAATCTCCCTCAGACGTATAAAGAATATGTAACGCAATTCCCGTAAGAAAGCGTAAAAGTAAGAAAATCACAAAAATTATAAATCCATACACAACGTCATCTCTGATACTGACAAAAACAAAACACGGAGAGTTGCGCATCGATAATTGCATCATGGTGTAATTTTTAACTTAATAAAAAAACTGAATTTTATTCAGCTAATAAGTTAACACAAAAGTTATTGATTCTGAGGCGGTACGAAGTTCGCCGGGTCAGTTAGTTACAAATAAACTTTTGAATATCGGAAATGTTTTCATATCAATTTCATTTTTGAAATGGGAAAACGGTGGAGTGAATGTGGGTGTGTTTTTTTCATTTGTTTAGTTTGGTTTTACGCCCAGCTGCTCTTTATCTTAAGACATAATGGTAGAATGGATCTTGGGTGTAAAGATTGTATAGGCACGCGTTAATTTATTACCCAATTAATTTAACATAGTTCTATTATATATAACCCTAATTATAATAAATTTATATATTGCATAATAAAATAGATGGGAGGCTCCTAAAACATCAGCCATAAAAAAACATATGGTCAAGAGTGTATTTTAGTAATCAAAAGTACCCTCCTAAGCTATTACATTATAACTTTTAATTTATGGATTTTGTATTGAAAAGAATACTAGAACAATGTAGTAGAATAGAGTAAACAAAAAAGTTGCAGGCTATCCCAACATAGAGTTGTTAAGCACATAAACGACATGTTATAATTTTGTGGAAAATGATAACTTTGGAAAAATAATAGGGATTAGTTTGTTGTGTCGTTTGCTTGTAAACCGTAGCCTAAATTGTATTTGTATTACATTAATTCTCCGGAGCACTTTTAATTATAATACCAATAGCATAAACACAGCTTTCTACCTGTCCTAAGTCTTTCATTGATTATAATCCGTCCTTTGGTTTCAGACGACAAGAACAAGGTGGTAAACGACGAAAAACGATGCTTTATTCAAAAACATCTATAAACGACATTGTGAGAAAATCGACGACTCGATAAGGAAGGATGTAAGCAATATCCAACTTTTTTAACAAAAACATCATAAAAACAGATCGCCGAAAAACCTTCATTTTCCGGAATAACACTCACACATCTAACTGAAAACCTAAAAACCATGACAGTAAAAACTACTTGAAAAAACCACGACGCACAAGGTACTAATTTTGAACAAAAGCCGTAGAAAATCAGTTCACCGACATTACATTAATTTTCCAGGATAAATATCGCACCATCTAGCGGAAAATGTGTAAATGAAAATAGCAAAAGCTCCTACCTTTACGTTGGGCCTGGAGAGTAGTTCCCTCAGCTCCGTGGCGTGGCGAGATGTCCTGAGGCGCGCCACCAACTCGCGACATCTAGCGGCGGCGTCCGGAGCCGGCGCGCGGTTCGCCACCACCACTCTGCTCCCGATTCGGTCGTAGAGCTACACGAAGCAGGAAAAACAATCATATTTTTAAGCTTTTCCGGGCAGTATAAAATGTGTTTTGTAATTTTGTCAACAGAGTTAATTATGAACAAACCGTGAGTACCATGTACCTGAACATACATTTTCTTAGATTAAAATATAGTTCAATTACAGACAAATACTTACTATTTTTGAGGAAATCTTTTTTTATTAACTTTACAGGGATAATGCATATTCCCCGTTACTATTAAATAAGAACTAGGAAAAATAAGAACTTATAACGATTTACCGATGTAATGCTTTTCCCACAAGTAAATTGTTGCAACAAAATCAATTTTTGTAAATTTCTGACGACTTGCTTTGACGTGGAAGATTAGGCGTTGATTTTCTTTTTGGTTGTAAAAAAACATCACTTTTTCTGTATATTGATCCCATAATGCCTAAGAAAACATAAAAACATGTATCTCATCAGGTAGTTTTAATTTGAATGGACTTTTGTCTAATATGTTCCAAGGGGTGTGTTACAATCCATGGGATAACGCATACATTCGATTAACGATTTATTTATTTATAAAGGCCAAATTTACTATTCGGTAATCGAACCACCTATGACCTATGAATAGTGACTATGTATCGGATTTGTTAGGCGAGTTTTCTACGTATTGTGAGTATTTGTTTGTTTATTTATTAAAACACGTTATCCTACGGATCAGCTATCAAAAATATGATGAAATAAAGATTTTTTTGGAATGCAGATTTTTTCGTCGGCATCTCTAGATCGATTCGCATTATATCAGCTTAAAAAATCGTTTGTCTTTATTAGCAAATAAATAAATGAGCAAAAAAAATTTTAATACAAAAAAGAAAACAACAATTAACAATTGGCTTGATCTGCATAAGGCATTTAAATTTGTTTGTGGTATATTTTCCTAAACTATTAACTGCACTTAGATAATGGTGGCGTAATATGCCTTTTTCAAATTCGATTAAAATACTTTGAGTTGTAAAATTAAGACATTGAACCCCTTGCGGTGAAAAACATAACTGTCGTTAACAGTTTTCAGCAACCAACCATGTTCTGAAATCATGCTACTCTTAAGATTTCCGATTTAGATATAGAGACATCTATTGAAGGGTGATTAAACTACGTTTTTAGTCCTGCCGGAAAATACGAAAAATCGTAGGTACGAGAAAGCACCGCATGAAAATATTTGGTTTGAGGCTTCGCTTATTTTGAGACTGAAAATGAAAGCTTCAGTCAAAACAATATTTTCATAATGAGCACTTATGACGAGCGGAGGAAAATCAATATCAACAACAACAGTGTTTTAATGCATCTGAACAAGCTGTGCACTTATTAGAACACACATGTTATTGCATGAATAAGATTAGTTGCGATTTTAATTGTGTATTAACGTCATTCTAATTTATGTTTTATATTTTATAAGAAATCTTTGTAATAAAAAAGACAGTGAAATTAATATTAATCATGCGATTGGTCTTACATACATAAATTATCCTATGTATAGCTTATTGAAAGGAATGAAAGACTAAATAAAGAAAAAATAAAAGATAACGCCGAAAATAAAAAAATCTATTTATATTACAAAATATAAAACATCATAAACCAAGAAATCATTTTCACCGGAAATCTATGATTCTAAATCATACAAAGTTGAGTTAATGTTTCCTTAAATTAATTTATCAGGAAGTTCTTCTATAATTCCAGTATAACAATACAACGGTTCTTTCTTCAAACTCCATTAATACATCACATAAATTACTGTACAGTGTTAAACTTTGTCAGTTTAACGAAACTTGGTAAGATTCAAGAAGAGATTCTGTAAATTCATATCCTGGATCAGATTCTGTGGCGTCTTCAAAACACATCACGAGAAAATCAACAAGGCAAGACACAAAAGCATGCGCAAACGAGAATTCCAAAAAGCGCAAGCGCTGTGAATGTTTTCCATTTCCCGCGAAAATTCTCAAAAGGACAATATTGTATAGTCTAATTCGCCCTCGCGAGGAGGAAGTCCTTTGTCACTTTGTGTGAATTTGCAAACATTGCAAAACCCTCGTCCTCAACAATACTCTTTAAAAATACGAATAGACCATAACAAGAAATTTAACAAGTAAGTGAAATGTGTAAAAAAGTTGTTTCGCGGTAGAGCGCGAGTGTTTTGGGTAGTGAATTAAGTTAACACTTTTTATAATAAATTTTAAAATAACGTTTAAAACTTTAAATCGTTGTGCATTTAGACGACAACGCGCATTTATGGGCAATAATATTATGTTTAACGTAAAACGCTGTTCTTTAAAAGAGGTTATTGAGAAAGGCGTGATTTTATTTTAAGATAAATAAAAAAAAATCCACCAAAAAAGCTGAAATAAAAAGGCATTGATGCATTTCAGAGAATCTTAAAACATTAATTGGCATTAAATCTAGATAATATCGTCAGGCATATTAATTAGTACGATACGCTGTTTTATTGGCACATTGGCCATAAACAAGCCGTTTTAAAAAATTATAGAACATTCATTAAATTTACACGTGGTTAAACAACTACGATCAACTTATTTGTATTTTGTAATTAACTATTTACGAAATATAATTAACTTTGACGTATCAAAAGCAGAGAGCGTTGATTAATTTCCTGGAAACCAGCCTGGCTCAAACGAGCGTACTATAAAATTTGACCTAAAACTTTTCTGTTTGCAGCGATAAACATTTCGGTAAATTTTTGCAATATTTAACGGGAGGTAAAAATATACTTTTGGGTTAAACGAACCGTTTTATTGGCTCTTCGAAACCTTTTCCAGCAGATCATTTGGGCAGAACAAATTGAGATCCATTGGGGATGATTTTACCATCCCCTATGTTCGACAAATGGTGGTCACCTTTTCTTTTTTATTTATTTTCTTATTTATTCGAGTGTATTGAAACTAAACTGGGTATATATAGAAAGATTTTAAACGTAATAATGTTGTATTACATTGTAGCAAATATTTTGGAAACTGCGTGTGAGATTTTATATTATTTTATTTTACATTATTTCCACACAGGAAGCCCTGAGGAAAAAAATCAGTTAAAACCTTGTCCAAGAAAGATAACGAACTATTATCAGATTGGCATTAACTATACGAAGAGTGAGAACATGACGATTATTATGTACCTATTTTTATTATACATACGTGAAAAAAATTCAAAATACCTTATATTATTATTACATACTTTGCTGTACATTTTTTTTTTTTTTAAATTTATTTATTTATTTCAAGAATTTTGTTTTTATAATACAAATGATTACATGTGCAAGGTTATACAATAATTCATTTTATATTACTACTACTCCATAAATTGAGCTCAAGAGCTCGTGTTTATGGGAGGAGTATAAACATGCAAAAAAAAATTAATAGTGTTGTAGTGAGATGTTTAATATACTTTCGAAAGAACCTGTGACGCTAAACGAGAGTTAATGTAACTGAGATTCTCTAATGTTTAGTGTATATTTAGGAAGTTATTTATTTTTTTATTTTAGTTTTTATTCCAGCAGGGCTGGGAGGGTAGTGCAATCCCAGCCTGCCATATTACATACAGAGTAAATAAAAATCATATTATTAGGTAGGAGCCTAATGAAAATAAAATTTGAACATAAATAACAACAACAAAAAAAAATAACTATAAAATTAAAAATAAAATAAAATTAATTAATTATTTATCGTCCATCAGGGAGGTCGCCTCATCATCTGCATCCATCGCTCATTTAGTGGGGAACTGAGCCACTCGGATGCAGCCACGACAATGATGTTGGTTGATTTCCGTGTCCTGCTCCAGAAGCTGGCTAGTCGGTGGCGAAGTAAGGCTGGGAATGAGTGCACCCTCCCTTCGGTGAACATCGTGGAGGCGCTGCAGAACCTCGGTAGTTGCATAAGTTGCCTGTATGCATTGTTGTAGCACACCCTCAGTTTGTCCCATTGCGCTGCTGGATATTGCGTCCACAGTTCAGATGTGTACAGGGCGGTGCAGTATGTCTTGAAGAGTAATTTTCTGACGTCGTCGCTACAGTGGTAGAACCGCCTTGATAGCATTCCGGCCCGTATGTTAATTGCTCTCCTTTGTCGTTCCATATCTTCTACATCCTTCATGTCTTCGGTTAGGATATGTCCCAGGTACTTAACCTGTGCGGCCACAAGCAGTTCGTTTCCTTCTAGATATATTGGAGGAATATTTAATGGCTCCTTATTGTGTTTGAAAGCGACGATGACTGACTTTTTAGAATTGTACAACAAGTTATGAGAGTTTGCGTACTCTTCGCATATTTGCACAAGTCTTCTCATCGCTTTAATCGAAGGTGCAAGCAGCACCATGTCATCCGCATAATTAATGTTATTACTGCCTTGTCCGCAGATATGACATCCGATTCGTGTATCGTTCAGCTCCTGTAAGAGGTCGTTAATGTACACATTAAATAGAGTTGGAGACATATTTCCCCCTTGCCTGACTCCGCTTTTAAGGAATAAAGGTCTTGAAGAAGCTCCTGCCCATTGAATTTGATTTTCCTGTTGTCCGTACCAAATAGCCAGCATATTGACCACTGCTGCTGGAACATCTCGTTTTATGAGTTTTTCCCACAATAATTTATGAGAAACACGATCAAAGGCCTTGCTTAGGTCCAGAAAACACCCATAAACGGTGGTTTTTCTTTTTTTGTAGTAGGCTATTGTTTGTTTTACCCCATAAATGGCCATATCAGTTGATGAGGCGCTCTTGAAGCCGAATTGGTTGTCCAGGGTAAATAGTTTTTCTTTGACTAGCGCGAATAAGATTTTTTCAAACAGTCTCGAAAGCATTGTCGCCAAGGAGATCGGTCGGTAATTTCCTAATATCGAAGCATCCAGCTGATTGGATTTCAGGATTGGTACGATGATAGTTTGACTCATGTCCATCGGCATATGTGTGTGTTTTAAGAGGCTTGAGTACAGGGCGGCTAGAATAGTATGAAGTTGATCTCCTGCGTATCTTATGTGCTCAATACCAATGGCGTCGTACCCTGGACTTTTACCGTGGGCGGTTTGCTTAATTGCGCTTTCGATCATTTCAGGAGTAATATTCATGACCAGGTCGTCATTAGCTGCAGGTGGACATGTCATTATCGAAGGTTTCGTGGTATCTCCTTGATCCTCGCTTAAAGAAAAAAAGTCTCTAAATTCGTTAGCTATGTTTTCATCCCCCGTGATGTTGTTGACACATAGTGGAACTTTGCTCTTGGCTTTCAGCACAGTTGAAGTTTTATGCCAAAACTTTCTGAAATCTTTGTTATGCATAGATGTAGCTATGCTATCCATTCGTGCTTTGTTTTCCGAGTGTTGGCATTTTCGGAGAGCAATTTTAAAAGATTTCTTACTTGTTTTCCTTTCGTCTGCGAAACGGCCTTCCGTGGGCCTTCCGGCTTCAATCCAGCATAGGAATGCATGTCTTGATTTGCGGTACAAAGTGGAGACATCATTATTCCACCCAGGAACAATGTCATACTTTTTTTTGGGTCCTTTACTTCTGAATGCTTTTATGGCGGAGTTTCTTAGTATATGCACAATATTACCGTAGAGAGAATCTAGTTCAAGTTTATGAATCTCGTTATCACAGTTCTGCCTTTGACATCTTACGGCATCTGGGGGTTTTATTTTTAATAGTAGTTTATTGGCCAAGGCGTTGTAAGTTTTAATATCATTTTCGGACTTTGCCGTCCATTTTCCAAGATCCCTTGGTCGATCCTGTCTGTTGGAAATAATGGGGGTTAGATTTAGATCTATTTCCACAGTTAGTGGGAGATGATCTGACCACGTTGCATTGGCTGTGATTTTTACGCTCTTTACTGCACAATTCAGCCCCTGTGTCATAATGCAGTGATCAAGCCATCTGGTGGTTCCGTGGGCATCACTTATATAAGTGAATGTATCAGAGCTTAAACGCACAATATCAGTGTATGTATAGTTATTTTCTGTACAGAACTGTGCAAGTTCACGGCCAAAAAGTGACCTAGGATCTGCATTAAAATTATTGATGTAAATTTATAAATGATGGGCATAAGATGTTCGTTAAAGAAATTTTACTCAAGAAGTATAAATAATAAATATTATATTACCAGTTTTACTACCCGGCTTCGCTCGAAAAGAGTAACAAATAATAAATAAACACTATAGCGTCTTGTTTAAGTCGTGTATCGCTGTCAGCTATTACAGACGTTTATGTTTCATAGCCGAGAGCGTGCTGAAGAATGTTAAAGTATAATTCCAGATAGAAAAAGCTGACACAAGATAGCACAGATATTTTCTGTATTTCTACGCGAATACCATATAATAGTGTGAACCGCCCTATGCCAATGGGACTATGGCATCCAAAATTAATGGTATATTGTGGGGATGAAAAGAGTAGTGAAGATAATGAGCTAGAAAAGAAGGAGATTGAGAAGTATCTGGCTATTCCGATCTTGTCACCAAATAGACTAAAGCTATTTCGCAATGTTCGATTCTGATTAGTTATCCATCACTGAGAAAATACTGAGAATAACTACCATTTCTGCATTACAAATGAAATATATTTATAACTTAAGTAAAACTTCAAATAATATATTCACCATAGACTTGCAGAAGAGTCAATAGATGTCGTAAATAAAATTAAAAAAATAATATAGTTATCCAAGACTCTATCAAGATTGCATTTAATTCGGAAAGAATCTTGCAATCATACATAAATGATGAGAAATGTATTAAAAGTTTGTACAGCGCCCTTGATATGATTTTTCAAAAAAACGGCTTTACACAAGTCATACAAATATTATTATTATAAAGAAAGCAGCCAATAAAAAATATGCGTTAAGAAAGTTGGTAGTTAAAAGTATTATACAGATACATACATCCGAAGGGGATAGGGTCGAATTAGCTCAGTGTCAGAGCAGATCCCCGGCAAGGCTAAGATCCTGGGTTCAATTCCCAGTTTTGACCTATCTTTTTCCGATTTTCTTCGTCTTCAATGATATAATATGATGATATATTCAAATATATTTTAACAAATTTTTTGGGAATTCATTAAAAACAGCTACTGATTTATTAATTATGCACAACATAAAATCATTGATATCTAAATAAATAAAAAAACATGTTTTACCTAGAGACCATAATCATCTATCACGAAATAAGCCCATTTCACTTTGACGAATTATCGATCTATTCGAAGGAAGTTATTCAATTCGGCACGACTCGGACGTCTGTCACAGTAAACAGTCCGCGGGGAAAACACGTAAAGTCCAGACCCTACAGCCTACGACATACTCGTACAGCCTACAACCTGTGCATACAAATACAGGTATTAACGTTCTACGTCCGTACGTGGATATCCGGTTTAGGACTGCGGCAAAACGGTTTACTTCCGGAATCATTTATCGGATTAGCACCGATATCAACAGCTCAAAATATTTTGGTAAGTAAAAAATAGAAAAGATGTATTTTAGATTCAGTTTTAAATTAGATACACACAGGAGGTAAAAGGAGGAAGCCCCGACGAAAAAACGGAGGAAGCCCCGAAGAAAAACGGCATTTGTCATTTTTGGGGATGCTGTGTGGGGGGTATTTTTAAGGAAAGGAAGGAGAATAAGTTCTTTGAAGGAAAAGGTATGAGGAGTGTGCAGAAATCTGAAGCTCGTTGTGACCAGGAGTGAAGAACGTATTAATGTATCCCTTCCACTGTGGTGGAAGGCGATGGGTAGAGTATGGCTGGAAAGGTCTAGGTTAGGTATCCTTCGACCAGTCTCTCCCGATCCGGCCCACCACACAGTAGTTGGGCAGTCGCATTCGTCGCCAAAACCTAGACAAACCTCACCCTATGAAAACGGGCACCAATGTGTATATGTCGCAAAACCTACCACTTGGGGTGACCAGTGGCATGGGTGTTGGTTATCCAATAAATGGTTCACGGAGGATCGGTTTCCACACCCGCCTTCCGAAATGTACAGGGTTAATTCCTAAAATAAGCAAAAATTACCAGTTCTTCTTTTTTTCAATACCACGATGCTAAAAATTAAAACAGTTACAAAAAAGAATAACGATTAACCTTTTTTTATTCACAAAATAAGATTATTGAAGTCAAAATGCACAAATTTCAAAATAAGAAAAGTTTCATTTTATTTATTTTTTTACTAAAAGAGATGAAGTTTTACAAAGCGACTCATTTCACCCATATTACTCATTAGATTTGACTTTCAATAAATAATCAGAGCTCTCAATAAAACAATCAAAAAGAAAATTTAGAACCTTTTAAATGTCCATTAATCTCAAGGCATGATTTCTAGCTTTCTTTATGTGTACAACTGTTTTATAAGGTCAGCATTATTAGCCGAAACAATTCCCAATTAAAATGACGGATGAGTTATTCGCAAAGGGAGTGGAGAAATAAAAAAAATAAAAAATACAAGAAAAGCAGAAAGAAAAACGCTCCTCCATTTACACACAATTATGATGATTGATATCTGAGATATAGCAGCTGACGCAAAGGGAGTATTTTTACCTTCGAGTAAACATTTCTTACGCTTTATTTTGCTTATTTTTCTTGAAGAATTGTCGGGAACATTAAAAACCGTCTCATTACTCTTCAGCTGATCGTAGCGCTTAAGTATTTCGATATAAATTTTATATGGCGAAGGTCTCAAGTTTTTTGGGTTATTAATTAGATAACCGGGGGCTTTCTGTCATCTAATACTGTCAATTAATCAACACTTTTTATTTTCTTGCTCAATTAAATGGAATTTTTATTAACGGGGAGGTTTCGTAAACAGAGGCATAATTACATGATGAAAGACATTGCCCATTAAGAAATATAATTAGGTTTTTAATTAAAATATATATATATATATATATATAGAAACATCAAGTTTATTAGAAAACATTAAACCAAATTGTTAATTTCGGTTAACGCATGCAATCTCAACGCCCTTTTCAAAAGTCATTAAAGTAACCTATTTAACCTTTTTTTTATTTGTTTTTAATCGCTTTTAATTCCGTTTCAAATAAGATGTTAAAGTTGCATAATTCTGAGTTTTCCGGTCACCGTTAATTACATACCCTCCACCCCTGCTGTGTGTAAGATGGTTCCTTACCAACTGAGAACAAAGTCAACTCAACGCCTCTTTGAAAATTCATTAAAAGCTATGAAATTTTTTTTAAATAGCCTAACCTAAGGTAACTTATTTAACCATTTTTTTCATCACTCTTAATGACTTTTCTGAGGTGGTTCTGAGTTGGTTTCATTCTGAATTGTCCGGTCACCGTGTAAGATATATACATACGTTACTATTCTCATTTTCATTGTTGTTGTTTTTTCTTACCTGTGATGTATTATGATGTAAGTAGGTATGTGTTATTTTAATATTACATTAATCTAAACAGGATAATTTAATTTGATTTTATCAGTCTATGCAGGGTGCAACAACACATTCGCGAAGGATTTTAACCAGCGATTTCAAAAAAAAATGTACAAGTCATTTTGCTGTCCGATGACATTATTTTCCATTAAAAACAAACCAAAATATTTTTTAATCACACGTCACCACCGATCACACTTCTACACGTTCTGACAGAATCACGTGATAAGTGCGCTATTATTTATACCCCATTACTCAGTTGCGACGCGTGATGGAAAGATATTTTTAATGTTTTACTTTGTTTTTAAATACCGTCAGACAGCAAAATTACATCTACAATTTATTTATCCAAATATGCTCGGTAATCACTGATTAAAATCCTTTGAGTGCGTACTGTTCCGCCTGCATCTTGTTAATTGGTGTTTTTTTTCAATCAACTCTACTGTAACCATTCGTTAACCATTTAGGTTTTTTTTGTATATTACAATAATAATAATAATAATAAAACCTTTATTTGGAAAACAAACAGCTTACAAAGATACATAAAAAGAAAGAGTGCTAAAATAAAACAGTAAGCCTAAAAACATGTTTTCGCTGATAAATTTTTTTTATCGCTGACAAGAAAAACATAAAGAAAAACTTAGAAAAAAATAGTTAGAGAAGCTAAATTAAAACATAAAGAAAAACAAACAAAAAAATAGTTAGGAGAAGCTAAATACTTAAATATGCATGATAAAATATAGAAAAGCACAATAAAGGGTAAGCTTATGATATTATAGGAGTGTATGGACGATTTGTACGTAATTAGGGAATATGTAAATATATTGCAAATTAGGAAAGGAAATCTGATTAATAATATAATAAATAAATATAATATAATTGATTAATATAAATACGGATGTTAAGTAATGTGTTGTGATTATATGAATCTTAAGCAGAAACTTTACTGGTTCATGCAACCGTGCATAACAGGCAATTATTTTAATAAAATATTTGCATATAATTCCCATCCACATCGACTTTTAGAAGGAATATTGCTTGATTTTAATTTGGTACACGGTTTATTTATCACAATTTAAATTACTACATTCCATGATTTGGATTCTCCATTAATTTAAGTTAGTTATAATCATATAAATATTTACAACGTAAGTAGGTATAGTGCCATTGTTATTCTTATACAGTAACTTGTTATGCAGGTACGTTTAATATAAATTATTTTTTGTACGAAATATATCATATATTTTCACTATTTGTTAATGTTCAAGAAGTTTTTGATATTCGAGATTTTTTGTTCTTGAAAAATACACTCTCGTTACGTAGATCAAAGAGAGCAGCATGATACTCACAGTTTTATGGTCCGGAAAATGCTTAGAATAACATGTCTAGCTCTTTGATATGCCATCATTAAAATTCCAAAAACAATTCAATGGGGTAATTCCACGTTTCTCCTTATTGCTTAATAAAATTAAGCAAAAAAATTACGATGATTATTGCATTTTTATTTTATTTTTATTTAGACGAATAACTTTTCTACAGCGAGTTAAGGTTTCCCATTTTTGAATTACCGCTAAAACGATATTTTGGGGCGCGGCTACCGTGTGACCGTTTTGATTTTGTCAGTTTTAGATTGTTTTTACAATAAATAATATTTAATGAAAACATAAAAATCAACCATTTTTAGTAGGATTATTAAAATCAGAAAAGTTATATTTAAATAATCGGTACATTTTCAACAGAATCCCTCGTTTGTGGAAATACCCCATTGAAAAAGTTTATTCCAACAGTCGAACTTAAGGTTAAGGGTAAACATAAAATAATTCAAAATGGTTCAATGACAACTCAACAAAGTGGCATTCCATTATCCCTTAAAAAGTCATTAAACCTAAACCTAACCTAACGTAATCAATTTATCCATACCATCACTTTTAATGACTTTTCAACGGAGGTGTTGAAGTTGTAGGTTGTTGAGCTGTCCGGTCACCCTAATCCGAACCCTAATATTATCCCAGAAAAGAAATAAAGTATCAGGCCGATAAAAACTGCTTTAAAGTTCAAATCTCTTTCTCACGATGCATTTCTTAAAAGAATTGGGTTTTTTTAAGCACAAAACCCTTTTATTCACTTTCATTTTGCATATTTACGGACGTAAACAAACAATTCACCTTAATAATAGTTTTTCCGAAAATAATAAAATTACCACCATCTGTTAACACGCAGATAATTTTCTTAATTTTAATAGGTAGGCAACATTAAAAAAAAATTATCGATGAAAGAAAACACTTTGTGGCTTGACATTATACAGAATGAAATTAGTTCTGTGTTTAAAACCACATTCTTTCAATATATATACATCGACCGGTTTAGGTTGAACTCAACCTTCTTCGTTACAATAAATATATAAAGTTTATGTATTTATTTACTTTATAACTTTAAAGTTTATATGTTTATTGTCCTGAAGAAGGTTGAGTTCAACTGAAACCGGTCATCTAATATATATATTTTTTAAATTGTTTACGCGGATATATCAATGCAGTTAATAACTTGGGTACGCCTCATACGTTTTACGTATGTCTAGTTATGTTACATTGTCGTGTAAAAAAACTTGTGGGTCCGACTGGTTAAAACAAAACATGTTTTGTTGATCCGTGCATCGTAAAGTGACAGAAATCGATAGGTATTAAATAATAACGCTAATAACACATTTAGGATTCATCATTTGTCGCATAACAAAAGTATCTTAGAAAGCACTCACCTCCAACAAAGAGTGAAGTTGTCTGTCAACAAGGAGACCCATGAAGAGATCTTCATCGCAAGATTGGTCCTGAAGACAGGCGATGTCATCCAGGGATTCCAAGATTAGATTTACAGCTGGGGAATATAAAAAAATAAAGTTAATTAAAATACATTACCTATACAAATAGGAAAGACAGCGGATTTACGTCATCACATTAGAATTCTTAAATAAATAATATAAGACCTTGATCATCTGTTTAATTTTTTAATAAATATCACAAAAACATGGGGAGGTATGATACTCTTAATTTTTTTAATTTTTATATGAATACCGCACAAGAGTCCCATCTGCTCCCGTCTGAAGCCAGTGAAACAATGGCATCCCCAATTGGGGTAAGTTGTGAGGCTGAAGGTAGTGGGGAGGGGAAGGAGATAGGGAAGAGCAAGGTGGGGAAGTACCTGGCAATTCAGATCTGGTCACCAAACATGGCTAATGCCATTTCAAGCAACGTTTCAATTCTGAATGGTGATCTTACACCAGGGCGATACTGAGAGTATCTTCCACTCTGGAACGTGCCGCAAATATACTATATATTATTTTAAATGAATAAATTGTGAAATAACACAAATTAATCAAATAAAATTTATTTGCCACGCCGGCATTCGATCCCGCGACCTTCGGTGTGCGAGTCAAGCGCCTAACCGCTGGACTACGCCAGCCGTCAAATAATTATGGACGACGATAATAATATCTGAGAAAGAATTTATCTGGAAAGATCACTGGAATAGTAATTAGGCACCAACAATATGAATTTTCGTAGATCGCGATCATTAGGATCTAAATTAGGTTAGCTACGGTTACTTTTATTATTCATCGATATTTTTATAATATAACCTTAAAGTACAAAACAACTCTTTTTTAAATTGGGTTAAAAGAGCTGCGTTTTGTGCCGTTCCGTGGTTCAGCTCGCGCTATGATTCGCACGTGTTCACGCAACGTGACTCATACATTTTTTCAACTTTGGCTGAGCAGAATTTTTGGCGGCAAGTTGGATATATTTGTATAAATCAGATGATTAGAAATACGACCACGAATAAAATTAAAATGAATCGTGTATATGCAACATAACACATACATTTTTTCAACTTTTGCTGAGCAGAATTTTTGGCGGCAACTTGGAAATCTTAATATATAAAAAAAGTCGGGAAAGAATAAATCTTAATATATAAAAAAAAGTTACACCATTTATAACTGAAGAACGGCTGGACCGATTTTTATGGTCCTTGATTTGTTGGATTTGTATCCGCCCCGAATAACAGAATAGCTATTAAAACGCATGTAAAATAATAACGAAGATAATTCTTTTCCTCGTTCCTTTTTTATGGAACGAATTCTCATCTTTTGAAAGAGCTGCAGAAATATTGTGATAAGTATAATATTGAATAGTGAGTGAATTCCAAAATTCAAAAATGTCAAATGTCAATGCGCTGATTGTTTTTTTTTTTATTAGGCAATTCACCCTAAAAAGAGTGCTTTGTGCCGAGCGGATTGTTTTGATTTTGTTCTTAAACATATAATGCTGCCCCTCTTTCTTATACACTAAATTTCAACAGTCGAAAACGAGACAAACCGTGAACGTATGTTTGCACCCCTTAAAAGGAAAAATACAAGCACCATAATAAATCTCCCTCACAGTATAAAGAAAATGAAACGCAATTCCCGTAAGTAAATTGAAAAGAAAGAAAATCACAAAAAATATAATCCGTACACAACGCCATCTCTGATACTGACAAAAATAAAACACGGACACTTACGCATCGATAATTGCTTCATTGTTTAATTTTGAACTCAATAAAAAAACTGAATTTAATTCAGCTAATAAGTTAACACAACTTATTGATTCTGAGGCGGTACGAAGTTCGCCGGGTCAGCTAGTATTTGTATAAATCCGGTGATTAGAAATACGAACACGAACAATATATAACAAACCATTCTTCATCACTTTCGATTTTATTGCACCCCAAATTATTTTTCATTAAATATAAGCTACATATTATAATTTACAATTTTCCAGCAATGTTTCAATTATTCTGAAAGGCAGTCGCTTGAAACGACATTACTATGAACATTATCCAATCAGTCACAGGATTTAAGTGCAATTTGTCATTCATTTGCGTAATAATTGTAGCCTACTCACAATAATATAGGTATAATAATATTTGAAACGTTGTGTCACAATTAATAACACTGGAATATAATTAATCAAATGCCATCAGCGTTCGCAGGAAGTTGGAAACTTGAAGCGGATATTACATTAACACGAATGAAGACATGCAGGCAATACTAACTATTCTATTAGGTATATTAACATTTAATATGTAAAGATAACTTGTATAACCCTAGGTTCTGTACCGTGGGGTTCAAACTTCATATCCCAAAAATAAATGAATTAAATTAGAGCTTTTGCATTTCAGGGCAGACGTAACGTAACGCTCGTTGCATGTTTGATAAATTGCAAGAAGGGCAAACGTCGATTTCCAGTTTTGCCCACCTCCGCATCCTCCGATTTTCTATATATTAAAAGTGTCATAGTTACACCAGCTCTGAGTGGTTGCAACTCCTCTGCGGTTAAACAAAATATTTATTTTTTAATATAATATAAAATACAAAATGACTTTGTGATGTTAATAAAAATTAAATAAAAAAATAACCAAATTTTATAACTTTTTTATAGTAGGTATTCTTTGTATTCTGAAGAAGTATCATTTGTTTTATTTGTTTTTTTATTAATTAATTATAAACGCCCTGGTTTTACATTAGTTAATATTTTACACGATTTAGTGCATGATACAGAGGTAACAAGTGTTTTTAATGTTTAAACAAAAAATTAAATAAAGCACTTTTATAAAATGAACACAATACACGGTAGATATAAATTCTCAATTAAATATATGTAACATATTACATAAAAAAATAGAGAAAAGAAAAAAAAAACGTTTTAAATAGCAATGGCATAAATATTATACTGAATATAAAATAGGTTCACAATACTAATCGACTGCAATAAAAAGTAAATATCGCTACAAACACACAGAACCAGATTTCAGCGTGGCAGTTGCTAATATATCACCAAGAATTAATCAGCTATTTCCTTGACATCTCCCTGGACCAACCTTTGTGTAACATGTAAATTTAGCGATTTTTTTTTCTTCTGGGATCGCTGGAAAATCTTTTTTTTTGTTGATTTTGGGTCGGAGCTAGGGTTTTGCAAATCCAGCATCTTTTTTCTAATCCGCCGGGAGTGCTGAATAAAATTTAGGTATCCTGCAGAATCGCGAAGGATTTGCGGGATGTATTAAATTGAAATAATGCCAACATTTCTTTTTTTTTTAAATTTGCTATCCATTATCTTTGATACTTCTTTTCCCCTTTCCATTTTACATTTTCTATTTTTTTATTATAGTGTTTCCAATTTTTAGTATCTATCATTTATATTAAATCCATATGTTTACACTAGACTTCATATTTCACACAAAGTAACAATACTCCATTGGTCACCATGAAACAGGCAGCCGCCTAGTATGGTGATCTAATACATCTACTCTCTTTACTTTTCTCTACTACTTTTAATTATGTATCATGTGTTTTATATATATAAAAAAATACTGTATAATATAAAAGACATTAAAAGGGTGACATAGTCATTTCAGAGGACATTGATAAAAAATAGTTTACATAGTTCTTGTACGTGATCGGTAATTTGTGTACAAAAGTCCATCCGCGGAAAAAGCTCTCTCTACTTCCACACTAGTTGGTGGGGCTGTCACCAAGAAGGTACTAACTGAAGGTATCTCTCTCTGATACCCCCGTTCCCAAGAAAGGGAAATATCTAACTTCAAAATCGTTTTGAGGTCTTTAAGTTTCCGAGTTTGAGATGCGTCTTCTTCCCTTCATTATCAAAGACTGACAACCGCTTATTTATACAAGTTTTAGGTATAAATTATTTAATTTAGTATTTTTTTCAATCCCGCGCATGAAAACCCGTAAATCTTTGGGATGATATATTGTTGAAATCCAGCGCGATTGCAGGATGCAGGAATGCGGGATTGCAACCCTAATCGCAGTTCCAAAAAGGTTGCGGACTACTGATCGACGTGTCTGGAGCGAGTGCAGTTTTGATGAATTGTTCCGGGCTGAAGCTGTAGGGAGAATTTTTTATTTTTATTATTTATTGAGTTAGTTTATACTACATGAATATAAACTAATAAGCACAATGTAATATTTCATTTGATGAATTTAAATATTTTTACAGTAAGCATAACATTTCTTTTTAAATACACTCATTCTTTCTTCATTCTTCATACTTTCAGGCATTTCATCATACATCTTTAGTCCTCTATACATTAGGCAGTTCTGTGATTTTGATTTCTTCATTTGTGGCAATCGAACTCTGTTTATATTTCTTGTTTCGTAATTATGTACGTCTCTATTAAAAACAATTGCATCCTTAAAGTATTTTGACATTTAGTTTTTCATAATTTTATGAACAAAAATTAACACATCAAATAGTAGTCTTTTTTATTAGAATCCAATTTAATTCCTCTCTCATTTGAATAATCCTTGCGTATTTGCCTTTCCCCAGTATACATCTCATAGCTCTGTTCTGTATAACTTCTAGTTTACTTAATTTTCCTTCATTGGCCAAATATAACATCCTAGAGCAGTAATCCAAATGTGGAGTAACAATAGTTTTATAAATGAGCTCCGTAGTATTTCTATTTAATTTATGTCTTAGTCTTCTAAGAAAATTTACCTTTTTTGATACCTATTTTAGCACATATTCAAAGTTTGCTGTGAAAGTCAGTTTTGAATCGAGTATTACACCCAGGTATTTGATTTCACTTACTTTTCCAATTTGTTCACCATTAATTGTCAAATTTAACCCTGTGTTACGCTTTTTATTGCCTATTTCCATATATTTTGTTTTGTTTACGTTCAGTTTCAATTTGTTTAATTTCAGCCATTTTGATTTTTTTTTTTTTTTTTTTTATTGAGTAAATTTTTTACAATAAGTTTATTTCATTCTAATATTACATATTTTATATACTCTCCTAATAAAGCTAGTGCTTGTGTTTAGGAGAGGACAACTTGATAATAACTTCTTTTTTTTTTTCAAAACCTTATAACAAACTTAAGAACTTAACTTATGAATAGATTTAGACATAATAACATATTTTTTAAAGATTATAACGGTAATTAAACAAAATATATATAGGATGTACATAAAACCTTTGGAATAACAAACAGTCAAAAACATATTTAATAAAAGTTAAAATTATATGGTGGGACTACCAAAATATGATTTAATTTTCTTTTTATATTTGTCGTAATTTTTTTCTGTTCGCATATCGGCGGGTAATTGATTAAATAATTTTATTCCTTTATATACATAGTGATTCTGTGCTGTTGTGGTTCGTATGGGTGGTATAGTTAGTCCACCAATAGAAGTATTCCTTATGCTAATATTTAGCAGTGGGGTAATATTTTTTTAAATATATCTTTGTGTAGCTGAAGTAGTGCTATTTTTTCGTAAATTTTTGTAAGTGGGGGAACAGGGAATTCTTGGAATACGTTTATTGTTGGGTAGTAATACGGTTTTTTTAGGATAATTTTTATAAGAATTTTTTTAATTGTTTCGAGTGGGAGAAGGGATGATTTATATGCACCCCCCCAAGCTATGATTCCATATTGTAATACCGAGTGCGCAAGTGCAAAGTAAATTTCTTTTAATATTTTTAATGTGATAGTATTTCTAAGTCTGAAAAATATATATATTAGTTTTCTCATTCTGTCTATTGTGGAGTTTATTTGATTTTTCCATTTAATGTTATTGTCGATAATTATTCCAAGATATTTTATTTGTTCTTTACTACTAATATGTATACAATTTGAGTTACAGGGTATGATTTTAAGTAGACAGTTTCTGTCGTGAACTTTAATGTTTACATTTATATTTGAAATATGTTCTGTTAGGCTCAGAGGTAGAAAATGAGTTTTTTCAACATTTAAAGAAAGTAAGTTTTTGTCAAACCATTGTTTAATGATATTTATTGCATTATTTGCCGATATTTCTGCTTCTTTCCAAGATTTTTCTTCAATTGTTAATACTGTATCATCCGCATAAGATATAATCTTTCCGACGATTGGGAGTTCAAAAAGTTCATTTAAATATAATAGAAATAGTATTGGGCCCAGTACAGTTCCTTGTGGGATTCCAAAATTATTTTTTTCTATATCACTTAACTCGTTATTTATTTTCACTTGCTGTGTTATTTGATATAAATAACTATTTATCCACGATTTAGCTTTGTCGGTTATTCCTATATTATTTAGTTTGTTGATTAATTTTGAGTGTGAAACACTGTCAAAAGCTTTACGGAGGTCAATGAATATACTTAAGCATTTTTTCCCTTTATCCAATGCTTTATAAATAACTCTAGTTAATTCCGCTATTGCGTCTTGTGTGCTCATTTTTTCTCTAAAACCGTGTTGACTAGGATTAATACATTTTTTATTTTCCACATAATCTACAATTTGTTTCTTTATTACTCTTTCGTATATTTTAGCTACATTGGATATTAACGATATTGGGCGGTAATTGTTTATTTCTTTCGAATCTCCGGATTTATACACAGGTGTTACAATGGCTTTTTTGTAATTTGATGGGAATATTCCATTTTCAATGCTTACATTAATTATATGAGTAATTGGTTTAGTTAGTGAGTTAGAACATTTTTTTAGGATTTCTGTAGTTACACCATCATATCCAGGTGCAGCACCATTTTTTAGTGATTTTATTATGTTTTCAATAGTTTCCTCCGTAATCGATTTAAAAACTGATAGATTGTTTTCACTTAGTTTATCTTCATGTATATCATCTGGTTGATAATTTTGATCAATTTTGTAAGCAAGTTTTTGTCCGACGTTTACGAAAAAATTATTGAAAATATTTGCACACTTCTTTGATTCGTGGATAGCATTTAATGTGGTTCCATTGTTGTTTATAAGATTTATAATTGATTTATTTTTATTATTTTTATTCATAATTTCGTTTATGGTGTTCCATGTTTTTTTAGTGTTTTCCTTTGTAAGGGCTATTTTTTCTTTGTAATATTTTTCTTTCGTATCTTTAATAATTTTTGTGAATTATTTCGAAATATTTTATATTCAGTTTTAATGTGATTATTGTTTGGTTTTTTTTTTTTGTTTGAATGAAGAGTTTTTCCTTTTTCCGGATGGATATGATTAGACCTTGCGTAATCCATGGTTTAATTTTCCTTAATTTAGCATTAGTTTGGAGATTAATATAGGTGGTACAGTCAGCGATATTAGTAGTTGATGTTTCTTCAAAATAATTTGCACATATAATAATAATATAAATAAAGGTCTTTATTCCAGGATGTGGGGAGGAGAGTGCAATCCCACACATCCCATACAGAGTATAGGTACAGCATGTAATAAAATCATAGATAATTATAAATAAATAAGAGTTAAGATGAAACAGAGTCAAGGCTAAAAAATAATAAAATAGATTAAAAATAAAAATCGAAGGCAAAGAAAAATAGGAAAGTGACAATAATATAGTAAGATTGAATTTAGAAAGATAAAAATAAAATAAAAGAAGTAATATTATTAGATAATATAAGGATTCATAGATCTTTTAATTCTCAATCTTTTACTGAGCTCTTATTGTATCTCTTATATATCAGGGTTTTGGCAATTTAATATAGATGTCCATGATTCATTGCGTAATTTATTATTTAATTTATGATAGTTCAGTTTAGAAATGATTTTAATATTTTTTCGAGGATCATAAATTTCTGAGTTTTTACATAGATCATAAACAAATATATTCGTATGATGATCTGTTATATCGTTTTTCCATATGACAGATTTAATTGACTGTCCTAAAACGGGAAACCTTCCTAGTTGGGCAGTCAAAGCTTCCTTTTATATTGTTATTTCTTGTATGTAATAAATGTAATAATAAATAATAAATAAATAAATAAATAAATTTTATCTGTGTTTTTAATATTGGTCCAAATATGATCTAGGCACGATGGTGCTGGTTTTGCAATTTCTCTTGTGAACTTATTTATACATGACATAAAATTCATTTCATTCATCGTGTTTATATATTCAATTTTATTTTTACAGTGATTATTTGGGCCAATATTAATATTCATGTCACCTATTAATATACAATTTAAAGTATTCTTATTACAGAGAATTTTTTTTAACTCTTCTATAAATAGTTGTACATTTGAACTGTGTGTGCGATACATAGCGATTATATTAAAGGGCCTATTTTTTACATTAAAATTGATTGACAGACAGTTTACGTTACATATGGGTATTTCGATAACGTTGATATCGGTAAATTTGTCAATAGTATATACTACAATTCCACTATTTTTATTAATCTGATAATTTGTAACATATTGCTTGTAGTTGGGAATAATTGGTATGTTTATGTTCGAATGTATATGGGCTTCGGATAATATTATAAAATCTGGTTGTGAACAGAGTGTATTTAGTGATACAAGAAATTCATCCATGTTTTTATTTACACTTCTTATATTTAGGTGTAAGATTGTTAATCGATTTTTTATATTTTTATATATTTTACTGCATTCTATTGCTGTTTCACATACATATTCTTCTATGTTATATCTAATTTTATTCTTATCATTTCTCTATCTGTTAAAAAATCATCTGTTATATCTGTATTACTGTAAAAGCCCTCTGGGCGTTGAATAAATAAATAAAAAAAAATAAAAATAAAAATGTTTAGGTTTTTATCGATTTCGTTTAAGTTAATATTATTCATTGCATGTGTTAAAATTTAAAATTTGTACAATAGGTATTAATAGCAGTAAAACCATCATAATTTGTGCTGCAATATTCTTGCTTGAGTAGAATAGTACATAGTACATACATACATATATCAATAGTACAAGTGAACATATACTGTAGAGATTTATTGCATATAGAATATTGGCAGCGTGATACATGGGTTAGTAATGTATATAATAATAATTTTGAAGTAATATATCTATAATTAGACTTAAGTAGTCTATAATTTACCTTCGGTAAACGCAACTGTGTATTGGTATTGTATTATCTATTTTCTGGTAGAAATATAGAAATGTTGAATGTAGACGTAATGTAATAGAAAAAGAAACATAATAATGTAGTATGTAGAAATGTTTTATCATGAAGAAAATATTCAGGTTTTTAATCATCAATATATAAAATGATTTAATTTTTTTAGTTTTAAATATATATATACTGATTTTATAGTATGTAGAATGATGAAAAATATGACGTTTTTTTAATGTGTAGACTATAGAATTATTATTTTTTATATATTGTGGATATTTCGAAATATATACGTAAATGTAAGACGTTGAGAACAGACATGAGATATTTTTAAAGAGATCTTTTAACAGAATTCCAAATTTTGCTGCGTAAGATCAAGTATTTTTTTGTAATTTTGACAGTTAGTTTGATTATGGACATTTCAAAACACAATTTTAGTATAATTTTTGAATATATCTTAGGATTTTCAGTTTTAATAGTAAGTATACTTGTTTTATAAAATGCAGATTGATAAGAAACATCATGTTTTTTTAAAGCATATGTCATAGCATTACTAATTTTGTTAGCTATTAAATTTTTGATTGTGCAAGTACATACATAATATATTGACAATAATAAACGTGAGTCACTATGAAAACTATACCTTGAATCCAAATTAGTATTCAATTATTTTGTAGGTCTATATAATATATTTTGTAGGTCTTCGATTATTTTGTTAATTGCATCTATGTAATCTTCACACGAAATATAGAAGATTACCCTGATGGTAGTCAACCTCCTATATGAGAGGGCACCAGAAGAAGAAGAGGATTTTGAGTTACAAACATTGGAAACGACGTTGTAATTTTTATTTTATTTCATTTCATTCATAGTATTTCAAAAGCACCTTCTATTATTTGATCGATTTCACTTCAATACAATTTGATTACTTTCCAGAGTAATCCTTTTTAACGATTCCATTTTTTATAGTTCTTATCCTAAACATTCAATGGTTCCACTCGGTGCTTATTTCAATAAAAAAGGACTCTATCCTTGTCTTGTCTCATCAATTGAAATTAGTTCACGTTCAATTATATAAAGTAAAGGCACCACTCATCGACGAACTACTAATTGAAAAGTCGTAAATCGACCTCTCATATTCATCAGACACTCAAATTATCTGCAATAAAACTAAAGACTTTTTTGTAAGGTAAGTTACCTATACGATAATTAACTTGCAATAAATATTAAATATTTTTTACTATCGTGTTCCACCATATAGATTTAAAAATCACACATAAAATAAAAAAAAGATCTGAATTATAAGGTCTTTCGTGTTAACGTCTAAAAGCCTGGTACTTTAATAAAGGCTAGGTTCAACTTAATAAATATATCTTATTTAAATGTGCATTTTATATATATTATTATACGCCTATCCGGGTTTCAACAAACAAGTGACATACATAATAATTTTGTGGAAGGTAAAAACGATGTAAAAATGCTATTTAAATTAAATATAACCCATTCAGAAGAATAGTTCTACGCAAACATTGATTATTATTATTGAGGTATGATATAATAGCCTTCATATAACTATGCTCATTGCAGTTTAACTCATGCGTGTTACGTTTGTACTTTAAGGGCAACATTCAATGATTCCTTTAATAAATAAATAAATAATGTTGCTTACTTTGTAGCCAACTTATCAACTTTTTTATATCATCAGCAAAAGAGTCCTAATTGTTCAACATTTTAGGTCTGTTGAAGGGATGAATAAAGTGGGGAGAAGGAGATGGGAAAAATTCAGAATGGATAATCAGAACTCGGCACTAAACATGACTGATACCATTTCAAGTTATTCTATTCTGAATGATGGGCTTTCTTCACCATTTACAATAAATGAAATCCAAATAATGTCAGTTTTTCAGCCAAATTTTACTCTAAATAATGTCAGTTTTTCAGCCAATTTTTACTCTAAATAATGTCAGGAATCACTTGTTAAATAAAATAAGTCAAGTATGTCCCATAACACCCTTTATTTAACTATATATGTACATATATACACTACTTACTTTAGCCAGTGATTCCAGACATTATTTGGATTACAAAATATAATTGAAATTTTGGTCTAAACAAAATAACTTCATAAATGTCGACTTAAAACAAAAATTTTATTTACATTTATACTCCAATTACGTCAACTGATTGAAAAGTACCTAAGTCAATTACGTCCTTTAACACCCTGCATATGCAGCCCGCCAAACGCAACCCATGACCTTTTGATCCATAAACAAGGATCTTAACCGCTCGGCGACAGTTGTATATACACAGTGTTAAAAGCTATTCAAGTTACCATGTAAAATTCGTCATACAAATAAATCGTAAATAAAACGTACTTAAATAATGGTTCGTGCCGTATATTTTTAATGCCTCGAAGAGATAAATTACGAAAATACGAATAATTTGTTTTATTGGCAATCTCCTGAAGGAAAATCAATGGACGTAACTGTTACGAACAGTAATATTGATAATTTATCGCACGAGTTCATTTGTCGAATGTAATTTGGGAGTGGTTTAATTTGAGTCAAATTCTCTGACCTCCATATCTGTCTAAAGTCGATGATGAAAGAACACAGAACAATGGATATGTTACTATGAAATACGTAGTTAATTAAGTAATCATCAAATTTTGTCATCGTCACAGGTTATTGAGATCGTTGCCATTTAACACAAAATAATATTTATTTATTTATTTACGCCCTATTTCTTTACAAAGAAATACGGTATTTATTGTACATAACTGAACTGCGACTGTAACAGTATTTTATATTTGTTTAAATATAAATTGATGATGTCCACTGACTTGGTAAAATGATTTCCCTACGTTAGTATTCTGGGCAAAGAGGAATACATATGGTAGTCAGTTAAAGAATTTCTGCACTGAAATAATTCCTGACTTCTAATATTACGTAGTGGAATCCAAATTATCAATTCAAGCAATACCGGACTATCAAATAAATCATTTCGAATTATATACAGAAATACCAAGTCAGTGAAAATTCTTCTGTCTGACAATTTGAGCATATTCATATCATTTAAAATAGTGTTGTCGTTCAACATAATTGCTGGAATACCCATTTTAAAATTTAGAAAACGTAAGAATTTGTTTTGTATTCTTTCAACAGCTTGTACATGTATATTATAATATGGGTTCCAGACGGGAGAATTGTACTCAAGTTGACTTCTAACATATGCATAATAAAATAAATCTTCGGTAAAGAGTGTCATCGACTACTTCTCAAACGCATTACATTACCTCGAAAATATGGGGTGAGGTTCCACGACAAACGTCATAAGTATATTTTTTTTAATTATTGGATAAATAAAAATGAACCGTGGGATCACTTCGTTTTACTCTTGTAGCAATTAACTAGACCAGTACACCGCCGATACCATTATTGTAATTTCTTTTTGTTTTTCATAAACGATACATGTAAAAAAATCAGAGTGTGCAATTTACACGCGGTAGAAGTGAAACCTTCAGAAAACTAAAGTAAACAAGAGTGGAGAGACTACGAAGCACTTTTTTTTATCAATGTGAATGATGATTTTTTACATTTATTTGTCCTCTAATTCCAGTGCACCTTTTCTTACACGTTTGGTCATCTTATTAGTATTTGTGTTTTCTTCTTCGTAGTCGCTAGATGTCGTTTTCTTTTGTGATCACTTTTGCCTGTTCATTTTGGAGTGGTTCAGAGATTAGATATTTATTTTACAATTTTTTTTTCGGATTTCGTAGGATTCGATCCTTGGTCCGCTAAATGTCTGCAGAGGTTTGTCAGGCGCTTTATACCACTACACCAAAGGAGACTTGCGTGGGACTGTGGATTTATCGTATTATATTGGAATAAATATTTTTGCTGTCTCATTCTCTCGCAGACTAAAGCTTATATATGTGTGTTTGTCTCTTTTTAGTGTCGCTCGTTTCCATTTCATCGAGTTTACAATTACAACGGTACTAAAGAAGTTTCACATCAACAAAGAATCGTTACAGCGCAGCTCTCGGTGGTAGGTTCGTACAACTCAGATATGTTTTCTTGTATAAGGACTATATCTTGTTATACGAAAACTAAAAATATATCAATTTCAGAAAGGAAATTTGAAGTGCAAACCAACACGGAGTTCTTGTGTGTATAGTAGTTATTGTCAGATACCAACCACACACTTTTGAATCATCCCGCTAAGATCTTCAATCAAAGATAAGTTAATCTTTTGGATTCCAGCCAAGATAATATCTTCGACCATAATATTAATATAGATCAGTTATCCTGAAACTGACAGGGATGGATGCGGAATGAATAAGAGAAAAGATAACGGTTTTCGATTTGCGTTTTTTTCTCATTTTTGCAGTAAAGGCGTAACAATATTTTCGTAACGATAATGCGTCGAAGGTTACCTTCTATATTAATGAAGAAGATACCTTCTATATTAATTATATATATGAATTTAATTAGTTGATCTAAATATTTTATAACATTTGTCAGATATGTCGTAAGCATAGACATATGAATATTGATAGACCAGAACATAAAGGTGAGGGGTAGAAGCCAACTACAGCGGGACGAAGGGCAGGAAGATGGCTTTGGTGATACGTGATTCGCCAAAACTCAATTTGACAGTATATAGGCATCTCGCACAATAAAATCATCATTTAGATCTTAAAAGTAAACTCTGCTTTTGAATGAATAGACCTTTTTACATGGGAGCGCAAATTGCTCGCCACGCAATGAACAAATTTGAAGTTCAAATACGTCAAAGTAAGGTCGCCTATAAGATCGAGTCCAATATTTTGCTCCTGTAGTTAGTTAATACACTTTTACAAATGTTTCATAATTTACTTACCCCAGTAAACAGTGACGGGCACACGCCATGTATCTCGGAGTGAGTGAATGTATGGGTGGTTTGGTATATTTATGGTGTATGTTCTAAAACGATCATATTATGTGATCTGAATTAGCTTAAAATAGTGTAAAATAATGCTAGCTTATGGAATGTAATACCACAATTGGGTTTATTCTCTTTTTCTCTTCTATGTTTACACGTATTTATAGCACAAGCCACCATTTTTACCGTGTTATTTACGATGAGAGCTCGACACTGGTCCGGACACAAATGATGACGTCACATTTTTTAGATTGACGCGTGCCTCTCACAAGCCCAGCCGGTTCCGAAAAATGGTTCCAATGGGAGGGGGAAATAATACGCCTTTTATCGCTTAGGGCAACTCCATGTATTTTGTACGTCCGTGGTCGTAAGCTATTTTTTCCGATACGCTTTTTGTAATGAATCTTGATAGTTGTACTTCATATTGCTGAGATGAACTAATAAGTGGAAAAAGATCCCAGAATGATCTTAATACTGTTTCATTTATCTTACTGTATGTTAAAAAATGACTATTCCTACAGGGACATTAATAAATATGACATGACAATCAATATGACAGTCGGTTAAAATTGATACGTTTAATGGTAATTCCCCCTATCTCCGACTCCAGGTATATATTGAAGAAGATAGGAAAAAGATAGTGTTAATTACGTTGACATGTAAACCTTATTGTTTCTATGCCTTGTACTCATTTTTTTATGAAGTTTATTCAATTTGAACCGATATTCAATTTTATTTCGTTTATTGGTTTTTGTGCTGCATAAAATATACCCACCTACCTACAGGACAATAGCCTGATCGCGTAAAATGTAATATATTAAATTATTAATAAATATTATAAATATTAAAGTGTATTTGGCACTAAGCCGTCAATAAACGGATGGAGTAAAGTACTTATACGATTATCAAATTGCCGGGCACCCTATTGCTAAAATCCTTAATTTAACACACGATACAAATGTACATTTGAAGGCTGGCTTATTTGTGAAGTGAATTCATCTGCACAAATCGTCAGTTAAGAGCGAAAAAGTGGCTAACTAACATATTTTTCCAAATTGAGCTTTTAAAATCACGTGGGCTTTACGATGTCCTTTATCATTAATTAATTTGAAAAAAAATTGGGAATGGATAATTTTATTATTAAAAGAACATATGACATTAGGGTGACATATGACCATGGGGTGACCTATGACCCTGGGGTGACCTACGACCCTGGGGTGACCTACGACCTTGGGGTGATCTACAACCTTGGGGTGACCTACGACCTTGGGGTGACCTACGACCCTGGGTTAGTATGTACGCCTTACCTTAGTTGTGCAGTATGTACGCCTCGCCCTATCACCGTTCGCATCGATCACCGTTCGCATCACACTTATTCGTAACGCATTCACCAGCTTACCCCCCAAGTCGAGCGTGCGTAAAGAAGTTTTACTGCAAAAGTTGTGCCAAGGATTATCTAGCATCAAGTTTATGTTGATAACAAAGGTGCCGTCATGTAAAAAATATACTAAGGCAGACATATGGCTTCCGAAAATGTTTGAAGGAGAATGGCATATATCGACGCCATCAAAAGTAACGCGCACTCTTATCTCGGCTCCTAGATTATCTGATGACGAAGAAAGCAGGTACAGTGTTGTGCAACTACACGGTGCCAAGATAAACATTTCGCACAAATTATATGAATTTAGCAGAGTGAGGGATATCCCCAGAGAAGCTCGTAATGCTGCGTATACGTGCACGAACATGATCGCGAACCGAGCCTCGAATTATTCATTTATTTATTTAAACGCTATAAAATAGCTTTTACGTTATAATTATACATGATATTTTAAGTATACAGTGGTACACAGGAGGGTAGTAGTATTAAGAACAAAATAAGAATGAATAAGTACACAAAAATAATATCGTTGAAGTGATACAGTTGTTAGTAGCACAATGAGATAATATTAAAAAGAAATACAAGATAGATGTGTACTGGTGTAATAGTTACATAATATACTAGGTTTACATTCTAAATATTTGCTAGTATTTAGGTATAGGATCCAATTATTTAATGTGTGTTTACAACCAAAAAATAATATGAAGTAATACTCTTGGTATTGAGTGCTATAAATTGTTATAACAACAAAGAATATTTTAATTAAACAGAATAAAAATATCTAAAAAAGGTTACATGAAAGCAAGTAGAATCAGTGGCGTAGCTAGCGTGGGGGCACCCGGGCGGATAGGGCGGATAACGTGGTTGGTGTCCCCCCCCATTAAAGTTGAAAAACACAAATTTCGACTCATAAAAAATGGGTCTGTCCTGAGGGGGGGGCGGCTTGAGAATCGTGATCTAGATCCCCCTCCCCCTCCCTCGCTACGCCACTGAGTAGAATCGTACAAAATTGTCAACATCAAGTATTTCTAATCATGCATTTGCAATTTTATTTGCAAACCATTGAATTCTAGGAATTGGTTTGTAAATAGAGTAATTTCGTATTGAAATTATTGTTACCTTCAAAATTAGCTTTGCTTGTAATGGCTCTGAAAGTTAGCTCTAACAATAAATTCAGGGCTGCCAGTTAGAGATTTAATAATAATTATGAATAAAAAATAATAACTTTGAGTAAGATAACACATTTATTAGCTAACACTCTTCTGATAGTTAAGATACCTGAAGTAAGTAGTTTAAAATTTGTAGTAAAATATGATACAGTAGCCAAGCAGAAAATTTTGGGAATTATGGGAAAGTTTCAAAGAATGTAACTGCGAGCATCGTTTCGTTCCTTTCCCATTATTTGTGGCTCAGTTCGCGTTCATGTTCATGCGTGTATACGCAGCATAAGAGTGAATTAGAGACGGGTAAACGACAACAAAAAAGGGAATGATGCGACCGACCGCGACGTGTCGCGTCGGTCCATTTTGAAGAAGGGTATTTATTTACTCTTCGTAAATGAAATCTCTTTGCAAACAAGAATATTTTTTTTACAATTTTGGGCAAAACATACTATTTTATTCTTCAGTTGAATATTTTGTCGAAATCCGAAAAATAAGTCAAACTTTAGACTTCTTAGCAAAAGCGTAATATTTTGTGGAAATATTGAGTTTATCATTTATAAATGTTACAAATTTTCATTTGGGTTTAATGTTTAGAATTGCTTACTAGAAGATGATTTTTAACACGCTTTAGAAATTTGTTATAAAAACGATCTAGAATTAAAGCATTAAATAAAATACTGTCAGGTTGTGAGCGCTGGCACCAATCCATCTTGAAATCATTAACTTATTTTTGCATAAGAAAAACTCAAACTTTATTTACGTCCTAATAGGGACTTTCTCACAAAGCAAAAGGATCTTCATCCATCACAGAGCCTGTGTTCAGTTCCGATAGTGAAAGTAAAAACGTGGAATGAAAAGAAAAGGTTAAGAAATTTTTTTTGAAAGAAATCGGAAAATACCTGGCTATGCATTTATTTAAATAAAAGTTAAGCTATATTAAACAATATTCCGATTATTTAATTTTTTGCATTATCCACTGGGGCGACAGCGCAATTTAAAACTTTTCTCTCCTATTACTCGAGATTTTTTTGGTGATCGTTTGGTGAAAAATTGTACCTCCGAATTTTAATATAGAGACATACAAATTGATTATAGTTCTACATAGCAATCGAATTTACCTATTTTTTGTCGATTATCACATATTTGTAGGATTTAAAAAAAATATATATAAAAAATCGTAAACTTCTACTCAATTACTAACAAATAAGAGAGAATTTGCCAAAATTGGCAGCAAAGCAATCCGAGGTATTTTAAATAGTGCCACATCGTGCCAAAAAGCGCTCCAGTGATTATATAGTATATTTGTAGTTGGACATAAACTGTCTCACTGGGTGAATTATTGAAAATTTGAACAATTCATCAAATATTTGAAGTTAATTTTCACCTTCTGTGAAAGATCTATTCAAGTTCTCTGATTATTTCAGTTTTATGAAGCAACTGGCCTATAATGATATAATAACAGAACTTAACGCGAAGAAGGAATAGGTATAATATCCGTACTAAACTGCAACAGAGCACTCCAGCGGTCAGAACGGTCTTTATCATTCATTTTGAGATTATTTTGTTTTCAAAAAGTTTCGTTAAAATCCGAAAGATGCCACTAGAAAAATAAATATTATTTATTTTATTATTCAACATGTCGCATCTGGTAGCATCAAATAATTCGGGCGACTAGCCGGCCAAGGGTACTATGCACGTGTCAATACAGTAAAGTTTTGAGAAAAAACTACCTGAAGTCTTAGTGCCTAATAATAATTCTAGAACATATGAAAGCGTAGGTACCTATCGATATTCCAGATGTGGTATGTTGTGAGGCTGAAGGACGTGGGACCTTTCTTTAAATTATCTCCGCACAGGAGGCCCTGAGAAAAAAAAACCCTTAGGGCCTATGTAATCCTTGAGGATGCCGTGCAGTAGGTCTTTTTAGGGAAAGGGGAAGTTATGGGAAGGGCAAAGGTATGTGAGGCGGGAAGGAATCTGGGGGTCAGGTGTGATGAACGTGTGAATCCATCGCTTCCACTGCGCTGCAGGGAAGGTCAAAAGGTCTCCCTCAACCTTTCTGTCCCGATCCGGCCCGCCACGTAGTAGGTGGACAAAATTAACCGCTTTCAAGACAAAAAAAAGTAAAAAACTAATAACGGATAATGATAACATTTTATATTTCCGTCGAATTCGTCGGAATTAATTATTAGCAAGGAGTTATGTGTCAAGACAGAGATCCTATACCTACTGATTTATTATCATTTATGAATGGTCAAACACCATGCACAATGATTCTCAAATGGTAAAACACCGTACACAAACAGAGAATTTGCTTCTGCGGAGAGAGCTTATGACTAAAGCTGTAATTTATGGCAGAATCAACGAAAAGACTGCGATAAATTTATACGTGGAAAGACATAAGGTAAAAGTATTGCCATGTGGTCTTTTTTTATATTTTTTTTTATAGTGAATACCGCACAAGAATCTCAACTGCTCCCGTCTGGAGCCAGTGAGACTATGGCATCCCCAATTGGGGTATGTTGTGAGGCTGAAGGTAGTGGGGAGGGGAAGGAGGTGGGGGAGAGGAAGGTTGGGAAGTACCTGGCTATTCAGATCTGGTCACCAAACACGGCTAAAGCCATTTTCAAGCAACGTTTCAATTCTGAATGGTGGTCTTACACCAGGGCGATACTGATAGTATCTTCCACTCTGGAACGTGCCACAAATATACTATATATTATTTTAAATGAATTAATTGTGAAATACCACAAATTAATCAAATAAAAATTATTTGCGCACGCCGGGTTCGAACCCGCGACCTCCGGATTGTGAGTCAAGAGTCTTAGCCACTGGACTACGGAGGTCTATTTGTAAGAAAGGAATGGCCATACTTGGGGGCAAGTCCAGATGAATTGGTTGGAGAAAATGGTTTGGTGGAAGTAAAATGCCTACCCTCAATTGGAAATAAACCCATTTTTGACGCTGCTCTGGAAGACAACATCTTCGTCGCCGTGCAAAACGGAATACTTGAATTGAAGTAGTCACATAATTATTTAATTATAATGTCACATAAGGACTTCTGTGACATTATAATTTATTCTGAAAGTGGAATAGAAGTAATAAGAATATATCCTGACAATGATTTTGAGCTGAAAGTGTTACCACGTCTGACAAAGTTTTTCAACGAATCACTATTGCCAGAGTTAGCGGATAGCCGAATTCAACGCGGTATGAAGATTAGAGAACCTGAACATGTTATAAATGCTCAAAAACCAAAATGTTCAATGTGATCAGATGTATACAGCTATTATATGTATATCAGATATATATGAAGTTATTATATTTTGTGCGTAGGCTTGTCTTTAATAATAATAATATTTGGCTAATTTATATAGCGCCGTTTTCGTGAAAAATCACCTCAAGGGCGCCGGGCTTTATTGGATTCTTTGTGTTAGTTTGTGTTGGTTGAAAAATTTTATTTTGGTAAAAAATGTATTTAATTTTATATATTTATAGTACGTCAAATGTGTTGAATACCAACTTGATCCATGTCAGACATTCGTTTTGTGTAATCTTATAGATATTATAAAGGCGAAAGTTTGTATGGATGAGTGTTATTCTTTCACGCAATAAACACCGAATAGAATTTAAAAATTCTTTCACTAATCGAAAGCTACATTATTTGCGAGTAACATAGGCTATATATATTGGTAAGCTCTGGCGTTATGAATAAGCTGTAGCGTTATGCAATTATTTTTCATACGTTTGCTGTCCCTAACAAAATCAAATTATTGCAAACGTCAAACAAATTGTTACCTTGGAAACAATGTTTTTTTTTTTTAATTAGGCAATTCACCCTAAAAATAGTGCTTTGTTGGCGTCATAGTTAATATCTACCTATCTCTAAAAGTGTTAATTGTCCGGACGAAAAGCATAGTCACTTTTAAAACTTTTTAATATTTGCATTCAAAATATAAATATTTCAAAAATAAAATGCTTACTTCTAATGATATAATTTGAAAGCTTATTTAATCACCTTTCAAAAACAGTTTTTAGTTTTTGGATACATTTAGAAATATTTAAATTATTTTGATTTCATTGAAACGCGGAAATTCTCAAGAAATCGCTGGCATTTGACAGGACTTTTATGAGCAGTATCAATAATATAACTCAAATCTTGAAGGGTTAAACAATAATTATTTTTTATTAGACAAAAAAGCAAGAATAATAACAATTATGCCAATAATTATGCCAGTAATTTCCCACTAATTCCATGCGAGCGAAGCCGTGGGTAAAAGCTAGTACTTTTATAATAGTTTTGATGTCCGATTTTATTACTATCTATTGCTGAATTTATTGTTTCCATTATTTGATGTATCCATCTGAGATTATGATCAATCATGATATAGACTACTACTAAATATGAAAATATAGATTTCAATACTATATATATTATAACATTGCTTTTTAATACTATCTATAACGCTTCTATTATTAATCATTACATGTATAAAATGAAGTCGCTCAAAATGTTGGTGCGCTTAGATCTTTTAAACTACGCAACGGATTTTCATGCGATTTTCACCAATAGATAACGTTTTAAGAGTAAGGTTTATATGTATAATACATATTTATTATAGTAGAGAAAAGCCGATAAATTGAAATATTCAATTCAGGCAGCAGGCAGCGGGCAGCTGGCAAGCGGGTGGTGTGGATTTTGTAAAGGTTGGGTAATGGCGTTGTGTTTCGTTAGTCACAACAACGTGTGGCCGGGTCTGCTAGTTCTGCTGCCCCGGGAACCATTTATTGGATAAGCAGAGGTGCCCGGGTTCATGGTTTGTCTGGGTGTAGTTAGTCCGGGTCTTGGCGACGGATGCGTCTGCCCACCAGCTGCATGGCAGGCCAGATCAGGAGAGAATGGTTGAGGGAGGCCTTTTATCCTCCCCAGCCGGAATCTCTTGGAACATCGCCTTGAACCGCAGCGGGAGGGATGGATTCAAACGTCCTCACTCCTGGAAATACTGCCCCCAGATTCCTACCCACCCCACATACCTTTTTCTTTCCCAGAACTTCCTCTCCTTCATTTCCTACCCGCCTCCCATAGCCGCCTCCCAAATTATACCTTGACCGTTTTGTAGATTTAAAAAAAACATTTATATGAATACTGCACAAGAGTACCAACTGATCCCGTCTGAAGCCAGTGAGGTGGGGAGGGGAAGGAGATGGGGAAAAGGAAGGTAGGGAAGTACCTGACCATTCAGATCTGGTCACCGAACACGGCTAAAGCCAAATCAAGTAACGTTTCAATTGTGTTCGGTGGTCTTACACCAGGGCGATACTGGTATCTTCCACTCTGGAATATTTATTTATTTATTTATTCAACGCCCAGAGGGCTTTTACAGTAATACAGATATAACAGATGATTTTTCAACAGATAGAGAAATGATAAGAATAAAATTAGATAAAAATGCACACAAATCACAATATAGGAATATGCCGTAAATATGGTATTGGTACTCAACGCATTTGACGTAGGTACTAGAAATACATAAAATAACATTTTTTTACAACACAAACACACCACGTGGCTATGGCAAGAATTGTGTACGGTAAGGTACCTAAATGACCCTGTTGAAATACCACATTTCAGAATTCAGATTGTAATGTATGTAGACCCCATAAATACCTAGTGATAGGTCTACATAACAAAAATAAATAAAGTAGTTTTTATTTTTTTTTTGTGAATACCTCATAATGGGCTATCCTAAATTACGTCACACGAATTTTATGATTTTTTTACCTCCCATAATAATATCTTAGATTCTCACCGCGTTTGATTACTGCCATCTTTTGAAATAATTTGAACAAAGCTTTTAGTTTAAAATTGTCCCGTAAGCCGAAAGATAAAACGGCGCCACACGACAGTGGGCATTTGCTAGTAATTTAAAATCCCCTATGTCATTGTTAAATTGTAGTTTAAAATTATAAAATTATCTTTAAAAAATGGAGAAAGATTTTAATATGTTGTTGTCATTTCGTTTTTTCTAATAAACTTAACCTACGTTTTGTAATTTGAATTTTTAAAAACATTGAATTTAGGGTTTATGAAAAAATTTAACCAAAACCCTATTCTTGATTTTTTTTTAAATTTACGTATGTCGGTTTAAAGAAAAACCTCCAGAGTATTTTTAAGGGTCTTCATCATTTGAAAATATTTTGTAAAACATATGGAAGAGCGGTCAGAAAAGGGTCTGATTTCTGATTTATTTTTGATAAATGCTGACCCCCTGTAAATTTTAAAAATACGAAATATTTTTTTTTCCCAATAAAAACATTATACTTATCGTATTACGAAATAAAATTTTCGTTATTTCGAAATAATTTATCATTACATTCCGCCTTAAATAGAACTTACACGGAACGCGAAAATTAACTTCAAATAATTGATAAATTGTTATTTTTTTAAAAAACAAACCGTCCTAAAAGTTTAATTTCCTATTTGAAAGGTACTTCATACAAAACTTAAATTTTTATTAAGAAAGAGTTCGATTTTTAAAACGCGCAGCTGTTCCTCATAAAGATACATTATTTTAATTTATCAAATATTTTCTTGCATATATGTATATATATATATATATATACAGGTTTTGCACAATACTTATACACTTTGATTGGTCTAACTGAAAACGAGAAATGTCGCTTATATAATTTTTTATAAAATTGGAATTTATATGCTTATTTTTCCATCTCACCCGACGCAAATAGTTATTTATTATTGTAATTACATTAAAATATAAAAGTTGTATTGTAATTATATTTGTAACGAAGCATTATGAATCTATTTTTATTTTATTTTTTTATTAGGAACATTTACAGATTAATAACATTACATGCATTAAAGAAAACAATTATAATAATTAGATTATAATCCAATAACAAATGTTCACATTATGCCCAAATAGTAGATAAAAAAGTCAATAATTATTAACTTTTTTTCTTCTTTTTTTTTTTACCTAACATTATAGACATAGGAACTAGATAAACTGTCTAAGCATAAATACTATATAAAATTTATCGTAATTTGTATAAATTATTTCAAATCATTAAAAAATTATCTTCAATTGATCGTCATTGATTCCGTAAGAATATTTTTGCTTATTTTTTTCTTCATTGACAAGAAGTTTACCGTATCAAAAATACAACCTTCATGTATCGACATATACGAAAATTTTAAACAAAATTTATTATAAAATTTTCGAGTGAAATATTATTTGCAAAATACTTTAGGCCTCTATTAGGATAGCCGTAATAATATTGTGTTAGGGCAGGTGCCAATTCGATTAACGATTTCTGGGGCATAGCGGAAGAGGGAGGGAGAGGAGGTAGAGAGGGAGAAGGGCATTCATTGTACCGCATCCTTGATCCGATTAAATGATAGAAAAGCAATGACTGTTTAATGAATGAAACGAAATGGTTATCAAAACAGACACCCTCTTTGTTCGTAATGGAAACAATTTGTATTGATGTTGTTTATTGTTTTTGATTGGAAGTTTGATTAAAATCGAAACACTAAAGACTAAAAAATGTTGCAGTACAATTGCTTACTAGCGAAGATCGAAGGGATTTTTAAAGGTGATAATAATAAAAATTATATTGCCAATAATAAAGAGAGGCAGCACAAGTGTTCCACATTCTCGAAGCTTGCACATATTTGTGTCAGTTGGGGAGAGTTTTGAGGCTGTACGAAAAGGGGGAGAGAAAAGAGGAAGTCCGAATGTGCCTAACATTGAAAATAAAAACTTAAGCCTAAGGTAGTACTTGTTCAAAAAGAATCCTTTCAAATACTTCAGAGAAACGGCATGGATGAAGGCGATATTCAGAACCGAAGAAGCTACAACCTGAGAACGAAAAGAGCCGACCCCTACAGCCTACCTAGGCAATGAGTTGGGGTTGGGACAGCGCAAGGAAGAAGAAGAAGTACGTGTTCAAAAAGGAGAAGAATATGGTTCGAAAGGGAAATTTATAAATACTATTAAAATAACGATAATTATTAAGCGAATATCGTGAACATATATTTAATAAAACACGACTCGTTTAAAATAGAGAAAAAATCTCTAGACAAATTCCAAAGTTACATTTAAAGATACACTGTGATTTTTTTCATACCTATATTTGTTAAATAACAACAAAAAAATGTGTTTTTAGTTTTAATAATTTTTGGAGCGTACTCTGCGATTTTCAGGGAATTTCACATAACTACCGTTTCGGCTCTACAAATGTTAACATATTATCTTAAAAAAATAACATATATTTTTTCAGGAACTTCAAGAGAAACATGTTATTAGTCGGAATAAATTCGGAATGCGGGGCGGGGGCTTAAAACAATTGTTGATTAACTAAGTGTTGATTCGGCATGGTGGTCTCTCGCCAGAAGGATATGGAAAGAATCTTCAACTCTGCAATGAGTGTACATTAATCAGTGTAACATATTTTAATTCTACTAGTTAAAATATCATTTAAAATCCTATCATATTTGATTCACGACCATTCAGTTAAGAGATACGGGATAACTTTAGGACTCGGCCACTGTTGCGCCTAAAAGATGATCTTCCACACGATCACTTTCCTTCCACTTCATCGGACACAACGAGTTTCTTCAGGAAATTCGGGTTTCTCCAGACAATTTAGTCAAAGAACTCAACTTCGTGCTTAGATGATTTGCAATAAGGCACTCATTAGGATCAGGGAAGCGAGAATGAGTTCCGCCGCACCGGGAACCATTTATTGGATAACCAACACCTCCGCAAGAGGTCACCCTAAGTGTTTCGCTAACTTTGGTAACGTGGCAGGGGTGCCCGGGTTCATGAGGTCTAGGTTTTGGCGCCGGATGCATCAGCCCACCTATTGTGTGGCAGGCGGGATCGAGGAGACTGATTGAGGAAGGCCTTTTGACCTCTCCAGCCGGACTCTCGCAATTCGTCACCTTACAGCGCGGTAAAAGTGATGGATTCCGTCACTCCTGGACACACTGAGCTTCAGATACATATCACCTCTCGTACTTGAACTTCCTCTCCTTTCCTTCCTTATAAAGACCTTCTACACAGCATTCCCTAAGATGACATATGCTCTGTGAGAAATGAATTTCCTCAGGGCCTCTTGTGTGGAGGTAATGTAAAAAAACAAAAAAAAGTGTTAACAATTTTTCCTTAGACACATTTGTCCTTTCTCTTAGAGTTGACCAGGGAAATAATTTGGATTTACTTTCTGCTCATATGTGGTTCACAATACCAAGCCATACAAGAAGATAGCAAAAGCATGAAAGGTAAGTATTTATTGTGTGGCACGAAATCGATCGATCCTCTCAAATTCGATCAAGCGTAAAATCATTGTAAAATAACTTTACGTTTCGTGAAATCGTTTCCATTGTTTGTCGTGTTGAATTACACGCCAAACCAAATACAACCGACAAAAAAGTGACAAATGACAGCTTTCTGATGACAGCAACGAAGGGTGCTTAACCATCGAAACCAATAAATTTAAAAAGTACCCATGATTTATTAGAAATATAACGGGAATTTTGGTATTTTTGGACGTTGAATCTTGTACGTCACCAACGTCAGGGCAGGGAGCACTACAAGGGCCGGTACATTAGTTTATTGATGGAGGCACAACGCCCCAAAAAAACAACTAATAAAAGATAATTAGTAAGCTGTGAAAATTTTCAGTTTTAAACAAAGATATTGAAATATAAGACATGTGCTATCCGCAGTTTTTACTGGGTAGGACTGTGCTTCTTGGTGTCGTCGATATTGTTAACCAATGAACGAATAAACTAAATGAATGAATAATTACGAATATACTAAACAAACGTTAAACTAAATGAACGAATTCTTTCCGTATTCAAACTTTATTTATTTATTTATTGACGCCCTATTGGGCTTTAACATATCAAATACAAATAACATTTATAACAACAGTACCTATAACATAATTAAAAAAGATTACAAAATATACAAATAAAGCATAAACTTATATAAAAAATAGGAAAACCTACTTACTACATCTAAACAACATCTAAAGCTAATTACACATGGATGACTTTTCGTAGGTACAACAATTCATATACCTACGAGCAACAAAAACATACAAAAATCAAAACATCTAATTATTACTACATTGTTAACCAATACTACTGCACACATTAAAAAAAAATCAACAAAATGAACAAATCTTTTTTTATGAAAACTATTCCCATTAGTTAGTAGTCCGCCGACAGTCGGGCGGACATCACAGCATATCTCTTTTGTATTTCAATAGCTTTGGTCATAAAGCATAGCGAGATTTTAATTCACAAAGTGAACGAATCGAGGAAATAGAATTTTTAAAAATACATTAATATTTAGATATGACTTGATATTTTCACGGTCAAAAGTATTATATTGATTTGTTTTTGGGTGTTATGCCATGTTGCGCTACCTCATTGTTCAGCTAATGTTTTGGACAGAACTACAGTGTCCATCACCAGGGCAAAGTTGTAATTGTAGATTGTGTTAAGTAGACATATAAACTCGGCCATCCCGACAATTTGGCAAATGCCGAGCATTTGATTAAAACTGGCCTTTACTTTGGATTTGTTCCTGAAGTCCTGGGAAGACCCAAAACGCTTAGAGCAGGCCTAATTACCGACGCAATTGAAATTCACAAAAATCCCGAAGCGCGACGGGGCTAAGCTCAATAATTCTTGGTGTCAATCTAGCCTGTGCGTGGTTGTTGGTCTCCGTGAAATCTGATTTCTTCGAACTCAAATTTGACTTTAAGTATCATTTTCAAAAGTATAATCAGTTGTGAGAGGAATTTAGACAAGCGAAAAGGTACCTACTAGGAAAATGATCTCTGTGTTTTATTATTATAAGTTTATTTTGTAGACCTTCATTTAATTTTAAGATTTTTAAATATTAAATACTAGCTGGGTACCTGGCTTCGGTCACGGAATTGATATGAGATTGAACTGACGTTTGAAACCACTCTAGCTTTATATACTCTTACTAATGGATAGCCCCACCCATACAAAAAAGACTTCGAACGGTCCACATCGTTTCAGAAAATTCCACAATATTCAAGGTGTTCTGGAATACTCCACAATGATCTGGAATGTTCCGGGATGTTCCCGAACATTCCAGACTATTTTCGAACATTCCAAAACATTCTAGATTTTTCCGGGATGTTCTGTAATATTGAAGAATGCTCTCGAATAATCTAGTATGTTCTGGACTGTTATAAAAATGCCTAGAGGGCGAAACATCCAGCCCTTATACCTTTAAAAGCACGCACTTTAGGTAAAAACGGGAACCTTCTTCATGGATGGAGGATAGAGGGCTACCACACTATATTACTCCCTTGATTGTACAGGGACTCGTTTCTAAGTTTTAGCGGGACGCACACTTTCATACACTTTCTTTTATAATATATCGAATATTGATAATATTATTTCAAAAAACTTGAACTCTGTATTACGATTTCTTGTGAACGAATACGTATATGCATGTTTTATCATAAATTAATAAATCTAGTTTCAGCATAATCTCATTAAAATGCAGTGTTATCAGTTTGAGGGAACACAAACAATGCACATAGTTTTCCATTAGCCTCATACAAGCAATGCTTCATAAATTACACCACTAATTAGTTTAAACTCTAACCTTAAAACAAACAAGGGGGTTTTAGCGTGAACAGCGAAAACAGCAGTAAAATAATTAAACCCTACATATTGCATCAGGCGGTCTTTTCTGGTATGCACATTAAAAATTCAACTGGGAAATGCCACGCTGCATCACGCCACCAACTAATAAACCAAGTTATTAATTCCTCGTTGAAGTTTCTCTATTAATAACACGTCAAGTTTATTGGTGCATAGAGTTCGTGGAGCAAAATGTTATCGATTTTTTCACGAAGAAAGGTCTAAAAAGTAAACTAAAAATGTGTTAAACGACGTGAAAACAACGTTGTAAAGTTTTGATCAGCTAAACATGGCCTGCTAGTTAATTTCATGACCATTTTTAGCCTTTTCGCACGGCTCACTTGGCTAAATGAAAAATCAAAAAATTGCGCGAAAATAATTAATGGATTTTCTATTCCTTAAGCGAAAAATTTTAGCTTTCATCAAAGTTTTAAATGAGATGCTTTCTTCCCATATTCTAAAGACAAAAATTCGTGGTTCGACCACAGCGCTTTTGTGATGCATTTTAAAAGATTTCCGTTTTATGTAATACCAAAAGTTTGTTTGACTGAATTTTGTTAACTTTCCGAATGATGAAAATCAACAGAATTTATTGATTTGATCTTTGAACCCCGCAAATGTTTTTTGTTGATATTTTGTTTAGGTTCTATTGCATTGTATAATTATCAATAATTATCAACGCCCGGGTAACCATTTAACGGATAACCTTACATCTGGTCATCATGTGGTTTGCTACGTTTGGTGACTTCGCCCGGGATCATGGGATGTGGTTTGTCTAGATCTTGGCGGCGGGTGCGTTTGCCCACCTCTTTCGCGGCGGGCTGGATTAGGATAGACTAGTTGAGGGAGACTATTTGGCATCTCCGGCATAGCTCTTTCGACCCCCCGCCTTGCAGCGCAGCGGCAGGGATGGATTTATACGTCTGTCACTTATAAACCCACTGATCCCAGATTCCTACCCACCCCTTATGCCTTTTTCCTTCCCAGATTTTCCTCTCCTTCCTTACATTTAAAAGACCCTCAACACGTCGTTCAAAGATCACATAGGCCCTGAGAGAAATTATCTATAAATTTAATTAAATGAAGACAATATTAGCGAAACTTAATAGAAAATCAGGAGACAGAAAAATCAGAAAAAGATATTGGTTCCACTGGGACTCGAACCCAGGGCCCTTTGCTGACATGGAAAGAGCTCTACCAACTGAGTTATGGAACCTGCTCAGTTGGTAGAGCACTTGCCATGTAAGCAAAGGGCCCTGGGATTTTCGATTGAGTTTCGCTAATATTGTCTTCATTTAATTAAATATTATAATTTGACATTTTACTCATAAAATAAAAATAAAAATATAATTTATAAATGTTCTTTGATATTTTCAGAAGTGGTTTGGCCTTGTAGGTTTGATATTTTCTCCTGCGGCGCGATGTTCTGCGTTCTTCGTTCTCATCGACTGCTCTAATTCCTCAAATAACATAGGCAATCACTCTGCCAAACTGCTCCTTATGGTCGACAAATCACACCATCCACTAAAAACCTCGGTCAATAAAATCAACGACACCCTTTGGGCCTTCCGCTGTTCCCTTCATGAGCAATACGGGAATGTTGAACTTTTAATTTTTTACTTCGTAGCATGTGACGGGTTACAGCGATTTAAATTTCATTATATTTTTTTGAAACAGCGTGGTCGCTTCTAGCGATCTCTTCGCTAAAAAGATCTCTTCTTTTTAAGTTAACTTTGCGCCTACCCGGGTTAGACCCGCGTTACTTTGTCCTAACAATCTCCTGTACAGGCAGATAATAGCTTCGATCTTGTTCATCGAACACAAAAAGCTCACCTTAATCTATATTACTTTATGTATATTAACTCCACACAGGAGGTCCTGGGGAAAATAATTAAAAAATAATTTACCTCAGGGCTTATGTCATCTTTGAGGTTGCCTTGTAGAGGTTCTTTTTGAGGAAAGAAAGGAGTAAACGTGGGTTTGAAGAGACCTATGTTGTAGGAGGAAGAAAACACGGACACAAAGTCAAATAAAGTACAAACACGAGTCGAAGACACGACCCGTTCTCATGTGACAAATGTCAACCGTGCACACATGTTGGGGGCGCGTTTGACATATTTCCCCACTGTGCATCTGTGCCGAAGGGATCAATGACCCTATTCCCTACATCTTCCTTTGAAATGCCGGTAGAACTATGACAACATGCCCACCTGACGCCAGTGTTCTAAAGACTCCAATTAGTTTGTTAAGATGGGTTTCTGCACGTAGTCAAGGGTTTTTTCAAGTATTTTGGGGCTCCAGATCAGAGGTGACTGCTTGAAGTGGTGTGCTGATTCTATCAGAGATGATAAAATACCATTACCACTTATAACCTTGTGCTGTGGAGCCCGGAAGAAAAATGTTATGATCTCGCCTAACTAGTAAAATGGCCATGAGTTCGACGTGTACTGGCAATTTTTTGCTACCTGCTTTCCTTGCACAACTATTGTGTTCTCAACTGGGTTGAGCATTTAATCTCGTATATAATGCACAATGAAAAATATAACTTTAATGAAACTAATGTTAACGCATAATAATCACTAGAGAAAGAAAAATATTGCATTAATTTAAAATGATCCAATAATAATTGTCCATGCGCAAAGTGGCACCTGTCAGCAAATTTATGAAATAACAAAAGCAATTTAAAACCTATTATTAATGGCAGGAAAAACGTGCATTATTGCCTTCAAGTCACTTAAACCAAATTTGTACCAGACAGAGGCGAATAGAGATAATTAATTAAGGGAACTAGCCTAAAGTTTCGCCAAGTTTGAGATTCGACGCCTCAAAACTTGTAATGCCGAGTTTAATAGTTAAGATAAGTCACCCGGGGAGCAGACAAACAATAGGTCGGTTGGAGCACATGTATGGAATACGAATTCTTCCCTCAGTTGGCCAAATCTTGAGCAATAACCTAAAGTAGAATTCACATAATAATATTACTTTAAAGCCGTATTTAAATAAATTCATAATTTCTTCTAACACAGCAAACTTATTTTGTGGCATCATTTTAATTCAAATTAATAAAATACTTTTTATTAATTTGAAACTTAAATTAACTGTGAGCTGTGAGATGTTTGTGTTTTAAAAACATTACAAAGTGTTGATTTGAACCTTGTGAAAAAATAATACCACAAAATGATATAATATTTACATATTGTTAAAAAATATTTCGAAAAATCCACGAAATTGCTACGAAATTAATAACATTCGCAATATACCGCGCCGGGTCTTATCTGACCTTCCGAGAATGTGAGATGGGATAAAGTATAATATTTTCCTTAGTATAATGTTTCGTTTGTTTAAGTACCAAATTATACAGGTCAAATGATATTTACAAAGAGAATCTATCCATATAACAAAATTTTCAAAAACAGATTTTTACGTCAGCATAACGTGAATGAAAAACAATAATTAAATAATGAAAAGGGAGCAAGTCATCTGGAGGTTATCCATCCGCCACATACCCGCCCTGGTATAAGTAACATACGGTTACTCCTTCAAGGCTCTAGGGGAGTAAGTCAGTACATATCACTTTAGGATTAGGACTGTCGATGTCCGCAGGAATATTAATGTATTAAGATTTTTTTAAATTTATTTATTTATTGTTTATTTACACTGTGGGTATAATGTTTCCAATATAATTTAAAACTTCACTAGGACTGTGTTGATTCTTATTATGACTCTCTGTGTTGATACTTATTATCAGCCTTTTTTTACTTGACAAATATGGGCAAATTTTTACTTCGCATGAATTTACCTTATGAATGTGCGGTAAAACCGATTTGAAACCCAATATACGGATGTAAAATCGATTTGTAAAGCGTTTCGAGTTTCGACACAACCGTGTTAAATTTCCGTTGTACACACAGTGTAATTGGATAGTTGAACTGTAACCTTTTCATATCGATCGTCCAGTTGATTAGTCAAATATCTCTAAATACTAAGTTTTGAACTTCGAAATGATGAGATTTAATGAACTTTGAGATAATGGTGAAAGCAATATTCGAATGTGTATCATAAATCAAATATCTTATTTTTATTTTAACTTTATGAGTCAAACCTCAAATTGTAATATTTAATTAAATGAAGACAATATGTGTGAAACTCAATCGAAAATCTGTAAATCTATATATCCAATATCTTTTTCTGATTTTTCTGTTTCCAGATTTTCTATTGAGTTTCGCTCATATTGTCTTCATTTAATCAAATATCATATGTTTTACACATTAAATATGCTATAAAATAACACTGGGAGACATCTATCTAACATCTAATCTAATCTAACACACTATATAAAGAGGTAATATTTGTTTGTTTGTTTGTTTGTGTGTTTGTTTGCATCGAATAGGCTCCGAAACTACTGAACCGATTTGAAAAATTCTTTCGCTGTTGGGAAGCTACACTATCCCTGGGTGACATAGGCTATATTATATATTTTTTAAAATAGGCATCTTTACTAAAACTTCAATAATGTAACCCAGGGTGTAAAAAAATTACCTAAAATATTCTTTAAATCGCGTGCGCTGCGAAAACTATTGATGATAGAATAAAATAATGTACTACGACTTTATAGAACACATCATTATTTACAAAAAAGGTCGCGACAGCATATGTCTAACTATTATGGTTATGCCACAATATGTATTCTTTTATTTTAAAATTTTAATTAATATGTCGCCGCTTGAAAAGGCTCTTTATTTGTATCTTGGTTTTAATCCTTATCAAAATAAATTACTTCGTATTCAATACAGCTTCAATACCTTTATTTAAATTTTTGAATTTTTCAATTCGGATATTTAATTAGAATGATATCACGAGTTTAAAAATGTTAGTATTAGAAAAAAGTTTCGGCTACGGGCCGCGCGGGAGAGGAGTCAAGAAATGCAGTGCCAGGGGGGTTTGCGGGACGGGGGAGGGGGAGAGCGGTGGCGGGGAAGGTGGAAGTGGAACGCTGGAGGGGAACGCACGGGAAAGGACATGTAAGGAGTAACATTTTATTTATTTGAATATGGCATGTATTATAAAAGAAAGTCCAAAAAATGTGCAGCTCGCAAAAACTCAGAAACGAGTCCCGGTTCGATCAAGAGAGTTATATGGTGTGGTAGATCTCTATCCCCCCTAGGGAATAAGGGTATCCGTTTTTACCTAAAGGCCGTGCTTTGAAGATATAAGGGCTGAAAATTTCGCCCTCTTGAAATTTCTAGAACAGTCTTCCGGATAGTTCTAGAAGGTTCCATAGAGCTGTAGAAAGTTGTGGAAGGAGTGGCGGAGTATGTCGTGGAATGATCAGGAATGATCAGGAATGGGAAATCGGGAACATCATTGTGCAACATTCCAGAACACTATCTTATTGTCCTGAGCGAAGCCGGGTAACCCAGCTAGTTAGTTAGATATTTTGAAATTTCCTTCAAGTGACCCAAAAAATATAATTTTTTAGCTTATTTTTCTACAGGTTTTTCAGCATTATAATTAACTTGGTGGTGTTTATGTGTAATCTGAGTATTGTACCAGATGGAAGGTTTACTTTTACATATACATAACTGTGTACTCAACTCAAATTTCCGATTTTTCAGAGATGTCTGACTAATCGAACATTTAATAATCTTATAATGCATTTTATCAAACGTATTGAGATTGTGGTAGCGAACGACGCAGCTATGAATCGCAGAATCATTCCTATTGGCTCCTCGCACGCCAATAGCGATCCTACAATATATCCACCAAATCACTGACTGCCGGCATATACAAATAAAGATAAACCATTCTGTTCCAGATTGCCGACGATGTTACAACTCGTAAATCGCTACTTGTTCGCTCCCACTGTACCTTACGAATATTTTGTAAATATATTTTTTTATGGTGCGGATGTAAATTGTTATAATAAACTTGTAAGTACAGTATTCATGCTTATTTGATTTATACGACATCAAACATCATATCCTTCATAAGACTAACATATAAAAATTAAGTATGTTACTAATATTTATTTTACTATATTTCCAAATTCAGTATAATTCAATACATAACACTTATCAAATATAAGAAGAACTAGTAAAAGAAAAATAGATACTCTTTGTATGGGTTTCTGGAAATAATATAAATGAATATGATTCGACCGGCCAAATTGAGTTGTTTTAACTGTTTGTTGTTCAATGGATGTTAGCTACAAGCGCGTTATCACTAGACACTTCGGTGAGACATTTAACAAATTTTGTTTAACGTTAACTTACAGATATAAATATAGATATAAATTTAAAGTATGGTGAATGTTTACCTGATGAAGTGGCCTCGTCATCTCCGCAGTCAGAGAACCCGTCGCTGGGTTCCCGGTCAGGGTCTTCGCACTCGGCCCAGCGAGGGCTGGCAACAGCGGCCAGCACCGCTCCCCGCAACTTGCGGCGCGCATTAAACTTCTTTAGCTCTTCCACCGTATCGCCCAGATGAATTCGCATCTGCTTGTCTCGATCCTGACAAAAATTAACAGTTATAACTTGTGTACTGTTGAAATAAAATAAATAAATTAGTTTTCGCCGAAGATGATATTAAGGGGGGAAATAGGTTTCAATGACTGAAAAAAAGGTTTATTTTAATTTATTTCATAAATTGTTAGTATAACTATTTAAGAACGTGTTCCTGAAGTTTTAAAGGAAAATTTCAATTCGTTCCAGCGTTATGAGGGTGTTTAAGTGAGCAACTCACCTTAAGTGCCGGACCGCATGGTACGAAACGCGTTTTTCTCAAAACGACTGATTTTGAATTTGTGTGCGCTCTAACTCAGAGAGTTTTTACCGATCATTTAAAAAATTGGCAGACACTTTCTTTATCTAATTACGCTCTATATCATAGATGCTTAACCTTTTTTTGCCCACCGCCCACTTTGAAAATATGTTTATTTCTAGCGCCCCCTAACTCGTGAATCCAAAACAGCAATTGACCACGACGAAGGGGGCATAATGGGATACCACGACAGGGTTACATTGCCACAACGGAGGGAGCGTAATGGGATAGGTAAAATATTTTTATTTTAATAATTTATTATAAATATTTTGTGGATGGATGGCCCCTAATAGGATGGGATGGGGCAAGATAGGATGGGGTGGGATGGGTTTCTCTTAGTGTCTCCCACCGCCCCCCCTGAAAGTCTGAAACGCCCCCCCAATTTTCGTTTGGTCTTCTACCGCCCTCTTGAAGGTCCGGAATGCCCCCCAAGGGGGCGTTATCGCCCACGCTGAGAACCTATGCTCTATATTCTATATGAACCTCCGTAAAAAAATGGCAAATAATCAAGGTTTCCTGTTAAATTAAATTTTCAATTTTCGGGGGGAATTTTGGTTCACATAGAATAATCATTTTTTTGACACTAGGAAGCAGCGATTCTCCAGAACTGTCACTCATATACTGCAATAGTGATAGATTATACAAACTGTTTTCATATCCGAGCAAAAAATTGTGATATCCAATTTATGTTAAGCTCTAGAACTCTAGATAAATAAAGACAAATTAACGGTAATAATTTCAATAAGTTCAAGACTCTTTTTTTATTAAGATAGGTATTTTTGTTGCTTATCTTTAAACCTGGATTAAATGTTTTGACAATAAATGAGTAACAGTATTAGATACCGAATAATGAATCTAACTAAAACTGTTGATTAGGATAAATTGTCCGGTAGCCAACGATATTAGGCTGTTACTAAAGGTAAATAAAGTCAGTTGCTAGAAATCGGGTTCAAAGAGAACATTCTAGGAAGACCCGGCGAAAGGCGTATAGTGAGTAACAAAGAGCACATGTCTTACTATATTGCTATTCTTTCTTTGAGGTCACTGTCATTGAACAGACAAATGGTAATAGTTTGAAATTTTCACGGCAAAAAGCATTATGGTGATTTAAAAAAAAATGAGAATACCGTATTGAGTTTAGCTGTGAGGCTGAAGGTAGGGGAGGGGGGGAGATTGCGTAGAAGAAGATGTGGAAGAACATTGCTGTTCAGTTCTGGTCACACTGCTAAAGCCATTTCAAGCAACGTTTCAGTTCTGAATGGTGGTCTTACTTTCACCAGGGCGATATTGAGAATATCTTCCACAGCAACGTGCTATAAAATACCATTTACCCCACCGCCGCCCCGGGAACCTTTTGTTGCATAACCAACACCTCTGCCATAGGTCACCCCAAGTGGTTCGCTACGTTTGGTGATTTTGCAGGGGTGCCCGGTGTCATACGTGTACTGCGTGACGGACCGGATCGGGAGAAACTTGTTGAGGGAGGTTTTTTGACCTCACCAGCGTGACTCTCTCGGAGCATCCCCTTGCACCGCGGTGCAAGACCCCCCCAAATACCCACCCCTCATACCAATTTCCTTCGCAGAACTTCCTCTCTTTCTTTAAAAAAAAATACTCCCAACAACATTCTCAAAGATGACATAGGACACAAAGATTTTTTTCCCCAGGGCCTCCTGTGTGGAGCTATTATGAAAAAAAAAATTGACCGACCTTCAGGTCCTTCGCGACCTTCGGGTCGAGAGTCTTACCCCTCGAATTCGGAGGCAGTCGATTTTTGGGTTGCGCTACCATCTTTTTAGCCAACGTTTCGGACAGCATTACAGTGTGCATCATCTGTCATTAATGCTGTCGTAAAAATAAATATAAAGCTCTCCGAAACGTTGGCTAAAGAACGAGGTAGAGCAACGCTGCATAACCCAACATAAATCAAGATAAAGAATAATTATGTAAATATTATGGGTTTTATCGAAAAACCGGTTTTAAACTGAACACAACTAAAAAAACATCCATTAATGAAGGGTAAATGGTTGTTTATCAGTTGCGTAAATTTTTTTTATTAGTAAGGGGATATAACGAGCGATTTCTCTCCACTAAATCGCTGCTAGGTTGAGTTTCGAAATTGTAGACGTTTTTTCAATCAATATTCAATAAATCTTCAAGTGCCAAGGTTTTATAATCCATAGTGAACAATGATTGGTACCTACTACCAAAACAGTTTAAAAAACCTTTAAATTCATGTAATAATTTTAGGACAACTTACCCTCAACCATCTATGGTTGAGCACCTCCTGGATGGTGATTCTGTGTGTGTGGTCCACCGTCAGCATCCTCTGCACCAAATCCTTTGCAGCGTCACTCACGCAATCCCAGTTGGGGGAGTCAAACTGACAAATAAATTACACAATTTCATTAGAAAGATAAGTCAAACTGACTAATAAATTACACAAATCCATTAGAAAGATAAGTCAAACTGACAAATAAATTACACAAATCCATTAGAAAGATACGATATAACTATCTAACTACATAACTAACTGTAACGTATATTGGTCAATGATTAGTTCCCACATTACTTTAGTTGTCTATGGGCTCTTCGGGTCACGTGATCTCGTTTCCGAGTTGTGCCGAAGGTAGATGTGGGGAGTCATTATAATTCAAGAGCTAGGAAGGACGTTAGTCCTCCAAAGTAAAATTATAAATTACGATACCTCAATCGAGAGTCACTAAGTATTTCAAAAAGCATCCTGTTGTACAGGAGAATACCGGTCCCAGTACTTACAAATAACGAATGTCTCTGGAGAGAACAACGTAGATATTACATAGATGCCAGAGATAATGGATAGACAAATAACTATGGTGCACGCTACATGCTTATTTCATATTTATGGCATGACCCAACTCAAATATTTGATTCAATTGGTCGTGCCATTCTTTTAGTCAATATTCACTTTCGAAACACATATTCTCACGGCACCCCTTTGGTTGCTCAACCACCACGCAAACTCTATATGCACAAAGCATGTAAAAATCCCTTCCTTAATCTTACTCGTTACACTTTTTATATGAATATCGCACAAGAGTACCAACTGCTTCCAGCTGCCTGGGATATGTTGTGAGGCAGAAGGTAAGTAAGGAGGGGAAGGAGATGGGGAAGAGGAATGTGGGTAAATACCTGACTGTTCATATCAAACACGGCTAAAGCCATTTCAAGCAACGTTTTAATTCCGAATGGTGGTCTTATACCAAGGCAATACTGAGATATCACATCTTCCCCTTAGAATTTTGACGAAAATATACCTTATATTATTTTAAATTATTAATTTTTCAAAAAAAAAATCTATCAAATAAAAAACGCGACCTTCGAATTGCTAGTCGAATCTCTGCATTAATAAATAATACATGGATTTACATCACACATACCTCAACGATCTCAATTCTAGAGCATTTAATCCAGTTTCCTGCCTCACTTTCAAATACACATTAGGTTGGTATTAGCACTCCATCGTGGACTGGTAACTTCGTTTCTTTGGAGAACTTTTTACGAGCGATCACCGTGATAAATCCTTCATTAGTTGAGTTGAAGAAGTCGTAGAAAGAGAGCAAATTAATATTTATAATTGACATGCATATAAAACTATGTGACCGTATAAGGGTTGGCGGAGAAGTGTAGAAGACTATCAATGTTTATCTTAAACACTTTTAACCCTATTCAACCCTTAAAATTTATACGATTTCCCGTTGCACGGTTTTACAGCCAAATCTATTTCTGGGGTCATGTTTTAAATCCAATACTCATATGCACGTGTATCTGTACGCGGGCAATATTAACTAAGATTTACTTTTCTTTATTCATAAAACAACTTTTTACAGGTTTTTCAACACGTGTTATGATAGTTAGCAGCACTGTACTGGTAGTACGAGCACAAACTCGTACTACCAGTACTAAGGCGTCTTACGAGTACTAATGCGCATCACGAGTACCTATTTACGCGTACCATGAGCACTAACACATACTACGATTACTAACACGTACTACGAGTAGGTACTAACGCGTACTACGAGTACCAACACGTACTACGAGTACTAAAGCGTATTACGAGTACTAACGCTTACTACGAATACTTACGCGTACTGCGAATATTAACGCGTACTACGAGTACTAACGCGTACTACGAGTACTAAAGCGTACTACGAGTACTAACGCGTACTACAAATACTAACGCGTTCTACGTGTACTAACGCGTACTACGAGTACTTACGCGTACTACGAGTACTAACGCCGACTACGAATACTGACGCGTAGGTACTACGAGTACTAACGCGTACTACGAGTACTATTTTACCGAACCGTTCGGTATTTTAGCACCGTGTTCGGTGTTCGGTATGACAAAAATACTGAAGTATGGGCCGTTCGGTATTTTTTTCTGATTAATTTTTCTCCCAAATTAAAAATTCAACTGTCGGATTTGACGTATATCGGCAATAGATGTTGCGTAGCATCCTACTTAGTTTGTGCGGTGTTGCCGCTTCGTGCACGCGCTCACTGTTTTCGAGCCATTTCGCGGATTAGTGATACACACAGGTGACTACGTACTTGCGTAAATGAGATTATTCGAATAATTTAACTGCTTACATTGTTTGAAGTTCATTGTTACAAACCTCCGCCCCCCGACATGGGTTTTTATTTGCCAAGGTACCACCGAAACCAAGGGAAATTCACCTAGAATTTTGTATATATTTGGAAAAAACCTGGCAAGCCTGATACTAAGGCGTAGGTACTACGAGTACTAAAGGGTACTACAAATACTAATGCGTACTATGAGTACGTTTGGCGCCATTTGCGGTTGCTTATTCTTGCTTTATTCCTTTCCCATAATTCGTTGCTCGGTTCGCGTCTCGGTTCGCAAATGTATACGTAGCTTTAGAAGCAAAGCAAGATTATGTTATTTGTATGACTATAAAATATAATAAAATGCGTTAAAAAATAAGTTGTAATTTAAAGAAGAACGAATTTCTTATGTGACCTCAAATATAATCCATATAATGTATCATTATTCGCTTTTGGTTTAAAAATTAAATCACTACACATTTTCTCATTAGTCCGCTACTACCATTAGGAAGGGCTCATATAAGGTGTTTTAGATCAATAGCTACGAAGTAACATCAAAATTAAAAATAGGAATCCCGAATACCTTGCATTCACGACATAATATGAAGCAATAATCTTATACAGAAGGCTCCTGACTTCTGCCCATTGTCTTCCATATGGTATTAAAGCGATGCTTACAGTGATCTTGCCTACCAAAAAAGATTCCTATTTGTTCTTCTCAGTATCTCGAGACCACCGGATCGAACGATAAATTGCTTGTCACGTTTCGTTTACAAAAAAACTAAACAACGAATAAGCCATAAAAGGGGGAGAATTGTAAAAAGTCAACCATTTATTTCCACAAATTCTTGGCCTTTTTGTGAGGTAAATATTTTCATTGAAGCTTATTTGTAAAACAAAGTATATTTTTTGGGGTTCTTTGTGTTAACTTTGACTCGCGTTTGATAGTTTTTACAAACGCTTTTGTGTGTATTTTTGGTTTTTATTCGATAGTTGATCGAGGCATGCCAGCATTCTTTTCATTGTTAAAACGCAAATTTCTAGAATTTATGTCACATTTTCATCCGAAAATTCTAAGGGAAATATTTTGACGACAAACACAAAGGAACATGAAACAAAAAAATGAGTATAATATGATGTTTATTTCATGATGAAAAGCCATAACCCCACTTTAAAACGAGTAAGCCACATATCCAGAACGCCTCATAAATCAAAAGATAATTTCAATTTTCCAGAGCCATATCGCGTCCTACTACACCAGGCAGAAAAAAAACGCCGAAACTTCGTTAAATATTTAAGATTCACTTTTCGCGAAAGAATTCCCACACGTAATAATAATTCTCAGTACTCCTGATAGGCAGTAATATGTGGTTACTTCTTACGTGAACTGGGAACTTGGCTCAGGGTAAAAGAGCCTCGAGCCATGTGGTGGGCTGTGTGCCGTAGAGGAGATATGAATTATTACTCAGAACGTAACCTTTTACAGGTAGAATAACACAAAACATTTTTTCCTTTGGGACAGGTGATTCATTGTGATTTCGCTAACACAAAATATTAAGCGCAGCGCGATAATGGTTAGCGAAATTTAATTCTACACGTTACAATGTCTGGCTTGGACAATGTTATAAAATACCCGTTGTGTTGTGTAACGACAATGTAGAAGCGTTTTAAGTAATGATACATAAAATGTGATATTTCGAACTGTAACGTTACCAGAAAAGGGGGTGGCTTGTTGTTGGTTTTTGTATCGGTAGGTTCGGAAGTTCTTATCCGATTTTCAGTATTTTATAGCAAAATGTTTTTTTGACTAAATGAAATTATGAAAATGATGTACGGCGGATAGGCTACAACCACGAACTATACCATTTTTTGTGGAACGTTTATAGTTTTATAAAAAAAAATTATGTAAACCAAATCTATTACTATAATTAGTTCTGGAAGTATTTTAGGTTTTTTTATTATTGTGACAGCTGTTTCGGCTTAAAAGGTCATTTTGAAACTGTGGTTAGGCCACTTTGAAATGATTAATTTATATAATTCTATTTACCCCCACCCAATTTGAATTTTTATGGTGCCTAAAATGATTTAATACCGAAATAATTAGATGAACTCAACAATAACATTTTTTAATTTAAATTACACATTAAAAAAAATTGAATTTTACGAATTAAACGCAAAACAATCATTAATATTTACATAATAATGGAATCGCTTCTGTAATGTATTGAAAAAGCTTTCCAACTACTCCGCAGTGATGTACTTCTCCACTTAACCGCCAGAGGTGCTGGTGTCGCCTCTGCCAACTCGAAGGCACCGCCGCCGCAGAGATATCCAATCTTGTTCTCTTCCAGTTAGGTCGGTTAACTTGTAGCCTTCTTGTTAGTGTAAGTAAATACGTAAACATAAATAAACCAGATTTTTAATAAGAATCTACTGATCATTGTTTAAACCTACACAGGATAAGTGATTTGGAGCATCTAAAAAGTACCGAACACCACAGCTTCTATGAACAGAAAATGTAGCAAGGATGAAAGATAGCCGATGATCAGAGATCTCCTTTAAAATAAGCCTGCAGAACGAAGGAGTGTTAGGAGTAGGTACTAAAGTTAAGTAAATATACGGTGGAGAGGCCAATACCTAACTAAGTAACTCTGAAACTAAACTCACACATTTTTTTATAAAACGAAGACGGTTTACATAGTTCCAGTGAGCACTCAGGCCACGGGCACATTGTGTAATCTCCCATTATACGAGTACTTCATTCCCTTGACAGTAATCGAGTTTCTTTGACAAATTTCACCACGGCTTTCGCTGGATATTCCGCTGTCTCCTAATTCCGCGATGTTTTCTTCCAGATACATGAAGAGCGAGTATGTATCTTTTGTGGATACCGAAACGATCCCATACCAAATCGGCTGTCAAATTTGTTTGATTTTCTATGGCTTGCAAATGATTTTTCTATGGACCGATATATAATATATATTTTTTAATATTAATACCGCACAAGAGTCCCAACTGCTCCCGTTTGAAGCCAGTGAGACTATGGCATCCCCAATTGGGGTATGTTGTGAGGCTGAGGGTAGTGGGGAGGGGAAGGAGATAGGGAAGAGGAATGTGGGGAAGTACCTGGCTATAAGATCTGGTCACCAAACACGGCTAATGCCATTTCAAGCAACGTTTCAATTCTGAATGGTGGTCTTACACCAGGGCGATACAGGGAGTATCTTCAAAATAAAATTTATTTGCGACGCCGGGATTCGATCCCGCGACCTTCGGTGTGCGAGTCCAGAACCTTACCGCTGCGCTACGCCGGCCGTCAAATATATGTCAGCTGTCGCCGATTTTAACTACATTAAAACACAAAATGCTGTAAATTTACATGATTAATTATTAATTTTATTTACGTTTAAAGTTGTACACCTTGGATTTGACATTTGCGAAGTTTTGTTTTAATCTAAATACGCTTTAATTACTTATTTTGCCACAATTCAGAAACGAAATTTCGCAAATGTCAAATCCATGGTATACAATTTTAAACGTACGTTAAATGAATAAATAATAATAAATAGAGTCTAGTTTCCGCCAAGGCGGGATATGGCATCATAGGTGAATTGAACTTAGGTACTTCATCCTGTTCATATTTTCAACACCTATTAATGTTTTCCTCTCACAACAGCTGCGAATATCTTCTGAGGTGGCTGAGTCCTGCTAGTAGTGTTACCAGGGGGCATAGTCACTATCTTTTAAGTTTCACAACCGTCACATTTGCGTAACTTGGTGGTTGATTAAGTTTATCACAAATGGCTAAAAATGGTGAGTAGGTAACTCTTATTGGGATAACTTTTAGTCACTAGATAATAATCACATAATAAATAGTAACTGACTAGCATTTTTAGCCATTTGTGATAAACTTAATCAACCACAAGTGGTGACTAGGGGGCCTGTACCCCACATGCTATTGCTTTCATAAACTTATAAGCAAGAATTGAAATATAGATCTAGTTTGACACGAAAACGAATGTAGTTTATTAAAAAGTTTTTTCTGCCCAATGTTCTCAACAGCCCGGAGTCAGAGGAACTACAGCATCCAAATGAAGTAAAAGAGGTTGATAGAGGAAGTTTGGCAACTATTATTAAGCAACTGTATTGAATTCTCACCCTCAATCTGCCTCTGCAGATGCTCTCGAATAGCCTGTCCCGCGTGCCGTTGAAGGGCAGTGACCCACTCAGCAGCACGTGTAGCAGCACCCCCGCGGACCACACGTCCACGGGCTTGCCGTATAGCTGGTTGGACACCACCTCGGGGGCCATATAGTGGGGGGTGCCTATCCGACCTAGTGGGGGAGAAACAATACACATTCAGTATCTATTCAAAAACATATTAAATTATTGTTATAGAACATTAATAAAATTAGAATTGAGAAATACTTAAGTGTTAAGAATCAAGTTTTAAAAAATCACAGAATATGTAGTTCAGTCTAGTTTTTTATCACTAGGTTGAGATGCGGAACGAAATTTTAAATATACAGTAAAGAGAAATATGAAGAAAAAAATAAAGCATAATATAAGAGAAGATAAGATAACGCAAATTAAAACATTTGTAAAACACCACTATTCTCCATGACATGTTAGTCGACGGCTAATTTGCTATTTAAAATATGAAAGACTTTATATCTACTTATATAGATGTCCTTACAGGGTGTTGTTAAAAAAGTGAAGGCTACCGACATCTGTGGTCAATTAATTCAGCTTACTATGTTTCACCCAAATGGTGTGAGTCCTTGCTTATGGATGATTATCAGGATATTGATCGATATTGTAGATTTTCGTTTTATCGTCTAGTCTCCCACTCCACAATGACTGGTTGTTTTGGAGGATAGATTTTACTCTTTAAAAAGGCTCGCATCATGTGTTTTATATTCTTTCTTGACAATAAACTCAAAACAGCTCATAAGTCGGGGCTAGTGTAACAGTTGTTATTCTTACCGGTTTTGTTTCTTATAAATTGTCCATGTTCAATAAGTTGAAATAAAAGTGAAAAGTTTGTAAATAGAACGAGATTTTATTTAAAAGGATCACTCCAGATTTTAACATTTGATCCTTCCACCGGATTACAATCAGGAGATTGTATATATAAATAAAAAACAAGGAACCAGCAGCCAAAAAATACAAAATTGATTGAACCTGGAAATCATTAAGGAAAGTGGACCACATAGCAATTCTGAGATAAGTATTCAGTGTCTTCCTATCACATCTATCTTATGTTTATTCAGACCTCATGTATTTAATCGAGATTTATCTTAAATAGAGTCATTATTATAAATAAAATCACTACCCACTTGAGAATAATAATATAATATTACTTGAATAGTGTTCTTAAATAGTATTGTCAAGATTGTCGTTGGTATTCTTTCAAACGGGTGCTTTGCTCAAATAAAATAATTGTCAAGCGATATTAACAAAATATAATCAAAAATGGAAAATATAAAATCATTAATAAGCAAACGTGGCGTGATTAAGGGAAAATTGACTAGGTTCGCAGATTCATTAAATGCATTGTCGGTAAATGAAATTAAATTAAGATATGATCGGGTGAAATCATTGCTAGATGAATTCGAAGCAGTTCAACTGAAAATTGAAATGTTACCGGATTCAGACGAAATTGAAAATTATAGTCAACGAGAAGCTTTCGAAAACCAATATTTCTCAGTTTTGGCAACGGCCAAGGGCGCGATCGAATCCGTTGATCAAAGTAAGGTGGAAATAAAACTACCCACCCTTCAATTGCGGGAATTTCATGGAGATCAGAGAAATTGGGTTAATTTCGTCGAAACCTTCAAGACTTTAGTGCATAATAACAGTACTTTAAGCAATGTGCAAAAATTCTTTTACTTGCAATCCACCTTAAAGGGAAACGCATTAAAAATAATAGCTAATCTAGAAGTTTCGGAATTAAATTACCTTTCCGCTTGGGAATTGTTAAATGAACGATATGCAAATTTAAGAACTACCGCGCATAAACACATCCAATCTTTATTTCAATTAAAAGACATGAAACAAGAAGAGCCTGTAGCATTGAGGTATTTAATTGATGAAACAAACGTTAGTTTAAAGGCATTACAAAATATCGGGATCAAGGTAGATCAATGGGATCCGTTGATTATTTATATAATATCAAATAAATTAGACGCATCTACCCGAAAAAATTGGGAGCAATATACATTGCAAGACGAATTACCTACGTTAAAGGAATTCTTAAAATGTTTATCTGCTAGGGCACAAGTATTGGAACTTATGAACGCTTCTGAGAAAAAGATTTCTAGCTTACATAAAACACAAATAAGCAACAATAATTACAAAAAAGATTCATCAGTATTTTTAGCGGTAAAGGCTAACAACTGCATTTATTGTAACGAGAAAGGTCACCAAATTTATTATTGCAAAAAATTTATAAAATTGAAATTACATGAGAGGATTGATGCTACGAAATCAATCCAAGCATGTTTTAAATGTTTAAAGGTGGGTCACCATGCACAGAGTTGCAAGGCAAACCTTTCTTGCAGGCGCTGTGGCAAGGATAACCACAACACCTTGCTACACAATGAGGTACCTCTGCGAGAGGCCTCCAATATGGATGCTGATAACGAGGTTTCAGTATCAAATTTTTCTGCATCGGATAAAGCAGAAAAAATAATATTATTGTCAACTGCCAACATAGGAGTTGTGGGTAGAAACAATAAGATTTTTAAAGCCCGTGTTCTGATTGATTCAGGGGCCCAGTCAAATTTTATGAGAGCTGAATTTGCTAATAAATTAAATTTACCATGTGAATTGATAAACAAACCCGTCTCTGGGATCCATAATAATATCACACACATAAAAAAGAGAATTTCAGTGGAGATGACTTCGCTTAATACTGATTATAAACGCGAAATATCATGTCTGATTTTACAGGAGATTACAACAAACTTACCACAAGTGACAATGGAGAAAAAAGTCTTCAAGCTACCACGAGGATTGGAGCTAGCTGACCCGAACTTCAATATAGCTGCACCCATCGACATCCTGTTGGGCGCGGAAAGTTTTTGGGAAATCCTAACCAACGATAGATTGAAACTCGAGTCGGGACCAACACTTCAACGTACGCAACTGGGATGGATCATATCAGGACCGATCAACATGTACCCCAAGCAAAGGCCTGTATCAGATTTTTGTAGTTTATCTATAAATAAAATAAGTCATCAAATAGAAAAATTTTGGAAATTGGAGGAGATTAATCCCACTAAGATTCTAAATCATGAAGAAAAGGCTTGTGAAGCCAGTTTCGCTAGTACTCATACCAGACAAGACGACGGTAGATACGTAGTAAGTTTACCGCGTCGAGCATGCATTGATCAGCTGGGAAGTTCATTGCTCACTGCTGAAAAAAGATTTAAAAATTTAGAGAGAAAATTTGTGTCGAAGCCCGAATTGAAGACACAATATATACAATTCATGCGTGAATATGAGGAATTGGGTCATATGGAGGTGTGTGACCAGTCAAAGGGGGATCGTGAATCCTATTTTTTACCTCATCACGCTGTAATAAAAGAATCAAGCACTACTACTAAAGTGAGGGTCGTTTTTGACGGCTCCGCCAAAACTTCAAATGGAATTTCTCTCAATGACGCCTTGATGACAGGACCTGTTATACAAAAGGACTTATACACCCAACTATTGCATTTCAGGAAACATCAAGTGGTCCTGACGGCCGACATCGAGAAGATGTACCGCCAGATTAACGTGTGTGAAGCGGACCGTGACCTGCAGAAGATAGTATGGCGCGAGTCGCCGCAGGAGGTGCTCAAGCATTACCGTCTGAAGACAGTCACATATGGTCTGGGGCCTTCCTCCTTCTTAGCCACTAGAACTCTACGGCAAATTGGTATGGATAACAATGTAAATTTTCCTAGAGCTAGTCAGGTCATAGAAAATGACTTCTATATGGATGACTTGTTAACCGGAGGAGATGACATGGAATCCTGTAGAGAGTTAAAAGAGCAATTAATCAGCATCTTTTTGTCTGCGGGGATGACCTTGAGGAAATGGAGGTCTAATGTCTTGGAGTTATCAGCCGAGTCGGGCCAAGCTAAGATTGCCGAATCAGGCAATTCTGAAAAAAATATTACTGACAATCCAAAGACTGAGAAAATATTAGGATTAAGATGGAATAATGAATCTGATTATTTTTCTTATGTAATAATGAAACCATCAAGTCGAACCGAGAGTAAAAGACAGATATTATCTTGCATTGCATCAACTTTTGATCCATTAGGTCTACTAGGACCGATTATAGTTGTAGCCAAATTGATAATGCAGAAGTTATGGCAGTCTAAAGCAGCGTGGGATGATCCATTGCCTAATGAAATATTAGCACCCTGGAGGTCCTACCTTCAAGAATTAATTCAATTAAATGTGTTGAAAATACCAAGAAAAATTATTTGCAGGCAATCTAAATATCTACAACTGCACGGTTTTTGCGACTCATCTGAGAAGGCTTACGGAGCCTGCGTTTACATGGTGTCAGTGGACCATATCGGTAAGTGGCATTCACACCTAATAACGTCTAAATCAAGAGTAGCACCATTGAAGTGTATTTCACTGCCAAAGTTGGAGCTTTGTAGTGCTGTGCTACTGGCGAAATTAATAAAAAATGTAAAACAAGCGCTAAATATAGTGGAGATCGACACATATTACTGGTGTGACTCCATGATAACGTTGTGCTGGCTGAAAGGTCAACCTACGAGATGGGCTACTTTCGTTGCAAACCGAGTAGCTGAAATACAAGAACTTAGTGATCCAGATCGATGGAGACACGTATCTTCAGCAGACAATGCAGCGGATATACTTTCAAGAGGAACCACTACAGATAAATTGATAAATTCTGCAATATGGTGGAATGGACCAAGTTGGTTGACCGAAGGAGTCAACGCTTGGCCTATATCAAAGATTTCGTGTTCAAACCCTCCGGAACTCAAAGGCAAAAATATTCTATTATCCACAGATGTTCAAGAATGGGAGATATTTAAAAAATTCTCATCATTTATTAAATTGAAAAGAGTTACTGCATATGTATTGCGATTTGTCAATAACTGCAGAAGTGTTAAAGGTAGAATTTCAGGCAATTTAAGTGTAGCTGAATTGGAATCAAGCTTGAAATGTCTACTGAGATCAGCTCAAATACACGCCTTTCAAAAGGAATTGAAGGAATTAAAAAACCATGGCATCGTCAACAGAAAAAGTAATTTAAAATCTCTTCATCCCTTCTTACATGATGGTCTAATATATGTGGGCGGTAGGCTGAATTTAGCTACACAGTTATCGTACCAACAAAAACACCCAATTATCTTGCCAGCTAAACATAAGCTAACTGAATTGATAATACGTCACTACCATTATGTAAACTTACACGCAGGACCTCAAGCTCTGTTAGCTGAAATACGACTAAAATTTTGGCCTATCTTTGGGAAAAATACTATTAAAAAGATATTACATAAATGTATTGGGTGTTTTAGATGTCGTCCCCGAACCGGTCATCAAATCATGGGAAATTTACCACCCGAAAGAATCACGCCGAGTCGTCCTTTCGCAATCACTGGAATCGATTATGCCGGACCAATTCCAATTAAAAGTGGGACGCTGAGAAAAACTTCCCTCGTGAAATCGTATTTATGTATCTTTATTTGCTTTTCAACCAAGGCTGTTCACTTGGAATTAGTTTCGGATTTATCTAGCAATGCTTTTTTGAACAGTTTAAAAAGGTTTATCTCCCGTAGGGGGCAACCTGAAAAGATCTTTTCCGACAATGCTAGTAACTTCAGAGGGTCTTGCAGCAAGCTCAAAGAGCTGTACACCAGTTTGAGGGAAAACAACGACAAGATTCAAAATTATTTAGTGAACAGAGGTATTGAGTGGAAGTTCATAACCCCTCGAGCCCCTAATCAGGGAGGTTTGTGGGAAGCAGCAGTTAAGTCAGCAAAGTTCCATTTGTATAGAATCACTAATAATTCTTCATTAACCTTTGAACTCTTGTATACCTTAATTTGTCAGATTGAGGCCTGTCTGAACTCCCGTCCATTAACTTCCTTGTCCGATGACATCCATGATTACCAACCACTCACCCCAAACCATTTCCTTATAGGCACTGAATCCTCTATCATTCCGGAGAGAGACGTCCGGGCGATACCAGACAACAGACTAACTCAATATCAGAGGATCAGTTCGCTAATTCAATCTTTTTGGTGTAGATGGAAGCAAGATTACCTGATGGAACTGCAAAAGAGGACTAAATGACAGACCAGCACTCAACGGTCACTGCAAAAGGACGATCTGGTGATCTTAAAGGAAGACCATTTACCTCCACCTTTATGGAAAATGGCCCGAATTCTGCAGACACACCCTGGAGCGGATGGAGTAGTACGAGTTGTTACCCTAAAAACACCTCAAGGAATCTTTGTGAGGCCCATCACAAAGATATGTCTGATGCCCCTGGAGTCAGATACTAAACCTGTAATTGACATCCCGGACCTTACCAAGGATTGATTATGTACCTTACACTATGGTACTTATCTTCTCGACTACACCTTGGATGGATCAAGCAGAAGACTTGAGAAGAAAGAAGAAAAAAGAACAATAATTGTGTTGTGTTCAGTGTAAACAATATTATTTTGTGTTATTGGACAATTTAAATATGTAAAATTTAGTATGTACACTTTTGTAATTTAGTCATTTGAATATTTTAGTTATTTAATAGGATTAATAATTTTTAGTTAATTAATAGAGTAATTCAACAGCATTTATACAGTTAAATTATAAGTTCAGTGTAGGATAAAAAAAAGGTTTTTAGTTATTTTATGCTATTTTGAATTATTTTATTAGTATTTTTGTGGTATAGGTACTTAGATTTAGGATTTTTGGTTTATTTTGTTTGTTTTATAGTTTATTTTTAAATAGATTATGATTCCAAAATTTTAATAAAATTTGTGAATCCCGCCCCGGGCAATATGTTAAAAAAGTGAAGGCTACCGACATCTGTGGTCAATTAATTCAGCTTACTATGTTTCACCCAAATGGTGTGAGTCCTTGCTTATGGATGATTATCAGGATATTGATCGATATTGTAGATTTTCGTTTTATCGTCTAGTCTCCCACTCCACAATGACTGGTTGTTTTGGAGGATAGATTTTACTCTTTAAAAAGGCTCGCATCATGTGTTTTATATTCTTTCTTGACAATAAACTCAAAACAGCTCATAAGTCGGGGCTAGTGTAACAGTTGTTATTCTTACCGGTTTTGTTTCTTATAAATTGTCCATGTTCAATAAGTTGAAATAAAAGTGAAAAGTTTGTAAATAGAACGAGATTTTATTTAAAAGGATCACTCCAGATTTTAACAGGTGTAACAGGGCGTACCCGTAGGATTTAACCAGCGATTCCTAAGCATATTCGGAATAAAAAACGTAGACGTCACTTTGGTGTCCGATGATATTTTTTATCAATTTTTTTTCTATCACACGTCGCGCGTGACTTCAGGATCACGCGATACGCTGTCCGTCGCGAATGTTACCGTGCTGCTGGAACAAGACGGAGTGCGTAAAACGTGATCCCCTGGGCTGTACCAAGCTACAGTTGCGCAAACTGCGCATACAGCAAAATGACATCCACATTTTTTACTCCAAATATGCTAAGGAAACGCTGGTTTCATTTTAATTTTTTTTTTTCATTATATGTATTTAATTCGTAATCATCTGGGTCAGAAAAAATTCTAGATTTGCAATATTTAATTTTTTGTTAAATAAAAGTTTTGCAGAATGATACAAACATGTTGAGGATAACGAGATTGCGCAGATAATGAGATGTATATACCTATTTGCAAAGAATTATGGAAAAGTGATGAAACAACATTTGCAGTTGCTTTATTCCTTTCCCATAATTCGTGGTTCGGCTCGCAGGTTTGGCTCACGTGCGTACACGCAGCCTTAGATACTAGCGGAAATTTAATAAGGCTATTTCTCTGTTTTTGTTGCAGCAGCTAGAATAGGATATTACTATTCGGTGAAAAAAAACAAATGACTTCATAATCTGTGTTGCAAATTAAGAACAATAAAATAAATAACAAAAGAAAACATAATGCATATTGGAAGGTAAATTATTTTTCAATTTAAATACTGCAATAAAAGTGTTTCCAATAAAAGACGCACTAATAAAATAGGTGATTGGTACAAAATCATTTTACGTAAAAGCTATAGTAATTGTTCATAAGCATGCCCCAAACATTTAAAAAAAGTTTAATAATAAAAATGTAATTCGCAAAGATTGATGAATTCAAATAAATTAAAGATTTTTTAATAAAATAAAAGCAATTTTTTTTTTGCAAAGATAACGAATTTGAGAATAACCATCGATCAATTACGTCAATGAGAATAACAAAATATATAACTAACAAAAACTAAAAATAATTTGGGAGAATCTGTTAAAGGCATTGTGCGGAAATATTATAATTTTATAGGGAAATCGAAAGTTTTCAGAATAACAACTGATTTTTAAATTCTTGGAATTTGAGATTACTTTCAACTTATCTCAAGTGTCAAAAGGTTGAGCAATAGCTTAACTTTGAGAAAAGTTTCGTTTTCAAACGGAGGGATTTGTCAAAACAATATGTTACAACATAGATCTTATTACGGCATGTCAGAGAGAACTTTCCAACATAATAGATGAAATTTACATTATTTTTCATCGCCAACATTATAATCTGTTGGCACGTGCGAAATCCTGTTTTACAAAATTAAGAACAGGAGAAAATGTCGACCATAGGTGATAGTATAAATTTGGTAAATACCAAAATAAATAAATATATATAATAATAAGTAAATAAATAATAATAAGTAAATATCGTGACAAACAGCTGCGAATTTTTAGTTAAGAGCTGTATCTTTGAAGTTTCTAATTAATTAAACTAGTTGTTTCTAATAATTACGTTATTATTGCTTTTTGTTTTTATAATTACTTTCGAAGCTAAAAAAATAGTTATCGGAAACCGTATAAAATAATATTTCACCATTTTACATTTAAAAATATATATTAAATGGAGCTTACTAAACTGTACGACAGCTAACAGCCAACAACCTGTTAGACAAAATACGTTTTCATGCCGAAATCCGATATGAGATATCGCTGACAACAAAAATTGACAAAATCGAAAGCCAGTAAAGACAGTCAACATCGACTAATGTCAACATTAGAACCTATGTGTATGCATTTTACGGATAGTTGTTTTGTAACACGACATGGTTTTCTTGGTATCACGAAAATATAAAATTATTTTTGGACAAATCTTGTTTCGCAGTTGTATTAAGCAGTATAACGTAAAGTGGGTGGTTTGGTATATTTGTAATGAGTAAGCTTGTCTTTTTGTTAATGCAAAGATATAATTTTGATGTTTGTATTTGCTGTGTTTTCAGTACAGCGAAGTCCTTAAATTACTGTATGCACTGTCGAGAATAAATAACTTTTTTTTTTAATAACTTTTTAATAATGTAGATGGTTCATTCCGAGCATACCAAAAACAAAGTCGGTAGATAGAGCCACAAGTAGATAGTAGCCATTCCCCATAATGTAGAGAAATGACAAAAATTAAAGAAAGTTTATAGACATTGTTGTGTTATTGCTTATTGTTTTATTTTATAATTATCTACTTCTCTTCATTTTAAGATATTGTCATCTGTATTATTGCTAATCACAATTTTATAACCGTCTCTCATGTACCTAAAGTAAATTAATATTTCATTGAAGAAGAAGATAATAATAATAATAATCTAAACTAAAATATGAAAGAGAACAAAACACAGAAAAAGATAATGGTCGCAACTGGGACTCGAACCCAGAACCTCTCGTCTAACCGGGACGTGCGCGTTTACCATTGCCACCTGTAGTCAAACCGTCATATTATTCAACAGTTTTTTTTTTTGGTAAAAAGAAATAAAAATAAAACGGAAAGTCGACATCCACAGCAACTACGAGTAACTGTCAACCTGTTTGAATTTTACCATGGGATATAGATTACTCGGCCTAACGTATTTATTATACATTCAATCGTATACCTTAGCGACTCGTGTGTGAGGTTTTATAGGTCACTCGCCACCACTTCTCTATTTATAGCCAGGACCAACGACAAACTCTTGCATATATAAAATGAACCGTGAACAATCCTGTCCAAAGAGATCCATTGGATTCCAAATTACGTGCTGTATTATTACACGAGGGAAGGTAATGAAGCAAGTATCACCATCCATTACTTAACCAAAGTTATTCCCTCCGCGGTTCGGGGCAGGTGTACAGTGTACAGAATACCGTACCGGGTTTACCTCTGCGCGTTCATTATAGATTAGCGGGAGCCTATAATACAAAGGGAACAATGAATAGCAAATTCGTTAGTCCTTTTCCCCACCATCGCGTGGGATAATTCGCAAGTGGAAAGTAACGAAAATTACCAAGACCGCAAAGTCAATATTATTTAAATACAGTACAAACAACAGCTGTTTTTGAAAAATCTTCTTATTATCAATGTTCCAACCAACAGTTTTTTTCAGAGACAGGCGGGTATTTTTGAAAGTTTATTATTTCCACTAAACATACGCCTAAAATCTGGAAAGAAAAGGCGATGAAATTATGTGACAAATTTTTGCATCGCGTATTTTTTTAAGCAATCTCAAAATGCATTTACGTAATCTGATGTTATATAAATTTAGAACATATTTTATGTAACTTTAAAAACTTTACCAACTTCCTTTGGACAGGTTTTTTCAACAAATTTTAATCATTCATCAAATTTCAAAGTTAATTTTCAACTTCTATTCAAATTCTGTTTTATTTCAGCTCTGTATCATTCTGTTTCATTCCGAATTTAAATAATATAATGAAAATAATAAGTGTTTATTTCATTATGCGGGGAGGATAGTGCAATCCCACACATTCCATACGGGTATAATATATAATACTCGTAAATACACAAAATATTTGAATGAAAAAAAAGAAGAAAAATAAAATAAAAGAGAAAGAAAAAATAGGTGGAAAAAAATAAAAAAGAGAAGAGAAAATAAAATAAAAAATAAGATTTTTAAATTTGAATGCAGTTATTTTACTACCTATCCATACACATATTCATTAACAAGAAATTAATTAATTTGTTATTAGTTTTTTAAGAAACATATATTTTCCTTTTGAAAAATTAAGGTTAAAAATAAAATTAAAAATTATATAATTACAATAAAGCCATTTAATCGAAATTTGAATTCAAATACCACGTCAAAAATAAACAGAAACAAAATTGATAAATTAACACCTTAATTACAACCCTTTCATGTAGATTCGGCTGAACGTTAATCGGGTTATTAATTAACACCCATTTGCTGTGATGCAATTTCCAGACTTCGTATGCGGTGTGCGAATTAATAGGTAACCATTCACATGTTTTAATTTATTTGAGCAATTTGTTAATTTTATGAACAATTTTATTGTTTTATGAACAACTAGCTGACCCGACGAACTTCGTACTGCCTCAGAATCAATAACTGTTTTGTTAACTGATTAACTGAATTGAATCAAGTTTTTTCAAAAATTTCACAATGAAGCAATTATCGATGCGCGACTGTCCGTGTTTTGTTTTTGTCAGTATCTGAGATGGCGTTGTGTAGGGATTTATATTTTTTGTGATTTTTATTACTTTTCCGCTTACTAACGGGAACTGCCTTTCATTTTCTTTATACGTATGAGGGAGATTTATTATTTTTTTTAAATTTTTACTTTGGAGGGGTACAGGCATTCGTTCACCGTTTGTCTCATTTTCGACTATTGACGCTTATCTATTTCGATATTTGAGAGTGTAAGAAAGAGGGGCAGCATTGCATGTTTAAGAAAAAAAAAACAAAATTGTCAGCGCATTATTGACATTTGATGTTTTTGAATTTTTTGAATTCACTCACCATTCAATATTATATTTATAACAATTTTGCTGGAGCTCTTTCAAAACATGAGAATTCGCTCCATAGAAAATGTATCAGGAAAAGAATTTTCTTCATTATTTATTTTAGAGTGAATTTCTCCGATGTTTTAATAGCTATTTTGCTATCCGGGGCGGAGACTAATCCAACAAATTAAAGATCATAAAAATCTGTCAAGCCGTTGTTGAGTTAAAAGTGGTGTAACTAACCCGACTTTGTTTTGTATATTAAGATTTAAATTATTGACAATTTAACAATTTAAATGGTTGGTTTGATGAAGTGAGATCCAATTTGAAATAGTTCGTTTTATTAGAGTCCCAACTGCTTTCACCGTCTGGGGCCAGTGAGACCCCAAATTGGGATATGTTGTGAGACTAAAGGTAATGGGGAAGGGAAAGAGATGGGGAGGAGGAAATTTATTTTTATTTTTAGTGACGAGCGTGCGTTTAGAAGTTTTACTCCAAAAAAAGAATCATCGAAATCTGTTGGCGTAATATTGAGTTAATCGTCCATTTGTCGAGCACATACTTAGATATTGCAAATTTAAGACATATATGGTTTTCTCATGGATCGCACTGTCAGAACTGGACCAAATTAAAATGGGACCACACGGGAAGCACCAGCTTTCTAATAAAAAAGAATCATCAATATCGGTTCACCCCATCGAAAGTTCTGAGGTAACAAACATAAAAAAAAAAATACCGTCGAATTGATAACCTCCTCCTTTTCCAAGTCGTTTAATAATGTTAGGAATCGCTGGTAAGTCGAGTGCGTTCACTAATACCCTGTAAATTATTTTTAATTAATTAATTGTGAAAAAACACAGATTGATTCAATAAAATTTACTTGCGCACGCCAGGATTCGAACCGGCTACCGTTCAAAACATTTTATTTTCTTTTGATATGTTTGGAACTCGAGACCTCTGAATTCGTCACAGTGGCCGTTAATCAGTCAATGTTCAAACAAAAAATAAATCAGTGGTATAAAATTTCCTGACCAGATGTTCATAATTTCGTTCAAATCCGACTAACAAAACATTTTTCTTTTTCAATGATAAACTACAAAAAGAGCGTAAAATGTATTCTATCTCGGACGTGAATATACTGAATATCTTAAAAGCCTGTTACGAAGCGTACTTACATACGTCACTAAGACAACTTAGGCTAAACTTAACCCAGAACTCCAGAGTCTTCCAAGTTATTAGACCCAATATGTATGAAAACGAGTATGTGCATAATAATTGGTACCAATGAGGCGCTACAGACAGTAGAACAAAGAGGACTATAATATATAGATACAAGGGTAGAATAACTTCAAGAAGTAATATGAGATGTGGAAGACTTGTGGGTACCAGTGATAAAGGATGAAGTTCTCTAGTCTGTTAATAAATAATGTTTACTCCAAATATAATAAATGAATAGAGTTGGTTTGGAATTCAGAGTTCACGTTTATTAATATTACTTGAGATGAACAAAGTTATTGTATCAGTTGTCTATTGAAGAAACCAATATAACTTTTGATTGATATGCCTTCAGAGGGAAAATAGCGAGAAAAAAATATAGATGCGAATACAAAAAAATTGCTATCTCATTGTTATTTGTTAGCATTGTGTATGCAAAATTCAGAGTAAAGGAAGGTAGAACTGAAATGTATTATAAGAATATAATTTAAAAAAAAAAGACAAAAATGCACATATTACGAATAACCTACGAATTCGCTCATTGAGGCGGTCCATTTGATAGATTCTACTAACTTAATATTGCAATCTTTAGAGCACAGGCGTCATGTGGGAATGCTGTCCTTATTCTACCGGTATTACAATGGAAGATGCTCCTAAGAACTAGCATCATTGATCCCCTTGGCACCGGTGCATAATCGGGAAACACGCTAAACACGCGCCCAACATGTGTACACGGTTGCCATTAGTCACATGAGAACTGGTCGTTTCTCTGACTCGTTCTTGAGTTTAACAGTTTGGCTGTGGAAGGATTTGCCGGCCTCTGTGTTTCCTCCCTCCTACAACACAAAATTGTAAATAGTTTTTTTTTACATTAGCTCCACACAGGAGGCCCTGAGGAAAAAATATCCCTCAGTTCATATGTCATCTTTGGGGATGCTGTGTGGAGGGCATTTTTAGGAAAAGGAAGGAGAGGAAGTTCTTGAAAGGAAAAGTTATTAGGGGTAGGTAGGAATCTGGGGGTCAAAGTGTCCAGGAGTGACGGATCAATGCAAGCCTACGACTAGAGAGGGTCCGGCTGAAGAGATCCAGGTTAGGTCTCCCTCAACCAGTCTCTCCCGACCGGCCCGCCACGCAGTAGGTGGGCAAACACTTTAGCCGCATTTACAATCCTCATCCCCACGAACCCCTGCTAAATTACCAAACGTAGCGAACTACTTGAGGAGTATTGGTTATCCAATAAATGGTTCCCGTGGCGGCGGTACCCACACCGCATCCTAATTTTTAATTTTCACCAAGGGATCGACTTTTGTTATAAAATCCTACCTCGCAATGCTACGCTGTTCTGTAGGTACTTCCTTCCACTTTTCCGAGCTTTGTGTCAAATAAATTACTTCAGAATACGTTAGGACAGCATATTTCAGGATTCAGAGAGCCTAACTTCCATGGTATCCTAGAATTTCGAGGAAACATCACCTCGAGGTCAGTTTGGCTTCAGTGTTCGCGTTTCACACCATACAGAAATGTAAGAAAAATATCAGCATTCGGACGCGTCTTGTATATTCTACCCTCAGAAACATTCTGACAGTAACATATACATCTCGTTTTTTATCAGATGGAAAGCTTCTTTTGTGGGGTAACAAAGACGTTTCGCAGTTCTAAGTCGTAATCCCAAGTTCGTGCCTATAATAAAAAAAGCAATTTCTATTTATCAGAGCCCGTTGTAAATCTAGCACGCAGATTTTGTAATTGAACCACAATAATATGTATTTTTAAAATGTTTTGATTAAAAATGTATTAGCAATTCTTTTCAGATACTTTAAACTAATTTTAAAAACCTCAAAAAAATGCCTAAAATAGCTAACGACATTTTAAATAATTTCAATTATTCACCAGCCACTTATCAATTACATACACCACTTCGCCAGAAATTTTTAAAAGAAGAAAATGGTGTACGTCGCATTGTTTTAATTTTTGATGGTCAAATGAATATTCAAAAGCTCATCATCAAAATTATGTTCAGACTGAAAATAGTTCCTTTGTCCTAGTATATTCAGATACCATAAAACATGCTCAACGTGTGGCGTTTATGTGACTCGATAAAATATATTTGTCGCACATAGATTACTAGCAGACCCCGCCACACGACGCTGTGGCTAACGAAACATAACGCCACGCCATTACCCGACCCTTAAAACCAACGCCATCTGTTTAATTAAATCCACACCACCTGTTTGCCAGCCCGCTATCCGCTGCCCGCTGCCGCTAGGCCAGATAAATTATATATTTCGACCAATTTACACAAAACCTTGACAAATTATATAGGTACCCAAAAACCGTCCTCTTGAATCACTCTATCTATTGGTAAAAAACGCATGAAAATCCGTTGCGTAGTTTAAAAGATCTAAGCGCATAGACAGCGGGAGCGACTTCATTTTATTCTATCTTAATATATAAAACAAAGTCGGGTTAGTTACACCATTTATAACTCAAGAACGGCAGGACCGATTTTTATGCTCTTTGATTTGTTTCCGCCCCGAATAGCAGAATAACTATTAAAATATCGGAAAAATTCATGAAAAAAAAATTATGAAAAAATTATTTTTCTTATACATTTTGCATGGAACGAATTCTCATCTATCGAAAGAGCTGCAGCAATATTGTGATAGGTAAGTATAATATTGAATAGTGAGAGAATTCCAAAAATTCAAAAACGTCAAATGTTAATGCGCTGATTTTGTTCTTAAACATAAAATGCTGCCTCTCTTTCTTACACACTAAATGTCAACAGTTGAAAATGAGACAAACAATGAACGTGTGTCTGCACCCCTCCGAAGGAAAAATACAATTAATATAATAAATTTCTCTAATTAGTATAAAGAAAATGAAACGCAATTCCCGTAAGTAAGTTGAAAAATAAGAAAATCACAAAAAATATAGATCCATCATACACAACGCCATATTTGATACCGACAAAAATAAAACAGTTGCGCATCGCTAATTGCTTAATTGTGTAATTTTTAACTTAATAAAAAACTGAATTTAATTGAGCTAATAAGTTAACATAATAGTTATTGATTCTGAAACGGTACGAAGTTCTCCGGGTCAGCTAGTGTAAAGATGTATGCTGTATATTATAATATTGACGTTGTCTCACGAAAATTAGACGCTAATTCACATATTCTCAATAAAGCAACAGTAAACGGGGGTGAACTACTCCCTAATAATTTGCGACTCTTGGATCTTATGACTTCAGAGCGGGAACCTACTTATGCAGCCATTACTCGCAAGGCAGAACCGAGTGCCAAAGCGTAAAATTTCCTTTGAAGGCCCCTCTGAATTAATGAGATTTTCCTTCAATAATTACGTACTAAGTTTCACCATTAACACCGTGAGAGGTGTTGTAAAAGTCACGCCACTTTTCGGCGTAATTTTAGAAAATTAATGTTCAGTGCAGTTCGGTTGCAAAAATGCGTCAAAAAGTAAAGAGGATCTGTAAATTCTAATGTGTTTAAAAGCCTGAAAAAATTCTGATTTCTTTAAAGCTTACAAACACTAAACGATGACGGTTAAAGTTTAGAGCCTTTGGGTACAGGTATTTTACAAGCTACAATTACTACATTCTTTAACTGTAAAAGCAGAATGGCAATTATGGTTTAAAGCTGGATTCTTAAAAATGTTTAGAAGTATTCAAAATATTTACCATTAAAACACTTTTTAAGAATATATTAAAAAAAAGTTAATTTGGGGCTATGAAAATAGAATAAAATATCTCAAAATGTCAAATTCTCAAAATCTCAAAATGTCAAATTTACTCGAATAAAATATCCAATGATGGAATTACAAACTCATAACAATACTCTTGAGATATCAACAAAATTAAAGGATTCTTTTTCAAATCAAATCTTTTATTTGATAACCATGTAACAAAAAAATCTCTAACAAGGGCTTGAAAATGTTCGGATTTATAACTAGGCTAACTAGAAATTTCAACAGTATAAGTGTAGGTACTAAACTGTTATATTTTGCCGTTGTTAGACGTCAATTCTTCCATCCGGAACCCACATTATAATATTTATGTACAAGCTATTGAAAGAATTCAAAATGAAATCTTACGTTTTCCAAGCTTTCAAATGGGTAGCTATTCCAGCAATTTTGTTTAACCATAAAACTAAAAAGTTTTCCGTTCGGTAAACCCATACTTACGGAAAAATTCAACATTGATGGATTGGCGATATTATTTACTCTCTGCGGTTTATCAGTTTTTCATTGAACATCTTATAACACGCAATTCAATCGGTATTTCATTGAAAATCCATATGCATTATATATCGAACGTGAAATCTACCAATAAACAGCTTTATATGTCATTTCAATGGCCGCCCTAGAAGGAATGGTAACATCTTCAAGACGCCATACCTATTTACGGTCCTCCCACTCTACAAACACCGTTATGTGATGATTGGCGCGTGGACAATGATGGCGTCTTCAAGATACCACGGGTATATACGCCATAACCCCCACTCTGACCATCCTACGCCAACCGCAAGGACGTAGGTTGACCCCACCCCCTCCCAGTACTTCGCCCTACAACGGCCAGCCAATGACGAAGCTTGTTTCGAAATGGACGCCATCAGTTGCGTAATACCCGTATAAGGACATATTTTTGTGGAAGATTAATATTGAATTTACGCAAGTTTTGCTAAAGTTATTTCAAATAAAATTATATAGATTAAAAGGCTGGACTTGCGTCCATACTGTTAAGACAAAATTAAATATGTTAATGTTTCCATTAAATAGATATAAGGGTTTTTTCATACTGATATCGGGCTAAAACCCCACTTGTTAACATTGTACAATTTTTACTGAATTTAATAAAACTGCTAGAATGAAGTGGTTTACATGAGATAGAGCGGCAAAGAGAGTAGTTTTGCTTATATAATTCAATTTTATCATTCCATTCTTGTATAAGGATGCACAAGCTGCAAAAAAAATGCAGCAACGTTCAAGGAATAATCTTGTTAAATGCGAACCAATATTGGGCACGGCCCCGCGGCAGCGTATATATAGAGCGTCAAGCTCTGTTCAAATCAGTCACATTCGAACCTTTATCGTCGCGTCAACTCTCACCGTCTCTATCTTCTTGTACCGCTTCTTCCTGCCTGCACTCTACAATTGTCTTTGACTTCCGACCTTGCACTTCCTTGGACAGCTGAATTCTCTCTCCTCGGATACTCACAGCAACCGGACCAGGCCCTGAGCGTGCACAGCAGCCCGCCGACTAGAAAACCAGCACCCGTATTTTACAGTCAATATAGAGGACATACGTCCGATATACATTTTTAAAGTTGCGTTGGAAAATAAGGAATGTTGAAATACACTTCGAAATTTCTTGCGACGATGCACGACTGTAATCTGTCCGGTGATACGAGTATATACCGCCCGCTTATTGTCCTGGCTGTCTTCTTGGTGCCGTTTAATGTCTGCATGTTGCCTCTGAGACCAATTATACCCCATGCTCCAATGATAGCCAGTCTCAGATTGTAAAATTAAAAATGAAAAGTGATAAACTGATTTACAAACGTGCCAAGTCACCAGCCGCACCAGTACTGATATGTTTTAAATAATTTTTATCGACTTTGACGGGCCCCATTGTCGAAGGTAAGGCTGGCGACTAGAAATTTGGAGGTCGCGGGTTCAATCTCAGCGTGCGCAAATAAACTTAATTTTATTAATTTGTGTTATTTCACAATTTATTAGTTAAAAATAATATATAATACCTATATTTGAGCCGCGTTCCATAGTAAAAGATACTCCCATTATCGCCCTGGTGTAAGACCACCATTCAGAATCGAAATGTTGCTTGAAATGATTTTAGCCGTGGTTGGTGACCAGATCTGAATAGCCAGGTACTTCCTCATCTCTTTCCTTTCACAACTCCATTCAGCCTCACAATATACCCCAATTGGGGATGCCGTAGTCTCACTGGGTCCAGACGGAAATAGTTGGCATTCTTATGCGGTATTCACATTAAAAAAAAATTTAAAAAATCATACACATGGATGGAAAATAATTTAGTTTATTCCGAGTAAAGCGTTGCATGTTTCCGATACTTTTTGCTGCAAGTGAAACTATTGCAAACTAACGAGTTCTGATTGAAGCAATTACACATTTAAATGTTCGAATTCTCGGTATTTTTACCTGCAATACATTATTTACACGTATAAATGTAAATCTAACCATCGATACTACATAGCAGAGAACGGGCTATGACGCCATGTATGCTAATCTATATTGCAGTGACGAATAAATTAGTTTTACAAAATAATTGCCACGAAACCAAATGTAAATACGCCACTCGACTGTTATAAGTTCTGATACGTATTTCCTCTTTCCGAAAATGTGGGTATCTTCAAGATTGAGGTTAACTTCTTCCTTTCTACTCAAAAGAATTAAACCTTCTCATGGCAGCATCCTCACAGTGTAAGTCAAAACACTTAACCCCTCAGGTTTTACGTTAACTGGAGTCATCAATTGTTTTTTAAGTAAATATTTTTTCTCGGGGCTTGGAGGGTGAAGGTATTTGAAAATATATATTAGTATGTTATTCGTGAACTTCGTTTCGGTCTTGTAATGAACTCTTCAGCAGTTTAACAATGCGTTCTATATAAATTTCATTTAATTTAAAAACTCGCTAGCTGTTAACATAAGTGGCGCCATCTTTTGGCATTATTAGCTACTTGCTTTGATTTGGTTCCATTACGATAGTAGCTTAGTCACAAACTTCATGTTCGCAGATGGTTTCCATATGGCGCGGCGGAAGAGTTGTACTCGGAGTCAAGATTCTTAAATTTCAACCGTACAGTCGCTAGGGTATTAATACTGAGAGATTCGACATTTTTGGTGGTTCAGCCTAAAAAACGTAGATTCTTGTGTACGATTAATTTAACTGATAGTGATGTGAACAGTATTCCTCGCGTTCAAAAAAGTGCAATTTTCAATTTTCTTTTATTTAATAAATCCAAACCAAAATTTCCTCTGAAATCATAAGATTTGCAAGTAGGTATTAAGATACCCACTTACTTAGTTATAAACCGTAAATATTTTGTGTAACTTTTTTAAAAATTTTAAATAAGTAATTATACAATTTGTCCAAAGAAATGACACCAATTATTTTTTCAAACTTTATTCAGGCCGGTAGGAAGTAGAGGTATCATCATATTGATTATTCCAATTTGACAGCTCGTAGAAGTAACCACGTTCACTCCATAAAAATATCTAACAAAGCCACCATCTTGAACCGGAACGGAACAAACAAATTTACAGAGAGATGAAATGCTAAATGGTAGACTTAAAATAATAATCTCGAATCACTATAGTTAGGCGCATAAACAAAATATTTTTGTGGATAAGAATATCGCTCACAAGAGTAAACATCGACAGCCTGTAAACATTATTTTTTTTAACATTAACTCCACACAGGAGGCCCTGAGGAAATTATGTACAGATAAAGAAGGTGCAAGAACACTTATAAGCCTTTATTTATTTGTGGGTTTAACCCATACTTGATTAAATTATTAGAGTCCCTAGTCATATTTATATCAATGGGTTACAAGCTTTGAGTTCAGTACATTATATAAATTTAGCAGTATGAAATAGTGTAACATCCAACTTTAATTATTATTAACGAATGGTATATTTTAAAGCACTGGGTACTATTTAACTTGATTTCAATCAAAAGTTTAGTAGGTACCTTTCAAGTAGGTATAGAAAATGTTACTATGTTTATTGTCCAGAAGAAGGTTGAGTTCAACCGAAACCGGTCGACGAATATAAATAAAAATAAATTGTTTTTTTTTTTAAACAAAGTACTTGTTTCATTCTATATAATGTCAAGCCACAAAGTGTTTGCTTTCTACGATAAGAAAATGTTAACATCACATGTTCAAGTGATTCTTAATGGAGTTAAGTTTTTCCGTTACAAAATGAAATTACACGGATGTGAATTTCACGTTCAATATTACACTGCCGGAATTGCACACGTACGAAATTAAACATACTTAAATTAGACCTACTGGAATTGAAATTGAATTAATCCTGAAACAATAATAAAAGTTTATCTGGTGTCTGTAAATATTGGAGTGTCTTAGTCAAGGTTACTATGTTTAGACCGCAAAAGTCTTTCCATCAAAAACTTTAAAATATAAATTTGATTGTCAAAGAAAATGTCGAGGTTCCATATTATTTAGATAAACTGTTCATAAGGATAGTAAAGGATGTTGAGTTTATAAATACAATACTACTATAAATAAAATCTATCATCGGACATCAAATGACATCTACATTTTTACTCCAAATATGCTCAGAAATTACTGGTTAAAATCTTTCGGGTAAGTGCCGTCACATCCACTACACTGAAACATGGGGTGGTTGCTACCTATTACTTTGAATTTATTTTTAATTCCTATTTGAAAAGCTAGAAATTTGAACTGAAATAATGCTGCGTTCTTCTGTTGTTTTTAATATATTTTCTGCAAGCACATTTTCTGGCAGTTCGGGTAGTTATGGGTCAGTTCATAGCCCACTTAAGTGATAGCAGTTGTCTTTGGTCAGTTCAATCACGGAGACTGGACGTTTGTTTTGACGGTAAACATTTACTTCGGCGGCATCTCCGAAATGTGAGCGATTTACTACGTATTATTTCTCTTTAGATTCATATAATAATATTTGATTTACCATAGTTATTTATTTTAAAATATGAACTGGCGCCCTGCATTAATTTTCATAACGTGATGGTCATTCCAAACATCTGATTAGGTTATCATTTTTTATTTATTTAAATACTACGTGTTACCGGATATGCGTATTTGTTTCATATAACTTCAATTATGTGAAAATAATGCTATCTCGGTGAACTGAATACAGATTAAGTGGCAGATGCAAACGATCGCAGTAGCGTACTGTGCAATAAACTACACGAGTCCGCTGTTGAATTCCTCCCTAAATTGTTACACTACATTATTCAAACACCTAGTGGAAGCGCTGCTATAATCGTTTGTACGAATACGAGTAATGCTAAGAAAACACTAACAGCAAGTAAGATTAGTTACAAAAGCCTTCGCTAGGAGCACGTGAGGACATTCATCCTATTCCATTGTTAGATATACATTGTATAGATGAACACAGATTTGGTAACACTAAATAGCTATGTACTGTTACATCGAATTATTGCCTGGAAAGGTAGGAATTTGAAATCATTTTGGAGGGAGTTTAATTTTATTAATTTTTATTCTGCACAGGAAGCTTCAGGAGTGCCACAGAAAAAATTCCAGGTAAAGAAGGTCTTTAATTTACAGGTAAATATTCAGAATAGTGTGAGTACACTTTAGTAATAATATAATACACTTTAATAATAATAAACATAATCTAGAATCTAGATGCTAAGAATAACTGTAGATCCAAACAGCTACTAATTTCTAATTTATGTATTCGATTCTGCCGCCATGGGTCGTCCCATAGTGCCCTTCTTGACAATATCAAGGAGGATACGGTGTTTTTACTTATGTCGACAGAATGCACTTATTATCAAACATGGAAACACCTCAGCACAGGTTCGCCTAGTGAGTTGTTCACAAAATACTATTACTAACCTATTCACATACAGTTACGGATCATTAACTTTTTTTCTTCTTATTACTAAATTATTAACTATGTAAACCAATGTAATATAATCTGTGAAGTGTATGTTAAAGAATAGAAATAAATAAAAAATAAAACTTTAGATGTATTTTTAGCCGACCGTGGCATTTCCTTTGATGTTATAAATAATATTTCTCCTGGTGAACCTTCCGATTAACATAAAAATTGCGTTTTGTAAACTGACTTCTGCTATGCCTTCGTACATTCAGTGTGTCACGGGAAGTATTTGATTTACTTTAACCAGTAATTCCTGACATTATTTGGAGTATAAAATGTAAATTAAATTTTTTTTCGGTGACTTTTTTCTTCAAAACAAAAAAAAACTTGTTCGTGTCATCGCTGCTCACTCAGCCGAGTAACCAATCAAAACTCTTACTCCGACCTTAACTGTCCAATGCTTACTGTTTTTTAAGGTGAAAAAAAATCATTTAAAATTGTCACCGGAGACCAAAATTTTGTTCACATTTCTTACTTCAAATAATGTCAGGAATCACGGTTAAAGTAGTCAAGTACGTCCCTTGATACCCGGTATAACCAAATAACCGAAGAAATCCTTCCGCTTACCACGGGCAAAGTGATGAAAATATAGATTCAGGTGTCTCGAAGTAGGAACGCAAAAATTAAAAGAAAGTTTCCCTGCCAAAGATACGATAAACTACGCAGATCAATTTTCTTAAGTACGAGAAGAAACGTGGGAATCCTACAGTTGTCATAAACAAGAACTGATAAAAAAAACAACTCTTTGGAGAAACTTTGAAACTTCGGAGTGAGTAATTCCAATTATGACAAAAAAAAATATAACAACGAAAACCTAAGATTTTTATTTAAAAATAGAGACAAATATTAGTTTAGCAAGTATTCATCAAATACATTAAAATACATTCCATGTTTGACGTGACCAGCATTCTTCATTGTTTTTTATTATATTTAACGTTGTTCTTTTGTTTATTTTGGTTAAAACACAGAATGAATTAAACGATTGCTTTATATAATTACAAATTAACGAAAGCATTCCTACAAGAAAGGAGAATGAATTTGTTACACTTTTCAGACCTTAATATTTTATCTTCACATGTAGCAAACGCTTTGCGGGAATACATAATTATATTAAATAAAATTAAATAACTTAGTTTCAATTCCACTTTATTTTATCTTAATCCAACCGGTTTCGGTTCATCCTGAACCTTCCTCAGGGGTGAATAAAAAGACATTGAAGGTCGTTCAATGTCTTTTTATTCAGGTTGGATTAAGATAAAATAAAGTGGAATTGAAACTAAGTTATTTAATTTTAATTAATACCTTAATAATTTAGTGTTAATTCAAGAGTACCTATTAAATTAACTCGTTATACAATTTGGGAGGCGGATTTTGGCACCGTCGCCCAGGGAGCCATCCATTTGGTCTCCCCAAGTGGTTCATGGGGTAAATTTTGTCTAGATCTTGGATGCGGATGCGTCTGCCCACCTACTGCGTGGCGGGCGTGATTGAGGGAGACTGGTTAAGGGAGACCTTTTGATCTCTATAGCCTGAATCTCTCGACTCATCGCCTTGTATCACAGTTAGAGGGATGGATTCATGCGTCCGTAACTCCTTGATATACTGACCCCCAGATTCCACCCGTTATTCATACCTTTTTCCTTCACAGAGCGTCCTCTCCTTCCTTTCCTTAAAGGAACCCTCAACATAGCATCCCCTTAAATGACATAGGTTCTGAGACAAATTATTTTCCTCAAGGCTTCCAGTAAAGAGCTAAAATAAAACATAAATAACTTCTCTATCTCCATATTATTGGTTTTACCTACCTATTTCTATTGTGTAATAATTATTAAGTTTCCTGTAGCAACAATAATGTATAACTTCTGCGTGTATTTTTATCTTTATTGCCTTTCTAATTATTTTCTATTTTTTTATGAAGAATTGTGTTCACTAATTTTTTCCTTTGACCTTAACCTTTACAAAAGGTCAGAATATTTTTAAACATTGGTCAATCAATATGCAAACGGGTAGAAAGGGTAAATGAGTGGTCTGAGAATAAATATTCCAGCAAAAAACAAGGGATCGTTACACATCCCCCAAACGAGAGTTTTGTGCAACATTTAAGTTATTATTTATATCACTTACTCTACAATAGATGAAAATTGTAATCCTAGAAAAAAGTATTCGGTAATCGAAAAGGCAGTAACAACACGTAATTGAATTACACTGGATTTTGTACCACCTTTGCTTTACTTAAAGATTGACTGCTGGGCGAAATAGACGATTGACGGTTAAAACGGTAGACATATAAAATCAATCTTTAAAAAACAAAGTTGTTTTACTACAATATATCTATTTTAGATTTTCGACCTAGTTGCATCATCTATTGGGCCAGGTAGCCTCAATTTCAAAGTTTTTTTTGTTGGTATAAGTGAGTTTTGAACTTTCTTCCCCAGGGACTGGCTCTTACTCATAAACTGATATGAACTTTTAAAATGTCGTTTGACTGAGTATTGAACCATTCTCCATAGCGACTGGAGTCAGCACCATTAACAACTGAGCGAAATCCGAATTGATTAAGACCGAAATTTATTTCGTATATTGTAGTGTTCTCTAATTTTAATAGACACACTAACAGATTCTCCAACACACCACGGATGGAGATTACTTATTGGGAATAATAGATTCTTGATGTTTATCTGGTTTTATTAAATACTTCGCGTATTACAATATTGACCTCGTTAGTCGACCTAACTAGAAGCTGGCTAAATTGAATCTGATGAAAGGGTTCCAGTTAACACGCTTCCTGAGCTGCTCGGCCCTCTGTTGCTCACCACAGGTACCAAGCTACCTGCCATCTAGCTGAATCTAAGGACAGCTCGTAGCACTGTCATCTATGTCTAAAAGCCGGAAGCTTTTAGATACACTACATATATGAACTGTCATAATGTCATCCAATTTCAGAGAAATGCGAATACGTCCGTGGGTGCATGAGTGTTTGCCACCAAGTTGATAGAATGCATTGTCATCGACAACGAGTCTGCCGAGTTTCAGTTCGACCGGATATCGGGAAGTGGGTTAATATGCACATTGATTCATTCATTCAAGAAAAAAAAATCGAAACTCAAATAGAAGATTTATTTTCTATATTAAAATCTACCTCACAAATACAGGATATTTCTCCCCTATACCGCAAACATTAAGATATTATAACACTGTACACTGCTCTAATAATGAAATAGACATTTTTAATGACCCATTTAAATACTTCAAAAAATATATTATTCCATCATTAATATAAAGCTGATACTGTGATGAAGCCCTTTATTTAAAGACGGGCAATATTGGGATTGGTTTATTTATAGTACCAACTAAATCATTGTCCCTTCAACACGGTTCCATGACAGTTCATCCTGCGACAATTCATCTGGCGACAGTTCATCCGGCGACAGTTCATCCGGCCGACAGTTCATCCTGCCGACAGTTCATCCGGCCGACAATTCATCCGGCGACAATTCATCCGGCCTGATCATTTAGAAGATTTTTTCTTCAAGTAAGTATGCAAAGAGGATATACGGCCGTACAACCAAAATCGATATACTTATATCTGAAGGCATCTTGAGTGGAAATCCGCTGTAACCTAACCTAACTTAACCTAATCTAAACTAACCTAACCTAACCTTACCTAACCTAACAAATTAGTCATTTCACCCTAAAAAGATGGTGTTAATTTCAGATAAAAAAGTTATATTATATGCAAGTAGGAATCTTTACGGTTTTTTGCTAAGCCGACTACACGTATAAGTATGTCGTATTTTGTTATTCACGCATGATTCTTCGGAGAGTCGAAATTAATGTTAGTAAAAATATTTGTACAGCGGATTTCCACTCAAGATGCCTTCAGATATAAGTATATCGATTTTGGTTGTACGGCCGTATATCCTCTTTGCATACTTACTTGAAGAAAAAATCTTATAAATGATCAGGCCGGATGAATTGTCGCCGGATGAATTGTCGGCCGGATGAACTGTCGGCAGGATGAACTGTCGGCAGGATGAACTGTCGGCAGGATGAACTGTCGCCGGATGAATTGTGGCAGGACGAATTGTCGGGTCACCCCTCAACACAGATGCCATTAATAAATTGTTTACTTTTGCATGTTTATCAATACTGTTTTTGTTATAATTTCTAATAAAATGGTGTATTTAAATCATTTATGTATGTAAATTTTTGGGCATCATGACTGTTTTATGTACTAAAATAAATAAAAAATAAAAAAAGATGTAGACATTTTTAATTTTAACAATATCTGAGTGAATGTAAAGGGTTAAATTATTATGGGGGGCCTTAGTGACCCCCTTCGGATAATGAATAAAGTTTATTAACTCAGGTACGCATCATACTTATGAGGCGTACTCGAGTTGCCGTACGTAGGTCGGTTAAGGTTATATTATCGTATGGTGGTCTTTCATCTGGGAAACTGAAAGAATCTACTTTTTTATTGGAAAATTATGTGAGTAGCGTGAGTCAGATTTAAAAAAAAGTGTTTCACCATCGATTTCATACATATAATGACTTAAAAACTAAGTAAGGGAATAAATTAAATAGATACAACTGAACCGAAAAATCTTCCGACATAAACTAATTAAAAACAAAATAAAGTTTTTTTAATCAGCGCACAGTTCCATTAAACAGATTCACCTCACCAAAGTTTTACATTATCAGGTTTTCGTTTTTTTTTTCTATGCTTTATTTTTACTATTACAAAAAAAAAACCCATTCAAAACTTGGAGAAAGTTTTATTATGCAAATGTCGTCCTACAATGGCGTTATTTGAAATTAAACTATGCGGAGAATTTAAATTCAATTTAATAACGAAGAAGTCCCGAAGTAGCTATCGTATTATAAAGTAATTAACGAAGTATTTGGAGAACCAGCTTTTCGAGGGGACTTTTATCATCCGTTTTTGATAAATTTATTTATAAATTACCCGGCTTATGTTTTTGCAGAGTTGGGGGTTAACATAAATTTTAATAATTAATTATAAATGCTTTAATTAAATTAATATTAAGAAAATAAATTTTCTTTTTAAATTATTTTATTATGTTAGAAAAAAATATTACATTTACAAAATGAGTGGTAAAAAGATTATAATGTTTTAGAAATAATTGCAAAGATAGATGCCAATTGTTTCACTTTATGAAATATATAATATAATAAGTTCATGTCATTTCAATTTGGGAGACGAGTTTGGGCACCGGCTACCCCGGAAATCATTTACTGGATGACAAACACCACAAGTAGTTCGCACATCCAAGTAGTTCGCTACGTTTGGTGACTTGGCCGGGGCGCCCGGGTTCACGGGGTGAGGTTTAATTAGGTCTTGGCGGCGGATGCGTTTGTCCACCTACTGCGTGACGGGATGGATCCGGAGACTGGTTCAGTTGGATTGGAGACCTTTTGACCGCTCCAGCCGGGCTCTCTCGACCCTTGCACGCACAGCAGTGTGAGGGTTGGATTCATACGTCCGTCAATCCAGGACACATTGATCCTCAGATCTCTACCAACCCCTCATAGTTTTTCCTCCCCAGAACTTCCTCTCCTTCCTTTTGCAAAAAAAACGAGTGTGCTTTAGACCACACGACTGAAGTAAAACTTCACTAACGTATGCCGTCTATTAACAATATAACAGGAATAAAAATATCCCCATCCCATCAACATCCCCGCTGTTGCTGACGGTTTCACCTCTTCCTCGCATTCGATAAATGCTGGCGTCCCACAGGGATCGGTTCTGTCTCCGACTTTGTTTCTGTTGCACATCAACGACCTCTTGTCATGTGCACCGATTCATTGTTACGCGGATGACAGTACAGTCCATGATAGCTTTTTGTTTGACAAGCCTCCAAAGGGCACACAAACCCCAATAGCTCGGAGGGCTTTGAAGCAGAGAATGGACGGTTACCTCGAGAGTGTTTTCTCTTGGGGTAAGAATAACCTCGTCGAATTTAATGTTTCAAAGACCCAATCATGTCTGATAACGTCTAAAAGGGATCGAAATGATAATCTAGTCTCCTTCAACGGAAGCATTCTCCCGAACAGGACCTCCATTGATATGCTTGGTGTAACTCTTAGTGACCAGCTCAGGTATGGGGGTTCCATCGAAACCAGAGTTAAGTTAGCCTCTCAGAAACTGGGCGTACTGTACAGGGCCCGCAGATACTTTAATAGTACTCAACTGCTAACCCTGTACAAATCGCAAGTGCGCCCCACGGTTGAATTTGGCAGCCACCTCTGGTCTGGAGCTCCAAAATACCAAAAAAAAACCCTTGACTCTGTGCAGAAACGGGCGGTCCGTTTGATAGATTCTCCCATCTTAACAGACGGATTGCAATCTTTAGAGCATAGGCGTCAGGTGGGAATGCTGTCCTTGTTCTACCGGTATTACAATGGAAGATGCTCCGAGGAACTAGCGTCATTGATCCCCTCGGCACCGGTGCATAGTCGGGAAACACGCCAAACACGCGCCCAACATTTGTACACAGTTGATATTAGTCACATGAGAACGGGTCGTTTTTACGATTCGTTCTTGAGTTCAACAGCTCGGCTGTGGAACGATTTACCGGCCTCTGTGTTTCCTCCCTCCTACAACATGAGTCTCTTCAAGACCCATGTTAACTCCTTCCTTTCCTCAAAAAGACCCTCCACACAGCATCCTCAAAGATGACATAGGCCCTGGGGGAAATTATTTTCCTCAGGGCCTCCTGTGTGGAGTTAATGTAAAAAAAAAAAAAAAAATCCCCATCAACTCAACTCAACTCAACTCTCAACTCTCAACTCTCAACTCTCAGATCTCAGCTCTCAACTCATCTCAACTCAACTAAACTCAACTCAACTCAGCTCAACTCAACTCAACTCATATCATTGATTAGCGTTTCACATTTTTTCGTAACGTTTCATATTTTTTGGTAACGTATTCATCATTTTACCCCCAAGTGTCGAGCGCGCGTAAAGAAGTTTTACTTCAAAAACCCTCCATACAGCAATCCCAAAGATGACATGAGCCCTGAGGATGTTTTTCCTCGGGGTCTCATGTGTGGATCTAACGTAAAGTAATTCTGGGGAATGATTTGAGAAAAAGCCATTATTTATTTATTTATTGCTTATTCACAATTTAAATATATTTTTAGCATGTAATTATTAACCCCACTAGGGATCGCCTGTATCGGGGATAATAATTTCATAATTTATTAAAAGTAACACACATATATTATAAAGAGATTACATAAGTTAGCTAAAGAGCATAATAAAGTTTTTATTCCATTGAAGTGTCATTTAGATGTCATTATATAAATTAAAAATTTTAACCTCACTTAGACATGTTAACAATTTTATAAAGTATTTTTATATAATAGTGTTAATATTTTTTACAATATTTCTCACAGAATGGGCCTCTACTAAGCTGTAGGATCTAATGCATTATAACGTAAATATGTAGAGTGACTATGAGTTGAAATTGTTTTTTTTTTTTTGCAAGCGTATCACCTTTAATATTTAAACTGGTATTTTCCTAATCGGTATCCAATTTGAATGCTGCTATTTTGTAACCCTAAAATGTCAACTGACAAAGGCTTTAATGTGGTTAGATATTTTTTTCATAAATAATAAACCTTGAAGAAAATGGTTTTCATCTCAATTTTTCAAAAGAAACAAATTCAATAAAAAAAATAAAAATAAATATATACATATATATATATATATATATATTCTGTGTTCATAGTCACGTAGGTATTGTACCTAAGACCTAATACGAATATATTCGTAATTGAACCCAGAAAACTTTTCCTTTTTCTTCTCAACTTGTTTTCGGTGAAAAGGGTTACTTTATTTGAAGATGTATTTCTTGATACATTTTAGGAGGGCTAACTTATTTTCTTTTAAACTACAAAAACCTTAAACGATTCCTAAATCATAATAGTAAAAACGAAATGTGAAACGAAAAGGTAAATAGGAAATCTACCTTAGAATAAAATTAGATTGGAAAACGTATTCCAGACTTTTTTCGCATAGGGATAAGTCCTTTCGTAAAGTCTATCTTCCTCTTTTCATCCTAAATACTTTTATAAACGACATTGTTTTAAATCCAAACAAGAAGTGAGGGAAACCAGAATTAAGGGGGAAAGCTTTACTACATGGTCCCAACTGTTTTTATGATTAAATGCTTATTCAAAAATGAATTTAGAGCCCCAAATGAAATTCTCAGAGGAATAAATACCAATGAATAAAGCAAAGACGAAGAGTAAATAAGTATTTCGTCAAAAGGCTCCAGGTTGCTGAATTTATAAGTAAATAGCGCCGTGTAAAACAGAACCTTTTCGCTTGAAACAGGGCAGAATACTACGTGTACAAGGTTCGAACCTTTACCTCAATGTCTGGGCGATTTTTTTTTAAATTTATTTTATACACATAACGACTTCGGCAGTCTGCTTGTTTTCATTGTTTGTTTTAATATTTTTTTCAGAAAGGAGTAGGGAATGGAAGGGGAAAATTCTAAACTTTATTTTTGCTGTAGTTATTGCTATTTGAGCCCGGATTCGCTGAATAATTCAGATGTACGTGGTAAATCCGGCAGCGAAAAATTTCGTTTCATGAAATCTTAACCGCGTGCATATTTTTGCATAATGGAATGCAGTCCTGCTTTCAGGTGAGGCACAGCCATTCAGAATCGAATCTTTTCTTGGAATGGCTTAAGATATGTTAATTTTTAGTGAATAGATCTGAATAGCAATGTTACATTATTCCAAATGACCCAATTTTCAATCCACTTATATATTCTTCTCGATTACATTTCCCGTGTTATTCTGACAGGGTGGGAAAAAATATTTCAATCAAGCATTTATCTTATTAATCCATTAATAACAAATCATAATACCTTCGTTTGTACAATGGTGAACGACATAAAAACATTAAAACATGGGGACTTATGCAGCTGACGTGAATTTATATGGGCAAGTGGATTTACGTACAATATTCAATAAAATATTGTAGGCAAGAGAAACTGCACAAAATTATTTTTAAAAATCATAGTTATAAAGCTAGCGCAGTAAGGAGAGGTTGAAATTTAAGACAGGTAGAGGTGATTTGTACGCACCCAAGTCATTATTACTTTATCCGAAGTATTTAATGACGTAATATACCACATACCTATTCATAGTCAACACATTATTCTTGCAAAATAGTTTATGTCAAAATTTCCTCAGTTACGAAGTTGTTTAAAACAATCCACCCTTATCGCTGCGGTAGAAAAGACACCAAGAGCGGGAACTTCACTCGCCACCAGGTACACTGTCTGTATATGTATGGGATTGATAGGTCTAGGTATATACCGGTCAGTGGTTGAGTGGGCATAGCGCTAGGGTCCCACCTGGGCGTGACGTGTCCGATTCCTCGGCTGGCTAAGTCCTCCATCACAACAAGAAGCAACATTTTCGGCTTTCTGTGATGGTAGTAGGAGATTTTCAAACATTGTTGGGTTATTCGTAACCCGGGAATGTTTGTCTTTCTTTTAAAAAAAAAATAAATAAATATATATAAATATATTCGCTAAGACTTGGTGGGTAGCAAATGTCAATAAAATCCTGAAATTCTGAAAATTATCCCACCTGCCTAATCTTCCCATCCTTAAAACTAGAGATGCCACGAATATTCGGCTACTATTCGGTATTCGGCCTATTCGGCTACTTTTTTTACTATTCGGTATTCGGCCGAATATTGCGAACTATTCGGCCGAATACCGAATACCAAATGATAAAAAATGCATATAAATTAAATATTAAACATTTATCTTCTTCACTTCAAATTTCATAAATTAATTTTTTATTAAAAGGTTCCTTTTTAGAAAGTTTTTCGCGAACAAGTAGACGTGTTACACACTATAATGCGCGGGTCACATTATGCTGGTTGCCAGCCGCGAGTTGAAGAAGCCGCTTCTGCCAGCCGTCGATCAGCTTGGTGTGACAACCAAATTCGGCGCTGGCGTCGCCAGCCAGCGATTATTTGTCAGCGGCTGACGAAGTTGGACATGTTTAACTTTTGGTAGCAGGCAGCGGCGAATAATCAATCAGTCTGACCACAATGGTTGGAGAACTTCATAAATAGCGGACATCACTGCAGGTAAAAAAACTGAAATTGAGTTGTGTGGTACTCTAAATAATAATGCCAGAGACCAAAAACTATATCCAGTTGCGAGATATCTTAGAGTAATTTCCAGCTTCGTTTTACACGGGATTGCCTGCCTGAATACTGTTTTTTTTTTTTTAATTAAAGGTTCAACTAATTCTAACAATTCTTGAAATTGAGGGGCCGTCATTCTTAAAACATTTCTGTATGTTTCTAGATCCTCTTCTTTCAGTTCTTGGAGAAGTCTTTACGATGCCCCTAATTCTTCCCCTCTTTGTATCCATGGCCTGACCCACCATCGTCTCTGTTTGCGGTGAAGCTGGTTAAGCATTTCTAAACTAAGTTCCCTGACACCCTCTCTCAACAACTGCTTAATTAGCTTTTTACGTGAAACGACAGACGACATATAGTGAATGACTAACTGGAGAGTGCGAGACGCGAGTAGCAGCAACAGTAGTGTGACCAGATTGCCCGCCGCTGCTAGCTGGTACTACTACCAGCCGCTGGTAAGCAGCAGCTGGCAACCAGCATAATGTGACCCGCGCTTAAGTAACACAATTTGATGTAACAATCAGCAAATAATGCGTGTTGTGACACAACCTACTCGCAAATGAAACAAATACGTAGTTACCACGCGCACTTCAATGATGCAGGTCGGAACCCGTTACCCGCAAAATGTACTAAGTGTCGCCGAATATTCGGTATTCGGAAAAATCACTATTCGTGGCATCTCTACTTAAAATGTCACCATGACCGATGCAATTGTTGCAAGTAAAACATCTAAATTTAAAATGTGATAGTATCATTGAAGAGATCTGGGATTTTTCAGTGTAAATTAATACCTGAGAAAGGGCTGACTATCTACAAGATAACGACAACTGTGGAAGAAATATTGAGAATTCGTAATACAATTTATATTATTTTGAACTTCAATATATCATTTTAAAGATTAATATTGCGATTTTGAAGCATCCAGAACCTGGAGACGTGTGGCCCCAACTGCGACGGGTAAAAGTCCTTGTTACTAAATTCCAATTTGGGCTTATGTTATGTTCCAGAAGCACTAATTTTAACACTGTCCATTAGGATTGATGTTGTCGGAACCTCGAATGTGTAGCAGAGGGCTTGTATTGGCTCTGCAGCACTTAAGTGGAGCCGCAGTTTTAAGAAGAAACGGTTTTCGGTGAATAAATAGACGATATAATAAAAACATGACACCAAAATATTAATATCACCTAGTTTTGTCAAAACTGTCGGAGTCATTATTAACTCACTAGTTTACGCGAAAAGAAAACAAAATGACCCTTTCTAGTAAGTACATTAAGCCAAAAATAAAAAAAAATAGTCTACTTTGTTATTGAGGATCACTTGTTTTAATTTTATGTAAATCAAAGATAAATAAATGGTTGTAATGTCGAAAAGGTGGAGAGATTTAGATACCTCGGCAGTATTCTCACGGAGACTCTTGACCCAGATATAGAGATTAGGTGCAGAACAGAATTAAAGCAGCAAGAACTGCGTTCATAAAATTAAATCCATCTTCTGCAATGACAATATCAGCTTAAAACTAAGGCAGAGAATGCTAAAATGTTATGTGTGGTCGGTCTTGCTGTATGGTTGTGAAACATGGACCTTGAAAATAAATACCATGAACAGGTTAGAGGCTTTCGAAATGTGGCTTCACCGGAGAATGCTCAAGGTCAAGGTCAAGGAGAAGGCTCAAATTAAAATCAAGAAAATTTCATATCTGGGTCATATACTTCGAGGGGAGAAGTATCACTTGCTCCATTTAATATTGAAAGGCAAGATAGAGGGTCGCCGAGGGCCTGGTAGGAGACAAATGTCTTGGCTGCGAAATATACGAGAGTGCACAGGCATTAGAAGTGTGGAGGAGCTATTCCGGGCAGCGCAAGATAGAGAGACCTTTTCAAGAGTGATCGCCAACGTCGGGGGGACCTGATAAGGCACATAAAGAAGAAGAAATCAAAGATAATAATGTTTTTATTAAGTTCCGCAAGTATTTCAATTTTTTAAATTAGTGAATAGAAAATACTTGGTTTAAGTAACTTTATTGATATATTTTAACTGTCTACCGGTTTTGGTACAGGTGCGGAATGAGTCCTGATGATGGTACGGAGGTACCGAAACCAGTAGACAGTGAAAATATATCAACAAAGTGACTTAAAACCAAATATTTTCTTTTCATTTATTTAAAAGTCACAATATGTTAACTTATTTTGAAAAAAAAATTGTCTCAACGTGGCCTGACCACCGTTTAAAAGTGCCCCTGAATGCCGAAACAGCTATCACAATAATAAAAAAAATTAAAATACTTGCAGAACTTAATAATAACATTATTAAATTTGATTAACCTTAATTAAAATGAAAATGAAATGGAGTTTTACGAATTGAACATAATTTTTTTAATATTCAGGATCACACTTAATATACGGGTGTTAAGGGACGTACTTGACTTACTTTAACCAGTGATTCCTGACATTATTTGGAGTAAAAAATGTAAATGAAATTTTGGTCTCCGATGACTTTTTTTTTCAACATTTTTTTCTTCAAAATCAAACAAAAAAAATTCTTTCGCATGTCGTCACTGGTCACTCTGCCGAGTAGCCGACCCATCCTTTATCCCGCCTTTAACTGTCCAACGCCTACCATTTTTTTATGTTTTTGTAGAAAAAAAAAAACGTCAATAATGTCACCGGAGACCAAAATTTTATTAACATTTTTTACTCCAAATAATGTCAGAAATCACTGGTTAAAGTAAGTCAAGTACATCCCTTAACACTCTACATGAGTATGTAGGTACGATTAAGGTCAAAGAAGAAAAAATTGAATTGTTAACTTTTTTAGTTTCAAAATTTGTTTATTTAAAAATTTAAATCAGTTAACTTATAGCGGGTGGTCCCGGCTATGAACCATTCAACCCCGATTGCGACGGTACTTACGCACAGCAGCGGTCAGAATATGACATCACTGATCTCTACCGCTCGCAGCAAATCTGTTTCGCGGCGAGTTTCAGTGCAAAGAAACCAACCGGGAGGAGAACACGCGTGCTGCAAGGTCGAGGCCAACCAGGCCATGGCACTTTTGGACAACGCAACGTAACGTTTAATTTTCATTGGTTATCAGTTTATTCTTTCATTTGTTAAATTAGTTTTACTTTCTCTTTAAAAGTAATGGCGCCCTCATTAAATTAAATTTTATGCTTGCTCACTTAAATTTAACATGGTACATTTAATCTAACATGTAACATCTTCGATGTTCATGTCCACCCTTGAGTATTTAATTTTCAAGATAGAGTTCTCATTTAAACATGCTCCTTTGTATTTCAATAAATCAATATTATATTTGTTCAATACGTCTTATCATTTATTTAAGAACTCACAACAATTTTATTATAGTTTATCATGGTTAACAAACTTCGTTTTTATACGTTACAAACTTTGGTTAGTTTCTGAATTCAATTAGGTCGATGTTATAATTGTGAAAAAAAAATTGCCTGTTAACTTTTTCAACATAACATAAAAGTATCAACGTCCAACAAGAATACTAATAATTCAAAACAAAAGCCATCAGTTTTATTATTTAATATCTAATCAAAAGGGATGAGGGCTGAGGTCTGCTCGAAATAATTATTACCAGGCGACATTTCGGAACAAAGATCGGTAATTGAATTTTAAATCAATCATGCCTGAGAATTTATACTTTTGAGCAGAAGTTGGCCGGGAGTGTTGGAATATTGATAGCCCTCTAGCCCTGTGGGTCGGAGACGTTTTACCAGCGTGTTAAATATTCAGTTAGGGGACGAACGGGCAAGATGGAGAGAACGGGCATAACGAACAATTGTAATATCTAACGCGTCAAAGGTGTGGCAGAGATAAAGATTGATGTGTAAGGGATGTAATTTACATTTTTCTTTTAATGCAGTGGGGAACTACTTTTAGTGAAACGCTTGTTTACTTGGTTTCTATAGATCATACGTTCTCAACGTGGGCGATAATGCTCCCTTATGGCCGTTTGACTCTTTCAGGGGTCAGTAAAAGACCCAAAGAAAATGAAGGGGCTTTGAGATGGCACAGTGTCTAAAACAAAAACATGCTAATCACGTACTAATAAAGCAAAGTAAACTTTAATATTGGTTAATTTTTGTTATTGTAATATGTATTGTAATAATTTTTATCACGGATGTGAAAATTCACATATTGCGGTAGTTATAAGTAGAATTATTGATTCCGTGAGAGTAGACACCCTTCCCCTTCATAAGAAAAAAATAGTTGGGGGGCTCTAAAAAAAAATCTCGAAGTGGGCGGTGGGCAAAATAAGGCCGCGCATTTCTGAACTTGTCTAGAAAGGCAACAGCAGAAGTCACACTGATTTGCAGTAAATATTAATTATTTTTTGTGTGAAAATCATGTTTTAATGATTTTGTTTTTTGTTCTTAATGGTTTTCTTCTTTAATGGTTTTGTTCATTTTATGCACCTATGTATAAATATACATATAATTATGTTTTGAATTTGAAAAAATCATATTTTATTTTTCCAAATAAGAAGGGTTCGATTACATAAAACTGGCGGGGGTCAGTCTCCAACAAGGTTAAGAACCACTGCTACGATAATACATTAGAGCGATCATTTTAGTTAATGCAACAATTTCTATCTTGTGAATGGCGAGGTGCAGTAAATCCCTGGCGGGCAAAATATAGATGGCAAAATGTATAAAATCCGCAGCTGAATTATGAATAGGTACCATGCTCAAAAACGAAAACTGGATGTTGCCACGGCGAAGAAAAAAGTTTTATTTGATTGGTCTGTACCATTCAATAGGAAAAACCTATAAACCAAAAGAAGGCACTTGCCAAAGCGATAGAGATCCCACCACACAAATTTTCCACTATCTGCAAACACATTCACAGTGTACACACACACTGATTGAAGAATGGATCCAGTATGAAGGCTTCCGTAGTCGAGGGATAACACAAATAAATTTTATTTGATTAATTTGTCTTAATTCACAATTAAATCATTTAAAATAATAAAAAGTATATTTATGGCCCGTCCCAAAGTGGAAAAAACTCTCAGTATCGCCCTGGTGTAAGACCACCATTCAGAATTGAAATTTTGCTTGAAATGGCTTTAGCCGTATTAAGTGACCAGATCCGAATAACCAGGTACATCCCCGCCTTCCTCTTCCCCATCTACTTCAGCCTCACAACATGCCCCAATTGGGGATGCCATAGTCTCACTAGCTCCAGACGGGAGCTACTGAGACTCTTGTGAGGTATTTACATAAAAAAGTGTGCCGCCTGCCATGAATGAACCGAGGATCATTCTTTTGCGATGAATGCTGACGATGAGACATCATTATTTATTTTGCCCGGCAACTATATATATCCATTCGTCGGTCGGGCAAAACGGATAAAGATCTTTTTGAAAAGATGTCGTCTTAGGCACGTAAACAAATAATTATATTAAAATATCTTTTCATTTTATTGCTTTTGAATTAAAAAGTTATTGTAATATCTAAAAAGGTGCATTAATACATTTTTCGAGAGATCGGCTTCTTTTCTTGATTTTTCTTGGCGTATCCTTTTTGCCCGTCTGTCCCCTACGCCAGGCCGTAGGTAAAACGACACAGAAACGTGATGCAAATATATCATTGGCACATATACCTGGTCCTTTCTTTATTCTATGAATGGAGTTAAACAAGAAGTCATTTCGTGGCGGTTAGACTTCTCTGAAATTCATATGTATACGTGGTCTTTGTTGACTTGAGTGAGAATGAGCAAATTTTTAATATTATTTTAGTAGGTAGTCTTAGTAGGTATATACCTACGTAGGTACAAAAGCATGATCGACTTATTACATACCTTTTGCAGATACATAGCTCCATAAATACATAAAACGTTTGTTTGGTAACACTTTATGGAAGCATGAAAAAAGTAAACCTTTGGGTATCGTGCATATTTTATGCCAGAACAGATGGACACCTATTTACAAGTAGATATTAAAAAAAATTACTCAACAAATAAATACGTCTTAACGAACAGTCTTAAGAAAAATTATGATAAAATAAATAAAATATTAAAAGAATCCATAGAAAAAATAAGATTAAAATGAGTATATTTCATATTTACGAACAAATGGCATGTCTTAATTCGATATTTGTCTAAAACTTAAACATGCATTTATTTCTATGACAAACCACTCAACATGCTGATGCACACAAGACGATGTTATAAATAATACTTACTTTATTATACTTAGTACAATGGTGATGACAATGATGGTATATAAATTGGTTCCGCGACTTACCATCCCGCGACAAAATATCCCCAACAGAATATCCTCCGACAAAATATCCTACGGACAAAACATCCCCCAACAAAATATCTACTAAACCTAACCTAACAAAAAATTGGGACAATTATAATACAGGTATCCTGTAAAGACACTAAATTATTGTTATCTGTATTATTTTTATCCCATTTTAATAGTTTGGAACAATAATTTATTGGAACAATAATTTATTGTCTGTATTATTTTTTCCCATTTTTTGTTAGGTAAGGTTGGCTTAGGTTAGGTTAAGTTAAGTTTTAGTAGATATTTTGTTAAGGGATGTTTTGTCCGTAGTATATTTTGTCGGAGGATATTTTGTCGGGGATATTTTGTAGCGGGATGAAAACGCGCGTTACCATAAAAAATAACATGCAGCAACATTCCCAAACTGAAGCCACTCTGAATTGTAATTAACTGAACCAACTAAAAAAACTCATGTAACTCAAGTAATAATACTTGTATAACTCAAGTAATAATAATACAATGCGGATTCCTTTTATTTGTATTTTTGCCTTACTTGAGTTAAGGTAGTTCTATTCGTTCAAAAAATCATTCCACAAGGTCGGAATATATCAATGGCTGAGTTCAAAACTGTAACAAACCTAATTTACAAAAAGAAAAGTTTCTACCGAAATTCGATTGGAGGGATCGTGTTCCAGTAGCTTATGGCGACTTGTTTCCGATATTCACACTTTACACAAAAGTTTTTTTGTACCCAGAAAGGTTTTTTATTTCAATTTAAACTTCAACAAAAAACGAACAATAAGCGTTTTCAGTTTCTTTGCAATAGAAATGGTGAAATCTAAAAAGCATTTTGGGTACATAATCATGTGTATGTGTACCTATTTTGCCGTGGGAAGTAAAGACACAATGTCTTTCTTGAGGGTCTCAATGAAGACACCGTGTTTTTAAATACATCTATTACAATTTCGATTTTGGTTTCTTGAATGAATGCAAAACTTGGAAGTTATCTTGAAAATTGATCAACTACCGGACCAGCACCATTGGCTCCGAAACTTGGCAGCACTTGTTGATTTCAATGCATTATTATCAACTTTTGGTGGCGCTCACTCAAAAACACGTATTTCTCTGAAATTGGCTAATAGCTGGCCTAAGAGATGGTGAAACAAGGTCGTGCCATTTGATGCATAGGACCATGGTGGAAAGCCGAAACTGTTCAACTACATAATAAAAATAGATGTTTTATGGTAAAAAAAACTTTGTTTTTGAAGGTTTCATTTTTTACTTACCACAGCATATTCAGATTTGGTTCCGCGCGTTTTCATCCCGCGAAAAAACATCCCTAACAAAATATGCTCCGAATTATATCCTACCGACAAAACATATATACCCCAACAAAATATCTACTTAAACCTAACCTAACCTTACTTAACCTACCAAAAAATGGAACAAAAAAATATAGACATCCTGTAAAGCCAATAAATTATTGTTATTTGTGTTATTTTTGACCCATTATACTATTTTTGAACAATAATTTATTATTGTCCCATTTTTTGTAAGGTTAGGTTAGGTTATGTTAAATTTTAGCATATATTTTGTTGGGGCATGTTTCGTGCGTAGGATATTTTGTCTGATATATTTTGTTGCGGGATGAAATCGCGCTTTACCATTTGTTACACAGGTGAACATAGAGGTGAAATATATAATAAGTGTAGAAAGCGGTGACATATTATGCAAGTGAAAAGGATAATGAATAAGCATAAAAAGCGGGTGTAGCAGCCATGAACATCCAAGGGTCAGTGTAGATGTGACTTAGCGGACTGTACAAAATGATTTAGTGATGATTTTTCAAAGAAACTCTGAGATATAGTGATTTGGATGCTGTAAGGATTGAGGATCCGGTCATGTTCCTTACCCTCCCCATCTGACTTGAGATAAAGCTGACCCTTGGCGCTTAGAACCGGTCTGCAATCGGACACCAACTCTGAGACCGAAAACAATCATTTTTAATTTTGAAAACTAGTAAAATGCGAAAACAGCTATTTTAAAACAACAAAATTATATTTTTCCTCATTTAACTGTCATGAAAATGAAATTCTATTAATGTGACCCAATACTTTACAACTTTTTCCAACACGTTTATTTTAAACCAGATCGGTTTCACCCTATTAGATCGACAGCAGAGTGAAATCGCTCCAGACCCAAATAAGAAGTTGAAGTAGGTCGTAAAGTTTTTTTTTATTCATTATTCAACAATTAACAATTATTTTTTTGTAATTTAACACTTAAAAACTTTATTACTTTGTTTTAGTTATGTATTTAAGACAAGACCATATTCAGATTGGTTTAAAGAAGAAATAATTCCGTTATAAAAAAATAAATGAAACAAGTTTTTAAATCGTTACAATATTAATACAACAAATTTCCAGTTGGTTCCTATTGGTTCAAGACCGAAGAAACACCCATATCATTTTGATTAAACAATTTTAAATTTGAATATGTATTTTCTATTATGCAGCGATATTTTTATTCTCAAAACTTCGCTTTGTCAATTTTGGCAGGTCGAACTCTTTTCTCGATTTCGCCAAAAATATTCCAAACATGTCATAAGAATATTTCCATACGAATAACTTACTCAGGGCAAAGATGTGTACATGTTACCTTCATGTGTACATGTTTCCAGGAATGAGTTACGAGAAGTTAGAAGAGAATATTTAAAAAAAAAACCTTAGCCTACCTCGTTTCTCAATACCAAATGGCTCATAAATATATATTTTCAATGATTGACATAGCAGGAGCAACTAATACCATCAAAAAGTTTAAAAAGTGCGAGCACCATTTCTTTAATAAAAAAATGATAATTGCTTTGAACATAACTTCAGACATTTATAAAATATGTTTTTAAATGTTACAAAATGATCTATTTTTGAAAATTTGAATACCAAGGATACTGTTTATTTTATGTAATACATATTTTTGGGATATTTCTACCATTTTTAAAATTTTATTTTAAACCTCTACTCTCTCGAATATTTTTAAAAGACAATGAATTCCAACATAAATGCAATCAAAAATACTTTTTTAAGTCATCTAATATTCAAAATTTTAAGCCATGAGGAGTCCCAATTTTGCTATCAGGATAACATATTTTTATTAGACAATAAAAATGCTTGCGCTGTGTCCAGAATGAATAAAATATCCCTTTATTTCCCAAAAGCAAAAGCAAGATTATTTTATTATCGTTTTTGTACAATACAATACCATCCCAGAAATATTACCAATCTGAATTAGATAATAATACCTTGATTATAGCTTGACAATAAAATCAAAAGCTTTGCAAATTAAAACAATATTACATTAACCAGAACCAACAAAAAAAAAACAAATAAAACACATAAATAAAACACATAAATAAACACAATAAAAAATATTTTATTCATACAATTGTTAATAGTTTATTTACAAAACAAGGGATGCAAAAATGAATGTATATAAAAAGAATAATGTGAAAAACATACAGAAGGCGTTATACTATTACAGAAACATACATTTTAAGAAAAAAATAATTACATATTTAAATAAGTTAAATTTAGCAAGTTAGTGGTACCATCAGATTTTGAATGAATACAAGAAATGTGCAAATAAAACTAAGTGTCCCATTTAAAGCATGATTATGAAAGAAAATTGGCTATATAAAAATGCACAAAGAAAGTAAAAACAACCAATTAGTTTGATCAACTAGGATTCTTGATAAAGGTGGGATTTTGAAAGAGAATCAAACTGCCATTTCTCTTCAAATCAATTCATAAGACGATGAAAGCGACAATGTACATCTGCAAAACAAATATTAAAAATATATCAGTTAAAATAAAAAATAGAAAGACATTAAACCAAAATAAATAGATCAAATTAGAGCTGAAGCAGACCCAATGAAATAATATAAATATATTAGAACCTACGCATCTTATTTCAAAACAAAAACTAAAAGATATTCGATATTATAAATTAGCGACATCAATTCAGAAGAAATTTGAATTTGCGAAATTGGGAAAATGTTTCTGACAAATTTTATGAAAAGCTTGCGACGAATCGTATTATTTAAACGAAATAAAATGGTTGAATAATCAAACACTCTAAATATGAGTGCGGTATCTTTTTTATAGAGATATTAGTAATATTTTGAAGAGATATTACACTAAGAAAAATATTATTTAATGTATCTCTTATTAAATTGTAAGCAATTAAACTTTTTATAGAGTGACACTCGATAAAAGATACGTTTTTAGATTTTCGTTATTTGTTTTTGGGGTGTTATTCCATGTTGTGCCACCTCCTTCTTTAGCCAACGTTTCGGACAGCGTTGCAGTATCCATCATCAGGGCAATCCGGCAGATACATCTGATGATACTTAAAGGAGAAAAAAATAGGAGGCACTACTTTTTGACTGGCCCTAGTACATATTTAAATCGTTTCTTAACATAGAAAAAAAAGTCGTACGTCTGTAGCCAACATCTAACGGAAATTTTATTGGGTCAATGTTTTTCAACAATTTGCATGAGAAGCATAATAAAAAAAGTCATAATTTGCGATAAATGGAGCGATATCGATAAGACAAGAAACAAGGCAAACATTTTTTAACATAAATCTTTAGACATGACAGCCAATGAGTCATATTCTCCCCGCTAAGTCTTCTCCAGTCGATATCGATAAACCATAAATGAGAAGAAAAGAAACTTTATCCATTGTTACCCAAATACTGTAGGCTCATAATATCATAATAAGATGAGGAAAGAATTAACGGGCACTGACGCCATATTTTTTGTGAAACCAAATATTTAAAAGGCTGCCATTTTTATTTAGCGGAAATTAAAAAAAAAATTAAAAAAGGTTGTTGAAATAGCTTAATCGCCACTCAACAATCACAAACAGATAAAAATGAGTGATTTTATAATTATTATTTTTTTACATGAGCTCCACGCAGGAGGCTTTGAGGAAAATAATTTCCCTCAGGGCCTATGTCATCTTTGGGGATGCTGTGTGGAGTTTTTAAATGAAAGGAAGAAGAGGGGAAGGAAAAGGGTTTAAGGGGTGGGTAGTAATCTGGGGCTCAGTGTGTCCTGGTCATCCGCCTCCAAGACCTAGACAAACGTTACCCCATGAACCCGGGCACCCCTGCTAAATCACCAAGCGTAGCGTACCACTTGGGGTGACCTATGGCAGAGGTGTTGGTTATCCAATAAATGTTACCGGGGCGGCGGTACCCATTCCCGCCTCCCAAATTGATGTTTTGAGTAATAACGTTTACTTGTTCGTATTTATGTTGGAATGTAATTTCATCAATTTGGGAGGCGAGTATGGGCATCGCCGCCCCAGGAACTATTCATTGGATAACCCAAGCTGGTTTGCTACGTTTGGTGACTTAGAAGAGGTGTCCGTGTTCAGGTTGGGGTGAGGTTTGTCTAGATCAAGATCTTGGCGAATGCGTTTGCCCACCTACTTCATGGCGGGTCGACTGAGATCGGGAGAGACTCCCTGAGAGAGACCCTTTGACCTCTCCCATCACTTGACCTTTCATCCCATCGTCTTTAGGGTGAATTCATACATCCGCCATTCCTGGACACATTGACCCCAGATTCCTACTCAACCCTCATATCTTTTTTCTTTCCAGAACTTTCTTTCCTTAAAAAGACCCTCCACACAGCAACCCTAAAGACGACATAGACCCTGAGGATTTTTTTACTTAAGGCGTCCTGTGTAAAGCTAATGCAAAAAAATAAATAAAATGGCACGGAGAACGCAGTCAGATAAGGTTACAAAGACTCTATTAAGCAATTAATTTTAATAACCTGAAAATTTCAATTATTTAATAAACTAATTCTGTTCGGAAAATCCAGTTGGGTCTAACTGTCTTACAAGACGCACGGAAGAAAATATTATTACAAAAGTTATTACTAATGCATGCTTTGAGTCTATTTCGAATAAACATAGCCACGATTTAAAATACCAAAAAAAAAGAAAAACTGACTTAACATTTTACATTCGGATTCAAAATGCAATATCAATAAAATACACAAAAGCATCTCGGAAAACGTATTGTTTTTATTACTCGTATTACTTTACTCTAGTGGTTATAAGTGATTATTATCTTCAAGGTGTATCCCTTACATTTTCTTAATCTAAGGTCATGAATTAATACGGGCAAAGCTGCTAAAAACTTCCTGGCTTCCGATACTTAAGCAGGTACCAAAAACTAACTCGTCCCAATTTCTATGGCGTTCGAACAAAGTTCCAAGAAAGTGTAGGTACTCACTGCCTTCCTAACTAACCAAATTTATTCAATAAAATTTGAGAAAAACGCGTTAAACTTTTAAGTGCCGTCACCCAACAAAACGCTTAGAAATTAAGAAAGACAAAAAGAAAAGAATTAAAAAAGTTTAAGGAATAAAATTGGGAAAGTGTGAGACGAGGGTCGGATACTACTTTGACTTCAATGTGGAGCAATTGTGATACCGATAAGTGAATATAGAACAAGAGACCCAATAGCTCCCCACTCCCCACAAGATTATGGCATCCCCAATTGGGGTATTATATGAAGCCGTGGGGAAGGTAAGGAAATATAGAGGAGGAAGGTGCGGAAGTACCTAGCAATTCAGAGCTGGTCACCACACAAGGTTAAAGCCATTTCAAGCAACGTTTCAATTCTGAATGCTGCTCTTACACAAGGGCGATACTGAGCGTATCTTCTATTCCGGACACAGAAAGTGTAGGAATAAACAAAGGTGTGCGTAGATGTGATTTGCAGTAGTAACTGCACCACATTGTGGTGAACGATGTTGGCGACACTATTGTTCGTGGTTGCATACTAAAAATAGTTCATGGCTATCGCCATTGTTTTGTAGCCGACCAACGAACAACCATAAAAATACTATTTTCATCCAATTTTATACAATGGTATCACCGGCCACCACTCTCTGGCTGAGTGCATGATAATGCACATTCATTCCGATTTTAGCGTTCGTTCCTTCTGCCTACTTTTCCTCTACGCAAGATAATTATTAAATCTGTCCTAATTATTTAACACAAAGTTTCATTGTAAATATATTTGACTCGCGTTAAGTGAAGAGTTTTTATTGAAAACCTCCACAACACACGCATACAGTTTACAGACGTGACAAGGTTTGTAAACTGTCAACCCCTCTGGATAAAATATCAAAATATACCAATATTGCCACATTTTTGTCTAATCAATATATTTTATGCGTTTTAAAATCATTTTACAAACATAATGTCCCATCGCACTAAAACTTTCACAGCATTACAATAATTATTCAGTTGATTACAAAATGTTCCGCCATTTTTAAGTGGTGCATGACTGAGTGCGTTGCGAAATTAAATATTTTCCGAACTAAAGCAATTCCCCGTACCCTTTGTGGGAGCTTGTAGGTTCTAGGTAGGGACCAATCGGGGGATGAAAATGGATACCTATAGCAGTGGTCCCCAACCTATGGGTCGCGGCCCGGTATTGGGCCGTGGACCAAATGGTACTGGGCCGCGCAAGGGCTTACTTTAAAATCAAAATACTTTTGAAAAAAAAGTTAATATTATCTTTGTTCTTATGTAAATTTAAAATTCAGATTCAGAAGGTTATTAATTAATGTAAGAAAAATCTTTAATTGTCTGTTGCTACCTGACCAAATACCGAAGATATTTTAAACTATCTAATCCAAACCAAAACATTAGATAATAAGGAAAGTCCACAGTCGAAAAGGAGTTGTGGGAACGGCGCGTGAACAGAGGCATTTTGGACAAAGGTACTCGTATTTCACACATTGTCGGGGACTTTAGGCGATACTGAGCCAGAGCATTCATTCTCCCAGTTGGTGCAAGATCGCCTGTCTTTACCTTTAAAAGAGTTTGAGTGCTACTTCATAACCACAAAAGACCCACGAACTGGCAAGGAATTGATCCGGGACCCATTTGTCAATAAACCACGCGAACTGTTGGATATTAAGCATTCTCAAAATTCTCTATCTTTGAAAAACATACTTTCAACCTTCCGTTGAACCTTTAAAATATAGAAACTTCTGGAATAATTCTTCGTTGTTATTATATATTTTTTCGTCATTTTCCCACAAATTTTTTATTATTATATATTGTACAATATTTTGTTATTAAAAAAAACTACATCCAATGTGTCCCCCCCCCCAACCCACTGGGCCGCGGTAAAATTATCAAAGTTTTACCGGTCCGCGGCGACAAAAAGGTTGGGGACCACTGCCTATAGAACCGCGTACCAATTGCCTGATACGGCAGCAGTGGCAGTGGAACGAATCTTTGAAACTGAGAAACCTCTAGGATTTAAAAAATGGACAAGACGCAGACAAACGAAAAATAACATGAAGAAACTGTATCAAATATTGACAAAATTTCAAATTGATAACGCTGGGGTTAAGTGTCAACTTGTATTAGGTTAATGTTTGTAAGTATATATAATGAAAAAAAAGAGTCGAAAGGTCGTCACAGTATTTAATAAAATAATCGTTTAATTCTTTTTTTCCTTTTTGTTTGATGCCCCTTTTTCAGGAAAATTTGGAAATATTGTAAATAAATTTAAATAGAAAAGACTTTTATTTCTGACAGCGTCTTTAGACGGGCCTTTCAATAGTGTTTTAAAATTAAGTAGATGACGTGATTTAATAATATATCGTGATATAATATCAAGTTGATAATATTAAATTATTTTACCTGTAACTAGAATTACACGCAAATTTCAAATATTATTTTATATTGGAGTGAAGAGTAAATTTGGAAAAAAAATTAAATTGAAACAATACGTACATAAAGGAGTAACAATTTGTGGCAGCGAAGGACGCAGCTATTTTGTCTCGCGATATCCTATTGGCTCCTGGCACGCCAATAGCGATCGCACAATATTTTCAACTAGTCACCGACATCCGGTACGAAATAAGAAGAAACATTATGTTCCGAATTGCCGACGACGCAACAGCTCGTAAATCGCTACGTGTTCGCTCTCACTGTTCCTATACGAATATTTTGTAAATATAAATTATGGTACGGATGTAATTGTTATAATTAACTTGTAACAGTATTAATGCTTATTTGATTTATACATAACCGCACATCTTATCCCCCATAAATTTAACAATTTCTACATAATTATTACATTCTATTTGTTGGCTCTTGACATTACTTATCTGAAAATCACGTTGATATTTCTACTTGTGGTTAATTTTACCTGGCTTGAAATCGGTTTATTTCAAAAGTACGTACGTTATTAAAATTTTTCAATCCGCCGAATTTTCACAAAAATTGCATAGGTACGTCATTGGTTTGATATTACAATTATTAGGACACATCCATGATAGTTTAATCGTCACAAGAAAATTTCTACTCCCGTTTCATGGGAGTCTTTCCGATAAATCGGAAGGCTATCAATTAAAGTAGTAGACGGGAAACAGTCTAAAGTGGTGTAATGTTCACAGCCATTTGGCATACAAAGTTTTAGACAAACCTTTCGGCTTGGAAACCTATTAGATATTATATACCAATTGTAGCGGAGAATTTCCTTCGAGAACATCAGTAGTACTTTTAAAGCTGTTCATTTTAAAAACAGATAAAATAATATAACACTAGAGACTGGATGATAGAGACCCTTAGATCTCTCCAGCCGAACTCTTTCAACCCATCGAAGTAGGAAGAATGGATTTATAAGTCCGTCACTCCTTTATGCACTGACCAGATTCCTAGCCACCCCTTATATCTATTTTCCTTCCCAGAACTTCCTTACTTGAAAAATACCCTCCACACACCATCCTCAAAGATGACATAGGCCCTGGGAGAAATTATTTTCCTTGTAATGTAAAAAAAAAAAACAGCGTTCCATGTCTACACTCGCCTGAAGTCGTAGATCTCTTTCCCATTTGAATTCGAAAAAACAGTTTTGTATGGAAATACAGATTCAAGGATCTAATTTTCTAAGTTTCCTGATCCAAATATTTGAATCATGAAACATGCCCACAAGGCGCTTATTTTATTCTTTTTTATTATATGGTTACAAAAGAATTAAAATTAAAATACGAAAAAAAATATCTCAAATTGAATAAAATAAAGTTACAAATATTCGGGTTAAAACAAATAGGTCTAAATCTAAAACTTATGGATAATGCTTTATTGAGTCACACAACATCATTTTATTAAAAAACATTAATTAATTTTCATTTTAACCCGCTATAATTTCATCGATCCGACAATTTAAATCATTCCTTTGTCTTTTTCGTACATTTCATACTGCAATAGGGTAGAAATTGGTGGCATTTGGAATACAATACCCGGTGTCTGTGCTCTTTTGACTTGCAAAATTGACGTTTTCTTACGTTTTGTATTGCAGTAGGGTCTAAATCAGGCATGAATTGCCCAACCTGTCGTCCAATTGAAGATTTCTTGGAGCCCAAAATGAAGTTTTCAGCTTTGTATGTTTTTAATTTTGGCATTCGTTAGAACATAAAATTTTCTTTCTATTAGATTTTGAACTCTACACAGATGGGGGTTTTGATTTTTTTCTTGAAAAGTGTCAGACGCACGGCTGCACTAGGAATTTATTTTCGCAATCTATTCCAAGCAGTTAATTTTTTCGATACATTTCTCGAAAGATAGAATGCAACTGACATGGTTTTACAATTCTCTAATCGCAAGAAATTTTCCTATTAGCATTTCGTGAACTTTAAACGAAAACAATTGATTAAGTCTCTTCAACGGTTATCTATTTAATTAGCGTTCGCTCGGATTAATTGGTGGAAGAGGCCGTTAACGCATTTCTCTATTGTTAAACCCATCACGCTATTTTTAGCTCTATTGAATTGAAAAGAATTTTGTAGTTTAATAATGTCGTCTCTTGAAAAGGTCCCTTATAAAATTAATATGAGTATCGTTACAAGTATTTTACAACAAGCAATAAGCTCGTGGTCTAAGCTTCCGATGAAGCCGACCGATCAATTGTTTAAAAACTAGAATGTAATCTCAAAAGCTGTGATACACTTTGAAAATCCTAAGATATGTGATGAAAACCATTCTGTACAAAAGCCATAAGTGTATATTGAAATACACGTAATTTTTTTGCTAATTTGAATATTTCATCCGTAAAAAGAAGTTCCGAAAATTCGTGAAAGAAGTAACCTCCGGTAAGATTCAGTCAGGCAACATATCCATTGTGTACGAAGATTGTAACATAGGAGATGAACAAAAGGAAGAAAAAAAGGTCCTACGAACGACGAAATAAATAGGAAGGATAACTGCCACAAAAGCTATATAAAGCTTACAAATAAGGAATCCATCAAAAGGTCAACTAGAAAAACAAATATACGAAAAATAAATCAGCAAAATGATCGAATAATCGAAGGATTTCTTTTTATACTGAATCTTAAACTTATCTGAAGTAAGTATATTTTATTCTAGATTTTTTTTTTTTTTAATACACTTTACAAATACAAGACAAAAAGTCCAGATAAACTACTTTCTAGCAGTTTGTCTAACGGGTTCTTAAAGTTAAAGATCTTATTAAAGTGATTTAATAGTTACATTTTAACAATTATATAAAATAAAATTTAATTTTTTTACAGAAATATAGATAAAAATAAATTTTTGAAAACATAAATAACATTTTAAAGTCTTTAGAATAATATGTCATCATTGTAAGCTAATACAAATTAATTCTTTCCGTAAGCCAAGTATTCAGTAAATTCATCAATTGTTTGTTTTGGGCACAGTTTTTAATTTCAGCAGGTAACATATTTAAACAACTGCGAATCATGTAATTTAACGTTCTTTGTCCATATTTATTTGTATGCTTAGGTACAATTAGCCCTTCATTAAAGTTAAAACGAGTATTATGGTTGTGTTCCAGCCTGTAAATATATAAAGGATTATTTATGTGCTGAAATATAATTTTGTACCACAGAATTGCTCTCACTGAAAGAATTTTGAGACTCTGATAAATTAAATTAGATAGGTAATAAGTTCCTTCAAAAGTATAAAATTACAAATCTAAAAGCACCACATAGAAAATAATATGGCATAGAAGACCAATATATTAATGTTTTACAATTATTTTAAGGTCATTTTTTTAAACTATTAACTCCGCACAGGTGACCCTGAGGAAAATAATTTCCCTCGGGGCCTGTGTCATCTGAGATGCTGTGTGCAGGGTCTTTTTGAGGAGAGGAAGGAATGAATTTGGTCTTGAAGAGACCCATTTTGTAAGAAGCCGGCAGATCGTTCCATAGCCGAGCTGTTGAACATAAGAACGAGTCGAAGAAACGACCCGTTCTCATGTGACAAATATCAATCGTGTACATTTGTTGGGCATGCATTTGGCGTGTTTCCCGAATATGCCCTGGTGCCGAATAGATCAATGACGCTAGTTCATCGGAGCATCTTCCATTGAAATACCGGTAGAATAATGATAGAATTCCCACCCGATGCCTGGGCTCTAAAGATTGCAATCCGTTTGTTCAGTTAGTTTAGGTTAGGTTGACGTTGAATATTTTATCAAAAAAAAAATCATATATGCACGTTGCACACAAAACTTTAATAAGTAAGAGGCAAACTAGTTTTGACCAAACTTTCAATTCGATTCATTCATTCAGTCGATAAAATCAATGGCTAAATAATGTACAACCGCATTTGCTGTCATTGCACTCTTAGTTCTTGAAGCTGAACAAAGACTATCCCCAAAGGAGCAAATAAGTTTGAATAAGGAGTAATGGGACAGAAGGGGAGGGGCACGGGTGAGTAGTGGTACATTAGGTGACTATTATTGGCCAAAGAATTCTTTTGTTATAAAATGTATGCTGCTGGAAGACTTGGAAACAGTATTTACTCTTCGTAAATTGAATCTCCTATCTACGAAGGTGATTTTTTACAATAGGCCACTTACATGGATTTCATAACGACTTGGAAAAAATCATGTGGATAGATTTTTTTACTAAGATTACGAAAATGTTAGTAAAAATTTTTAGAAAAGTAAAGTTTTTTTATTTTTAAATAAATTAATCCATTAATTGAGCTCGTGACGCCACTACATAAAAATGTAGTGACGTCACGAGTAATGTCTCCGATTATGTTCCCTTAATTTTGTAAAATTCCACACTGATTAACTTTTTTTATATGGCAACACTTTGATTTCCGGCGAACTTTTGAATTTGCGTTTAACGTTCACTATATTTATTGTTTGTTCTATGCGAACTTATCCTTTGGTTTGATTTTTTGATAAAGATGACGGTGTTTTTACAGATGTTACGAAGAGAACCCCGTACAATTTATTGCTATTCGTGTGGAAAACGTTATTTTTTTAAAATGATTTTCGGCTATGTAATTATCGTTTTTTCGCACCCATAAAATTATGTCCCGTCTTTCCGGTTTATAAAAAACGGTCTGATTTTTCGGATTGAAATTTTCAAAAAATCGCCAGGGTTTCAAAAATACGATTAAAAACAAAAACAAAAATACAGAATGTCTTAGAATATTTGCCTAAACCGGAAAAAAATGTGATGCAAGTGGCCTATTCTTTAATAAAGTATTAGATTTAATTCATACTAAGTTAAAAATTAGATTAAAATTTTAACACCCTATTAAAGTATAATGGTTTTTGTGTTTAATTCGTAGAACTCCATTTATGTTTTTCAAAGTTTAATTTAAATTTAATTTAATTTTGTTATTAAGTTCTGCAAGAATTTAAGTTTTTTTTTGTGACAGTTGTTTCGGCTTCAAGGCCATTTGAAAACAAAAAAAATTGTAAAAAAAAAATACCATTAAATTTTTACTAACAAATTTCCTCCAAGAATACATCCATTTTGTTTTGTTCTGGCATCGCGACATTTTTAAACTGTCAAAAGCAAAAACAAATAAGTCAAATTTTAAATGATGAATACTCGAAAGATGATGTGTCAACACTGTTAATCAGCTTGTAAAACTAATAATATATCAAATATTTTCATAGTCACATTTGACGCATAAACAAACTGAAACACACTGCAATAGGTAGATTTATTTATCAGATGGACCAATTATCTAATATTTTTTGTTTACATTTATAATTTGCTTTTGTAAACAACTAAATAAATTTAATTATTTTTACATCTGAAACAAAACACGTCAATTTGATTAAAATCATTTTTAATATGTTAAGATATATTTTATTCCTCACAGTGCTAAAATAAAGTGTTTAAAACAAGTGAATTTGTTAATATTTTAATTATGGCAGGCCACAAAGTAAAACGTGCTTTTTTACGAATACGTGATAATGACACAAAAAAAGCAGATATTATTGACATACGTGACGTTTTCAAACGTAGACATATTGACAAAAGTACCCCTCAGATGCGTCATAAATGATTACATAAACCCTGAGGGAAATTATTTCTCTCGGGGCCCGCTTTGTGGAGCAAATATTACAAAAAGGGCGATATATCTGTCACAATTTCAACACTCGAGGAAGACTTACACTAGATGTAAAGCACAACCAACATTATTATGACCGTTGGAGTGTAAATAAATGTTTTTTTTAAAGAAAGACAAACATTCCTGGGTTACGAATAACCTGAAAATAATTTGAAAATTTCCTACTACCACCACAGTAAGTGATGTGTCGAGATGGATGACTAATCCAACCGAGGAATTGAATTCACGACACCTGGGTGGAACCCAGACGCGATGCCAACTCAGCCACTGACCGGTCATAAATCGCTGTTGCATTCACAAAATGAGCGATCATCATTCGATCTGGATTCACGGTGATACACAGTTTTGTAATAAAAAATTTAAGGCCCGATTGGTAAAATATTTGGATCACGAAACACGTTCACAAGGCATATATTGTGTTCTTCTTTATGTCTACAATATTTGAAAAAAAATACAGATAACCTATAAAAGAGACAGCACAGACATTAATTTGACGATTTTGAATGGGTCTTGAAAGAAAATCGCTACGAAAGGAAAAAAAATAAGGGAGGCCATGTCTAAAGTTGGGAACCTGAAGACGTACAAAGAAAAAATCAACATAAAGAGTTAAAATAGAATAGGTACACCGAGCTCTTCATAAAATTTATCAGAAAGTGTTAAAAAAGAAGAAACGATAGGTACAAAAAAATGTTAGACTTATTTCTACCCACACAACATAAAAAAGCAGAACTGTAATAATAATACGGGGAAAATATATAAGTTAACAAGTGATGTAAATAAAACTCAATTTATTTTAAAAGAAAATGAGACCAAAATAAAACCTTTTATAAATATACCATAAACAATCAATCCACGACAAAAACATGCTACCACAACAAATAAAGCTGCGTGTTCACACCAAGAAAAACAAAAATAACCCGAGTGCCACAAAGTTGTTTTGTCACGCAAGAGGTTTCAATAAAGCAGACGGCCTAAGGACCAATTTTTTTATTAGCCATACCACTTAGCGACCAACCAATTCCACCAACAACGATAAGACTTCTAATCGATGAAGGAGCAAAAGAGCTGCGAGTATTTTTATTCTGAGGAATCTAAATTTATATCTGAGAAATCAAAAAAGATTTAAAGTGATTGTTTTACTAACGTTAAATTTTATTTGCAAGGACCCGAACTTCAACTTTTGCTGTACAAACACAAATTGCTATTGGTTGGTTTGTGTATTCAAAAAAAATATCTATGTAATGGGATAAAGTTATACAAAATACTTTTTTGTCTGTGTAAATAATATCAGTCACAGTGTAAAAATAAGGGTAGAACTATACATTTATACAACACTGCTTACTATAATATTTATAGTATGATCGCCGCTAATAGCTCCGTTGAAAGCTCTTTCTCATAATCAATTCTTGTTATGCATAAATAGGTTAAAACGGAACTTTTAGCGGCAATGCTATAAAACGATAAATGGTCGAGTTTAAAGTAAACGTGCGAATGATTCACTGTATATGTGTATTTTGTCGTCATATTTTGAGAATGCTTGTTAACATAATATTATATGCAATCGTATAATAATGAATATGAATAATATATTATTCTGGAAAGTGTGATAAGTTGCTAATGAAATAATAATGTCATCTTTTGATTTTATATTTCAGTGACACAGAAATAATAAAGAAAATAAGTAATAATAATAATAATAATAAAGCCTCGATTGCATTGAGCGAGTTTACAAGCTACTAGCCGGCGAATTCACTATCTGCTAGTAAACTTGCTCAGTGTAATCATATTTACGAGCTAACTAGCAGATTGTGAACAATCTCTACAACCGAGCTACTTTTCTCGCTACTCGCTAGCGAGTAGGATTGTTAGCTAGTAAACTAACAATGTGTCATCATAGTTGCTAGTGAGCTAGCTGCGAGTATCTCAGTTTTCAACAAAATGTCGACAGAATTAGTTAGCAGTTATTTAGTCGTTACTGAGTCGTAGCAGTTCGCTACTGAGCGAGTGGATAGTTTTGTACGTTATCGTCACAATCGCACTCGCCGATTCGCCCGCTTTTAAACTTGCCGGCTAGTAGCTTGTAAACTCGCTCAATGTAATCAAGGCTTAAAGAAAGTTTTTTTTAAATGTATGTAGTACAAAAATATGTATAGTATATTTATTTAACGCCCAAAGGGCTTTTACATATTTGGTTGTACATTATGACAGATGATTTTTAAACACATAAAGAAATAATAAAAATAAAATTTGATAAAAAATGTGCACAAGTCATAAAAATACAGCGATTTCATAGGTTTACAAAAATACAGATATGTTTAGGAATAGTTTTGGAATAAGTTTTTTTATAAGATCCACAAAATTCGCCAAGTTTATGTTAAATATGTCAACATATGTAAGTACTTATTTCCCATAGTGTGAAATCGTTGTATCGGAGAGTGGGGAATGTAGTTCCGCTTATGAATGCTACAGTAGAATAGTGTATTTTGTCGTGTAGGTACTGTCGGTATTCGTAAGTTTATGAGTTGCAGGAGTTTACAACAGTCGAATTTAGAATTAAGTATTTTGAATATAAATGTTCAGTCGTTTATTTTACGTCTGTCTTCTAGTGTGTGTATTTTTAGAATATTTAATAATAAATTTTATTTTAAGTCTTCTAAAGGGATTTTTAATTTAAAATTTATAAAACGTGGTGTATATATATGTGGTACAAAAAATGGTGTGGAGTGTGAGGTTAGCGTGCAAAAAAAATGCGGCGAATGCATAATTACCAGGGGGTCCGGCGGCAGCCTGCCCGCCCGCGAGTTGTATGGCCACCCCGAAGCCGCCCAGCTTAACGGGGGCGGAGTTCTCCCTACTGGCCAACAGCACACAGTGCGGCTTCACGTCGCGGTGGATAATGTCATTCTCGTGGCAGTAGCGCAGGGCCTCGAGTATCTGGCGCATGTAATGGCTGCAAAAATACAACAACAAATAATCAGCAAATCAAACAGTAATCATTTAATAGGAACACAGTTATAGGGGATTAGTGGAAAGCCACTGGAAACGGAGTCTCAAGGATTGGATAAAGTAGATGTGGACATACAAACTAAAGAACACATTATCGTATACTAGCAAACCCGGCCACACGTTGCTGTGGCTAACGAAACACAACGCCATTACCCAACTTTTACAAAATCCACACCACCCGCTTGCCAGCTGCCCGCTACCCGCTGCCTGGATTAAATATTTGACATATAAACCTTCCTCTTGAATCACTCTATTTTTTGGTGAAAACCGCATGAAAATCCGTTGCGTAGTTTAAAAGATCTAAGCGCACATACATTTTGAGCGACTTCATGCCTGAATTGAATATTTGAATTTTTGGCCTTTCTCTAATATAATAAGCATGTATTATACATATAAACCTTCCTCTTGAATGACCCTATCTATTGGTGAATCCCGCATGAAAATCCATTGCGTAGTTTAAAAGATCTAAGCGCACATACATTTTGAGCGACTTCATTTTATACTATGTAATGATGATATATCATTATAGCATATTTATTTATTTACATAGAAACAACCAGTACATTGGTTACGGTGATGAGACAATTTACAGATAAAGTAATGTTTCATGGTGGGTACCTATGAGAAGTTTCTTTATAGTGTCTTATTTGTAGTGTGTATATTATGTATTTAGAAATAACCGGGTTATGTGCGTAGTGGGTAGGTATATATGTGTGAGTATGTTTGTAGGTGTGAGAAATGGTGATCTGTGAAAGAATATATATTTGTGCGTAATTGAACAATGTCAACATTTACTAAGTTCCCTCTACCACACGAGGACGAAGAAAAATTAAATTCAATCTTTATAAAAACAACTCTCTTTTTATAACTTTTGTAGTTTATTCCCATCAATGTGATATATCATTAAATAAGATAACAATAATCATCTACGAAAATATGAAAGCGAATAAGACACAGAAAAATAAAAAGATAACGGTCGCAAATGGGACACGAACCCAGAAGCTCTCGTCTTACCGGGACAAACACCTTACCAATTCGGCTAATGCCACCACTTATATAATATTTGGGAAAAAATCCACAATGTTTCTTTAAATGATACTTAAGATGCTCCCCAAGAGATTTTTGCTCTATTTTAAACAGTCGTGTTTTATTAAACATTTTCGCATCGATTTTGGCGCTGTAAATGTTAGCGCTCTCCTCTTAATTTCGTAATTACGTATATCTCTATCTTCTTGTTTTCGAGCCCGGTTGCGGAGCCTTAATGGGTCAGTGGTTGAGTGGGCATAGCGCTTAGGTCCCACCCAAGCGTCGCGTGTTCGATTCCTCGGCTGGCTAAGTCCTCCATCACAACACAAGCAACATTTTAGGCTTTCTGTGGTGGTAGTAGAAGATTTTCAAACATTTTTGGGTTATTCGTAACCCGGGAATGTTTGTCTTTCTTAAAAAAAATAAAAATCTTGTGGTATACACAGAAACTCCCTAAACTCCCAGGTGGATATCGTTGTTCTCGTCAAATTATCAATCGTCAATCTGGCGCAAATTTTAATAGAGACTAAAAACGCGATTAATCGAAAGGGGGATGAACTAAAACTCAGGTGTGGATTTTTACCTGGGATACCTGGTTGTCGCGATGGATTACATCATTCATCATTCCCGGAGCGCCTCTTGTTGTGGCGGAAAAAACAACGATAAATAAATCAGGATTTCACCGGTAAACAGGTGTTGGCGGCTTTTTTGATAGAGTGTGCTGAAAGCGTGACACAAAACCTTGTACTTTGAATACCTTGGTACTGAGAATACCATTGTACACTGGGATTTTCTTTCTACAATCAGTTCGCTTTACTGAGTCCTTCCTTTGCCTTTTCCATACCTTACAGATGTACAAAAGGTATGTTATCAGGACGCCATTGTTGAACGCTAGCCTGGCTTCCTTTGCAGAGAAGCAAACTTTTTATTAGAGACTGCTGCAGTCCGGCCACCTTTCATTGAATTTTCTACATTCTTCCTTTTCTCGGGCATATACTGTCAACATATCCAAAAAATCATTTATTTTTCCGAGGAGTAGTCAATAGCTTGGGTCGCTTTCCATGGAGAGAAAAAAAGCATATTTTTTAAACCCCCGGGTCTCAAAAGTTGCGTGTGATCTGTAGCTATTCGAAAACGTAAGAAAAAATTAAATTGGTTTCCACTATTGGCTCGCTAAAATGGCCGGAGGGAAAAAAATAAAACAAAGGGTCTATATTTTGTATATTGTAGTAAACTTAATTTTTATTTCATAACTGTAGTACAAAGAATACATAAAATAATTGAAACATATGTGATGTGTTTGTTAAAAATATAAAATGGGAAAATAACTCTTTTTCTGGATAAAATCAGTATTCTTGTAGACTCACTTGTATTCACAAACTTGATTTTTTTCTTCATTTTTGTCAGCTATACGCATTGTTTAATAACAAACAAACGTTAAAAGGTTAAATTATTGTAAAAAATATTAATTACCATAATTTGAAAATAAATATTTTAGGTTTATTTTTCTGATTTTCAATGCATTCTAGCGAGCCAATAATCATTTAAAAAAATAAATTTTAAATGCAGTTCTTATTTTATTTGTAAGAAACAACTTTTGAGATATCAGCCGTTTCTGATTTCAAAAGTAGAAATAATTGATAAACTCTATTCGTCAGGTCACAAATATATTCACCTTATGCTCAAGTTCTGGTTGAATTTCATTTTTCGCACGTTGTGGCATTTCATTTGTAACATAACACTTTTAGAATATTACCGTACTATAAATTCAAATATGAGAAGAAAGTTAGAACGATATTTATAAGCTTCTTGCAGGATCAAAGCGATTTCCAAAAATCCAAGATGAGATTAAACTCACGTATGCATATTTCATTTGAAATGAAATCACCTTAATTTTTATTTTATTTATTTTATTTATTAACAGAAACAAACAGTACAATATTTACATTGGTGAGAAAAGTTTACAGTTAATAAGTATATTTCAAGTTAGGTACCTATGATATGTTTCATTGAAGTATCTTGTTTATATTAAATTTTTACCAGGTGATGTTCGTTGTGGGAGGGTGTGTGTGTGTGTTTGAGGGTGTGTGTGTGAGGTGTGTAGTAAGTATGCGTATTAAACTATATGATTGATATGATGCTCTTTTTAAATTTGGGCAGTGAATCGGAGAAAATGTCGATGTTATAATTTAGATTAATATTATTGAATACGTGAAGAGCACGATTGATTGGCGAATTAGTTGCTGCATTGGTCTTGTAATTAAGCGTGTGGAATAGTTCTGTATGGCGTGTTCGTCTTAATGGTATGTTAAAATTTATTAGGGAAAGTAGTTCGGTACAATCGATGTTATTATTAAAAATTTTGTGTATAAATGTCAAATCAGAAATTACTCGTCTTTGTTGTAAAGTTTGAAATGTGCAATCATAATTATTGTTGAATTTGAATTTAAGATATTTTATAAATTTGTTTTGAATATGTTCTAAGCTATCTATGTATAATTTGTACTGCGGGTTCCAAATTGGCGAGGCATATTCCAGTATACTTCTGACTAATGCAAAATATAACATAACTACTGTGCGCGGGTTACTGAACACTTAACTTATACGAAGAACAAAACCAAGCATTTTATATGAGCTGTGAACGATTGAGTCGATGTGAATATTAAAAATAAGTTTGCTATCAAGGTAAACACCAAGGTCTTCATATTTATTTATTTATTTATTTATTTATTTAAACGCCATAAATTTGGCTTTTACATTCAAGTGATACATGATACAATGGTTCACAGGAGGATATCAGTATGTTAAAAATAACAGAAATAAAATAGTTGAGCAATATTTAAATAATATGCGAGGTTTATAAAAGACCTAACATAAAAAAAATGTGAAGTATGTATGATAAAAGCTAGTATATACATAGGTATATGATACAAGTATTTGTTACAACCAAACAAATAATGTGGGCATTAACATTAAATTTGCGCAGAATAAAAATACGTAAAATAAAGGTGGTTTGTTGGTAAGTAGAATCGAGCAAAGTCTGGTATATCATACATTCACACATTCGCATTTATTTGCAAATCTAGGAGTTGATTATAAATAGAATAATTTTGTAGAGAGTTTAATGTTACCTTAAAAATTAACTTTGCTTTAAATGACTGGGCAGGTATAGATAGCAAATTAGCTCTTTGGTTTCAGGGCTGTCAGTTGGAGATTTGATAATAGTTATGGATTAAAAATAATAAATTTTATTAAAATAGTGCACTTATTAGCTATGACACTTGTGTCTGATGGTTAAGAGTAGTTCCGAATCTCTAGTAAAATATGATAAAGAAGCCTTACATATAAATATTACCATGCCTATCATTGATTATTATGATTGAGGTATGTTATTATAGCCTTCTTATAACTATATTCCGTGCAGCTGAACATATCTACTACTTCTGAGAAAGCATTCCCAACTGCATGCAATCTAGGTATAAGCGAATATCTAAATGACTCAGTCCTGATATTGTTGTTGCAATTAAAAAGGATTTTGGATCGAGTAGTTCTTGTAGGTATATGGAAGGTGATTAGACTTAATAAATCAGGGCTGTCTATAATACCATTAACAATTTTAAAAATAAAAGTCAAGTCAGAAACAAGTCTTCTATCTGAGAGTTTTATTAAGTTTAATTTTTTCATCAAGTGATTGTAATTTATTGATTCAATTGGTAGACCGAGTTTATAGTTAATGAATCTTAGGAATTTATGCTGAATTTTTACAATGGAATCGGAGTGGATTTTGAAGTGAGGGGACCAAATAGAAGAATTATATTCAACTTGACTTCGAACTAGAGAGGAATACAAGATTTTTAATGTTGCAATATTTTGAAAGTCTTTGCCATTTCGAAGAATGAAGCCTAGCATTTTTAATCCTTTATTGGTTACTGTATTTATATTTGTAAGAAAGTTAAATTTGGAATCGAAAGTAATGCCAAGATCATTAATTTCACTGACAGAAGTGAGGGAAACATTGTTAATTTTATATTGATAGTTAAGGGATTGATTTGTTCTGAAAAATCTTATTATCTGGCATTTACTAATATTTAGATAAAGTTTGTTAATTTCGCACCAATCTTGTATTTTATTTAAATTTGTTTGAATATGAATACAGTCATTTATTGTTTTTATACGTTTAAATAGTTTTAGGTCATCGGCGAAAAGCAACACTTCAACATTATTATCAAAAACAGTGACAATATCATTTATAAAAAGTAAGAACAGTATTGGGCCTAAATGTGACCCTTGAGGTACTCCGCTTGTAGCCATGAATTTGTGTGATAGTTTAGAATTATTTTTTACTTGGAGAAATCTATTAGTTAAGTAGCTCTTTATCCATTCCAATAGTTTACCCTCTATTCCCATTTTGCTAAGTTTATTGAGAAGAATTTCATGGTTGACTTTGTCGAAGGCTTTTATAAAGTCTGTATATATTGAATCAACTTGGTTTCTATTTTCAAGTGAGCATGCTATAAATTGTTCATACAAGGAAAGATTTGTTAGGGTGGATCTTCCCGACATAAAGCCATGTTGATTAGGTACTATGATGTTATTAATATGTGTGGAGATTTGGTCAAGGATAAGTTTTTCAAACAATTTGGGGATAGTTGAGAGCATGCAAATAGGTCGGTAATTAGTGACATCATTAATATCTCCCTTTTTAAATACAGGTGTTAGATAACAGTTTTTCCATAAATCAGGGAAGCAACCAGAATTTAGTGATTGGTTAAATATTTGACATAGTGGCTTGGCTAGTATCGATACACAGTTAATTAGAAAGGCAGGACTAACTTTGTCAGGACCCGCTTTTTTCTTTATGTTGAGTGACTTTATTTTACGTATAACATCCGGAATATTTATATATAAAGCGGGAATGTGGACCGATTCCTTTAGATGAAAGGGTGGAAGTTGAACATTTGGATTATCCTTATCATAAACATTTTTGAAGAAGTCAGCAAAGAAATTAACGATATCATTAGTATCACTACTGCTTTTCCCTTCGAAATGCATGTAAATAGGTAGGCTAGGTTTATTTTTTCTTAGTGAGTTGATGTGTGTAATTATGATGTATTCCGTTTTAGAGATGACAGGTTCATTGTTGAGTGAATAAGAGTACTCAATTACATTTTAATTTCTGGTGAATGTCATAGTATGACATTTGGAAACATTGATATCTAAACAGTTAACTTTACAATACTTGCAAAGCCTATCTAGGTCACTTTGTAACGCTTCACAGTCAGAGAGAGAATGCACAACTTTGAATATTTTCATGTCATCAGCGTAAAGCACATATTCGGAATTTTGAAAGCATGATCCAATGTCGTTTATATAAATGTTGAAGAATAGCGGACCTAGGTGGGAACCTTGCGGGACACCTCTATAGACTTTGAGTAAACACCGTTGCGATTACTAATGTAGGACTTAATCCATCTAAATAGGTCGCCATGTATACCAAGTAGGATGACTTTCTTCAAAAGAATTGAGTGAATTACGCGGTCAAAGGCTTTAGAGAAGTCTGTATACATAGTATCAACTTGCTCCTTATCGTCCATCTTGCTATGCAAGAAGTTAATGAAAAGGGCGAGGTTGGATGTTGTAGACCTACCTTTCATAAATCCGTGCTGATTCGGCGTAATGTTTGTCGAAATAGACGAGTACAATTCATCAAAGACGATTTTTTCAAGAACTTTGCTTAAAATAGGTAGTTGGGAAATTGGTCGGTAGTTTTTAACGTCATGTTTATCACCAGTCTTAAAAATTGGTGTGATAACAGCTGATTTCCACTTGACAGGAAACGATCCTTCCGTTAGTGACTTTTTATAAATGGCGCAAACCGGAAGACAGATATATTTACTACAGTTACGTATAAAAATTCCAGGCAGCCTGTCTATTCCTGGTCCTTTATTAATATCTATGTTTGATAGGTATTTGAAGGTGATTTCTTCGTTTATTCTGATTGAGGATATTAATGTGTTGTTAAGAGGATCTTCCTTATAATCAGCATCATGAGTTGGAATTTCATTTGTAAAGACCGTTGAGAAGTAATCAGCAAAAAGGTCTGTAACTTCTTTGCTGTCGTGTGCTGTTGTGGAATGATACGTCATGTGTTCTGGTATAGTGGGAGATTTTCTTTGTGTCTTAACATAACACCATATTTTTTTAACATTATGTTGTATGTCGGATTCCAATGTAGCAATATAGGTTTTATGAGCAAGACTAGAAATCTTCTTTTGTCTTTTGCGGAGTAATGTAAAAGATAGATAATCCAATGGATTCTTATAGCGTTTCCAGGCATGAAAAAACTTTAATTTTTCTTTTGTTATATTAATTAAAGCAGCCGAATACCATGATGGAAATTTTGTTGAATTGGTTACTTTCTTTGGAACCAGATCATCTATTATGGCATCAATGATTCTATAAAAATGGTGTACCGCAGTGTCAACATCTTGCGCATTTACTACAGAAGACCAATCACTATTTCTAAGAGCATAATTAATTAGTGCATAGTTAGCTTTGTTAAATAATTTGATTATCTGTGGTTTTAGGATAACAGCAGGGAGGGGAATATTGAGTTCAACTATGATAGATTTATGATGTGCATCTTCAAATACCAGTGGTGAGTCGGCAGCGGAGACGTTGACTGTTTAATGATCAAATAACCAACAAGTAACAGTGTTTTCTAAAAAATCGTGAGAAGATGTATTAGAATACGTAAGGTACACCAATATAGGAAATTAAATGCTTTGATGTCAGAAATATAATGATGAAATAACCCACGTAAGGCAGTATTCACGTTAATTGTCTCAGTATGTAACTTTCTCTAACACTGTGGAAGATCTGCAGTCTCTCGTATCTTGGATGAACGAAGTATGTATGAAGAATGAGTTAATGATGAATTTAAGTAAGTCTAAAGTCATGGTGTTTGAAAGAGAGAGTACGAAAACAGTATACAATATAGTTGTGAATGATGAATACTTGGAGCAGGTGGATGAGTTTGTGTATCTGGGTAGTATGTTTACGAGAGATGGGAAGGCTGATAACGATATTGAAAGAAGGGTGAATGCCGGTAACTGCATTAATGGAGGACTGAATGCCGTTGGCGCTAATAAAAAACTGTCAAAAGAAGCGAAGTTAGCAGTCCACAATGGAGTCCTGGTACCTACCCTGATGTATGGCAGTGAGGCATGGAACTGGCATAGGAAGGATGAAATGAGATCCCTGAGGCGTGTGTGTGGTAAAACAATGTATGATCGTCTGAGAAATGTGGATATCCGCAAAGAATGTAAGGCTGATGTAAGCATAATGTGTAAGATTAAGAAAGGGACCCTCAGATGGTTTGGGCATGTAGAGCGAATGAACGAAGAAAGTAGTGAAAGAAGAATATACGACGCAAATGTGAATGGTAGAAGAAGTCGGGGACATCCGAGGAAGACATGGCACGATCAAGTGAATCAGATACTTGAGTCGGACCATGTCAATAGTCAGAATAATAGAAGAGAATGTATGAGACGATGTATGAATGTGAGTGAGGCAAAGAGTGTGTGCCAAGACCGAGTTGTTTGGCGGTCCGTCCTCTCTGCCTAACCCTGCGGGGAAACGGCGTGATGGTTAGTTAGTTGGTTTAGGTAACTTTCAACTTTTGAACGTATTAATCGTAAAAAAGATGCAAAAAGGCAAACCCTGTAAGGCACAGGAATCAATTTCCTGTACTGCCATGAAAATAAAGTTGACTTCATTTTGTAGGAAAGGTTATCTGATAACGAAATCAGAATTGAAGATTGTAGTTTTGACCATGATGATGATATTATACGCAGGAGTGGTAAAAGTGGAAAAACATTACTTTAACAGTAGGTAGAGTAAGAATTGCTTTCTTTCAATAGATATATATGGATATACCTAAAAAGTTTTTATTTTACATTAAATAGCTCCACACAAGAGGCCCTGAGGAAATTAGTTTTCCTCAGGACCTATGTCATCCTTGGAGATGCAGTGTGGAGGGTGTTTTTACGAAAGGAAGGAGAAAAAGTCCTGGGAAGGAAAAGGGTATGAGGGAGTATCTGGAGGTCAGTGTGTGTAAAAGTGACGGACGTATGTAATGTTCCAAGAGAGTACGGCAGGAGAAGTCAAAGGGACTCCCATGCAGCTGGTAGGCAGGCGCATCCGCCACCAAGACCCGGACATAACTCACCCGAGAACCCGGGCACCCCTGCAAAGTCACCAAACCCAGCGAACCACTTGGGTTGACCTATGGCAGAGGTGTTGGTTAACCAATAAATAAATATCCAATAAAAAGTATTATTATTTAAATAAAAATAATTCACGAGGTGTAGTATCTTAAAATAGATGTTTTATCTTTAGTGGGTCTCGCATTACAGCAAGTAATAACAATTCCTACGGTGAAATTATATTTACGAACTCTTGTCTGGTCTCAGGAGTTATTTTTGTCATATGTACGTATCTGGGCAAGCGGGTGTTGTTATGAATAATGTTCAACATTTCGTACGCCTACGGGATTAATATTCTTAAATAACTCAAGATAAACATTTAAAGTGGTTTAAACTAGAGATGCCACGAATAGTTATTTTGCCGAATACCGAATATTCGGCAACCGAATATTCGGCGACACTTGGTTCACTTTGGTGCGTGTGGTAACTACGTATTTGTTTCATTTGCGAGTATGTAGTGTCACAACGCGCATTATTTGTTGATTGTTACATCAAATTGTGTTACTTATAGTGTGTATCACGTCTGCTTGTTCGCGAATAGCTTTACGAAATGGCACCATTTAATAAAAAATCACATATTTGGGAATATTATGAAATTTGTAGTGAGAACAATAAATGCTAAATATTAAATTTATATGCAATTTTTTAATTATTTAATATTCAGCCGAATACCGAATAGTAGCCGAATATTCGTTGCATCTCTAGTTTAAACATCCGCGATTGTTATGAAGTACTTTCTTGAATCTTTACTTCCAACCCCTGTACGATGATTTGCGCTAGGTACTAAATTCCGTATTATTTTTTGTAATGTTTGCCACACCGACGTTGCCTTGATTGGCCCAGATTTCGGTGGGAGGGGGTAAGTAACGGAGCCGAAAGGCTTCGGGCGCTCTCCAGGTTTCTTCTGGTCGTAGCTTCCCTAGGGGTCGGTCACGACACCTTCGTGGTTTGCTCGGATCCTGAATATCACAACAGTTTTTGTGTTTATAGATTAAAATAAATTCAGTGATGTTTTCTGACGAGGAGCCAGCTCTGCAGATGTAACCCGTGCTAGATAACGTACGTAAGCCTTATTTAATTATGTTATCAATTCATTCCTTTTATTTTGGTTTAAAATCATTAACTTTCCGTTCCCAAAGAGATACAAGCTTTTTCCTAGAAGCGTAGAAGCATAAATAAATTCTTCAGTATTTAAAGCGACAATCAATCTTTTAATTTATTACACCTTACCTGTATTAATTCTACCAATGAAGCGATGATTGTTCTGAATCAAGTACCCGAGCGGACTGTAAATACGATAATCTACCGAATGAGCTAGCGGTGAGGATTCGTAAGTATTTAAATATAATTTACCAATAAGTCTGTAATCAAGCGGCTCAAAACCGTAAATTATGTAACACCATATACAAAATATGTTTCTTCAAGATTAAATTTATAAAAAGCCAGTACTTTGCTTCCGATTCGACCGCTCGTCCAATCAACAAGCGTGATGTTGTGTTCAGTAGTTTTAATGCACAAAAACAGGTTCTCCAACACACCTTGGAAGGAGATTACTTTTGGGAATAATTGAGTTGATTAATACATACTTCGCGTATTACAATGTTAAGACTGCGAACAGTCAATCCTACTAGAGGCTAGATCATAGGTTCTCAACGTGGGCGATAACGCCCCCTTGGGGGCGTTTCAGACCTTCATGGGGGCGGTGGAAGACCAAGAACAAATTGGGGGGCGTTTCAGACTTTCAGGGGGGCGGTAGAAGACCCAGAGAAACCCATCTTACCCCTTCAGTGCTTCAGATAGTTCGCCGGCAGGACGTACGTCTTTTTCGCTGCGCGCCGTAATTTTAAAATTATTAAAATGATTTACAAGTTTATCCTAATTGATATTAACGAGGAAACTAGTATCTGAGAAGTGGTTCTCGAGATAAGTCATCTCGAATATAGAGATCAAACACGCTCTTCATAAGCGTTGGAAAACTGGAGACCTTCATAGTGAATACGATCTGTTTAGTTCTTACCGAGCGTTAGTTCGGCGCGAGTTTCGAGTAGCCTATCGAGCCTACATGTCTGAAATCGAGGAAAACATCACGCACGATCCCAAGATGTTTTGGCACTATATAAAATCCCTTCTGAAGGATGGTGGTCTTGAACACACTATGATGAAAGGTAATCAAGAATTTCGTGGCTTGAATGTGGCTAACGCATTTGCTGATCATTTTCAATCGGTCTACAATAAAGACCCTCCACTTCTAGACATTATTAATACGGCCACATTTACTACCAGAGGAGCTTCAAACTTTGATTTCGATATATTTACGGAATCTGACCTTATGAGTGCCATAAGTCTCATGAAGAACTCGCCCTCTATCGGAACAGACTTCGTTCCCGTATTATTTATTAAAGGGTGCACCGAGTTCCTAAAAACACCATTATGTGTCTTATCATTAACTTCGCTATTAGTACTTCCACTTTTTCTGAAGTATGGAAAGCTTCCAAAAATATGTCCTATTTTTAAGAAAGGTTCGAAAAAGTTAATCGAAAATTATAGACCAGTTGCCATACTATCAGCTCTTGCTAACACTAAACTATTTCAACAATTAATTCTTAAATTCCTTATGCCTCAGTTAGATGCATACATTATCCCCGAACAGCATAGTTTCAGGAAAGGAAGATCCACTGAAACCAATCTGATGGTTTTCACCGACTATGTTGCTAGGTCCCTAGATAGTGGATACCAAGTAGACTGTTCGTATAAAGACTTCTCCAAAGACTTTGATACTGTGAATCATGATATCTTACTCATAAAACTTGCCCAGTTGGATTTTTCCCTTCGGATGTTAAAGTTTTTAAAAATTTACCTCAAGAACAGAAAGCAATTTGTCACACACGGAATCTTCCAAACTGCTGAATTTCTCGTTTTTTCTGGGGTTCCCTAAGGATCGATCCTACGGCCTCTTCTTTTTTCTATTTTCATTAATGACATTGCTGGAGTCCTCCGTTTTTCTCGCTTTTTGCTGTTCGCTGACGATCTAAAATTATTTCTTCTAATAAGAAATATTGAGGACTACCAGCGCCTTCAAGCTGATGTTGATAACATTTCAGAATAGAGTCAACGAAACCAGCTTCATTTCATTGTCTTGAAATGCGTAGTTCTGACTTTTACCAGAGCATACCAGTTTCACCTACCACAGGTACACTGTGCTCGGTCATAATCTCAAACGAGTTTCAAATATAAAGGATCTTGGTAGTATGTATGAAATTTAGCTTTATTAGTAATTTCGTCCTCATATAACCGTCAGTGTTTTTCGAATTTTTTGAAAGTAAGCTTTATTAGTAATTTCGTCCTCATATAACCGTCAGAGTTTTTCGCGATACCCGTGCTCTGAAGATTTTATACTTCTCCCTGGTACGCAATAGGCTGGAGAGTGGTTCGCTTATCTAGAATCCTCATAAGGTCGGATGATCCCTTATGTTTGAAAGGGTTCAAAAAAGTTTCTAAGATTTCTCTACATGAGAGAGTACGACCACTATCTATGGCTCTACCTGACGAACTTTCTTCTGGTCATGTTGGGACTTCACTCCCTGCAGTTCAGAAGAGAGGGGTATGCCACCACCCACTTATTCAGACTGCTGCGAGGCTATATTGAGAACTCAGCCATTTTGGAGCGCGTGAGTCTCTATGTTCCAGATGACTAACTTAGACAGCGTCATCATAGATTATTCGATCTTCCTGCCTGTAGGACTAACTTGCCAATGGTTCTCCCGGTAGGGAGGAGTATATTGCTCCTGAACCAAATCTTCTCCGAGATCGATATATTTGGCGTCAGTGAGGAGAGATTCAAAAGGGAAATTCTTTTTATTCTTGAAAGAGTCTCTCCACATTGACGAAATCTTCACCACCGCCTGAATTTTTTTTGAAATTGCCATATTTCTTGCCTTATTTCTTATAAATAATAAAGTCAAATTTGTAATGGTGTAAGAAATTAATAAAAAAATATTATAATTATATCCCATTTCGCCCCATCCCATTATTAGAAGAAATAATTTTAGATCGTCAGCGAACAGCAAAAAGCGATAAAAACGGATGACTCCAGCAATGTCTTTCAATTTTTTTGAAATTGTCATATATCTTGAAATTTATTTTATGTATATACTCCCCCCCCCCCCTCCCCCCATCCCTCCCCTCCCACCACCACCGTTGTGGTAAATATAATCGTGACGACAATTGTTGTTTCAGATTCACGAGTTGGGGGGCGCTAGAAAAATTAATATCCTTAAAGTGGGCGGTGGGCAAAAAAAGGTTGAGAATCTATGGGCTAGATGAATTGGATCTGAATTGCAAGAGCTGCTCTAGACTGCCCGTGGCCCTTGGCTCCCCTGGTGTCCAAACTCCAAACTACACTACCTGCCATCTAGCGGCCTTTCGGGACAGCTCATGTCACTGCCCTCTATGTGACAAGCTCCGAAGCTTTTAGATATATCATACATGATAAATAATTCAGAGACGAGGAAAATATGTTGGTAAGGATCTAAAACTCTACTGCTGTTTGAGGAGAACAAGCCACAAAGTGGACTGTATTAATGAGCTTTTAGACTCGGTGTGAAGTGTGAAAAACAATCACAATACTCGAATTTATAGGAATAACTTAAAGTAAACATCAAAGTAACAATGTTAAATCATCGTAAAAGAAGACAATATTAATCAATCTAAACGAAGCATCAAACGCAACAAGACACAGAAAAAGAAAATATATAACGGTCGGAACTGAGAACCGAACCCGGGACATATGTCTTTCAGGGACAATATTCTACCACTGAGTCATTGAGACCTGTTTATTTTCCGTAATTTTTGTCGATCTCATATTTCAATTTAAGAAAAAAGATAGCATCCGTAAAAGATGGGAAATTATTTTTTTTTTACATTAACTCCATACAGGAGGTCCGAGGAAAGTAATTTCTCTGAGGGCATAAGTAATTTTTTGAGATGCTGTGGGCATGGTCTTTTTGAGGATTTATAAAAACGACCCATTCTCATGTGACAAAAGTTAGCCGTGTAAAAAATGCCGGGCGTTCATTTCGCATGTTTCAGAGTTTAATGACGCTTGTTCCTCGGAGCATCTTCAGTTGAAAGACAATATTGGTAATTCTTCAATTGATATAAGAGCTCAATAAAAATTATAGAAAATAATCAGATCACAGTAGCTCGTTGGTAGAGTGTTGTCCTGTAAAGACAGATGTCAATGTGGCATTAATACAGTTGGAGCGCCGAAACAGCTGTCACCAAAACATTTAAGTATCCTTTTCTTAAACTTATTCATTGTGATGACACAGTAAATCTTTCCAAATTTACACATTTTTATACGGTCATACGCTTATGTACACATACACATCCACCTCAAGGATCTATCTTCTACAGTTTTCAGTCTACTTTCATCCTTCCTTTGACAGCTCCATGCTTCGCCGCCATAAATATATCAGAATTGGTATCAGCTCACCATTGTGGACTGCTAGCCTCGCTGTTTTAGACATATTTTAGAGACTACCGTATGAAGTCAATGTTATTTTATGATTTGCGAAAAATGTTACAAAACTACTCCAATAAATTTAAAAAATACATTTTCCTCTCCCGTGTCGCTTTCTTTCGAAATTCGTGTGAACAGCTCTCCAAGTTCGTTCCATATATCTTATACGGGTGCTATTTCTCAGAATCTTATTTATGGTCAAAACAATACCTTCATCAATCTCTCAACCGGCGACAAAATAGTCGACACTATCTGAAAGCAGGCAGCGGGTCGAGAAACACCCCGTCACTCTTACTTCGCCAGTCACTCGGCGTGAGACAATTTTATTCTTATGCTCTCCTGGTATTTTTATTTTATTTTACTAGCTTACGTCCCCGGCGTTGCCTAGCTTTACAGAGTTTTTCAAAATCGGGCGTTGACAGTGACCTACCTCTTGTTTTAAAGGTCAAGTGTGAAAAATTACATCGACCTCGGAATAAAACTGTAGATGTAAAAAAAACACTTTATTAGATAGTTTTATGCAACTTCAGCTAACAAAATGATCTACTGCTTTTTGCACATTATGTATAGTAATAATAAAATATTTATATTTATATAGCGCCCTTGAGGTGATTTTTCACAAAAACGGTACTATACAAATCTTCCAAAGATTATTATTATTACTACATATATTATGAAGGCGTATCGCTGACTACTTGTACACTAACTCTCTTGTAATTCAGGCCCCATTCTCAAAAAAGGCGCTCTTACCAAGGCGTACGTCACAGAACACTTGTAATTTAGGCCTCATAAATGGCGAACGTACTTAGGCATACGGCTGAAAATTTCCTTGTAATTTAGGCCTCATTCTCATAAACAGCGAACGTACATAGGCATACGGCTGATAGCTCCCTTGTAATTTAAGCCTCATTCTCATAAAAGGCGAACGTACATAGGCATACGGCTGTTAGCTCCCTTGTAATTTATGCCTCATTCTCATAAACGACGCACTGGCATAGACGTACCGCTGATAGCACTCTTGTAATTTAGACCTCGTTCTTATAATAAACGGCGCACGTACACTAAGCTCTCAGTGAAAGGGTCATAAAAAACGGTGCTTTAGACCACACGACTGAAGTAAAACTTCACTAACTTATGCCGTCCATGAACAATATAACAATAACAGGAATAAAAATATCCCCATCCCCTCAACATCCCCATCAACTCAACTCAACAAACAGCGTTTAGTGTCGATTAGCGTTTCAATTTCATTAGCGTTCACTTTAATTAGCGTTCGCATCGATTAACGTTTCATATCGATTAGCATTTCACATTGATTAGCGGTTCATATTTTTATCATATTCATCATTTTACCCCCAAGTGTCGAGCGTGCGTAAAGAAGTTTTACTTCAATAGTAAAACAAGTACATTCACAGAATAAGTAACTGAAATAGGCACAGATGCATTATTTTACATATAATTATTTTTTCGTTGTTTGGAATAGGAAATAATAACTTGAAAATATTGCGCCAGTACCTGTATTTAATGCAAAGAAAGCATCCCACTTTTATTATTGATAACCGTATCCATAGTATCTCAACATTCTTCAGTGACGTGAGATACATGTATTTGAACTTCCATCAAGACACGAGTTCGAACAATTCGGATCACAGCAACGTCAAGAGAACTTTTTTTTTCTTGTAATTGCAAATTTACTTTGTGGCGTCATTTTAATTAAATGAAAACAAATCACCTTTTACACACTACTTATTTAATCAAAATTATCAACATGCTTCGAAACATATTGAAAAATTTGAATAAATAAGTGGTACGAGTATATACAAAGTGCGACTTGTTTTCTTAAGCATTGCATTTTTTTTTACTTGATTCCACACAGGAGGCCCTGAGGAAAATAATTTCCCACAGGGCGTATGTCATCTTTGAGGATGCTGTGTGGAGGGTCTTTTGAGGAAAGGAAGGAGTGAATATGGGTCTTGAAGAGACCCATGTTGTAGGAGGGAGGAAACACAGAGGCCGATAATTCGTTCCACAGCCGAGCTGTTGAACTCAAGAAAGAGTCGTAAAAACGACCCGTTCTCATGTGACTAATGTCAACCGTGTTCAAATGTTGGGCGCGTGTTTGGCGTGTTTCCCGACTATGCACCGGTGCCGAGGGGATCAATGATGCTGGTTTGTAATACCGGTAGAACAAGGACAGCATTCCCACCTGACGCCTGTGCTTTAAGATTGCAATCCGTCTGTTTCAATTAATTAATAATTAATTAATTAATTCAATTAATTAATTATTAGGTTATATTAAAATTATTGCTTGGTAAATACTTAACTCAGTTTTCAAACATAAAAACAAGCAATGAGATTATTATTATTTTTACGGTGAACCAGGAAGTTCGACATTATTTTGTAAAACGAAAAATCTACAATAATAAATAATGTCTTAGAGGAAGAAAATTTTTCTTACGTAAATGTTTCTTCAAATCTATTTTCAAATAAATTGTGAAACAAAATGAAGAGCGACTGCTTAAAAGACTCTCTTAGAATATAGATAATTTTCCAAGAAAGCTGAAAGGTCAATATAAAACGGTAAATGGAGGTTGAATTTTTAAAAGCTTCTTTGCCTCCGGCTACAAAATATATGTATATAGTAAGTCTTATGAGAATAAGAAACCTTAGTCCTTTTTTTATTAATAGTGACATTCTTATTTAAATGTCAGCATTTTTATTGTATCTAACAATTAAAATAATTTTCCAATTTTTCAATGTCCGCTCAAATGTCCGTGCCATCATAAGGATCCTTGTGTTATTACAAGAAGCTTACTATTTGTATTAAAACAAACAACTCATTACTAAAGTGAGACTGACTCATAATAATAAACGTTCTTTTCCTCAGGGGCATTTCACCATCTTCCTGATAGCTTATCCGTACTATAACGAATATTAACGTACTATAACGCATAACACCCCAAAAACAAATAACGGAAACCTGAAAGGGTGTTAGTAATTACATATTAAAACAGGTTCTATATACGGGGGGTCCGAAGGTTTTTGGGATAGCTCAGATCAGCCGCTTACATATTTATGATTACGAATATAGTTTCAATATTATAAACCGTCAGAAAATAAAGCAATCAAAGCTAACAAAATAGGAACCGCAGCCAAACAGCGCCGATAATTGGTCAAACAACTAACATTGTGATTAATGATCATTAAATGAAGACAAAATAACTTTGCGTACATCACTTTAATTTTAACTAACACGTCAAAAATGTTGATAAGTTTAAATAAATTATATATGTAAGCATTTGCGTTGCAACAGTTTCTTGCATCATAATCCAATAAGCCGAATTTACATTAAGCAAATAGTTGCAAACAAGTTGTTTCATGACATTAGTTTCACGTGTAAACATATAGTTTTACAATGCAAGCAGCTAGTTTATTTATTTATTTATTTATTTACGGACAAATAGTTAATTAACAATACAACAATAACATCAGAATTAGTTGTATGGCATAAAATTAGAATCGCTCTAGCGCGAAATTGCGGTGCCCCTAGTGGTATGCAACTAATTGCGTAGTGTAAAAACATGATGTATCTAGTATCGCGAAAAAATTTCAGCTGAGCAAACGTATGTTTTCCTTGAAACTGCGTGAGAGTTTTAACATTGAAAATGAAAAATCTGAAATCCTTAATAAAGTATTAAAAAAAGGTTCACTCATCCGAAAATAATAATAATTCATTGCACCCAGATGCTATCTTGATAACCACCTTCGATTCGAACATCGTTTTCGCTTTCGTGATAGTTTTTACTTTATTTTTATTGCAGAAAAAGCTTTGATGTTGATGGTGCCATGGTTGCAGAAATACTAATGGCTGCATGACACTAAAATTGTACAATTAACACCAACTTTTTGGTGTCATGCAATTATTTGAAACATGCACGAAACTAATTGCGTAATGTAAATTTCACCCTACGGTATATTGAAGTGCGCTCGCGAGCGACGCGACACTAGGGAGACTTTTTTGAATTCGTATGGATTTTAGAAAAGTTTCCAACTTTGACCGCAACTAAACTCTCGAGAGGGCGGGCTGCCTTACGAACACAAAGTTATTGTTTTTCATTCAAAAGTGTTGAACCCGTGTTGTGTTTTGTATCTATTTTCCTTCCAAGTGATTTTTTATTCAACTTTTCATCCGAGAAATACAGTTAAAAAATAATAAATACAATAGGTTAAAATTCATAAAGTCAAAAAACATCCGCAAGAAACTGCTTTCGACGCAGCGGCCATTAAAAACACAATAATAGTATCGTCTTTAAGCAGGCTTTGAGCATTTCTCAAAATGAACGATTTTTCAGGAAAGACAGGAAATTTTATGTAGGGAGGCACCAAGGTAAATGAAAGTTAGCAAATGGCAAAAAAAGAAGAATAAGGGCGAAGACAACAAAAATATAAATGACCTGAGGGTCAAAAGGTGGAAAATTGAAGGATGGATTTCATCATTTTAAAATTTACAGCCAATATAGGGCAGGTCGAACATGATAAAGAATCTTCTGTTTTAGCGTATGTTGGTACATCTTAAAATATTTATCGTTAACGAGTTTTAAGCTTTTCCAATGAACTTTTATACTAAAAATGTTGATTATGATCATATTATTGTTCAACTGCAGAGCTTATCGTAGTTTCTAGAAGCTTCTGTGGACTATCGGTTACCCCGCGAATTAATTTCAATGAAAGATTTACATGCAAAAGTGAAGTCGTTTGTTCAATTAAGTATTGTTACGGACCACCTAATAAGTCACCGATTATTTTTTAAGAATACCCAAAGCAGCAATTTTGTCTTCGTTCAGCATTACAAATAGCATTAACAAACTGAATAGATTTAATGCATCAGAAAAGTATAAAACCTCAAAGGCTACTAAAGTATGGTTTACCACAGTTTACCACCACGGTCTACCAGAACCTTTTTTAATGTAAGTCATTTATTAACGATGTGATACAAAGCGCGCGTCATTAAAATGAATAACGTAGCACCATTGTTTTTGATTGATCATCATTATGAAGATAAATTAAGAATTTCGGATAGAATCCAAACATAAATTCCTCGGTAGACCGTTAGGTTCGGTGAAAATGGGCTTTATGTAGAACCGTTATATAATAGCATATATGGTACCTAATATCCCGATTGACCTCACGCTACGCTGCCAATGTCCTGGAACACTGAAGGTGATAAAGTTAGGTGAGGTTGGTATCATGTATGTTTTCATCTTAAAAATGATTAGTGTTACAGTAAATATTGGGATGAATGAAGAAAATAATACGAGGAGAAAAATTGATACGCTAGTGTTGGAAGGATGCCCCCGAAAGAGATGACACGATCAAGTGAATCAAAAACTTGAGTGGGAGCATGAACCATATAAAAGTTGGAATAACCGATGTCTAAGACGATGTATCGTAATATACCGTTCACAAACAAATTATGAAGCAAACTAGCTGTTTCCTCGCCTTCATATACAGTGTTAACTGACAAACTTAACAGTGATTGACTGTAACTTGACCAGTGATATATGACATTATTTGGAATAAAAAATGTGAACGATATTTTGTTCTCGGGTGTCATTTTTTTTCTTTTTTATAATAACATAAAAAAAATAGTAGGTGTTGGACAGTTGGAGGCGGGGTAAGAGGTTTGGTGGTTAATGCCAGGATTCACTGGTTAAAGTAAGTCACATACGCCCCTTAACATCCTGAATTGTTTAGAAAACGAATATCCAAATCATGGGGTAAAAACTTCAACTATCCGAAACTAGGTAAGACATTTATTTTTTGTAAATAAATACATTAAAAAATCAGCATTTTTCTCATTTCAAAAGAAGTATCTATGTATTACGGTTCCTAATATATCAATCTACGATTTAACAATACTTATCGACATAAGTGTATAACAACCGATTTATCGTAATCTTATAATTCAATTTCCCAACCTGATTTCAGAGTTACCTAGTTGTAATAATTACCCCACGAAAAGATATCGACATTTTTTTTAAATTCGATGTTAAAACATACGCAAAATATTTTTGGAAGTCGAAATATTATTTCGGTAATTGAATACTTTGTTTCATTATATTTTATTTTTTGTAATGATGTAATGTTAGTAAATTATTTTATGCAACCATTGTTAATTACTAACCCTTGTGTAAAAAAATATAACCATTTCATGTACCTAGCCAATGGAAAAACCTCATGGGCGTATAAAAGGGTTAATAAATAAAAATAAAAACACAAAATCAATAAAAAGGAAGCATAGTACGTGTCAAATCAGAATTATTTGGAGTCAAGACGTAACTGCATATCCGTCCTTAAAATTGCGTAATTGTTATTTCCAAACATTCCCCCCGCCAAAGTTTCACGAATATCAATAATGCAATGAGATACGAAGATTTTGCATAAAGATTTATCTACATTTTTGTTAGATGTCATATAGTTATGCACCAGTAGTCTACATCTCTGTTAGATGTAGACACCGGTAGATTACACCTTAGTTAGATGTCATATAGTTATGAACCGATAGTCTACATCTTAGTTAGATGTAGACACCGGTAGATTACATCTTAGTTAGATCTCATATAGTTATGCACCGGCAGTCCGCACGCTTTGATTGTAATATGCATAAATTCCACCCGCCAAAGTTTCACGAATATCAATAATGCAATGAGATACGAGGCGTTTGCATAAAGTAATTACATTATCACATCAAGCAAAACTTGACAAAGTTGAATATTGCTATCAACGCTGGCTGCAGTATCCGAATACTTTATGGATTTCATTTCCATTTGACGCTTAAAATTCTCCCGCAAATGAAACTGGGTCATACAAATTTACAGTCAAAATCGTCTAAACTTCTGCATGCAATATTCAAATTAATATAAATTTTACAGACGTGAAGCCAACGAGCAACCGCGTTATTTCAAACACCGATTTAAAAAAAAATTAAAGCACGTAAAAATTATTTATTTATTTACGTTACAGGTACATTTAAATACAGAATATAACATTTTTTACATAAAATGGATTTAAACAAATATACGGTGTAAACACACTAATATGATTTAAATTAACAAAAATTTACATTAAATAAAAAAAAAAATTACAAAAAAAAGGTTATAAGAAACCAAATTTTAACTAAGAACTGTTTTCAAAAAGAATGTCAAATGCTTTTTTGCAAGTTCTTTCAGTGCTATTAAAAATATCTGATACTTCTGCATTTTGGTTACCTAAGTTGTGTATGCGTGGTATAAGAAAGTTTATAAACAAGTTGGTAATGACATTATTTTTGAAGTGCAAGACATTTTAATTTACGTGACTTTAGAAATGAAATCAATTGCAATAATGCAGGGCTGTCAATAAGGGAATTAATGATTTCAAAACGAAAAATGCACATCAAATACCAATCTTCTACGGACAATTTTATTCATTTTATGTAATTTATTAATTTAATGAGTTGGGGTATGAGAAAGAATTCATTGATTTGAATTTAAAAATTAATTGGTTGAACAATCTCATTGGATCATTACACTGCACTTATCCTCGTAGGACTAAGGACTGAGTGACGTAAATAATGAAGTTGAACAAATAAAGAGGACCACGAGACGAGGGTTGGACATTAAGATTCTGGACAGTTCTATTGCCCGATATATTTGCAGGTTTGTCACCCTAACAGTAGAAAAATGCTGTAGTCGTTGTAAGGGTGTTTTACTCGGCCTTTGGAATTATCTACTAATTCAATAGTCGTTAACGAATGAAAACTTGAAAAATCCCTTGAAAACTGAACGTACCTAATTTTTAAATTTAAACTGAAATAATAAAATTTGCTAAAGAACTAAAGAAAAAAAGTTCAGTGAGATGGTTTTAAAAACATCATTACATAGTATAAAATGAAGTCGCTCAAAATGTTTGTGCGCTTAGATCTTCTAAACTACGCAACAGATTTTCATGCAGTTTTCACCAATAGATAGGATGAGTCAAGAGGAAGGTTTACGTGTATAATACATGCTTATTATAGTAGATAAAAGCCGAGAAATTCAAATACTAATCATTACATAGTATAAAATAAAGTCGCTCAAAATGTTTGTGCGCTTAGATCTTTTAAACTACGCAACGGATTTTCACCAATAGATAGAGTGATTCAAGAGGAAGGTTTATATTTATAATACATGCAGAGAAAAGCCGAAAAATTCAAAAAGTCAATTCAGGCAGCGGGCAGCTAGCAAGCGGATGGTGTGGATTTTATAAAGGTTGGGTAATGGCGTTGTGTTTCGTTAGCCACAGCAACGTGTGGCTGGGTCTGCTTGTAATATTTAAAAAAAAAAGATTTATTTTGTATTCAAAGGTATTACTCGTACCGTAAATATAATACTTCTTTACAAGGAAATCACAGATGTAGTTAAAGAAAATTCAATTCCAATGAACAGAACATCTAATGTGTCCCAATCATATTCCAACAATGGAGCAAATTGTACTTTTCACATAGGTAGCTAGCTATTATGTATTTGTATTTACAACTCTCCGAAAAACCATAAAGCACGAATCTCTACGTTTCGCGCAACTGCCTCTCATGCATTATTTAAAGTCACCCGACCGGATGCAAGAAAACAAGTTTACCACTTCCTTTTCCGGACACAAAAGTACGGCCTCAGAAATAAGGCTTCGCCGGTGAACGGTTTGCTACAATGAATCAATGAAAGGGGTTAAATAATTTTAAGCCGACCCCGTGGCATAAAGGGACAAATGAATAAGTTAAAACCATAGAGGGTGAAATTTCACAAGGTAATCGTTGGACGCCGCTTTTGTTTATTCTAAGGTGATATAATGTACGAAGGTTGTAAACGATGCTGACAGTTACGGGTGTTCGAAGTCCTTACATTTAGAACACAACGATATATTACATATATTTTTCTTTTTCTTACAAATAAGTATTTTAACACTTATTAAAAGTTAACATTATTGTACGTTACACCCTCTGAAATTGCTGAAATGATACTTTTAATGTTTTTGCAATCAGTAAACATTACATATGTATTAACAGTTTGGGAGTGTTCAACTAAAACTGTATCAACCTAGGTGATGGCTCTCCCCACAATCATTATAATATTAATGGCTCTCTGATAGGATATAAATAAAATAATACTTTTAAGGACTTGTAAATATTTTTAATTTATTTTAATAGTTTAAAGTTGTACTATACATTCTTCATTTCGAGCTAAAGTTTCGGAGAGCATAATAGTGCCCAGCATGACGGCCTCCGTCGTCGAGGGGTAAGATTCACGACTCACAATCCGAAAATCGTGGTTTCGAACCCGGCGTGCGCAAATAAATCTTATTTGATTAATTCGTAGTATTTCCCAATTAATTAATTAAAAATAATATAGCATCTTTGCGGCACGTTCCAGAGTGGAAGATATTCTCAGTATCGCCCTGGTGTATGATTACCATTAAGAATTAAAATGTTGATTGAAATGGCTTTAGCCGAGTTTAGTGAGCAGATCTGAATAGCCAGGTACTTCCCCACCTTCCTCCTCCCTATCTCCTTCCACTCCCCACTACCTTTAGCCTCACAACATACCCCAATTGGGGATGCCATAGTCTCACTAGCTCCAGACGGGAGCAGTTGGGACTCTTGTGCAATATTCATATTAAAAAATATATATTAGGGCAGATGTACACATTAGACACAGCAAGAACATCCGAAACGTTACACAATGGAGCCGCCGACCTCGAAAGTTAGCATCAAATCAGTGGTTGCAATTACATCAAAGGTTTTTCGGATGGACATGTTACGAACAATAAGTAAAAAAAAACCTTAGGAATGTCTATCATATTTAATGCAAAAAATAATTATTCACAGAATTCAATTATCAAAAATATAATGTAGAGTAGTTTAAATGCTCACACCAATTCACAGGCTATTTTTTTCGAGAAATTTGTTAACAATTTACAAAGAATAGACAGTTGTCACCATCTTGTGACAATATGTGTACTGTTGTCACCATTATTTGGGTCTACCATAGAAAAAAACCAGAATTCTATTATAGCTAGAATTATATTAACCCGTTCGTACCATTCGTATACTTGTAAACACATAAATTTCTGATTTTTTACCTCCCTTTCTAGACCGAAATGAAATCAGCAGTTCTCTTTTTCCGCCAAATTTATTGGTAGTATTATTGGCTTTGCGCGCAATTTTTTTCATTTGAATTTAGCTAATCGTTATGCGTGCTCTCATCGGCGGTGTACAACATGTCTTTCGCTAGATGCTGTTTTACCTTTACTCATTTCCTAAGCGGGTCATTCATAGTTCGCAATTTTTTAGATAGCAATTTTATAATTTTTTTTACGTTTGATGCGCTCAGGCGACATATCAAACAGCAGCGTAGGTTAACATCTTTTTTTGATGAAGGTCTGAACTCGCAAATATAACAAGTCTATCAAGCCATTCTTTATTATTTATAATAAAATTTTCATGACACCTTCGGTCCTTAAACCATTTTTTTCTTCATTTTATAATATTAATAATATTATTTGATAATATTATGTAAGTTCTGAAAACACGTTTTCAGGCATTATTTTTAATCAAGTATAATTCTAATCTTGTATCAACCACACCAGCAGCCTTGAGGTGATTTTTCACGAATACGGCGCTTAATAAATCAGCCAAATATTATTATTTATCAAAAAGTGTATCTAAAAATAAAAAAACACCGAATACAAGACCAGATTCACACAGTATCTGACGTCAGTGATTAGAAGCGTATTTTAAGAGAACTGACAGTCCTCTCCTTCAAATTCTGAAATGAAATAAATGGTACTACAATTTGGGAGGCGACAATGGGTACAGCCGCCCCGGGAACCTTTATTGGATAACCAACACCTCTGCCATAGGTCACCCAAAGTGGTTCACTACATTTGGTGATTTAGCAGGGGTGCCTGGGTTTATGGGGTGAGGTATGTCCAGGTCTTGGAGACAGATGACCAGGAAAAACTGAACCCCAGATTCCTACCCACCCCTTAAACCATTTTCCTTCCCAGAACTCTCCTCTCCTTCATTTCCTCAAAAAAAAACATCCACACAGCATCCCCAAAGATGAAATGGGCCCTGAGAGAAATTATTTTTCTCAGGGCCTCCTGTGTGGAGCTCATGTAAAAAAAAATGGTGCAAGAAAGCATTTTTATCCAATTGAGTATAGTACCTATGACATTGAAGTATACATAGTATTAAAATATTATTGAAATATATGTAGAGCATCACTCTATATAATTCACAAATATCACAAATATTTTATTCCCTTTTGTTTAAATTTGTGCCATATCATGTGAGGTTGCCAATAACCAATGTACTCTTATTGTAATAAAAGAACATACCACCAGTTATCTTACCAATATTGACTTTGATCTGAAAATTTGATGGGTTTTGGTTGTTTTTACTTGAAAAATGTTTTAATTTACGCGGCTGCTAAAAACATAAAGGGTCATGGTAACGCCCACGAAGGTTTAGTTCAAACTAATCTCTTTGCGTCAATATCGCGATAAAGGCGATATATTTTTGAGGAATTGTGAAAATTTTAATGAACAAAAAAACTAGCTTACTTTTTTCAATATGAAAAACACTTGATTTTCCCAATTTCTGCCAACGCGTTACATTACGCAGCCCCATTGTGCGTTGGAGGAAGATAAACAAAGCTCAACACCCCAAAAATAAGACTATTAGACGAGAAATCTTAAAACTTATTAGCAAATGCCTATCGACGCATCCTTTTTTTTACATTAACTCCACACAGGAGGCCCTGAGGAAAATAAAACGAGGAACTATCAACATATGTTTTCTCAACACAGTATCAGTATCCTCAACTAAAATATATAAAATTCAGCTTTTATACTTTAACGTAAGTGCAATTATAATTAATTAATATAATATCTTTCAAAGCCACCGTGATCCAAACTACATAGTCGGGGATGGTCTTTTCCTGTATTAGGGAAATACACAGAGAAACTTTCAGGTTTTATAAAATAAAGAAGGTCTGATCGTCACGAGCTCTTGCTCTAGAACCTATATTACCGTCGATAAGAAATGAGTGAACAAGAGCATATCATCATTTTGATTATTATAGTTTCTTGAAATAATAGATTCTTTGGTTAATATCATCACCCCGTCTGAAACCTGGTAGTCGGAAAATTTTCAGTAAACTGGCGATATCAGCTTTTTTTCAATAAGTATCGATCAAAATTCTAGAATACGCTCCAGCCCCTGACAATAAAAATATTGGTCCACTTGTCAGAGTGCTCACTGCTACAGTTTCAGGCAAACATCCGTCTGTCCCCTGTTCTTTGCTCAAGCTCAATACAAAACTCATTTTACCACTGCTTCGTGCCTTAGATCCATCCCAAAAAACTCTGATTTATTTAAATAAGACGACTGTATTCCTCAAAATTTTCACACACTTTTAATAAGAGCCCAAACATTTTACGTTAAGAGTTTCGCCATTGCATTACTCTACATACACAAAAAACAAGATAAAGCGCAAACACGGTAAGAAACCTCACTTAAGCCTGGTTCGTTCTTTCCGCCTGGCGGGCCCTAGAGCGCCCTTCTTCGTTCATCTTTTTTCCCTTCGCCTTTTTACGTAATTCTTACACCGTGTCGCATCAAAGGTTGAGCGGGGGGGCCCCCGAGATAAAGTTTAATGTAAACCAATCTCGAGGGGGGCGGTTTTAGACTCGCGCGGATCGGGCCTTACCTTCTTTATGGACCTAAAATAGTGGAAGGTATTTAACTATTTTTTGCAAACATGGTTTTAAGCTTTGAAGTATTTTTATCCCCGTAATTTACCCACTGGCGTAAAATACGTAAGATTTTTATGTGAAGCTATTAAGTTAGGGTAAATTATTTATTACATTTTAGGAATGCTAAATTACGAAAAAGTACTCTTCATTTTTTTATCTTGTAACTAATAGGCCTGAAGTTTTAGTATTCGGTTAAGGAGAAACTTTCAGGTTTTATAAAATAACGAAGGTCTGATCGTCACGGGCTCTTGGACTATTGGGGAGGATCGTGCGAAAACTATCTAAACTCAGTAAAAGTTTCGCAAAGAATAGGCCACTTGCATCATTTTTTTTTTAAATTCCTGTTTAGGCAAATATTCTAAGACATTCTGTATTTTTTTTTATTGTAATTTTGAAACCCTGGCGATTTTTTGAAAATTTCAATCTGTAAAATCCGACCATGTTTTATAAACCGGAAAGAAGGGACATAATTTTATGGGTGCGAAATCCCAATCCTAAAATCAAACAAATCACCCAATTCTGGATCCAACTATAGGCCAATTGCTCTTTCATCCACCCTCAGTAAAATTTATGAAAAATTAATTAAAAACCGGTTAGAATTTTTTGTTGAAAGTAATCAGCTTCTCTCTCCATCTCAATTTGGATTTAGGAAAAAAAAATCTACGCAAGATAACCTTGCCATCATCAGCACTGATATTAATTTATCCATTTCTAACCATGAAGTATGTCTTGCAGTCTTTATAGACATAGAAGGTGCCTTTGACAATGTTTCCATCCCAATCCTTAAAAAAAAACTTTTAGGCCTTGGCCTTCCCCCCATGTTTGTCCAATCTATTATTAATCTATTTCTTGATAGAAAAATTTTCATTGAACTACCAGATGTTACTCCTCAGAGTAGATCAATTTGGAAAGGTTTACCCCAAGGCTGTGTATTATCCCCTATACTGTACAATATATACACGTACGATATGCATGTCTCTATTCCCCCTCAAGTAAAAGTTATTGAGTTCGCAGATGATTTAGTTTTCTACTTATCATCCAAAATCATCCCACTTGCCGTCAAATATCTTAATGAAGCCATGGATGCCCTTTGCACATGGCTCACTTTAAATGGTCTGGAACTTTCAGTTAAAAAGAGTCAATGTGTCACCTTCTCAAACCGTCATAAAAATCCTCCTGTTCAAATTTTATTTAAAAACTCTCCAATCCCCAACGCCTCTGAAGTAAAATTTTTGGGAGTAACATTTGATAGGAAACTTAAATGGTCTTCCCATATTCACAATATAGTTACTAAATGTGAAAAAAATTTAAATATCATCAGATCATTGACTGGCGTTTGGTGGGGTGCTCACCCTACCTGCATTAAGTTGCTTTACAATGCACTTATTCGAAGTCATCTCGACTATGCCTGCCCACTTTTTAGTACTGCCTCCAAAAATGCACTCAGTAAATTAGACAAAATTCAATCGAAGTCATTGCGAATAATAACTGGAGCGATGCAGTCGTCGCCCATCAATTCCCTTCAAGTGGAATGTTCTGATCCCCCACTTTATTTAAGGCGACAACTGTTTGCTGACAAATTTGTTCTTAAATGTTTAAATTCTAAATGTCATCAGGTTATTCCCAGAGTTTCGTTGTTCAAAGACTCAACACATTCATCTACAATCAGAGCTCGAACTAAACCTCTTCCTGCCATCTGTAAAAATTTTCGCTCTCTCTCAGAGCTTCAAATTATCCAAAATGATCTTCTTCCACTATACAAATTAAAATATAGTCACGTCACCCTATCCCCAACAATTTTGGAAGGGATCGGCATCCTTAAAAGTCATTCCAATCTCCCAGCCCGTACTGTTAATAATATGTTCAATGACATTATTTCTTCTAAATGGCCCAACTCTTCTCTTTTATTTACTGATGGCTCCAAATCTCCTGACTCTCCTAACTGTGGTTTAGGTATTAACGTTTACCACAATAATTTTAATGATAGAATATTTTATTCAATTTCAAACCAATTTTCAATATTCTCTGCTGAGTGCATTGCAATAATTGAAGCACTCAAATATATAATCAAAAATAATTGTGAACATTCCCTTGTTCTCTCTGACTCTCTCAGTTCCCTCCAAAAACTTAAATCCTGTCCTCTTCTTCATCCTGATGATCACTTTGTATGCCTCATTAGAGTGCTGATAGCCTCCATTCAAAGCTCTGGAAAAACCGTAATTCTTGTTTGGATCCCTGGACACATTGGCATAGTGGGTAACGATATTGCAGATTCTTTGGCAAAACAAGGAGCGTCCAACCCTATTGTTACCCTCGTAAACCATATTCCCCTATCTGATATTTTTTCCATCATCAAAGATAGATCCCGCAATGTTTGGACAGAGTATTGGAACATTGCCAGTCAATCCAAGGGAGCTCGCTACGCCTCAATACAAAGGACTATCCCATCAAAACCGTGGTTTCAAAAATTTCCCCATTTTTCCAAAAAAGAAATTTCCTCACTTATTCGAATGCGAATCGGTCATTGTTCCGTTCCTTCTCACCTTTTTAAAATTCACATCCTTGACTCCCCAGATTGTACGTTCTGTGGTCTAGATGTGGGCTCTTTAGATCACATATTTTTTGGTTGTCCCTCTCTAAATAAATATCCTCTCTTCTATCAAGCGTTATCTAAAATTGCCTCCCCTCCATTCAACATTTCATCTCTTCTAAGTCTGAACTCGACTCCAATCTTCCATATAATTCTGAAATTTGTACATTTAAATAAAATTAATATATAAATTCACCTTTCCCTTTCTCTGTAATTTTAAATGATGGCCTAGAACACCCTTGAAGGGTGAAAGCCAGAAATAATTAAAAAAAAAAAAAAAAAAAAAAAAGTTGCACGTAAGAAAAAAAACGACAGTTTTTATATCACCGCGTACGAAATTCAATTTGAAACTTGTCGTTCAGAAAACGAGAAAATTCTAGAACCGCGACCGCTCAGATCGCGCTCTCACGAAATTGAATTTTGAACGCTGCCAACACTGGTCGAACTGATCGAGGCATAACAAGCGATAACAAGCAAAAAGATGAACAAACTTTTCCATGCAGGTTGCCAAAGTAGGAACTGACAATTTTTAAAATTAATTCCTGTCACAGCGAAGAATCTTTGTAAAATAAATCTGAATCTATTAAAAAAATTCGACACACGGTTTTAAAATTCAGACATTTCCGGTGGTAGTTATTAAGCGATTAAATAAAAAAGGAAGATAAAGAGCAGAAAAATAGACAATGATAAAATAAGGTTCGGTTAGTTTATGTAAGATAAGGTTTTTATTATATAAGGAAAATAATTCCTTTCAGAGCCTAAGCCATCTTTGGGGATGCTGTATGAAGGGTATTTTTAGAAAAGATACAGAATGAAAAAGTTATGACAGGTGAGTAGGAATCTGAGGGACGGTGCGTCCAGGAGTGACGAATGTATGAATCCATCCCTCCCATTGCGGTGCAAAGCGATGTTCGAAAAGAGTTCCGCTGGAATGGTCAAAAGTTCTCTCCTAAACCTGTCACTCAGTAGGTAGGCAGGTGGAAGACCCGGACAAACCTCACCCTGTGAACCCGGGCACCACTGCTAAGTAACCAAACGTATCGAATCGCTTGTGGTGGCCTATGGCTAAGGTTTTGGTCTTCCTATAAATGATTCCCGGGGCGGAGGTACCCGTACCTGCCCATCTCCCAAATTGAAGTGACGTTGGTTTGTTAATGTTAAGTTTCTTCAATTTTCTGTTTGATCCAAATAAAACATAACATTATTATTTTTAATTGATAAACTAACGTTTAAAACAAGATTTTTATGCATAGCACAAAGGGTAACAATTATTATAAGCAATAATTATCAGCCTGAAACATTCATCAGTGTTTCAGGCTGATAATTATTGCTTATTATAATAAAATATAACAGTTTACGTGTATAAAAAAAAAGTCGTTATTTTCAAAGGAAACTTCAAAGAATCATAATATCTCTTAATGGAAACAAACATATATTGTTATCTGAAAGGGGTTACATTGAGCAAGAAACTTGCATAAAAATTTTCTGTGCTTAATTTGGGAGATGGACATGGATACCGCCGCCCTAGGAACCATTTATTGGATAACCAACTCCTCTGTTCTAGGTCACCCCAAGTGGCTACGTTTGGTGACTTAGCAAGGGGGGCCGGTTTGATGGGGTGCGGTTTGTCCTGGTCTTAGCGGCAGCTGCGAGACCTTTTGATTTCTCCAGCAGAACTCTCTCGGAACATCGCCTGTCACCATAGGGACAGATTCGTACGTCTGTCACTACTGGATACACTGACCCCCAGATCCCTACCCACCCCTCATACATTTTTCCATCTCAAACTTCCTCTCCTTTTTACTCAAACAACCCTTTACACAGAATCCCCAAGATGGCATAGACTTTAAGCGATATTATTTTCCTCACAACTGCCAGTGTGGAGCTAATGTAAATTTCAAAGGTCCACCAAGTAAGTAGGTATTTACTTTGCAAGAATGATAAACGATGAGAAATATAAATAGTAAAGATAAATTCGTTTTTAGGCTTCATAATTAAACTTCATTAGGGGAAATTGTAGAGCTTAGTCAAGCTTGGCGCGGCGTCTAGAATTTCGCATCAATTTCAACTCAATTATCTTAGCTAAGCCCAATTAAATGGTGTAACAGTAGTGTAATGTAACTACAAAGATTGACTTAATGGTACCACCATAATCACCAGAGATAATTCAAGCGCAAACTGTATCTAATGGAACTCGAATATCCAAAGCAGTTCAGGAGTCATTAAAAAAATTCGAAATTTATTAAATCATATTTTATCATTCAAATTTCAAAACATGATGAAAATGTATTTGCAGCATTATACAAGAGAAAACTTGACAGAATTACTTATTATTCTTACTCGCCTCTAAATCAGAGGTAACGGGTTTAAACTAAAAACAAGTGTATAGATCTATGGGGATTTTGGACATTAAAAAATAAACATAAACTATATGACATATTTTTAACACCTCGTTACGGAATTAAACATAGTGTTAGAATCACCTCTCAGAAAGACAAACATTCATAATCACAGACATTAGTAGGCCCTTCTCACCATCCGATTTGCAGAAGAACCTCGAACCGAATTATTATGATTCCAACGGGTCGACAAAGTGAAAAAGAATAATTTGGCTGGAGGTTTTGCCTATTCACGATCCGCTTTGCAGAACCCTAGCATGCTGTCCTGCAAGCAGTTCTGCAAATCGGATGGTGACTATTCTGAATAGCCAGGTAATTCCAGACATCATTTACCCCTTCACTTTCTAATCCCCCACCTCTGGCTTCAACGTTCGCTTAGTGGAAATTCCATATTTTCATTGAATTCAGACAGTATCATTGCCTAAAAACAAAATTTTATTAATCGCATTAAAATTACATCAAATAAATCTTTGAAAATGTTGGGTTTTGCAATAAGAATAAGCAGCTAATTTAATAATATTCAAAATATTAAAACATGTGCATGGCATTAGTAAGGAGTCAAATCGAATACAACTCAACAGTGTGGGCACCAAGTTATGGTATTCGTTCACTCACGATAGAAATAATTCAAAATAAATTCTTAAGATTTATTAACTTCAAAATTGGAGGTATAAGGGAATGATTATCTACTGTGTTTCTAACTAAATTTATTAAAATTATCCGAACGTTGAACAGTTAATGACTTAACTTGTTCACATAAAATCATGAATTCAATAAATGACAGCACTGAATTATTATACTTGATGTCGTTTCATACACCTCGCAAACCAACATCGATGAAATGTCTACCGTTATACTGTGACAACTCCAACAGGAATCATAATTTTACACACCCGTTCGTCGTGTGGCTAATGTTAAAACAAATAAAAAAAACATGTAAAGCTAATAATTATATTGAGTAAGGTAGTAAAATGTTCGAAATAAAAAAAAACATATATTGTGTTGGTACACCTAAGTATATCATACACAAAAAAAAATTACACGCCACAATAACAATTTAACTAATTTATAACAACTTATACTAATTAAACACATTTTAACTTTTTTTGATAGTAAGAAAGGGATACAAAATTTTAAAAAAACTTATACAAGGTATTAACATACGCAGGTACCTGTCTTAATTTAATTAGTGATTCCTGACCTTATTTGGAGTAAAAATGTAGCTATCATTTTGGTCTTCGGCTATTTTTTTATTACCTCAAAGTAGGTAAGTATAATGTGCAAACAAATTAGAACCGCAACATTCATGCAATTACTCACTTTTACCAAGCAAGAGATACAATTATAATTTAAAACCGAAAACAGAGTTAAAATTTGTCGAATTATAATACAAGAGAGAAACGAAAGCTGAAGGGCGAGCGAAGGCAATATAATTAACGGTGGACTGAACGCTGCAGTCTCTAACAGGCTGTCAAAGGAAGCGAGACTCGAAGTCCACAATAAAGTGAGTTCTGACAACCTGAAGAGTTGGAAAAGGAAGAACAAAAATAGAAATAATGCAGTAGGAATGAGAGCCCTGAGGCGTAAATTTGGTAAAACAGTGGGTCCTTATTACGAATAGGGAAATTACGTGTAAGGAAATGACACGTGTAAGAACTTAGGCGTATTTGTGGTAAAGTAATGTAAAACCTCATTACAAATAAGGAGATCCCTAAATAAGACAAGCTACCGATGTAGGCATAATGAAATTTATCTAAACGTTCAGACGTTTTAGACACGTTACCAACAGCAAATGGACGAATAAATATTGGGAGAATGTATGAAAGCGGATAAAGGAAGGAATGCATGCTACGACAGAGGTGTACTGTGTTTTTTCACATGTCCACCCGATATAAGTTATGAATAATTGGGAACTACCTACTAATGTTAAGAGTATATTATACACATATTTTTTTGTAGATCCTTACGCGAACTAATAGCGAACTGAGGAATTTTTCTGTATGTGGCTTCGTCAAGGATAATGAAAATTCACAATACTACATAGCTATTGAACCATAAAAAATGTGATTTCAAGACATTTTGCCGGTCTCTTCAGGACTCATGCTCACTCTTTCCTCTCATCGAAAAGACCCTCCATACAGCATTTTCAAATATGAATTAAGCCCCGAAGGATTTAAAAAAAAAATTATAAGTCAATATCAACTTAATTTCATTCAAAATTTGCTTTAATTTATACCTACATTCAAAAATGCTGAAAGGCGTGATGATGTAAAATTATATATGTTTTGTAATTATTTTTTGATCATAAGTATTTATAATTTTTCAATGATGTCTAAGCAAAATAAGAATGTAAAAAAAATCTTAAATATATAAGTACGTAAGACCGTAAATAAATAGACAGAATGAAGTATTTTCGTCTCAAAACATGTGCTTTTTTTTAATGATTTTATTTAGACTCAAATTAAAATTCTGAAACATAGCTTTCCCAGATAATTTATTGATTTATTTTACTGCATGATTGTATGATTTGAAATATGTGTTGTATAAAGTTTTGTTTAAAAATTTAACAAATCTGCCAACGACCTAACCTTATTATGCTAAAAACAAACATATTTTCTCATAATTCAAAACATAACTTTTCCAGTTAAAAGAACAATCTTTCGAAATCAATTTAAACTTTTTTGTGGAAAAGAGTCACCACGGCTAAAATTTTATTAAAAAATGACATATTTCCGTTTTTTCTGGTTATTGCCTCTTAAGCATGAATTGTGTTCATCAGTTTTCTTATATAAATAGTTGTTCAAAATATCTGGCCTTTCCTGGAACTGAATTCTTCATGACTTCAAAAAATTTCCGCGTCGTTAATTTATTGATTTTGCTCTCAGATTCTCGGAAAACTCTTGAATAAGATAAGCGGAGGGCAGAGCAAACTTTGTATTCAGTTCCTTTCCTCGTACTTCTTACCATACTGGCGCAGAACATAAACTTTACTTGCGATCGAACAGAAAGGTAGCAACTTATGTACAAGGTAGGAACTTATGTATTAACCTATTGGATCTAAAGTATTCCCAAACAGAGCTCGTATGCATGTCATCGTGGAACATTCGAAAGGGACGTACGTCGTAACTTGCTTCTTTATGATATTGAACGGATTTAGATCTTTTAAAATGCGTGGAAGAGTAGACCCAGCTACATTTATATGATAACCCTAAAGTTTTCGACAATTTTTTTTTAATCAAGTGTCCAAAAATAAAAATAAATTAATTATTTTTTGGTTTATGCTTGAACCACTAGTTTCCGGACACCGTGTATAAAAAAGCAAGAAAGGAAAAACATAACGATTTTGTAAGTCGAAACGAAGCATTTAAAAAAAATTATTGATACATTAACAAATTTAAAAAAATAAATTATTTGGTAACGTGGGTCTAATTTGGTGCTTACCCGTGCTGAGGCCCCCATTTTACAATGTTATGAGATACCTACTTAATATGTATGTAAACAAAATGGGTAGAATTGAAATTAAATGAAATTAAACGAGCCTAAATATAATATCAAAAAATAAAACATTACTAAAAAAAAATAAAAAAATAAAAAATAAAAAAATTGGCGATTTTCAAAAAAAAATTTTAAAAAATTTTTTTTCAAATTTTTTTATATTAAAAAAAAAAAAAAAAAAAATTTTTAAAAATTTTTTTTGAAAATCGCCAATTTTTTTATTTTTTATTTTTTTATTTTTTTTTATTAATGTTTTATTTTTTGATATTATCGTCTTCTAGTAATAATTAATGATTACATTGTTTTTAAACAATTTTTGAGGGATTGAATCAATAAAACAATGTATTTAGAAGGCTTTATCAACTCCACATGGGCACGTTTTTTATTACCTATCCATACTAGTTGCCATGACCAAAACTGGAATAAAACACCAACTTGTCCATAGGGGTTAGTGCGTGTGACAATCACAATAACCAGGGTATTCAAATTTCAACGCGCATCACCGTGACCACTAACCGCGTATTTTGACAGTTCTAATATGCAGGAATTGTCAAACAAGCGGTTGATGTTCACGGTAACAAGCATTAAACGAGAGAATACACATTTCGTTGTGCAGGGTATCAATTAAGGCTCTGTTATAAACGTTCAAAAAGAAGAAGATTACTAAAGATGGGCTGAAATAGATGAAAGTATTTACGAATAATAAAGGGAATGCGCCAATACAAAAAAAAACTATTGTAGGTACATAATACATAGCCGTAAACGACTGTTAAAACATTTTATAAAACACGACTTATTTAAAATAGAAAAAGAATCTCTTAGTATCTGATTTTAGTATCTTTTAAAGAAACACTGTGATTTTTTTCCTACCCATAACACGTTAAACTTTTTTAATGCTTTCAGTTAGAATGAGCAGTTTTTGTTGTAATTTTGTTTATTCGATTTTCGGATTTCGGAATTTCGGGAAGGAGATTGTAAATATGTATAACCTCATCCCCCGTTCCCCTCCCCCTGCCTTTCATCCCTGCCGCTAAAATATATGAAATACACATTTTCATTGATACAAATTTCATAACGCCAGAGCTTACCATTATATATAGCCCATAAGTTATTCTGATGTTTGAGCTGTATTATTGTAAGGTTTCATTAAAATCCATTGAGTAGTTTTTGCGTGAAAGAGTAACAAAGACATATACATCTATCATACACTTTCCGCGTTTTTCCGCGCACAATATTACTAGTTTTGCCCCCCGGCTTTGCTCGCATATTCCCCCTCCCCCAAATCCCCCCCCCCCCACTCCCCTTCCCCCAATTAATCAACAATCAATGCGCGCTGTTTCGCATGCATAATATTAGTATAGCTGTTGACTTACGTCAAAATGTAGATTAGTAGTACCTATTTTATATTTGTACACTAAATATTCATATGGAATACTCATATTTGATTTTTTTCTATCAAAGAAATCTCCATAGTAACCTAAACAAATAACAAAATGACAGCCCACGTCAAACATTTACTTAGCAACACGCTTTTCCAATAAACGTAAAATAAATAATTTCATAACGCCACAGCTTATTCATATCGCCAGAGATTAGCAATATATATACTATATAGCCTATTTTACTCGCAAATAATGTAGCTTTCTAGCATTCGGTATTTATTGCGTGAAAGAGTAACGAACGTACACATCCACATAAACTTTCGCCTTTATAATATCTATAAGATAGTAAGATAAGACGGTGACTTAGCGATAAAATCACAAAATCTAGTCATGTGAAACAATGCCAACAATTTCATAATTTAACAAGTTTATCGTAGTAACACGTGGCGTCTTGTGTCAAGGATAAAATATGCCTTTGCCATCTCTCTTTACACATAAATTTCTCTTAAATAGTTTAAATAATGCATCTTCGCTTCTGAATTCGAGCTCGGTAGGTTGTAGGAACTCCAGTTGCCTCTCTGTGAAGCAAGCGCTCGAAATAAAAGATCACGTAACCCCCCTGCGCTATTTTAGCACTGGCATATTTTATAGGGGTTCCTTTAGTGGAGTTCGCAGTCCTAGTTTAAGTGACAGATTCGATTTCATACAAAGCAGCCTACATTATGTACTGGTTAAACTAGAGTCGACATATGTAAAATGGAAAACACTTGACTCTGAATATGACATTTCTTGTAGAATTCTTTATGAATCATTTTATTTTATTTTGATACGTTGTACGACAGCAGTCGCATGGTGGTAGGAGATTGTCTGTAGGACATTAGTGAAGTGAAAAGGGTAATGAAAAAAAACACAAATAAAAAAACATCAGACTATTTATTGTAAGTAGGAAGGTTATCGCCATGACTGGAATTAAAAAGACTAATCTGTAAAACTAGTCTGCTTACGATAAATAAAGGAAATAAAATACCACTGACAGGAAAAACTTTCAAACCAAAATGGTATATCTTTGCCTTTTGTATAACAACAATTTACATTAACTGCTTTAATAATAACAGAAAACACTTCTCAACCGTTAAACGGTATTTTAGTTTAAAATTGAATACACACCGTAAAACCTCAAGATTCGATTGGATACTAATAAAAATACGTCTTTAACTGTCTTCTGAAAGAGCTGGCAACGTGACACTTGAAATTGCCGTCTTGAAAAAGGTGAGGTTATTTCGGACATATTGTTCTTAAATTCATTATTACCGCGTGAATTTAATGAAGATTTCTATGAAATTGATTGTGTGCTTTAGACTACACGACTGAAGTAAAACTTCACTAACTTATAAACGAAAATATGACACTGGGGTGACATATGACTGTGACCGGTGACCTATAACCCTTGGATGACCTATAACCGTGGGGTGACCTACGACCATGGGGTGACCTATGACTTTGGGGTTAACTATGAACTACGACCATGGGGTGACCTATGACCTTGGGGTGACCTATAACCTTGGATTGACCTATGACACTGGGGTTGTATATGACCCCAGGGTCATGGGGTGACCTACTGGGATGACCGTGGGGATGACCGTGGGGTGACCTACGACCGTGGGGTGACCTATGACTTTGGGGTGACATATGACCTTGGGTTGACCTATGGCGTGGTTTTTCAATAAGTGATTCCTTGTGCTCCCACCTCTCCCTCTTGCCCCTACAGTAGGTAATATACGAAACGTAAGTCTCTTTATTTCTATCTTCACTAACTTACATCTTCATCTCAACTTCCGTTCACCTCGCCCGATCACACTTTTCGTACCGCTCTCGTCACGCATTCACCAGCTTACTCCCCAAGTCAAGCGTGCGTAAAGAAGTTTTACTTCAAAAAAATATAATGAACATTTAAAATACCTAGGAAATATACCGAAATTCGATGAGAAAATTCAAGTTTATACAACAACCCTCATTTTATATCTTTCCGTGGCTTTCCGTAACTATTTTATGGCAGTTTCTATATGTAAAATCTTTTTTGTACACAGCTATTTATCAATTGTATACAACATTCACCGCGTTTATTAAATGATTTGCTGTGATATTGGGATGGCGGAAAAATAGTAAAAATACTGAATTAACACAATGACATCTGATAAAGTAGAGAGAGCACTGGACAATCTTGCACAGTACCTACATTGATGTCTCCATGTACATAATAACATTTTTTTTAGAAAAACTTAAGACCAAAATGATAAAAATTATTCCGATTTGAAGATGATCCTTACCAATAAATAATAGCCATTTTGTCATTGTTTTTCTAATGAATATTATTTGATATTGAAATAATTTAAAAATTTAACTGTATCAATGAAAAAATAATTAATTGAGTGGGAGTAGTAACGATAAAACATGTTGCATAATTAAAAGCCGGGTCTACCTGAAGAACAGAGCCAAAAGGCTGCTTTTACAAAACTCGATCGTTCAATAATTCACAATGAACGAAATAGAACATAACAAGCCGGGCTTTGTTCAACGGCGTAATGTCTTGTCTCTCTTCTCTAATTATAAATGTGTGTTTAGGACCAGGTTTGAATGCTGAGTTTTGGAGGGACCAAAATAGACTTCTACGTTAAATTCAGAACTCGTTTTTAATTGATTTCAATGTTTAAAATAATGATATTCTACTATTTAAAAGAAAGGTACTCCCTTCTTCAAACACAGCAAATTTATTTTGTGGCACCAATTTAATTCAAAATTAATAGATTTCTTTGTTTTAACCACGTTTATTGTTTATAAAAAATCGACATGCTCACATCCTCGGGGTTTACTTAAAACTAACTATAACAAGAGACTTAACGGTGTCAATGGAAAGGTGGGAGCATTTAAAAATATTTTCTGAATATTTATAATATTTACATTCGAATTTACGCTCTTCCTATTTTCTATGATTTCCAGTTTGCCCAACTGAACGCCATTAAAATTACAGTTTAGTAACTCAATTTCATTATTAAAGTCAAAAGTGTGACTCGCCTTCAACAAATGGTTGGCAAACTCTGAGAAACTCTATCTCTCTCTGGTTTCAATCCTGGGATTGGTTTGCAGCAATTTCCTCTAAGCTTCTCTTCCATTCTTCCCTGTCTTGTGCGGCTCTTTTGAATTCTGCATATGATGAGCAGCGCACGTCCACCAGCAGGTCCTCCAGGTACTCTCGGCGTGGGCGTCCCCTGGAGTTTGTCCCCTCGGTCATACCCTCCATTATGGCATGCAAGAGGCCTTCTTGTTGTATAACATGGCCGATCCATCTTGCACGCCTTTCGGACAAGGTCCTGAGCAGGTGCATTCCTCCTTCGATTTGTTGGAGAACCTCCTCATTTGTAATGTGGTCTCTCCAGGAAATTCCATAAAACTATTACTGTTCAAAAATTTCATACATTCCTTTATCCTTATTTCAAAGTTTCTTGAAGTTTTACTTATATAAAAGAAACCACAATCGTTACACTTCAATTTATAGATTCCAGATTTTTTTAAATTTTAAATCTCTATCCTTATTATTTAGAATGTAATTTTTAAAATTTATTATTAGCGTAAAATGCAGGAAGAATTTCATTTGGTACATTCTTCTTCATGAAATTTTATTATTTTAACACTTTATTTTCCTCCATTTTTTCCCTTCCTGACCTTTTTGTACAGAATAAATATCTGTACCTGGGATGCATACGGATGCAAGTCAAAAAAGGTAAATGTTTAGGAGAGCCAAAAAACGTTTTTTTCTGTAACTATGGTCTTATAACTTCTTCGAATATCCATGCTGATAGATAAAAAAAAGTAATTAATAAATCAATTAGTTTGGTTTTAAAAACGAGCAATTAAAAGGAAATATTTTATGTGTAAAGTCTTTAAAAATACTGTTTAAAAAAAAAACGCTACAAAAAAACGCAGACTTGAGGAGTCTTCAAAATGAAATGGAATATTTTGTTATGACATATTAATAATAATAATATTTGGATGACTTGTATAGCGCCGTTTTTGTGAAAAATCACCTCGAGGGCGCTGTACAAATTTATAAAACGTTTATACAATCTTATTTCAACTATAGATAACAACAACTTATGGCTAAAAATTGCATCCACCGGTTCATCGATCACCGATACGAAACTATATGTGCAATGATTTGACCAATGAACGCGATGCTGCTGTAAAAATACACTGTACAGGCAGAAAATATATACAAGACCATACTTACCTGGAGGGTCACTAGAGATTAACACTGTTACGTATGACATGTGGTGTATTATGAAAGGATCAAACATGTGAAAATTGTTTACTTCCCTAGAAAGCGTAGTAATAGTAGAGGCAGAAGGAAGCAAATGGATTTAAGTCATAATACTCTACTAAATCATAAAGATGCAAGTCCATGTACATCTTTCTGCTTCTAAGATAGTTGTTGCATCAAAGGTAGTTGCATCCGTATACATTTTTGAAAAACCTATTTTTCTTCATGATAGGACTTGTATCTTTCTGCCACTGATGATCATGATAATTTAATTCAAGTCTGCATCAAAAACTCATCTCTTCAAATTTTGGACTTTAATCTGCATGTCTCGGGTACAGAATTTTTGTTAAGAATGTTTTCAATTAATGTTCCATTGACACCGTTAAGTCTATTGTTGTAATTAGTATAAAGTAAACCCTGAGGAAGTGAGCATCGCTCACAAAACATGTCGGATTTTTATGAACAACAAACGTGGTTAAACAAGGAAATCTGTTAATTTTGAAAGGCATTTCTTCTCGTTAGGTGAGAAAGTAGGAAAATGAGTAGATGGTTTTTAAACCCATCGTTGTATCCTAATAATCTTTTCCACGATAATGAAAATCTTCCGTCTTTAACGTGAAGGTATTTTTCATAAGCGATTTACTAGTCGCTTTTCACGAGCATACAATAAGCGAGCATACCAAAAACGTACAGTTCATTTACAGTGATAAATACCTGGCATAAATAACATTACACAAGATAATGTCTTAGAAGAAATATCTTGAAGACTCTAACATTTCACTTTAATTATAAAGCCTTAGCCTTTTCCTAGGAAAAAAAGACTTTCGTGTGCTTTCTCCCTCCCTACATCACGGGTATCTTCATAACCCATTTTCATTCTTTTCTCTTCTCAAAATGACCTTCCACACAGCATCCCCAAAGATGACACAGGCCCGGATAAAATGATTTTCCTCAGGGCTTCCTGAGTGGAGTTTATGTAAAAAAAAAACACATTTACAAGACGACTACTGACTCAAATCAGTCACTCAACAAAGTCCCATAATTTGAGGTAATTTGTCCAAGAAATGCACAATTTTTAAATTAATTAAAAAAAATGAAGTAACAACCCGGGTTACAAATAACTGGAAAATATTTGAAAATCTCCTACTACCACCCACTAAACTGAAAATGTTGCTTGTGTCGAGGATGATGGAGGACGTAGCCAGCGGAGGAATCGAACACGCGACGCCTGGATGGAACCCAAACGCGATGCCAACACAGCCACTGACCGGTCAATGAATGCATCATACACATACCTCTATTGCTAGTTCATGTGTGAAGGGAGGCGCCCCTTACACAAATTGAATTATTACATACTAAGAAATAAAATTGCAGAGATAGCAAGCAATTCCCACTATTTTACAAGCACTTCCCTATAACACCACTTCAGAGGAACACCAATCTTAAAACTTTATATTTTGAATAGATACACAATATTATCGTTTGTGTGGAAAAACTATAAAGTTGATATCATTATTGATTGGCCTGAACAGCTGTGTGGTCACGTCCTACAGAACCGAGAAACTACCATTCATGTGAAAATACGACGAAGTCGCTCCATTGCCGCAGGCAACTCTCAAAACGATATCAGATTTACAAAGCGAAAATAATACTGCTTACATAACGGAACTAAATAAAATAGATATCGACAATTTTTAACATATCTAAATATCGGCAAAGAACTTTGATTTTCTTTGGACCAAGGTTATGTTTGGTGTTAAGGGATGTATTTGAATTATTGTGATTCCTTACATTATTTTAAATAAAAAAAATAAATGAAATTTCGGTCTCTGGCAAATTTATAGACAGTTTTTTTCAAGATTTTTTTCTTCAAAATTAAACACTAAAATTCTTCCACATGTCGTCACTTGTCACTCAGCCGAATAACCAACTAATTCCTCATCCCACCTCTAATTGTCCAATATAAACTGATTTCTTAATGTTTTTAGTTTAAAAAAAACATTAAAAATATCACCATAGACCAAAATTTCATGTTTCAGGTATCACTGGTTAAGGTAAAAAGTACGTCCCTTAACATCCTGCATATCATTTTTTGGTGTCAATTATAAGTAAAAATTTATGTTTTTTATTTATAGCGGAAAACAGTAAATCCAATCATATTTCAAAAAATTTACAATAAATAACATTGCATTTATTGCCAGTTTAGACGCAACAATGTCTCAGATATATATTTATTGCAATCTTGAAGTCAATAAATATGCTGGTTTAAGAGTGTAGTCATTCTCCCCAAAGGTACGTATGATAATTGGTAAGTTGGTCCTGCCTCTTGGAAAAAAACCTGTCTGTCTGTAAAAAAAAAAACGTCTAGAAGACCCCGTTCTAGCATTATTATGGTAACTCATATTGATGAGAAAAATCGAAGATCAAATTGATAGAACCTGTATAAAGATATAAGTTTTTGCTCTTTATAACATTATTAGTTGATGGAATTAACGCCATAGAAAGGAAGTGGACACTTGGGGAGGCCTTTTTTTCCCAGTGAACAGAGCAAAAAAATACATTTTTATTATTTTATAGTGTGCCTATGTTTAGTTCTGAAATAGTTTAAAAACTAAAACCATGTTCCTACGTCCTTCATTGTTATTTTTCCCGTGTCTTCCTCCTTTCCTTGAAAGTTCCTACTTATTCTTAATCTACAATATTGCACAAAATCTAAAATTACTACATCAAATGAGTTGAAAATTCGCAGTGATATCGTTCACATCTCGCCATTGAAATCTCGCTAATAATCATAAAAAATACCAATAATATACCAAAGAGTGTCGGTAACTGTGACCTATAGTTATGCCGTTATCATGGACAGCAGCCAGCATCAATATCGGACCAGAACAGCGGATGAAACCATGAAAGGTAGGGACTTTCTTCTTCCATTTGCCAATTCCTGTGATTGAGTTAATAAATGCAGTCAATTGTCTTGTTTTCGCACAAATTAGATTTACAGTCCACCATCTCTCTCGTGTTACGATTTTGTTCGTGACAACCTATATGATACGGTCAATTTTAAAACTATGCATTTTTTACCAGTATACATAGCAGAAAATCGCAAATGCATTATTTTATAATGTACCTATATGAAACGGTAAAATTGAAAACCAGACTTTTAGAGTTTTAACTGCGAAATCGATAAAGCATCAGAAATAATTTCTGTACACCTGGGAAGTTCCAGCTCGATAAAAGTATAATTTTTATATCTACAATAGGAATTGAATACTCTTAGAATGTTGTGAGAAATAATCTGTTGTTTGAAAGTGTTTTAGGTATTTAGATTTTTATTGCCCTGATGAAGTTACGATAATTAAAAAAGAAGTTTAGTAGATGCGTAGCTGAGTATTATATTATATGCGATATGCGAATGAATATCATACATTTTATATTCCCCACAGCTGCGAGGTAAATTATTTCCCTTATGCCATCTTACTGGGCAGGCTATGCGGAGGATCTTTTTGGGGACCTGGGACATTTTTTGTACATAAGCTCCAAACTTAAGACCTTAAGGAAAATAATTGTCCTAATTGTCATGTCATATTACGAGTCACGTGTTGCCACGTCTTTTGAGAACAGGAAGGAGAGAAGTTCTGGGAAGGAAAGTGGTACGAGGGGTGGGTGGATAAGTGGGTGGCTGTGTCAGTGTGTCCAGAAGTGACGAACGCATGAATCCATCCCTCCCACTGCGATGGCAAGGCGATGTTCCGAGATTTTTGTGGGATCGTTATTACATAACGGACGTGATCTCCTGTCAGATTTGTGTGATTTTTATGGCTGTTATTTATTTTTTCTACGTACTACGTACTTTAAATGAATAAATTATCACGCATACTTACAGGAATTCGTGTTTAAATTGACCTAAACTAAAATATGTAACCGCAAATATGTAAAAATCACATCTGACAGGAGATAACGTCCGTTACCCAATAACGATCCCACAAAAGATACGGAATCGCTCGGCAGGTTAAGTACATGTGTATATAAAACAGTATTTTTCACTTATTGGAGACAATTATGTACATTGTACAGTTATATGCAAGTTGTAGCTATGAGCGTGTTCCTTAATAACGTGCAAAATTTAAATATAAACGACAAACACAAAGTTTACCAGGTGCGTAATGTTGGCGCAACTAACGAATTTTAAAATTCTCAAACGCGCCGACATAATAAATCACCCTGAAGAAATTGAATCATTTAATTCGTATTTCAACCTCCCGAGCCGAGGGGCGGAGGGAGGCGGAGGAAAGCTGCTCCAAATGTGGTGGCAACGCGTGAATGGGAATAAATTACAAAGATAAATCACTAGGAATATCGTATTCACATGAACAACTCATTTAGCCAGACCTTTTTATCGAGTTGAGATAAAAATGCATTTGTTGGGACAAAATACTTTATGTAAGTTTTTTAGAGAACGAACGGTATGGATTAGAGATGAAACGGATATCCGGTAACTATCCGGTATCCAATCTATCCGGCCTAAATTTACAATCCGGCCGGATACCGGATATTAAAAAACTACGATAATTTCCTATAATAAAATGCAATTCATTAATCTTTGTGAGGTAAATATCAATAAAATGGCTTTTAATTATGACGTATTTCATTTAAAGTCAAAAAAGTTACAAAAAAGCCATAAGGCCTTCCAAAAAACTAAAATTTTCTTCTGAGATTATTCACTCTATTGTAAATATCTAAACTAAAAACTTACGTAAAGTATGTAGCGAAAACTTAAATTAACATGATCAACTAATCACAATCACTAGTAAAGTGAACTAAAAATCGTAAAAAACACAGATTATTGAAATGATATAATACTGTTATCCGGCCACCGGATATCCGGCCATCCAGCCTCGCAGCTCGCCGGATAACCGGTATTCGGTATCCGGCCAAACAACTATCCGTTTCAACTCTAGTATGGAAACTGTCATTGTACGCAGAATTCAACCCACGCGACATAAAAATAATATAAAGTCTTCATTTCTACAATAGTTATTTTTGCTGGGGAGATACCACCATCATCATCATCATCATCATCATCACTCTTGGCTCTACAACCCCTGGTGGATGTTGGCCTCCTCAAGAGTCTTCCTCCACTCATCTCGGTTTTGTGCCAACTCTCTCCAGTTTGGAAGCTCCAAGGTAGATATATCTTAGAGGACGTTGTCGCTCCATCTTAATCTTAGTCTTCCCAGGCTCCTTCGCCCAACCGGTCTTGAATTCAGCAGGGGCTATGGTGCTTGATGCTCGGTCATTCTCTCTACATGACCCCCCCCCCCCCCCCCAGTGTGACGTTAAGATCCTTAAACAGAGTATACAGTCACATATTTTTAGTTGTAACGTCTGCGCCAAAATCCATTTTCTAAAACCGTTCCGAAGATACGCCTCAAAATGTTCCTTTGAAGAACGTCCAGTGCTCGCTCATTGCTCTTAGTTAGTACCCAAGTCTCATCTGCGTATGCGAGCACTGGTCTGATAAGTGTTTTGTACACTAATATCTTCATGTTTCTGGACAGCAGTCTGGATTTTATTTTGTATTGTAGGCGGAAATAACGGCGATTTTTTTACATGAGCTCCACACAGGAGGCTCTGAGGAAATGTCATCTTTGGGGATGCTGTGTATACGGTTTTTTGAGGAAAGGAAGGAGAGGAGGGTTTTGGGAAGGAAAGGGGTTAAAGGGGTGGGTAGAAATCTGGGGGTTCAGTGTGTCCTGGTCATCCGCCTCCAAGACCTAGACAAACCTCACCCCATGAACCCCGGCACCCCTGCTAAATCACCAAACGTAGCGAACCACTTGGGGTGACCTATGGCAAAGGTGTTGGTTATCCAATAAAGGTTCCCCGTTCACTCTGCGCTTAAATTTTCAATTATCGGGGAGATATCACCATCCAGACCTAAACCGGTAAGGTCTCATTTTGCGTTATACTCGTAATAATAATTATTATATGAGTATCTGTTTCTTGTACACAACTTTATTCAATTCAATTTATTTACTTTAAAAACATTACAAAATTATAATTTCAAGGCATTTCTAAAAAAGAAAAATATTTTCGATTATATAAACAGATTTACACTAACAGCAACAAAGCTTGCTGTTTGAATTTTGTTTCATTGATGTTAAACAGATTGATGATATCCGAAGTTATTCTATTTAACAACAAGAGAGCTCTCATTTCATGAATTGTCCTCAGTTCTATATAAGCGCGAATTAATACGGAAAAGCGGAAAACGGGTAGATATAAAGTTTAAGAAGTCGCAGAAAAACATCTGGCATATAAGTTTGAAAGAGCCTTAAAAAGGACTACACGCTACACCACACGAGCTCCCTGGACCCTAAATTTCATACGGATAAAGAAAAGGCAGTGGGCATAATGTTTCTAAATTTAGTGGAGTCTGTTCAAACTTGGCGAATATAAATCCCAAGAATACCACGATATTACATTTTTTTTCAACGAACTCGTAGGTTCCTAATGCCGTAATTTGGAAATAGTAAAAACATCACCTGATTTGTATATCGATGAGAATAGGTCGCAAATAAACCTAACGAAATGTAATTAAAATAGATTTAGTCGATACTACTTTTATACTCGGTTTTATCAGATAATCAAAATTAACTTATAAATAAACAATAAAATATTTATACCATTTTCCGTTGAGGGAGAGATTTAGTTGACTTTACTCTTGTATATAAATCTATTTTTTATGTAGTCTCCCTCTCGCGCGTTTTTTACTGCGTACTAAATTCAACTAGCTGCGCATAATAAAATTGTACTTATCTTTCTATAAATACTTTGTTTAAAACCTACCCTGAAGAACCATTGTATATGAAAATAGATGACCACCTTTAAGGCTAATCAATTTTGTTATAATACTAGGTATATATGTGACGATAGTATCGTGCTCATATCGTTACCGCATATTCACAAACCTACTATATATTTTTTGTAATTTTATTACTAGTTCGACAAACTGACTGTGATATTTAAATTTTAGACAGATACATCCTATTCAACATTTCATAAGAATCACTCTTCAAGTTTCCATACTGAGTTTCAGAATCAATGCAGGGTGTTAAGGAACGTACTTGACTTACTTTAACCAGTCATTCCTGACACTTATTGGAGTAAAAATTGTAAATGAAATTTTGGTCACCGGTGACTTTTTTGGTGACCTTTTTTTTCAAAATTTTTTTCTTCGAAATAAAAAAAATTCCGCATATCGTCACTGGTCACTCAGCCGAGTAGCTGAACCACCCCTCATCTCGCACCCATCTGTCCTACATCTACCATTTTTTAATGTTTTTTTAGAAAAAAAAACATGAAAAATGTCACCGGAGACCAAAATTTCATTTACATTTTTTACTCCAAATTACTGGTTAAGATAAGTCAAGTACGTCCCTTAACACCGTGTATTTAACATATTTAATTTATTACGTGACATAATATCGCAGTGTTGATTATTATTTCTCGTGGTAAAATCAAAATATGAACTGTACGTAAAAGAATAAAAGTGTTTTCATATTGATACAAAAACTTCGCGTTGAATAATAATTTACTACTATTTTCATAAATAACATAAACAAAATACATACTGTGAATAAAAGAAATTGTTGTGGAAAGTAAAATTGAAATAAAATACGTTTCAACTCTTGCACAATTTCAATTATGTAGACACATTTTACTTGAAAAGTCAATTAATATCTTCGAACAAGCGATTTCTGCAGAACTGACATAAGACTCAACTCACCGCTATGATAATAGTGCTTAGACTATTTATGTTTGTAATAAACATAATAATATAACTTTGTTTTAATTCAACTTTATTTATCCAACCGGTTTCGGTTCGACCTGAACCTTCATCAGGGGTGAATTAAAATATATTGAAAATAATACAGATATACATGGTTTTTAAAAGAAAATTAGAAGAGGGGGAGAGAACATCAATTTAGGCAGGGGCGAGGGGGAAGGTGCCTAAGAGGGAGGGGTGGAAGTGGGCGGGTGTAATGGAAATATTTTAAAACAAATGACAAATTAGACAAGTTAGACAAATCTTCTTGTTTATTAAGTAAATTGGTCATATTTATTTGTAATGACTTTTATATTTCAAGATTATTAAGGCGTATAACTATGTTCTCTCTCCCTCTTCTAATTTTCTTTTAAATACCATGAATATCTGAATTATGTTAAATATATTTTTATTCACCCCTGACGTAGGTTCAGGTCGAACCGAAACCGGTTGGATAAAGAAATAATAAAGTGGAATTGAAACAAAGTTTATATGATTGTGTTTATTATCTATAATTAAGTATTCCCACAAAGTGTTTGCTACATGTTAAAATTTATTTATATTTGTAGTTGAAAAGTGCATTTTTGTACTTGGATTTTTCTCTGCGTCACGTCTCTAGAATTATTAATATCAATCCAGATCTCGAAAGAACATCTTCAATAAGTGAACACTCGGAGCAACAAATTCCTTCACATCTTCTGAAACACAAACACAAATAGCAAAAACGAGAGGAGATCTTCCGGCAAAATCCGTTTCTCTCGTCTAAAACTCAAAATATAAACTCAATTCGATTTATTTGAAGCTGTGTTAGGCTGGTATTAAAATACATAACTTGTTCCATTACACATGGCTCAAAATTTAGTCAGCGTAAAGTATGTAAAGTTAGTTTTACAATGAGGAACGTTTTATGAGATAATTGGACAAGACACAAAACTCATTGCCAACTAACTAACCGTTACTGCTGGTAGTACGTATACAGGTTGTTAAGGGAAGTAGGTACTTTAACCAGTGATTACTGCATTCTTTGGAGTAAAAATGTAAATTTAACTTGTTATACAATTTATTTTATTTTATGTATTATTCTTTTATATTTTTACATTAATTCCACACAGGAGGCCCTGAGGAAAATAAATCCTCTTAGGGCCTTTCTCATCTTTGGGGATGCTGTGTGGAGGAGTCTTTTTAGAGAAAGAAGGGAGAGAAAGTTCTGGGAATGATAAGGGCATGGGGTTGGATAAAAATCTGGGGATTAGTGTGTCCAGGAGTGACGGAGTATGAATCTCCCACCCACGGCGGTGCAAGGCAATGTTCTGAGAGAGTCCCGCAGGAGAGGTCAAAAGATCTCCCTCGATCAGTCTCCCGATCCGGCCTGTCACGCAGTTGGTGGGAAAACGAATCCACCGCCAAGATCCAGACAAACCTAATCCCATGAACCCGAACACCCCTGCTAAGTCACCAAAAGTAGAGAACTACTTGGGATGACCTATGGCAAAGGTGTTGGTTATCCAATAAATGGTTCCCGGGGCGGAGGAACCCATAGCCTCCCAAATTGAGATTATTATGTTAGGAATCACAGGTTAAAGTAAGTCAAGTACGTCCCTTAACACCCTGTATAATTGTAATGTTTGCATATTATACATACTTCCCCTTATCACATAATATAAATGGTCAACATTACAGATCGCTGTTAATTGAAACACCGTGAAGTAGGCGTCCTGGCGAGGTCTCGGGAAGTCTGCAGTCAGGTTGTAAGGCTGCGCTGCGTTTAGTGGCTTCTTTTACGCCAAAATGGGCGTACTGGGAGGGTGAGAAATTGAGGTTATCCGTAAAACACTTGTGTTTTGGATCAATTGTAACTTTAATAATACTTTACAATCAGAGATTTGACTGGCAATTAATTAGAGCGTAATTGATTCGATAAGCGATTAGAGAGAGAGTGGAGAATTCGAGAATATATTAATTGATAAAATCACCTATAGGGAGCTTTAAGGTTCCGTAGAAAGCGTTCGTTAAAGAAAAAAAGAAGGTTACTGAAGACGATTTGAAAGGGAGAAGTGTAAATAAGGAATGTTAGAGGCAGCACGCTAATATAAAAAAACGATTAAAATAGGCGTAAGCGACTGTTGTGAAAATATTTAATAAAACACGACTTATTTATTAAAATCTCATAGAAAAATGCTATAAGTGGGATTAACGGAAATTCTGCGAGTTTTTCATATCTTACTAATATTATAAACGCGAAATATTGTATGGATGTATGTGTGTTTGTTACTCTTTACAATAAAATAGTTCATATATCAGAATAACATATAGGCTATAATTTATAAAACTAGCTAGGAAGGGGACGCGGGAGGGGAACGGGGACGCACGGGAAAGGTGATTCAGGGAGAAACAATGTTATATATTTGAATATGGCATTGCAACGCGTGTCGGGAACCAGCTAGTCTATAATATATAACATGTCAAATAACGCAACCAGATGTATTTTTTATAATTTTCGGAGCAAACCTAGAAATTTTTTTCTATGGAGAAAATTTCATATATTACTTTTTCAACTCGGCTATGAATAGATTATTTTAAAAAATAAACATATAGGTACACACACATATATATATATACAAAAAAAATATTTTAAGAATCAAGCGCTCAAGATGGCAGAGGCGGCTCTAGGGGTCCAGAAGAGGAAGGTCATTCAAAAAAGATGATATTATGATACAATATCAAATTAAATACGATAATATTCATTTGTAATTACCTCACAAGTTTGAGAGTCAAATAACATTCAATATAATAAATTATTTCATGCGACAAGCCTACAATATGCAAAATCAACCTAGGTTTATCAAACCATCTCTTTCAGACGCATAATATTCATAATGCTTTCTCTCGCTCACGGCCATGACCCAAACTGTCTTCAAAATCCGATAACATTTTTTCTAGACGGTATAGTGACATCTCGTTTATTGTATGACGCGTAAAGAGACAGAAGACATGACATTGGGACATTTGAAAAATTGTCCGAGCCAATCATAGTGCGTGGGAAAGAAAGCTTCCATTTAGGACGTTAGATGTCGCTGCTTGCCGCTGACGGCTATCTCGCGGTGCATTTCAAAAGCATTAGAATAATATCAGTTGTTTTGATAAGCATAACATTTCACAATGTTTTACTGTCATCTTTTAATTTTGGGAGGTTTTTGACCAATTATAAATTTGGAATGCGGGATTTTACATTTGTTTTGCGTTAATCTCGTTCAAGTGCCTATCTATATTTTACGAGCACAACATTTTGTAGTTGCACCGCGAACCATGATGCATTCTGAGTGTATTTTTAGCAAGATGGCGTCGGCATCGCAAGGACTTCGACAAACGCCATGTATTATTAACACCAATCAATAGCGCCGCCTGATATACGTCCCATACTACGGTACTTTATAATGTACGAGGACATATATGGGGAGACTTAAGGGTTGTAAGACGCCATCCCTTTATAAACCTCAATTGGATTTTACAGAAGAAGGGATACAAGGGGAGAAATTTTACGATTCTATATTCTAGGGGGACATCCCGTGTGAAGGCTCTTTTTTCCGCTTTAGGGATTTTTTTGGTGCATTAAATTAACATTCAACTGCGAAATTTTCACCACTTCTTTATTCATATTTTTAACATACTACACAATTTTTTCAGCCCGAAATCACCGCTCATTGCTGAAGTACACGAAGGCAACATAACGCCTCGTATTTTAAAAAAAAGTGTTTCGCGGTGACCCCGATCGAGGCCATTCTGTTTGTCTGAAACAAAAAAAAAATCGAACGGCATTTTAATCTGCAAAGTATGAACTAGTTTTGGAACTAGGACTATTAAAAAAAAATTGAGAGGTATATTTTTGGCACTGTGCTAAACATTTTTTCATGAATTTTGGTGGTTTGGTTGGTGTTCAACACGACGCCAAAAATGTACCTTTGAATATATTTTTTTTAATAATCCTAGTTTAAAAACTAGTTTGAACTTTACAGGTTAAAATGCCATTGATTTTATTTTGTTTCAGATAAGTAGGAAGCCAGCAATCGTGGTCTCCGCAATTTTTAAGATGAGTGGCTAAGTTGCCGTGTACTTTAGCAATAAGCTAAGATTTCGGGCTGAAAAAATTGTTGTGTGCTCAAAATATGAATAAGCATGTAGTAAAAAGTTTGCAGTTATACGTTTATGTAGTTCGCCAAAAAAAATCGAAAAAATGACCCCTTAAGTTTTTTATGGGAGACCTGAAAAACATGTGTACAGCTTTTTACGATGTTTTAGAAACATATATTGACAGCCCTGCCATCGTTGCTACTATTAAACTCCATGTACCGACAAGGAAAACTAGACAAAATATAACATTATTTTGCAATACATACACAACCAACTATCAATCACACTCACTTACCAATAGGATGCATGATTTAGGCAACAAGTTTGGTGGTATAATAGATATATTCGCTGATTCCCGTTATAATCTAAAATGCAATTTAAACCAACACTTTGTGGAATCCTACAAACTATTGTAACGTGGTATAATATATTTAACGATTTGATGTGTTATTGTAATGTTTTGTATTATATTTTGTTCTATGTTATTGTCAAATATTATATTGTTTAAAATATTTAACGGTTTTACGCTACTTTCTTAAAAAACTACTTGCATATTCTTAAAATTAATGTATGTGTTATCCTCGATAAGCTAAATATTATTTTATAATCAATGTAAAAGCCCCTATGGGCGTATAACAACAATAAATAAATAAATATAGGTACGTAGTTTCATTACATAAAATTTTAAACAAAAGTTTAAGTTGGAAAAATGCAATGTTTGCATTTTTTGTGTGATACAACACAATTTTACATCACAGAGGTAAATTTAAAAAAAAATTGCGGGAATGGCTCCATGACAACTCAGAATCAACTCAACTCAACACCTCTTTGAAAAGTCACTACAAGCTATCAATTTTTTTTTTAAATAGCACATAACCTAACCTAACGTAACCTATTTGACCAATTTTAAATTTTTTCACATTTCAAAAGAGGTGTCGAGTTAAATTCATTCTGAGTTGTCCGGTCACCAAAAAAATTGTTTTCACTCATAAAAGCTTAAATATTTATTGCCTATATTACGAATGGCTTTTTTAACATCGGAAAATTAAATTTCGGAAAATTTTAGTTACATTTACAATTTTACAATTATTTCCATCAAACGACTGGATTCAATTAAAAAGGATTGACGAAATTAATTGCTCAGGAAATGGCCATCGTAAAAATATTCCAATATTTTCCTTTAAAGGTGAGTAGGAAGTGTATGTACCTACTACTTAAGGACCTTTTAATCACTTTTTTAATGTAAATACCGCACAAAAGTCCCAGTGGCTCCCAACCGCTTGGAGCCAGTAAGACTATGGCATCCTCAATTGGGTATGTTGTTAGGCTTTGGGTAAGTGGAAGGGGAAGGAGGTGGGGAGGGGAACTAGATGGGGGAAAGGAAGAGGGGGAAGAGGAAGATGGGGAAGTACCTGGCTGTTCAGCTCTAGTCACCAAACACGGCTAAAGTCATTTAAAGCAACATTTCAATAATGAATGGTGCTCCTACACCAGGGTGATACTGAGAGTATCTTCCACTCTAGAACGTGCCGCAAATATTCATTTTTTTTTAAATGATCACTTACGTACGCCGGGATTTGAACCCGCAACCTCCGGATCGCTAGTTGAGCGCCTCAGCCACGGAGGCCGTTAACTTATATGTAATTGAGAACTGAAAAGTTTGCAACGCAATTTTTATGTGAAATTTGCAAATACAATGGAACACAGCTAACTTCACACCGAAAATTATAAATTTTTTCATAAAATAAATATAAATAAAAGAATCAAACCCACTAATTTTTGGAAACTATCCCAACTAATCCTAAATATTATTATAAACCCGAAAGTGTGTATATTTGTTTGTTGTTCCATCTTTCACGTGGAAACAGGGCGACCGACAGGGATAATTGGAGGACAGTAGAGTGTCGTATTAGGCTACATTTCATCCTCATTTCAACCATAATAGCGCTACACCCCAAACACGAGAATCGATTTTTAAACTGTGATAATAGTTCATTATTTTTAATTGATAAACTAACGTTTAAACAAGATTTTTATGCATAGCACAAAGGGTAGATAACAAATATTATAATCAATAATTATCAGCCTGAAACACTCATCTACATTGAAAAAATCTTCCGAGAAAAGATACTGGCCGTCAACGGGAATTGAACCCGTGACCATCTGATTGCCGGTCAGCAGCTCTGACCACTGAGCTATGGCGGCTTATCTAATACCCGCCAAATAATTCAATATATACTAGTGTTTCATTCGACAATTATTATTATTACATTTTTCCAACTGAAAACAACCAACTTTATTTTTGGAGAGAGGTATTTTTTATACTAAATCTCCCGCTAGGTGGCGTCGAGACTAATTATGTCTGCATTTTTTGCTGAAATACTTTAACTTGTCAAATATTAATTATTATTTTTAATTGATAAACTAACGTTTAAACAAGATTTTTATGCATAGCACAAAGGGTAGATAACAAATATTATAATCAATAATTATCAGCCTGAAACACTCATCTACATTGAAAAAATCTTCCGAGAAAAGATACTGGATTTAGTATTAAAAATACCTCTCTCACCAAAAAAAAGTTGGTTGTTTTCAGTTGGAAAAATGTAATAATAAGTAATTGTCGAATGAAACACTAGTATATATTGAATTATTTGGCGGGTATTAGATAAGCCGCCATAGCTCAGTGATCAGAGCTGCTGACCGGCAATCAGATGGTCACGGGTTCAATTCCCGTTGGCGGCCAGTATCTTTTCTCGGAAGATTTTTTCAATGTAGATGAGTGTTTCAGGCTGATAATTATTGATTATAATATTTGTTGTGATAATAGTAGTATTGATAAATAAACTTTTCAATCCGCCACATAATATCCCCGACAAAATATCTTACGGGCAAAACATCTAGTCTAACCTAACCTAAATCAAAAATCTAACCTAATCTAGAAAAACCTAATAAAATATCTAGTAAAATAATTATTGTTCAAAAATAGTTCAATGGGATAAAAATTATACAGACATCCTGTACTATAGACAATAATTAATTAAAAAGCGCAGTACCGCATATTCATCACCTTTATTGGAAAATACAACCGCAATTACTAAAAATAACAATTTCCCAAAATTAACGCGAAATTCGAAAAAATTAACCCTTTTCCCTAAACGACAATAACAAAAGCGATAGTAGTAAAATCGTCAAAACTCCAAAGGTCAGAAATAGAATTTTTATTTATTTTATATATTCAATAATTTTATTATTAAATTAATAAAAACAGTTTATTTATAAACAAGTTCTGCTGGTAATTATTATTACGCGTGACAGCTGTTTCGCCTTCTGAGGGCATTATCAAACTGTCACATTATCAAACTGGCATTATCAAACTATCAAATAAAAAAATAAAAAATAAAAAAAAATTTTAAAAAAGTCAGAAATAGATCTTACAAAAGGCATAATTTGGTTTTTGTGAATTTCTTTGAACATTATTTAATCAGCGATTTAAAAAAACACAAGTCGTAGAAAAAGGTTTAATCCTTACCATGCCACAGCTTCGCTATAGACGAAGCCCGCCATTGCTCTTCTGACCACTTCGAAGCAAAGATCTGATCCATCCATACTGAAAAATAATAAAAAACAACATTATATAAATATTTTCCGAAGAAAGAGCCTATCCTTGGTTATTATTTGTTTAAAAATATTTATGATTTCGCAAGAATTTTTTTCAACGTTAGTAAAGGGACAATTGCTTCATCTTTGTAAGATATTTTTTAACTAAAGTTCTTAAATATGGCAAAGTTTGTTGGAAAAACACTTTTGTCAACATGCAACACTATTAGAGTGTCTAGATTATTTCTGGAAAGTTCTTACAGTTTATTATATTAAACCAACATGACACCCTTAAAATGTTCAAAATTACAAATATTGAATCGTGGGTCACTATCCTTGGAAAGAAATAAATGTCCTTGATAGAGTTTTTGATTACGTCATGAATAATTCCTAAGCGCTTTAACAATATATTGTTTTTTCTAACCACACTCATGAATGTTTTATTTAAAAGGTACCTAATTTGGCGGCACATTCGCAACATGTAATGTATATATACCCACAGTTTAAAACTTCAAGTTGAATCTCATAATCTTCGAACACAGGTATAAGGGAGATTAACCTTACTACAAAACAGAACTCAGAAGTGGGTCATAAATCATCTTTGCTTGCTTCACTATAATGATTCGAATAAAGGATCCAATGAATCAAAATAAAACAATAAATAATCTACGAGGGCCGCTGTTAACGCGTCCCTTTACGGACCAAAGGGTAGTTTAATAAAGTTCATGGGGCTCTCTCGGGTCTAGGACTCGAGTCCAGTAAATATGTGATAGGGAGAAAATATACATTTAATGATATTCTAAATCAGTGTAGGAATGATATTCTGATTTAGAATATCAAATACAACTCTCATTTTTGTGAGGTATCAACTAGAATACAATTTATTTACCGGGCTGGTCTCCATACTCAAATATTCATTCAGAAGAAATTCAAATAATTCTACGTAAATTTTGTGAAATACAATTTATTAACCAGGCTAATTCAGAATGAATTCAATGAAATCGAAATAAATTTTAGAAAATACAATTAATTCGCCAGGCTGTTATCTACAGGTATTAAAACATTAATTCAGAAGAAATTCAGTAAATTCCAAGTAAATTTTATCGATTAAATTTGCTTTGAATTTGATTGTCATCAAAAAAATAGAAGTTATATAGTTACTAGGTACTTTCCGAAGTCATCGGAGAGTACCTAATGTTTTTCTAATCTTAAATTGCTGTTAGATACAGGAATTCATAAATACAGTGAATTCATTCCTTGTCCACCAGGGAAAATGTAGTGGACGTCACGATCGTCAGTAATGAGAAACTGACTTGAAGATACAAGAATGGCATAGTAATTATCTACATTTTATATAAAATGTTAAGACAGACAAGCATTCCCTGGTAATGAATAAGCTGACAATATTTTAACTCCTCATATTATTGTTATAGCAAAAGGAAAGCGTTGCTTGAGCAATGTAGGACTAAGCTAAGCAGATGATTGAACCCGCGATGACTGGGTGGAAACCCGACGATTTGGACTGCTAGAACATTCATGTACTATATCTGCAATAGCATGTCAAGAATACGAAAGCAGCAAATATTAGACAATTTATTAGACATATTTAGACATTTTTAGTTTTTATTACACAATAATTTATTTATGTGTGGCGTTGTGGGAGCATACGAGACATGTCGTCTGTTTTTACAAATCTGGAAATAAAGGTAGTACTTACTATTCGAAAACCATATAGAGCATCCCTTCTGAACTGTACGTTTCCAGAAGCTCTACTATGTGTGGGTGTTTCAGCATATGACATATTGTGGCCTCTCTCTTTAGATCTGAAACAACAAAAATAAAAGTTGAAAACACTACCCAAATATTTAACGTACCTATATTATTATCACATAAACACAGCGCAAAAAACACAATGGTACAATAGGGTAAAGTTATTATTATTATGGGTGTAAAACTAAACGGCAGTAAAATTCAGAACAAACGAAATAAATCAGGGAGCATTATTGTCCCAGACGACACTGTTTTTTTGAAAACCGTTTTAGGTAGTTCTAAAAAATTTTTTGAACGAAGCTAAAAAAAAACATTGTATAAAATATCGTTTAACGTCCTCGAAGAGGTAGTTATTACATAGATATTTTAAAAGAGCAGAAAGAAATACGCAATACAGTACAATTACATATTTTGAAATCACAGAATTGAAAAAAAAATACCCGTAGAAAAACAGTTCATACTTCAATTTTTTATTGGTATTTTCTTGTTATAATAATTGTTGAAGGGGATTACCCTCATAAAGGGGATAATATATCATTGAAGAAGAAGACAACACAAATAAATCTAAACGAAAAATTGATAAAGAACAAGACACAGAAAAATAATAAGTCGCAACTGGGACTCGAACCCAGGATCTGTTGTCTTACCGGGAAAAACGCCTCATATTTATCGATCTCATATTTAAAACTCCGAATTACCAATATTATCTTGGACTTATTTTTCTCACACTGTTAACTTTTTGAATAATCACAAAGTTCTAAAGAATTGGTTTGCAGCCTAGATACTGTCTTGGATAACATAGTTTTTCCCGGTTAGACAAGAGTTCATGGGTTCGAGTCCCAGTTAACTTTTTATTTTTCTATGTCTTGTTCTTTTTCAAATTTTCATATGGATTTATTAGTATTATCTTCTTCTTTTGTGTAATAACTAACACTTTGCTTCTGAGAATTTCAAAGATATTTGAGAAACGGTGATATTTTTTAACAACCTGTTAATTAACATAATTCTTGAAAAAAATGTGGTCTCGATGGAGAAATTTAGGGAATGGATATTTTTTTAATGGACACCGCACAAGAGGTCCAACTGCCTGGAGTCAGCGGGACTAAGGTATCCCCAAATAGGATATCTTGAAAGGCTAAAGGGGGTGGGAGCGGTAAGACACAGGGATGAGGAACCTGCCAAAAACCATTTACCTATTCAACTATTTTATGTATGCTTATGAACTCTTCAAATAAAACCAGTATTGTGTTCTAAACGTAACAAAAAAATTCGAGATGTGAACTTTTTTGACACAATTCGAACGGAAATTATTGTCGCTTCCTGAGTGCAATTATTATAAACAAGCTGACCCTGACACGCATTACTGTAGCTAACGAAACGCAACGCCATCTACTGGTTGGTTATCCAAAATTTATAACCATCGCCATCTGTTAATTTGCATGCAAATCAAATCAACACCGCTCGCTTGCCAGCCCGCTCACTTTATATATTATATACTTCAACCAATTTACACAAAACCTTGACAAATTATATACTTAAACCTTCCTAATAAATCACTCTATCTATTGGTGAAAACCGCAAGATAATGCGTTCATTAGTTTTCGAGTTTATCGCGACCAGACAGACAGAAAGACAGACGCGCCGGAGGACTTTAATTTATAATATTTATGAGATTTCTAGTTGTAGAGTGTATGAATATGATGTCTGAAAACACATTTATAATTTTTTTATACGAAGAATTCATGTCGGATGCGACATGTAAAACAACCCATCCCAAACATGGGTTGTTGAGATTAAGAAAAAAAAACATGAAAAGTTGGTTTGAGGTAAAAAAAAATATATGAAAGGATAAAAAAATACACAATGAGTAAACAGCCCACTGAAAAGGGTGTTTGTCTCCCTTGTACAAATATTGACAGCTCTGTGTAGTTAGCGCTTTAAAACTATCGCCATTGAACTAACAAAAATGTATGAGTAGTAAACTCCGTCGTTTGCGGACCCATTAAATGGGTATTATTTGAATTCAAACCAAACAATTTTTTTATCAGGACATAATCTGAAAGTGGACTATCCAAAAAACCAAGTAAATATTAAATAATATGCTGGTACCTAGCTAGATTGCACGAGAATGTCTGTTATACTCGTTAAACGTTGTTAACCTAACGAAACTTGCATCTACTAAAAATCAAATAAACTAATAATTAAAATCATCACCAATAATTAATTCCAATGTCTAAATACAAGAACAAAACCTAAAAAACACATTTCGTACCATTGCAATAATCACAAACGCAAATCAATGGACTTGTCAAATGGCAAATCAAGCCTTTTCAGCGAATCGAAAGACATTTTTTTGGTTCATTCTTGTTTTGAGCACGATTATACTTCGTAATAGGCTAACTCTTCCGTTATTCCAGTTCCGGCATTTTTATTTTATTTAAGTTTTTAATCCAGCTGGACCGGGAGGATAGCACAATCCCATTCGGTCATATTACTTATTTATTTATTTAACATCACCGGCATAAAGATACCATTAACAATAGTTAATATAACAACAACAAGTTTAAGAAAACAGTAAAAATAATTTTATAAGGTAACAATTTAATGTGGCATTAGATCATATAATGACATCAGCAAAAATATAAAGAAAACAAGCTCTCTCAAAAACGTAAAAGTTGACTTAGGTTAAATTAATACTAATTGAAAAGATATAATAGTTATTCTTATTTTTATATTACATGAGATATGTAGGTACATATCTAACACTATTTAAAGAGAAAAATAGAAATCATAAAATGAAATGAAAAAACGTAATAGGTAAGGATAGGTAAGCTAAAGATAACATAAAATTAAAATTAACCTAAAAATAAATCAATAAAAATTAAAGAACCGTCCATCAGGGTGATCATTTGCAGAGATATTCATATGCATCCATCGCTCATTTAATGGAGAGCACTCGGATGCAGCCACGACAATGATGTTGGTCGACTTCCGTGTTCTGCCCCAGAAGCTGTCTGGTCGGTGGCGAAGTAAAGCGGGGAATGAGTGCACCCTCCCTTCTGTGAACATCGTGGAGGCGCCGCAGAACCTTAGTAGTTGCATACGTTGCCTGTATATAGTATTATATCATACCCTCAGCTTGTTCCATTACGCAGCTAAGTATTGTGTCAATTAAATCTTAAAAAGCAATTTCTTGACATCGTTGCCACAGTGGTTGAACCGCCTTGAGAGCATCCCGGCCTGTACATTAATTCATTCATTCCTCATAGAGTTTAAAACACTTTAACCATAGATAAAACTTACTACTAAGACATTGGAGGAAAAGAGCCAAAAAAATACAGATGATGCAAGAATATAGACAGTGAACAATCTCGATCAAATTTATCTGAGCTTTTCCAACAAACCACTTACATGTCCAGTATGCATCCCTATTTATGAATAGCTGCGTTAGCGGTACGCTTGATTACCGCGAACGCAGGAAACCACTTCTATGTGTTTACTGCTACACTAACCTGGGGCTTAGGAATTGTGCCAGTAATCAGGAACCGCTTACACGTTCGTACTGCAACCACTCGCTAGTATGGGAACAATTTCTTTTCCATTTTTTTTTTTTTTCCTTTTTTTCTTTTAAGAGACCACTCGCATGTACTGCATGCATCCATATAATAATTTATCACTATAATGGAATCTTCTTAATTACTTCGCTCTTTTGTGTTCTCTTATAGCACCTACAGTAGCCACTTATGGTTTCCTTTCTTAACGTTTCTTTTATTATATTTTAACTAGTTTTCTTTGTTTTGTGTACTTGATTTTTATTGGTTTTGTAATTGTTTATTGGGTACCCGGTTAACATTGCAGCGGAAAAATTCTATAGTAACGTCCCAGAGACGAAAGCTGAACCAGCGTTGTGTCTCGTCCATATCCCCACTATTGGGGTGGATTGTGACCCCGTCCCTGCATGCGGACACTGGAGAGAAGCCGACCCGGAGCGCTGTCTCATGGATCGCCCGCGCCTCCCCTGGGGAGAGGTGTGGGTCGTAAGGGTGTCTTGCGCGAGTACGGGGACCCTCCGCCCTGCCTCCGACAACCCGACGCTGTCCTTCCTAGAGTCTTTGGGCGTTCTGTCACCCACTTCCAAATAGCCGTGTCGTCAATGTATCACCGGGAAGTCGGCTTAGGGGCGCGGAAACCGATCTCAAGCATGGCTTTCCTGAAAACATGCACCTCTCAACAGGACTGCGCTACAGGGTATATCTGTAACACACTCGCTCCCTACCAGCAACCACATGAAAATTGAGTGATGTCTTTTATGCACAATAAACTGGCAGAGTAGGCATACCGCCTACACTTGAAAATTTTATTTTTCCCCTCTGCTTTTCCCCAAAGAAAGAGGTAATGTATATATTTATTTAATTATTTAATACTAACCTGTACATATAAAGAAAGCACTTGCATACTGCTCGTTAACACCGTATGATGGGACATTGGGGGTCTAGTTTTGTTTAATTAAATGTAGAGACGTGCAAAATAAATAAAAAAATTGCTTCCTAGTGAGAGCCCTGAAGGAGTAACCATAAGTTACTTATACCGGGGCGGGTATGCGGTGGATAACCTCCAGTGTACATTAATTGCTCTTCTTCGTTGTTCCATATCTACCATATCCTTCATAACCTCTGCAAAGATATGTCCCAGGTATTTATACTGTAAGATTGCAAGTACTTCATTACCTTCTAACCCGATTTGTGGAATTTTTAGTGGCTTCTTATTGTGTTGAAATATTTGATTTACTTAATCGTGCTGTCTTCCTAGGACGTTTCCGACGTATTCTCCCATCAACGTGAGTGTCTCATAATATTCCTTTGGCATAAACTTTCTCCGTCCATTCGCCTACATATTGTTACGATACGCCCCTGAAGCGAGTAAATACGAGAGCACAGAACACAGCACAAGTCCACACGGCTCGGCCGCCGCCTCTCCCCGCCCCGTATCCTGTTTCTCCTTGCCTCTCCCCCGTGCCCGGCCACTCGGCATTCCCGCTGCGCTCGCCACAGAAGAGATCTGAGCGCCTTTGAGAACGCACGCTCGCGGCTCAGTTGTAGCCGGCGGACCCAATTCAATGGGGCCGCGATGTATTATTGAAATACCTTTGAGTACAATCGGCCTTTTGCCGCACTATAGTTCGGTCTATTTAGACTACGAAAGTGCCTGATGAAGCTGCCACATGAGACGAGGTTCCTGCCAACCTACATGTAAGCTGTATCTTGATTTCCTCCTTAAATGTTGTCCGTAATTCAGTGAAATGTAGGGCCCCCGCGGAAATCACGACTCGGAGAGTTTCGTTTTGAGAGAGAGTCAGCGAGAGTTAAACACTTTAGCTAGGATTGTGTAATTTGCATTTCTTGTAATTGAATTGTACTGTAGAAACCTATGTATGTGTTTGAGTTTACAATACATGTCTAAATGATTTAACATTGTTATTATTCTGCTACGGCGGGAGGATTGTTGACCAGTGAGGATCCCGTGGGTCACCGGAGGATGGAGAGAAGTTCCCTAGCCTTGAGCTGCCCACCCCCCTGAATAGAGAGTACCATAGTCCCGCTGAGAGCTAGTCAGGGACGTGTTTTGGGCCCTGGTGTTGGTTTAGAAGCCGACATCGAGGCACCCTAACAATTGGCGCATCAACGTGGAGCCTGGAATTTTTTTTCTCTATCCCGGTCACTTTGCGGGACCCTTCTTTGTCAAAATCCTCCCCCTAACAACTGTCGCCCGATCGTGGGGTTGGAATTTTTTTTTCTCTATCCCGGTCGCTTTGCGGGACCTTCCTTTGTCGAAATCCTTCCCGCATAACAACTATTTTGTAAACATTAATTATGCCTTGTTATTCTACAGTGAATCCTGTGAAAAAACCACAGAAACCAATATGTAAATTAGATCCATAACGGATCTGACTGGAATTATAAATTGCATCGCAAGTTGAAACAACGGCCATTTTGAGTACCCGAAACGCCGCGAATCTGATTGCGCACGCGTCACCAAACAGCGAGCGCGTAGCAACAGCAATCCGCGCCAAATCCAACGGCCTTTGTTTCACGCGATATTCCGGATTGTGCGCGCAAATGCCTTGTTCCCGCCGATATCCTAACCGACTGTTGCTAGGCTGCGTTTTAAATCCAAACCGTTTTTTATGACTGAACCGGGATACCAACGGAAATCATTGATTCTGGAACCCCAGTTATTTTGCGAATTCCTTAATGAAAATTTCGGACTTACGTATTTTTATTATTTCTGCACAATATACCAATTGGCCCACTTGTGTCTGTCAAATTAGTACAATTTAATGTTTCTCCAAATGGACAAAATAATGACTTTCTTTCCCCATTGTACATTATAGGTACTGTTTTTTTTCAGCATAAGTGAAAGTGAATTGTGTTTTTTCCCTTACATAAGTGAAAAGTGGAATAATAATAAAGCCAATGACTGATTCCATGAATAAATAAAACAATTTTAATATGGTTGGATGCAATAAACCCCATATTCAGTCATTTTCATCCGGAAGTTTGTCCTTTATTTGCCAGAAATGTGCCTTTTGTGAACTTTAGTGCCTTTCTCAGTGCAAAGTGTTTTGTGAAAATAAAAAAACCTGTTTTCTAAAGGTCAGTCCTGGCAAAATTTTTCTAAAATAAATAAATACTTGTGAATTTCACAGTTTTCTCAAAAGTGGTCAGTGAAATACAAAAACCTTTACCACTAAGGTCTTTCCACGCAAAAATTTTTCTCGTCTGCCTCTCCTTGACAAGAATTCTGGTGTCATGTATACAAAACACATTTGGAAGTGCCAACAGTGATCACCAAGTGAAAAGTGCCTCACAAAAATTAATTTTTGCGCTTTCTAAAGGAAACCCCTGGCCAATTTTTTTTCTTCTCCTCACCACCCAGGAAACTCGCAATGGAGGACAAGCAAGCTATTACACCATCCAACTTGGGTACCATTCCCAATGTGCATAGTTTATCCAAAGCCCACTTACAAGCTGCTTTAAGGGATAGAGGACTCTCGCCATCAAGCAAATCTAAATCTACATTGAAGGCATATGCACTTTTATTCAACAAAAAGTACATTAGGAGAATAAATCTCGCCCCCTCCAACGAAAATAATTCATGTTCGGCTACGCAAGTTTTGGATAATCTTGACAAAGAACCTACGCCGCATGTAATGATAAAACAGGACGTCGCACCCATCTTGACACAAGATAAAACTTACGATTTATCCTCTTGGAAAGTCAAATATAATGGCGTCTCCGATGTGCTGGATTTCATTGACCGTATTGAAGAAACGGCTACAATCAAAAATATCCCATTCGAGATTCTACGGAGAAACTTTATAGAACTCATCTCCCCAGAATTAATTCCGTGGCACCGCATCCAAAAGACTAAATGCAAAGATTGGAATAAACTCAGAGCTGCCCTAATCTCTAGCTTTGGAAAAAAGGAGGCCCAGCACCGGATCAAACTATCTCTACTATCTATTAAACAACTAGTAGATGAACCTGTGGCTACATTCATAGAAAGGGCTGAATCCATCAACATCAAGCTTTCACATCCTGTTCCGGAAGCTGAACTATTACCAGTCATAACTGATGGCCTTTTAAGCAAATACGAGAACATCATCACCTCACAGAAAATTGCATCCCTGGCCCAGCTAAACGAAGTCTGCCTCCTCCTGGAATCGTACCAGGATAGGAAAAACATAAAGAATGTGTCGAATAATGTGGTTGTGCCAAGCCGTTCGTCTGGTTTAAAGCCAGAATTCGACAACAAAAAAGTGTGCTCCTTTTGCAAAAAAGTAGGCCACCTGGCCGCTACTTGTTTCAAGCAAGCAAGACTTCTGGAATCCAAGGAACCCCGAACCTCCAAGAGACACCACTCTAGGGACCGCTCTCCTCCACGCGACGAACTGCGCAACATTTTCAAGAAATCAAGGCACAATGCAGAAAGGTTACAAAACCCAAGTGATGTCAGACCTCAGGTGGATTTCTCCAAGCCCCCACCAAATTTCTACATGAAGAGGCCAAAAAACTAAATAATAACCTCTCAGGTACCCATTCTGAACCAAGGTCTAAAGAATGGACTGATTGGTTATCACACATTAAGTATTTTAACCAGACCTTAAATGTTTCCTCGGTTTGTTGCAAACAAGCTAAAGATGGGAGACCCTATGCTCTTTTCTCTGTTAACAATGTGCCCTTTTCCGGATTACTTGATAGCGGTGCATCTGTCAGCTGTCTTGGCAACAATGCTCACCTGCCTTTTGTTAACAGTGATTTTAAAATTTCGCCACAAACAACACACCTGACGACTGCGGATAATGTTTCCCAGCCGGTCATCGGTACCCTTGCACTGCCAATTAATTGTAACAATAAAATAATTACAATCAATTTTCTAATAGTGCCCTCTATATCCCAGAATTTCATCCTTGGCGTTGACTTCTGGAAGGTTTTTAACGTTGCTCCCCAAGTATTTAATACTCTTGGCGAAACCTCCACTGCTGCTCAAATTAGTGAGATCCGCATAATAATACCTCACGAAAATTTAAGCACGGACCAAGCTCTCCAACTAAAGGAAATGGTCAATAAATTCGAATCAATATCTTTCGAAAAATGTGGATTGGGTTTGACAAATTTGGTAGAACACCACATTAAAACCAATGGCCCACCCATAAAGCAACGTTATTACAACTTAGCCCCCCAAAAGCTTAAACTTTTGGAAAAAGAACTTGATGAAATGTTAAAAATGGGTGTGGTGGTTCCCAGCAGAAGTGCATGGACCAACCCAACTCTTTTGGTTTCTAAAAAAGATGGCTCCGCACGTTTCTGTCTCGACAGTAGACGTTTAAATTCTTGTACGGAAGCTGACGCATACCCCTTACCTTACGTCCACGCGACCTTAGACAAACTGCGCAACGCCAAGTTCATCTCCTCTGTTGACCTAAGCAAAGCTTTTTGGCAAATACCTTTGGACGCAGAATCGTGTGAAAAAACTGCTTTCGTTGTACCTGGTAGGGGAATGTTCCATTTTAAAAGATTACCCTTTGGTCTAAAGAACAGCCCCGCCGAATTACAAAGACTGATGGACAAGCTCTTCGGTCCTGAAGTCGATAACAGCCTGTTTTGTTACCTTGACGACCTCATCATCGTCAGCGACACCTTTGAAAAACACCTATTAATGTTGGAAAAGGTTTTTCAACAACTCAAGTTCGCTGGTTTAACCATCAACTTGAAGAAGTCTGAATTCTGTAAGTCCCGTTTACGTTATTTGGGATTCATTGTCGACGAAAAAGGTCTAAGAACAGACCCCGCTAAGGTGGAAGCCATGGCAAATTTCCCCCGACCCAAAAACGCGAAAGAAGTCAAAGGTTTCCTTGGACTTGCAGGTTACTACAGAAGATTCATCAAAGACTTTTCCACAATTGCAGCCCCCTTAAATAAAATTACCGGCACCCGTAAAGGTGTCAGCAACTTCCGATGGTCTGCTGAAACTGAAGAAGCGTTTACAACTTTAAAAAATGCCCTTCAAAAAGCCCCCGTTCTGAATTGCCCGGATTTTGCACTCTCTTTTACCCTCCACACGGATGCCTCCAACGTAGGAATCGGTGGAGTCCTAACTCAAGAATTCCCAGATGGCGAACACCCTGTAGCGTATTTTTCCCGTACACTAAATAAACACGAGAAAAACTACGGAATTACCGAAAAGGAGTTATTGGCTGTATTGGATTCTGTTCACCATTTACGCGGTTACATAGACGGTAGCAAATTTACTGTAGTCACAGACCATAGTAGTTTGAAATGGTTGATCTCTTTAAGTAATCCCTCCGGTAGACTCGCTCGTTGGGCCTCCCGTTTGTCTCAATTCAATTTTGATGTTGTACACCGTAAAGGCGCGGACAATATTGTTCCTGACGCTCTTTCAAGAATTGAATTGGCTTCATTAAATGTTGACACAATTGCCCCCCCTCCACCCACAAAAGATGAATGGTACTTGAAAATCTTCGAAGGTTGTAAAAATAATCAACAAAAGTTTCCTAATTTTATCATAAAAGAAGGACAACTATACCGTAATTGCAAGGCACCACTATCCATCCTCGAAGATTACTCTTGGAAACTTGTCGTTCCCCTCGAAGGAAGAGAACAAATAATAATTGACAATCATAGTGCTCCCGACTCTATACACCCAGGAACTTTCAAGACGTATAAAAAGATTTCCTTGAAGTATTACTGGCCTGGTCTTTTCAAACAAATTCGCAATTACATCTCTAAATGTGAAACTTGTAAAGCTTATAAACATAGCACGGCAGCACCTGCCGGCCTAATGGGTAACCCCAAACGCGCCGACAGACCCCTACAGTCATTGTCAATGGACCTCGTCGGACCTTTTCCTCGAAGTTATGCCGGAAACATGCACATACTTAGTGTAGTGGATGTTTTCACCAAATTCTGTTGGATCTTCCCTTTAAAAAGAGCCAACGCGTCCGCCATCATCAAACTTCTGGAAAAACACATTTTTATACCTTACGGAACACCCAGAACCGTAATTGTTGATAACGGAAAACAGTTTATTGCCCAGGAATTCAAAGAATTTCTTGCCAAATACGGAATCAAGGACATTTATTATAACACCTTGTACACTCCCCAAAACAACACTGTCGAACGTTACAACCAAACAATCAACACAGCTCTAGCTATTCTAGTTGATAAAGACCAACGCACTTGGTTCAAAAACCTAGATAAAATTCAGGCCGCTATGAACAACACTGTTAACCTGGCCACTGGTTACACACCTTTCTTCTTAAAACACGGTATGGAACAAGTCGTCCATGGTTCTCTACATAGGGACACAAACTTTCCTACGTCATCTGCCACCACAAGCAACCCTACCGCAGACTATGCCCATCGCTTGGAAGAACTGTCGGCCATTTACAGTGAAGTCACTGATGCTTTGCTCCTGGCTCACCAAAAGAGTGCGGACAGATATAACTTACGTAGAAAACATGTCACCTTCAATACAGGAGACATAGTTTGGAGAAAGAACAACACACTTTCCCAAGGAGCCATGTATTTCTCTGCTAAGCTGGCACCACGTTTCGTGAAGGCCAAAGTCCTAAGGAAAATATCAGACCTAGTGTACTCCTTGTCTGACTCATCTGGAAAGCACATTGGTAATTACCACATTAAGGACATTGTAAAGTCTGGAAGTGAGGAGTCAAGTAAAACTGCCCCCACTATCTCAGCAAACGTAAAATGATCCAGTATGTATCACATTTTTTTTGTAAGCTTACAGAGTCTTACTACGTCAGGCGTGTATTGTGTCAATCACATGCCCATCGTTTCGTAAATGAAACAAGTTGTAAATTATTTTGTAAATTAATGCGTACTCTCCTTGAAGTTACTTTCAAATGTTGTTTTTGCACTGTTTTTTCTTTCCCTCACGGCAATTTTTTCTTTTATTTTTTTTCACCTGTTCTAAAACTGATCACTTTGGAACGGAGACACTTTTCGAGTTTCAATGTTTGGGAAGTCGCGAGCCCATTTATTGTCTCAACACGTACACTACGCAATGTTCATGCCACGTCATACCCTGCCTTGTCATGTAATTTTGTAATTTTTTTATTTATTTTTTTTTGTTGCATTTTTGTCGTGTGGAAAGGAACTTTCTCACCTGTTTATTTTGTTCATGTAAAGTAGTTGACAATTGCCCATCGGCGTGTCGTTCTAGAAGTCGGGTTTTGTAAATTCCAAAGTGTTAAATTCCGACTCAGAACCAGTTAACTATTTTTACAATTTTTCCTTTTATCTTGTTCATCATGAGTTTTAAAACCTTCCGAGGTATCTCTAGCATGAAAATCAAACAGTGGTTACTTACATAGTCGCCCCTCGTGTATATAAGTTTTTTTCAATTTTTTCCTCTTAAATTAAAAATTGATGGCGTCCTACCCAAATTCATGCTCTTGTACCAAAATTGGATATCGACACGTCCATTTTGGAACTTGTATTTATAAAACCAATGATTGGTCTTTATAACCCTGTATATAAATCAATTTGGCTCGTTTCAACTAAAGTACGTAAAACCGAATCATCCGGTCCTTGGTTGTTATAACAAAGCCACTGCCTTTTTTGTTATTTTGTTTTTTTTGCTTGTACGTTACGTATGTCTTATATGACACGTTTCAACCCTACGAGACAGGTTAAATAAAACCTTATGGTCATCCTGATTTTGGAATTCACAACTTTTAGGTGTCCATTTAACCAAGTATTTGCAACCCAAATTGCACATAACCTGGTATGTTTGTAACTGCACAAAGGGTATGTAAAACCGTAATTGGTCCCTTTTCTTTGGTCTTCCTCACTGCAGGTTGCCACAACAGACAGTATGTAAAACCATTATAGGTCTGTCTTTGTTTTAAATACTTGGTGTAAGTAGAATTATACTCTGCCATCACCCTTGTATTTTGTAACACATGAAGTAGCATCAAATTGTCTATCTTCTCTGTCGTACGCTCTTGGGCTACGGAGTTAGTTAATCTAACGAATCTTTATAAAATGTGTTAAAATCAAGCATCATTAACGTTTATTGTGTTGTATTTAAACGTAACCCTGTTACATTATAGGAGAGATCCTTAGAACATCCACCGTCATAGGAGAGATCCTTAGAACACCCACCGTCATAGGAGAGATCCTTAGAACATCCACCGTTATACGAGGGATCCTTAAAATACCTGCCACGATACGAGAAGTTCGTCATAATCACTTTTGCTCATAGCTAAATGTTATTGAGTTGGTCGTGTGTCATTAATTTGTCATGAGTACCGCTTTTGTATTTTGGTCGTGTGTCATTCATTTGTCATGAGTACCGCTTTTGTATTTTGGTCGTGTGTCATTCATTTGTCATGAGTACCGCTTTTGTATTTTGGTCGTGTGTCATTCATTTGTCATGAGTACCGCTTTTGTATTTTGGTCGTGTGTCATTCATTTGTCATGAGTACCGCTTTTGTATTTTGGTCGTGTGTCATTCATTTGTCATGAGTACCGCTTGTATGTATAATTGTGTACAACCCTTGTACACGAGACGTGGAGACGTTAAAACACTTACCGTGATTCGTGCGAACGACATAATATCGGCCTTGCCATCTTCTTTAAGAGGCATTGTATAAACTCTTGACTTCTGTCTATAATTGAGTTTTATCTTGTATGTACTTACATGTTTTTATACACTATACGTGGAGACGTTAAAACACTTACCATGAGTCGTGCGAACGAAATAATATCAAACCTTTTGTGTGCGATCTACGAAATGTAGTCCACAACCCTTTGTTGTCATTCAACGCCAATGCCCGTGGACCTCCTGTTTTTTTTACTTCTTTGCAAAAAGGAAAGAAGCCCAGGAGTATCTACTATCCCAAAAGGACTAGTTTGTAGCTTCACTGCTAACTATGGGGCATAGTGCTGTGGGAGTTAATCGATTGAGCACAAAACCACCCAACTCGTTGTCTGGGGAACGGATAAGAAAACCCCCAGGTTTGTGAAATTGGAGCAAGGGTCTGTCTTTTCTCACAATCACGCAGGAGTTTTTAAAATGACCCCTAATCTTTTGCCCAATACACGCAAAAGATTAGTCTCTTTGTTAATGTGTATTCAAATTTCTCCTCATCCTTTTAACAATTGTAAAGAGTCAGGAAATCTGCTGGTTGATCATGTTTCATTCTCACATGGAGTTTGAAGTGGAAATTAGTCCAGTCTCTAGCAAGTTTCGTCACTCAACTCCTTTCCTTTTCCTTTCCTTTCTCCTCACCATCATGTTCTCAGGTATATGTTATGAAGAGGAAAATCTGTTGTTAACCATAATTCGCCCTCACTGGGAGTGCGAATCGGTAAACTAACCAATTATCAGCAGGCTTTCTCCCTCACTCTCTGCATATGTCTCACCTTTTGTTCTTTTTCTCAATTTCACGAAACACATTCATGAATGTTGGATATGTACGATATGCACTTGGCGTACCGTCTGTCTCCTTTTGACAACCTTTATTCATGAATTGGTTTCTCTGCTTTTACCGTGACTCATTCACGACTTCTTTGTCTTGTTCGTTGAAATTCTACAAAAATGTTACCACCTTTATGTTAACATAGGCCATGGAAGGCCGGTTGTTTTTTAACCAAGAAATATTGTCACTCGGCAAACGCCAAGTCATCCTGGTAAAGGAAAATGTTCATGTAATCACAATTTAGTTAGAAAACTCTCTCTTCGTCACTCTCTGGGTCGGTGGTTAAAACTTCGTTTATTTCATTATCTGGACACATTTTGTTTCTCTCCAAACCTTTTCTTCATTGGTCCCTAGGCAGGTAAACTTCAAGAATTTTGCTCTAATAATAATTTCTCCCGGATTAAAAAGAAGCCCAGGCGGATGTCATCACCAACAGCCAAGCTGAGCTCCACTTCCTGACAGCACGCGCTGTGGTTACTAGGTCCCTCCTGCTGCCATTTTTCTACGCATTTGTTCCTGAAAGCACAGACCATACCGCTCATATGTATGTTGTTTTGTCGTGCCACAGCAAGTTGAGTTGTCCCACTATACATTATGACACTCTGAACCACCTTTTGGGCACGCTAGCTCCTAGGTTTGTTCTTACTCTTGCTATCAATGCCAACCATGTCGTCTCTTGCGCTGTCATGCAGTGACGCATATATCGTCATGTGTAAACCATCATTACCTTGACTTCCAGTATTCGCTGAATGCGTACCAATACAAGTTATGTTGAGCTACATTATGCTTCAATAACCATTATATACGATCCGTGTTTACCTTAATAACACTTTAGGATTCGTACTGGTATGTCTGCAGACACTGGATTCTCCTCCTCAATGACCTCTGTAACCATAGTCGCGGCACAGCAACCACAGTCTCCACTTCGTGAACTTCGACGTCTTCGACAAAACCAAGTGTTTTCTAAGGCCCAAGTGTACTTTTGAGTGTTATCTCAAAGGGGTCTGATTACAGTGATAATGTAATCCTTAGAATCTGTGAAACCTCGTCCTCCTCTTCGAAATTCTCCGAAACCAAACAAATCCACGCTTCGCAAACTTAGCTCCCAGACCAATGAAACTTTAGAATCACACAGGCATTTTTGTTCTTGTTTTTTTGTTCTTCGATTGTACAACCATGTATTGTTATTTTTCAATTGCATAACCATGTATTGTTATTTTGTTCAATTGCATAACCATGTATTGTTATTTTGTTCAATTGCATAACCATGTATTGTTATTTTGTTCAATTGCATAACCATGTATTGTCATCTTTCAATTGCATAATCTTGTATGTTGTTTCACACCATGTACTTTCACCAAAACTGTTCTTTTCCAAACATTGTATGTACCTCTCACCCATTCCCTACAAACATTGTGACCTAAACTATAACATAAATTGCATGTTCTAGCTAGGCATCTCTCAAGCAACGAATCTCTCAAAAACCCCAATGAAAGTTTAAGAGGATTTTTTTTTTCTCCTACAGCTCCATTGCCACGTCGCTTTTTTTCCAAGCGCGGGGGGAAGTGTTACGATACGCCCCTGAAGCGAGTAAATACGAGAGCACAGAACACAGCACAAGTCCACACGGCTCGGCCGCCGCCTCTCCCCGCCCCGTATCCTGTTTCTCCTTGCCTCTCCCCCGTGCCCGGCCACTCGGCATTCCCGCTGCGCTCGCCACAGAAGAGATCTGAGCGCCTTTGAGAACGCACGCTCGCGGCTCAGTTGTAGCCGGCGGACCCAATTCAATGGGGCCGCGATGTATTATTGAAATACCTTTGAGTACAATCGGCCTTTTGCCGCACTATAGTTCGGTCTATTTAGACTACGAAAGTGCCTGATGAAGCTGCCACATGAGACGAGGTTCCTGCCAACCTACATGTAAGCTGTATCTTGATTTCCTCCTTAAATGTTGTCCGTAATTCAGTGAAATGTAGGGCCCCCGCGGAAATCACGACTCGGAGAGTTTCGTTTTGAGAGAGAGTCAGCGAGAGTTAAACACTTTAGCTAGGATTGTGTAATTTGCATTTCTTGTAATTGAATTGTACTGTAGAAACCTATGTATGTGTTTGAGTTTACAATACATGTCTAAATGATTTAACATTGTTATTATTCTGCTACGGCGGGAGGATTGTTGACCAGTGAGGATCCCGTGGGTCACCGGAGGATGGAGAGAAGTTCCCTAGCCTTGAGCTGCCCACCCCCCTGAATAGAGAGTACCATAGTCCCGCTGAGAGCTAGTCAGGGACGTGTTTTGGGCCCTGGTGTTGGTTTAGAAGCCGACATCGAGGCACCCTAACAATATTCAAACCATAAGCTTTCAATTTAAAACTCGTTTATCACGACAAAACCTAAGATATTTCGCGGTTTCGTTGCCAAAATAACTTTTGAATGCTTTTTCATTTTAATGGCGAGAAATTAATGACGCTGTTTGCCTTGAAAATGGGGTAGGTATTAGCATTTAATTATTTGATTTATATGGAGACAGTTGATGGATGAGTCAATTTAGTTCAAATGAGAATAGGAAATTTAATTAATGAATTCTTTAAGAAATAACTTCGAGAAGGCTATAGCTGGTAGGCACTGTACGAATATTATATTTATGCTCCGTATTATGTATGTTTATTTTTTGTGATTACCCATATTGTTCCCTGTAATGCCAATATTAATTTCATTGCATCAATGAAACCCTTGATAACCACCCTTGAGAACAAAACACCAGCTTTCTCTTTATTATAAATTTCCTTCATAATTATTGATACAAGTTACACAAAGAGACGGATAGACATTCGAGAAATTGATACAGAAAAAAATTAAGAAAAAATTACATTGCTAAGAGATATTTTAGAAAACGCAATACTTAGATGTAAAAATCATTCCAAGAAAACATCAAAGCATGAAAAGGTAAAAACCCTTCCATCAATTTATACAAAAGCTTAACAAGAATACATTGATATAATGAACGTAATAACATAGTTACAGTTTACAATCTTTTACATGTAGTTTCAGGTATCAATGTTGTGTACCCATTAGTAAACCCCTTTAATAAGGGTAGGATAGAAATTGATAACAAAGATGAAACATAAACATCCATCGTAAAATAACAACCCATACATTGTGTATTCAGACCAATGGAAACAATATAAAACATTGTTCCAAAAGCCCAGAGGAAGTGAAGATATAAAATGAAGAGGTTCTAGCTTCCCGCTGGACCCCTGACGGACAAACAATCTATTTGTTTACAAATCACGCTCTGGCGCTAAAGGGGAGGGTTCGGGTGATGGGGAGGACTTTCCCTCCCCTGATAACGTGGACTTTACCACACCTTCCAGGGTGGCCTTTACCACCCTTGCTAGGTTGGGGTGTAGGGGTGTGATACGGATAGCATCCCAACAAAACAGACAAAAAATACCTTTCTGAGTTATAGCCTCAAATGTTTCTGGCGAGATTAGAAGTGATGGATGCTTTCTTGCAAAAACGGAACACGTTTCTAGCAAATATATTTAGTGTCAGCGTTGGAGAAGGCAGAGCAGTAAAACGCCACAAATTATGATCGTGAGATCTGGCAAAAGCGATTTGCTTCAGCCGTAATAATGCTCCTACCTGCAAACACAGAGGATAAACTTGACGTTTTTTACAGCTACAGGTACAGCTTTGAACAATTCTATCAACCATTTATTGGATAACCAACACCTCTGCCAAAGGTCACTCCAAGTGGTTTGCTACGTTTGATCACTGGGTGCCCAGGTTCACGTGGTGAGGTTTGTCCAGATCTTGGTAGCGGATGCGTAATCCCACCAAATACATCGATCAGATAGATTATCGCGATTTTACGTAGGCATTTTTTTTCATTTCAAATATGGTTCATTTCATTTTAAATTTTCATTTCACTATTTCATTGACAAAACTTTTTTAAAACTTTCTTCAGGCAGGTAGGTAATATTGAAAAAAAAAATCAAATAAAGTCCAAATAAACACGACAATTTAACATTTGAAAAATAATCTTTACTGAACCATAAAGATGGCCACCATCTTGAAATGGAAAGTACAAACAAATGTACAGACAGATTAAATTCACAATGGTAGAATTAAAACAGGACGATAAAACAATGATATCATGGATGTGACAAAAGCGATAAAGTTATAAAAATATTTTTTGTTCTCTCTGAAGAACGAGACCAAAAAAGAAAATAGTATTCCTTCATCCGTTTTCCGAGAAAAGACATGATGGGAACAAAACTAGCTAGGAACGTTTTACTATCAGCGTAACTACTCTTTAGTACCCAAGTTAGGAAGATTAACTCGCAAATTGAGCTAATTGAACTGTTCTAAAAACACTTGGGATTAAAATCCTAACCGTTTATTCCTTTCCTCGTATTTTGTGGGTAATATTATTATTTATTATGTATTATCTCTACATTTGAGATTTTTTGAAGTAAAAACTTATTTAGCACCGTTGTGATTTGAAACCCGATGAAACGGAAACGAGTGACACTAAAAAAAGACAAACACATGCATCTACAGAATTTAGCCTGCGAGAGAATGGGAGAGCAATAAAATATTTATTTAATTCACGGGCACACTCAGTTACAATATAATACGCCTGACGAACGTCTGCAGATATTTAGCGGACCAAGGATCGAATCCTACGAAATTCAAAAATCTTCAAACCACTCCTCCAAAATGAACAGGCAAAAGAAAATATAAAATAAAGCGACTCCGAAGAAGAAAACATAAATAGTAATAAGATGACCAAATTTATAGGAAGAGGTACACTGGAATTTGTCGACAAAAATATGGAAACAACACCCTTCACATTGATAAAAAAAAGTGCTTCGTGGTCTCCCCACTCTTGTCTACTTTAGTTTTCTGAAAGTTTCACTTCTTCCGCGTGTGAATTGCACGCTCTGATTTTTTTCTCAGGGTATGTATCATCTGTGGGGATGGTGTATATTTTAGGAGATGAAAGAGTGAACTGTTCGACTTTTTTATTGTGATTACCGCACAAGCGTCCCAACTACGCCCAATTCTCCGGAAGCAGCGGGGTGAGGCAGGTTGTGAGGCTGAAGGGATTGGGGAAGGGAAGAAGTAGATGGGGAAGGGGAAGGGAAGAGGGAGATGGAAAGGGGGAAGGTTGAGAAGTACCTAACTATTAAGATCTGGTCGCCAAACTAAGCTAAACCTCTTGTGTGCCACCATTGCCAATAGGCACAAAACATCATTTCTCTAAAAACTATTCTGAATAAAGTACTTATGGTAGATTACATACTATTTTTTTATAAACACACGGACACTGCCATCTATGTGAGTAAGCAGGAAGCTTTTAGATACACTACAATACTCCTGAGGAAGGTTGAGGTCAACCGAAACCGGTCGACAAATATAAATCAAAATAAAATTAGATAAATGAAACAATGTTACTTTGTTTGAACCACTTGTATATTTGTTTAAAGCCGACCGGTTTCGGAACGTCCGTTCCTTCCTCAGGGCAAACGTATACTGACTTAACAATTATAAAATAGTAGGTGGGTACAATATATTATTACAGAGTGTTGAGGTAGGGGTGAAGGCGTGGCTAGGGATTAATTAGGAGTGGGTGGGGGAACATATCCATGATTGGGCTATATGATAATATTTTTTGTTTGTTAATAATGGGTTCATTATTTTTAAGAGATTTTTTTATTTCTATGGCTTCTAAGTTATCTAACCGTTTTCCCTTAGTGTTAATGTGAAGAACATTTATCCCCGTATTTTTATCAAAACTATGGTTATTTTCAATGATATGGTTAGCGAACTCGGAAAAATTATTATTATTAAGACACCTTAAACATTAAAAATAATGAACCCATTATTAACAAACAAAAAATATTATCATATAGCCCAATCATGGATATGTTCCCCCACCCACTCCTTATTAATCCCTAGCCACGCCTTCACCCCTACCTCAACACTCTGTAATAATAAAGGGGTCTCCACACGATGCTGCCGCAGCACGTTCTGCCGCAGAACTGACTAAAAATCGCATGGTCTGTAGTCAAAACCGCCAGCCGTATTGTTATTATTCACCAACCGTATTATTATTTCCCTTCTGCCGGGCCCCCCCACTCCTTAAAATTGGGCCGTTAGTGGGCGGAACGCCTTCGGTATTGTTATTATTCATCAGCCGTATTATTATTTACCTGCTGCGAATTCGCTGTTGTTGCAGCCGCTGAAGGTCCGCCCTCAACTTGACTTGTTAGGACACGTCATTTCTTCATTTCTCGTCGGAGAGCGTTTCGCGCGGTCCTTGACAGCGCATTGTACGAAGTAAATATTATTATTTTACTCATCGCGCCTGAAGAGGAAAAAGAAGTTTGGGTAGGAATTTTTGATTTATACAAGACTTGTACAAGGACCTTCGATGCTTGTGGGATATTTCCGACAAAAATTATTTGCGGTGAGATATTGGTAATAAAGCCGTGGAGTTGTTGATAATAACGTTTACAATAAAATATGAAGGTATGGGTTTTTATTTTTTTAATATAAAATCCGGCTAATTTGTTCGGCTTTTGAAACAACTCATATAGGTCTCATCGCTGTGTCTCCCTTACTACCATAATTATAAATATGATCTAAACGGTGCTGTGTTAGAAAGATAAAACAACACGTTTTATATTCGAATCTAAAAGTTAACCCCAAAATAACAGAAAACGTACTTACTAGACGTGGGCAAAATTGATTGACTGAATTAAATGAATAAATTCAATCTTGTGACACACTCCATCTAATTCTCAATTTCAAAAGGAATTGATTCTTCATTCCTTACCTTTGGCCTTGTATCCTACGATTTTTAACGGCACATTTTTTTTATTTTCCATTTAATTTACTGTAAAATTATTTCAATTAATGATGTGTACCGTAAACAATTAAAAGATTATAATTTATAATGTTTCGTAGGTATTTAAATATTATTATAAGGGCGGCGCGCCGCGAACTTGCCTAAAGTAAAATACCTATCCCATTCCCGCGCCGCCATTCATAAAATCACGCGTATGAATATCATTGTCCCCCGCATACGCAAAAACCGGCAGCGAGTCAGCTGAGTTCCAAGCCATGACGCGTTATGTCCTTTCACTTGTGCGAAGAATCAATCAATCTGAGGACCCACCCGTTCCAAATCCGCGTGTCTAGTCTGTCGCTATCGAGTCATGTCTGAAGCACTCTATTCGTGAATTAACTTTAGCGTCTTGTTCAGTTGACAGACAAATGACCAAACGAACAAAAATGACCAAATGTTCAAACGAATCGACCATGACTCGATCATCGCAAGTCTTTACTTGGTCCGCAGCTAGCGAGTTACTGCAGACACTAGTCAAAAGTTACTAATTCATTCTTGAATGCCTGCCGCGAATCCGCCTGTGAGGTTTATCATTCGTTCCTCTCCGCGCGCCAAGCCGTCAATTTCATTACATTGTTGGTTGTTTTGTGGTACGTACCAAAATATTGGAATATAAGTACCTAGATATTTTTAGACGCAGATGTGAGGTAGATATAATATAATATATGAATTTGCAGATATTATAAGGCCAATCGGCTGTGGTCAGCCGTCACAAAATATTGTTAAAATATTTATTTATATTAGAACACGTGAAGTGGTTTTTAAATTGGAACACTTTTATGTTTAATAAATTAGTAAAACTTTAGGGGTGAAACTACAAACTGTTTAATTTAAAAATTTAATTGCTAGCTTAATGTAATTTATTTTTTTGTCAAAAAAACATTTTGTTGTCAATATAAGACACATTAAAATATTACGTTAACCCCTTCGCACGTCGTTAGTACATTTTTTCAGAACGACATAATTGACCCTAAGAAGAGTGTTGTCTGTTCTTTAGCACCGTTGTGATTTAAAACTCGATGAAACGAAAAATAACGACACTAAAAAGAGGCAAATACATACATCTATAAGATTTAGTCTGCATGGTAATGAGATTAGTATGATAGTATAATCGGTCTCCTCTTTGTGCGGTACTTCCCTTCTCATGTCTGCTTCTGTTTTCTGAAGTTTTCGCTTTAACCGCGTGTAGATAATATAAGGGTGTTTTTTTTTTTTTTTTTTTTTTTTAAAGATTGATTTAAAGGAATAATGAATGAATACAAGGAATCAATTCAAAAGGCCAGGAGAATCAGACTGAATCGATTCACTCTTGGGAATGAATATGCCCATGTCTAGTACTTACACCTTTATGAAACTAAAGTTTCCAACCAAAATCTGAAAAAAATTTGTGAAATTGTGGGAATTTTTTAATTAATTTTATTTTTACAAGAAACGACAAAGATGTGAGTGGTTGATAATGTTTATAATAAATTTGCCTAATAAAATATGCGTGTGTTTTTATTTTTTTTTCTTTATCGGTAATTTTTGTTAGAAAAATACCAGGACGTAAAGTGGGACATTTTTAAAACTTTTTTATTTTGCGTATCAAAATTTTATATTTCGAAAATTATACAGGGTGTAAAAGCACGTACCCAAGAGATTTTAACCAGCGATTAACAGCTTAACTAACTAACTAACCATCACGCCGCCGTTTCCGAAGACGGACCGCCAAACAACTCGGTCTTGGCACACATTCCTTGCCACGTTTACATTCATACAACGTTTCATACATGCTCTTCTATTATTCTAGGTCTTGACATGGGCCGACTCAAGTGTCTGATTCACTTGATCGTGCCATGTCTTTCTCAGGCGTCCTCGACTTCTTCTACCATTCACATTTGCGTCATATATTCTACTTACACTACTTTCCTGGTTCATTCGCTCTACATGCCTAAACCATCGGAGCGTCCCTTTCTTAACCTTACACATCACACTTACATCAGCCTTGCATTCTTTGCGTATCTCCACGTTTCTCACACGATCGTACATGGTTTTACCACAAATTCGCCCCAGGGATCTCATTTCTACAGCATTCAGTCTACTTTCATCCTTCCTCTGCCAGTTCCATGCCTCATTGACATACATCAGGGTAGGTACCAGCACTCCATTATGGACAGTTTTTTGTTGGTGCCAACGGCGTTCAGTCCTCCATTAATCGAGTTAACAGCATTCATCTTTCTTTCAATATCTCTATCAGCCATTCCATCTCTCGTAAACTTACTTCCCAAATAAAAGAACTCATCCACCTGCTTCAAGTATTCATCATTTACAATTATGTTGCACATTGTTTTCGTACTCTCTCTTTCATATACCATGACTTTAGACTTACTTACATTCACGATATCGTCTTTTGAAAGTGGAAGAAATTTGGCAGACGTACTATTTCTACGAAAAATAGCTACCTCTATTATATCTACCATAGAGGTAGCTATTTAATTAACTAAGAGTGAATTACTAGAAAGAATTTAACTAAGTGTGCCTATCAGACAATCCAGACAAAACCACGCATTATACATTCCTCAATGCAACACTAACTCTAAACAAAATACAATCATTCACCGCGCTTCACTCATCTTTAACATGACATACAGTGAATTCGACTTATTTAACACAGTACCTAACATTTTCAAATCTAAAATGAATAAATAACATTTAAAAATACATACTACTATTTACACAGAATTAATCCATCCCTTTCCCCTCCCTTTCACCATTCCATCCACATAACCTAATTTAACTATTTTTCTTTATACCTACTCACTTAATAATTTAATATACATCAGTGAAAACCTGTTATTGGTAAAAATTTTATACATATGTATTTCATCAAACATTATTTTTATAAACTGTTGATTTTCCAAATAAAATAAAATTATTAACTCATTCTTCATGCATACTTCGTTCATCCTGGACACAAGAGACTGTAGACTGTAGATCTTCCATACTGTTAGATATCAGCACCGCATCATCAGCATGCAATAGGCAACATTCTTTCAGATTACTAAAGTTAAAGTACTTTATAGTACTTAAGTACTTTTTCCCGAGATTATTTGGAGTAAAAAAATTTAAAATCATTTTGTGTTTTCATTAAAACATTTAAAATATTATTCCATCACACGCCGCAACTGATAATTCAATAGAGAACGCGTTTATGGCCTAGCGGTCATTTGACAAGCGTTGCGTCTCGTTCTAGCGGTACTTTAAGCAAACGAGACAGCGCTAGTTTACTCAAACCCATCCCATCGTGATGGGATCAGTAGCGTCATGTGATCGAAAAACACAAATATTTTTGTTTTTAATAAAAAAATATATCATTTTTTGTTCAATAATTTCTTTTACGAATCGGATAATTATTTTCTGTTGTCAATAAAGCCAACGCTAGTCCAATACGTTGAAATTTCGAAAGTATTGATCGATGTGACGGAGCCATGACACGTTTGCGCACAGCGCGGGCGCTCCGAACACGTCTGCACAGCGCAAAAACTAAGACCTTTCTGCAAATTGAATGGTGTAGTGGCAACCGTCAATCTGCTGTACAGCCTGCAGCACAGCAAGAAGTGACTAGAAATCGCATGGTGAGGAGGCCACTTATATTGTACCCACCTACTATTTTATAATTGTCAAGTCAGTATACGTTTGCCCTGAGGAAGGAACGGTCGTTCCGAAACCGGTCGGCTTTAAACAAATATACAAGTGGTTCAAACAAAGTAACATTGTTTCATTTATTTATAATGGATAACCACAAAGTTATAGCTACATTCAAAAGTACAAAATAAAATTGTTTTTAACAAAGAACTTGTTTCATTCTGCTTATGTTTGCTTCACTTCAATATATTTTCCTCAAATAACAATAAAAGTACTATTATTATTAATTTCAGTTACCAACAATAACAATAAACAAACTTCCATAATAATTATTCAAGGAGTTATTTCAGTATGAACATGAGTAATAATATTATCCAATATTATAAGCATGTTGAAATGTACCGCTATCTGGCTCCTGGGAGTGTATCAAATTACCCAGAGATTCTCTGGAGTGTTCAGCTGAGCGCTTTAGTTAATACGTAAATGGCTCTACAGCCTGTTGTGGTAAGGAACCTTGAAATATAAATAAATACATCAAAGTCAGTGAGGCTGTTCATCTTCTACTTTAAATTAACAACAAACAACAGATGTAAAGCTTTTATATTTTAACAACCATTTTTTTAACCATTTCTATGTTTAAAACATACCTAAACAATTTTTGTATGTCTACTTATTATTTATGTCATTGTATATCATTTTATTTTCTTGAAATGTATCTAATTGCAACGAAATGTAAGAAATTATTTTTTATTAACCTATTGTTTATTACACCAAATTGTGTACCAAATGTAAAAGTCCCATAGGCGTGAAAAAGAGAAAAAAAAATTAAAATTGTAATGTTCTTCAATCCCAGTGATTGGAATACCGCACAAGAGTCCCAACTGCTCCCGTCTGAAGCCAGTGAGACTATGACATCCCCAATTGGGGTATAATGTGAGGCTGAGGGAAGTGGGGAGAGGAAGGGGATAGGGAAGAGGACGGTGGGGAAGTACCTGGCTATTCAGATCTGGTCATCAAACACGGCTAATACCTTTTCAAGCAACGTTTCAATTCTGGTGGTCTTACACCAGGGCGATACAGGGAGTATCTTCCACTCTGGAACGTGCCGCAAATATGCTATAATATTTTAAATGAATAAATTCTGAAACAATACAAATTAATCAATATAAAATTTATTTGCCACGCCAGGATTCGATCCCGCGACCTTCGGTGTGCGAGTCAAGCGCCTTACCGCTGCGCTACGCCACCGCTGCGCTAATTCTGAAGAAAGGAAATCGACACAGGTGCCCAGCTGTCGATCGGATATCATCGGCTATTTCCGTAACTTATTAGAGACGAACGGCGACAGCTGCCATTCTCCTACGTACTACTTTACTGATATATGTTGAGACACCTCAAAACTACATATAACTACTTGTACTAACGACATCTTTTAAAGGACATTGAAACTACACTACACTACACTACATGAACTACACTACACTAATACACTACAGAATATTAATTTATAAAAAAGAATAAACGTATGGAGTGAAATATCACAAATAGCTAAATCATTTTTTTAAAACTATCATTATATATCACTTTTCAAATACTTTCCTGGCGAATAGTTAAGCAATCCAACGCTAATTGGGATTTTGTATTCATATAGTGATGTGACGTGAGATACAAAAATGTTCAGAATTGTGAAAAAAACTGGAAAGAATGGAATGATATATTTGGTCGATGAATGGAATTATTTTTTTTCGTAGAAACACATTTTTTAAATCTTACTATAAACAAATGGTTACCGCCCTGATAGGCAAAAAGCTTAGATACCAGGCGACCTGTTTGTGGAAGAAGTAGACATCGAAATAGTCCCAATGGCATCCTGGTTAACTTTATTACAAGCTGAGCTATTGCAGAATAATACAGGGAAACAGTGAACCTATGACATTAGTGCTTTTGGGGTCCACGTATCTAAAATAGTACAATAATTAATATATTTGTCTGCGGCATAAAACGAACGCAAGACCTGCGGGCAAATTCGGGCAAATTCCTCAAAGGCAAATTCGAACACCATTACAACGAGTCTTGTCTTGAAATTATAAAAAAAGAATACTATCTTTCATAAACATTATTTTACACCAGCGAAATTTGTAATCTATTATCTTCGAGCTAAATTCAATATTTACAATGTGAAGCAAAGCGTATCAAACAAAACAACATTGGGTGTGTACCTAATGTGTGTAATGATAGAACTAACAACTCGGCATCATTATTTTCCTCCGTGATTCTAAGTTGATTTTTTGGAAAGTGAAGCTAAACATTTTGAACGACTCCGAAATAGCATAATAAAAGAAAGTATAGGAGCCAGAAAAATTCTGGCGAAATGACAAAATTATTCTAAAATTTTAAAAAATAATACCGTTAGACAATCTCACCACCTCCATCTACGGATTTTTTTTTTGACAATTCCAGATATTTTGTATCACCCATCGGTCAGATTTTAAACAAACTGTATTGATATCATTTACATAAAACATCAACCGTCAAAAAAACTTTTCCCAGAATCTTTCCAAGAACAAATAACAGGTAAAAACAGCCTCAAATATTCTTCAAGAAAATTCTTTTCTCAGGTAAAAAAGTAATTGCCTAAGCGTTATTCAACGCTTGCCTTAATTATAATTAACTCCGCTTACATTAATAAACCGAACCTTGGACTCTACCCCAGGAATGAGAGGGAGACGAATGCCTGGGATGGGGTATGGCGGCGTCCTTCTCGCACAAAAGCTTATTGAGATGCGGGGAATCAAATAGAGGATTTGGAAATTCTGTCATCTGTCAAATATTTCCAACAAAAGCGAAAACGTCACGAATGCGGAAATATCTCCACGTTATTTGGAAATTATATGAAAATGAATGGGATATTATCATTTTGTAAGGTCGTCATTTTGAGAAAGAGGGTAAAACCTTCAAAGCGAATATATTATTGATGTTTATAAATTATAAAGGGACTAGAAATACGTACAGATTCTGGATAATGTTGAAACCAAAAGTAGGTAATTAACACTTTTTAAAATCAAAGATCTGTATTTTTGACGACATCAGAACTTTAATTGAACTAACATGGTGGAACCTACATACTAAAATAATTAAAAAATGAGTTACGGGATCCATAACCATTTTAACACAAAAACATGGAAACTTATTTTTATGTGTATATTTTGATTGCTGAACAGAAATTTTGTTGTCATCTATCTCCTCAGGGAAATCAAAAATATAAAAATTAACAACTGAAATATTCCAAATCATTATTTCGCCTAGCTCTTTCATTCAAATACATTTGAGTAGATCCAAATGAATATTTGTATTATTCACGTTGATGAACTAGATTTGAAGCAATTTGATCAAGTCCGTCGAAATGTAGTTTTGAAATTCTCATTTTCAAACATCCAATCGACCACAAATATGAAGGTACACATACAAACATTGGTAATATCGGCCATCGACCATTGATAATGTTTCCCTTATCCAAGCATTCCCACTAACAAAAGGCACAAATTATTACAGACAGTTGAGTTAAGTATGCACTATAATAGGTACCGTATAATTTTTATCATGTATTTCTATGTAAAAGCCCCTAAAAAGGGCGTTACTAATTAAATAAATAATATATAATAAAATATGGATTATAATTCTAGGACAATCTTCGTACGATAATCACAAACTCAAGTAGGTGTCCTATTTCATGTAAATTGTATTAATAATATGATGTTGTGTAGGCAGCAATCATTCACCGCAGAGCTTTTTGAAGCACTGCAACGATGTCGATATTCGAATTGAAAATTAACATCCTGTTAACAAACTGCTTTATTGCGGTTTAACGGGATTGTACTTTCAAAATCAATTTTAAAAAATAATGGACACAAGTAGTAAGTACTTATTTCATTTCAAAGTTTTGATGGTGAATAACTTTAAAAATCATTTATTGTTAAAGTCATTTGCCGTTAGTAAAGGTATTAAATGGGTAGGTAGCCCCATCGATGGGGCAAATAATAATAATCTCAATGAAACAATGATAAAGCAAATGTCACTGGCGGGTGCGGTTTAATTTGGTGGAAAATATGGTGAGGGAAGAGATAAATCTCTCGCATGTCGCAGGCGTTATGACATGCGCCTAATGGACCATTTTGTTTTGCTCCGCTAATGTTAATGAAGTACCTACGGGCTACAGGCTACAGTTTACTGCGATAATTTATCTTCTCCGGGTCTGGAAAAGTGGTTCGGTGACCAAAATGATTTAGGTAGCTCTTTTAATTACGGAAGTAAAGGTATTGAAAACCACAGAATGTTCTAAAGGTAATTTTTATTCCATAAAATTAAATATAACCTAAATTCGGTTATAACAGTAGAGAGTAAAGTCCTGAAATGTTAGAGTGTAGAGAAGTACCTTCACATGTAGAATAGAAGAGCGGAAAAAAAGAGGAGGATTGCAAAAGAATTTTAAAAATCAAAGGCATTCGTTAATTGAAATTACCTGAACCGCGTGTAAATATTTGAATTCTGGCGAGCATTCGAATATTGCTTATCACAAAACTTAGTATTTGGAGATGTCTGACTAATCAACTGGACGATCGAAATGTGCAAACGCCAAAAGTATTGAAATAATAAATAAACATTTACTTCCCTTCATCTATAATTCTGTTTGCATTAACACACGCCCAAAAACATCCCAATAACTCCATTATTGCTCCCAGAATCTGCTGCCTGTACTAATGATTTTTAGAAACCTGTTTACAGAGCCTGGAGATTCGTATTTTCAATTCAACTACAACCCTAAAAAGGAAACCTGAAAGGTACATACATTAAGTTCGCGAATAACCCAACTTTACGTTAATACATCAACGTTGAATGATTAATAAGAGAGTGCATTTGAGCATCTAGATTACCCAAACTAGTAGACGGAATCATGCTCCGGAACCGAGTCATAAACTCCATTATTTGAAAAGTATTCGGGATCGAATCTATACTGCACTAAGAAGTAAAAAAAAACATTTGGGATATGAGACAGACACTTTCAAACGACGCTCAATTGGTTGCCCCGCGTAAAATACGTAGAAAAACAGACGACACTGTGCCACCAATGAACCGAGGTTACAAAAGTAGCCCAAGTTAAAGACGCCAAGGGCTTGAATGTGTAATGGTTCCCAGAAATGACTTGAAAAAAGGGTAGGGGAAATTACGATAATAAGGGATACCGAAAGACAAAACGATAAAAGACCTGATCACCGTGGGATAAGGCAAACAGAGAAATAGATACAGAACATTGCCAAATGAAGGTATATATTATAATTTTTTTTTTAATAGGTAAACTAATTTTTAAGACAGGATTTTTCTGCATAGCACAAAGGGTAACAATTATTATAAGCAATAATTATTAGCCAGAAACACTCATCAACAGTGAAAAAATCTCCTTAAAAAAGATAAAATTATAAAGGGATAATATTTATCTTTTCTCGGGAGATTTTTTCATGTTCATGTTGATAAGTGTTTCAGGCTAATAATTATTGCTTATAATAATTGTATATATTATAAATAAAATGGTTTATATAATGCGAAATCAGTAACAGGCAAAATCTTTAGCCGAAGATAAAATCAAGACAAGGGTGTAGGTTACTCTCTCTACGCGAAAATTGGAGTAGGTGTTCTTGACATATTCTTCACTGACAATTGAGATAAAATTCAAACATCCCCTGAAAACAGCATTGGCTGGGGGTAGAGATATAAAAGCTATCCGCATGGAGATGAGGAAGAACCGTAATGATAACTGTGGAAGAACTGCAAAGAATCGAAAAACCTTTACATAAACGTGGGCCTATATTTAAAACTGGACGTCTAAAGACCGATAAAAATAAATGTTAGCAATATCTTCAAAAAATCATATCGAATTATGCTTCTGGTACCTGTTGTACTTTGTGGAAATAAATCGATCCTTTACTGAATCGTACCCGATAAATTTTAAAGGACTCGAAAGAGAAGAAATGCTTAGAGGGAAAATTGGTTAACTCACAAAAGGAGGAGAGGGAAGAATCAATTCCGGTTATCGAGAGATGACATCTTTACACTCTGCACAAAACTTTCGTGAACGGTAGATAGGGTGAAATCGTTCAGTGTTATTATTGGATGTATGGAATTATGGATAGGAACTTCAGAACCGTGAATTGAACCATTTCTCAAAGATATTTTATGATATTGGATGTTCGTGTTCAAACACGTTCTAGATACGTGCGTATTATATTACGTACGATATTCCATAACTCCAATGACTCGAATGACCCGAAGTATATTAGGAAAGAATTATTTCCATTCCTTGAAAGATTATCTCATTTTGTCAATAAAGGCACACGAGCATAAGAAATATTATCACAGCATAAAATTTCCTATTTTCAAGTAAATTGAAAAGCATGGAATTTTTTTTTTTTAATTTTGTATTAATTAACTCGACCGCTTTGCATTTCGTCTGTATATAAAGTGGTTTGCACGTTCCATTTCAAGGTGGAGGCTATTTTAAAGGTTCAATAAAGATTATTTTTTTCAAATTTGAAACGTCGTGTTTTTTTCTTATTCGCATATTTTTAATATTATGGTACCTTCCTGCCTGAAGAAAGTTTAAAAATTGAGATAGTGACGTTTTTTTGGGAAAATTGAATAATTCCATATTTAAATTTTTTAATGTTGCATAAAATATGCCTATGCTTTATGAAGTATGTGGGTATTTAAGAACCTTCTTACAAATGGTTTTGATTTGCATGAAAAAATAGAAGTAAGTACCAGTTAAATTATTATTTTATATTCATGAACAGTACCTATATATAGTACCAGTTTGCTAAACAAGGAGAATCAAAATCAAATTAAAGTTAATTCATACATACACATTTACGTATATACATGAAAATGCATGTATAGGTATGCATACGTGTGCACACTCTACACATATATAAGCATACATACACACACACTCACACATATATACATTTACACATATATCATAGAGCTAATGCGTAAGTACGTGCAGATTTAATAATTACAAAGTAATCGAGAAATTCGAAAATTTATTCAAGTCTTCACATTCGCAGTTATTATTGTATAATCGAGTCGAACCAAAGCAAATAAATAAACAGTAAACCAAATAAGCAAATAAAGTAGATATAAACAACAAAATTTATCAGTCAGAAATGGACGAAATGGTCTGAAATCGGTCCGATCCGAAAGAAATAAAAGTGGACCAAGTTTAAAATTGGTTTTATTATACTTTATTTACCTTAAATCCATTTACCTAAGAACAATACTTTTCAACGTGCTGTATATGTGTTATGACTAAAAAAATCCTGATTCACCATGCGTTACAAAAAGTTTTTTGAGTATCATACAAATTTTTACAGGTAGTGTGTTAAAAAGAATATTTATTTTGTATATGTAGAAAAAGCCCTGTCATATATCGTGTTTCTCATATCAAAATAATAAGAATACCGCACGAGTTATGGTTATTTGAGTGGTCAGATGTACGTAACAGATTTGAATCATCCATCATTGTCAAGTTATAAAAGAAAATGCCCACAGACTGCGGGAAGAAAGGGAGTAGATACCTAATATTAAGTAAAGAATTCAACATTATTATATGTACCTACATCTTCTCGATTTTGCAAGTTATCCGAAGCACACACAAGGAGGCGGGAATGGGTATCGCCGCCCCAGGAACCATTTATTGGATAACCAAAACCTCTGCCATAGGTTACCCCAAGGGGTTCGCTACGTTTTGTGACTTAGCAGGGGTGCCCGGGTTAATGGGGTGAGGTTTGTCCGGATTTTGGCGGAGAATGCATCTGCCCACCAACTGGGTGGTGCGTCCGATCGAGATAAAAAAAAATCTAAAAAGGTCAAATATAAAATAAAGATCCTTTTTTTTAATTACAATAAAAACTATTGCTCCACTAACATACGTCACAAACTTGTGAACCACTCATAACCCTTAACAAACAAAAAGCCAGGACATTACCCCAAGGTTTCAAATGAGGGCGCCCTTTATGAGAGCAGTAAACCTCCCTGGTCGTAATGAATTCTTATTAAGTCAACTAACAAAATGCATACACTCACAAGTCGTCAAGTGAAACACGCAGAATTTGTCTACTTAATTAATACTTAATACGTGGAACTTCCCATTAAAGACTGTCCCAAGGGAGACAAGAAGCCAAAACTATACAAAAACATATTATTTTATATCTGCTCTTAGTCAGTAAAAAGCTCCATTTGTGTAATTGTTTTAAAACTTTAATGAACTTTTGTATTCTCTATTCAGGGGAAAGCTTTTAGTGAAAGAGAAAAAGTGAAAGTCTTGGGAAGATTAACGTTTTATTTTAAAATTGGACTCATTAAGATAGCCGAGGCTTCACTATTAATATTAATGGTGTGCTTTAAGTCTTGTTCTTCTGGTTATGCCTCTCATAGCAGAAGGATACCATCAAGGCTCGAGAGATATAACCAACTAATTCATCGTAATTTTTCGCCACAAGAGTACGCAGGTAAGATGGAATGTAACACAAATATGTAGGTTCATCAATGTACATTGTACAAACATACAAGTTATAATACATAAAAAATAAAAAAAATATATATAAATAAACAGATAAATAAAAATTACGGATACGGTCGTACCTACATACCTAAATTTAAACATTCACACAACAAACCATACTATGTATATACGAAGAAAGGACAAAACAAAATCGCATACTCAATACCCACCCACCAAGAATATCGTTATAGTATTAAGTATTGCAAGTTCAGAAACAACAGGAACGAGTAGAAATTAATTCTCTCCAATTTAATATAATAAACAATAATTATTATGAACGTTGCTAAGACAAAAAGTAAGATAAGTAGATCTATTGTAAATATATATGTGTTACTGTAAAAGCCCGTACTACGAAAAATCTTAAAATCCTAAGATTTACCGACTTTTAACGTAAGTAAATCTTAGGATTTACTAGTAAAACCTAAGATATACCAATTTACGGGCTTTTACAGTAACACATATACACTTTATAAAGCAGGTAGAATGAGTGTAGCCAAAAATGTTTAAAAGTAATGCTCCTATGTTTGCCTTTGTACAAACACCTGCTTTGGGAGCTTGTTAACTCGTACAGCCGTTACAAAGATGTAAACTACGCTGGCATGAAAACGTAAACCGCTTTAAATGTGTATCATCACGTGCTTGAACAACATTTTAGTCTACGTCACGTAGACGTGCTGCTATCCACATTGCTGGTAGTAGACATCTAGAATTTTCATCACAATTTTGAAACCTTTTCGTGACGTTCATCGAACTGAACAATTGGTACCACTTTGTGATAGAACATGTTTTTAACACACTGACTTTAAACATATAAATACACTTAAAACTCTCTAATGTTCGCTGGTTCGCCCTCACCTTGAATATGCTAGTGTCATTTGGTCTCCTTTCTATGCTGTCCACATTTGTCACATCGAATCTGTACAAAATCGCTTCCTACGAGGAATTGCTTGGAGGTTAGGACTTGAAAGAGGCGAATACTCGTACGATGAAATTGAACAAATTTGAAACATTTCTTCTTTAGGAAAACGTAGAAAGGACTCTGATCGAATATGCATTTTCAAAATTAATCAGCCAAGACATTTCTGTCAATACCAGCTGCTTTCCTCGTCGTCGAACTAACAATTGTTATCCATTTTAAGACAATTTTAAAAAAAAAGTAGAAATCAATCTCAATCTTCAATCTCGGCTTGCAAAAGTATTCACAAACCATCACTGTCTACAGAGAATGTCTTAACAGTAACTTAAGGCATCTACGTGCCAAGTTCACATCATTACTAATAATAATTGGAAGTTCTGGAATTTCCTAATTTAGTGGTTGAATAAACGTCAGACACATATTAACAGCCCGGTAAATAAAATATAGCTTATGTGCGGCCTCGTAACCAGCTGTGGCGTTAAAGAGATACGAACCAGAAGATCTAATTAGAGTAATTAGTAAATGAGCACTTCACTTGTGAATTAATTGAATTTCACACAGTGTTCTATTTTATAGACCAACTAACAAACGATCAAACAGTCTGTTATATTAATTGAAATGTGGAATAATAACAATAATTTATTGTGGTTCGAATAGATAAAGCAATAAGACGTGCATAAAAATGTTATTTCCTTGCAACAACGTTAAAGCTATACCTACCTTCTAAGGTGCATTAAATTTAATCATCAAAGTATCACTACAATGACATTACCGAGCCGTAGAAAAAATTGACTTTTTTGACATTTTTGTGAAAAGTGTTCTAGCAGTTGTGATTTGTTGTATGTAAAACATTTGTTGGTAGTTTATAATTTCTTTTGCGTCCTCCGATTCTTCTATAGAGGGTGAGTTCTCATGTTTTATAGGAAATGCAGTGTCCTTTACAATATTGATTTAATATTGATTTCCAAAGGCCATTGTCTTTTTTTGTCATCCGTTCATCGTGTGAGAAGGTTTGGTTTGGTGTCGATGATTAGTAGAAATTCAACTTCTTAAATAAATAGGCGATGGAAATGCTTTACTTTACAACTATTCTTTTTTGCACGTGCCTATTTATAAAATTAAAAATACGTAATAAATTAGCTACGTGTTTGAATTAAGCACCCAACACATTAAATCAAATTCTAGGTAAATCTATAAGACCCGTCATAACAGTTGACGTTAAAAAAGCTAACTTGAGCAATGAACGATATATTGACAGGATTGGAAAGGGACACCTTCAATTAAAAGTTTGCTAAAACTCGAAGTAGTTTATATACAAAATGTATGTTCAGGTGTAAACAGGAAACCACTTGAAAGTAAAAATGAATGATACATAATGAGTTACAAATTATTTTATGAATTATGCACTGTGGACAATGGACTGTGTCTATCTGTAGAAACTCGAGCATCCAACAATATTACTAATTGCTTTGCAATAATCTTCTTAAGAGAATATTATATTGGATAAACTTTTTACCACTATTGGGTGGGTAATAAAAAACAGATTTAAATCAGATCAAGCTAGATAAGTTCCAAGATACTTTATGCGCTGTCTGGGAGAGTTTATTCGTCAGAGAGCTGTGAGATATTTCGCAAAACGACGAATAAAACAACATTGCGGAATCGCAAGAAAACCGATAGGCCATTAGACATTCCAACGTAAATATTCCACAGCTTCTTCCAAGATCTACATCGGGGAAATGCTCAGCAGATGGACGTGCCTTCTAGGAGAAATTCAGAATTTGCCTTCGAACTGCCAGGATTTTTTAGAAGAAAACAGCTTGCTTAGTCGGTGTTAATATTTTAACACGTTGAAAATATTTAAGGCAAACTCAGAAGTGACAATCCAAATAAAATATTGGAATAAGATCGCAAAGGCGTTGTTAATAAAAACTTGAAACAACGTGTCAACGAGAATTTAAGCAAAAACATACATTACATATTTAGAGTCAACGCTCTTGCCGTTTTTGGCGTAGATCTTATCATTTAGGCATTAGCAGGCATTTGCAGCACTTTGGCATCGCGGGGCAAAGGTTATTTTTTACGATTTTAGCAATTTTTCCCTACAATATTGTGGGCTTTGATCTGCATGTTTGTTTGGTTGGAAATTAGCAAAAAAGCCGCCTTTTTAAATAATAAAAACTGTAACAATATTATGTAACCGATTCACAATATAATACGACGCAAAATAATGTGGAAACAGGCATAAAAATAATGTCACTAAAAATAATACATTGGGCAGGTACTAATTATAAGAATCGGCTACATTGTGCCATCAGTAGATACCTTCAGTATCGCCCTAGTGAAAGACAAATTCAAAACAAAACATTGAAAATCGTAACGTTGCTTGAAATTAATTCAGCCGTATTTAATGACCAGACCTGAATAGCCAGATACTTCCCAATCTTTGGCTCATCTTCTTCGCTTCCTTACTTCCCTCGGCCGCACAACGTACCATAATAATAATAGTTATGAATGCCGTAATTAAAAAGCAAGTTTTCACAAACTTGGCCCCTTTAGTACGAAAACTTTAGATTCGTCGATAAAAACACTATTCTTAGTTCATACGTTCATAAAAGCTATTTAAATCTAAATATAGCTCTGAAATGTAAACCCATTACGTTCAAACCATCCCACTCGAAGTGTTTTCGAAGCATTTTATAAACGCTTTACGTTTCTCAAACGATAAAAATGCATACACCATCGAATGTAAACTGTTTCATGTTTACTTCTACAGGATTAAACTGCCATAATTCAGTGCCGTGCGTAAGAAACAGCTTTCAAGTACTATTAATTACGGCGTCAATAAATGTAAATCATCTGTTAGGACGCTTCTGTTTAAGTTCTATCAATTTTTCTTATCTCTGTTAGTCACAGTGCAGAGCTAGAAACTTGTCGCACAAATATGGAGGAAGCAGGCGTCCGCAGTTCATACGGAAAATATATAACAACTAGCTGGGTTACCCGGCTTCGCTCAGGACAACATTCGAAAGTGTTCTGGAATGTTCCACACTGATGTTCCCGATTCCCTATTCCCGAAAATTCCACGAAATACTCTGCCACTCCTACCAGAATTTTCTAGAGCTCTATGGAACCTTCTAGAACTTTCCGGAAGATTGTTCTCGAAATTTCAAGAGGGCGAAACTTCCACCCCTTATATCTTTAAAAGCACGCCCTTTAGGTAAAAACGGTTACCCTTATTCCCTAGGGGGGATAGAGATCTACCACACCATATAACTCCCTTGATAGTACCGGGACTCGTTTCTGAGTTTTTACGGTCCGCACGTTTTTTTTACTTTCTTTTATAATATATAGCTGTTTCCCGGCATGCGTTGCAATGCCATATTCAAATAAATAAAATGTTACTCCTTGCATGTCCTTTCCCGTGCGTACCCCTCCAGCGTTCCACTTCCACCTTCCCCGCCACCGGCTCTCCCGCTCCCCCCTCCCGCCAACACCCCCGGCACATCATTTCTTGACTCTTCTCCCGCCCGGCCCGTAGCCGAAACTTTTTTCTAATACTAACATTTTTAAACTCGTGATATCTTTCTAATTAAATATCCGAATTGAAAAATTCAAAAAGTTAAATAAAGGTATTGAAGCTGTCTTGAATATGAAGTAATTTATTTTGACAAGGATTAAGAGGAAACCGGGTGGTGTTTTTTCCATACAAACGTATTCCTCATTTCCCTCTCTGAATTTTGACACTAGAGAAAATATTTTTTTTACATAATATGAATATTGACCGCAAGCGTGTCGGTACGTTTTGATTTTTTTGATAAGTTACTTTTTATAGGAGTTATAACCCTTCAAAAATTGTTAAAATTGCCTTTTTTTAACGCCATCAACAAACGTTCAGTATACAAATTAGACGATGTATTTTTAAAAAAAGCAAAAGGTACAGACATAGAATGTTTTCTTCCAATACATTTGGTAAAAAAAATCTTGGAAATTGGTTCAGTTTTGGAGTAGAAAAATGAGGACTACAAAACCTCGATTTTGACAATTTTATTTAGGTATTATCAGGCTGAGGTGCATGTGTCCCTTTCTCTCAGTATTCGGGGGTGAGGGGGGGCGGAGAGGGTTTTGTTGAATACGTATACAGTCAACGAAGTGATGTGACATTCTCAATAATTATATCGATACACTAGTCCACTAGTGTTGTCATGTCCCGAGTTATCGATGTTTTTTTAAAATTATTTTTCTGTTTGGTGACTTATTTTGAGTGTGCCAATACTTACCGAGCTTATTTACTAAAGTTATTGTGACAAATTTAATTTGTTTACGTCAAATAAATTAATGGAAAAAAATTGAAAAAAAAACACCTGTTACAGACAGACCCCGAGATGATTCCGTTCCGTATTGCCGAGTTGGATATGGAACACAAAAATTAATTAAAATATTTTTTGATAACTTTTGAAGGTTGTACTCAACATAATATTATCCCTTTATAGGACACTTTTTTTAAGATACAACTACCGAACCAAAAAAAAACTTTTATATTTGACTAAATATATTGTTCTAGATTTTTTTTTCAAAAAAATTATATTTTACAAGAAAATGTGTGATGGTAAGTACATACACCACTGATCGTTTGATGGAATGCTGGTACAGCGTATGTTCAGTGGTACATGCATCTACCACATGTTGTTGAATCGATTATGTTATTATAATATCATATTATACAAATGAATATTGAAATCTATGTATAAGAGGCACCATATTGTTTATTGTGCTACATATTAGGTACATACACATAACTAGTTTAGTTTTTATTTAACTTTTTTAATACGTTATATTATTACAGAAAAATGCACTTTTGGGAATACCTCCTACATCACTTGACATTTTCAATCTTCTTCAATGATCTAATATTTTTTGTTTTTAAACGCTTTATTGTAAAAAAAAATTACTGTTTAACATCTACACAATGAAATTAAAACAATTTATGGTCCAGACCTTTCCCTCGCCGGTAAATTTCTTGGTATGCGACCGTCAATTATTTCTGGTAAAAGGCATTGGTGGTAGAAATTTTCTAACAGTGGAACGATTTTTTGCCAGATTTCATCGTCCCTCTCAATTTTTTCATACAGCAAACCTTTTGGACTCCACACAACAAAATAACAATAATTACGACGAGTAATATGTAACTGGCCTTGTACTTGGTAGAAGTAATTATGATTCCGTTTTAATGTTAAAGAATGGTCTTCCAATTTACAGTAATCAATTATCTTTTGTGCAATTCCCTCTTCTGGTGACATATTTGCTATACTATAAGGGCATTTAATTTCAATTATAGAATCCTCACCGATAAGGCCATCCGGACTTGCCGCTAAAAAGTTTTTGGTTTTATCGATAAATAGCCCACAAGCGGATACCTGAAAACTTGTTTTTTTTGAAAATTGCTCTATTGCTAGGCTTTCATTTTCTTTTCCATAATTTGTGGCCATAGTTCCTTTGAATTGTGAGTACAGTAAAGAGTTTAGTACTCCCGTAACTGAAGTTTTTTGCCGAAGCTTATATATTTTTCCAAAGTTAGACGCCGTTATCCGCTTACGTCTTTCAATTGCCCACAGATTGTTATTGCTTTGGCCTACCGTATTCCGTTCGAGCTCTTCCTTATTGGTTGAAGATAATTCTTTGAGAAATTCCTCTTTTTTCGTTTCAAATATTTCAGGTGGCATATCTGGTTCTAATTCCAATTGACCATAATTTTCATCGGGCCCTGTAACTTTTTTTCTTTTTTCTGTCGTATTTTCATTATACTTTAGTTTTTTTTTTCGACACATTTGTTTATTCTCCTTCGAACGTCGTTTTCTCTCTATAAAGTGCTTCGTGTATTTGCCGGGACTGTGGCCTTGGATTTTCTTTTGTATTCTTGAATGGGTTGCCAATTCACTATTCCACGAAGTTACTGCTCCAAAACATCTTGCTTGGTAAGATCCTCTTGTAGTAAAATTTACCCTTTTTCCACCTATAAATTTGGCGATAACGTTGTTGAATTGCTCCACAGTGTTATTTGTCACGTCAATAATAAGACTTTCTGCATTTGCTATTAGAGACAATAAGAATTGTTGGATATCAGTCCATATTCCACAATCTCGAAGATCGCTTACTAAATTTGGATCATCAGTATACTTCTCCGGCTTGCAATAGTACGATGCACAATTTTTATGATCACCAAACACATGATTTGCGGTATTTTTTATGTCCATTTTCAAATTTTTTATTTTATCACTTTGTACTGTGTTTTCTTGCTCTTTCCTGTAATTTATTGCTCCAACTACAGCTCTTCTCATGCGTAAAACGTTTGCTTCAACCTTTTTCCTTATATGAACTGGTACAAAGCCTTTAGCGTTGTTGGTTTTTTTTCCAAGTGCTTTCATTTTGTTGCAAAAATTGCGGAGTAAGTGATTTTTGCACTCTATTTTTTGTACTATAAGGTTAGGACCATATGGCATTTGTTGCATTATTTTTTTCATGATGCTGGAGTCGCCATCACCAACTAGTTTGTTAAATTTCAATCCATGCATTTCCATGCTTCTCGAGAACCCTTCTGCTATAATGTGGGCTTCCATGGCATTAGCACTGTCACGCCAGTTTATGAAGCACCTGTGCTCAGAAGCAACTATGTGTAGTTTAGTAGCTCTAGCACATATGCAGCAGTATGAGTTTCGCACTCCCAGAAATAAAACTTTTTTAGTTCGTAGTCCAACTATGCACCCTGCGCCAGATGAGGAGCTAAATCCACTTTTGTACGACCTCTTTGCCCAGGAGCCATCTGCAACCACCGTTACCAAAGGATAGCCACCCTCGTCTACGTCACCGTTTAAAATGGCTAGCCTTTTTTCTTCTTCACCAGCTGCGATCATTTCTTCTAAGGCACATTCTTCAATTGTTGGCGCTAAACATTGTTCTATGTTCGTGTAAGTCTTACAATCCATATTTGGCATATTTAAAACCCCACAAATTTCATTCCATTGTGAATACCCATTTCCTGTACACATCACTCCTTCGACGACAGCAGTATTTATAGACATTTTCCGTTTCGGGTCTTCGGAGTGAATGTATTCTATTTTCTTGCACATTTTGCACTCGAAAACATACTGGCTTAGAAGACCATTTGGTCGTTCCTTCATAAATTTTAAATCGGAAAATGTGCAGTTGGTGTGTTCGTGCTTTATATTTGATATCTCCGAAAACAAATATTTTATATCCACAATTCTGCGACCTTCGAAATTATCGGTTTCATCAATATGGTCTGGTTCTATCACCAAATCATCAAGCGTTGTTGATGATGATGAACTTGCGTTTTCGTCTATATTTGGAGCAAATGATTCATCCATGGAAGTTTCATGCATTAGTGAAGATGTAGTTAAGTTTCCAAAAGTAGTATCGATGACATCCATATCCCTGTAAATGCAAATGATTTATTTATTTAAATTTGTCCATCCCATTTTCCCGTTATACATGCTACATAATACACGGCTCTCATAGCATAAATCTTTAGGTTTTTCTCGTAAGTCGCTCACGTAAGAGAGTTATGGCAAAATTATCAATGTAAACGATACCCATTGGTAATTTTGCCATAACTCTCTTATGTGAGCAACTTACGGGAAAAAAAACTTTACGTACGTAAAGGTAACCTTAGGAAGGTTCAGTAGTAAGAGTGACAGGAAAGCGATATTTCGACTTACCTGATTTACTTAGATGTCGAACGTGGTGCAACATGAATCTGTCGTTTGATACTAATAATCGGTTTTTTTCGTCTAGTAGATAAAAACAAACGCGCTTTGTTTCCATTTCTTTTACCCATTATTTATCTGTAAGAAAAAAATTTTTGAGTTGAAGGTAGGTAATATAGTAGTCGATTTTATGTAACTCAATTTCTAAATACACATATCTTATGCTACATATATATTTGCGAATAGTGGCGTGCACAGAATTTGAAAATTGAAATTTCGGAAAAAAAATAATTTTCAGCTTCGACAACTTCATTAATGTCGTATTTTCAATCTTAGGATTCTAGCCCACTGAAAAATCAGTGCACGCCACTCTTTGCGGACAGAGACGCGAGCCGAACCACGAATTATGGTAAAGGTACGAAGCAACCGCAAGCGGCGCAGCGTTTCGGGCAGTTTGCTTTTGCTTCGTTCCTTTCCCATAATCCGTTGTTCGGCTGGCGTGTGTATACGCAGCCTAAGACGTAGAATAATATTTATTATAGGTTACTAGATATGTTAACAAATGTACCGACTTGCACTAATGCACTTTATGCATACAGTCAAAACTGATGAATTTACGTTATTCAGGGAGAGCCAAAAAACAACAACATTTTTAGCGATATTTATATGTTTAATTAAAAAAGGAAATTGTGTTGTAATATTGAGTTTTTATGAATGAATAGTTTATGTTTATAATAATAGTTTATGAATAATTTATGAATAGTTTAGTAGGTATCTACTCACCATATGTCCTATATGTGTAAATCGTGAGAAATGACCAAACAGATTTCAATATTCAAGGGGGTTTCAGGGTCAAAATTCGAAGGTCTGTATTTGACGTAGAATAGTTTCCAGTAAAAAGGCTAGTCAAAAACAGTAGAGTGATGCAGCCAGCGAAAAATAAAAACACTATACAATCACAAAGTACGTGATGTACCTACTGCGCCTATGCTGCCGTTTTATAAAAAAAGATGGTATGAATCTCCCGATATTACTAAACCAAAACAGCGTGCATCTTACTTTACTAATAGTAACAAGATGAATGAACTATGAGCGCAGAAGATATCTATTATATAGGAATACGCACGCTCAAGTCGCGACGCGTATTGACTTATCTGTTGCAGCAGGCAGCAACCTGTATACACGCACCCACAAGTCTCATTGACTTGTGCGTGTGCAGAAGATGAGCTCGGAGCAGGCAGTCACATGTATTTGTAGTAAGTAATAATAATAATAAAGTTAAGTACAATACAATATTAAATAATGTAGACCTCGCTATTTTATTACGAATATGTACCTAGGCACCTACTTAATTTTTGGAATAAATGAATAACAGTAAATGAAATAATAAGAACGCGAAGTCGCTGGCGGGCGCGGCGCGGCGATTCGTGCTTCCAACACCTGCAGCCACGCACACACACGCATTGGGGTTCACCAATACACCGATAGCGCTTTTGCTGTCCCCGCTGAGATGAACGAAATAGAAATAATTTTTACAAATACCTATCGTTAAAATTTCTCGGCGCTCCTGCGCGCTCTTAAAACCAAGATACAAATAAAGTGCCTTTTCAAGCGGCGACATTTTAATTAAACTTTTAAAATAAAATAATACTTATTGTGGCATAACCATAATAGTTAGACATATGCTGTCGCGACCTTTTTTGTAAATAATGATGTGTTCTACCAAGTCGTAGTACATTATTTTATTCTATCATCAATAGTTTTCGCAGCGCAAGCGATGTAAAGAATATTTTAGGTAATTTTTTTACACCTTGGGTTGCATTATTGAAGTTTTAGTAAGGATGCATTTTTTTTTGAAAATATAATATAGCCTATGTTACCCAGGGATAGTGTAGCTTCCCAACAGCGAAAGAATTTTTCAAATCGGTTCAGTAGTTTCGGAGCCTATTCAATGCAAACAAACAAACAAATAAATCTTACCTCTTTATAAAGTGTTTGATTTGATTTGATTTGATTGATTGATTGATGATTTGATGATGATTGATTTGATTTGATATGGACATTCTATGCAGCGAATATTTATGTTCAGGGCAGCGTAAAATTTCTTATATAACTGCCATTTCAATTAATTTCAATTGTTGAGGTAAGCAGGTAAGTACACTTATACCTACTATTTATTGTGAGTATTAAAATGAGTATTATAAGTAAGAACACTATAAATTATATTTATGACATCGAAACATAGACATACTGAACATTAAACCAATAATTCGCAGCACCCTAGACAAGAAAAGAAGATTTAATTTAGACAAAAATTGATAAAAATCCATCTATTTCATGTTCTCATCATGTCGAGCAAAAACACAAGATTACTACAATGATCATTCAGGGAAATATGTACGATATATGATATAAATATAAGTAAAAGTTAATGCAGTTCCTCCCAGGATTTTAAAGGCAGATGATTGCCCCTTTGAAAGCCAACTTCCAATAGGAGTCAGTATCTTAAGAAGGAGATAGATAAAATGTTGTTTTCTTAGTTCATGATTTAATCAGCCTTATTTTCTAATAAACCACAGTCACGATAACTCCTTTGTTTGAAGAATGTTTTCTACTTTTCTATATTTGGTAAAGAGTCTGAAGTTTATTCACATAACACATTCGCAATCCCTTTACCCTCAATGATTCCGAAGCTGTTAAATAGCCAGAAAGCCGAAGAAACAATACGGATTTGGAAAAACCTTTTTCGAGGACGATTAATTTCTCGTTTTGGTGAATTGCATTGGCCTACAAGATCACTCAATTTAACAGCACTCGGCCAATTGAAGGGATTGAAACCATACCGCTTGATAAAATGCATACATAAAATTCTAAGAAAAAAGGCCAATTTAGAGAACTTGTATTAAAATAACCAAAATCGGACAGATAATTATTTTCAACAAAATGAACCATCTATTCCTATATCGTAAATATCTGAAAGATAATTAAAAGGTTATATTTTCAAAGACAAATGAAAAAAGATGAACAGAAATAATATCAAAATCAAAACACTAGGTATTAAATGTAGCTTAATAAAATATACTTAAACAAAAAAAAAACATAATGATAATATATTAAATGGAATAAGAAAGGGAATCTGAAATCGTAATTTCAGCTGATAAATATATAATGTAAGGGAAGTAATAAAGATGTTAACAGAAAAGAAGGATGTTTGATTTGACTACCATTAGGCAGTTTACCTGGTTTTACAGTCCTCCAAGGAATACAAAGGTTTAAGTACCCAGAGCGCTTCGATTCGTAGTAAGGACCCGGAACAGTCCGACTTCTATATCACCAACCTATAAGATGCTGGCACGCAAACCCCAAGAAAATAATATAGTAAAATCAAATAAAAGTATTTTTTAGTAGTCCTTGGATAGTAGGTATGATGCAGTGATTTATGAATTTGATAGTATTAACACAGTTTAAAATTTTATTTATTGACGCCTTGAAGGCTTTTAAATGTAATTAAATTATCTCACTAAATTATACAAAAGAATGAAATATGATAGAAGATATATAAAATACATAACATAAAATGAGTTTATAGGAAGAACAAAATAAATACGTAGTTAAAGCGTAAATAGTAGTAGGTTATAGGTACATATAGTTACATTATGATAATAAGATGAACAAAGTAAAACATTAGTAAAAGTTGAATAGTTTGTCGTAAAGAGAGATCACAAAATTAAATATATATGATATGAGTATGTTAATCATGTTTCTTATACAGGCAACCTTTACTACGCCCGATTGGGTATTTTATAGAACATTCATAGGTAATAACGACAACTATAAAATGGTACACATGAAAAAAAACGTAGTGTAATGTTGTTAGAGTGGGATTTCTAACTGGAGAAAAATAAGTCATTATTATTGTGTAAAAAAACATTAAGGAAAATGAAGAATTCATAATCTGCTCTTTCATGGACGGCGCTAATTAAATTATTTTAGGAAAAAACGTTTTTTTTTTAAATGCGTTTTAAAATATTAAGATGATTTGGTGTGCGCCCGTATATCCGCAAAATAGTTTTGTCCATATATCTTTCAACAGATCAAGGGTGGCTCAAGTAAGCCTTTCTTAAAAGATTTGAGTTTCTTTATGGACTAAACTATTTAGTATATTCGTAATGAATAAGTACGGGAGCAAAAAATTAATTCATCACAATAAGTTAACAATGATAATCTAAACAAAAATATGAAAAAGAACAAGACACAGAAAAACAGAAAAAAAGACAATGGTCGCAACTGGGACTCGAACCCAGACCTCTCCGTCTAACCGGGACGAGCGCGTTAACCAATTTCGCTATTGCCACCTTCTGTCAAACCGTCATATTTGTCAATCTCATATTTTCAAATTTTAGAATTAACATTATTATCAAGAAATTACTTTTCTCCATATTACGGGCAACTACCCTTTTCATTGGAAACAATCATTCTAAGAATTGGTTTGTAACCTGGATAGCGTCTCGGATAGATATATCCGAATTTATTTATATCGAACAATTGACTTTTTATAAAAGTCTAACTAAATGAATATTCAATTTTTTATATAAGTTTTTCTTATAAAAATTGAATTAATTCATCTTAATATTTTGAAGCACAACTTGCAAAAAGTGTTATAACCTAACATAATTAAATCAGTGCCATCTGTGATTGGGTAGATTATCACGTACGTTCAGTTTGAACATAAAAAATATATGTTTAACCCCGCAAATTTGTTCGCCTTTCGGAACAACTCGTATAGCTCTCATAGAAATCCCTGTGTCTCCCTTACTATCAATGTGAAGAATATGATCTAAACTATTCTAAACGGTATTAGAAAGAAAAAAATACCACGCTTTATATTCAAATCCAAAAGTTAACCACAGAATACACCTTTATGAAACCAAAGTTTCCGACCGCAACTTTTTTATTAATTATTTTTAAATTAAACGATTAAAAAAATGAATTGACAAAAAAGTTTATAATACATTTTTCTAATAAAATATGCAGGTGTTTTTATTTTATTTAGAAAAAATATAAGGTAAACCATTTTTAATACTTTTTGTTTGCATTTAAAAAAATTATAAGTAGGTATCTATTTAAAAAAAAAAAATATTTCGAAACATAAAATTTTAAAATGTATTTTATCACCTTTCAAAAACAGTTTTTTGTGTTCGGAGGCGTTTATAAATATTCGATTTAAATGGATTTTATTGCAAAGCGGAAGTATTTTGGTCTTCCGACGAAATAAGCCCAAGACCTGAAAAGAATTATTAGGAAAAATTCAATGTAGTGAAGTGTATCATAATTAACAAGGAACATAATTGTGCAAACACTTTGTTAGGTATCATCTACAGATAAATTAGTGTATACCTACCTACACCAGTAGAAATTACGATCAAAATCTTCCAAAAAACGATCTGTGTGGAGGGAACATCGAAAAAAAATATGTACCTAACCTACCAACATATTTTAATATTATTGATATTGAATTCGGTGCTGCAATGTAGACATGGGCATATTCATTCCCAAGAGTGAATCGATTCAGTCTGATTCTCCTGGCCTTTTGAATTGATTCCTTGTATTCATTCATTATTCCTTTAAATCAATTAAAAAAAAAAAAAAAAAAAAAAAAAAAAAAAAAAAAAAAAAAAAAAAAAACACCCTTATATTATCTACACGCGGTTAAAGCGAAAACTTCAGAAAACAGAAGCAGACATGAGAAGGGAAGTACCGCACAAAGAGGAGACCGATTATACTATCATACTAATCTCATTACCATGCAGACTAAATCTTATAGATGTATGTATTTGCCTCTTTTTAGTGTCGTTATTTTTCGTTTCATCGAGTTTTAAATCACAACGGTGCTAAAGAACAGACAACACTCTTCTTAGGGTCAATTATGTCGTTCTGAAAAAATGTACTAACGACGCGCGAAGGGGTTAACGTAATATTTTAATGTGTCTTATATTGACAACAAAATGTTTTTTTGACAAAAAAATAAATTACATTAAGCTAGCAATTAAATTTTTAAATTAAACAGTTTGTAGTTTCACCCCTAAAGTTTTACTAATTTATTAAACATAAAAGTGTTCCAATTTAAAAACCACTTCACGTGTTCTAATATAAATAAATATTTTAACAATATTTTGTGACGGCTGACCACAGCCGATTGGCCTTATAATATCTGCAAATTCATATATTATATTATATCTACCTCACATCTGCGTCTAAAAATATCTAGGTACTTATATTCCAATATTTTGGTACGTACCACAAAACAACCAACAATGTAATGAAATTGACGGCTTGGCGCGCGGAGAGGAACGAATGATAAACCTCACAGGCGGATTCGCGGCAGGCATTCAAGAATGAATTAGTAACTTTTGACTAGTGTCTGCAGTAACTCGCTAGCTGCGGACCAAGTAAAGACTTGCGATGATCGAGTCATGGTCGATTCGTTTGAACATTTGGTCATTTTTGTTCGTTTGGTCATTTGTCTGTCAACTGAACAAGACGCTAAAGTTAATTCACGAATAGAGTGCTTCAGACATGACTCGATAGCGACAGACTAGACACGCGGATTTGGAACGGGTGGGTCCTCAGATTGATTGATTCTTCGCACAAGTGAAAGGACATAACGCGTCATGGCTTGGAACTCAGCTGACTCGCTGCCGGTTTTTGCGTATGCGGGGGACAATGATATTCATACGCGTGATTTTATGAATGGCGGCGCGGGAATGGGATAGGTATTTTACTTTAGGCAAGTTCGCGGCGCGCCGCCCTTATAATAATATTTAAATACCTACGAAACATTATAAATTATAATCTTTTAATTGTTTACGGTACACATCATTAATTGAAATAATTTTACAGTAAATTAAATGGAAAATAAAAAAAATGTGCCGTTAAAAATCGTAGGATACAAGGCCAAAGGTAAGGAATGAAGAATCAATTCCTTTTGAAATTGAGAATTAGATGGAGTGTGTCACAAGATTGAATTTATTCATTTAATTCAGTCAATCAATTTTGCCCACGTCTACTGCAATGCATTTCTGATGTCCCTGCACTACGCTAGGCGTTATATTTCTACTGCAGAATGTACTCGGGACCACATGGCTCCCGCGCATAGCAAGGGAGAATATGAAACTTTGAACAAGAATACGGCTAGTTTATTAATACCTATTCTTTACCGTGTATGTTCAAAGCTTCATAAAAGAACGCTTTAAAAAGCTATAAATTTTTAAATAACGTTAAGATGAAGCCATTCTGAATAATGCAAAATCATACAAAATCTTATGTTTTTTGTTTTGAAAATTTGATCGCTTAGAAGTATTATAGATGCTTCAATTAAATACTGCGTGTAGAACATTGGCCCTCAAAAGAAACGGTATTTTTTTTATAAGTCTTTTTATAAGCCTAGAAAAAAATAAAGTATTAAGTCTATAAAAAACACTTTCAAGTGCAAACTCTCCTACATATAAACCTCTTTTCGGAGATGGTTTTATTGTATAATGTGGCAAATTCAGTTTCTTTTATAATAATCGCAAAAATATTGATATTTACGTCCGAACTTCACAAAATAAAATAAAACATGCATTTTTTCGTTGTTATTTTTGACATCAATCAATACGGCCAGCGCGGTATTCTTGAAGTGACCTTTATGGCATGGGCACAAGAACCATGGGCACACCCGTTTCGTATCAGTCACGCCCCGGCCGGAGCGGGAAATAGACGTGTGGCTCCGCGTCGCTTGCTTTCGTGAAATAAATTTTAAATTTCCGTTTTATTACAATAAATTAATGTTTTTTACAGGCATTTACGAAATCAACCTGTAATTTTTTTTCTCAAATACAGATTCCAACTTTTCCAAGAGCTTTTTCTCAAGTATTTTTAAACTCCTCCAATAAAGGGGCGTGAAATCGATTTTTTCCTGGACTATTGGATCGCCTTAAAGTAGAATTTTTATGTTAAGACTAGAAATACTCTCTTTTTTTGGTTCATTAATAGTAAAATTATTTACGCGTATATTCTGGTTACTCCAATTTTAACGGCTTTGTTATGCTGAAATATTAAAGAAAAACTTTGAAAACCGTACGTTTTTGAATAGAAGCTTTTTACAAAGCAAATGTGGGTCGACAAAATAGAAAAAAAGGTTCACCCAAAGCAAACTCTTGTTCTGACAACAAGGGTTTAAAAATACACATGATAAATTATGAACTATAAGCACGCGGGTATTTACATTTAACCACGATTATGTACTTGAGTAATAAGAACAACGTATTTCGTCCATCTTTTAGAAAAAGCCTAACATTATTCACATCTGGCAAGAAGTCTATGTTATTTAAAACTTCAAAAACTTTAAGTACCTACCACAAAAAATGATATACAAAAAACAATGATTTTTAAACAGTTGTTTTTTAAACGATTAATGCTTACATTGTATAAACAGTGAAAACTAACATCAGGAAAGAAAAACTGATTGAACAGCCTCTGCCCTGATGTTGGACACTGTAACGCTATCTGAAACGTTGGCAAAAGAAGGAGAAAGCGCAACACGGCGTAATTCCCAAAAATAAATCAGGATAGCACTTTTGTCCGTGAATGCTCAAATCATATCTGATTAAACAGCCATCTGTTTTTATTTGGAAGGTGGTTTTGATGAACAAATCGTTACTTGGGCAAATGGTCGCATGTTAAAAAACAGTAAAGAGGGTTATTTATGAAAGTTTTTTAAGAAAGCTATAAAATGTATGTTTTTAAATATATTGAAAGTACTAAACGTGACATATAATAATGACCATTTGTCATACACTTAAATAACTAAGTATGGAAAATAAAATAAAAACAGATGTAAGGTTGATAAAATGGTTGAGTGACGTGATAAAGCAAAAAGACAATCTTTATATGTTATATGTTTTTTTCTCTACGAAATCATTTTAGTAAAAAAGTTGAGAAAGGTTACTACCTTTCATTGGTTTTCATAACCATTACTAGTTGAATATCAACACGTTGCAGAATTCGCATTACTGTTCCGAGAAAACCGTGCTACCTACACATTTAGACTGGTACAAGAAAAAAGAAACCAGAAAAAGCAAACCAATAAAGAAAACTTTCGTCTGAAATATACCCGTAGTTTAAAATAAATAAAACATTCATTCACGAGTTGGCCACCAAAACCCAAAAGCAAAAAATATAAAGACTCGCAACTTCGCCAAAGAGCATTCGAATGAAAAATGTTTATAAAAAGGCATAAAACTGCCACAACATTTATATAAAAATATAAAAGTGGAAACTTTAAATCGCATATTCGAAGCTTTCAACAAAAATAATACTAAGAATCATAAATCTCTCGGGTACTAGAAGAGGTAAGTAGAAAGGGTAAAGCATGTTTACATGCAGTAATCAAGGCAAATTGGGGAGTGAAGTCTGCGAGGGGAATATAGGACTTAAGGTTGGAAATATAATTGGTCATATGTCGGAATTTGCCTATTGCTCGAGGTGTTCTCTCCAGCAAAATGAAAACTCATTTTGCACATGTAATGTGACTTGACTAAGCTTAAAAAGACAAAATAAAAGTTCTAATTTAAATTATTTACGCCAGGCGGTAGGTAAGTATAATAAACTTGGCGTACAATAGACTTATTACCATAGGCCGCTATCCGAATTTCTACCGATTTCTTCCAAACCTCCCTTAAACATTTGAAGTTTTTAAGCTCTTAAAAAATATATGTTATTTTTGAAGATAATATCTATACATTCCCCACGCCGAAACGCAAATTATATGAAATTCCCTCGATAGAAAAAAATCGCAAAGTTTGCTCCAAAATTTTTTTTTCAAGTCTATTTCCGTGATTTTACAAGTTATACGTATGAAAAAAAATCACAGTGTTTCATTAAATACTGTTTTAGACAGCCTCCAAGAGATTTTTGCTCCATTTTAAACGAGTCGTGTTTTATTAAAGATTTTCGCAATTTTTGCATCGATTTTGGCGCTGTAAATGTTAGCGCTCTCCTCTAACATTCGTAATTTCGTATCCTTCTATCTTCTTCTTTTTGGGGCCGGTAACGGAGCCTTAAAGAATTGGAATTATGAAACAAAATTTTGGGTGGAAATAACATGTTGTGGGTATCGCAGACTTTTTTTTCATTTTAGTGTAAGCCAGTGTTAACTGTGTATCTTTTTTACATTCACATATTCCTGGGTAAACCAGAATAGCAATACACCAGAGAGGATTATACGTAAAACATATTTAAAAAGCCTTAAAACCCGAATAATCATTAAAGATTATCACGTTCCAAAGCATCATCACGTCACAACATGTTTTCTATATGCGGGAGGGGTTAATTTTTTTCAACCCAATAGAAATCCACCCCTTTTGTGTACAGAAAGAAAAATAAAATAGGACAAAAAAATCACGCACGCCACTGCCACCGAGTGTAATCAATTTTCCATAGATAATTAATTTAGCGTGACAATGAGCTAGCGAGAAATTAAGTGCCCATAAAAAAGTGAAACTTTTTTTTTACAGAGAACTCGATGTTACTTTACAGAAATAAAATCATTATCAGGGACTAAGTTGGCCGATAGTATCGGGTCTTTGTTTCTTATTTCTGAACGATGGAGGAAACAAATAATTTTTTTTTCTATATTAGTATTTCTAATAAATAAATCCTTAGGGGGCATACATTACATAGATATATACATCATACATCAGTTTTTCTTCTAATCTAGATCCCCCCCTCCCCCCCTTGGTGAGATAAATTTGGGCCACTTCGCATTCTTTTCAAGTAGACGTGAGATTTTGCTGGACCCCCCCACCCCCTTGGTGAGATAAATTTGGGCCACTTCGTAATTCTTTTCAAGTAGACGTGAGATTTTGCTAGGTCTCGATGTTTTTCCATAGTTCATTTACCATTATTGTAGATATAACACCTATAATGAATGAGTGTAGTTCTGCTGAATTGCTCCGGGCTACAACCTGTGGAGCGACGATTGCGCTGATGATAGCTAACCTCCGATAGAAGAGGGCATCAGAAGATGAAGGACAGATGACATAGCCAAAAATACAACACAATAAGAACCAATCAATATTAGTATTAAGCTGCTATGAGAATCGAACCCGTATCCTACAAAATCAAAAACATCTACAATAACACTACAGAGGCCATCAACAACTTACAAAGATTTTGTATAGCGAGCTTTGTGTAAACTTCTAACGTTGTTGTGGTTTATTTTAGGTTTACACACAGCATCCAGATAAGCACTTGAGTGGTTTTACATAATGGAAAGATGTATCTATTTTCGATATAAGTCTGGAGGGAAAATCGATGTTTGTTGTTAGACCGCGGTGAGCCGCTTGGCAAGGCGAATATTCTTATGCTAGGTTATGTGAATAATGTATTGAAAGCCGCAGAAGAAACAACATCAAGTAAATATCTTTTAAAGTGCATGCGGAATGCTTTTGGGGAGAGATTGTTGGTGGAAGCGGATATTTTGAAACATTTTAAGTGGAGATATATTTACAAAGAAAATCCTAGAGCTCGAACGGTCGTCGATATTTTTTTTCTGTCTGGAATTTACGTAGATTATACTATATTCAGATCATAACGTCATTTCCATGATGATAATGATGAGATAAAGTGGTTTAATATACAAATTTCACTGAAAAAAAACGAGACACCAAAATTATGTGATACAATATTTTTAAAGTAAAAAGAGCGTTCAAATATCGGGTACAGCTGGGAACATTCGAAATTACGCTTTTCTAATTCTGGCACGAAAATAGGAACAAGGCGCCAATGTTAGTATCACAACACAATTCTAAATAAACAGGACCATAAAACGATAAAACCTAATTTGAGTCAAATATCTCTGAAATGTACACCCATTATTTCATTTCCTCTCACTTGTAATGTCGTTGCGAAGCATTTACGAATTAGTTAATGTGTCTTTAATGATAATTATATACCCACCTATTATTTTCTGTAAATTGTTCGACAATTGTAAAGACTGTTAAAATCTAAGATGAACACCTTTTAAAAATTATTTCATCTTCCATAACTCTACGTGTAAATTTTTTAAACTTTTCTTTCTTGATCTTGATCATAAACACTTGCATTCTTTCCGGATCTCCATATTTGTAATACGGTCGTATGCGGTTTTAAAACACATGCCTCAGGGATCTAATTTATATAGCAATCAAGCAAATGCTTATAATGAAGGAGAATTAAATAATTCTAAGATGTTAATAATTGTTAAGATGTATTTAAACCATAAATAAATTTAAAAAATCAACCTTTCTCTTCCTGCGCCAAGTCTCATAGCCGTACATCAGGATCTGTATATACACTGAAATGTAAACAATCATCTTCGTTTTTTTTATAACTTTTAACTAGCGACTATCACATTCAGCTCTTGGTTAAAAGAGCTAAGTTGCTACATTAATGTCCTTTTCAATAAATCTGTCTCTGATGAACATTTTTCCCAAAATACAAAAACCACACACTTGCTACAAATATAAACGTAATCGAATAAATTCACTCCTTTGAGTTTTACATGAAAATGTACCAAAAAAGGTCTAACCTGCGAAAACTATATTCCAGCCAGTCTGTACCAAACCCATCTACGAATTATGCAAGCCTACGAAAATTTCGACACACCGTACGGCCGAGGTACGATTATAATTCGATTTTTGTTTACCAACTGTCTGGTGGATAACAGTTGAAACTAAATTGATAAATGGAAATCCATTTCTAAAAATGTTGATCAACATTCAAGTGCCAAACTAGTTAGGGGAAGGTCTACTTTTGTCCATTCGAGTGGGAATCAGAATTTGAGTTGACATTGGATCGAAACGTCCTAATGGTTGACTTAAAATGGAATACCATTATTTAGTTTAGAAAACCTAAGTTAACTAATTGGTAATATTTACCCATCAATGCAAATAAGAGGTAAAAAGTAAATAATTTAATGAAAGAGTTTTAACACTATTTTAACGTGTTTATTGAGATTATTATAAAACTTAAGAAAATTATAATTTTGTGGAAGGAAGCCGTGTTGTCCGAAAATAAGACGAGGTAGAAATACGCGGGCCGCAGTGAGGCGGCATGTCAAAGATCAGCTGTGCTGCGCGGTATTGCCAGGGAGTAATAATTGTGACTATTATGGCAAACGTGAAATAGTTCAAATAATTCGTTAAAACCCTTTGACCTCTACAGCCGGACTCTCTCGAGTACTAAAAACGCATTCATACTAAAGCCAACTTAATTGAGTAAAAAAGTTACAATCATGGAAAATACCATAATGAGGATGTAATAACGAAAAGTGAAACGATGGATGAATTTTAAAAAAACTATAAAAAGAAAGCCACAAGTCCAAAAATAATTGTAAAACTTATTTCATAATGAATTTTTATTTTATTCATAAATACTTTAGTTGGGGCGACAGTGGAAAAACTATTCAAAAATATATAAAAACACAAAAAAGTCTCCCAACTGAAAAGTCTCTCGTGTGCGCGCCTCTAGAGGATGTTCATGCCCGCAACTGTTGCAACCCAACTGTCTTCGAAACTGAAGTTTCACGTATGCCCTTAGTTTCAAATTGCATGTTAGTACGAGTAATTATACTTTTTTAGAATGATTTAAAAGAAATACGACAAACAGAATAAGGGCGGACGCAGACGAGAGACTTTAATCGCGGAGACAGTAGGAAAACAACTAAAAAAAATCATACAAATTCAAAAAAATCTCCCGACTAAAAAGTCTCCCGCGTGCGCACGTACATACATCGTAATGGATTTTTACCCCCGCAACTGTCTGCGCAATTAAAGCCTCTGGTCCTCGTTGTTTTAAAACGCCCCTTTCCTCGTGAAGTGAGCATATCGCATCACAATCCCCAAAAGGGATAGGTACGAACCTACACTTCTACAAAAGTATGATAAAATCTACCCTTTTTTTTAACTTTATTTATTCTCATTTCTTTGTACATATAATGTACAATAGCAAATAGTATATTATAACATAAAACATAATAACGTATAGTATGAACAAGAAATGAAAACCCACTAAGGCACTGCCTGAGTGTGGGTAATATTAAAACAAAATACTATATTTCCAAGTACACAAAGTATAAAATAGGCTTAAAAAAATTAAAAAAACATATAAAATATAAAGTTAGTATTACATAGGTAGAATAAGTGAAAAAGGTTTTTTTCGACTATTGTATAAGTAAAATAAATATATGGAGAAAAACATACTGATTTTAAATATTTTTTTAAATATATTTTTTTTAGTTATTAAAAAAAAAAAAAAAAAAAAAAACAGAAAACATATTTTACTACAGTTTAGAAAGTTACAGAAAGTGAGTTGTATGAAGATGGATAATTTTATAGAAAAAGCGTTTCAATATCTACATTATTCAATCATAATTTTACCTCTTTTATCATTTTATTTATCATTTGAGTTTGTAGTGGTAGAAGGTTAAATGTACCAATGAAACTGCTATGTGTCTGTAATAATTTAGTATTGGTTTGTGGGGTGTAAAATATTTTATTTATTCTTTTGCTCATTCTGTTTTCATTTATTTCGAAATTATATTTGTTTTTTTAATACATATTTCAAAGTTTGTAATATAAATAATTTACATATATTAAATATTTTAGTTTCTTTGTATAATTTTATTCGAGAATGTTTTATGTTGAGATAAGCTCGTACGAGGGGAATTGGAAGAAATGAAACACCTGGATCTCCTGTTCTGGAAAACACCAGGTGAGAAATAAGATTCGTTAAAACCAATTAGACCAACGATTATAATAAATTCAGAAAAAAACTATTTTTAATAGTCTTTGTTAATATAAAGGCAAAATGAATTTAAAAACCAAAGTACAACATTTACTCGTATTTTTGCTCTACCAAATTTGTTGGCAAAACGATAAACCACAAGTAGGAGCGTTATAGATCCATGGCTTCGAGCCAGGGAAGTTTTATTTGCCGTAACCTGAAAATAATCCGTTTCAAAATAAAAATAATTCTTTTACATTTAAAAATATAGGGTTGGTACAAAATGGACCATACAGGTTTTGGTGAATTGTTGATAAAATAGTAAAATGAACAAAAATACCGCGTGAATACCGCCTTTCACAAGTATGTATGATTCCTAAATAAACTTTAAAAAAAAGTATTTATCATTATTAATTATTTCTTTGAATAAGGTTCATTCAGCAAATAAAAATAATAATAAGAAAAGGTTAAATGGGGACAACGTTGCTGTAAAAAGCGAAATAAAGTTAAATAGTCGTCCAAAGTTCATCGAAAATAAATAATCAAACGGTAACCACGAACATTTTCACTGGAAGAAACAATCTATATATTTTTTTGTAAATATCTATATATTTTTAATTATATAACTTTTTTTATGTGAACACAGCATGTTTGTATCCCAACCGTTTGAAGCCAGCCCAACCGTTATGGCATCGCCAATTGGAATACGTTGTGAGGCTGAAGGTAGTGGGGAGAAGAAGATGGGGAAAAAAAGGTGCGAAAGTACCTGGCTATTCAGATCTGGTCACCAAACACGGCCAAAGCTATTACAAGTAACGTTTCAATTCGAATAGTGGTCTTAAATCAGGACGATACTGAGAGTATCTTCCAATCTGGAACGTGCATCAAATATACAAAACTAGCAGACCCGGCCACACGTTGCTGTGGCTAACGAAACACAACGCCATTACCCAACCTTTATAAAATCCACACCACCCGCTTGCCAGCTGCCCGCTGCAAGCCTGAATTGAATATTTGAATTTCTCGGCTTTTCTCTACTATAATAAGCTTGTATTATACGTATGAACCTTCCTCTTGAATCACTCTATATATTGGTGAAAACCGCATGAAACTCCGCTGCGTAGTTTAAAAGATATAAGCGCACATACATTTTGAGCGACTTCATCTTATACTATGTAATGATAATGATATTATTTTTAATTAGTAAATTGTGGAATAACACAAAGTAATCAAATAAAATTAATTGAAATAAAACAATAACTTGTTACCACGATTTAATTATTTAATTTTTTCAATACCGACCAGTTTCGCTTAGCATTAGCATCTTCAGGGTATAAAATTAAACTGGTGATGCTTATGTTAAGCGAAACCAGTCGATATTGAAAAAAAAAATTTATTGTGGTAACAAACAAAGTTATTGTTTTAATTCAATTAATATGTCAAAACACAAAGTGACTGATTTCTGCCAAAAAATAAAATTAACTTGCGCATGCCGATCAACATTAAAGAACTAATTAATATATAACGGTTCATTGATGAAAAATTCAAATCGAAAGCTGCTCCACTGCTATCTGAATAATGCAAATAAAGTTCCCAGGTAAGTAGTTATACAGGCATAGAAATACAATGTTTATTTTCGAAAAAGGTCAGTGGCTTCTGATGATTTTATGATTATTCAAAATCATAATTAGTCCAACCCTCAGAGTAGGTAAACATCCAACACTGTTAGTAGCAAGGGTATGTAAATGAGATGCAAAGATAATATTTTCATGATCCTTCATGAGTTATTCCAAACTCTGTCAGATAATATTATTACCCAGAACGCTTAAAAACATACGGCAGGATTTAGCTCCTCTATTTACGGTCTATCGATGACATTTCAATCATCCGATCTATATTATTAGATACATAAGCTATTTATTTTTGTTTTTCTTCTTGTTACAAGAGATTTCACTTAATATCCTTAAAAATAAAAAGATATAGTTGAATTCCGTTCTGGTCTAGGGTAGGTACTTCTTCTACAAATTATTAATAATTAGCTGAAGGCCCCGGCGATGCCCGGGCTTTACACAGAGTTTTCGAAATCACAAAAATACCAGTTAGTGTTTGTTTCCATTTGTATAAATTAAATATTTTGATTTATTGTAATCTTATAAGTTTGATAGGTCATTGGCTAATTGATCTGAAGGGAAGAGCCACCCCTGTAAGGCATGTATCGTTTATTTCCAGATTAATGACAGATCTAAGACGGCTTTTCAGTTATTTTCAAATAATTTCAAACTCCAAAAATTACTACCGCATATCATACACAGCACTAAGTAGCTTTGAACTGTTTCAGTTAAACTTAATTAACTCAATATCCAGTCTTAAATGTAACACACAATATAGCTAATCGAACAAGTTTTTCCCCACACAACGTACATTTTACCCAGATTAGATAGATCCATTCCTTCCCATCCTCTCTCCCTATTCCACAAGTTACTTCGTAGACCAATTTGAATTATAATTTGTAATTATAAAACTTAGTTAAACCTAAATGGGTTTTGGTTTACGGTTTTGATTAATGTTCTTTATACTCTAACACCTGGTCTTCTAAACATATTAAAATATTTATTACACAACGTATAAGAAATTGGGTTAATTGCTTTATAATCAGAAATCATGAGTAAAATTTTACGGTTTCCCTGTCATTGTAAATTATGCATAATTGCGTTATTTAGACAGAATTTTAAATCACAAAGAACATATAGATACTGATACATTTTGTAATTTCACAAACATGTCCAGAAACATAAATTAAAGGCAAAAGAAGGGACTATATATTGAATTAAATACAGTATTATACAACCCTCTTTGCCTTTTGGTTCTCCCAACAGCACTCTCGGGGAGGGGAGGGAGACTTTACCGCCCACTCTGGAAACCGCTGTATTACTTAAACAAACCGACAATCGGAATTATAGTTTTTAAGAACAGCTGAATAATAAAGCATATACTTAATTTCACGTTGTTCGCCACCATCATTAGGGTGGCCTACATTTTCCAGTGTTTCCGTCAAACGAAATAATGAAAAAAGACCGAAATAGGACAAAATAATTTCACTTATTAATTGCATTCAAATCCAAAGAAATATTGCCACTAGAACAATTTTAAATAACTTAATCGTTGTTGCAAAAAAACACCAAGATTAATGGCAAATATTGAAAAATATGATATTGCCTAACTCAGTTATCGCGGGTATACCCGCCGCCCCGGGAACCATTTATTGGATAACCAACACCTCTGCCACAGGTCATCACAAGTGGTTCGGTACGGTTGGTGACTTAGCAGGGGTGCCCGTGTTCATGGGGTGAGATTTGTCTAGGTCTTAGCGGTTGATGCATTTGCTCACTTATTGCGTGGAGAGCTGGATTAGGAGAGACTGGTAGAGGGAAACGTTTTACCTCTCCAGCCGGACCTTTCGACACATCACCTTGCACCGCAGTGAGAGGAATGGATTCATACGTCCGTCACTCCTCGACACACTAACCCCCAGATTCCTACCCATCTCTCATTCTTTTTTTTATTTCCAGAACTTCCTTTCCGTAAAAAGACACTCCACAAGATGACATGTGCCCTGAGAAAAAAAAATCCTTATGGCATCTCCTTCTGCCCCTATTCACAAATAAAAAATTGCATTAGGGTATCCAATTTTTATAAACCAATCCAACAATTATAAATAACCATACTCGCACCCTTGTAGAAATTATATGAACATCATCATGATTGAAAATTTAATATTACACAAACTCAAAATATTTTTTTGTATTTTTATTTTTTATTATTAGTAATAACATATTACAAAATTATAAAACTTTACTCCCGATGAGTTTAATAAAACTCATTTCGGGAAGGACAAATTTATATAACTAAAATAAAATAATTTTTACATAAGAATATGAATTTGAAGGGTAGTTCAATAAAGAGTACATAGATTGTTAACCGGACACATTTGATACAGTTAGAATAATATACAAGACCATAATAATAACCAGACACATTTGATACAGTTAGAATAATATACAAGACCATAATAATAACCAGACACATTTGATACAGTTAGAATAATATACAAGACCATAATAATAACCAGACACATTTGATAGAGTTAGAATAATATACAAGACCATAATAATAACCAGACACATTTGATACAGTTAGAATAATATACAAGACCATACTAATAGCCAGACACATTTGATACAGTTAGAATAATATACAAGACCATAATAATAACCAGACACATTTGATACAGTTAGAATAATATACAAGACCATAATAATAACCAGACACATTTGATACAGTTAGAATAATATACAAGACCATACTAATAGCCAGACACATTTGATACAGTTAGAATAATATACAAGACCATAATAATAACCAAACACATTTGATACAGTTAGAATAATATACAAGACCATACTAATAGCCAGACACATTTGATACAGTTAGAATAATATACAAGACCATAATAATAACCAGACACATTTGATACAGTTAGAATAATATACAAGACCATACTAATAGCCAGACACATTTGATACAGTTAGAATAATATACAAGACCATAATAATAACCAGACACATTTGATACAGTTAGAATAATATACAAGACCATAATAATAACCAGACACATTTGATACAGTTAGAATAATATACAAGACCATACTAATAGCCAGACACATTTGATACAGTTAGAATAATATACAAGACCATAATAATAACCAGACACATTTGATACAGTTAGAATAATATACAAGACCATACTAATAGCCAGACACATTTGATACAGTTAGAATAATATACAAGACCATAATAATAACCAGACACATTTGATACAGTTAGAATAATATACAAGACCATAATAATAACCAGACACATTTGATACAGTTAGAATAATATACAAGACCATACTAATAGCCAGACACATTTGATACAGTTAGAATAATATACAAGACCATAATAATAACCAGACACATTTGATACAGTTAGAATAATATACAAGACCATAATAATAACCAGACACATTTGATACAGTTAGAATAATATACAAGACCATAATAATAACTAGATGAATTTGATACATTTGGAATAATATACAAGACCATAATAAAGAACCAGACACATTTGATACAGTTAAAATTATATACAAGAGTTACAAAGAAAGACAGCTAAATTCGTCATCGGTTAATAAAGCTGCTTAGAAAATATCCTTTTAGAGACTTTGCCAAGGTTTTTTGTTTGATGCTGAAAGTTTTAAGTCATTAGGTAATGCGTTGTATTGCGCATGTGCGACGTATTGTAAGGAGTTAATTCCTAATTTCGTCGTATTAGTAGATGACGATAGGTGTAATTGATTTTATGATCGTGTTTTATGCTGGTGTATATCGGAATTAAAGGCTGGTTTAGTGTTGGTGTGTGAGGAGTGTTGAATTATTTGTATGATGGCAGTAGTGATGCTGTATTTTGGTAGAATCGTAAAGGTTAGTATTGTGTCAGTGAGTATATATCTTTGACATGTGCATCCCATGGTAGATGGTATATATTCCTTATAGCTCTTTTTTGGATGACTTGTATTTCGGATATTTGTTTTTCAGTAATGGTTCCCCAGATATTAATCAGATAACTTAGGTGAGAGTGGATCATAGCATATTATGTGGCACGCAGTAGAGCATAGATTCTCAACCTTTTTTTGCCCACCGCCCACTTTGACAATATTTTTTTTTCTAGCGCCCCCCAACTGCTTTTACATACCACCTTGGGGGAGGGGGGGGGGGGGGGAGGCGCAATGGGTTCTCTAGGTTTCCTGAAAGTCCATTTTTCGTAAAAAGCCTATGAATCCTATCCTATTTCTGAGAAGAGTATTGTTTCAGTGAGAACAATTAAAACGCCTACTTAATTATTTGGAGAAGTATTTTTATAAACATTGAAAATATATTGAATTTATAACTAATATAATGAGATGGTTTGAATTTGATGCGTTTTACAAAATTTGTTTATATTAGGCTCGATTTTAATTAAAAACAAACTTAAGTCGCCGCGTTCAGTAATATGGAGGCTATTTCTCTTTTTGGTTAACAACACGCTACAGCACTGAATCCACGTTCAGCTAAATAGGACGATGGGGATGCTATTAAAAATCGTTGAAATATCAACCATAATCCTGGGTACAGTTACGAAATCGGCTTCTGCAGCCAAAACTCTTGGTAGCCATTCTTAAATTTAATTTTTATTCCTCATTTCTCGTCAGTTCTATTAGTTCTTCTTCTAACTGGGATGATCCTGCTGTGTTGACATTTGAAAAAGAATCCAAAACCCAGTCTGGTATGTCCATGTTTAAAATATACTGGAATCGTTCCTTGGTTTTCCAAGTGTTGACAGTAAACAAGCAAGTCGTCGTTTTTGAATGATACTGCTGATAAATTTGGGAAGTTATTAAATTCCCGTCTGCCGATATTTCTTTTGTATAATAGCAGTTTGGACACAAAAGCTGCAGACCAATTTTTTGTCTTAATCAAATTTAAGTCGCCGCCTTGAAGTTGGAGATTGACATCATTAAACAATTTATACAAGTCTGTCAAGTACGCAATATCGTTTTTTGATGAGATGAGGCTGTCGCGCAATACTGTGTATTTGTTTCCTAGGATTTCTATCATAGACTCAAATTGTAAAATCGAGTCAAAGAAGAACCTTTTGACAGCCAGTGCACCTCTGTGTGAAGTAGCAATCGGTTGAATCTTCATTGGCAATGCAAAGCTGACTAAATAATCTGTCATTCAATGAGTTATTTCTGATTTTATTAACTGTTCTGATAACATATTGCAGTGATGTATGGAGGCTTTCACTCAGATTTTTCGCAACCAAATGCTGGCGATGAATTACGCAATGCACAGCAAGCACTTCAGGAACTTTATTTTTAAGCACGTTATGAATCCTTTGTGATGCCCTGTCACAGCTGGGGCGCCATCCGTAGCAGTTGACAAAATATTATTAAAAGGAATTTTCTTTTCGTCACAAAACTTTTCCAGTGTATTAAATGTGGTTTCTCTTTTTGTATCTGTTTCCAAATTTGTAACAAACAATAGTTCTTGACATATTTTCTCATCTTTGATGAAGCTCACGTATGGTTGGTAGAGTGGACTCATCCAGTTGAATTGAAAATCGACAAGACTGCAGATTGCACAATGATTCTTCAATGTTTTCAGCCATCTCATCAATTCTTCTTTGCACAGGACTATTGCTCAAAGGAATTTTTCGAATAAAATCTGCAGCTGGTTTATGGAGCACAGTGGTTTTATTTCTTTAATTGCTGTTGGAATTAAATCGTCCCAATAGTATGCGGATTGCCTCAGTACCGGATTATCTTTTAGGCAGAGTAGGCAACTGCCTAGGGGCTCCGCATCGGCTGGGGGTCCCGCGCCCCGAGAAAAATTGACTTGCGTTAATGGTGAGCAAGTACTTATTGTCAATCAGTGAGCAACTCCGGCACGATTTTGGAAAAATTCAGCTTTGAAGAAGTTTTAATTTTTTTTATTCGGTACATTTACAGGTTAATAACATTACATGCATTAAAGAAAACAGCAAATTATAATAATTAGGTTATAACCCAATAACTAATGTTCACATCGTGCACAAATAATAAAAGTCAATAATTAAAATAAATATTTAAACGTAGTTGTATTTTACTTTCCTTCTATTCATTAAGAAGCATTACTTAGTATTAATGGGGATGTGATTTTAGGTGTCGTGTGTGGTTTGTTTTGGCATTTGTTTTGTTTGAGTTTTTTTTGCTTTGAATTTCTAATTATACATTAATTTAAAATATAAATTTTGTACAAGCTTAAGTGTGCACTACCTATCTGCTTGCTAAAATTCTTAGTTTCTTTTAGTGCCAAGGTCGTCTGGAAGAGATCACATTAGTGATAAGGCCGCTCATTGTACTGTTTTTTTTTTTTACATATTTTTTGTTTTTATGTATGTGTCCTTCTATGTGCAATAAAGAGTTATTGTATTGTATTTTATTATTTAATTTTTTTTATTGGATGGCATACTTCGTGATGTAGTTAAAAAACAGATTTATTATGAATAAAATTATGTTGTGGTAGAAAAAAAAATGGAAGTTAGAAAAGGGTAAAGTGCAGTGGCGGACTAAGCCTGTCAAAGGCCCGGGGCGGCGAAGCAGAATGAACCCCCCCCCCCCTTGTTTAAGAAGTTGATGTAATTTTACAAGCTTTTTATTCAGTTCACACAGGCCTCTGAGTCTGGGGGGCCTCCAAAGGCCTCCATGTTTCCATGATCAAATCCTAAACAAGGCTTTAAGGTACCAAGACACTGTAAAAAAAGTTTTTTTTCTGATAGGTGCATTTGTCAATAAGCTCTCACAAAATGTTTTAAGGAATTTCGTAAAATTGACGGAGTTACAGCATTTTATATGAAACAGTTAGTATGTAAACATAACGTGTACAATTCATAGCTTGCATTATATTCCCAAAAGGTATGAAACTCATAGGTGAACTCAAATTATGTTGGATCATGAGAGCAGAGTGGATCGGGGGTTACGGGGCTGTCTTGTCGACGCATGTATGCTCACTCGCTGACTTCCAAATGCACCGACGACACTCAGTCTGACCAAGTTAGATCAATACACAGATAATACTGTCAATTCTTGCAGGATTTAAAAAATCCCGTTATTTACAATACACACAATAACAAAAATCAACTAATATTAAAGTTTACTTTGCTTTACAAGTATGAGATTAGCGTATTTTGCTTGTCTTTTTTAGACCATATTTTTTTACTCATGCGCCCAACGCCCCCCTGTGCCATCCAAACGCCCCCCAATTATCTCTGGGTCTTCTACCGCCCCCCTGAAGGTCTCAAACGCCCCCAAGGGGGCGTTATCGCCCACGTTGAGAACCTATGCAGTAGAGCTATGGGGAGTAGATCTTGAAGTTATTAACCTTGAATATGTTGAATTATTAACCTTGTAACGTACCTCGCACATAACTCAAGCTATTGTAATTGTAAAACCACTGCAACGTGACCGTATTTCCTAATTGCCTCGAGAACAGAACAAAACAAACCTAAATATTGGGACAAAGGAAAATAATATAACCTAAAATATAAAAAAATAGGCTCGTTTGTCATTTAAAGGCCTAGCTACTCTACCAGAACAGTTTGCTTTGCCTCCGGAGGATTTGGGTTACGAATGTAAATTATTAGGAATTGAGTACATTGGGCATACGTGGAAAAAACATTCCTTTGATGTCCTTTGTGCGTGGCTACTTCATAGGAATTTGTGTATTGTTTCGAAGATTCGGAAAAATTAAAAATGTATCTATGTATTTATTTTGAAAACATTATATACTACATTTTTATAATGATCTTTGGTTGTCCAACTAGGCAATTTGGCCGTTTTAGAACAGTCAAAATGTGCAGGTTTTTTTCATGTAATTAATGTGTTGACTATAATATTGCCTTTTACTTAAATATAACACGTAATAAATAATGTATTAAGGTTTTGATGGTAGATACAAGAAGTTACTTATGAGTTTAAATTATATATTTAACAATAAAATATATATAGAGAAGAGAAATAAAAAGAAAAAATATAAAGAAAATTCCAAATGAAATTTTTTTTTTTACAAACATGAATGCGTTTTAACCATTCCAAGAAATCTTAGTATTGATTTTGATGAATAAAAATGGATAAAAAAAGAAAGTAGAGAAAAGAAAATGCAAAAAAATTTTTTTTAATTTACATTGTATAAAAATAATATTAAGGTAATACCAATATATGTGCAAGGTCAACTAAAAAAAACGAAAATTTAATAACGGTTTTTTAGCATATTTTCGCATTCAGCTCTCCCCAAGACTATGCTATCACTTTTTGATTTCCAAGCATCGGGTATAAGATTAAGAAATTTAGGACCTAAGTACGAGAATTGGCTTTGAGCTAAGGATGAATAAATGGTGGGAGAAATTACTGGGTTCCTCTTTGCATGTCTGGTGTATGGAAGTGTAGTGGTGCCGCTGTTTTTGGGTACGTAATATGATTTTCCTCATGTATAATTTTCTCATATTTAATTAATATATATTAAACTGTTATACATGGAAGTTGTTTCACAAAACTTATTTGAAAAAACAACCTAAATTTTACAAAGAATTTGAGATCCATGTAAAATCGAACAAGCCAAGCGATGAGGTATATGCCAAGTTTCGTGTCATGGGTTCAATCTCTTGCAAATTAATCTTCCACAATTTTGCAACAAATCTCTGATACAATTTTAATTATTTCAATTAAGTGTTGAAAATTCATGATTTTTCAATCATCAATTGATTATTTGGTCCAACAAAAATTAATAGGCTAATTAACTAACTAATTAACTAAGTGGGTATTCCATTATTTGTGTTTGCTAAATTAAGATCTTTTAAAAGTACCCGTATAGAACCCGTAATAAAAACAAAGATTTTTTTTTCACTAAAACACAAACAATTTCAGAAAATAAGTGTGTGTGTGCGCGTAAAATGTGAGTGCCACCAAACAGTGTTGATGGAATGCATTGTAATCGATAACGTGTCTATCTGCCGAGTTTTAACTAGATCGGATGTCGAGAGGTGGGAAAATTTCCACTTCCGATATTTGCATCCATTCAAGAAAACAATATTGAAATTCAAAAAAATGTACTAAAAAAGTTTTGTAAATACTTTAGGCCATTAACAATTTACCAAATAATATTGACGGCCTCCGTGGTCCTAAAAATCTTGACTCGCAATCTGAAGGTGGACAAATAAAATTGTTTGATTAATTTGTGTTATTCCACAATGAATTCATTTAAAATAACATATAGCATATTTGCGGCACGTTCCGCGGAAGATACTCTCAGCATCGCCATGGTGAAAGATCGCCATTCGGAATTGAAAAATTGCTTGAAATGGCTATAGCCATGTTTGGTGACCAGATCTGAATAGCCAGGTACTTCCCCACCTTCCTATCCCCCAACTCCTTTCACTCCCCACTACCTTGAGCCTCACAACATACCCCAATTGGGGATGCCGTAGTCTTACGTATTCTAGACGGGAGCAGCTGGGACACTTGTAAGTATAAAGTGTATATATTTTATGTAAAAACAAAAAGAACAGGTTCGAAACTCTTCGAGAAGGTGTTTAACTATCCAAATAAAAATATAAAAATCAGCTTATGTCAGCTCAAGCAAGAAAATCCATTAAAAAGGTACTTAAAATAAAAATATAGAACAATCTTACAAAATTGTAGTAAATAGTGTTCCTTAAAGTTTCAAGAAAGTAAGACTAAAAGTAATGCCCCAGAAAACACCGATTTATAAAGGATACACTGAGCAGCCGTCGAACAAAGCTCGGCTAATACCACGGACCCGAACTACAGTTTACTAGGAGAAGCGGCAGCCTCAGGCCAAAGGTAAAAGGAAAGAAGTTAAGCAGAAAGCAGCCAGGCCACAATTTCGACAAAAAAATAAGATATTGTTATCATCTGACGGAGAAAGGTCAATTCTATATTTTACTACAACCAACCGGGCCGCTTTCATACAACAATTCATAGTAATCGCCTTCCCAAATATTTGCCGATCGCGAAAAACCAATTAAAAATCTGCAAAAGCGAGATATTTCTAAAAAAATATTCACCAGAATTCAAAAGAGTCAAACAATCGATTTTTTCAATACAACCAACCATAATTTGTACAATTACATTATGAAAAAATATATAAATTTTTCATTTTTTTTTACATGAACTCCACACAGGAGGCCCTGCGGAAAATGATCTCCCTCAGGGCCTATGTCATCTTTGGGAATGCTGTGTGGAGGGTCTCTTTAAGGAAAGGAAGGAGAGGAGAGTTCTGGGAAAGAAAGGGGTTTAAAGAGTGGGTAGGAATCTGGGGTTCAGTTTGTCTTGGTCATCCACCTCCAAGACCTGGACAAACCTCAGCCCATGAACCCGGGCACCCCTGCTAAATCACCAAACGTAGCGAACCACTTGGGTTGACCTATGGCAGAAGTGTTGGTTATCCAATAAAGGTTCCCGGGGCGGCGGTACCCATTCCCGCCTCCCAAATTGATGATGATAATAACAAAATCGCGAGGAAAATAAAATTATTAAAGGCGATGGAATACTTGCAGTACAAACCAAATTTTGTACTTCTAGTAGGTTGATCTTACGTTAAACGGAGAATAGATTTTCTTTAAAAAAATCTTTATAGGTACATACCTATTAATTGTTAAATAAAAAAACATTATTTTTATAATTAGTGTTTTTCGTAGCTCTGGCTGTTTTATGCATCATCTTCCCCTTGTTCTATTCGGGTCAGGGACCCACTGCATCGACAAGGCGCCTCCATTCACTCCTGTCTTGCGCTGATTATGCGGCCTCCGTCCATGGCAGTCCCGTCCTATCCTCACACAGTTTCTGGAGTTGTCTCGCCCAACTGTGTCTGGGCGGCCCACTGAACGTCGACCCTCTGGAATCGCACTCAGTATTTTCCTCTGTCAGCAGACATTCTTAGTACGTGCCCAAGCCACCTCAGTTGCGATTTTTCTATGAGTGTTATGTTTAAATCGTCTCGGATCGTCGAGTTTCTTTTTTGATCCCCTTTGGTAACTCCTGCCACTCCTCTCAAGTACATTATTTCGGCAGCTTGGACTCTAGAGCTTATTTTATGCACCATACATATTTCACATATTAAGGTCAGACAGCTGATTTTTGACCTGACATTCAATAATATTTATTCTACAGAAAACAGCCAGCCCTGAAAAAACAACAAAATCTCTAAAAAAAATCTTCTCTTAAATTCACTTTAAAGTTTAAAAAAATTGGTATCTATGAACAATTTATATTTTTTTGTAAAGTGACGAACATTCTATGTGACAAAGATCCTTTTATCTCAGTTTGAGTTTTTAGTGGTTGGCTAATTTCTGCATAGCTACGTTCAATTATTATTGATTAAAATCCAATTTATCCAAAGCACGTTGCTTGAATACAAATCGCTCGGTTGCCGAATAGTCCAAAATAAATCCTTTTTTGTGCCGATAGTTGTAATGGAGCATTTCTTGCAATGTACCTACCTACTGCAAGCAATGTGATTATTATGCATTTCTAAAATTGCGACTCAATTTAGGGGTCGTTAAATGAAATCAGATAAGGGATCGAAATTAAACGCTTATCTTTTCTAGATCTGGTTGTGCATTTTCTACTAATATATCTAAATCTTTACCCCAGTAGATTGCGGTACGTCTTACGATGGCCTAAGATTTCGTTGATTCTGTAAGCTTTAATTTAAGGCGTTTTGTAAGCCGATTGATAATAATTCAAAGTCGACAAATAATCTTCTCGGGAACAACGTCTTTAATCCATTTAAATGTGGATCTAACGTTTGAAAGCGGCGAACCTTTAAAGATAATGAACGCGATTACGGGGATCTACGTATTATATCTGGGCATCTCCATACACCGAGACATGAATGCCGACCCCCATAAAACACTTAGGGAAGGTTAAGGGTGATAAGTTGAGTAGATTGTTCATGAAAATTCACTCGTACAATAGTTGGGCGAGGTTTGCGTTGAATGCGCCCCGTGGCACACTTTTTCATTTTGACATGATTCCTTCATTTCCAATGACCCTTTAAGAGAAATGGTTTGAAAGCTTGACTACCTATTCGAAGGTGGGAGTTCTATTCTTGTTTAGAGACAAAACCACATAAGGTAACGGAGATCCGTCGCGAAATAAGAAAGAGCTGAAATATATTGGTATGTTTTTATTTGCGTTCTAGGGGATGTTAATGCGGATTCAAGGGGTGAGGCTTGTCTAGACTTGGCGAAACACTTAATGCGTGGCAGGCCGGATCGGGTGAGACTGGTTGAGGGAGACCTTTTGATTTCTCCAGCAGGACTCTCTTGACTCATCAACTTGCATCCAGTGGGAGGAATGGATTCATACGTTCATCACTCCTGGACATACTGACCCCCAGATTCATACCCACCCCTCATACCTTTTTCCTTCCTAGAACTTCCTTCCTTTCCCTAAAAACATCATCCACACAGCATCCACAAAGAAGACATAGGCCCCAAGGGAAATTGTTTTCTTCAGAGCCTTCTGTGTAGAGCTATTGCAAGAAAAAAATTCCGCAGAAAATTGGTAATCCGAAGTTCGACAGATCTACAACAAAAACGGACGTTTTATTATTTTTAAACTGCTACAAAAGAAAATAATGTCTAGAATACTTGAGCACTATTTAGTAAGAAGAATGTAGTTTCATAAATGATCACCAGAAACCATTGACAAATTATATTGCATGCTTTTTATGCGTATCTTTATCTCCATACAAAAAAGTTTGATTTCAAACAAACTACATTTCTAACGCATAAACGAAAATAATTCAATACTTCAAATAGGTACTTGACCGACTGATTTTTAAAGGACAGGAATATCGATGTGATATTGATTAAAAGGTTTAACGGACATCCCAGTGACACAGAATTGCTTAATAATACACTAATTTAGTTAATCTATTTTAATAAAAAGACCTCAATGAAAAAGTTTACTGTCATGAATACATGTTTTAAACTGAAAAAGTTTATTTGCTTTTGCAATCAAAATTATAACGAAACAAATAAAAAAAACTTTTAATTTGTAGACATTAAAACAATACTGAAAATTAAATAAAACGTAATTATTGTTTGTTCCGTTAATGTTTTTACTAGGTATCTGTTCTAGAATCAATGTTTATTCCATTGCAGGCCTTTTATTCGCAATCTTGATAAGTCGGATTGGTTGCCGACTAACAAAGGCCGCTACAATTACAGTAAATTATTTGAATTAGTAACGCTGTAAGCCTCAGTAAAACCATCTTATTACAGGGTGAACTGAAAGCTTTACGCTGATTAGCAGAGTGTTAAGAAAGTTTCTATCTATTTTTGTGAAAACAGTGAAACTGGGGATGTTCAACGAGCTTCTTTTGAGTGCCCTTTTTAACATAAAGGCATTTCAATAAGAAAAGTCAATGTTTTTATTAACGCTTCACCAAAAGAATTGAACACATTGAAGAACCGCTAAGAAAAGCATGATCCCTAAAAGAACCAAAGATGCCAGTTGGATATCCACGAAGGGATTTACAAACAACCAGAAATTCAGAGTTATTGAGAGAGTGATTTCATCAATTTATTTATTATTATAAGCAATAATTATCAGCCTGAAACACTCATCAACATTGAAAAAATCTCCCGAGAAAAGATAAATGCCGCCGACGGGAATTGAACCCGCGTCCTTCTGATATCCGGTCAACTGCTCTACCAATTGAGCTACGTCGGCTTATCTCCCACCCGCCAAATAATTCAATATTTACTAGTGTTTCATTCAACAATTACTGCTTATTACATTTTTCACCTGAAAACAACCAACTTTATTTTTTGTGAGAAATGCATTATAAGTGCTAACTCTCCCACTAGATGGCGTCGAGACAAATTATGTCTACATTTTTTGGTGAAATACTTTAACTTGTCAAATATTAATTATTATTTTTAATTGGTAAACTAATGTTTAAGACAAGATTTTTATGCATAGCACAAAGGGTAACAATTATTATAAGCAATAATTATCAGCCTGAAACACTCATCAGACGTAGCTCAATTGGTAGAGCAGTTGACCGAATATCAGAAGGACGCGGGTTCAAGTCCCATCGGCGGCATTTATCTTTTCTCGGGAGATTTTTTCAATGTTGATGAGTGTTTCAGGCTGATAATTATTGCTTATAATAATTGTTACCCTTTGTGCTATGCATAAAAATCTTGTCTTAAACATTAGTTTACCAATTAAAAATAATAATTTATTTATTTATTGTTCAGTATAAATGTAACATAAATATCTTCATACCCTTCGAAATAAACTTTAATTATTAAACTTTTTTTCATTTACGGAAGAGGAGATAGATCAAGAAACATCAATATGAGTTCATTAAAAATTATGAAAAGATCAACAAAATAACTTCAGAAATGTCCTCATCGTGGAGAGTTCGAGAATCGAAATATATTGGATACTGGCTCTAGATAACGATCTTCAATCTAACAGATTAATATCGGCAGAAAAATGCTAAAACCAGTGACGGCTTGTGATTTAAGTGGGTTTGAGTGCTAAGATTAAAAGAGACTACTTTATTGATGTTGTAGCTAAAAAAGATTCGTTTTTGTCAAATTTATTTTTTTTATATGAAGATTTTCTGGATTCCTTCGGTTAGTTGGAAATATCCCACCTGAATGAAAAAATACTTTATTTTATATTTAATATACCTACAAACTACATACAATCATTAGTAAGCATTATTAAAATAAAGTATTACATTTTGACCGAGGGAAATATAATAAATCCAGTACTATTCAGTATCTACATATTATTCATAATATTTAATACACATAACTCATATATTACCTTTAATGTTAATACTTTATTGATTATATTCATTTTTATTAATTTTATAACTAGGAATTCTTTATTTGTTAATTTAATTTATTTGTTGGGTAATAGTGATTGTAATTATCAATAACATTTTTGTTGGGTAATAGTGATTGTAGTTTGTAAACATCAATACAAGTTTGGAGACTGGATCCGGCAAAAATTCAAGATTTAAAAATAAAATCCTGATTCCTTAACACAGGCATTAATTTTATTTTTTTACATTATTCCACATAGGAGGCCCGAGGAAAAAAATTCCCTCGGGGCCTATATCATCTTTGGAGATGCTGTGTGGAGGGTCTTTTTAGAAAGGAGAGGAAGCAGCGGGAAGGAAAAAGGTGTGAGGGGAGGGTAGGAATCTGGGGCGTGGGCCGGTAAATACACGTTAGTTCATTGAAACTGGTGTGAATAACTTTACTGTTTATGGAAGTGGTTCACGGTTAGATCTAACGTAATGCGAATTCTTACTGGGACTGCCAATCGATTGGAGAGGAATCCCACACATTTTCTAGCGCTATACCTTTATTATTTATGAACTTGGATACCATCACCCAGCGCTTGCCTCCTTGTGGACTATCACCAAAGATATTCAAATACAAAATATCTTTGACTATCACCAACCTGTCCCATTGTTTTGTCTATAGTCATACTAACACTTATTGTGTCTTGATTTCCCGCTAAGCACTTGCATACTGCTTACTAATAACGTATGCAGGGACACTGGAGGTCTAGATTCGTTCAAAATTAAATTTAGATTCGTTCATTGAAAAAAATTAGAGTTCTTGCGAGAGCCTTGAAGAAGTAACCATCAGTTACTTATACCATGGCGGGTAAGTGGTGAATAACCTCGAATGTTTGTGGAAGAAATTTTAAAACGTGAATAGAAATATTCAGAACATTTCTCCCATTTAAAAACAAGAGAATGAACATATTATAATATTTGAGCACACGGGCCTTATTCATGACAGGCTTAACCCGACAGCGTAAGGTGTATAGGGTTTAGAGTTTAGATTGCCTATTATCCTACAATGTTTAAATCTTTTACGGTTGTACGAAATCGTTCCAACTTTGGAAATCGAATTAAAAACTTCCCTCTAGACCAACATTATATAAAAGGTGTATGTTTAGAAGCATACAAATTCAAAATTTAAAAAAAAAAACATTAAAATGTTAATATTTATGATATTGGCTTTATTTTACAGATAATTTTATGCCATTATTGTTTAAATATGATTTCGGGCGTATGAGCGCCACGGCTAGTTCGAATGAAACGCAGTCGTGAAGTCCAATTGACAACTTTATCGAGCAACTGGGACCAATATATCGGCAAAAACACGACGAATGTTGACTTCCAAATGGTCAAAACGTACTGACTACAAATCAACTGACAAACGGTCAAATTGACGTCTGTAGAAACAATGTTGCCAGTTTAAAAACCAAAACGCTAAAAAAACATCCTTTAGGTATATAATATTATATAAGTTCAATTTACGACAAGTTCATCGAGCAACTGGGTTGGAATTGGGAATGTTGACTTCCATTTGGCAAAACGTACTGACTACAAATCAACTGTCAAATTGACAGTCTGTAGAAACAATAAAAACCAAACCTCTAAAAAACACCCTTCAGTTAGTATGGCTTGAACATTATACATTGGTTTCTTAATTGGAACGCTGGTTTTTTTAATTAAAAGTAAACTGTAAAACCACCGTTTAAGCCAAATTGAATATATAGCCAATAAATAAAAAAAATAAGCGTAAATAACGGTCTTAAAAAGGTCACTTTTAAAATCTCTTACAGGGCTATAAGATTCTTCAATAATGACCAGCTGCTAGCTAACTCCGTACAAATCTCAAGTACGCCCGAAAATTGAATTTGGGAGTGACCTCTGGGCTGGAGTCCCAAAATAATTCATAAACCTACTTAATGTGAAAGGATGATTCAGAATCCGTTTTTTTTTTTTTTTTTTTTTTTTATTGTATTTATTACCAGTATTTATTAACAGACCGATTGCCATAACTAATAAACAGATGCAATGCTGAGTCTGTTCCACGGGTATTTTAATGGAGCTAGCAGCATCGATACCCGGTGAACCGGTGCGCGTATGTGAAACTCAACGGATACGAGCGGAACACCCGTTCATAATTTTATTGATGTTGGCATTATAAGAACGGGTCTTTTCTTCGACTCGTTTTTGTGTAAGTCGGCTCGTATGTGGAACGAACTACCGGCATCTGTTTTCCTCCTTCATATAATCCGAGCCTCTTCAAGGCCCACATTAATAAATCTCTTTCTACATTCCCTAACTTAACCCGCCTCGCAATGCTGCCCAACAGGGTGGCGTCATGGTTCTCCTTTCTTTACCGACAGGGGCGCTCTTGTGAGGTAAAAATAAAATATATAAATGATAAAAAAAATTAAAAAAAACAAACTTGTCTTACTTTTAATGTTAATGTGATACTTAAAAGAATTTATAATCTACTTTTTCATAGATGGCGCAGGTTTAATAATTTTAGGGAAAAACAATTTGTACAAATTATGCTAAAATACTAAGATGAAATAATTGTTTGCGCCCGTAAATACGCCATATCAATATGAATGAATAATTTTGTTCATAAACAAACTCAAATCGTTTAAGAAAGGCTAACAAAATACAACATTGGATTTAATCACCGATGTAATATTGTCTTTGTTGGCCATTCTTGAAAGATTTGAGTTTGTGTATGAACAAAACTATACATTCGTATTCATATAGCGTATGTACACTGCACAGGCGCAATCAATTAATTCATCTTAATACTTTAAAACACAACTTTTAAATTTTAAAAGCATTTTCCACCATAAAGTAATTATCTCACGCCATCTATGAAAAATAATATTATGAATTAGCCGTTAAAAACCCTCTACGCAGGTTTTTACTGCTAGGCCCTGCGGGCGGCTTTTGGTTCGCCTTTGCCCAGTTATTGTTGGAGACCATTTTATAGATCCAATACGAACTGATTCCAAAAACAGCCCGTTCCTCGGATCCACTGTAGCTAATCACCAATCACCTCGACAAAATAACCGAAACAATGCAATGACGTCATACGTAATATGTAATATTTATCCACTTGATACAACATGTATTACCGTCAATCTTTTCATACGCGGAGAGATACCACATATTCACAAATTCTTAACAGTTTTACCTAGGGCGGAGACGTCGCCGTCCGACCTGCTGACGGAAGTAGCGACATCTTGTGTCGAATTCTTGAATTCAAAACCGAATTATAATAGTAGCTTTGTGTGAAATTCCACGTACACAGATGTAATTTGTTGCGCGACGCGTATGGCGTGGCGTCCGACATGCACTCGTAGCTGGGTTAACCACGCAGACGCTACGGTATTAATGACGTTCGATTCTTGTATCACCTTAAATTAAATATACCATGTGTCATATTTTTCATTATTCAAACGAAATCTCATGACGATAGATTGTTATAATGGACGATTGTTATTCAAATAACCAAATGTTTATATGTACAGTCTCTGAATTTCATTTTGTCAGTGTAGTCTGTACTGTTTGTAGTCCCACTTAATAATGAATGCCCGTATTCCCCCAGGGCTGAGAATTTCGTATTTTAAACCCCACGGCTTACAATACTAGCTTTGTATTTTCCATGAATTCCCACATTTATTCTTGCGTTGTGTGTCCTATTACCCTAAGCCTAAGCAATGCCGTTGGCCAAGATCGCTCCTCAGATGAATAAATTTAAATGATATTTTCTTGAAAAGGTGAAGAAGCCAGATAATCAATAATGTAATTAAAAAGAAAGACAAATATTTTATTTATTATTTATGTTTATTCAGGAAGCATACACTTGTGTATCAAGTAATTGCGTAGCAGATAATCAATAATGTAATTAAAAAGAAAGACAAGCATTTTTTTTATTATTTATGTTTATTAAGGAAGCATAAACTTGTGTATCAAGTAATTGTACATTAAATAGCGAATATAATTTAAACCCGTTAGGTTCCATTTATAATATTTAGTTGTGGTTAATGATTATGTGATTATGAATCAAGTGGTTAATAAACAATTATAGTAGGTATATGGTGTAAGCAAGTTGTAAAAAATTATCAAAAAGATGGTTATAATCAATACAGAAATAATAGTTTCAAGTAGTTGTTTAAAATGTACATAGTGTTAAGTAAAAAGTTATTAGAAAGAATGATTGCGATCAAGTATATAATTTTTTCAATTAGCTACACACAGGAGGCCCTGAGGAAATTAAATTCCCTTAGGGCCTACGTTATATTTGGGGATGCTGTGTGGAGGGTCTTTTCAGGGAGAGGCGAGAGATAAAGTTCTGGGAAGGAAAACGGTGATATTGGTATGATAGGTGGTAGGAATATGCGGATCCAGGAGTGACGGACATATGAATCCACCCCCCTCCCCTCCCCCACTGCGGTGCAAGGTGATGGGTCGAGAGAGTCCGGCTAGAGAGGTCAAATGATCTGCCTCAACCAGTCTCTGAGAGACCATTTGACTTCTTGTAGCCATTGATATAGTGTTCTATGAATATAGCAAAACAAATCAGTTTAATTCAATTCGATAATTTATTTATTTTTAAAACATCACAAAATTAAGACTTCAATTCGTTTTTAAAAGATACACAAGGAAAAAAACATTTGAACCGTGAAAAATCCAAAACAATTCCATCAGCAAGGGAGTAAGTGTATAAAAACAGATTTTATACTAACAGCAACAAAAGATTGCGGTCTAAATTCTTCTTCGTTGATGTTAAAGATAGCTCTCCCCACTGACATAAAGTCAGTAGGATAGATGTGGCGTAAGAGAGTAAATAAATACTAATTATTATTTTTAATTGATAAACTAACGTTTAAGACAAGATTTTTATGCGTTGACAAAGGGTAACAATTATTATAAGCAATAATTATCAGCCCGAAACACTCATCTACATTGAAAAAAGCTTCCGAGAAAAGATACAGGCTCCGTTGGCGGCCAGTATCTTTTCTAGGAAGATTTTTTCAATGTAGATGAGTGTTTCAGGCTGATAATTATTGCTTATATAATAAATACTACCATTATAAAACGAGAAGAGATGTGACATACCAGCAAAAATGATGTGTGGTCATAGTTTGGCATTCACGTAATAGTTAAATAGGAATGGAAATTCCACTAAAACAGCCACCTATAATATCTATTATCTGACCAATGATGGCCGATACATACGGAAATAATTCAGCAAATAAAATGTTTACAATCATCTCAAGTTTATTGATTCGAGAAACGTAGATAATAATTGTCCCATCACTATTAACCTTTACTATTAGCCTTTAAGAGTATATATGAAAAATCCACGAGAACACCGAATAAAAATAAAAAGCCTAACATAATCACGAAATAAACTTATCATCGCAGAAAACGAGCTTAATTTACATTTGAGTAGTATTTTTGAGGTAAATAAATATATTTGAATACGAAGGTTTCAATGATGAATTAATTCAACAATGTGATTCTGTGGACTGACAGTCTTGAAAATGATTTAAATGCCAAGTCAAAACTCGACTCAAGGAAAGACTATTATCTCGTTTCTACATCCTTGACCGCCTGCAGAATCACGTAGTACCGAGAGAATGAGATTGTTCACAGAGTTGTCACAGGTCTAGGAGTGCACAATAAATCATTTTTATGGGTTGAAGCATTTGCTACCCACAGCGCAAAAAGTTATATTTATATTTCTTTCAATGGAAACTGTAACTAGACGGCAATAGGCATATAAAACAGAGCCAATAGGCCACTTGCATAGATTTCACAACGACTTGGAAAAAATCGTGTGGATAGATTTTTTTACTAAGATTACGAAAATGTTAGTAAAATTTTTTAGAAATGTAGAGTTTTTTTATTATTTTTAAATAAATAAATCCATTATTTGAGCTCGTGACGTCACTTCATGAAAATGTCCCGTCTCCGATTATGTTCCCTTAATTTTGTAAAATTCCACACTGATTAATTTTTTTTTATATGGCAACACTTTGATTTCCGGCGAATTTTTGAATTTTCGTTTAACGTTCACTAGATTTATTGTTTGTTCTATGCGCACTTATCCTTTGGTTTGATTTTTTGATAAAGATGGCGGTGTTTTTACAGATTTTACGAAGAGAACCCCGTACAATTTATTGCTATTCGTGTGGAAAACGTTCTTTTTTTTTAAATGATTTTCGGCTATGTAATTATCGATTTTTCCGCACTCATAAAATTATGTCCCGTCTTTCCGGTTTATAAAAAATGGTCTGATTTTTCCGATTGAAATTTTCAAAAAATCGTCAGGGTTTCAAAAATAGGATTAAAAAAACCAGAAAAAATTTAAAAAATTGTGATGCAAGTGGCCTATTAAATTTTAAAAATTGGTTAATAAGGTGGTAAGTAATAGCTTTAAATTAAATAAATGTTCTATTTTTGTCAGGAACTGTTCAAAAAATCACATAATCGCTTTTAACTATAAAATCTCAGGTTGAAGACGATAAAAATTATGAACTTAGACCAGCTTTTCGTCAAGAATGTATAGGTTAAAGCAACTCAGCTCGTAACGTCATTTCCATTATGAGCTGTGCAGCGTTAATATATTAATTGAATAGTCAATACGGAGACAAAGGTAGGATTTAATTTATTTTGATGTTAAACTAGTACCTACACATCATTGAGTGAGCTAATAATTTAGTAAACCTAAATACATTGACATTACATTGGACAACATATTTTTAAATACTACAAAAAATAATTGTGTTCAATCACAAACTCAACATCTGTTAACTGTGGCAGCATGTTTTGAATCGCATTAATTCTTTTCGAAACTTTTTTTTCTTTAAAGAAAGATAAACATTCCCGGGTTACGAATAATCCGACAATATTTGAAAAATTACTACTACCACCACAGTGAGCAGAAAATGTTGTTGTTAGCCTGCCGAGGAACCGATCACGCGACGTCTGTGTGCGACCCAAACGAGAGGCCAACACAGTCACTGACCAGTCAATATTTCATGATATATACATATGGTTGGACGGCAGGTTGGAAGAGATTTCTGGGTGCTTGTTATTTTCTTTGCTGGAAATCTAATTCGCTTAGGATTTTTCTTCTCAATCATCCTAATGTTAATGATGTACATAAAAATAAATACATTCAATTATATAGTTTGCATCACCGTCATACAATGTGGCCCCCTTTAATATGTGTATGTGTTGCGCTTGATGTCATGTATGTACACAATATTTTGACATCAGCTCAGAAAAGGTAAAGATTATTTTTATGAAAGTGTTACAAAGAACATTGTTTTGGGAGTTTAGCATTTACAGCGTATTTAGATAGATAGGATTACACAAAAATTAAATCATAAAAAACGCTAATTAAAAATTATATTGAAAAATAACTAAAAAGCTTAAATTAAAAATATCGAGTGCAGTTCACACGCGGTAGAAGTGAAACTTCACCCGATTTCGACCAACAGGATTGAGCCTTGAAAAGTGAGCTCACAATCAAAGGGGCCCACGAGCGCAGCTCGACGCTTCGTAAGGTAGGTACGTAAGTAGGTAAGGTTTCATTCTCACGCAGGCTAATTCCTATGATGCATGTGTTTGTCTCATTTAAGCGTCATTTCCGTTTCATTGAGTCCCCCCCCCCCCCCCCTTGAACTCTGTCCTCCGCCCCCTCTCGGCCGGCCGTTAAAAGGTGTTTTTACCTACTAAAAACTATATTCATTTAATGAATTACTTAATCTTTAGAGCACAGGGAATGCTATCCTTGTTCTACCGGTACTTCAATGGAAGATCCTCAGAGGAACCAGCGCCATTGATACCTTCGGCACCGGTGCATAGTCGGGAAACACGCCAAACGGGCGCCCAACATATGTACACGATTGCCATTTGTCACATGAGAACGGGTCGCTTCTTCGACTCGTTTGCCGGCCTTGTGTTTCCTCCTTCCTACAACATGGGTCTCTTCAAGACCAATGTTCATTCCTTCCTCTCCTTAAAAAGACCCCCCACACAGCATTTCAGATGACATAAATTAGAAATCATCTCAGATGACATAAAAACGTTCTAAAAAAATACACGCATTCAATAACGAATCTATTTATCACGAATAATTTTGAATCGTTCAGTTCAAAATTGATCTCAATTACGCACGCCGCTATCAAAGTACATCAACAAAGCACTTCTAGGAATGTAGTAATCTGTGTATTGCTCCAAAACAAACTGGGCAGGTTCTGAGCGGGAGAATGTACAAGTGTGTACCGGGCTGGAATCCACCAGGCAGGCGGAACAGGGGCGGGGTATGTGGGGAGGAATCCTGTGCTCAGCCGACGGGCGGTCGATAAGGGGGCGGCCGGGAGGCCCTCGCGCGATATTGGGCTTAGGTCACATTTCGTTAGCGCGCTCCGTACACCGTTGAGCGCTGGGTTACTTCGTTATGGCGAATAAAAGGTTACACCTATGGTGCCTGGAGTTGTAAAGACAAGTGGAACTGTTAAGGGTGCATTTTGAATGAGATAAAAAATTGAATTGCTTTGTGTGATGACGGGTGTATGAAGGTAAGGATTCAAATAGTTGAATAAGGATTGCAGGTGAGTTTTTTTACAGGTCGGTAGTATAATACCCTTTTTATGTGAGCCTTTCTGTATGTAGGTAAACTTACAATCGTATAACCAGGTGAACCATATCGCCACAGTGTTAGGTGATGTTGTGAAGGGGATTTAAAAAGTGAAGGGATTTGTTAATGCATATTTGGACAGGATTAAGTAAGGGGGGAAGATAAACGTGCGTGGCGTTTTTTACAAGAACGAGTCGGTTAAACGACCCGTCAACATCAACTGTTGTAATTTTCACTCTTGTCAGCTTTTTGTAAGTGCACCAGAGCGCGGGAGTCAATTATTAAAATATTTCCGATTAGACTATTGAAATAACTGTAAAATAGACTCAGGTCGTAACACCCTCCTTTGCCATTTTAAAAGTCTGCATATAAATGCGAAAGTTCGTCAGACTCACAGAAAATAATCACAATGGAAAAATCTTACTCCCATGCCTAACCAAATTCTTTTTCGAGAGAAAAGTATACAAAACTTTTAAAATATGCACATACTTATACGGCATAAAGAGTAAATCATCGTACTTTGAAGTTAAAATGGCATTATAATAGAAAGTTTTCGCAACAACTTTCGACTCATATAAAAGAAATAACACATTTGAAAACACGTGTATTCTACGATTAAGACATTAAAAACTAACAATGTACGAGGACATGTGTATCCTAAGAGTTTCTGCAACATTGCTTTAGATTTCGGCACATAACCAAAGGGTTTTGAATATAACAATCTCGGATACTTATTTAGTTAGCGATATATTTTTCTCTTTTGAGGTGGTGGTGCACACTTAACTGTCTACTTCCCTAGATTTGGACGATCCCGGACTGGCTGATTAAAATGCGCACTAGAATGTTTACAAATGTAATTAAGAAGGATTTGAATAGAGAGTCCGGACAATCAAGCGCTTCAATTAAACTAGATACATGCAAAATTCTCTAGGGCTATGTGAAATGTACTCGTATATTTTTATGAGATATTCATATCACAGTACAAAAAAGATTGTGCTTATTCAAACCAATTATAATAATATAAAACGTGTTAGCTGTAAAGTATATTAAAAACAATAATTGAAAACAAGAAGGTAAATTTTGGGTATTTTATTTATTTTTTTATTTATAAAATACATCTTACATACCTATGTTAATAATCAAGAATCGCTGTAAACAGGTTTTCATTAATCTATAACAAAACTAATATCAGCTGCATATAAGAACTAAAATTTTGCTTTAATACCGCAAACAATAATGTATCTGATATAATTTTAGATATATCGGCCAAACGTATTATAGTGATTAATTTTTGGGGTATAATGCCGTGTTGCGCTACCCCGTTCTTTAGCCAACGTTCGGACAGCGTTACAGATGGACATCTGCTCTAATGATGGACACTGTAAAAAAAGTGTCTGAAACTTTGGCTGAAGAAGGAGGTACCGCAATACGACATAAGGTTCCATGTCAACTCAGAATAGAACCAACTCATAATAACTCAGAACCACCTCAGAAATGTCATTAAAAGCTATGAAAATATAATTTTAAAATAGCCGGTAACCCTAACCTAACTTAACCCATTCAAACAATGTTTTTATAATTTTTTATTATCACTCGTAATGACTTTTCTGGGGTGCTTCTGAGTTGGTTTCATTCTGAGTTGTCTGGTCACCACGACATAATACCCCAAAAATAAATCACTAAAATAATGTATGTCACCGCGTATCTCAAAAAAAACATTTTTTTTAAAACTACACATGCCTCATATTTTGAAACGACAAACAAATGTTTTGACCAATCACCGCTCCTTTTATACAAAGTTTAGTAACAAAATAATTTATTCTTAATCTAGGATTAGCAGTAAATGGTTTTAAATGAGATGTTATTAAATTAATTAAAGTTAAATATAATAATAATAAAATTATCATAATTTTATAATGCCCGTAAAATTATTTTTGTTTTATTATTTGAAGAAAGTAGAAAACAATATTACATGTTTATCTATATCTCATTATTTTTCAGCCTTGTTTGTGTGTTACACCGCGAATGTCATTTAAAATACTAACAATATGTTTTTAATGAAAAAACAAACTTTTATTTTATTTAATAAACTAAATGTTCTGTTATTTCCTGCTGAAAACCTGTGTAAAATGAGATACGCGGTGTTATAATCCGAGCGACGGTATATTTCTGGGGGTATAATAATATTATTATTCGAGGAATGAAACAATGTCACATATAGAATAATTTAATTCAATACAACTCGGGTAAATTGTCGTAAAAAACTACTAAAGGATTTTATTTGTTTGATAGGTACGTAGGTGATTAAAAGCATGATAATAAACATACGAGTACAAAATAACAGCGCAAATTGACAAAGTGAAATTAAAATACGAAACGCGAATAAAATAACAACGAAAAATTCACAGTGTAATTTTAAAAGGGCAATAGCAAATGTCAATTTTCCAACAGCAATTATTAACCTCCACCCGTCGTGCCTTTTTTGTAACGCGAAGTGTCGCGCGGGGTCGCCGAGGACCCCAAAAATTAATATATGATTAAATTGTTGTTAAAGCTTTTTTAACATTAACTCCACACAGGAGGCCCTGAGGAAAATAATTTCTCTCAGGGCCTATGTCATCTTTGAAGATGCTGTGTGGAGGGTCTTTTTGAGGAACTTACATTTTATGTATTATTTTAACTGATTATAGTGAGGTGATAATGTCTGCATTGAAATTAAAAGAAATATTAAAAATTAGATATTTATTTTCCATGTAAAAGCTTAAAAATCAACAAGGAACATTTTTTATAATTTTGAATCATACTTTTTTAATAGAAAACTTTAAAAAAAATCTAATCCATTTCTATCATACTTATAACTATTTGAGATTGATACAGACTTATTATTATTACAAAAAAATAACAAAATACAATGAAAAAAACATATAAACTTGGGTTTTTATTGTATTTTCGTGATTTTTTTGAGTCTCACGCCGTCTTTTGAGTCTCACGCCAGTCTGTATCTTACATCGCACATGCGCAGACTGGATGTTTGCGGCACTAGCGTCAATTATAGTCCCTTTTAGGGAGCTACCTAAAGTAAGGAATCAGTGGGAATATTTAAAATGTACATAATTAGCATTCCTGTAAAACCTGGGCTTTTAAGGACCCCACGCGACGGGTCGAGGGTTAAGGTTGGTACAAAACCCCAGCGGCACTGATTTCGTGAATGTCGAAATCTGAACTGATTTAATTCAACAACATTATTGCTTTTCAACAACAACAAAAAAATACAAAATTTTAATTAGTATTAAATTACCAAATATAATTACTTACCATCACCGAAAAGCAGAAAATCCGTTAGTTCATCGCAGCAATATATCTCGAACGTCAAACTCTGGCCTCAAAAAAATTACGAAGATTTCTGTCTATATATTGATTATTCTAGATAAATGCATACTGCTTTTAAACCATATTTTAATTTCTAGCATGAGCAATCGAGATTATAAATATACACTTAACATCAATAATAATAATAATACTTCCACACCTTCCTCTTTTCCATATCCTTCAACTCCCCACTACCTTCAACCTCACAACATACCCCAATTGGGGATGCCAGCCTCACTGGTTCCAGACGGGAGCAGTTGGGACTCTCGTGCGGTATTCACATAAAAAATTAAAACAATATAGGAAAACAAATCGTTATTCCATTGGTGATTCAATCTCATTTTTATAAATATTCATTAGGGGATTTTTAAAATCCGATCTCAATACCTATAATATGATACATAAAATGATATTCTTAGAGCTTCTTAAAACTCGATACTTCAAAGAAAAGAAGAAAGACCTGGAAATAAATATTACGAGATTAAGTGCAGAAAAGGAAAATATAAAAACCAATTAGATCGGCAGAATGTTTTGAAAACTTTTTTTTTCTATAAGTCTGTTTCATATGGTTCATATGGTATTTTATTATCAGTCCTTTGAGACATAAGAAGGTAAGTAACTACTTCCCTCGTACTTCGAAACATGTGTGCGCCTACGCTAAAATAATGAATCTGCAGGAATTAGATAAACAGAATAGGACATGAAACCATGATAATATTCTTACGTCTCCAATGAACTGACTGCATGGAAGAAGATTGGAGAAAGATAGAAAGTCTAGAATACTTACTGCATAATCCTTGTACGGCCCATCATAAAATTTGCTTTTGTTTTCAAAATAAGCTCATTAAAAAACATACAATATATTATAGATCCCAATTATGCCCCATGCGTGCGAACTGTACCTAAATTTTCCTAAATAAACAATCACAGTGATAATCTCGAGTGACCTCCCAGGTAAGTATGGTCCTGTATATATTTTCTGCAGTACATTTTTACAGCTGCATCGCGTTCATTGGTCAAATCATCGTACATATAGTTTCGTATCGGTGATCTATTAACAGGTGGATGCAATTTTTAGCCATAAGTTGTCATAGTGATTTGTCTAGTTTGTAGTTAGAAGTAAATTGTAGAAATGTATTAAAAGTTTGTACAGTGCCCTTGAGGTGATTTTTCACAAAACGGCGCTACACAAGTCTTCAAAATATTATTTTTATTATTAATAATGTTTACTATGGATAAAGCTGTGGTAAGGAGATCAAATACTCCTTGGAATGTATCGATTACTGTAATGACATCGATATATAAACATAAGAATTGTCATACTTCCTGGGGCCAGGGTGATACTGAAGCCACGTAGGGTCCAGTGTTATACTTCTGGTCTCCAGAAATATGTCCCTCCCGGGGGGGACAAGTGTTAAGCAGGCCCCCCGGGGGCCATATGCCTCGGCTTGGAAGGCTCAGCTCAGGGTCGTAGGGCTCCTCCGAGGCTGTCGATGGTTGACTCCAATGAAACAAGGTTTGGGCACAATTCAAATGTATTCAATAATGCAAGGGTGAACAGTACAGGCAACCAGGTAAGCTGTTTAAGGCCTAGCATTAGAGAGAGTGAGGCACTAGAAATACTACGGAATTTAGGCTCGGAAAGACTATAAGAGGGTTAGAATCTCACGTGGCGTCGTACGGATGCAGGCAGCTTCCCTACGAAGTGGAGAGGTCTAGAGCAAAGCTCATAGACTGTGTGCAGGAATTGGGCGGCTCGGCGGGAGAGGGCGGCTTCTCGGCGTCATGGTGGGCGGATTCGGTCAGCTTACCGAACCGGTGGGTGATAACGGTGAATTAAGCGGCTATCGGCAATGTAGGCGGATTAAAAGCCGGGCGCGTCTGGGCTGCCATGGTATTGAGTAGGCGGCAGTGGTGAATTACTCGGCTCGTCGGCACGTAGGCGGATTAAAAGCCGGGCGCGTCTGGGCTGCCATGGTAGGCGGCAGTAGGATTATACAGGCGGCTGTGGTGATAGCGCCATACTTGGTTCGTAGGTGAAGACTTAATTAGCCGCGTCGAAGGGTGGCATACTGCCCGACAGTACGTAGTAGTGCGTACGACCGCTCGCGCCGTTGTCTGAAATATGTCTGTCGCTTTGGCGATCGGTGGCTGGATCTCTCTGCCCGTGATGAGCGAGACGGAAGACTCGAACGCGTGCCCTATAAGGTAATGTCTTCTGCCATTGGCTGGAATTCGCGCCGTGTGGCCATATATGGTAATGTCTTCTGCCAGCCTGAGAGGGACAGCAATAATCATGCGAGAATGTACATGTACTGTGCACGTGACACACAGCTGCCTGCCGCTTGTATAGTCCGTTCGTAAGATTTATGGGCAACTCATAACACTACCCTCCTCCCCTGAAAAATGAAGGGAAAAGGCAGCGAGGCTGATGCAGGGGACCACGACCTTCCATACAGCATGTGATGCGATGGTTGCCACAATGTGAGGTACAGAGCTACCTCTTCACCAGGATTTAAACACTCCCTACCTAAGAGCCAACAAAATTTTAACTACCTGTGAGCCAAGCTAAAAAAACTAGCAATAACTGAACAAAGGTTGCCAACTCTCTCAAGAAATTAAAAAAATGTGACGTACCTAGTGCGATACAAGACACGCTAACGAAGGTGCATGAAGAAATAAGGAAAACATGACCCTTCCGAGAAGGATTACTACCATGTAAAAATCTTAAAATTAGACAAAAAATTTCCAACCCTATTCCTGTTATGGAATATTGTACGCTGACCAATGTCATGAAATGATCGAAACCAACTCATATTCGCGTCTTACAATAGAATTCTTAAAATTATACAACTTTGTTTTTATACACTTTATTCCTGTTATGGAATATTGTACGCTGACCAATGTCATGAAATGATCGAAACCAACTCATATTCGCGTCTTACAATAGAATTCTTAAAATTATACAACTTTGTTTTTATACACTTTATTCCTGTTATGGAATATTGTACGCTGACCAATGTCATGAAATGATCGAAACCAACTCATATTCGCGTCTTACAATAGAATTCTTAAAATTATACAACTTTGTTTTTATACACTTTATTCCTGTTATGGAATATTGTACGCTGACCAATGTCATGAAATGATCGAAATCACTCATATTCGCGTCTTACAATGGAATTCTTAAAATTATACAACTTTGTTTTTATATACTATGCTATTTCCACAATTCAATTCTAACCCAAATGTTAGTTTCCCGCACTCTCAGCTTGTCATGGTTTGTCTGGTTTGCATTTAATTATCAGGCATAAACGACCATCCTCTCATGTTCGCATATAATTGTAAGGTAATGCTACAAAACCTATCATGAATATTAATTTTCAGGCATAATATGAATCCTCTCATGTTTTCTCGACTCACCCTCGGTGACCCGTACAGCGCTGTACTTGGTATACTAGAAATATACCCTTGCCGCAACGACATAGACAACCGGATAGATCCCTTGGAATCCTCACGGTGAACTTGCGTTCGACGAAACCACATAGGACACCCTCTAGGTGTTCCCACCAAAATAACCAGACGAACCGTAATGACCATAAGTGCAATTACATTATTCTCTAATAAGAACAATACGACCCGAATGACATAACTTTATGACATTACCGAGCTAATTTACTCAACTGGGTGCATACTCTTAAATCTTCTTACTACGAGAAGTACTACTCCTTATTTGAATACAGTGATATAGCAAGTTACAAAACACCGTACAATTGCGTCCTGATATGGCAAGGACTTTACACGCTGGCTTACCATATTGATACCGAAGTAATCAATTACGTGTTTACAAAATATTTATATAGTAATTTAATTAATTACATTTATCATAATTAAAACACTTGAATATACATTTGTTTACCCACCAAAAACTCTATGTGTGTGAGTACAATTTTGTTAAATAACTTTCAATTCGAGTTTGTTTCAACTCTACTTAAACTCTCAGGGTTTGACTACGTAAGGAGAGAAGAAGGAAAAAAAAAAAATTAAAATAAATAACAACAACGCCACGTATTTTTACCAAAAAATACGAAAATTTAATACTACCGACAATGTTATTAGAAGAGGAAAAAAAAATTTTTAATTGAGTAACGAATTTCTTCCTAACACCGGAATCATATATACTTTAATTGTTCGGAAATTCGCGTTTCCAACAATCTTCCTGCTCTAATTCTAAGGAGTTTAGCCATCCTATCACGCTTTGGATTATAGTTACCTGCCGAATGACACGTTAGGTCGATACCCAAGTTCCATCCTATCGGACTTGTAACAGCTCTATAATACCACACAACGAGTAACCGTTGTTATATGATCGCGGAAGAAGGTTAAAATTCGATACCACCACAACCTATGTGAACCGAATAGTGTTGTCTATTGGGCCTATTCTGATAACAAAAATGTGGTAATATAATTATTACATTGCCTTTTCATCGTGAATTCACTCCAACATACGCTAGAATTGAGACATACCCCGTTAAGGAGTGGGTAACTACCCGATTGTGAACGTTTTACCGCCCCAATTTCCCCTATATCGCAACGTGTGAGATGTCCAATACTATAACGATTTAACCTACATGTGAGAATAATTCGACAATGAAAGAGATTGAAAAACCCGAAAAAAAAAAAAAAGGACAAAAAATAAAAAAAAATTATAATTGAAATGATATTTTCATTTAAACATGACCTTATATTAATATATACACAAGGTTATTTACAACCATAAGGTTCCTAAGTTTCTTACTACCCAATGACCTACCCCAGTATGATGAGAGCTAGGTGCCTTTATACCTACCACTTGTACAAGAATTTTCTTATGCCGTTTCTTGCCAACGAAAAGAAAAGAATATGCTTGCATATTCTTTCATTGCATCTAAAATTAAGTACTTTTTAGAATGCAAATTGTTCCACGAAAATAGAAATTAGGTCTCTACTTCGGTCCCGGGCAGGATACTGAATACCTAACGCAGTTTTTTCTAATGAAAAACCTAGCCTAATTTAGGGTTCCTTGAACTACGCCCTCAATCAGTGTATCGTGTCGTGTTTCTTAGACGAATTTATATACTTATGTAACCATATTCATATATAAATTTAAAAAACATTTTTTTTTTAAAAAAAAAACACAACCTAAGTGGCTACGCACTAGGAGAAAGTAATAAATTATTACTACCAATAATAGTCATTACAATAAATGAACTAAATATCGCATCAGTAATTTCACTAGTGTAAGGTGAGTTACCTCTTTTTTTCATAATAAAAATAATGACAACAAGTCTTCACGTGCAGACATACCGGCGTCCCGGATTGTCAACACTTGTGATGACGATCCATTAAGAAAGGAATTGTATACTTCTCTAATAACAAAGGTTAAGTTATATGCGTTATAACCTCGTACTAACCACTAGGGTTCATGACGTCCTTGGGTTATATATAAAAGACAATACAATACATGTACCTCGTGAATAAATTTACAATTTTTTATTAAGGTCATCCAATGATGGACAATAATGCTGACTAAGTCATGTAATCAATGAAACTGATACATATTCGCATTTTACAACCTTATGTAGAGGACAATACAATACATGCACCTCGTGTTTAAATTTACTGTGTCATTATAATTTGTAACCAATTTCTTTTCCTACTGATGGACTAATTTCCATACTCTGTTCTGTTTTTCTGTTTTCCTCTCCGTGTAATTCTCAGGATACGCCTCCTATAGCGTCGGTCATATTATAAGGATACCTCCTATAGCGTTTGGCATATTATAAGGATCTCTCCTATAGCGTCGTATAATTATCAGGCTATACTATAATCCTCTCGTGTTTTCAAGAGATACGTTTGCAAACGTCTATCTCCGTGTGGCCACACCGTTACGTTCAGAGAACCGTAACCTTGCCTTAGTTCACCAACACAAATGAGAAAAATACAGTATCCTTCTCAAATGCCTGTGCTTTGGCAAAAAAAAACACATAAAAATAACACAATATCCAAAAAAACAGAACTTCATTAATTATTTTAAAATTTATGTTACTACAATTTCTATAAAATTTCTCTTTAAAAGGTTACTCTATATTTAACAGGAATCGTTTCCAAATTTTAACAACACAGATTTTATAACACCGCAATACGATGCGTAATACACACTGACTAAGTCGCTCAAATACCTAAGTATTCAATTCGTGTGTTTATATTTTAACATTACATGTTATAAGCTAACAATTTATATACATATTTAAAAAAATAAAATAAATTCGAATCATAATTGAATTGCTAACGACGTTGCTTCTTACTACAACTTTCAAAATTTAAAACTTTTAATTGTTTGACTGATTATTTGAAAACTCCTTTTTTAAAAAAAAATTCCATGTCTATTATTTATTTACTTCTAAATTTAACAATATTATCCGATGATAACTTTTTTTACTAATAACTTTTACTATAAGTCTCAGTTTAAACTCAACTTTCCTGTTCATAACTTTTTTCTTTTTGTTTACTTTACTATCATTATGTTTAAAAAAAATTCCATTGTATTTAACTATATAAGGGCGCCATGACATTTTTCTAAATTAGCTATGTCAAAACTATACGAATTTACAATTACCTAAAGCTTACTTGAGGGGTTAATTCTCTAATTCCAATTCTTTCCTATATCACAAATTCCTTTTTTTTTTGTTCAAGATTTCACATCTTAACAATCCCACTTTGCCCGAATTCTGAGGAAGGCGTTCCTATAGCGGTTCGAAACCAGAATTGTATACGCGGGTACCTATGTATCCGTAGTACATTTCTTGAGTTTATTAACTCAATATCTATATGATATAATTTCCTAACAACGATCACGTTGTCATATTATGTAATACAAGAAAAAAAAGAAGAAGACAATTTCTTATAATTTTATAACCCTTTCCTCCATTACAAGTAAGACATTATCAATTGGATTCTATTCATTATTTATTTTTGTTACTAAATGACAATACCTATTTAACTGTCGTAGTTTACTTTTTAATTCTATATTTTAATAATTTTCCACAGATGTTTTCAAAAAAAACTTATTTTATCTTTTCTATCCTGAAGTCCATTATACTGTTATTCATTCATATAAATTTATTGCCGAAATCATTCCTACATTCTTATGAAAAAAAACTTAATTGAAGCTAAACATTTAAATGTTCTTTGTTCGAGAGATTATTCTGTTAAATTTGACAAGGATTTCACTTTAAAAATTCTTCGTTATTTTTTATTTAAAACGATAATTTGAACATATGAATGCTATTCACTTGTTTCTTTTGAAGTGTCTTTACCAACGATAGTTTATTTTATTTTCCGCATACTACTATTTAGAGTGGGATAGTCCCGATTAAAAAACAAAACATGTTCCAATACTGTCTCTATGGTAAATACCTATAGCATATACAAAATTTTATTATTAAACCTTCCTTAGATAATCCTTCGAAAAATCAAGTACCTAGTAACGTATACCTTGAAGTTCGGAATTTATTCTTTAAATGATGTTCTACTGTTTTTCACTAATTTATTTAATTTTCTACCACTTTAGTACGAAAGCAATTCAGATAGATTTTAAGAACTTAAACTAACCAAAAAAAACACTTAGCCAATTATATACATTGATATACACGTTGCCTTGTTTATATACATTTTATATACAAGTTTGTTTCCTTTCCCGAACGTTTATTACTTTAACAACATTGTGTTTTCTAATTTGTGAAATATGGAATATTAATTTAATGATGTACGATCTCTAACCGTGGGTTCATGACACTCATGATTTTCAAACGAAACAACATTAAACTTCTAAGAACTTTACTATTTTTAACCGATCTGTACCTAAACTTTTGTTTCTTAAAAAAAACTTTTGACTGAATTTTGTTTATTCCTTTTCCTTCTAAAATTTATGCTATTAATCTACATTTGTCCTGAACTGTTCATTAATCCAATACGCAGTTAGCTACTCTGCCCTAGACAATCAACAATCAAAATTACAATTCTAATTTATTATGATGCATCAACAATAAATCAAAACTTCTATGAAGAAAAATAACAATTGTGGCTTTAACTAATATTACAAGGGAAGCTTTCCATATTTACTTATTCTGTTTTGAAAATTAATAATTTGTTGCTTTAAAATTTCTCTTTTATAACATTATGTAACGTCGTTTTCCATTTTGCGTTTTAAAACTTCCTATTGAGAGAAACGAAAATTAACTTTATAACTTGTACTCATTATTTATTGAACTTTTCGTTTAACGTTTATTTTATAATTCAACTTCCGGGATTCGTTAAACTCAACACATTGTTTCCGTAAAGTTAAAAAAGCTCTTTTGGGGACTACGCCTCTATCCATCAACATTTTTCTTATTACCGACGCGTTTGCTTTCTCGAAATTTAATATTCTATCCATTATTGGTATGGTGGCCTCCATGATTATGCGTTATTATAATGAACAAAGCAAAAAAAAAATTTCGGACGATTATAGAAGACGAGAGCAGTTGCTGGCAGTCGACATTATATCCTCCTATTACAGGGAAACGGATGTGGACGAGCACAATCCGACAGTAGTTACTACCTTTTATTGGAAACAACCACTGCTCTTCAAGGAAGAAATAATACAACTAACACAGCCCCAGGTGGAGATTTTAAAATAACGAGATTCATTACTCAATTAAAAAAAAATTCCGCGCGAATGACGAACAACTCTGACTGCCGCGATAGAAACGTAATAGCGTGAGAATGCTACTGTAGTAAGCGATGTTTAAAATACCTAACACTCGAATAGCACTAGCCGACGGACTCGCGACGTTTGGAATAATTCACACAGAGCTACAACGTTACGGTAATAAGCGATGTTTAAAATACCTAACCTCGAATAGCACTAGCCGACGGACTCGCGACGTTTGGAATAATTCACACAGAGCTACAACGTTGTTGATGGGAGCACAAATATAAAATATTTATAGCTAAGATTACATAATTATGTTTCTAGGGAGACAACAATCGACAAGACTTCGGCCCAGTTGGCGCGCCAGTGTCATACTTCCTGGGGCCAGGGTGATACTGAAGCCACGTAGGGTCCAGTGTTATACTTCTGGTCTCCAGAAATATGTCCCTCCCGGGGGGGGACAAGTGTTAAGCAGGCCCCCCGGGGGCCATATGCCTCGGCTTGGAAGGCTCAGCTCAGGGTCGTAGGGCTCCTCCGAGGCTGTCGATGGTTGACTCCAATGAAACAAGGTTTGGGCACAATTCAAATGTATTCAATAATGCAAGGGTGAACAGTACAGGCAACCAGGTAAGCTGTTTAAGGCCTAGCATTAGAGAGAGTGAGGCACTAGAAATACTACGGAATTTAGGCTCGGAAAGACTATAAGAGGGTTAGAATCTCACGTGGCGTCGTACGGATGCAGGCAGCTTCCCTACGAAGTGGAGAGGTCTAGAGCAAAGCTCATAGACTGTGTGCAGGAATTGGGCGGCTCGGCGGGAGAGGGCGGCTTCTCGGCGTCATGGTGGGCGGATTCGGTCAGCTTACCGAACCGGTGGGTGATAACGGTGAATTAAGCGGCTATCGGCAATGTAGGCGGATTAAAAGCCGGGCGCGTCTGGGCTGCCATGGTATTGAGTAGGCGGCAGTGGTGAATTACTCGGCTCGTCGGCACGTAGGCGGATTAAAAGCCGGGCGCGTCTGGGCTGCCATGGTAGGCGGCAGTAGGATTATACAGGCGGCTGTGGTGATAGCGCCATACTTGGTTCGTAGGTGAAGACTTAATTAGCCGCGTCGAAGGGTGGCATACTGCCCGACAGTACGTAGTAGTGCGTACGACCGCTCGCGCCGTTGTCTGAAATATGTCTGTCGCTTTGGCGATCGGTGGCTGGATCTCTCTGCCCGTGATGAGCGAGACGGAAGACTCGAACGCGTGCCCTATAAGGTAATGTCTTCTGCCATTGGCTGGAATTCGCGCCGTGTGGCCATATATGGTAATGTCTTCTGCCAGCCTGAGAGGGACAGCAATAATCATGCGAGAATGTACATGTACTGTGCACGTGACACACAGCTGCCTGCCGCTTGTATAGTCCGTTCGTAAGATTTATGGGCAACTCATAACAGAATATAGCTTAAATAATCTGTCTGTGATAGGTTCATCTTGAAGAAGAATTGAAGAAAAGAAAAAAAGTCTTGACCTCATCAAGAGGAAGACTCTTGAGGAGGTCAAGTCCCACCAGGGGTTGTAAAGCCAAGAGTGATTGTGATGATGATGATGATAGGTGCATCTGTGAATGCCTATTAAAATTAAATATAATTGCGTCTACCTACAACCAATTTGATAAACGTAAGAATGCTGACGTGCTAAAGCTCGCTAATTAAACCGGTACACGATTCGGTTTAAGCTTAATGTAATTGTTAAATATTACATCGCTTCAGTCAATTTAAGCTTTCGGCGCTAATATCGCCGATCAGCTAATCAATTATTGGCAATATGGTAAATCGAACGTTAATAATAGCCTTGCGTCTGCGTGGTTGAATTTAAGAATACGGCTTCCAACGCATGTCTGCCGCGCCTTACCCGTCGCACCATATAAACATCCGTGTACATGGATTTTCAGAAAAAGCTACCGTTGTGATTCGGTTTCTAATTCAAGAATTCGTCACAAGAAACGCCACTTTCGTCGATTAGACGCAAAGAGACGTGCCTTTCCTAGGTATAAGTTCCCCGAATTTGTGAACCTGGAGTATCTCCCAGATATCGAAAGATTGACGGTAATCCCGGTTATTTTTCCGCGATGACTAGCAGTGACTAGCCATCACTGGTTCACAAACACTAACTGGGCGAAGCCGAACCAAAAGCCGTTCGCAGAGTCTAGCAGTAAAAATCTGCGGAGCGGGTTTTTAACTGCTAGTATTCTATTATTGTGACATGATTTTAAACCACATGCGTTTCTCCATTGCTTATGCTTTCAGCGAATATTGCTTTCATCGAATCGACTTGGGATTGGTTTATCAAGAAATATAAATTTAACTGCGTAAGCCCTTCGAAGCCTGGATGCCATCTAGAAGTTTGAAGAGCCGTTTTTGATGGAAGTTGCTTGCAAGTTGGTGCATCGTTTTTATGAAATTAGGCAATTTTTGAGATATTTTAACCGCGAAGTAATTCATAATATTATATTTAAGGGTAGAATGACAGCTAGTTCAAATTAATGGGAGCAGGAACATTACTAACGATTTTGAATTATTGCCAACAAGGACGTAAATTTATCACGAAATTAAAAAATAATTGTCATATACATCATACGTATAGGTATTATATTATGTATTTAAATTTACTGAATTCATACTGGTACCTAATTAAAAATGTTTTCTTCGGTAGAGGTTTTTAATTAAAATATCTCAGTAGCTATTTCACAATCGTCAAGGGTATTATATCTTTAGGGTTTGAAGAAAAACTGAAACAATATACCGTACCAACTACATGTGAACATTCCCACCCACAACATTCTGTTTTTGAATTATTATTAGAGGTATCGTAATACAATACCCCAACAGATAAAATAATATCAAAATTAGAGGAATTGTATTTAAGTAACAATCCTTAACCTCGCCAAGGTAATTAATATCACGTCAAACTTCAATTAAATACACAAAATACACCTTTGGTAAACTAAGGCTCGGTGGTAGATACATGTGAATTCCCGTCTCCTAAATTGAAAAGCATACAGAATGGAAAGAAGAGTGAGCAAATTCCAGATTCCAGTGGCAATAATTTCGGTACCAATATTTTTTTAAGTAAAACTTCTTTACGCACGCTCGACTTGGGGGGGTAAGCTGGTAAATGCGTTAAGAAAAAGTGTTATGCGAATGGTTATCGATGCGAACAGTGATCGATGCGAACGGTGATCGGGCGATGCGAAGGTCGGGCCTTTACGCACGCTTGACTTGGGGAGTGATAAGGATATGAATGAGGATGAGGACGAGGACGAGGACGAGGATGATGATGAGGATGAGGACGAGGACGAGGACGAGGACGAGGACGAGGACGAGGACGAGGACGAGGACGAGGACGAGGACGAGGACGAGGACGAGGACGAGGATGAGGATGAGGATGAGGATGAGGATGAGGATGAGGATGAGGATGAGGATGAGGATGAGGATGAGGATGAGGATGAGGATGAGGATGAGGATGAGGATGAGGATGAGGATGAGGATGAGGATGAGGATGAGGATGAGGATGAGGATGAGGATGAGGATGAGGATGAGGATGAGGATGAGGATGAGGATGAGGATGAGGATGAGGATGAGGATGAGGATGAGGATGAGGATGAGGATGAGGATGAGGATGAGGATGAGGATGAGGATGAGGATGAGGATGAGGATGAGGAGGGTAAGGATAAGAGGGAGATATAAGTTAGCGAAGTTTTACTTTAGTCGTGTGGTCTAAAGCACGTTCGTTTCATTTGTATCACACTGGAGGCCCTGAGGAAAATAATTCCCCTCGGGGCCTATGTCAACTTTGGGAATGCTGTGTGAAAGGTATTTTTATGAAAGGTAGGAGTGGAAGTTCTGGGAAGGAAAATGGTATTAGGGGTAGGTAGGAATTCGGGTCAGTATGTCTATGAGTATAGTATATGAGTGACGGATGTATGAATCCATCCCTCCTACTGCAGTGCACGGCTGAAGAAATCAAAGGGACTCCCTCAACTATTCTCGCCTTATCCGGCCTGCCATGCAGCTGATGGGCAGACGCATTTACTTCCAAAACCTGCACAAAACCTCATCCCATGAACCCGAGCATACATGTATATATACATACATACATACCAATAACACCAATCTTCAAGAACTTCAACGTAAAGAACAATCTGGCAATGAACATCCAGAGATTCAGACCAATCGACTATATGAGCAGACGGAAAGTGCTCCAATAATAAATATAGATGTATTATAATATAACAATAAAGATATAATATAGATATATTATATAATATTAATAAATATATTTATTGTTACCAGTTATTATTAAATTTATTAAAAAAATAATATTTTTAAACTAGTTTCATAAACAGCTTTGGTGGTTTAATAATGCTTTCAGAAGGCAAAATAGCTGTCACGCGTAATTTTTTTTTTTTTTTTTTTTTTATTTATTTATATATGTATATTTTTTTTTTATCACAAACAAGTCCTGCTAAGCCAATTCAATTGGCTTGTCAGCAGGTGCTTATAATTAAGTTACATATACATTTTAAATGTTATAATTTTACATCTTATATCTACAAATTCAACATTATTCATACAAATCAATCTAAGTATAAATATTTTTTTTCCGATAGCCAATTTTTCAGCATATATTTAACCTTATTCATAGAATTACATTGCTTTATAGTATCAGGTAATAAATTAAACATTTTCGGTATGTTGTATTCAAACGTTCTCTGTCCGTACTTATTATTAAATTTCGGAACTATTAACCCGTCGTTGCGCGTGAATCTAGTGCTGTATTTATGTTCTAATTTCTCTTTATGCTGCTGGGTAAATATATACTGAATTATAATTTTGTGCCATAGTATTGCCTTAACAGGTAAAATTTTAGCACTCTGATACAGTAATGGTGTATCATGTCTCTGTTTGAAAATATTCGGAACAACTAATAATTTTACAATTGCGTTTTGTACAGCTTGGACTTGTTTCAGATTTGTTACAGAAGTATTTCCCCATATTGTTAATCCATATCTTATAATGGATTCTGCCAGTGACATATAAATTATTTTTAGTGTTTCAATGGGTAAGAAAAATTTCAATGTGTACATTCTGCCAGCAATTGATCTGAGTCTTTTACAGGTTTTTTTTATATGTTTATCCCATTTAAAAAAAACAATCTACGGTAACACCAAGATACACATATTCCGTAACTAATTCAAAACTTTCACATTTACAATTAGTTGGAATATTTTTATGGATGCAATTAAAATTATGAGAAATAATATTAGGATTAAATTGGAATTTGGCATTAGGTGATCTTATATGCATTACTTTGGTTTTTTTGGCATTAATTAATAATCCTGCATCATGAGACCATTTACAAAGTTGATTAAAGTCAATTTGCATGAGTTCAATTGCAGTTTTTAGATCTTTATGTGATATGACCAATGCTGTATCATCTGCAAATACAAAATGTTTTACAAAAGAGAAAAGTTTTTTCATTATAGTTACATAGATTATATACAGTGTAGGTCCCAATATGGAACCTTGTGGAACTCCTGCAGATACATTTTTTGTTTTACTAAAAGTATTATTTATTTTGGTACACATTTTTCTATTTCTAAGATAATCTTTAAATAAATTTAACACATTTCCTCTTATTCCAATTTTTTCTAGAGTTTTTAGCAGTTTTTTTGAGTTAATTGTGTCAAAAGCTTTAGAGTTATCGATAAATAAAACAATGACATGTAATTTATTATTTAATTGATTATTTATGTAATTGGAAAACTCTTGCAGTAGTTTTTCAGTATTTTTTTTTCTTTGGAAGTCATATTGATTTGGGTCTATGATAGCGAATTTTTCAATGTAATTATTTAATTTATTTGATAAAAATTTTTCGAGAATTTTTTCTAATGCTGGTAGTATACTAATAGGCCTATAATTTCCTAGTTCAATGTGTTTTCCACCTTTAAATATTGGTCTAGTAATACTACATTTAAACTCTTGTGGAATTTTTGCTTGCTTTATTATCATATTGATTAAATAAGTAATTATTGGCCCAAGGGTTTTTATATTTCTTTTTAAATCAAACATTCTTATATTGTCAATACCTGTGCTTTTAGAGTTTTTCATTTTTTTAACAATGTTTTCAATATCAGTTATAGTAGCTCTTGGTATATATAAACTGTGAGGTAGTTCTTCCAGTACTATATTAGTAGCTTTGTGATTGCATTTATGTAACATGTTGCTGATGCTATCCGAGAAGTAATTCACAAAATCATTTGAGACAGAATCCTCAGTTCTATCTTTTAACATATATCGTGTTATAGTTTCATCACAATCGTTTTTGGGTTTACGTCCTAAGATATTATTTATCTCGTCCCAGGTTTTTTTAGTATCATTAAAACAGTTTTTAAATTTATTATTATAGTAGTTAGTTTTACCTTTATGTATAAGTTTATTGACAAGGTTACGAGTTTTTTTGTATTCTGTTTCATATGTTTTGTTTGTTGGTGTACTTTTCCATTTTTTATAAAGTTTATCCCTTTTATTTATATGACATAATAATTCACTGCTTATCCATTCATTTATTGCATAAGGTCGTGTTTTCGGTTTTTGCACTATCGTTTTAGAACTAATCTTGTAAAATTTGTTAAATAAAGTTTTTATTTTTTCATATAATAATAATCATTTTTAATAATAATCAAACAGCAGAACTTGTTAGTAAATAAACTGTTTTTTTATAAATTGAATAAAAATCTTATTAAACATGTAAGAGAAAAACTTAAAATAAAATTGTATTTGAAACGTAACCAAATTCGAACAATGGTTGATGATGATCTGTCTACGTAATATCGTATTGACCTACAGCACCTACAAAAAAGCTGGCATCGATTCAATAGAATAAGAAATGAGCAAATAACAAACCAAAATACTTTCGGTGTTTTTTTCAACGAGGGTGAATTAAAAACGTTTTTATCCCGTATGGATACAGTATTTGAATTTAATACATATACTTATACATAGATGAAATAATAAAAATAGCTGGCCCCTGCTATCCGCAAATAGCTCAAGAGAGAGATAAATGGAATTCTTCAGAGGAGGCCTTCACCTTCGCCTGAGAGAGGGGTTCATGCTTATGAATTAATTTAAGATACCTATATAACATTTTTCAACAAGATTTTATATAAGATTAATTATACTTTTTCTTACTTTCTATAACTCGGTAACGTACCTTTTTGCAAGAAATAAAAGGCTTATTATTATTTTATTTTTTTCATTACCCATAAATGATATAATATATTTGAATATTAATATAAATATCGTTTATTTAAGAGAAATTTTCATATATTCAGATATTTTGAGAAATATCAGAATATATGAAAATCTACTATCTACTACACTATATAAAGAGGTAAGATTTGTTTGTGTGTTTGTTTGCATTGAATAGGCTCCGAAACTATTGAACCGATTTGAAAAATTCTTTCACTGTTGGGAAGCTACACTATCCCTGGGTAACATAGGCAATATTATTCTTTCAAATAGGCATCCTTACTAAAACTTCAATAATGTAACCCAAGGTGTAAAAAAATTACCTAAAATATTCTTTACATCGCGTGCGCTGCGAAAACTACTGATGATAGAATAAAATAATGTACTACGACTTTGTAGAACACATCATTATTTACAAAAAAGGTAGCGAAAGCATATGTCTAACTATTATGGTTATGCCACAAAAAGTATTCTTTTATTTTTAAAATTTAATTAAAATTTCGCCGCTTGAAAAGGATCTTTATTTGTATCTTGGTTTTAATCCTTATCAAAATAAATTACTTCATATTCAAGACAGCTTCAATATCTTTATTTAACTTTTTGAATTTTTCAATTCGGATATTTAATTAGAAAGATATCACGAGTTTACAAATGTTAGTATTAGAAAAATGTTTCGGCTTCGGGCCGGGCGGGAGAGGAGTCAAGAAATGAAGTGCCAGGGGGGTTGGCGGGACGGGTGAGCGGGAGAGCGGTGGCGGGGAAGGTGGAAGTGGAACGCTGGAGGGGAACGCACGGGAAAGGACATGCAAGGAGTAACATTTTATTTATTTGAATATGGCATTGCAACGCATGCCGGGAAACAGCTATAATAAATAAGTAATAACGGACAAGTAACTTCGTCAAATTTGTCAATTTTGACAGCATTCTTCAGGTGATTTCCCCACGAAAACGGTGCTATAGAAATAATACAAACATTATTGATATCAGTGACGTGCGGTAAAGTACTAACTGAAAAAGTTGTTTTAATAAGTAGAATTTTTCTTAGATTTTTTTTAGATAGACTTTTTCCTATTTTAAAATAAAGAGATAGGTATTACAATTTGTATAAAATGCTTTCCTTAATTTCAGTCGATCTTTTAGAGTTGATAAATGCGTCGGGTTCAATACCCAGGCCTTGTATCACGGGTTCAAGTCCTCTGCTGTCTTTCATCAATGAACAAGCAACATTTTCCGATTAAACAACTTCTCATATTTTTCGGATATTCCATAAATACGTAATGTTTACGGGACTATTCATATTTCTACATAAGATATGAATGAATGTCAGCAATTTAGTTTCCCATCAAATTTATGTATCTAAGTCTTTGACTCATCTCATCTAAAGGTACGCTGGGCGGAAGTAGAGCGTCTCAAGGGAAAGGAAAGATTACGGCAAATTGGATGCAGTAAGGATGCGGGTACTCAGAGATCCGTCTTCTGAATGAAATGACACACAAAGTGGTACCTAGAAAGATACTCAAAGACTAGATTAAACACAGAAAGGAACTCTAGAGGTAAAAAAGAAGCGAACTAAGAATAGTTCCCGATAAGCAAAATGCACTGTTAGAGAATTTTGTGAGATTGAATGAATTAGAGAATGGAAGAAAAGAAATGGGAAAGATTTAGATTGAAAATTACTTGGGTAGGTATTCAAGTCTGGTCACTAAACTCTTCTGTAGCCATTTAAAGCAACGTTTCGATTCTAAGGGGAGAAGGTATAGGTATAGCATTCAGAAATACGATGATATAGGTAACAAATGTTGTGAAAGAACACACTTGAAAATAAATGGTTTCGTACCTGGGATCGCTCAGTCAAGTCAAATATAACATCAAAACTTTTTTTTATTTTCAACCCAAAAATATACAATATATTTATTTTACAAAGGGATAAAATATTTGGAATACTTAGTCTTCCCGAAGAAGACAAAAAAACAGATTAACTATTATTTAAAACAAAAATAATTTAACTTTCACATGTAGCAATCATTTTTAGGGTATTTATGATTATAATTAGAATGATATATTTTTAAAAAAACACACGTGTTAAGTTCACACGCGGTAAAAGCGAAACCTTAAAAAAATGGTGTGGAGGCAAGAGGGGGGAGGCTATGAAGCACCACACAAAAAGGAGGTTAATAATTTTATCTCATTCTCTTCTAAATTCTATAGATGTATGTGTTTGACTGGTTTTAGTGTCGCTTTTAAGTTTCATCGAGTTTCAAATCACAACGGTGCTAAATAAGTTTTTACTTCAATATATTAAACACAAGCAGCAACGGCCACACGTTTCTGTGGCTAACGAACCACAACGCCACGCCATTACCCAACCTTTATAATCAACGCCATCTGTTAAATCAAAATCCACACCGCCCGCTTGCCAGCCCGCTTCCTTTATTTATATATTTCAACCAATTTACACAAAACCTTGACAAATTATATACATAAAAACCTTCCTCGTGAATCACTCCATCTACTGATGAAAACCGCATGAAAATCCGTTGCGTAGTCCTAAGATCTAAGCGCGCATTTTATACTACGTAAAGATTACACTATTATGTAACGCCATATTATTATGTGCATTACTGTAACAATGTTATAATAATTTAAATAAATAAAAATGAAAAATAGTTAACGATTCTACTGTTTTCAGATTCGCGGAGCCTTCATATCTTTGTTTATTAGTTTATTTACACATTGACTCTGCTCAAAACCGGCATCATGCCGAATTGTTTGCACAGTTTAGTAAAGTGTGGTTACCAATAGTGCAAACGAACTGAACTGAATTTGAACAATTATTTCTGGCGTGCAGCAAGTTAATTTGGACTCGTTACAGCATCAAATAACTTACTAATCTCCATAACGTTTTGAATTTATCTGCATCTGCAAAAATATGCCTGAAGAAAACGTCCATCTGATAAAACGCGTATTCATTTCCTAACGGTAGTAACAAGGATATGAAATATCGGTATCGGACGTTATTAATAGCCTTGCGTCTGTACGGTTGAAATTTAAGGACCCGACCTCAAATACATCTCTGACGCCGCGCCTTATGCAAAACCATCTTCGTACTTGTTAAAAAAAACTACTTTTGTAATAGAACGGAATTCAAGCAAATAGCCAATATGTCAAAATATGGTGCCACTTACGATAACAGCTAGCGTGAGGAACGTCCGCCGGAAAGCGTTAGTAGATACTAATGGATTTGAAATTTCGTGAATCTCTCCGGAAAGGAAGAGATTGATGATAATATGATTATTATTGTAACTGGCAGTTGTAAATAATAATACCACGCGTTATGTATGACGCCATCGCGGTTACATTTTCCCGGTGACTAGCTGTCACTGGATCTGATCTATTTTTGGAACCAACTCCCATCGGATTTTTATAATGGGCAACCGCATTTAAACTGGGCGAAGCCGAACTAAAAGCCGCCCTTTTTGCCTAGCAGCAAAAATCTGCGGAGCGGGTTTTTAACTGCTAGTGTTTTATTAATAAACATGTAGTATACGAAGACATATCTACTTACTAGATTAAGCAGCATGTACTGGCGCGGCGGTGGGTTTAATCGGGAAGATTAATTTAATCGAATATTGTCGAAGGAATCAGTTATCAAAATAAGACCTTAAGGATCAAATACTTTAGCTTTTGGGGAAACCATTCCAACCAAGAGAGCATTCATTATGTTCCAAAGATTGCATACATTTTTGCGATATATTAGTTTTTGTACAAACCAAGAGTGTTTCAGATATTCGGGGGCTCCACACCAGAGGTGTACCAAACAGTACAGTAAAGTGTATGATATGGAATGAATATCGGGCATAGAAGCATATAAGGGAATAGTAGAAGGAAAACACGGAAGTTTCGCCAGTTGGTTTAACGTTAAAAGTACAATTTATTCGTTCCCAAGAAGTTCTTCAGAAATATTACCGGCAAGTATACGGTATAATTTTTAAAAAAATGTGTCTTTTTTGGTGTGCCACTCGCCACGAATACAGGTAATAATTTGATAAATTTTTCGAAGTATTTTAAAAGAAAGAAAAAAAAATTAATCAATGTAAAGTATCACAGATAATTCTAGTCATAAAATCATATTTTTAAAAGTTCTTTTCTTACATGCGTTCATACCTACATGTCTAATGAAAAAACATATTTTTTGTAGTTTACGCTTATATATTTTATAAAGTGAAGCAATATTTTTATCATTATTCTACGTAATGAAACGGTGGAAAAAGCTTCAGTTTATCCGAAGCATATTTTTTTGTATTTATAATGTAAACCGATTCATAGTAAGGACTAATCGAAATAGTGATTTAGCAAATAAACTTCGGCTTAAGACAAGTATAGATATTAAATATTTGGTAATATTTGAAAAATATTAAATTTGGTCTGTTGCGGTCAATATAATTTGGTGCCTCAATGCGCAAGATAATCTTTCCACCAGTCAAAATATGTATGTAGTGTACATATTTTTGTTTCTTATTAAGTCACTTTTTTAATATGCACCACCCAGCAGTAGCACGAAATATAAAGTACCTTAATATTTCACTTTTATTGTGTAAGTAACTCCGAACAGCGACGTTGAAAGAGCGTTAGTTTTTTTTTATAAAAATGACAAAAAACGTTAAGCGCGGCGAGGGTGCAAAGCAAATTCAGAAACTAAACGTGAATAAAAGGGAGAAACTGAAATAAAGACGACTTTTATACGAGCAGCGAGTAAGGGGGCTCTTTTACATTGTGCCGAAACAAAAATATGCGTAATGATACACTGATTTGAGGCATTACAGATTGGCCTTCGGGAACGAAAAAATACCCAACATTAGAAATTTTAAAATGCATGTACATCGCTTATTTTTCATAAATTCAATTAGCCATTGTCATATATAAACAGGTCTTCAGCATAAATTATTGGGTTTCTAATAATAACAATTGTTTCTGTACAAAATTGTGAACTGCCTCATTGACTCCCCAGCCTTGTTAGAAAGTATTACATTTCGTTGCCCTGAACGCAATGCCAGATCTAATACCTTATTTCATATACAACATTTTAAAACGAAATACGTCCAAAATTCCTTGCTCGAGCGTATCTGCAAAACTTATAATGCCCTAAGAGACGTAAGAGATATTGACATTTTCCATTATACCCTTAAATCGTTTAAAATAAAACTAACCGTACAATTTACTTAAATAAAAACTATTGTTTATTGTTCATTATTTTGTTTTTAATAACTTTTTACTTAACACTTTGTACTATTATTTTAAACAACTACTTGAAACCATTATTTCTGTATTTATTATTATCACCTTTTAGATAATTTTTTACAACGTGCTTACACCATATACCTACTATAATTGTTTAATAACCACTTGATTCACAACTACATAATCATTAAACACAACTAAATATTATAAATGGAATTTAACCGGTTTAAATTATATTCACTATTTAATGTACAATTACTTTATACACAACCGTATGCTTCCTAAATAAACGTAAATAAAAAAATTGTTATGTCGAATAGTAGAAGGCCTTTTGTGTAAATAATTTGAAACTGAACTTAGAACTTATGTATATTATATAATAAAAGTTGGTAGGCTTATTACAAGATGGCGATTTCGTCCAGTACCCACCCCCATTTTATTCTTAGTGGAATTGAAGAAAATAATGTTGTATTTTTCGCATGTTCTGAGTGCGCAAGGAAAGGAAAGTAATGAAAGTAGAAATGTGCAAGTGAAAATAGAAATAAACTTTTTTATGTAAACCATGAAACCCAGAATATCACATGACAAATCATTCCAGAGACATAATGCTTGAACTGTAAAGAAATGTGTGCACCGTGACAGATTGGAATTTCAAATGTTTTTACATCACTTGAACGAAGCGAGACCTCGATAGCTCGCTAGTTCATATATCACGTACTGCAGAAGAACTCATCTAGTGAATTTTAATCCATAGGTAATAAGACCATAAGATGTCGTAGAAAAAACTGTAACAATGAGACCGCATTCTTCATGAAAAGAGTAACATAATTTTTTTATTTAACAAAGCCTTTAAAACACCCATTACAGTAGCGCCAACGCGCGAATTGACAGATTGTTAGTAGTAAGATGGAGCGGCTAAAACGGAACCAGTTACAAAAAGGAAAGGTTAAAATTGAACCAGTTACGAAAAGCAGCAGCTACGAAAAGGAATGGTTAAAATGAAACCGGTTAAAGAAAGTTACGGTAAAATTTTATTAGGTCCCTTTCCGCAAATTGAAAGGTAGTACAGTCCCGGTCCCATTTCCGAAACTCATTAATCCGAAGTGCCGGGAGTGCGGAGTGTTTGAACCGCTTACTGATTGCCAGGACTGTAGCAGCGAGCAATGAGGTTTTTAATCCAACGTGAATTATCGTATATCTTCCATCTCGTGTTCTATGGGTGTTCGGTACAGACTCTAACTCTAAAGCCTTGAGGGGAAAATGAAGAATCAAAAGCAACGGCTGCGCGGCATTTCATTTTCATAAAAAAATAAAATGTGGATTTGAGGCCAAAATACTTGGAGAAACTGAATAATTATTTTTTAATCAAAAGGTGTAGTAAATATCTACACGTATTTATGTTTCTAATTTTAAAATATAAGTCATTATAAATCCGATTGTATTCGATTTTTGAGGCAATTTTAGCTTACGAAACATGTTGGTTTTTTAAACAATAAAAGTGGAAGTGTTAATAATTAATTTTTAATTATAATGTTGCCACCAAATGTAATATATAAATAAATAAAAAAAATAAATAATAATAATAATTTTGCCATGTTTGAACGCCGGGATTTTACCTTCGACATTCGCGGCTTATTTTGAACAGTACAAGGGCAAAAGTAATCATCCGATGTTCTTTTGTTGTAATTTTTTTTCTTAATTTATGGGGTTTTTTGAAGTCGCGGGTTTACGTCCACAAGCCTCAGACTCTTGAAGCCCATTCGCCAGGAATGCGTGAACCTGTCGCCCGAAAATATGGCAAGAGTGATGGAAAATGCCATAAAACGGGTCCGTATGGTCATCAACTCTGGCAGCGGCCACTTCGCCGATATCATTTTCTCGACTTGATGGAATAAATTCTAACGGATTAAATAAATAAATTTCACAAGCAGAACCAAAGTTTTTCATTAAAAAAAAATTGCAGCAAAAGAACATCGGATTACTTTTGCCCCACCTTGTAGTATCTGAAGATACCACAAGGGCGATACCGAAAGCATATTCCACTCTGCCAATATATGCATTAAGAACTTTAGCAACTTTGCCGAAAGCTCCTAGCAATCTTAACCCTTTATGTGCGGTACGCCGATGCATTGGTAATTTACTCGTCTACCTCTTGAGGGTGCCGATGTGCGTAGGTTAGGCCATTGAAAACGTCTCGAGAATTTTGTCACAGTATGGGGAACACGTGAACCGTCACCTGCTCATTTGGCGTTAGAAATATTGGCAATTACATTTTCTTTTTTGCAAATTAAAAATTTAGAAGAGTATAATACTAATAAATCAAAACGAAAATGTAAAAAACATCAAGACATAGAAAAATTAGAAGATAACGGTCGCATCTGGGACTCGAAACCAGGATCTCACGTCTTACCGAGACAAGAGCTCAATCAACTCGGCTATTGAGACCTCTTATTTTAAAATCGTTATCTCATATATCAAATTCAAAATTAAAAATATTGTCTTCGCCAATTTTTGTTGTGCCCATCCTTCTCCGTCTTTTGTTTGTTTTTTTTTGCCCATTCTTGTTTCTTTTTGCCATTTTTGTAAATTTTAATTTTATCCTGATGAAGAAACCAATTTTGATTAAATGAGTGGTGTAAATAAAGTGATCTATTTTTTTAAAATTAAAATCGGATATTTTATCCGAGTCTCTGTTACAAACCAGTTAAAATTTAAAACAGTAGCCCAAAAATATGGGATAAAATATTCTAAGATAAGATTGTTAAAATATGAGATTGACAAAAATGACTTAAAAATAAGTTCATAGAGCCGTAAGACGAGAGAACCTGGGTTCGATTCAACATTTGCGACCATTGCCTTTTATTTTTCTGTATCTTGTTCTTTTTTTATATTTTTGATAAGATTTATTAGTAATATTTTATTTTTCAATGATACATTATTTGATGGGAATAATCTTTAAAAGTTTTTATAAAAGAGATATATTCGAATAAAAATTAAAAAGCTATTATTTATAATCAAATACCTAATACAAACACGATCTTCCCGATTCAAACAGGAGAAATATTTTCCATTATTAAGTTGGGTAGTTTGTCAACAAGAAATTACTGTATTGTAATTAATTATAAGATCCATTTTTTGAAATCTGTTATATTTATGTAATTGAAATAATTTAAAAAAAAACCTACCTATTTGTACCTACTTTACTTTACCTTGGATTATTTACATTTCTTATAAAATTATGAAAAACAATTAACGAAACTAAAGGGTTAAGGCGGTTTTATAATTGAAGGGTGCAAGCAACGGAGCAATCAGAGCTTACGTGATTGCAAGGAACTGTTTCTGCTTGCCATCAATAAAAGTAGATCGCGTGGTGCTCCATATGTTTCAACAATGCGTTTCTCTTTCCCGTTGCAATTACCGGTATTGTTTGATCGTGAAAAGGCTTTGAAAGGAAACTAATCAAAGACCGAGAATCTTCCTTTTCCGTTTTATGCACTTCGCCAGGAAAATATCTACCTCAAAATACTAAACGTTGACGATTTCACCGCAGGGTTTTACGCTTTAAATGTTGCTCCATCTCTGCATTAGTGAGAACTATAAATCTAATTCCGAAGCCAATGTTGATCAGTCATGCTATTCTGTATCTCTTGTGAATACGTAAACGATTCCATACGTGATCTACTGTCAAATTAGTGTGATTAGTGTGCAATTGCTTTTTCTTCGGAATGATATGTCAGCTGTCGTATTTCAACTTGTTTAAAACACGAAATGCTGCAAGTATGGATTTGACGTTTGCGAATTATGTACTTAGTTTGCCCAAATTAAGAACCTAATAACCTTTTTTGTGCAAGTTAATACTTGTTTCTTCTAATAATTGTTGAAATGAAATGTAATTCTTATAATCTGTGCCGGTTGGTGGAACACTTGATGTATATCGTCTTCGCAAATGTCAAATCCAAGGTGTACAACTTTAAAAGTATATTAAATAAATAAATAATCATACATACTTGCAGCATTTCGTCTTTTAAAGTAGTTGAAATACGACAGCTGACATATCAGTCCATAAAAAAGGAATTGCAAGCCATAGACAATCATACAAATTTGACAATAGATTACATACGGAATCTATTCCGTATCCACAAAAGATACAGCATCGATCTTCCGCTTGACCGAAGGCAATCGCTTTAAAAAAGATGTCGTACTTCAATTGTACAATTCATGATGGATCTTCAGTCAAGACGTTCTTCGTCGACCAGCATTTAATTTCAATTCAATAATGATTAAAAAAAATTGATAATTATGTAACTTTCGTTTTAATTTTTCGTTTTTCTTTTTATATAATTTTTGGCTTCATATTCCTTTCCTATAAATTTAATTATTTCTTATTCCTACTATGCTGTCTTATTAAAGGTAAAATCACAATGAGGAATCACAATCCATAATTGGTTTTATTTAGGCTAGGTTTATTACTCATGTATACCAACACTGAAAAAATATAAACTGTCGATTTCCCGAAAATGAATAAATAAATAAAGTAACTTAAAACTCCAAAAACTTAGTTTGGGTATTTTTAAGTACCTAGTTGTAAGATGTCGTTCTTCATCGAATGACCAAAGTTTTCTAGTTTCCTGCGGCTAATAGTCATTATAACTTCCCGTTCTGTCCTCATCTGTTTTGTGTAATACTTGTATTTAGTATTTTTAGCAAAAAAAAATAAAATAAAGCGAAATATCAAAGCCCAAAACATTTGCCTGTTTAAATTTTAAACGATCTGAAGAAATGCTTAGGTATCCATAAAAATATAACTTAGAAGCAAACATCATCGTTTAAAAGGTTACCGACTAATTAGTATTTAAAAATCCTTTTTGCCTGAACCACCTTAGATAATGAAAAATAATTTAAAATATCCCCCTTTTCTTTATACAACGACCTACGGCGCAGTTAAACTGATTAAAGCTCAAAATTGTATTCAAACGATTGTTTGAATTTACCGAAATACTCGAATTCTTTAACAATTTTCATTGAATTTTCTAACAATTCTGCCTGAAATATGAAGCGAAAAGAAATTAAAATAGCCTTGCTTAATTATTAGGAACATGAACCTTACTTCAAACTATTTACAGGATCATTGATATACACGAAATTATACGAAACTCCTGGCCCTTGCAATCGAATAAAAATACTGATATCTTTATAAAAATTGATAAATAAAATAAAAGCAAAAAAGTTAAACATAACGACCACCAAACACGGGCATATGCCTAGCATGGCATTAACATTTCAATGAATGAAGAAAAACATCAATAAAAAATGATAATAATGCAATACAATTAGGTATATCCGACTTAATATTTATGTTCAAAATTGTAAATGGTAGAATAGACAGTCCTGATTTAACTAAGCTCATTGAATTTCATATTCCCACAAGAACCACTCGTTCTAAAATCCTTTCAATAACCAGACTGAGTATACGAAACACTCTCGCTTGTACCTAGGTTGCATGAAGTTACTAATAATCGAAGATATGCAGATATTGCAGATCTATTTAACTGCACGGAAGGTAGGTGCAAGAAATCTATGTTATCACATTTATTTAAATAACTAGCTGACCCGGCGAACTTTGTACCGTGTTAACTGCTGTGTTAACTTATTAGCTGAATTAATTTCATTTTTTTAAAGTTAAATGAATACTCAAAATGAATTAAGAAATGTAATTCACGTGACAGCAAGGCATTTGTTTTATTAAAGCGAATCGAAATGATTCACGGGGCATTATTGTACTACTTTCTGTTAAACTACTTGCTGGATGGGTTGCACTTGGGTCGATTCCCTTCATTGAAGCACCTTGTGATATACGACATTTTTCGTTTTGATGTCAGGGGCGAGAACGAACAAAGCCGATAGTTGGCCGATACGTGAACATGCTACGTATAATTGACCGTGAGAGAAACATACATTTTCTAGATTCAGGCCACAAAAATTCAAGGATTGGCCTTGTGATTTGTTGATTGTAATGGCGAATGCAAGACGAATCGGAAATTGTATTCGTTTGAACTCGAATAGAATATCGGTTGCGATCATCGGAATTCTTTGAATGAGAACTTCCTTATCTTTGAACTTTCCCTTGATTATCGTCGCGTGAATCACATTACCTATGAGTTTTCTCACCACAAAATGCGTTTTCGGTGGGTTTAGATTTCGAAGCATGATGACTACCGAGGAAACCTCAGATGTAAATTGTGCGGTGGCAAGCCAGGCAGATCCAATGAGTTTAAACATTCAGTTGGATAGTTGGTTGCTTCGTCTTTATTTGTTACATAGTCGATAGTTTTACACAGTCGATAGTTTTACACAGTGGACCAACGATTTGATTTTGAATGATTGATATTAATTAAGTTTAAGTGATCTACATCTATGTTCCTTGCCGCAAGAATTGCTCGTTTACTAAATCAATTGTCATTTTTGTGGATAGTAATGATGTCCGGGAATACTTTGTTGATGAGCTCGTCCTTCGTTGAGACGAAATTGCACAAAATCGGCGGAAACGAAATCAATCCGTTCGATTCGTCGACAGGAACACGGCCATTACCGATAGTCAGCAATTGCTTGGAGAAATCTTCGGCAGATGGATCGTTTAGCAATGCAGCTCGCATATTTATCGTCAGTTTAAGTTTCTTCACATAACTCAACAGAGTCGTTGATTTGAGGAAAGCATTTATTTCATCGGCAGCGGTCGATCTTGGATTGACTGGTGGTGTTTGGCGTAAATTGCCAGAAAGTTGATCATTGCGCCTCCAAAACATCTTGAGTCATTACGCAGATCTTTCATAGTTCGATTGAGTGCTTCCAATGCACATTTGTGCGCCATTGTGCTTTCATCCCAGATGATGATTTTACTTGCTACCAAAACTTTGGCCATTGCTGAGTGTTTCGTAATGTTGCGTATCGGTTTTTCGGTAGTTTGAAGGTTTAACAGTAATTTCAATGCTGAATGAGCCGTTCGACATCCCTCTAGCAACGTGGCCACTATTCCTGAAGAAGCAAGTGCCACAGCAATTTCGGATCTCAAATCAATGACATGAGGAATGTCCTCCCAGTTCCACCGGGCGCATCGAGGAAAAATAAGCCACCATTACCACCATCAATTGACTTCATTAACGTATCGTGTACTTTCTTCTGTTGGGGGGTTCAACAGTGGTACATTCGTTCGAACTGATTGGTTCAATGCATCTTGATCATATTCACGTTTACGTTCCAATTCTTGATTGAAAGCGTCGTTCATTCCACGATCTGGCGTTGGTATTCTAACTTGACTATAAACTACTATACATGTCTTCGATCAAAAACAAAGCCTAATTATGAATATCCTCATTCACCTCGAGATCAGTCCCTGAACTAACACGAATTCGATGTAAAATGTCTTCTGACATGTCATCCTTGTACTTGTTCCACAGTTTACGTGAATTCGATGGGAATCATGTCGAAATAATGATAGCAAATAATGTGCGTATCAGACTTGGAGATGCAGAATGATGATATGCGGTGATGACGTGCCGATCACTTGATGTGTGTCCGGGAAGCAGTAGTTAAACGATTTCTATCCATTTCGGATTGCACGTAAAGGTGATGAAAAGATCTGGACGTAATATTTTTCCTAGAGTTGTGCGTTAACCGTTTGTCTCATTTTCGGCTATTGATACTTAGTGTGTAAGAAAGAGGGGCAGCATTACACGATTAAGAACAAATGCAAAACAATTACCGCATTGGCATCAATGACGTTATATATTATAAATAGACTCGTTATAGTCTCACATACTCACAATATAATGTGGAAAGCAAGCAACACTCTTTTGTTTTCAGCGGTTTTCAGTATTATTTCTAAATTCAAAAGTTTATTCATGGGTGATAAAGATAGACAATCAAAGAATGTAAGTATGTGAATGTGATAGACATATGGTCGGGCGGCTTATTAATTTCTTCGCCGAATACTGATTGCGACCTATGGGTGTGACTGAGATAACAAGATACTCTAACAATGAACAGGGAAGGTAAAGGCGGGTAAAACGAGACACACGGGCAAATATTTTTATATTTATTATATGAGTTATCATTAGTAATACAATGTTGGTACTATTATAGGAGTATTGTTAAGTACATATTTTATTATACAGTAAAGGTTAAAGGTTTAAATGATTATACAAATCTATACACCTATAACACCTAGGACCGTTACTATTTACAATTTTCATCAACGACATTATTAAATTAATGAACGCTTTGCCCTTTGTACGTTTTACCCCATCTTTCCCAATGGAATAAAACAAATGCGGGACGCTGTGTGAACCGACCTACTGTTAGTAGGTTGTCCTTGTTATGCTTATGTCACTTTGTGATGCAATGTTCGCTGTCTCCTTTTCGACTATTTGCCGTGTAATTGAAGCATTTTCTCATCACACAGGAGCGCATTTTGGTGCTTTGCAATACAATTTACTTAGTGGTAAGACACGACCTTACTCGACGCGTAGCAGTTTAGTACTAAAGTACTAGAAATAGAGACAGCTACAATCGTATTGTGTTTGGCTTCCCATTTTGAGATTTCTACCCCGCGTCCAGTATTAATGTAATGTCATTGATTGGCATTTGACGTTTTTGAATATTTGGAATTCACGCACAGTTCAATATTATAGGTACTTATCACAAAATGCCCGCAGCTCTTTCAAATATGAGAATTCGTTCCATACAAAATGTATGAGGAAAAGAATTTTCCTAATAATTTAATTATTCGTTAATTTTTGTGATGTTTTAATATTTATTATCCTTTCCGGGCGGAGACAAATCCAACAAATCAAAGATCATCAAAATCGGCCCGCCCGTTCTCGAGTTATAAATAGTGTAACTAACCCGACTTTGTTTTATATATTAAGATATATTCTGTATTCAAACTGTTCATTGATTTACCTCAAGTTTATCCAGAAATTTATTACAAAAATGTAAAAATAAACGGAAATCCACAAAAGATTATTTAAATGTTTTTAAAAAAGAAAAAAGAAATTAAAAACACGTGTGAATGGAGTGATCTGGAAATCCTTTCATAATCGTAATTCAAAAAAGTACCGGGAAATCCTGCCTTGAAGTAACGAACCCGATGATTTTCTTCGTTTTATAAAGCAGCAAAAGCAAAAGCATTTTCAAGCGAAGTCATTTGATCGAATTGAATATTCGGTAGCGAATTCAACCCCGGATGATATTGTATGAATATTTGTAGGGAAGGGATGAAAAAGTGCAGAAGCGATCAGAGTTTCTCGCCACCAGACAGCAGATGGTTTCAAATATTGGTCAGAATGTCGTCAAATCAAATTGATGAGTTTTTCATGTCATACGTTAAATGTTGCTGTTGGTGTGCATCATTAATAGTATTTTGAATAATTTATTTAATGAATAACAATGCGATTAAAGGCACGTACCCAAAGGATTTTAACAAGCGATTCCTGAGCATGTTTGGAGTAAAAATGTAGATTCATAGACATATGAATATTAGTGGACCTGCCCTAAGTGATAAAAGCGTATTATTTCCCCCTCCCATTGGAACCATTTCATTGGAACCGGCTGGGATCGAGTAAGCTTCGCGTTAATCTAAAAAATGTGACGTCATCATTCTTCTGCGAGCCAGCGTCGAGCAGTCATCGGTGCATTTTACGAAATAACACGGTAAAAATAGTGGCTTGTGTTTTGAAAACGTGTAAAAATAGAAGTGAAAAAGAGAATAAACCCAATTGTCGTATTATATTCCATAGACAAGCATTATTTTACACTATTTTAAGCTAATTCAGATCACATAATATGATCGTTTTTGAACATAAACTATCACTCGAGATACATGGCGTATGCCCGTCGCTGTTTACAGGGGTAAGTAAATTATGAAACATTTGTAAAAGTGTGTTAACTAAATACAACAACAAAATATTGAACTCGACCTTATAGGCGACCTTACTTTGCCGTATTTGGACTTTACACGCTTCAACAAATTTGTTCATTACGCGGCGAGCAATTCACGCTCCCATGTAAAGAGGTCTATTCATTCAAAAGCAGAGTTTAGTTTGAAGAACTAAATGGTTATATTATAATGCGAGATGCTTATATACTGTCAGATTGAGTTTTGACGAATCACATACCACCAAAGCCACCTTCCCGCTCTTCGTCCCGCTGCAATTGGTTTCCACCCCTCACCTTTCTGTTCTGGTCTATTAATATTCATATGACTATGTGTAGATGTCATTTTGCTGCACGGTAAAATTGTTTTTCATTGAAAACAATAAAAATATTTTCATATACACTTCGCAACTTTAAAAAACATTAAAAACAACTTTCTAAAAAACATTACTTAAAGAAAATCACTTCCAAAAAATATTAGCAATATATATTAGTAATCAAAGACGAATGTAATCAATTATAATTTATTTATCTATCTATAAAAAGTATATTTACATTGGGTTTTTTATGCCTGTCTCACTAGGATATACCTGTGTTGAGACAGGCGTAATAATGATTACACGAGAACGTTCCTCAAGAGATAGTAATCAATAGCACAACAGTGTTTAGATAAATACACCTAGCTAGGTAGGGGAGGGTGGGGCGTGTTGAGACGGGGGCGTGTTGATACATCGCGTTTAAAATTCCCGCTAGTTGACTTAGCTGCGCGCGCATCACGCCGTTTCGTGTGAACCCCGTACCGCCAGTTTCTGTCAAAACGGTGGTGCCGTGCGGTCGGTATAATTAAAGTTATACGACAAAGTGTGATTTTTAAGGACTAAACGAACTTTTCCAGGAAATTTTCGAAGTCGTCTGCCAACCTGCTAACACTCGGTAAGTCGTTATATGTTTTTTTCTCCACAAACTGTATCTTTTGACTGTGTTATTAGTTATAAATGAAATGCGTACGTCAAGTATGTTTACTTGCATGGCCATTTTTATGTAAAATCGTCGGGTGGGGCGAGTTGTTACATCAAGGCGGGGGCGAGTTGTGGCAGACATAACTCGCCGCTAGAATTTAGTTTTTTTTTACGTTTATATAAAATATGCATTAATACAATATGTGTTATGTAAACAGGCGTATTTTTTTAACATATTATGAATGTATATATGTATTACCTAGATATATTTCCTTTTTGTGCCTATTTGTAATTTTTTTTTTTCAGTCTTGCAAAATGGTCCGAAAATACAAAAAAAAACGAATAGAGGGGAAATTCCAGAAAACGTTTATGAACAAGCTGCAGCTGAAATCATTATTAGAAACGTGTCACTTCGAAAAGCTGCAGTCTCTTTTGGAATTAATCATATGACACTAAAGCGGTTCATCGAAAGGAAAAAAGCTAGTCCTCTTACAAATTGTAAGGTGGGATATTCCAATCCTGGTCAAGTTTTTACTCATTCACAGGAAAAAGAACTTGCAGATTACATCGCAAAATGCAGCAAAGTTTACTATGGGCTTAATACACCCCTACAAAGAAAAAAATAGAATTAGAAGACAAACTAAGAAAGGAAAAGAAAGAGAAAAAAATCGAAAAAAGCGTACATACAAAACTAACTAAAAAAAACAAGCACCCAATAAAACAAAGGCGGTGTCAAAAACAGAACCACATAAAAAAAATATTTTAGACGTAAAAAAACGAATTTTGGTGTCCACATCATCCAGTGAAACTGAAGAGGAGCCACCACTTATGGAAACTGACGACAGCGATGCAAACGAAGAAGAGCAATGTATATTTTGTCGTAATCCCTATTCTAATGATATTTCTGGTGAAAGAGGTGCATAAAATGTCATAAATGGTGTCATGAGTTATGTGCCGGAGTGGATGAATACATTCCTGACTTCATCTGTGACTTTTGCTTGACTGGCTGAGATTTATTTTAAATGTTTTTATTTTTTTTTATTACATTGGAGGTACACTACAACCACTTTTATTTAACTGATGATAATATATTATCAGGACTTTCAATTTTGCCAATTTTATTTCGTACCTACCTAATGCTTTTACTTAATTATTTGTTCGTCTCAACACGCCCCACCCCCGTCTCAACTAGCCCCACGGGTGGGGCGTGTTGTGCCAATTCCCATATTTTGTAAAATAATATTTTGTCACTTTATTCGTATGTTAACAAGGTTAATAATACCAAAATAATGTAGCCAAAGAGTTATTTGTTTCCATTAAAATGTCAAACCTTTGATTTCATTAAAGATTTTTCTACGACACTCAGTTTTGTAATTTTGTCACAACACGCCCCACCCTCCCCTACTTAGATATCTAAAGACATGTAAACTCGTGGTATTATTTTAGGTTTCTTTAAAGAAAGGGTATTTCTTCGTATTTTTGACCCCAGCGGTTTCTCTTGCCTTTAGCTGGTAGGCGAAATAGCTTTTATGTAGTTCAGAATCAATGATTTCATTAGTTGCAAGGCAGGAAAAACTTGCTTCGGAAAGAACGTGAGATCGTCACCAAGGTTATTGTGTATATAGAAACGTTTTTAACTGATTTTATTTGCAGCTCTCACCTATTCAAATCCAGCATGTCTGATCGCAATCGCGATTCGACATCATTATTGGAGTTCCATCAATCACATTATATTTTATCACAAAATTCCGACAGAAAATTCACGCAAAGAAAGCAATGAAATTCAGAAATAGAAAAAATATTTCTGCCATTCGAAAAATATTGCTGTTCTCTGTCAAAGATACAACAAACCTGATGTTATGCGGCGTGTAGTCTAGTCTAGAATTCATATTTCCACCATTTTATTTACCCGGAATGTGATGTGAGACTTCGCATCCCCAATAAAATTTGATGTCACGTAAGGGATGCGTAGCCCGCATTGATAAAGGTGTAGGCGAGTTCAAAGGATAGGCAAAGCAACTACACGACGTAAAGTACCTACGTATTTGGTTGGTTCACAGAATCAAACGTAGAAGGTTGTAGGGGTTGAACATGTACGTTGAACAAAGTACACAAGTTCCAAACAGGGTTGCGGTTTTAGATTGTTCGCTTTGCGATTACCAATTCGTCCAAAGCTAAATGTCACGTGGATACAAACTTGTCCTGAGTTAAAAAATACGTTAGTTTAGGAACTTCATATATTTATGCATTTAAGCCTATGACGATCTCCGTGGGAGTGTGGAGTGGTAAGTTTTTTGGTTCAAAACCCAGCGTTGACAAATAATCAAATATTATGTAATTTATACGGATATCTCCACATATTGAACATACAAAATTTGCATTTGAAAAAACAATACATTTGCACGCTACAAAATACAATATATTTGCACTTACACAATACAATACATTGTCACCGTACAAAATACAATACATTTTCAATTACACAATACAAGATATTTGCACATTCCAAAATATAATACAGTTGCACTTACACAATGCAATACATGTGCAGATTACAAAATACAATATTTTTGCACTTACACAATACAATACATTGTCACATTACAAAATATAATACATTTGCACTTAGAATACAAATATTGTTCTCTCAGTATCGTTTTGGTGATATATCAGTATTCAGAATTAAATCGCTGAAATAATTACTATGTAGTAGTTTTGAAAAGCAACTTCAATCTTTCCTCTATAATAATTATCTCCCACCCACATCACACTGCTGCATTCACACCAAAATGGAATATCATAGTTGTCACCTCTTTTCTGGACAGTGGGGACTCCTGTGCGGAGGCACGAGAAAAAAGCTAGTGAAGAGTAATTCTAACTGCGGATGTATCAATACTACCGGTCATCCCAGCATACGGTGGTACGGTTGGGTAATTTGGGATGCTGAACCCAGAACGCCGTATCTCAGTAAACCTTATTACGGTCGGCAGACCGTAAAAATCGCCGACCCCTAACGTGATGACATTTTTCTAAACGGACGATTAACTAGTCGCTTATCACGAGCTGGCAAAGTTGTGAATATGTCAACGTACAGTTCATTAAACTGTGATTAACATTCATTAAACGTTTATGATGAAGCCTGTTGTAGGCACCATAATATTTTATGGGCTACCAGTTACCAAAATCACCTCCACAAAACGCACTGGCTTCAAATATTACATTTTTAAAATACTCCATTTAGGCACTCTGTGATGTACGCTATTTCAATGATCGCGAAATGCATTTTTGTTTTTGCCGTCGTTACCAGTGGAAAGTACTTACGCACTGTTCACATTGGGATTTGTAAAGAATCCAGTATTTTTTATAATTTTTTATATATTCAATAAAATTATTATTTTATTTTATAAAAACAGTTTATTATACGCGTGACAGCTGTCTCGCCTTCTGAAGGCACTATCAAACTGTGATTAGGTCACTTACAGACGATATTTGTATATTATTTCTAGATAGATACTTATGATGGAAAACTTATTGCTTTTAAAATTAAAAACCATTAGTACCTATCCAGAAATACTATTAATAAAACATCTGTAAGTGACCTAACCACAATTTGATAATGCCTTCGGAAGGTGAAACAGCTGTCCCGCGTAGTAATACTTACATTGCAGAAGTTTTTTATAAATAAACTGTTTTTTTTATAAATTAAATATGAATATATAAAAGAAATAAAAGGTTAAAATGGAATTCTACAAATTAAACTTAATAAGAATTAGAAGTGTTTGGTTTTGAAGTGATAATATGCACAGTACCTACCGGGATGTCATTTTTATCCTTCCTACCTTCCCCAACCATGTCACAATGCTGAAGAAAGCTGGGAACCGTGACAACAATAACAACCAACAATTGACTACTACAAGTCGACTTGTGACATTGGAAGGAAGTGTTTTTTGTAAGTTATGTGTTCGCCTTCTAATTTGGTAAGTGCCTTGGTTTTCCTTTCTTCCTTGTAGTCCACAATTTACCAGCACACATATAAGCATTCAGCTGCAATCAATTATTTTCGTTTTTCGTAATTTACAGTCCATTTCGCCAGTTGCATTTGAGGCTGTCATTTTCGAAGATAGCTTCGGATGCAACATTTTTGTTCCAATCGTGCCGGATTTCGTGAGCCTTTGGAGTTGGATGCTTGTATGTGTTTTTCTTTTAACCTTGATCCCGTGTTCCTAATATTCCTGGCATTTCGGCCTTCGAATTGGGCATATTGTCACCTCAAAGGGGATAAAATTCGTGGTAAATTGCGCATTTTTCGTTTGTTGAATTCTATTTTCAAATATTAGCAAGGGATTATTATTATTCAATCTTTGTATAAAATGGCTGCTTCTGCTATTGTCCGTAATAAATTGGCCATTCTAGGTCTTCGGGAAATTCATGATTCATCGATCAAAGCAGTTATTTCTGGTAATTTAATAGATAGAAATAATTTACTGGTTAGAATCAAAGATATCGAAAAGCAAAGGAATGACTTTGTTGAATCTTATGTGATCTTAGAAACGTCAAAGAGTAAAGAGTTAGACCTAACCGATTTGGAAAATAAATATAAAACCTTTATGAACATGTATTTTGAAATTCATACGAATTATCTAGCAGTTTTTCCACCAAAGGAAGATTCAATAAAAACATCAAATAGTTTCGGTTTTTCACTTCCAAAAATTAGCTTGCCAACTTTTTCGGGTGGAATTACTGAATGGATAAATTTTATAAATACGTTTGATGCAATTATTCATAATAATGAGTCTCTAAGTGATATACATAAACTGCATTATTTGTTAGGAGCCCTATCGGGTGACGCGTTGAATATTATAAAGCATCTTCCGGTTTCCGCAATCAATTATCCAATTGCTTACAATTTGTTGAGAGATCGTTTTCATAACAAACGGATAATTGCAGACAGACATGTAGAGAACATTATCTCATGCCCCATAATAAAAAAGGATTCGCTCAGATCTGTCGTTAATGTTTTGAAGGAAAATATTCAGGCGTTAGAAGCCTTACATTTTCCAACAGATCAGTGGTCATTTTTATTACTACATATTGTTCTGAAGAAAATTCCTGATGACCTCAGAACTAACTTCGAGATAATGGGTCACAAGGACGAAATTCCTTCATTTTCGCAGTTATTGTTGTTTTTAGAATCACAATCTAAAATTTATGAATCGGTTCATGGGTACGGTGTGAAAAACGAAGCACCAAAAGCAAAACCAGATCGCTTATTAAATTCTTTTGTCAGTACACAAAAATTGGTGTGCTTAATATGTAAAGGTGGACATTTTCTCTCAAAGTGTGACCAGTTTTTAAAGCTACAACCACCTGCTAGATTCGAGGTTGTGAAGAAATATAAATTGTGTCAGAATTGTCTTTCCGGTCAGCATTTGGTCAAGAACTGTTCGTCGCGTTTTAATTGTTTTCAGTGTCATAAAAATCATCATTCGTTGTTGCATTTTTCTCGTGACGTAAACAGCCAAGTACAGGCGTCAAATAGCAACAATTTCGATAACACTTCTAGACAAGAGATACTTGATTCCCCACCTGAAACCATCGATCCAATCGTATCGGCCATCGCGGCAACCACACCTCATTTGGAGAGGTTTAATAATCCCAACGTTTTATCGAGCTCTAGCCAATCATCAGTTTTGTTAGCTACGGCTATCGTAGAAGCTCGTGATAAAAAGGGTAACTTTCACAAGGTTCGTGTATTATTGGATTGTGCAAGTCAGGCAAATTTTATTTCAAATGATTGTGCAATTCGTTTGGGCCTCGACTGTTCTAATAAACAAATTCCTATTCGAGGAATAGGACAGTTGTCGGCCATCGCGCAGAGGGGACTGGTCAAGTGTCGGATCCGTCCTCTATGTTCGAATGAGCTTTTTGATGCGGATTTCGTCGTGTTATCAAGCATTTGTGCACAGTTGCCTAGTTCTCCCATTCGTCGGGGAGACTGGGATCATTTGAGAAATTTAACTTTGGCAGATCCAAATTTCGATAAACCCTCTGCAATAGATATTTTATTGGGTGCTGGATTGTTTTCGTCAGTACTTCGTTCAGGGCAGGTGGTAGGAAAAGTGAATGAACCGATAGCTTTGAACACGGCTTTTGGTTGGATTTTAATGGGAAATGTCGATCACAGCACATCTCCTATTAATTCGTTTTTGACAATATTAGATTCATCAATTGAAACTAATGTGAAGATAACTTGTGAAATCGAAGACCTTCCAAATCATCCTTCACCGTTATCTACAGAAAAGTTGCTTTGTGATGAAATATTTTCAACTCAGCATTATAGAGACGATGCGGGACGGTACGTTGTTCCACTTCCATTCAGGGAAGTTAAATCGGCTCTTGGTGATTCTTATCATTCGGCAGTATCTCGTCTGCATCACCTGGAGCGCCGTTTCTCTCGGCATCCAGATATAAAATCTGATTACATTCAATTCATGAGAGAATATGAATCTTTGGGCCACATGATAGATGTGACAAGTTCATCAGTTTCGACTGGAAAATATTTCATTCCTCATCATTGTGTGATTAAGGATACTGGATCCATTAAAAAGCTTAGAGTTGTTTTTGACGCAAGTTCAAAAACATCTTCTAACCAGTCGTTAAATGATATACTTTTAGTAGGACCTAAACTTCAGCAAGATATTGTGAAGTTAATTTCAAATTTTAGAATGCACAAAATTGTCTTTACAACAGATATTTGCAAAATGTATAGACAAATATTGGTTCGACCAGAGGATAGATTCTATCAGGATTTACAGCAACTCGCATCGGATGCAGATGCCAAATTTTCTACAGCATCAAAAGTTTTATTAGAAAAAACGTATGTTGATGATATTTTAACCGGAGCATCCACACTTGAATCGGCACGTAAATTGCAGCGAGACTTGGTGGAACTACTTAATCTTGGCAGTTTTGAATTGAGCAAGTGGTCGAGTAATTGTCGTGAACTGCTTTCTGATATTCCAATCTTACACCAGGAAGCACCTATAGAAATTGATTTAGATCATGCCAACAACATTAAGATTTTAGGTATTGTTTGGGATTCGCAAACTGATTCATTCTCGTATCGAGTAAAAACATCTTCTAACCATTCGTTGAATGATGTATTTTTGATTGAGCCTAAACTTCAACAAGATATTGTGAAGTTAATATTGTATTTCAGAGCTCACAAAATTGCCTGTAAGTTAACTGCTGAAGAACTTCGTTCAGTTCCAAAATCGTGGTTTATGAAAGTGCAATTTGTGCAATTTCATCCAGTTACAGGCAAAACTTGTCAAAATTTGTCTCACGTTTGGCAGATTATACCTTTTTTTAATTCGGTTAGTTTATTCAGAGGTGGTGGGCGATTGCAGCATGTCCATATCGCCTCTAATGTCCAACATCTTGAACTTTTGCCCAAGAAAACTCATTTTACAAATTTGATTATTGACTCGTACCATAAAAATTATTTACTTGTGGGGCCTAGGACGTTATTTTCAATTTCACAATCAAAACATTTAATTGTTTACACTCGAAACGTCATTCGATCGCATCTTGGTAAATGCGTAACATGTTTTAAAGCTCGTCCTGTTGGTGTACAGCCTATGATGGGAGATTTGTCCCAAATTAGGTTTCGTGAAGGTCATCCTTCCCTCAATCTTGGGGTAGATTTTGGGAGTATATTTTCAATAAAGGAAAGTAGGCGTAGAGGAGCCAAAGTTTTGAAGGTTTCTCTGTGCTTATTTATTTGTTTAAGTACTAAGACAGTACACTTAGATGTTGAATCTGAATTATCAACAGAAGCCTTTTTAGCGACTTTGGATCGCTTTTTAGCCAGAAGGGGATTACGTTCTTGTATCATTAGTGATAACCACACAAACTTCGTTCTTTACTTATCAGCTCGTGATTACCTCACATCTGCTGCCACCACGCGGCAAATCAAATGGTATTTTCACCCCCCTTCTGCACCTCACTTTGGAGGCATATATGAGGCAGGAATAAAATCTTCAAAATATCACCTAAAACGAGTAATAGGTGAACAAGTACTCACATTTGAGGAATTATCAACATTGTTTAGTCGAATAGAAGCCATCTTGAATTCTCGTCCATTATCTCAATTGTCTTCTGATCCATCTGAACTTGAAGCATTGACGCCTGGTCATTTTTTGATAGGGGCTCCTCTTACATCGGTTCCGGAACCTGATTGGTCTGAAGTACCAATGAATATGTTATCTCGTTGGCAATTGTTGCAAAAAATAACTCAGGCATTTTGGAATCGATGGAGAAAAGAATATTTGCACACCCTTCAACAACGTGGAAAGTGGATAACGTCATCACCTAATCTTAATGTTGGAGATTTGGTGCTATTAAATGATGGAAGAATTCCATCTATGCATTGGCTACTGGGACGTATCGAGGAATGTCATCCGGGTCCTGATCAAATCGTACGGGTTGTGACAGTTAAAACTGCTCAGGGAACTTTTCGTCGACCAGTTGTCAAACTTTATCCATTACCACTCTGAAACATTTTACTCGTAATTTTATTTTATATTTATCGTTTTCATTTTCGTTTGTTTTCTCTTTCTTTTTGTTCGATTTACCGCAGTGTCGGTTGCTATGAAAGATAGTTCTTAGATAACTTATCTTAGGAACATATTCGTTATGTACTAATTTTAGCTTTATTTTAGACTTACGTTCCTATTTTTTAATTTCGTTAAAGTTTTCGTTGCACAAAGATTGAATAATTGTTTGTCATTTGTTAATTGTAGGTTGTTATTAGATTCATTTGTTTGTTGTCAGTATTCGGAAGTGTGTGATTTACCATCGGTCGTAGATAAGAGATTTCAATCTCTTCTCGGGGGCGGGAATGTTTGGTTTTGAAGTGATAATATGCACAGTACCTACCGGGATGTCATTTTTATCCTTCCTACCTTCCCCAACCATGTCACAATGCTGAAGAAAGCTGGGAACCGTGACAACAATAACAACCAACAATTGACTACTACAAGTCGACTTGTGACATTGGAAGGAAGTGTTTTTTGTAAGTTATGTGTTCGCCTTCTAATTTGGTAAGTGCCTTGGTTTTCCTTTCTTCCTTGTAGTCCACAATTTACCATCACACATATAAGCATTCAGCTGCAATCAATTCTTGTTTGTTTTAGTAATTTACAGTCCATTTCGCCAGTTGCATTTGAGGCTGTCATTTTCGAAGATAGCTTCGGATGCAACAAGAAGCATTAGTTGAAAAATAAGAAAACGAAGCACGATAATAAAAAAATTATAGCAATCAGTTAACTAGTAAAATATTAGCGGTCTTTGATATTCAATTAACTTTATTTTCCTAAACCTTGCGAACGCTGAAAATCTACTAGGATTCAGCTTCGACACCGGTTCATTGACAGAAATGCCAAATTAAGTTTAATCCAGCAATCTAGACTTATGAACGCGATACGCACTCCCAAAATTAGGAAAGTGATTCCAGGCAGCCGCAAAAATCTAACTTTGTAAGTAACATAATAATTTTGTATTCCCCCAAAGCGTGGTGTTCGTAAATTACGCTTTTAGTTTGGAAGATCATAGGTTACCCTTAAATACATTATTAATTTATTAAGACAATTTACGTTATGTCAAACCTAGGGTTGGTACGGTAGGTTTATTTTTTTCCTAATCCCCAATGTTCTTAGAAATAGGGAGGGGTAATTACGAAAAAAATGATAAAAATATACAATGATTATTATAGATATCTTCTTTCATGTCATCTTCCTTTTTAGAGCTTAAGTTTCTTTTTGAGCCAGGCTTAAAATACTTTTATGTTCATCATGTTGCTATTGGGTATGAACCAATCAGATTCATAGCTTTTTTATTTTTATTTTTTTTAGAAAAGAAATCCTCTTAAAAAGCACGTCGTAAAGGACGCAATTATTTTCCTAGAAATATTTCTAAGATGCAGATTGAAATAGAAAAAAAATGGGAATAATAACATATATAACTCATTTTTGGTTTTATTGTCCATAATTAACCAGCTAGCGGCCGAGAATTCAAATTTCGTCAAAAGATGTTCTTACGATTGTACAGGGCGGTTCCAATGAGAAAGATTAATTATTCTCCGTACCAGCTTTTTTAAATATTAACTCAATATCGATTTCGTATTCAAAATTTGTTTTAATTTATAACTACATTAAAAAAAGCTGAAAGGCGTGATGATAAAACTATTAAAATTATGTTCTATTTGTAATTATTTTTTGATCTGAAATTTTAATAATTTTTCAATAATGTTTAAGCAAAATAAGAATGTAATAGAAAACTTAAATATATTATTTTGTAATATCGTAAATAAATAGACAAACTGAAGTATTTTCGTCACAAAGCACGTGCGCGGATCTTTTTTTAAAGTAAAATTCTGAAATATTGCTATCCCAGATAATTTATTGATTTATTTTACTGCATGAGCATATGATTTGAAATGTGTGTTGTATAATACAAAATTTTGTGTGAAAATTTAACAAATCTGCCAACGACCTACGGAACAAGAACAATCTCTCAAAACCAATTTACACTTTTTTGTGGAGAAGAGGCAACACTGCTAAAATTTTATTTCAAAATGACAAATTTCGAGTTTTCTTTGGTTATTCCCTCTTCTCACAGCAATTAAAATTTCCGTGATCTATAAAATTTAAGTGTGTAACAATGCTGTATGTTTTTTTCTAAAAATAGAATAAGTGAGTTTAAAAGCCCTAAGTCAAATGCTAAGACGGGTGGGTACCACGGGCAAGCAAAGTATAAGCATATTTTTAGTGTACCGCTTTTGATTTTCGGAAAATACTCGGTTACTCAACAAGTCTAAATGATATTTCTCGTATTACAAATAGGTACAACGTTCTTGTAATAAAGTAAGTAACTAATACAATTGAATTCTTCTGAAATACAATGTATTGTAATCGTGATAATTAAATAATAATAACCTACAGCACATTTTATGAATAATGATAATATAAAGGTTTGATCATTTACACTATCGTTAGCAGTTAAAGACGTAATTGTTTGCAATTATTAATTGAACCCTGGCTAGGAGAAAACGCGGATGAATCAACAGTTAATTTACACCAGCGGTTCCCAAAATGGACGGTAATAGCCGCGGTAATGCCCGGAGGCGCTGGAGAGCTCCGAGGGGGCGTTGGCACTGGAAGCCTTAGGAGCAACAAGGTGAAGGGCTGTTAAGAGCAATATGAAAACACTGAAAAATTTCTCCTTTACCCCTGCCTCGGGTCGGGGGAGGTCTCAAGGGCAACAAAATGCTGATAAATGTCATTGACCAAAAAAAATTTTAACAATTTTAAATACATCCCATACATGGAGAAAAATAATTAGTTGATAATAATGTTATTCTAAAATTTGAAAAAATATGAGATTGACAATTATGACGTTTTGACAGAAGGTGGCAATAGCGAAATTGGTTAACGCACTCGTCCCGGATAGACGGAGAGGTCTGGGTTCGAGTCCCAGTTGCGACCATTGCCTTTTTCTGTTTTTCTGTGTCTTGTTCTCTTTCATATTTTCGTTTAGATTATTATTGTTAACTTATTCTAATATGATACATCCCATACATCTTCGCAAGAATGCTTATAAATAAACGGTTCACATAAACTCAAGTATTTTTTTTCCAAAGAAATGCACACAATCCTTATTATTCGAGTAAACCTACATAATTATCAAGATCGTAAGAAATCTTTACACGACTGGTTGACTCTGCAAGAAAAGAATTAAACAAATTATCTCTAGGTAAGTATAAAACCTGTAAAATTTGCTAATACTTTAAAAAACATGTGTGCAGTTCAAACGCGGTAGAAGAGAAGCCTTCAGAAAACTAAAGTAGATAAGAGTGGGGAGGCTACGAAGCACCGCACAAACAGGAGACCGATTGAACTATCTCATTCTTTCATAGGCTAAATCCTGTTGATATGTGTGTTTGTCTCTATTTAGTATAGCTATTTTTCGTTTCATCTAGCTTCAAATCACAAGGGTGCTAAAAAAGTTTTCACAAAAAAAAAACATTCACACGCGGTAGAAGTAAAATCTTCAGAAAACTAAAATTCGAGAGAATGAAACGAATGCAGAGTAGGTATCAGGAGTAGGATAATTGTAGGGTTTATTTATTATAATTTTGCTACAAAGTTTAAAAATAGTTTTACATTTTTTTCGACGTAGCACCACACACAGAGGACATCGATTAGTCTATCTCAGGTTAAATACTATAGATTACAACGGTGCTAAAGTAGTTTTTACTTAAAAACGAGGCGTTGCATTAAATTAGTTTTAGAAACTCTGATTTACCAACCGCAATTCATCACAGTTATAAAACATGACGGATTGTTATGGAAATTACAGTCATTATTTTAATTATTGTAAAATATTCTCCTGGCAATTCTTTGCATAATTAACGACAAGCATTTAATTGCTGGTAACATTGTTAAAGTATCGTTTTCCCATCCATACAAGATATAATAAAACTCTGAAAGTAAGTTAATATGCCTCATAAAATAGTTACACTAAAAAGCTGTTACTAAGTTAACAGTTACTAAGCTGTCATAAATCTATGTATCCGAAGAACCTGTTAATAATATCGTTCATTTCTCAATTAAATTTAGTTTGAATATGAAGAATCAAGCTTAGATCAAATATTGAAAAAAAATTGTAACCAAACGTATGCATTTTAATTGGTATAAGTTAGGTTACAAGCAAACTTACTGGTCTATTTTCGAATACCAATGATGAAATATTAACTTAAAAGGTTTAACTTTTAATGCCCCACACGTTTTGATATAAGGAAGCGTCAACAATGGCCCGCGGCCAAAAGGCTGCCCGTCAATAAATTTATATGTGAACCGCAGTTTATGAAATGATGTCCTAACTTTGTACCAACAACTAGAAATATGAGGCATCAAAACAATATGCCTAGGAACCTTTGGAAGTAGGTATCTGTAATAATCAAAGATTCAAAAAATATATAAAAATATGCTCAATCGATTAGTTCACATTAATCCCCCACCATACTTGTATACAATATGGCCAGGGGTCACCAATTACTTGGTCCAGAAGGGAATAAGCCTAACATCCCCCCCCCCCCCCTTCGCCGCGGCTTAACAATTGAAATAATAAACTGTATTATTTAAATATCTGTGGATTCAATATCAATGAACAAATAAAAGGAATGGGTTCCGGAACATTATTTTATTAAATAATAAGCAAAAGCTACGAATAAAAAGAAGTATCAAGGGTTTTTTACAATAAATGAATTTTTTTGTCTTGGACTATCCGTCCGAAGTTTGGACTAAAGTTTTTGCAGGCTATTGTCATTAAATCTTGGAGATGTTCATTGGTAAGTCTGCTCCGGAATTCATTTTTAATGAAGTTCATCTTGGAAAATGCTGCTTCACAAACATAACATGTTGACCCAAAGAAAATGAGAACATTCAATGCAATTTTTTTAATTCTGGGTTTTATTAGTTCAAACAAATTTTATCCAAAACTCTTGACAAGAAACTTGGAAATCGATCATTTCCATCTGGAGAGCAGCTCTATTACTCCCGAAAATATTTGCAGCTTCATTGCTTCATTTATCACCAGGATAGAGAGAGTAAATGTTACTGAGGATGTCGACGACATTCTCGATTTTCTTGAAATCTGTGAATCTGTTTTCGAATTCCGATTTTAGATCCTTAATGAAAATATTTTGTATTGTTAACACAAGGTCCGCACAAAAATAGGTCGGCTGTCCAGATCCGGGCCACGGTCCGCTATTTGGTGACCCCTGCAATATACAGTCTGTTTAGGAAAAATACAGCATAGTACCTACTAACACAAAATACATATATCTATGAAGGTACAATGCACAGGTGTACAGAGAGGAACTACCACCGAATAACAAAAGTATAAAACATACTTTTGCTCAAATGCATCTTGGATAAAAGTATTGTCCGTATAATAAATATATATACTAGCTAATAAGGACAAAAACCCGACACTGTAAAAAAAATCGTTTGATATCCATACCAACTTATCATTAAAGGTATTTTGGAGGTCGATTTTAGGTTTGAAATTGGTAAATAATAAACAAAAAAATTATATTTTTACAATATCAACTATCGGGTCACCTAACAGAACCCTCCTCTGGTTGCCATTCCGATCTTACATAAAGTTCGTTAAATCTGTCGATTTCGTATAACACTATCGAAATTTATTAACAATTATTGACATTTATCAAAAATCGTTTTGTATAAAGATTTATAACAAGTAATTATTTGAAACCAGAGTAATAGTTTCATTATCGAGTATGAAGAAAGCTTTGTACATATTGCCTTTAACAGCAGTAAATTATCCCATTTTCAATGCACTCTCGCGGACAAGGCCATCGTGTTAAAAAATCGTGTTTTATTCGGAGGCCCATTCTCATGCACATTTTTCAATGTAGCCCTCGGGTTAAAATGTTTGTGCAGCCCCTATACACTACTATACAGGTACCAACAAATTATATTTGATTCCAAGCGGAATTGTAAGCGAAGAGAATTTTGGGCTTAATTTGTAGGTTATGTTATCAACCGGGAACCTTTGCATTTTAATCAGGTTTAGGTATAATTGTTGAAACTTTAGTTGACCAGATATCTAACAATTTCAAGGCGCATTTATTTTGTGATATAACAATTAAGATATATAAATATAAATATTTTGAGGTAAAGATAGTACGAACACCAATTAGTTTAACAGGAGAATACAATTTTATTAATTAAAATTGAAATTAATTCAGTTAAGTTCTTCAAAACAAAACCAAATCATGTATTACAAAGCCTACCTTAATTTGTTTCATCAAAATGTACAATTAAGTTGGTATGTACAAAAAAGTACCAATGACCATCGTTGATATGTTGTGATGGTTTAAATACATTGGTTAAAAATGTCGTATTAATAATTTATCTTTTCTCATTTTATATTTTTTTCTTTGACAAAAACTGCAGGCCTTTGCGACCACAATATTATGCATTCAAATTCTGGATGCAAATTAGTTTTTTCTTCACGTAAGTGCATTTAATGCGCCAAATGGGCTCGTAAAAATAAATCACATAATTCTAGGTGAGACAGAGCGACAATGCATACAATAACATGCAACACTGTTTGCAAAATTACCCTCATTCAAGTAATGTTGTTGTTTTTAATGGCTACTATCACTACTGAAGGCAAACACGATTTTCAAGCGCCCTAGAGGCGATTCTCTCACGAAAACGGGTGTGTAGAAGTAATCCGATTATTAATATTACTAAACATGTCGATAGCGAAAATTTGAAATGTTGTAAAGGAAAATAAATCTTAAAGTGAGTTAAGTATGTAATTTTTCTCCGTTTTTTTCGATCGCGTCGTCGAAATATTTCTAGGAAAATAATTACATCTTTTCCGACGTGCATTTTAAAAGGATTTTTTTTTATTAAAAATAAATTAAATACTCTTATTAATCTTATTGAAGAAATTTACAAAAATATTCTAAAAGAACCTTTTAATTTTATTTTATAAAAACAATATAATAATTATAGGTGTACAAAAACAGGAGAAGTGATTTCTTAAAAAAAAACTTTCTTTTTGCTCTCCTGAACAATTAACATTTTGTCCTTTAATACAGCATTTCTAATTTCCGTGATCGATATTTAATTTATTGTAATATCAAATAACATCGACATGTCCTACGTAAACTATGTACCAAATCACGAAATAATGTATAATGTAAAAATATTATTTAAAAATAACTATTATGATGACATTGAGGTCTTAATAATACTTTACAAGACAAGAAAATAAAGATTTGATAAAATTTAAGGAAATACAGAGTTTTCCTCCACATGAGTAATTGAGTATGTGCAAAATGCAAAATTTTAAGAATACTAAAATTTTTTTATGTTAATAAGGCTAATTTATGCCTAAACTATGACAAAATAATCAAAATTTCAAAGCAAAAAAGTGATATGTGTGCACTTATAATATGAGGCACGTTAGACTAAGTAACAATTTATTCATAAAATAAGTCGTTTCGACAGCATCGAACTTACTTTCAACGAGTATAATTTTATAATTCTGTACACAGAACCCGGCCTATTTGACTAGAATATATCTAAAACTTAATATCCTGGTTACTTATCAAAATTATCATGATCGGACAGTTATGAAAATGACCTAAAAGTAAACTTAAATATCTATTTTATTCTAACAAAAAATTCTTTGGTCGATAATCAAGTCAATTTGCAAGACAAAATCATTTTATGAAAAATTTCTTCTAATTTCGCATTAGCTCAAACAGGAGGTTTTGAGGAAAATAATTTCCCTCAGGACCTATGTCATCTTCGATGATGCTGATGGTTTCCCTGGAGGAAGGGAAGGAGAGGAAGTTCTGGGAAGGAAAGAGGTATGAGGGGTGGGTATAAATCTGGGGGTGATTGTATCCAGAAGTGACGGACGAATGAATCCACCCCTCCAACTGCGGTGCAAGGCGACGGGCGACGGTCCGGCTGGAAAGGTCAAAGGCCTCCTTCAACCGGTCTCTCTTGATCCGGCCCGCCACGCAGCAGGTGGGCAGACGCGTCCAGGTCGCAGTAACCTCACCTCATTAACTCGGGCACCCCTGCTAAGTCACCAAACGTAGCGAACTACACGGGGTGACCTATGAAAGAGGGGTTGGTTATCCAATAAATGGTTCCCGGGGCGGCTGTACCCATACCCGCCTCTAAAATTGAAATATCTGATATCGATTTGACGTTTTCTACTACAAAAATTACAACTAATATAACATCTTCAATATGGTGTGTAAAAAAAAGTGATATAAGAATGGTGAAAAAACGTACCCAAAAATAATGCTCACGTAGCATATACACTACACATGCCGACATAAGTATGTATTTTTAAATATTTTTTTATAACTCTTTACTTTTTACCAATGATGGTTTTAACCTGTGTGGTCCTATGAATGGTAGTTGAATCAGCTTACTTGCCTTTGTGATAGATACTAGAAATTTTCTAATTATTATTAATTTTTGTTTGATTCCCCATGATTTCATACATATTTACTGACATACAATATTGACATTGACACAAATCGTGTAGTCTTAAACAAAATTTATGTTTTCAATTAAAAATTCATCGATTTGACTTTATAAATGACTCGATAAACCTAATATTTTCCAGAGACGTTTCTATGAATTTCGTTCATCTCTAAAATGCTTAAACTTTCCATTGAATTCCATAAATTCCTGCAACTTTAAACGCATAATTTTCACAGCACTTATACACAGTATTGATTTTAATTAAAAGTTTTCTAAAAGTTCCGTGACAAATAAACTCGGATAGGTTCAATTATTTTAAATTTTGTAGTAGGATACTCTCTGCAATTATATTTCCATGGGAAATATGTATGAATGTTAGGTTTAGGGAGGGTTGTGAAATGTTTAAATTTAATTTAACACATGCAAATAATATTAAATTACCTAATAAGCCCAAGGTATTGTGGTAGAAAAGCAATATTAACTGAAATTTCACACACGACGTCAACATGTCAATTACTTTGTTGATTCTGAAAATGATATTTACATATATTTCAATTTTAATGTAACACAATAACATGTCGATAGTTTTGTTTCCAAAAGGTGAAATTAGTAGGTCGTTAACAGTGAGTTAGGAAAATATGAATAGCAAAAAAAAAGTGCTTCGTAGTCTCCCCACTTATGTCTACTTTAGTTTTCTGAAGGTTTCACTTCTACCGCGTGTAAATTGCATACGCTGATTTTTAAGAAAAAATTAAAGATTTTATAAAAAAATATAATTTAATATTAACACAATAAAATATCATAATATTATGTTGAGTACCATTTATAAAATACAGAGGTAGCGCAACACGGCATAACACCCCAAAAACAAATAACGAAAAATTAACATTTTGTTCTTTACAGCATTTTAAATTTCCGTGATCGATATATATTTAAGAAAAACAAGAAACATCTAAGTAAGCCACGCCAAATTTCTTATATGTACTTAATTCACAAAACACAGCTGTTATAAATGTGTATGATGATGACCATGCTTATTAAGGTGCCCCCAGAGGCTTCGTGCCACTGAATTCTTGTCATTCAAAGGGTGAAAAAGAACTGGAGAAAAAATAAATAAAACTGAAGGAGACCAAATCGTCTTTGAATATTTTATGGAGATTACCAATTAAAATTATGACGGCACAATTCTGGAACGGGTGTTTTTAAACATACTATGTTAATTTAAAACCATTTCCAACCACGTTTCAAGCCAGCATTTCAGTAAGTGTTATTTATGTAAATGGTTTAATTTGAATACAACACAAAAATGGGAACAAAATTTAATTAAAGATATTTAGGTCATTATTTCACGAAAAAAGCTGCGTTCTAGTAGTGGTCGTTTAATTAATATTTTCAAAGAATATTTATCTCGAGGCGCCATCTACAAATTTCAAAAACCGTTTGAGCGGAAGAAATCAAGGTAATAAACTATTTGTATTCATCTTCGTTATTTGTTTTTGTTGCGCTACCTCCTTCATTAGCCGACGTTTCGGACAGCGTTGCATCATCAGGGAAGATCCGACAGATGTTCTACTTGTATTCAGGTGAAATAATGTAATTTTTCACAATTTTTTTCACCTTCGATCTGCGTCGTCGAAATTTTTCTGGGAAAATAAGTGCGTTTTTTACGATGAGCGTTTTAAGAGGATTTTTTTCTGAAAAATTAAAAAACAAATTAAATACCACAATTAAAAGTATTTTCCAAAAATGTAAGTTTAAAAAATGGCTCACCTTACGTTTTTTCTTACTAAAATTACTGATTAACAAAAAAAGAAAAACACACATATTTCATTTGGGAAACGAATTTTAAATGTTATCGTCTACTAATTTTTTGAAAAAATAAAGTTTCATTTTTTTTCAAATTTCGGGTGTACATTTTATTTATTTTGTGGTTAACTTTTAGAATTGAATATAATATATATCGTCGGATCTACCGGATCTGCCCTGATGATGGACACTGCAACGCTGTCCGAAACGTCGGCTATAGTAGGAGGTAGCGCAACACGGCATAACACCCCAAAAACTAACAACGATAAAGCGTAGTATTTTTTTATTTATTTATTTGTTTAGGAAAACCATCAGAATATTTACATCCATTACAATAAACTTAATCATCTAATTTTCATTTTTTTTATTTTCTTTTTTTTTTTTTTTATTTTTTTTTTTATTTTATATATTCAATAATTTAAATAAAAATAATAAATAATAAATTAAAATTAAAATGGAGTTCTACAAATTAAACTTGATAACAATAAAAAAAAAAATATATATATATCTAATTTTCTCTTTCTAACACCGTTTAGATCGTATTCAGGAGATAAAGGGAGACACAAAGATTTCTATGAAACGTATATGAGTTGTTTCTAAAATCAAACAAATTTGCCGGAGGGGTTAAGTATTCGGAAATCTAATCAATGTTTTTTTTATAATAAAAAATCATACTTATAGATCTACAAAAACAGGATATACGATTTTGTCCTTTACAGCATTTCTAATTTCGGTGATCGATATATTTATTTTGATACTAGCTGGTTCTCGGCATGCGTTGCAATTCCATATTCAAAGAAATAAATTGTTTCTCCCTGCATGTCCTTTCCTGTACGTCCCCCTTCCCCTTCCGCGTTCCCCTTCCACCATCCCCGCCCACCCTCTCCCCTCTCCCGCTACCCCGTCCCGCAAACCCCTTCCCGCGTTCCATATATTCAATCCTAGCACATTCAGTTTTCAAACAGCTTGTGAGCCACCTATTACAATTTTGTTATTTAAATTTTCATTTTTCGTACGTTAAAAATAATCATTTTTGTATATTATAAGAACAATCAATCAAATTTGGTACCTAACATAGGTACCTATTTAAAATATCTATAATTTTAAAAATCCATGGACAATTATTTTAATACAAAAAATAAGTAGCTGCCTGCTAAATTGAATTTCATCAAACGCGCGAACTGTCAAACGTGCGAAGTTAAAATAGTCGTTCAGTTTTCTAAAATTATCCAATTTTCTGCGCAATTTTCTTAATTTTTCTTTCCGTAAGCACCTTCTACAAAGTATTAGAAATCTAAAAAAAAGAATGAAACAGTTAAAGTCGTTCTGAAGTTATGGCGGGACTAAGGGAAACAGGGATTCATTTATATATACAAAACTGGCATTGTACTCTATGTAAGTATGTTCCGTTTTCATTACTAAGCAAACTTTCCTGGTAACTTTTAGGTTATAAATTAACTAAATTACTCATCGGACTAGGCGGTAAAAAACAATCACCAACTCATTAAGAAATATTTATTAAATACATAGATATGTTTATATCCACAATGCCTACTAGAGTATAACCAGCGGTATCCCTAGTTACCAGGTACTAAAACGGAAAACACCCTGCTGGTATTTTATACAGTTAAACACTGTGCTGATCCGGTGTATTTACAACAACCGCTAAAGGTTCCTAGAGATTTGTGGGCTTCATGATTTAATTAAGTGCAAATTTTAGCCCCTTTTGGAGAACCAATGAGTTACATGAGGTTTCAACGTGGATGGGCGGTGAAATCGGCTACTTGGCCAGGAAGTAAAATTCTGCTAACGAATGGTAAATGGTAACGAATAACGCATTAAATCCCATATTTGTTACATTTATAAAATAGAGTCCGCCAATATGTACGGAAAGCGGTAGGACAAAGTTAAATCTTTTTGGGTTCGACTTAACATTGTAATCTAATATTTCTAATAAAACTTACACGAAATGCCAATGAATAAAAAAGTACCGATCTCAAAACGTTTAGCCGTAGAGATTGGACCAACGCCAAAAATGTTTGAACATAAAACAAGATGAACACGAAACCTCCTAATACCCAAGCTCCAAAAATGACCTAGTTACATAGCATTAAACGTATACAAGTACAACAACCCAACCACAAAACATCAAACACTAATGATCGACTCAAAGTTAACACATATTTATGTCATCACACATTAATACATAATAGAACTTTAATAAATGTTTTATTTTAATGTTACATAATTATTTATATTCGAATCTACGAGTAGGTATGAATATGCTAAAATTACCTACATACTTGCGCTCCTTTTCTGTGGACAAAAGCTTTAATAGCAAAATGCTTAAACTCCACTCCTAGATTAAAGCTTCGGTATAAAAATGCCTAAACAATCAATCATCTTCTAAACAATCATAATGAAAGTTTCAATAAAAAAACCATCATTTTTCTTCTAGATCTACATGGATTAAAGCTGAAAGAGCAAAACACGTGAACGAATAATAAATGAACGAAGAAAGTAGTGAAGGAAGAATTTTTTAAGCAAATGTGAATGGTAGAAGTCGGGGACGCCCGAGGAACACATGGCTCGATGGAGTTAATCAGATACTTGAGTCGGGCCATGTCAAAAGTCAGAACAATAGAAGTGAAGCAAAGAGTGTGTGCCAAGACCGAGTTGTTTGGCGGTCCTTCCTCTCTGCCTACCCCTGCGGGGAAACGGAGTGGTGGTTAGTTAGTTAGTTAGTACTCTTCACCTAGATAAAAGCTTTGGTAGAAAAATTCCTATACTCCTCTTCTATATCTTGAATTACAAAATCTCCTAATATATATAAATATATATAAGAACTGGATGAGTTGTACCAAGTATAATTCTTTTTTTTTTAAATTGAATGAAATCAAATTTAATAATGTTATATAAGTATAAGTAGTTCTACAAGTATTTTAGTTTATTAAAATAATTAAGAACAACTTTAATGTGGAAAAAACAGATTTCAAAGTACCATACATAATAGAGAATCTATTGTCACAATTATTTTCTCAGTAAATCGGTTAAACCGGTAAAAAATCATTTTAGGCAACATAAAAATTGAAATTGAGTGAGGATAAAAGAATCATATACGTAAATAAGTCGCCTCAAAGTGGTCACAATTTTAAAGTGGACGTGTAAGCCGAAACAGCTGTTACAATAATTAAAACTAAAATACTTGTAACTATAATAAATACAGAAATTAACATTAAATTTGATTTACATAAATTTAAAAAAAAAAATCCAGTTAAGGAATTAAAAATGATATACTTAATGTCAAAATAAATAAACAAATTCAACCTGCATGTTGAGTATTAAGCATTTCATTTTAATTATTGAAAATAAATTTAATGAATATAACTAAATACCTCCAACATAACTACTATACAAACTAAAAGGGCGTTTATCTAAACAAAGCGTTTAGCCCTGCCGCAACTTTGCATACAAGAGACCGCGATCTGTGTGAGACCGCTCGCTATAATGGGTTGATTTTTAACACGCGACGGCCCGGCCGGACGTGGAGTAGGTTGGTTTCCCACGCGAACCTGTTAGCAACCCCTTGGGACAAAGGGGGTTGAAGAAGGAAGTTCAGACAGCATAATCAATATGGACCTGTTTTGCTGTAATTATTAGATTTATTAAATCAATGCAGATAGACATAACCTAATATTACTAAAAACAAGAAAATATATTTTTCGGAGAGTTTATTCGGTCTATAAGATATGCAGATGATACTGTATTACTAGCTGACAGTATCAGTGACCTCCAAGACCTATTAAATCTTGTTAATGATGCTGTTGAGCAACTGGGCCTAACAATCAACGTTAATAAAAGTAAATGGATGACTTTTGGACGACTAGATCACTCTGGATCAATGATACAGTTAAATTGTTGTAATGTCGAAAATATGGAGAGATTTAGATACCTTGGCAGTATTCTCACGGAGACTCTTGACCCAGATATAGAGATTAGGTGCAGAATTGAAGCAGCAAGAACTGCGTTCATAAAAATGAAATCCCTCTTCTGCAATGACAACATCAGCTTAAAACTAAGGCAGAGAATCCTAAAATGTCGGTCTTGCTGTATGGTTGTGAAACATGGACCTTGAAAATAAATACCATGAACAGGTTAGAGGCTTTCGAAATGTGGCTTCACCGGAGAATGCTCAAGGTCCCATGGACCGACATGATCACCAACACAGAAATTCTCAGGCGGGCTAGAGCAGAACTGCTTACATTAATAAAAATCAAGAAAAAATCATATCTGGGTCATATAATTCGAGGGGAGATGTATCACTTGCTCTATTTAATATTGAAAGGCAAGATAGAGGGTCGCCGAGGGACTGGTAGGAGACAAATGTCTTGGCTGCGAAATATACGAGAGTGGACCGGCATTAGAAGTGTGAAGGAGCTATTCCGGGCAGCGCAAGACAGAGAGACCTTTTCAAGAGCGATCGCCAACGTCGGGGGGACCTGATAGGGCACACAAAGAAGAAGTCGGTCTTGTTAACAATTTTTTTTGGAATTCGCGTTTTCATTCCGGTACAAAATATTCCCAATAAAATATCCTCCGACAAAATGTCCTACGGACAAAACATTCTCCAACGAAATATCTACTAAAACTTTACCTAACCTAACAAAAAATGGGACAAAAATAATACAGAAAACAATAATTTATTGTTTTTACAGCATGTCTGTATTCTTTTTGTCCTATTTTTTTGTTAGATTGCGTTAGGTTTTAGTAGATATTTTGTTGGGGGATGTTTTGTCGCGGAACCATTTTTTTTTGTTTGTTTAAAAGAACAATATTTGAAGAGAGTGTTGCGAGAGATGCTAGCTGCAAATACGCAATGGTTAGCCTAAAGGAAGATCTTATTTCCTATAGTTAACTATGGTGGAATATAATAAATTAAACATTTACGTAGATACAGATAGAAAAGTATCAGAAAAATATTTAAGTTAGTACATAAAAAATCTAACACTGAATGCACTTTTACAATTTGGGAGGCGGTTACGTGTACCGCCGGCCCGGCAACCATTTATTGGATAACCAATTAACCAACACCCCTGCCACAGATCACACCTAGTAGCTCACCATGTTTGGTAATTTAGCAAGTGTGCCGAGGTTCATGGAATGAGGAGTGTGTAAGTCTTGGCGGCGAATGTATCTGCCTACCTATGCGTGGTGGTCCGGATCGGGAGAGACTGCTTGACAAAGACTTAACCTAGACTTCTCCAGACGGACTCTCTCAACCCATCGGCTTTCCCTTAAAAAAACCCTACACACAGCATCCCCTAAGATGACATAGGTCCTGAAGCCTTCTATGGTAAGTAATGGAGGTAATGTAGAAAAATAAATAAATTTGGACTCGAATCCTAAGCTTCTCGTGGGAACGCGGAATAATAAAAACATATTGTTATGTTTTTATTATAACATATTGGTTTGTTTTTATTATAACATATTGTTATGTTTTTATTATAACATATTATATTATTATTTTTATTATAACATATTATATCGTTATGTTTTTATTATAACATATTTATTTATTTATTTATTTATTTACATATACACGGCACAACACGTGCCATTACCAAAATTGACATATTTATAAATAGTACAACAACATGAAGAATTTAAGTGAAATTAAAAAAAAAGGTAAAAAAGTTAGGTAATAAGCAGTGAATAAAATAAAATGTAAAATGTATAAAAGTAAATTAAAAAGTGTAAAGTATAAAATATAAAGTATAAAGTACAAACCATAAATTATTAGGTAAAAAGTAAAAATAAAAAATTAAAGTGAGAAATAAAACAATAAAAGGTAAAATGTAGAAATATAATATATCTCTAAAAGTTACCTAAAAAGATTTAAATATAAAATATAAAGAGTAAAAAAAATCCTGGATTATGTTATCCGATATGATAAACACATATTGTTATGTTTTTATTATAACATATTATTATGTTTTTATTATAACATATTGTTATGTTTTTATTATAACATATTGTTATGTTTTTATTATAACATATTGTTATGTTTTTATTATAACATATTGTTATGTTTTTATTATAACATATTGTTATGTTTTTAAGGTATTCGAGTGAATCAGATAATTCCTAGAAAATACTCTTATAAGTCCTCCGATGAAAATATATTCTAAAATAAAATACTCAAAAGTAATCTTCCTAGTTGGACAGTCAAAACTTCCTTACAATGTACAATATGTATAGCATTAAATAAACAAAAATAATTATTTTGGTTTTAAAGGCGCACCGTTAATTCAACGGCGGGACTACAATTTCTGGCTGACCACGTAACGCCGTGTTTGCGAAGTACTTCCCCCCCCCCCTGTCGGCAGGGAAGAGAAAAGAGGTCACTTTAATCTATTTATGTTTTTAAAAATTCAACTCCTCTGAAAAGAATGCGAAGAAAATTGTGTTAAAAAGCGTAGATTTTTTTAAAGTACAAATCTAATGAGAGTCTGATTAAGGCACGATTCTCAAAGTTTATATACATAAATTAATGATTTTAATAAGTTTTATGTAATAAAAAATAATTTTGTGCCCAAAATATATGTGGATAGAAGACAGCGTTAAACAGATTACTCTCAAAACAGATAGAAATAATGTATATTGCTGAGTAGAAGATACGAGCCATTAATCAGCTAATAGTGAAAAATAAGTTACATTTTCTAGGAAGGAGGAAAAACGAAATCTGGCAAGTCGTTTCCACATAATAAATAGTGAAAACTACCTGAACTCATACCACAAAAAGTCCTGTTTCAACTGCATAGCGCATACTTAGAAACCATCTATAAATTCACCAACACACAAACTAAAAAAACAGATCACAGACTGGATAAAAGAGTTCAAGGTTCACAATTTTTCCAAAATTATTATTCACCCCAAACCAAACATGAGTCAATTTTTTTTTCATGTTCATAAAATAAATTTGGCAATAGGTAGTTTTTTTACAGGTTTTTCGACTATCACAGGCATCACGGCACATGCCTTTATTATGGTAGTCGAAGTATTTTCGCTCTGCAATAAAATCCAAATAGTTGGAATATTTCTAAACGCATCCGAAAATTAAAAATTGTTTTTGAAAGGTGATGAAATATGCTTTCAATTTTCAAATACACATTTACTTTTTAAAATATAAAAATTTTGAATGCAAAAAACATAAAAAACCTTTAAAAAATGGCTAACCTTACGTTTTTTGTAACTAAAATTACTGATAACGAAATAAAATAAAAAAAGATATATTTTACTAGGCAAATAAACGTAATCGTCAACTCACTTTTTTGTGGTTTCATTACATTATTTTTTCATATAGAAATAAAAAAATTCCCAAAGTTTCATAATTATTTTTTAAATTGCGATCGGAAACTTTGATTTCATAAAGGTGTATATATTAATTTAAGTGTATATTGTTCGGTTAACTTTTAAATTTAAATAAAAAGCGTGTTGCTTTTTCTAACACACTTCTTAGATCATATTTCTAACCATGATAGTAAGGGAGACACAACGATTTCCATGAGACCTATATGAGTTGTCCTAAAAACCGAACAAATTAGCCTGAGGGTTTAAATACTTGCATAAATAGGGGAATATATCTAGGAGAATCTATTTCACGAACAAACTTCGAAAGGTTTCGAAATTTCGACGTGTTAATAAACATCGATATTGATAATACGATCCCGTCGCTATCACATCCCTACGGTGGTTGACAAGCGTGAAGGCAATCACGTCAGTCACCCTCAATAAAGGGCCGGCCCGACGCGGTCAGTGGCGTAATTTCAATCGGGTCGCCACCGATTCACGAAGGGGCGGGCGGCGTCAAATACTTTTAATTAAAGCCAATGGGACATTACTGTCACTTTGGACTTCAAAGCGAAAATCTTTATGTATACAAGAAGAAACGCTCACAGTATGGACAATAATTAGTATCAATATTTTTTTATGCTTACTTTTACATTCACTATCTACCTATTTGTTTTCAGGGAATCGTCGCTTCCATAGATTTTAAGTAGAGATCTGTTAAATTGGTTAAGATTATTGTGACTCTAATAACACGTTTATTACCTTTACCGAGACTCAAATCACGAAGAAAGCAAATAATGATTTACAAAAAAGAAGTTTTCACAAATATTCTTTTTTGGTAATGTGTTTTAATAATAAAAAAACAGAGTGCGCAGTTCACGCGAAGTAGAAGTGAAACCATCAGAAAACTAAACTTCGGAAGAATGAGACGAATGCAGAGTATCAGGAGTAGGATAATTGTACAGTTCATTTATTATAATATTGTTAACAAGTTTAATAATTATTTTACATTTTGTTCTACAAAGTACGAGGAGGCCGATAGACTACAAAGAGGACACCGATTAGTCTATCCCATTCTCTCGCAGGCGAAATCCTACAGATGTATGTATTTGTCTCTTTTTAGTGTCTCTCGTTTCCGTTTAGAGTTTCAAATCAGGTTTCAAAAGGGAAGTTTTCTTGTAAGGATTAGCATTCACAGAAAATGAAGACACTTTTAGTTTTTAAAAAGTTTTTTTTTGTTTAAAAATATTGGTTTTAACAAAATTGGATATTTTGATTTAATTTAAAACGACGCCATGCCACAGCTTAATTTATCAATTACTAACTTTTAACCGTGGCTTTGCTCGCCTTGTATTAGAGAGAAATTATCGTACAAATAATTTTCCCACAAGAATAAAACGTTTTTGAGGGATAAAAAGTAGCCCACATCACTACACAGTCCTCCAACTATACCTATGTAAAAAAATCACGTCGATCGGTTGCTTCGTTGCGACGTGAAAGAAGGACAAACAGACAAACAAACAAACACACTTTTCGCATTTTTACAATATCAGGGAGGAGGGTATGGGTACCACCGCCCGGGAACCATACATTATATAACCAACACCCTCTGCTATAGGTCACCCCAAATGGTTCGTTTGGTGACTTATCATGGGTGCCCGGGTTCATGGGATGAGGTTTATCCGGGTCTTGGCTGTCCACCAACCGTACTGGTTGACGGAAGAGACCTTGCGACCTCTCAATCATAATTCTTTGGAACATCGCCTTGCATAGCAGTGAAAAAGATGGAAACATCGTCCGTCACTCATGCACCCACTGACTCCCAGACTCCCACGCTTCATACATTATCCTCCCCAGAATTTCCTCTCCTTCCTTTTCTTTAAAAGACCCTCCACAAAGCATCCCCAAAGATGACAAAACCCCCTGAGGGATAATATTTTCCTCAGGGCCTCAGACTCGTCAAATGAAAAAAAAATTGTCGATCTTTTATTTATTTATTTTTTATTTAGAAAAAAGTAACTATTCACAATAAATAATAATATATTACATATCATATCATACATCAGTTTTTTTGGTTACCCAATTAGTAGAGAAACATTCTCGGGTCCAACTGGGGAGCTATTCTATGTAATTATATATTTAGAACTGTTTATAGATAATAATGTAGATATAGTTACAAAAATGGAAAGAGTATATTTTCAAAAATACTGTAAAATATTACAAAATATTGTACAATAAGAAATAACATATAGGTAATTATAGAAACAGAATATCAAAAAAATCAACAAAAATATTAGCAATAGAATATATCTGAAAATCATCGATAAAAATAAGCAAATCTGTTGCTTCTCTGAAAAAATGCAACGTAAGTTTTTTTTTAAATTTAAAATAGTTTTTCTCACTTTTTATTGTACCAGGTAAATCGTTAAATACGAGTAGCTTTGGGCCTACATATTCATAATGGTGTTGTGCAGCTGTCGTGTTGCATCTAGGTACATATATGTTCCCAGAAGTTCTAGGTCTTATACTTCGTGTTGAGGACATTTCAGATTCTTTAAAAACTTTTAAAATAGCATTTCTTTGAGATAGTTGTGAAACCGGTAGCACCTTCAATTTTTCAAAAAGTTAGTTGGTTGGAAAATTTTTTGGTTTTTTAATTGATCATTTTTTGTGTTGTTACTATCGGATACAGATTATTCTTATAGATGCTTCCCCCTGTATGAATACATATTTTCAAGCCATTATACTTTTCACTGGATTTCCTCATTGGTCAGCAAAAAATAGTAAATCCAATAGATTAATCATCCATTAGATTAATTATCACGTAGAACTTAATCGTAAAAAAACGCACAGTTTGGTGAAGAGTGAAATTAAGCCTAAGCCTAAAACATTTAATTTCGTAGTAAAATATTTAAAGGTCGAACGGTTTTTAGGTAAAAATAAATTATAAACCAAGCACAGTTCAATAATAATTGGAAAAATGATTTATTTAACGTAAAATTATAAAAAAGTTGTTAGAGGCAAAACCCTTAAGCATTCAAGATTGAAAGAGAAAATTAATTTTCTTATTAATATATCTCAAACCCAAACATATTGCGGTCTACGTTCGTATGACGTAAGACAACCAATATTGGGAGATTGTAAGGAGAATAAGGTGAAAATAAGTTTGCATACTTTCTTTACCCTAAGCATAAATTCTTATAGTGTTCGTGGTAACCCAAAACATACAAGAAATACGAAGTAACCACTTGTAGTATAATAATTTGCAAACTGTTTGGAATTTAATCGGCTTTGTGTACTGTAGAAAAGTTCACTTGTATGGTCAACAGTAACCATTAAAAATGTTGTCGTCACGGCAACAAAGACGACGATTGGAGATATTTATATTTTCTAAGAACCTTGGCGAGCAACTACGAAGGAATCGGGGTCATTTGTATCCTTTACCACAGCTGCTTTAGTGATATACTTAGGTCGATTGTTAAAATTTACCAATGTTTGTGGGTCTTTTTTTCAAAAAATTTTGTATGTACATAGATACATAAGATGTGTGTATTTACTAACTCAGAACACCATGAACAGATGGGATGAGTAGTTTTTAAAATATTTTTTTTATTTATTATTATACCTACTTGGTTTTGGAATCTAATCGATGAATGGAGAATAAAATTGTTAAAAAAATATATTGGTCACATCTTGAGGAGTGACGACAACAAGCTTATCTAACTGAATTATTGATTGGTCAGTGGCTGAGTTGGCATCGCGTCTGGTGTAGTAAGTTTAATTCCTCGGCTACCTGAGTCGTCCATGACGATACAAGCAACATTTTTTCCGCTTTTTGATGGAAGTAGGAGATTTTCTAATACTGTTAGATTATTCATAATCCGGGAACGTTTGCTTTTCTCCAAAAGTTTGTATTTTAAGAAAGAAAAATGGAAAACAGCAAAAAATGTATGTATGGCTGTAGACCCGTGGTAGCCAACTGCGGCCCGCGGCAGATATTTGTGCAGCCCGCACAAATATCTGCCACTTTTTATTTTTTTATTAAATATATATTTTTTTCATGTATCTACAATTATTTTAACCTGCTTTTTCTTTTTTATTCAAATATTTTGTTTTTATTATATGATTTTAAAACGTTGATTTTAATTGATTGACATTTGATTTTAAAACGCTGATTTTGATTGATTGAACATTGATTTTAAAAAACCTTGTTGGTTTTTGAACACATCCTAAGTCGATTTTAAACGCGCGTATTGTGTTCGTCACAGGTTCTCATAACACCCCCTTGGGGGCGTTTGAGGCTTTTAGGGGGGGCGGTAGAAGACCCGTAGAAAATTAAGGGGCGTTGAGATTGCACAGTGAGGGTGTGGGCAGGTTAAAAAAATATGGTCTAAAAAAGGCAAAAAAATCACGTATCTACTAATAAAGCAAAGTAAACTATAATATTAGCTCATTTTTGTTGTTGTATCTATGTATTGTAATCATTTTTATCACGCGTGCGGAAATTAAAGCTGCCATTACATTCAGATCTACGTTAAATTGAATGATGTGGATTTTTTTATTATATCTATAATATTATTTTTTATTGTATCTATAATATAATTTTTTATTATATAATATTATCATCTTAAGTGTATTATTATTAAGAATTATACCATGAATACAAGAAGGAAGGAGGTAGCAAACTGGTACATAAAATACAAAAGAATTGCTTTTTTAACTTCCTAAACAAAAAGGCATAATCAATAATTTAAAACATTTTTAATCGAATTGATTCCGTGACAGTCCCCCCCCCCCCCCCAAATTCATAAGGGTACGGCCAGCGGCGATACCTCACATTGTCCTATGTGGCCCTTGACCAGAAAAGTGTGACGACCGCTGCTGTTGACTATTAATATTCCCATGAGCATAAGAAGACATAAGACAGACAGGAGGCCGAAAACTTTTTGAAAAATATTTTTACATTAGATGTAGGTAATTATATCTATTTATACCTACTTGCTAAGAAACTACGAGTATATATATAGCTTGTTAGTAACGATATAGAGAAGCGTAACTCAAAACTGGATCGGAATATATATCAAATTTCCAATAAAGTTCGTTAAGGTAAGTACCTTAGGATGATAACAATCAAACAGGAAACTCAGGACAAACCTCAGGCCTCGGGCATATTTTGTCAGAAGGTCAAAATATTTCCTCTTTTTTTTAATCTACACCTACTCCTATTTATTTACTGTAATCTGGAAATATTTTCAATTGAAAAAACTAAAACAAGCAATATAAAAAAAACTAGCAAAATCCAACACTTTCTTGTACGTAGGCCTGATGGAACGGACCATCTTCAAAGGAATCTCCAAACACTTTCGAGGGTGCAAAATCGGCCATCCGAACAAATCGGCAATTACCGAACACTTATTTGAAACCGGCCATTACTTTGGATGTGTTCCTGAAGTTCTGTAAAGAGTCAAAACGCATCGAGCAAGCCTAATTACGGATGCAATCGTAATCCACCAAAAACCATTAATATGAATGGAGCGACGAGATTTAATAGCTATTTGTATTCGATACTTGACGGCTACACCAAAACTGAACGTCGAAAACCACATATAAGTAATTTATTTGTATTTAACTAACTATGCTGAAATACCTACCCTAAGTGGATTGACGCGCGCAACACAGTTCATAAACACTTCACCACAATCTACACATCTTTCCTGATGATGCACACCTACTATTTGTAAAATATGTTGGCTTAAAAACGGGGAAGCGCAACACGGTTTTAACCAAAAAATGTATCACAGGAAACAATATGATGATGAAATTCATGACGCCAGAGTTAGTTTTTACTGCTCGAAAACAAACGAACAGGTTCTTTACTTAGTGTACATAGATATATAAACATATGTTATAAAAGTCGTATAAAGATGGGCTTATTGCATGGTAGTAATTTCTTTCAACAAAGCCAGATTTATAGCAGTAATAAAAGTACGGTGGAGGTGACGTTTGAGAGGGAACCCCGTATAACAGAAGACAGCTCGTTTCTGCGTTATACATGCACTGCGAAGGAAATTTTAAATGTGGAAGGATTACAATAATATTCACAAAGACATTATCAAAAAATCACGATCACCGGTATTTTCCGGGACATGAAGGTTCAAAGGCAGGTATATCAAAAGTAAAACTAAAAAGTTCCCTTTCGGAATCACAAGACATTCCAAGCTAAATAGCATACGTGAGTTTTCTATGAAGGAAAACACATAACTACGCAAAGCTAGAACTCCCTATAAAGAATATAGGGAGAATTGCCTAATTTAAAAAAAAAACAGAGTGTGCAATTCACATATGGTAGAAGTGAAACCTTCAAAAAACTAAAATAGACAAGAATGGGGAGACTACGAAGCACTTTTTTATCAATATGTAGGATGATTTTTTAAAATATTTTTGTCGTCGAATTCCAGTGCACCTGTTCCTATACATTCGATCATCTTATAAGTATTTGTGTTTTCTTTTGCCTGTTCATTTTGGAGTGGTTTGAAGATTGGATATTGATTTTTAAAAAATATTTTTTTGGATTTTGTAGGATTCCACCCCCTATCTTCAACCCCCCATCTCTCAACCCCCCTCGGGAATCGCATAGTCACACTGACTATTGGCTTTATCCGTGGTCATTCAACGTTATTATAAGTACCACACTGGAATAAAAAAGCAACTTCATCCTCTGAACCTTCAGTATTGAGCCGACTTTTTGAGTCGTATGAAAATATAAAGAAAACTTCTTCATGACAATCCCAACACTCCCAATTAGCAATGGTGCATGACTCATTTTATAAAGAGCGGTAGTCACAGTACCAGCTCAATCTTTTCGTTTAAACCACCAACACAAAATTTTGGCGTAATTTGCACTTCTACTGTCAATAAGCAACATAGACGTTGAACGATTGAGTTGATAATCATTGGAATCCATTCAGCATTTTCACGGTCCATTTAATCCTAGATTTCGTCAGTAGTAAAGGGAACGCTTATAAGGACTATTTTGTACATGTCTATTGAAGCGTGGTGTCCAATACTCGAAATATGATTGTCAATACGCGCTGGACCAAAACGCCGCAGACCTATAAATACTAGCTATTGATACTAATAATAATTGGCTAATTTGAAAATAAATCTGGTAATTTGACAACTTCAGAGAATGTGAAGAGGGACTGTATCGAGAAAACGCTATATTTTAGACAGCTAAGGCTGTGTTATTTCATCCTAATACCGAGGTTTAATTGTACTGCTGTCAAAAATCGGGTGTTTTGAGTACTTGTGTTAGTTTGAAAAAAAACACCCAGTAAACTATTCCCAGCGAGAAGCTCGTACAGACGTCATCGACGTTTGTCCTCTTCCTTCTCACGGGTTTTGCTCGAAAACGAAAAAGACATAAAATACTATAACCACGACGTCGGGTACGATCTCTCCCTGGGGCTGGTATAATATGCCATATCTCAAACTAACATGGATACTAAAATAAACAACTAAAGACATCCCAGACAAACTTTTTTGTTTGAATTTAGCTAAAATCCAATTTGGGAGGCGGGTATGGGTACTTTCGCCCCGGGACCCATTTACTGGATAACCAACACCTCTGCCATAGGTCACCCCAAGGGGTTCACTACGTTTGGTGACTTAGCAGGAGTGCCGGGTTCATGGGGATGAGGTTTGTCCGGGTCTTGGTGGCGGATGCGTCTGCCCACCAGCTGCATGGCAGGCCGGATCGGGAGAGAATGGTTGAGGGAGTCCCTTTGACCGTCACTCCTGGACATACTGACCCCCAGATTTCTATCCACCACTACCCTTTTCCTTCCCCGTACTTCCTCTCCTTCCTTTCCTAAAAAGACCTTCCACACATCATCCCCAAAGATGACATAAGCCCTGAGGGGAATTATTTTCCTCATGGCCTGTGTGTGGAGGTAATGTAAAAACAACTTAATAGTACCTACACAGTGCACAGTTTTAATTCAGAGCTTCAAATATGTTGAAATATTGTATACACAATGACATTGCATATTAGTGAAGATGCAAATCTTCAAAGTTAATTATTTCAATGTGCGGATACGTTTTAGCAAAAACAACACATTGAAGTACGCTCTATTATTTAAATTAACATTGTAACCAAGCAATTAATAAATGTTTTCATGCACCTAATACACTAAAATAATAGATATAATAATAGAAAAAGCAGATGAAAAACTAGAATCATCACAAAAAGGAAAGTAGGTATGTCGAGATTCAAAGTAAATTTGGTTGACAAGGTATCGTAATTACAAATTCACCGGGTAATACTGTCTTGTCAACCCTTGTAATTAATAAGCTGGACAAATTAAAGCCTGTCAATATCTTCCTTGAATTTAGGTAAACCGACAACATAGTCAGACCATCAGAAATTAATAGGAATTCCATCAACCAGCAAATATTTAAACATACCTACTCAGATCGTAGAATTTACCGAAATAAATTTTATAAAACATTAGCCATTGTTGAAATTTGAGGTAAAGAGAAAAAAAACATCGGAAAATCCATTCCGATGAAAGTTCAGTTTTAACCTCTCCCTCTTACTCATAAACAGAGCAATTCAACGTTTTTTCCTTTTTTTTACAGTTAATACCGCATAAGAATCTCAACTGCTCCCGTCCGGAGCCAGTGAGACTATGGCATCCCCAATTGAGGTATGTTGTAAGGCTGAAATGTAGTGGGGAGGGGAAGGAGGTGCGGAAGAGGAGGGTTGGGAAGTACCTGGCTATTCAGATCTGGTCACCAAACACGGCTAAAGCCATTTTCAAGCAACGTTTCAATTCTGAATAGTGGTCTTACACCAGGGCGATACTGATAGTATCTTCCACTCTGGAACGTGCCGCAAATATACTATATATTATTTTAAATGAATTAATTGTGAAATAACACAAATTAATCAAATAAAATTTATTTGCGCACGCCGGGTTCGAACCCGCGACCTCCGGATTGTGAGTCAAGACTCTTAGCCACTGGACTACGGAGGTCGTTTTATGGAAAACCTGAAAAAAAAACGACGCCTTTATCAAAAAAGTAATTACGACGGAGCTCCCAGCGGTAGGATAATACAATAGAATCGGATCTGATCACAAAACGCGTCTAAAGCCGTTTCGTTTTTTCACGTTTTACCATGTTTAATAGATTTCATCTTATAAATCTATTCTAAAAATTCAAGTGGATTCCGACAAAGAAGAACAAATCCAGAAGATGACTAGTGTAATATCCGTGAATACTAAAACCCTAGAGAGTTACCGTCAGATAAAACATTCTATCTGCACTCAAACATATTATACCCACAAATAGAAGATGCAATTGCAGTCACAGAAGGAATGTATGATACATTTATAACAGAAAACAGCTTACATTATTGTCGTCTAAACGCAGATACTTAGATTCACAAAAGACTGCAAATCCCACGTTGTCAAGTGAGGTAAATTTATTATGAATAATGCAACCTTCGAATCGTTCTTTCTTATTCCCCTTAGACAACATTTTCTATCTTTACTCGACATCACCTAACTTTAAAATAGAAATTGCAGCAAAGTGATAAAAACGCGCATACAATAGAAAACAGCAATCGTTCTTGTCATCTCAAATGCTAATAATTCATGTTAATCAAAGGAGAACAAACCCCACGTGACTAAAAGTAATCTGAATATTGCAACCTTAGTATCTTTCTCTTTTTTATTCTTCTTGGATCCAATATTCTGGCATTGTGTCTTCGCTTTTGAGAGTAATCCCAAGTTCCTCCCCGCGTCGGGTTTTCTCGGTTTGACGGTGTCGACAGTATTAGAATGCAAGGAAAATGAGAAGCAAGACAATTCATCACGCGATGTGGTACAATAAAAGTCAATCGGCAAAACAATTTCACGGAAGAACGGCACGATTTATCAACGCAGCGTTAAAATGCCACCCACGCGTGTTTAGTTATCATTTATCATTGATAGAGAAATCAATAGAAATGCTTTTGAAAATGGCAATAATATTATAACGTTATTATTATTATAAATATAAAAATGTCTAAATGCGTTAAGCCGTAAAATTACCATAATAATTGTATTATAATCGAAACGTTTAAATGGCTTTAGCTGTATTTGGTGACCAGATCTGTCACCTCTAGGTCCTTCCCAACCTTCAAATGGGGATTTTTTCATGTGAACCCAACCGGCTGAAGTCGGTGAGACTATCTTCTCTCCCCTACCTTTTCTCAAAAAACTTTTTTTTTAATATAAATCTTTACTCTTCAATCCCTACTTTCATAATTATTATTATTAGAAGAAAAAATCATATTTATTTACAATCATCTGTCCAGAATTGGGGTTGGTATGTTGTGAGGCTGAAGGTATTGAAGAGGGGTGAGATATGGGAGAGAGAAAGGTGGGGAAGTGCCTGGCCATTCAGATCCGGTCACCAAGCATGACGAAAGCTATTTCCGGCGACCTCTTTCTAAAACCTTTTGCTTCCTAGAACTTCCTCTCCTTCATTTCCCTAAAAAGTAACAGTATCCCCAAATATGACATAGGTCCCGAGAGAATATTTTCTTCAGGATCTCCTGTATGGTAAAAAAAAACGAGTGTGATTTAGACACCACGACTGAAGTAAAACTTCACTAACTTATAAAAGAACATATGACATTGGGGTGACATTGACATTGGGGTGACATATGACTATGGGGTGACCTACGACTGTGGGGTGACCTACGACCTTGGGGTGACCTATGGCATGGTTATTCAAAAAATGACTCCTTGTGAGTCAAACGTGCATTAAGGCCCGACCGTTCGCCTCGCCCGATCACCGTTCGCATCGATTACCGTTCGCATCACACTTTTCGTAACATCATAGTTTTCGTAACGCATCCACCAGCTTACCCCCCAAGTTGAGCTTTCGTTAAGAAGTTTTACTTCAAAAACAAATAATCGACAAATTAATCTTCCAAATTCAAGGATTTTTTTGCACCTTGTTGTGATACTCGTAAAAGTAAAAGCGCCTCATACAATTTTGAACGGGATCCTTTCGTAAGCCAATACGATTTTGAAAACGTTCTGTAGTAGACAGCAATTTTTCGTTGAAGAAAGGAGGTTCTTACTAGTAGTTAGTCGATGCAATTCAATCGATCGATGCAATTCAAACAGAACCAGTGACTGAATGTTTTGATGTATAACGAGGCACAGGCCGTTCTAGTAAAAAAAAATATAGCAATGTTTGCGATAAAGAATAACGCTGGAAATTGACACGCGAGTAATTATCGATTTAATTTTTGTACTGTTTGCCTTCCCCTGGAATTAAATTACAAATTACGAATCAAATTTAAACGGTAATGCTGTTAGAAAAGCATTTAAATTACAAAAGAATGTCGTAATTCATTACTGCTGCAGATCATGGTTTTTGAAACTTGCTTGGAGCATGGAGTAATCAATTAAATAATAACCTTCTTACTGATAAATGTGATTTAAATTTAACGCGACTGATAATCACTAAGGTATCCTACATTAAGGTGAAGCACTTCGAATTAATGCAAAATGATTGAAAATTTAATCGCTTATTTATTTCCTTCACTCTTTTCTACGCCCATGGGGCTTTTACATTTGGTATACAATGTTTATATTTTTTACACAAAAGTTAGTAATAAACAAAAGGTTAATAAAAATAATGTCTTACATTACAGTGCAATTGAATGAATTTGAAGAAAATATATTTAAGTATGTTTTAAACATAGAAATTGATACATTAGAAGAGTAGAAATATGTTAGAAATATAAATAGACATGTTATAAATAGTTATGTTTAGAAATATGTTAGATGCATTAATTAAATAATGTGAGTATAACACACATTGGCCTTTGAAATAATCGAGTATCTATTTGTCATACGTCATTTTTAAGCCTAGAAAAAAAGTATCAGGCGTAGAAAGACAATTAAAGTTCAAAATCTCCTACTTAAAAACCTCTTTTGGGTTATGGTTGTATTCTATAATGTGGAAAATTAAGTTTAACACACACTTTTTGGCGATTTTTTTTGTGTTAATGTAAACATACGGCTGGCGGGATTTTAAGCCTTATAGCCATCTACATAAGAGTGTTATTGTTAGCTGCCCGATTTCGAGTTTTACACGACAGAGTGGTTGTTTATCAATTATGCAAAATTTAAAGCACACTTACCAGTATTAACGATAAACGAGTTGAAAATCATCTAGAATTTTTAGAATGTGGAACCGGCAGCCCGAGTACCGGAGATGAATAGATCTATTTTTGATTTATTTTTTAATTTGGCCAAACATATATTGTTTTCTTACACATCTTGATGTATTGACTGCTTACTTTGTTGCATCAACCATAAAAGTTTCCTATATTAATATATTTTTACATAAAAATGTAAAATGTAGTTATAAAATGGAAAAAATCAACCAGTTTTTTTACTACATTGCATTTATTTACAATTTTCATAATATCAGGTCACAAGGTCGTGCCGTTCGATGCGTATCGAACGGCACGACCTTCGCCTATATTTGCGCCAACATTTCATTCAATTTCAGAGAAATGTGTGCGCGTGAGTGCCACCAAAAGTCGATAGAATGCATCGTCATCGACAACGAGTCTATCAGCCGAGTTTCAGCTCGATCGGATGTCGGGAAGTGGTTTAATTTATACTTCATATGTTTACATTCTTTCAAGAAAACAAAATCGAAATTCAAGAAAATAAAATCGAAATTCAAAAAAGTGTATTTTGTATAATATTATTGAACCGAGGCAAAGTGGAAGGTGTCAGCGCCTGACAAGATGTTGTTGTATTTTGTAGAAATTCTTCTGAAAAATTGATGTAGGAGCGTAGTTAGTTGGATGAGGAATAGTTGATTTGAGCGTATGATTCGTATTGGACAGTAGAAATGAATGTTTTCTAGAAGGTAGTCATTGTCACCGGCGATGTTGATGATTTTGAATAGAACTTGTTGGTTGAGTTTCTTCGAGTGATGATAAATTATGGAATGTTATTCGGTAGGATCTATGGCACACCTAACAAGGAAATATTATGAGGAGGAAAAGTTGGCAAAATATGTGTTCAGAAATCACCTGGATGTTGACATATGGTTAGAAAAGATAGTCAGAAGAACCACTTCAAGCAACTTAACGAATATTAGTGGTAAATCAGGGCGATACAGCATCATTCGTTCTGGGATGAAGATGAAAATACAGATTTAATACATGATTTTTAGACAATTTAGACATCATTATAATTGCCAGAAGCTAGCAATATCATCCTTAAACACTCATTTTCTGATCATAATCTTAACTGTTTAGCATAAAATCTTTCATGACACTTGTAGAGCTTTTTATTTTTGCAATTTCCATATCACCGCATAATTTTTCAGCTTACAGCAAGACATGCAGCTTTAAAATGAAAAAGCAGATACTATTTTGTTAGTTACCAAAAAATATTTCAATCCGAATACCGCGCGACGTCGCGTAATAAAACAAATCACGAGTAAATTAATCCACAGGTCTGCCTTGTTCGTAGATGAATACGAACGCAGAGTGTTCCTAAAATAGCTTGACCCTTAACGGTTTGCACCTTGGAGAGATAAACTCATCCCTTCGGGCCTTGAACCTACGTCAATCCACAGACCCTAATGATCATTGCCAACCCAACATTTGAATCCTCTAATAGAATTGTATTCAAATCATTTAACACACTGGAGGGTGAAAGGTCAATGTCTAAACCTAAAAATACTTAAAGCAAATAACAATACAGTTCTTACTGAATTATTTGAAGTTGGTGCCTACACAAATAACTGTAATGAACTTAGGTCGGAGATTATGGAATAATGGTGAACTTATGTCTCTGATGGATGCACGACGCGAACGAAAGGTAAAAGGGGGTTTTTATTCATTTATTTATTTGTTATTTATTGGCTCACTAACGGAATACATCACGAATTTATTACATTAATTTACATTTATACGCGGTTAAACTAATTATAGATGAGAACATCATTTATGTACATACGTGCCGTACGTACATACATACCGGCTAAAGGGCGCGGACTCCGGATTTTGTCTGCGGTTGGGCCGGTAGCCATGCACATTGTCATGTCATTGGGGCTGCCTGGTGGGTTGTGGAATAACTTCTCTGAATATTTTATTTTTATGAATTTTATTTTCTCTCTGTTATTATTGCCAATACTTGCATTATATTATTACTGATATTTATTAGTTATTCCTCTATTATTCTATTTTTCTTTTTATTTACTAACGCTTTTATCCGTATATAATTTTCACTATAGATTTCAGAAGAATTATTCCACGGGCTGCCACATTTATTATTATTATGTATTATGTTAATATAAGTATTTGCATACTGCTTTCTAACCCCGTATACATGGACAGTGAAGGGTCTATAGTCGTTCAAATAAATGTAGCTTCGTTCAATAAAATAGAGTCTTGAAAAAGGAAACCGTACGTTTCCTTATAACGCCGTTGGGAAAGTGTTGGGGTCCCCCTCCAATGTACATACGTGTGCAAACTGTACGCAAACATGAGCATTTACGTTCACACACACGTGCACATGCATGTACATGTATACATATTATAGAGCAAATGCATAATTTTAATGAACCTTTCTATAAACACTAATACAAATATAATAATAATAATAAGACGCAGGTTAATAGCCGGGTCATTTAAACAGCCTTATTTTTACACTTAATAAAAATTGAGATTAATTTTTGGAAAAACTTTCACACCACACTAGTTCCATCCAGGCTATTTCGGTCAAGTTAATAAGTAAAGTAAGTTTAGCATAATTAAAGCCTTTTCAAGCATACTGAGTGATCGTAACCAAGGTGATACTAATAGTATCTACGTTCTAAGAACTAAGAACAGTTCGGTGCTTAATTTCAAGCGATTTCAGCACCGGAAAGTTTGCCTGCTTTTCCATAGGCAAACTTATATCCAATATTTGCTTTAGTTTTGTATTTCATTGGCCTTCTTTATTAGGGTTAAATGTTTTTGCAAGGCGTTGTTTTTAAATCTATGTATAACTTACAAACACCTTTGTACCTGGTGAAGTTGTGTAATGCTAGTTCTGCCCAAGTCACGTGCAATCTAAGCCGTGGGGACTTTTGATTGGAAGTTCAAAATAGCTACTACTGGAAGGTATTACCATTACACTGAAATGATCCAATTATGGAGGTCAACATTACAGATTTCAAGTGAACTCAGCAAGTTGAAGGCGTTTAACTATCGCCGAAGTTTGCCGATTGGCTGCAGAGTTTAGGGTGACCATCATCAAGGGCTTATTGGAAACATGCTAATTATTGGAAATATCTAATACGAATATAACATTAATAATATTGGAATCTGCGTTTTGATGTTTTTACAGGGCATGAAATACAAAGGTTTACAAGATTTTCACAACCACGCTGTTGAGTCGTACAAACGACCCTTTCTTGTGCAGATTATATCTGCAGTGTACGAAAGTTGGGGACCTTGGGGGTCTTGGTTGTCGGCAATGTCGTCATTACTTTTGCTGTGTGTTTGGACAGGGCACCGATTGGGGATGTTCATGGCACCTTCAGGAGATCAATAACGCAATAAAAAAGGTTTATCCAAGAATTAAAGACCTTAATTAATTTTAAAATCAGAAGAAAAATATTTTTACAAAAAGAGCAAATAACATTTTAGGTACTTACACCCCCACTATTTTTCGACATTGCGATGCCCTTGGTGAGCCGTGGCATAAGGTTGAATCACTTGTCGTAGAACTCCGCAAATACCGTCCTTAAAAATGTTCTTACCTATGAATAAGTAATGTAATGTAATAATATGTTTGGGTATAATTATTAGATTTGAAGTATTTATTGTAGAGCGTCCTTGTGATAATTTTACAATATTTTCACACTTAATATGAACTATGAACTAGCGATATGAGATTGTTCGAACCCGCGACGGGTCTTGCTTTATATAACCCTATCAACTGTCAATGGGTAACCCCACCCATACAAAAAAGGTTTTGAATGGTCCACAGTATTTCAAAACATTCCACAACATCCGAAAGTGTTCTGGAATGTTCCACAATGATTTGGGATGTTCCGCAATGTTCCCAAATGTTCCAAACTATTCCCGAACATTCCACAACATTCCAGAATGTTTCGGGATATTCAGGAATATTGTGGAATGCTCTCGAATACCCTCAAATGTTCTGGACTGTTCTAGAAATTTCTAGAGGCCGAAACTTCCAGCCCTTATATCTTCAAAAGCACGCATTTCAGGTAAATACGGGAACCTTCTTCATGGATGGGCGATAGAGGGCTACCACACCATACCTTAATCGTACCGGGGCTCATTTCTGATTTTTAGCGGGACGCAAACTTTTGTAAACTTTCTTTTACTTAATATACTAGCTAGTACCCGGCATGCGTTGCTATGCCATTTAATAAAGAAATTGTGTCTCCCTGCGTGTCCCTTCTCTTTTCGCCTCCCCTTCCTCTCCCGCGTCCCCTTCCCCTCTCGCGTTCCCACTCCGTCCCTCCACCTTTCGTATCCCCACTCCACTCCCCCCCTTCCTCCGTCCCGCAAACCCCCTACCCGAGTTCTCCTCCCCACTAACCCCTCCTGCATTCCATACATTCATTCCCGGTACATTCAGTTTTTTAATAGCTCTCGCATCTATTTTTTTATTACAAATTTCATAATGCCTGAGTTCACCAGTAGTTTTATACAAACCTTGTCTTGACAATAACGAACACAAAAAATGAATTATCCCATTTGGTCATTCGGAAGTTATGCGCGTACATACATTTCGGCGATTCATTTTTATTTATATAGATAGAATTTATATAAGATATTGATTATTAAAATTACGAAAAACATTTTATTCATCTTCCGTAAAACGTTTTAAATGGGTATCACTGCTGCGTTTCCCAGTCAAAATATTCTAATCGGAGCGAATCTGTTCAGCAATAAGTTTCCCCCCCAGCATGGCCATTTGCAGGTTGGTTTTACACGCAAGAAAATAAAACAATCTGGATAGATGCTGTTTCAGATAGCGATCCAGAACAGAGAGACTTACTCTCCGAAATGGCAAAATTCTCAAAGTCACCCCACAGTGCGACAGAACCTACTTTCCCTAAAGAAATTACAGTTTTGCCCTCCCTTCGTTCTTTCTAAGCTGCGAGGAAGACGCGAGCGTATCCGAAAAGGAAACGTAAAGAAAGTTAAACTAACAATAGCACAAAAGGGACAAATGATTTATTTATATATTTTAAGCATTAAAACACATAAAATCATGCATCTTTACATAAAATAATACGATCGAGAAGAAGCGTACGAAAGAATACGAGGACTTAAATATTATGCAGAAAATAACAAGTAGGATTTTGAAATAAAAGAGATTTTTATACGGAATAAATTAAATATTCAATTCTTACTTATGGTTTACTGAAAGTACTTATACGAAGTGTGTTCAAAAAGAATCGCACCTTTATTTTTCCTGTGTAAACAAATGAATCGCGGGAGTCATGCTTCGGTTGAGAAATGTAGGGGACATTCAGGCAAGTGTTTGTCGGTTGCAGTCCGCCTGTGACAGAGGAAATGTATTGAGCGCCCGTCATATTTGCCCGATTTGAGCAGTCATATTGCGTAATTTTTTTCCAAAAGCTTGACGATACCTTAAGGCTCAGTTCCCGGCCCCAAAAAGAAGAAGACGGAGAGATATGAAATTACGAATGTTAGAAGAGCGCGCTAACATTTACAACAACAAAATCGATGCAAAGATCATGAAAATCTTTAATAAAACACGACTCGTTTAAAATAGAGCAAAAATCTTGCGATAATTGTCTTAAACAGCATTTAAAAAAACGCTGTGAATTTTTTCATACGTATAACTTGTAAAATAACTGAAACAAACGTGCTTATAATAATTTTTGGAGAATACTTTGCGATTTTTTTCTATTGAGGGAATTTTATATAATTTGCGTTCGGGCGCTACTAATGTCTAGATTTTATCTTCCAGAAAAACATATATTTTTTTAAGAGCTTAAAAACTTCAAATGTTTAAGGAAGGTTTGCAAGAAATCGGTAGAAATTCGAATACCGGCCTCTTAAGTGTATTGATTATCAGCTTCTTTAAATAGATTTTTTTTTAATTTTGCCGGCAACCCGGCAACCAGATATACACAATACACACATGTACACACATATATACACATACACACATATATACACATACATACACACAAACATACACATACATACACACAAACATACACATACGCATATGCATGCACGCACATAATCATACGCATACATATGAAACCTTATGTATATAAAACCTACAAAGAATTATTGGAAATTGTCAAAAGGTAAATAGTTTCATAAAAACGAAAAAAAAGTATTATTGGTAATTGTTAAAAGGTTAAAAGGTTATCATGGAATGTATATATTGTCGTAAAATCAAAAATTTCGTTAAAACTTTAAAAATTCATCAGATACACATGCACCATCTAAATCAAAAAATATAAAAATTTCAGTGTTGATAGGCTAGTTTGTAATACGAAGTTCAGCTAGATCCCAACAGATGGCAGCTGAGTTAGTTACCATCTATCACCGTTCGTACCCAAGACACGATACGATGATAGCCGAAGACTCCAGTGAGATTGGGCAGGCTTCCTCAGTCAGCCCGCCGCGCCGGAGCAACAGAATGAACAGAACTACTTAGAGTATAGCCTAGTAAGGAAGTCTGTTCAAATAAATATTCATTGTAAATATTCACAATAACCAAATAAACTTAGTAAATAATCTTTAGACCCGGGCGTCGCGTGATCTATTCCTCGGCAGGCTAAGTCCTGCATCACGACACAAGCAACATTTTTCGCTTAGTGTGGTGGTAGTAGGAGATTTTCAAACATTGTTAGGTTATTCGTAACCCGGGAATTTTTGTCTTTCTGGAAAAAAAAAACCTTAAACTCATTGGGAGATACCCAACCAAAGATATTGAAATATAAGGAGATGTGCGATCCGCCGTTTTTACTAGGTGAGACTGCGCTTCCGAGTGTCGCCGGTGTTGTTTACCAATTAACGAATAAACTAAATGAACGAAAAATTAACAAATAAACTAAACGAACGCTAAACTAAATGAAAGATTTCTTTCCGTATTCAAACTATATTGTTAATCAATAATAATGCACACCTTCAAAAAATCAAGAAAATGAACAAATTCTTTTTGTATGCAAACTACGCTGATTAGGTCTTAGTTCGGCGACAATCGCGCGGACATCATAGCATATCTCTTTTCTATTTGAATATCTTTGTACCCAACACATCTCAAGTTAGTATAACTTTTGAAAGTTAAGGGACAACAATCCTCAAGTGGAAATCATAGGCACCGCTTTTCAACCTTTATGAGCCGAACACCACTAGTAAAAACTCAGACAACGGGCTAAGATAGGCATTTTTATTCATTTCAAAGGGTGAGAAGTCAACAAAATATCTAAATTATATTCGAAATTTAAAAAAAAAGAAATTATTTGACGTTCGCCGAATTTCAGATGGTAAATAATTTATGTACAAAAACATTACTATTTTTGTGATTAATGACGCCACACGTCGCTTTCATAACTCTAAGCTTCGACCTAATTAGCTGTTGGGTAGCAATATTGTCCGTCATACAATGAAGAAAAGCCGGAGGAAGTGACAACGTACAAATATTAAATAAGGTGTACGTGAAGGTAGCCCTTTATGCATGAATAATTAGTACGATAAATTATTAACATTCTGTATTACGCATGTATGGGTGGAGCAATTAGAGTTGACCCAAGCACAAACTTTGGATCTGCGTACTGTTGCATATATATTACTTTCTTGCCAAAAGTCAACGAGAAACAGGCCTTTTTCTTGATTACAACTACTAATTACTACAAGCGAGAAAGGGGACAATATATGTATATGACAGTGATGCACAAACTGCGGCCCGCAAGCCAACATCGTGTGGCCCGCGGTCGCGCATTTTTATGGAAGAAGAACACCTCTAAGGTTTTATATTACACTCCAAAAAAGAAAGGTTGGGCATAACTGGTATACCTGCGATTATAGAATTTAAACAGTTTTTACAGATAGATATTCGAAAAGTGTTTTTTCTTTATCTTTTAAAAATTGTTTTGGTTCATTTTCCCAGAAATTTTCTTTTCTGAAGTTGAATAACAAGTTTGAAAAATTCTTTAGGAGAATACTGCATATGTATGAGTACAGTGAACGACTCAACTCCGGTTGCGAAATCTACATATATTTATTTAGAATATTCATTTTGACTTTTACAAAAAAAGTCATTAGGTGTTCCATATAAATAAAATCGGATATATTTATCCGAGACACTGTCCAGGTTACAAACCAGTTCTTCGAACACTTGTTTTCAATGAAAAGGGTAGCTGCCAATAATATGGAAAAAATAGTCGAAGATAATATTGATTTTATTTATTTGTCTATTTAAAGTTTGATTATAAGTTGATCATGGGAATTTGAAATGCTGTTGTTTTGTGAAAAGGACAAAATAAATTAATTGTTCAGGAGAAACAAAGTTTGTTCACGAGAGCGAAAGTATTTTTTTTTCTCCTGATGTTGTTGACCTATAATTATGATTTTATTTTAAATAACATAGAGTAGATCTTTCAAAATACTTAACATATTTTGTATTTTTTTTTTACTAACAGTATTTAATTTATTTTTAATTTTTCTGAAAAATGCTCCTAAAAAGATCGTCGTAAAAGATGTAGACTTATTTTTCTAGAATCATTTCTTCAATGCAGCTCGAAAGATAGAAAAACACGGAGAAAAATAACATTTTGAACTCATTTTTGGATACATGTCCTTTACAGCATTTCAAATTCCGTAATCAACTTATAATAAAAATTTAAATAGTTAAATAAATTATATTTTGCCAAATATCTGTCAAACTAATTGAAAAACTGTCAATTCTTACAATCAAATTGATTTAAATTTATTCGAGCAAATTAAAAACGAATAAATTGCGTTTCTCGTCTTCGTAATAATCGACAAAGATGTCACTCAGAATGAATTCAGTGTTTCTGAACGGATATTTGATTAAAATTATCATCACTAGTCCATCACTAATTCAGCGCCCAAGTAGGTATTGAAATACAAAGTACCCATATTATACGCACATACCTTCATACATCTTCACAGTTATAGAAAATATATAATTATACTAACGTAATAATAACTATGTGATGTAATGCATAATAATGTGTAGGAAACGCGTGGTGCTAAGTGCCGATAGATTATCATTTTCCAAACAAAAGCATTCGATAAATAAATTAAATAAAATTAAAAATCACACAAATTAAAAAATATATTTAAAAAAACTTTATTTCTGGACAGATATTAACAAACGGCAACTTCGTATTTTATGTAGATATTTTCTATCATCATGTGTCTTTTTCTTTTTCATTTTTTCAATAATTACAAAATTTCAATAATAACTGCGTAACCGTCTTAAAACAACAACAAAAAATACAAATGTATACCTAAACACAGATTCCCCTGGTGAGTTGCTCGATACACATTATAATATTCTTTAAATGTCATTTACAGAACTTTTTTTATTTATTTAGCTATAAAAATTATCTATATTTACATTGAGTTTTTGTTTGCTTACACATCATCTTTCTCTATTTTTTGTATTTCTTAAAATATCTTATAATATTCTTCATTCTAATAATACAATGAATGTGGAATAATACTACCTACGAAAACAAGCGAACACAGAATTACTATAAGCATTAAATACAAGAATCCGTTTCATTATATTACTATAATCACGACCTTAAGAGAGCGATAAGCGCTTTGGCTCTGGTCCCAAATATATGAAATAAAAAAATGTTAAATAAAAAAAATACTACAGCGATATTAATGGGCCTCTATGCGAACATAAACAATATAAATAAAACCAACGTGGACTCCGTTCCAAAGTTTCAGATAGTTATATTTAATAAGTATATTCTTTCTAATTTTATTTTTTCTAGATTTCTCACAACTCACAAGATTCCCAAATAGCAGCGCCGTAATCCAACAGGTCACCGACAGTTAAACACATAGACATCCAAATTGATATACATGATAGACTTGCCCTAACATGATATCTGGGTATCATTTCGACGAGCTGGAGGCAGACCACGTGACCATATTTTTGGCACCAGGAGGGTTCGTGAAAGCTTTGAATACACTAGGACGACTAGGACATCAGTTGTACAATAACCTCTGAAGAGCGCATATTGAAATAACCAGAACATGTGCAGAAAGTAAGGCAAATCTTTGCAGCGCTGCACATTGTGAGACTTTTTTGTTCAGAATCTGAATTTTTGCTAAAATTGGGTGAAGTGGGTAAATTATAACTCATTTGTATCTAACTAAATAGTGTAAAAAAAATTATAAATTTTGGAAACAAGCCCGATTTTTGTTTGCTTTATTTGGGATATCTAGTTCACTTTTTTACGCAGCCTTTCGCAGTTTCGCAGTTTGCGAAGTTTCGGCGCCATTATAAAAAAAAGGACCAGTCATTCGTAATCAGATTTTACTTTCGAGGACCAAATGGTGATATTAAAACGCGATTTGCCTGTATACTGTTAGATTAATTTATTAACAAATCACAGAAAGAGGTCACGCCCTGTCCCGCGCTCCGCGCAATTTGGGTTGTTCCGTTTTCCCAGATTGACTCGTGTATTTTAGACTAAACTCTAGTGCGGTAGTCACATAAAAATGTACTATGTCTGTTATCGAACCCAGGACCTTTCGGCTCCAAGCCAATAAACTCAGAAATGTGCGAGACTGGTTAATTTCGTCGTGTAATCGTAATGTTTTTAACAATAATTGGGTTATTAAAAAAAAAATCGAAATTGTTCTAATAACTCATATTATTCGAAAATATTTATTTCTTAATGAATCGCCATTTGGAGGAAAAGTGGTTAGCATTGAATATGTGGCAACTCACGAAAACCGCTTGATTTTACTTTGTAAAAAGAAAAACTACATTGCCAATAATTATTTAGTTGAGCAACATTTTTAGCCGGGTTAAGAAATTTACTGTAAGAAGGGTTTTTTCCAATGCGGTCTTAGAAAGGTGAAATTAGGAATACCAGAAGTACGTTCCACATACGTGTTGTACTCCTACAGACGACATCATCATCATCAACAATATTAATCAATAATCCTAAGCCGCAACGCCTGACAATAGAAAAATGACGATTTTGACTAGTGGACTTTTATCAAAGCAACGCGATATCAATCAAAAAAGTCATATTGACTCATTCGACCTCGCACCGTACTTACATATAGGGACGTATGTAGGTACGAAGGAGTATATTGGAAACGTAAAAAGAGTGCTTTTTCGCAAGGAACAAACCGGAACTGCGTTCCGGCACCTATTTTTGACGGTTTTAAGTGTATTTTTTAAATTATCTCCACCCAGGACGCCAACAACATCCCTCAGGACAAAGGGGACAACATCCCTCAGGACTCAGTACCCACCACATCTTTGGGGATGCTGTGTGGAGGGTCTTTTTAAGGAAAGGAAGTTATGGGAAGGAAAAAGGTATGAGGAGTGGGTAGGAATCTGGGAGTCAATGTGTTCAGGAGTTAACTGCGGTGCAAGGCGATGGGTTGAGAGAGTCCGGCTGGAGAAGTCAAAAGGTCTACCTCAATCAGTCTCTCCCGATCCGATTGCTACACAGGTAAGCAAAAGCGTCCATGGCCAAGACCTAGACAAACCTCACCCTATGAACTCGGACACCACGAGGGGTGATCTATGATAGGGGTGTTGGTTATCCAATAAATGGTTCGCGGGGCGGTTCACTTCTGGCAAGTGGAAATAAGGAACATGCACCCTTCACACAGCATCCCCCCCTCCACACAACATCCCCAAAGATGACATAGGCCCTGAGGAAAATTATATTCCTCAGGGCCTCCTGTGTGGAGCTCATATAAAAAAAATAATAAAATGCAAATAAGTTAAAGAGAAAAAAAATCGTAAATTTCAAATTCAAACAGCAGCAGCGATTGTAGGTATTTGATGCAGATACAGTGTATCTCTGAAAATAATAACAGCTTATCAAACTTGTTCTGCAAAGAAAGTATGGCCCTATATACATATTATGAATCTGGAAATAATATAAATAATATGTACATTTTTAGGCAGCATTACGCTAATTGGTGACACGTTACTGTACTTTCAATTTAATTTTATTAGCATGTAAGCTGATGGAAGAAATCTGTTCGCCTTAATTCATAAGTTTTTTTTACTTAATAAATTACTGTAAGCAATAGGAAAGTGCCTTTGAAAAAAAATGCACAGAGCCCCTGAGGTGATTTTAGAAAAAACTATTTCAAAAACGTCGCTATGCCAATCATCCAAACATCATTACTATTTTTATGATAGTAAGTTTATAAATTTGTTATTTACTCTGTGTACAACATTCGATCGTGATAGGTACTTTCAGCATAGAAATAAATTGAGACTATAGCGGGGTAATTAAACAAAATCACTCCACTCTTTTCTTCTTGAACACAAATGAGACTTTATTGGGTAGGTACAAGCCATTAACACAAGTAGACAGTTCAATAATCGTAAAAAACAGTAGTAACTTAAACGTACAAGCTTTAACAGTAACTTTATGGTTATTATCACAATAATAACCCCAAAGGACACCAATTATCCTTTAATCACTCGTCACTTTATACAAAAGATTCACGAGTATGCTCCCTCAATAGAGCCCGGAAGTTACCCCAGAAAACTTGGCAAGTAAACTTAAAAACTTAAGGGTACGCTTGTCTTTATATAGGTACCTATTGGCCCGCTGCCCCTAGCGGCAGCGGTAGTAAGGGACAACCAATGCTAGACAGAGAAAGTATTCGAGCGTGAACACTTCTCAAATACGCTCAAAATAATTAGATTTGTTATAGACTCCCCCTGAAATTAATTACATCGTCTCGATAATTAATTTCCATGAATAAAATCATTTTGTTCTTAAAAATATACATTAGAATAATCGTTATAGTAGAAGTTGGTTTTTTCAGTCTGCAGCGTGGGTGGGTTGTGACCAGCTCCCTTCCGTTGCCATAGTGTAGGTCCTCTATAATATGGTCCAACTTCTGGTGATTTATGATAGGCCTCTGTTGTCTTCTCCGTCCGGCGTTTCAAAAAATGCTAGAGTAAGTCATTATTACTTCTGAAGAATGATGGTTTCTGGATAATGACCTTTTTCCAAAGTTTTAAAGTCTCGTATTACAGCTGGTCGTAAATGTATGCCACTTGTTTCGGCACACATGTTATCTCTGTTCATTGTACAATTTAGCAGACTCTGCAATTGCACTTTGATATATGGTTTTTTCAGGTTTTGTCTTTTATAAGAAAGGGTCCATTATGGATAATGATTTTTTTTTCAAGTTTTAAAATCTCGTATTACAGCTCAGTTCCAATAAACAGTTTGGCAGGCCTGTGCACATGTCTTTCTCGAATGTTCGTCGTAGGAGTTGACCGCTCGTAAATCTCCCAACAGCTTGGCACTCTTCCTTCTTTGTACTTAACTGACTTGGTGGCCGGGTTCACAGAATTTTGAAAAAAACATGAACCTGAAATGAATAGTTCAATAGTTTTCAGAATCGCCTCGTATAATTTACTTCGCGTACAAGCCCAGATACCCAAAGGGCGGAAGATTTTGGATTTATCTTTTATTTTCACCTTGATGCGCCATTCCTCTGAATGGACATCTTTGGGGATTACAAACGCGGCTCTTCTTGTAGCTGGTGGCAGGTTATCAATACCAAGCAGATGATACCCTCCTACTTTGCATGTGATTGCTTCCTGTTTTTGTGGATGGGCTGCATAAAATCGGCTAGCAATCACAAAGGGTGCTTTCAATGGTGATTCGGATACTAATCCCTTTTGAAGTTCGTCTTGTAGCTCAGCATGTAGGATGTCCCTTTTGAGCGGGGCCAGGATACTCAGCGGTGCTGCCATCGGGACATCAATATCTTTTTCGGTATATTCTGGTATCGCTTCTGTAGGTATGAATTTAATCGCGTTTCGTAGCGCAGCTTGTAGGAGGTCCTTTTTGCGCGAGGCCAGGATACTCAGCGGTGCTGCCATCGGGACATCAATATCTTCTTCAGTATATTTTGCGGACGGCACATCTGTGTCATCTAATGTCAATATTTTCGCAGCCATATTTATTTCTGATACTTCAGAGATTTCGGTTTCTGGTTTTTTATTCGGTGGCACTTCTAAAGGTGTTGTTTGAGCTACAGGATGGTAGATTTCTGATTCTTCACTGTACTCGTAAACATCTTTTATGGTTTGCGATGTTTTACCTGGTAGCACTTCTGTAGGTATGATTTTAATCGCGTCTTGTAGCGCAGCTTGTAGGATGTCCTTTTTGCGCGGGGCCAGGATACTCAGCGGTGCTGCCGTCGGTTCATCAATATATTCTTCGGACAATTTTGTAGCCGGCACATCTTGGTAATCTAATGTCAATATTTTAGCAGACATATTTATTTCTGACACATCAGAGATTTCGGTTTCTGGTTTTTTTATATCCGGTGGCACTTCTAACGGTATTGTTTGAGTTACAGGAAGATAGGTTAAATATTTCGCCAATATCAGCTCAAGCTGTTCCGCAGTAATCGACATGTTTGCCGTTTTTAAATCTTGGACTACGGCGAGGATAGCTAATTTTTCCTGACTCCTGTTTTGTGGACGCCACTTTGTACTCGTCGACAAATTTCACTTCTATTTTTCAATATTAAAGAGATCGCGCAACAAGACATATGCTGGTCTTTTCGACGCCATTGTATTCTTCGCAAGCGTTATTATTTAAATTTTCATCTTTCTCTATCGCAATTTCACTAGTGCTTTCACACTTTCACTTTCGATTTTCTCTCCCCCTAAACAAAACTTTATCTCGAAATTTTCACAACTTTCGTGACTTCACGAGTTTTCACTACTCTTACGGATTCTTTAAACCTTTCCGTTATTTCACAATTTTCACAAATTTTCACAGCTTTCACTGAATTTACTGATTCTATGAACTACAATACTCGCGAATTAACTTGCCTCTAGTTGGGCGACAGTTATAGCGGCCGTAATTAAATAAAATCACTCCACTCTTTTCTTCTTGAACACAAATGAGACTTTATTGGGTGGGTACAAGCCATCAACACAAGTAAACAGTTCAATAATCGTAAAAAACAGTAGTATGCTCCCTCAATAGAGCCCGGAAGTTACCCCAGAAAACTTGGCAAGTAAACTTAAAAACTTAAGGGTACGCTTGTCTTTATATAGGTACCTATTGGCCCGCTGCCCCTAGCGGCAGCGGTAGTAAGGGACAACCAATGCTAGACAGAGAAAGTATTCGAGCGTGAACACTTCTCAAATACGCTCAAAATAATTAGATTTGTTATAAGACGATTTACCAGATGAGAATTTATGATTAGATTGGACTAATTTTAACCAAAAGATAATTTTAAGTCCATTTTTTTAAATTAAGATCGAAACATGTTGTGGTATTCTCAGTACGTTCGGGATTTTTTTAATATATAGAAAACACGGCTATAACAATTGGGAAATTTGTCGCAAAATAATAAAATTAGACAATACTTTACCATAAACTTATTTTTGGCTGGATACTCAGGGGCGTACACAGAGTTTTTGATCAGGGTAGGCAGTAAGAAAATACAACAAGTTTCACAGATTAAAATTTCCATATTCTATTAGATAATTTAAGAATTAAAGTACGACAAACGTTTTTGAACCGACAATTAGCATTTATTAAAGACAACTATTTGATAGAAGTACATAACAACAGATGTTTTTGTCGTCACTGATTGCCATTTGCTAATTTTGTTCTAGAAAGCACTGCTTAATACAAACAAAAAACCTCATAGAAGCAAATGCAAAACGACAGTTCTACTCTATGCTTTGTGCATTTCGTAAACATTGAATTATGTCTTGTATGAAGTTAGCTCTAGTCAGAAATAATTCCTGCTTAGACCGCATTTTAGTGAGGCAATTGGAGGGCGCGCGTGTAGTTTCTAGTTACAGTTTATGCCGCGTTTGTAGTATGCTGTTATGATGTGTCGCTTGTGTAGTTTCGGTTGCTCAGCTTTTTCGCTCTTTTTTTTTTGAAAGTGTGTATTTATTTTTAGCAATAATTTTATAAATTATAATATTATTTACATGCTTATATTTTACAAAAACGGGAGGGTAGGCAGTGCTTATGTGCCTATATGGAGTGCACGCCCCTGTGGATACTTGCATATTGAAGTGAAAACTTCTTAAGCACCGCTGCGATTTGAAACTCGATGAAACTGAAGCGAGCGACACTAAAAAGGGACTAACACATACATCTAAGTCTAAAGGATGTAGCCTGGGATAGAATGAGATAAAATAACACACGTTCCAATATAATACGATAAATTCACGGTCCCACGCAAGCCTCTTTTAATCTAGTGGTATGAAGTGCCTAACAAACCTTAGCGGCCGGAAATTCAGCGGACCAAGGGTCAAATACTATTTATTTTTTATTTTTTTTTATTTAAGTTTTTATTCCAGCAGGACTGGGAGGGTAGTGGAATCCCAGTCTGCCATATTACATACGGAGTAAATAAAAATCATATTATTAGGTAGGTACCTAATGAAAATAAAATTTGAACATAAATAACAAAAAAATAACCATAAAATTAAATTAAACAGAAATTAAAATAAAAAATAAAAAAAAATATATATATTTTTTTTTATCGTCCATCAGGGAGGTCGCCTCATCATCTGCATCCATCGCTCATTTAGTGGGGAACTGAGCCACTCGGATGCAGCCACGACAATGATGTTGGTTGATTTCCGTGTCCTGCTCCAGAAGCTGGCTAGTCGGTGGCGAAGTAAGGCTGGGAATGAGTGCACCCTCCCTTCGGTGAACATCGTGGAGGCGCTGCAGAACCTCGGTAGTTACATAAGTTGCCTGTATGCATTGTTGTAGCACACCCTCAGTTTGTCCCATTGCGCTGCTGGGTATTGCGTCCACAGTTCAGATGTGTACAGGGCGGTGCAGTATGTCTTGAAGAGTAATTTTCTGACGTCGTCGCTACAGTGGTAGAACCGCCTTGAGAGCATTCCGGCCCGTATGTTAATTGCTCTTCTCTGTCGTTCCATATCTTCTACATCCTTCAGTATACCTTCTACAATAATAAGAAGAAAACACAAATATTAAAAAGATGACGAAATATATAGAAAATGATGCACTGGAATTCGACGACAAAATATATAGAAAAAAACACTTTGATAAAAAAAGTGCTTCATAGTCTCCCCATTCTTGTCTACTTTAGTTTTCTGAAGGTTTCACTTCTATCACGTGTGAATTGCACACTCTGATTTTTTAAGTAAAACTTCTTTACGCACGCTTGACTTGGGGAGTGATAAGGATAAGGATGGTCACCCCAAGGTAATAGGTCACCCCAAGGTCTTAGGTCACCCCAAGGTCGTAGGTTACCCCAAGATCGTAGGTCCCCAATGTTCATATTTCACCCCAATATCATATGTCACCCCTAGGTCATAGGTCACCCCGTTCGCTACGTTTGGTAACTTAGCAGGGATACCTGGGTTCATGGGGATAGGTTTGTCTTGTAGTTTTACTTCAGTCGTGTGGTCTAAAGCATACTCGTTTTTTTTAATGAAATTCTCTGAATATGTAGGTTAAATAATATTATTAGATCTGAGTTCCAGTTATATTTTTTTCTACAGGGCAAGCACTGGGTACAACAAACACGCAATAACCCGGCGAGAACCTCCTCCGCTCGGAGGCATTGATCCTGTTTTCGAGCCTTTTCGGGCCAGGAAACGTCAAAGCCCAGACGGGTCATGCATTTTAAACCGGGGCAGCTCCGGTTCAGACAGGTCCACAAATCATCATACGCGGGCAGGGCCGGGCGCGCCAGGCCGCGGCCGGTTCGTTTGTCAGCGGCCGCGTGCCGTTGCAAATTGGGTTTAAATATTTACGAAACTATGTACCTACGCTTGCCGGCGGATAACTTAATATATCTGGCAGTGAAAGAGTCGACAAAATTGAAACGGCTACGTAACCGAGTACATTATAAAAGTAGGTACGTACTGGTTGAAAGTTTCATTTCAAAAAATCATTTGCGCAACCCCCAGCAACATGTGCAGGCTTGAGGTTTGGGAGGCGACCTTGGCTCTCCTTCGCCTTGCCTTCGGCTACTCGACGCTGAATTCTTTAGGGTCGTCGGGTATTTCCCCCCAATATCCCATTTACTTTTCTTTGAGGCATCACTGAGGAACCGGCTAAGGGGCGCGGAAGCTGAGTGTGGTTCACGGCTAGACCGAACGTCATGCGTATACTTGCTGGGACTGCCAATCGATTGGAGTGGACCCCCAACCGTTTGCCATGCTCTTATTACTTATGTACTGTATCTTCCTCACCAACATGTGCTTGTAGGATACGCTGGATACAATCACCCAGCGCTTGCCACCTCGTGAACTTTCACCTACCTGTCCCATTGTCTTGTCTATATTTTGTCATACTAACACATACTGTATCTTGTATTTCCCGCTAAGTACTTGCATACTGCTTACTAACAACGTATGCAGGGACATTGGAGGTCTAAATTAGTTCTAAACTAAATGTAGCTTCGTTCTTTCAAATAGATTAGAGTCCTTGCGAGAGCCTTGAAGGAGTAACCATCTGTTACTTATACCAGGGCGGGTAAGTGGTGGATAACCTCCAATGGTTGAAAGTCTCTTAAATATAACAGAAAAATGCCGTATTGAAAGAAACTTGTATTTGTAAATTTGCAAAAACGATCTTTCGAATCCCAGGCCGAAAGCAGACAAATCAAATTGATTTGCTGTTGATATTTTAAAAAATTTTATCAATTCCGCCAGAAGTAAAAAAAAAAACATAGTATGCATTACACACGCGGTAGAAGTGAAACCTTCAGAAAACTAAAATAGGCAAAAGGGGGAAACTACGAAGCACTTTTTTTTATCAATGTGAAGGATGATTTTTTTCCATATTTTTGAAGTCAAATTCCAGTTCACCTTTTCCTATACATTTGGTCATCTATTAGTATTTGTGTTTTCTTCTTCGGAGAATAATTTATTGATTGACGGTATTTTAAGTGTGCTATTAAATCGAGTACGGATCTTCAAAATCGAAATTAATTTGCTTCAAACCGGAATACCCTACACAGGTACGACTACACGATTTTGCTTAAATAGGCGAAACTGGATTTAATTAATAAACACATAGATTAACTAAATCATCAGAAGAAATACATTAAAGTTTCCAAATTTTAGATCTACTCACGGCTTTTATTACAACTTTTAAAAGCAATTAGTATAGAGCCGTTTTCGTAAAACATCAACCAAGTGATGAAGAATGAATAAAAAACAAAAAAACTTTTAAATCTGAAAGCTATTTTTAACCAAAAAACAGAGTGTGAAATTCACACTACGAATCACTGCACAAAGAGAAGATCGGTAGATTACGAAGCTCCGAACGAAGAGGAGACCGATAGGCTACGAAGCACCACACAAAGAGACCATTATACTATATCATTCTCTCGCAGGCTACATCCTATAGATGAACCTATGTGTTTGACTCCTTTCAGTGTCGCTATTTTTTGTTTCATCGAGTTTCAATTTACAATGGTGCTAAAGAAGTTTTTACTTCAAAATGGCTCTAAAGTTATCGCAAGGAAGACTGATAGTAAAATATTATCGAGTTAGTCAATTAGTCGAGTCGACACATTTTATTAGCGAGACACGATTACCGCGTTATTCGATCATATTCGCAAATTGCACTCTATTCTTCAAACATTGGCAAGTGTCCACAACTTTGTTTAAAGATTAACTTTGCATGCAGATTTGCAGATAGGTATTTATATACAATATAGATAATAGAATACTTATGTAAAACTGTATTTAATTGTTTTTAAATTAAAGTTTTGTGAGATTTTTGTCAACCCATCAGACTAATTTGTTATATTTTCGGAACAACTCATACAGGCTCATTGAAATCGTTGTCTTTTCTACTATCATGGTCAAATATTATCTAAACGGTGTTAGATAAAGAAAACACCAAGCTTTATATTCAAATCTACAAGTTAACGGAAAAATAATTCAAATGTATCTACATATTTACGCAACCAAAGTTTCCGACCGCAATTTGAAAAAAATTATGTAACTTTGGGATTTTTTATTAATCGCAAGCTGGTACCCGGCATGCGTTGCAATGCCATTCAAATTAATAAATTGTTGCTCCCTGCATGTCCTTTCCCGTACGACCCGTTCCCCTCCTGCGTTACCTTCGCCTTCCCATCCCGCGTTCCCCTTCCACCTTCCACGCCTTCCCCCTTGCTCGTCACCTCTCCCTCGAACCCCATCCTCTTCGTTACCCTCCCCCTCCTGCCTTCCCTCCCTGTCGCTAAAATATATGAAATACACACATATCCATTTATAAAAATTTCATAGCGCAAGAGCTTTAAACTATATATAGAAACCTCCGCGGGCGTGCGCACAACAAATCACCAAAGTTTCATCGCAATCGGATGAACGGCATGGCAGCGCATTGAAAATAACGTTTATAATACATATGTCTGTGTTTTTATTTTTCCCGTTATCAGTAATTTTAGTTAGAAAAAACGCGAAGTGGACATAGACATACAAATAACTAGACGAGAACTTACAGATGAGGGGTAAAAACCAACTATGGCGGGGCGAAGAGAGGAAAGAGACTTGTGATTCGCCAATAAATCAATCTAACAGTATATAGGCACCTCGCACTATAATATCACTATTTAGTTCTTGATAGTAAAATCTGCTTTTGAATGAATAGACCTTTTTATATGGGAGCGCGAATTGCATGCCACGGTATGAACAGATGTGTAAAATCCAAATTCGCAAAGTAAGGCTCAGAGTATTTTCATAGTGGAATATTTTGTTGCCGTAGACACTTTTACAAATGTTTCATGATTTACTTAACCCAGTAAACAGCGGCTTTGTGTTTCGCGTCGCTATGTATCTCGATGTCTAAGTATGTGTTTCATAGACATACAGCGTCCGCGCGTAAAATGTACGATGAGAGCACGACACTGGTCACGCCCAGCCGGTTCCGAAAAATGGTTCCAATGGGAGGGGTAAATAACACGTTTTTTAACACTAAGGGCATGTCCATATATTTTGTACATCCGTGGAAGTGGACCATTTTTAAAACTTTTCGTTTACAAATAAAAAATTTATATTTAAAAAATTAAATGGTTATTTCGAATTGTAACATTAGAAAGCGCATTTCATGTCCTTTAAAAAACTATTTTTAGTTTTCCGATGCGTTCAGATTCCATTATTTGGATTTTATTGCAAAGCGGAAATATTTTGACCTTCCGACAAAATAAACCCGAGGTCCGAGGGTTTAAGTTATCTTCTCTCCACTTCTTGATGTGTTTAAAAACGAGATTAGTATCTAAAAAAAAACTAAACGGAGGAAATTCTAACACCCAATAGAATTCATATGATTAACGTTTATAATAAAAAATATAATTATTGCAGTATATGAAATAAGTTTTCCTGTTAAAGGTAATTCAAAGATATTTTTAAATACATACAAGATGAATAGAAGAGGGCCCATAATGGTGCCGTGTATTATTCCAAAGTCGCTTATATTCGGTTCACAAAGAGTGTTGTTCATTTTTTCATAGAGTTCAGGAAACTTTCTTTCCACATTTTAGCGTTATCTATAATTCCGATTTTGTTAAGCTTGTTTAGTAAACATAATGAAAATAATCAGTTGACCATAAGTACTAAATATTTCTATTCGTACATTTACATCACAGGAACTACGTACACGGAAAACTTACAATCAATTACGTCTGGTAATTAAGTTGAGTGGTACTTAAGGCCAATTAAGATTTCGATACAGATAGTTACCAATTTGTTGGTGTTTTGTACAACGGGAAAATATAGATTTTAATCGCTACGAGTAATCTCTGAGTAAGAATATCGTTTTAAATGGGCATTCTTCTGAATTAATCATATTATATTTAAACAATCAAATCAATTTTTAAGAAAAACACAATAAAAAAGGTTATTGCCGGAGTAGGAATTTGATCTTGGAACCACATGCTATCCAGATGAAGCTTTAACTACTGAGCTATCAAAGAACCAAAAATAATGGTTTCGCCGAACATAAGTTTTTTTTAAAATAATTACTATCAACATTCTTTAAAGTTTCGCAATTCAGATAACTGATTTAAATGTTGCTATTTTTAAGATGCTTATTTTAAAAATATGACTCATCGCTTGATAATAAATTATTGTAGTGTAGGCCACCCGTTGTATAAAAAACATTATCATTTACACTAGCGAGCGCATTCCACTGTGTAAGAAAAAAATCATCCACACAGCTATAATATGCGTGGGATGGCGTACTTCGGCATATCGCTAAAAGCTCTCTATTTCGAAAGTCCTTAAAAGAGTGTTTTTCTGATATGCCATGATTCTGTTGTTGTTTATATTATAATTCTGTTTATAATCTAGTTTGTTGTAAGTCCATTCTGTCTTCTTAATCTTAATATATATAAAAAAAGTCGGGTTAGTAACGCTATTTATAACTTGAGAACGGCTGGGCCGATTTTGATTTGTTGGATTTATCTCCGCCCAGGATAACATAATAACTATTAAAACATCACAAAAATTAACGAAAAAAATAGTTATTAAGAAAATTCTTTTCCACGTAGGTACATTTTGTGTGGAACGAATTCTCATTTTTTTTAATTTTTTTTTTATTTATCTATAATAAAATATATTTACATTGGTTTTATTTATATGCCTGTCTCACTAAGGTATACCTGTATCGAGACAGGGAATTTTGAAAGAGCTGCGGGAATTTTGTGATAATCTTAATATATAAAACAAAGTCGGGTTAGTTACACAATTTATAACTCGAGAACGGCCCCACCGATTTTGATGATCTTTGATTTGTTGGATTTGTCCCCGCCCCGGATAGGATAATAACTATTAAAACATCGCAAAAATTAACAATAAATATAGTTAATAAGAAAATTCTTTTCCCCATACATTTTGTATGGAATGAATTCTCGTATTTGAAAGAGCTGCGGTCATTTTATGATAAGTACCTATAATATTGAACTGCGCGTGAATTCCAAAAATTCAAAAACGTCAAATGTCAATGCGCTAATTGTTTTGCATTTGTTCTTAATCGTGTAATGCTGCCCCTCTTTCTTACACACTAAATATCAATAGACCGAAAATGAGACACGCGGTGAACGTATGTCTGCACCCATCCAAAGGAAATATACAATAATTATAATAAAAATCCCTCACACGTATAAAGAAAATGAAAGCCATTTTTTTTACATCAGCTCACACATGAGGCCCCGAATAAAATTATTTTCCTCGGACATGTGTCATCTTAGGGGATGCTGTGTGGAGGGTATTTTAAGCAAGGGAAGGATAGGAAGTTCTGGGAAGGAAAAAGGTATGAGGGGTGGGTAGGAATCTGGAGTCAGTGTTTCCCGGAGTGACGGATGTATGAATTCATCCCTCCAACTGCGGTGCAAGGTGATGGGTCGAGAGAGTCCAGCTAAAAATGTCAAAAAGCCTCCCTCAACCAGTCTCTCTCGATCCGGCCGGGTCAACGCAGCGGTGGGCAGACCCATCCACCGCCAAGACCCGGACAAACGTCACCCCATGATCCCGGGCACCCCTGCTAAATCACCAAACGTAGCGAACTACTTTTGGTGACGATTGGGTGACGTATGACAGAGGTGATGATTATCCAGTAAATGGTTCCCAGGGCGGCAGCACCCATACCCGCCTCCCAAATTCCCGTAAGTGGAAAAATAAGAAAATCACAAAGAATATAAATTCGTACACAGTACCATCTCTGATACTGACAAAAGCGAAACATGGACAGTTGCGCATTGATGATTGCTTCATTGTGTAATTTTTAACTTAATAAAAAAAAAATTTAATTCAACAGTTATTGATTCTGAGGCGGTACGAAGTTCGTCGGGTCAGCTAGTTACCTATAAAATTGAGTAGTGAGTGAGTTCCAAAAATTCAAAAACGTCAAATGTCAAAGCGCTGATTGTTTTGTTTTTATTCTTAAACATATAATTCTGCCTCTCTTTCTTACACACTAATGTCAATAGACGAAAATGAGACAAGCGGTCAACGTATGTAAAAGAAGTAAATTAGTATTAGGTTATAAAAATGTACATAACTTTTTTTCAATATGTGTGCATGCAAGCACAACGTATATATATATATATATAGGTGCACACATACATATACACACGTGCACACATCTATACAGGTATAAACACACATATACGTACCCATATGCGCACCTACTCACATGTATACACACACATCTATATACATTACATACACATATATATATAAATATATGTATATATAATATAATGTATATATACATAACATTTAAAAAAAGAAAAAAAATAAATAAAGTATAAATATAGACAGTTGTTCTATCTGAGAACGAGAAACAGGCCACCGGCATTGTCACATTCACACATCAAAAAAATTATAATATAATATAATGTTTTTTTTTGTATTTGTTTTACATAAATCTGTTCATGTCTTAACACAGTTGGGGAATATATTATTATTATTAGTTGTTTATTTGGTATAATGTAAATAACAAAATTCAACTGTTGATTTTCCAAAGACTAATACAAATGTATACCTAAATAAAGACCGGTCAGTGGTTGAGTGGGCATAGCACTTGGGTCCCACCCAGGCGTCGCATGTTCGATTCCTCGGCTGGCTGAGTCCTCCATCACAACACAAGCAACATTTTCGGCTTTCTGTGGTGGTAGTAGGAGATTTTCAAACATTGTTGGGTTATTCGTAACCCGGGAATGTTTGTCTTTCTTTTAAAAAAAAAAAAAAATATATATATATATATATATATATATTCAACGGTTAGTAAAAGTAAAACTTATCATTCATTTTTTTATTTACCAGTCAAAGTATATTGCTAACATCTCCAATAACAATAATGGGGTACCTACCAACTTAATGACTCACAGGTCAATGAGACTATGAGACCTCTGGCGGTACGTGAAGTCATTTACAATTAAGCGAAATTCTTAGGAGAATCTTTGTCATACGCGATGACAGGATCGAAGACGACAAGACAACTTGCCTTAATACTTTTAACATCCAAGGTATAAAAGATTTTTGATTCTCGGACGCTATTTAGTTCCTGCCTGGCAAATGTTTTAATTGAATAAGAGAAGAATCTTTTAGAATCAAGCAGGACGTCTGTTTTTACGTTGACTTCACACAGGAAGACCCCTAAATAATTTCTCTCGGGTCCTATGTCATCTGTGGAGGGTCGTTTTGATAAAAGAAGGAATAAACATGGGTCTTGAAGAGATCCACATTATTAGAAGGAGGAAACGCACAGGCCTGTTCGCTCTAGCGACCTGTTCGTGTGACGTAGTTAAAACTCTCAAAAGATAGCTACAAATCGTATTACATATAAAATCAAAAAATATTGCATTGTACTAAAATGTATCTTTCTCGAAAGAGACTATACAAACAGCGAGTTATGACGTCATGAAATTGGCACAGGTTTTTTGTCAGTCAGAATCTACAAGATCAACTATTTTCAACTTGCAAAGTAATTTCTATTACGAGCTACGGAGCTTTGAAAAATCACATTTACAAACATCATATCCTTATTAATTTATTATTGCTAATCGAGAAAAATTTCGGGCGAGGACGGATAGTAAGCAATCTATGTCTTGCAAATATATTTGTCGTCTTTTTCCACGTTCCGGACAAAAGAGAGATGAAAATAATTACGTACCTGCTGCAACATTAGGCTTCCACTCGAACGTGAAATTTCCCAGCTTCAGGTGGCATGTAAACAGGACTCAGAACCGATTAACGACTAAATTATTCAGGTTTAACGTAACATAAGTACCTTTACATTGTAGCAAAACATACGTTTAGTGTTTGTAAATCGCTCCAAAGAAAGCTTAAAGCGTACCTACTTGTAAATTATCATTCGGCATGTACTTTATGTTTCGATTCCATGACGGTTGATCCCGCATCAGTTGCCCCCTTCCGGTATACTTATATACAATATGCAGTAGGTTTAGGGAAAATCCTGTACCCCTACTTACACAAAGTATAACCAAGTGTCTCTGAAGGAGTGTGCAGAGAGGATGTACCGCCGAATAACAAAAATACAAAATACATTTCCATTCAAATGCATCAAGGATAAAACTACTTGTCTATATACTGTATGTATATACCAGCGTATAAGAACAAAAAATCGACACTTTAAGACGCAGCATCCGCGCTCAAAAAGAAGAAGATGGAGAGATATGTAATTACGAATGTTAGAGGAGCGCGCTAATATTTAAAGCGTTTAAATCGATGCGAAAATTGCGAAAATGTTTAATAAAACACGACTCGTTTAAAATAGAGCAAAAATCTCGTGGAACGTATCTTAAGTATCATTTAAAGAAACATTGTGATTTTTTCACAACTACAACTTGTAAAATAACCGAAACAAACGTGTTTATAATAATTTTCGGTGCATATTATGCGATTTTTTTCTATCGAGGGAATTTCATATAAAACTTGCGTTTCGGCGTGGAACACGTCTAGATATTATCTTCAAAAATAACATTATATTTTTGAGCTTACAAACTTTAAATGTTTAAGGGAGATATTTAAGAAATCGGTATAAATTCGGGTAGTGGCGGCTTAAGTGACCCGACAACTAGACAATATGCAACTTCATTACCTCCTAAGTGATGGGATTTTTTTTTAAATTGGTTAAATAGGTTATGTAAGGGCTACTTTCCAATTTTCATTTTCATAATTCTTCAAAATGATGTTGAAATGTCACTTTGTTCAGTCGTCGTGGAACAGTTAATAAATTAATTTGATATTCATAACAACTAACTTAAAGGTATTTTATAAGTCAATTTTAGTTTTGAAATTGGTAAATAATGCATTAAAATTTTTTAATTTTTATAATTTCGGGGGCCAACTGTCGAGGGATCAACTGTCACGTCACCATTTTTTTTTATCTGAACTGAGATAAAATGTTTTATTTAATTTTTATTTTATACTCTTTCCGTTTCGAACATTTAATAATAATAGTTATTTAGTACAGAAAGCACTTCAAATGGTAATTATTATAGTAGGATTATGGGAATTAAAATACTTTATCCATGTCGTGAACGACATCCAAATAAAGATTTATCGTCAGAATCAAAAAGTCAATTTAATCCGCATTTCAAATAAAATTGACACTTCTCACTGATGTTAGTTTCCGTTCACATTTTTACAGACCTGAATTTTCTGGGATAGAATATACCTACCTACATAATTAAAATAAATTCTGCTCAAGTTCACAAGAAAGGTAACATCAATCATGTAAATTCGCATTATAAATTAAATTGACACTTCACTCCAATGTAATGGATTAGTTTCCATTCTCAAGTTTGTCTACAAAGAAAATCGTGTTACGTAGTGTACACAAATCAAAAAGCTAACATTGAAAAGATAGTACAGATTTATATTGTAGAATTGTTCTTATATCTATCTAATATAATAAAGATGACTGCTTGTTTATGGTGGGTGGGCTGACGGGCGGGCGGCCGACGTGGATTTGATTAGTAAACAAATCTACAGTTTTATTTCTTCGATGATGAAATTTTCGGGGGATCATTTATTTGATAACCAACACCTCTTTATTTATGTATTTGACGCCCAGAGGGCTTTTACATGTGTGGTAGTACAATTAATACAAGACAGGTGATTTTTAAATAGATAAAGAAATAATATAAATAAAGAAATAACAAAAAAAAATACAGCGATTTGATAGGTTTACAAAAATAGAGATATGTTTAGAAATAGTTTTTGAATAAGTTTTTTACAATATCCCCAAAACATTTCAACATCACATAAGTACCTACTGATTTCCCATAGGGTGAAATCGTTGTACCGGAGAGTGGGCAATGTAGTTCCGCTTAGTTTCCAACAGTCGAATTTAGAGTTTGCAACAGTCGAATAGAGTTAAGTATTTTTAATAAAAATATGTCACCCCAAGTGGTTTGCTACGTTTGGTGACTTAGCAGGGGTGCCCGGATTCATGTAGTGAGGTTTTTCTAGGTCTTGGTACCGAATACGTCGGCCCATCTACTGCCTGTCGAACTGGATCAGGAGAGACTGGCTGAGGGAGACCTTTTAACCTCTCAAGCCGGACTCTCTAGGTCCATCGACTTGCACCTCTCTCTTGGACACACTGAACCCCAGATTCCTACACACCTCTCAAACTTTTACCTTCGCGTTGCTTTCTTTAAAAATACCCTTCATACCACATCCCCAAAAATGAAATTATAACCCAGTATGGAGCCAATGTAAAAAAAAGAGGAACGCCACTGTCCAAGTCTGATTTTGAAAAACTCTGTGTAAATTTCTCAAAAGTCTTCCAGTATGGAGCTAATAAAAAAAAGAGGAACGTCACTGTCCAAGTCTGATTATGAAAACTCTGCGAAAACCAGAGAAACGCCGCGGCCGGGGAGTTCAGCCAGTATTAAAATAAATACAAAATTGATTATGGTGAAAGTCATTTTTTGGTATAACCTCTTATGGAAGTTAAAAGATCTTTTGCAATTTAAATATTTATTTACGTTACTCATGCAAAAAGTAATGAATATTCGGGTTCATCGGTAGCATCCTAAGAATTTTTATGTCACATAAATTTTAATGTATTGGTCATGCGCGTGGTTAGAGCTCGTGTGCAGCGTTTATAAAAATGTATCGAGCTACCTATGTACAAATAATTAGATGACAGAAAGAAATAAATCTACATGTACCTACACGAACAACTAAACAAACATTTTATATACATACATCTCATTCCAACTATGGTTTGCATTCCCCAATACAACGTTTACATAGCTAGGTAACAAATACTTAAACAATATGGATGCATTTGACAACAATTTGAACTTACGAGGGTTGTCCTAGAAGTACCCGACCTGACATACGTCTGATGGTTGTTGCTTTAAACAAATATGGTAAAAAACACCAACCTTATAAGGCTTAAGTTTCAAGTTTTAAGGCGCTACGTTGTTTAGTGTTTTTTTGGCAGCCATCAAGAGCGAACCCTCTCACTTAATTTGTAAACATGGAAAAATTGGTCATTTTAATGTGATACAAAACTTTCATTTGAAAGCTCTAAGTCCAACCAATATCAAAGCCGAGCTTGGATTCTACTCCGGGGGAGTAGAGCTCCTTCGCTTACAATAATAAAATATTGGGTGGCAGAGTTTAAACGAGGACGTACGAGCTGCCGAGACGAACATCGCAGTGGTCGACCAAATAAGGTGACCACGCCAGAAAAGGTAAAGAAAATCCACAAAACGGTATTGAACATTGACGTATGATAATTGATCGATGGTATTGAATGACCATCGATTGAAAGTACGCGAGCTAGCAGACACAGTAGGCATTTCAAAAAGTACTGTACATCGCATATTTACTGAAAATTTGGACATGAGAAAGCTGTGCGCAAGATGGCTGCCGCGTTTGCTCACAATGGCCAAAAACAGCATTGTGAGGATGTTTCAATCGAGTGTTTGGCGATGTTTCACAGCAATATAGCCGAGTTTTTGCATCAATTCAAAACCATGAGTCATCACTTCACACCTGAGACGAAGGAATAGTCAAAACAATGGACTAAATGGGTACTTTTGGGACAACCCTTGAAGCAAACTTTACACGCCATACGTATGCGCCAACTATTTCTACCTATTTCATAAACTAATGTTAACACCAATTTTAAACATTTTTATTAATATTATTGTTGATTAGGAGGATATTGGCAGATTATCCATTTTACTTAACTTACATTCCATGTTATCTACTTTCTGACAACTCTTATATTTTACGTAACCTACATATATTTTGTTTCTTATATTTTATGTTACCTGTATTTTGTCAACTCTTTATTTTCATTGTTACTTAAAAAAAAACAAGCACTGCATTATATGTAAAAGCCCTACGGGCGTTTAAATAAATAACTTATGTACTATGAAAATTTACGTACATTTAATAGAAGGCACAAGCACTTTTCCATATAAACACAGGGTTATGCAGAGAGGAGCGCCATACAAATATATCTTGACATATGCGTCTGATTTCATTTGTATTCATACACTGTTATTCTGAGTCCCGGCATGACCCGACTCAAGTATGTGATTTATTTGGTCATACCTTGTCTTCTTGGCGAGTATCTAACTTCTTATTCAAATTACTTGCGCGTCCAACATTATCTTGGCACTCCTTTCTTCGTCCGTGCGTTCCACGTGGCTACTTTCTGTATTCACAACAATTATTTTCACACATTTCTTAGGTGATATAAAAAAGGTACAAACCGCGAAAAACATCTGAGTATAATAAAAATATATGGTCATGATTGCGACTATCCCTTGGCTTGGGAAACAAAGGCAGTCAATCAAAGCAGCTCAATTTACAACTGACGGCAGACTGTTCAAAGACCAGACCAAGGGACCGTCCAGTCAAAAAGTTAAGGTCGAATACAATATTTGAGTTTTCAAGGGCACAAAAAAGGACCTGCATCAAAAAATAAATAAATGGTCAAGCAAAATTCAGCCTACACTGAAAATGACCGCGGGTACTGATATAAGAGTGGGCACTCACTGACCCTCAAACAGAGCAAGGGGCCGATTACACTATCAGAGATTAGTCTCGTAGCAGAAAAAGGGTTATCAGTATCACCGCCAGAGATCGTCCGTAGTCGGCGCGGCGCTACGGGTGCTGTATCCGTGACGGTTCGCATACGGGAAACAGGGATGTGTCCGGACTGTCCGGTTTCCGGATATTCAAAGCCACCAGTGTTCTCGAATAGAAACTTTATCTCGGACACCCACCAGACGGAAATTTCGGAGAGAGGTTTTCTATATTGTTATCGTACGAAATTTAATATTGCATAAATCTGTGATCTACATTTTATACCGTCTATGTATCCCGCAAAACTTCGTGGCGGGGTCGTGTTTTGTCAGGTTCGACGTTGTTCTTCGATTTTCTTCGGTTTAAATAATCTAATGAGTACCATTTTTTTACATTAGTTCCACACAGGAGGCTCTGAGGAAAATAATTACCCTTAGGGCCTATGTCATCTTTGGGGATGCTGTGTAGAGGGTTTTTGTAGGAAGGAAGTTTATATGAGTTTTTAAGAGAGGAAGTTCTGGGAAGGAAAAGGGTATTAGGGTGGGTAGGAATCTGGGGGTCCGGTGTCTCCCACTGCAGTGTAAGGCGATATTCCGAGATATTACGACTGTACAAGTCAAAGGGACTCCCTCAACCACTCTCTCCAGATCCGGCCTGCCATGCAGCTGGTGGGCAGACGCATCCGCCACCAAGACCCGGAAAAACCTCACCCCATGAACTCAGAGACTCCGGATAAGTCACCAAACGTAGCAAATCACTTGGGGTGTCCTTTGGCAGAATGAATATAATGAAAAAGTAAAAAGTTGTAAAAAAGCGAAAGAAGAAAAATAGTTATGGTAGATATTAGGTATGTAAACTAAATCGGCTTCTTCCGTATAAGTATTATCTTATTAGGTACCTATTTATTACAATTTATGAACATATAATATATTCAAGCTATTATCTTAGTGACCAAGTTCAGAAAATGTCATCATGTGATGTAGAATGTGCCTAGTAGAACGGTTCGTCAGAATGTACCTTACCATTGTAACAATTCAGGTACCAATGCAGAAATAAACTCAGTAATGAACCGACTGCACAGCGCAGGGAATAAATATTACATGAACACCAACGGTACTGAATGTCTATCAACCTATAAAAACATTGTTATTAAGACTATATATCTATCTAGATAAATTTGAAATGTTTATAAATTTTCAATATGTGTGGAAATGTATATGAATGTAAATCCTATATTTTACTCTGTTGTTTTTAAGTTAAAAAATTTATAGTTGATACTTATTAATTGTTATCTCTTATTCTTTGATTATACCAAATGTATTTTTAATTTTATTATATGTAAAAGCCCCTATTGGGCGTGTACAAATAAATAAATAAATCAATTAGGGAAATCTCTAGAATGTTTAATTTCTTCGGAATGTGGAATGAAATAAATTATTAGTCACTAGCACACCCGGCCACACGTTGCTGTGGCTAACGAAACACAACGCCATTACCCAACCTTTATAAAATCCACACCACCCGCTTGCCAGCTGCCCGCTGTCTGAATTGAATATTTGAATTTCTCGGCTTTTCTCTACTAAAATAAGCATGTATTATACATATAAACCTTCCTCTTGAATCACTCTATCTATTGGTGAAAACGGAATGAAACCCGTTGCGTAGTTTAAAAGATCAAAGCGCACAAACATTTTGAGCGACTTCATTTTATACTATGTAATGATATGAAAGAAAAACTGTTGAAAAAAACATTCAAAAGTGTGAAGATAAAAATAACGGAGCCAGAGAGGCCTAAAAAATTATTATGTCAAATAATTAAAACGATGATTTCTTTTGAAGTTCAAGATTCCAATGATTTTATCTCACTTTATTTACATAGGTTTGATTATGTTCTATGAAATCAGTGCGGATATCAGAACGGGGGGACGAAATAGAAGAGATGCATTTAATTTTAGTACAAACTTGTTTAAGAACTAAATGCTTCTGAAGCGTTTGAAGGAGATTTATTTGTAGGTATATATGTGTAATTCTGACCTTGATCAAATCAATCAACCAGAACAAAGCTTCTGTGTTGAAGGGCTTTAATTTTTTTTGTTAACAATACATATTTTTACTTAGTATTTTTGACAATAGTGCATTTTAAAAAATATAAAGAGTTTTTGGGGGCGTTCTATAAAGCAAGGAGTTGCAGAGATATTCCTAAGAGGCGTATATTAGAAATGGAAAAGTTACCAAGTCCCAAAAGTGCTTCATTCCGTATTTTTACCCTTTTCTATTGTTGAATCTCCAACACTAGTTCCGGTCAAGAATTCCAATAGGTACCTCCATTTAAATGGAACTGGGAAAGGAACCATTGTGCTTTGAAGAACAGATTTTATAGAAAACCGTATTGGAGCTTCGAATCTTTGATTTATTGAACTTAGAATAATAGTATCCACTATCCCTACACAAATGTTAAATTAACTTTATTAAATGAAGCGCTGAGCTAAACTAATTCTGAATTTATCGATGGTTAGATCAGTGGTCGGCAAACTCATTAGTCATTATTGAAAAGAGCCAAATATCAGCAGTCCAATAATTTAATTTCCCAGCCAAATTTATTTACTAGAGCCCTGATTTTAGGAGTCGGTTAAAAATGTCGTGATTAAAACTATGGGTGTTGCGCTACCTTCTTCTTTAGCCGACGCATCGGACAGCATCCAAACGCCACAGATGAGGATAGGTGGAAACTTCAGCGGTAAATGCGCACCAGGGTAACCGCTGACAATGCAACCTGGCGGACGCGAATAATTCCATTCTCATGTTTTGACTAATTAAGTTACCTTCTGTAAATTTTACTTTCGATAATTTTTTATTTATTTATTAAATATTAGTAAAATAAAAAGTATTTAAAAAATACGTTATTTTTCGAAAAGCCGTACTAAAATAGATAAAGAGCTGCACGTGCCTCGCGAGCCGCAATTTGCAACTACTGGGTTAGACTTGATGGTCTCCGTGAACGAGGGGCAAGGCTCTCGACTAGCGTTTCGGAGGAGGCGAGCGCAAATAAATTTAATTTGTGTTATACAATTTTATACATTCAAAATAATATATAGCATATTTGCAGTACGTTCCAGAGTGGAAGATAAACTCGGTATGGCCCTGGTGTAAGACCACCATTCAGAACTGAAACGTTGTTTGAAGTGACTTTAGCCGTGTTTGGTGACGAAATTTGAATAGCCAGGTACTTTCACACCTTCCTCTTCCCCACCTCCTTCCCCTCCCCCTCTACCGTCAGCCTCACAACACACCTCAAATTGGGGATGCCATAGTCTCACTGGCTCCAGACGAGAGCAGTTAGGACTCTTGTGAGGTATTCACATAAAAAAGGTCAATCGCTCGTTTAGCGGAAAATTCCTAAATTCAAATTAAAATATCAGCAATAACACTTTTTCACGTGTTATTTGATAATTCCCATTGTTCCAATTGTTCGCATTATATCGAAGGTCAGCAAAGCGCTATGTTTCAACGCTACGAATGTAAAATAAAAGGTTGGAGGATTTTAAATGTCAGTATACAAAAATAACTATAAACAAAAATGTACGTAATAATAAATAAAGCAAATCTACGTACAAAGACAATTAATACAATCATAATATTGAATATCTTTGAATATTTTTGTTGGAGAACCGTTGTAATGGAAATTGGTGTAAAAAATAAACCTTTTTTTATAAGAAAACTCTCTTTTTATAACTTTTGAAGGTAATTCCCATCAATGTACTCGTAATATAATATTGAAGAAGAAGATAACAATAATAATCTAAACGAAAATATCTATGAAAGAAAACAAGACACATAAAAATAGAAAAAGATAATGGTCGCAACTGGGACTCAAACCCAGAATCTCTCGTCTAACTGAGACGTGCGCTTTTACCAATTCAGTCATTGCCACCTTCCATCAAACCGTCATAATTGTCAAAATCTTAGAATATCCTCGACTAATTTTTCCATACCATTATCTTTTTTCTATATTTCTGTATCTTGTTCTCTTTCATGTTTTCGTTTAGATTATTATTGTTATCTTCTTCTTCAATGATAAAAAATAAACTATTAGTAAAACCTAATTTTTTTTTTAAAGAGAGTAAATTACTGGGTTACGGATAATCTGACAATATTTAAATTTTTCTGTTCCCATTACTATTATCGGAATTTGTGCATTGGTGGAGGGCTTGGCAGAGAATGGAAACCGCGATGTCTGGATGGGAGCCTAATGCATTTTTCTCCTCAGCTTTTAACCGGTCGACATAGAATAGTAGTTAGTAATAAATAACATAGTTCTTTATATCCCACAAGCAGAAGCACCTAATATACTTCGCAGATAAACGGCAAGAACACAAATCAATGATCCCCATAACTCATAGACAATAAATCACGTTGCGAGGAGATGTGTGAAGACGATAGTCACTCGGTTCTAACTTCACCTAGAGCGGAACCAGCGATGTTAGAGTTACATTTCAAATACAATAGGACAGGTATTATAACAGTGGTTACGCACAGTAGTTGCTATGTAAGTTTATATTACGCGATTATTATAGACGAGTTAGGTACTACACCTAACAAAGCTTCGGATAGTTAAAAGGAATATAGAGTTTCATTATAATTTAGACTTTACCCCAGACACGCTGTATGTTACAGGAAAGCAAAAGAGTAAAAATAATTTGAAAATTATGGTATTTAAAAAAAACAGCAAAAGTCATAATGTACCTAGGAGGGGTACCATAATACAAATTGAAAATATTTGAGCAAACTTTTTAAATGCATTTTTTTTTTATTTGGGAATAAATACAAAATGTGCATATCCTATATTTGCTATTCCGAGTGGCATTCTAAAGTACCAAAAACTTTTTTTCAGAATTTGGATCAAAGAAAGAATAGGAAACTTTAAAAGGCATATAACTTTTATTTGTAAACAGATACCTACTCCTAAAACTTACCATTGAAACTGGCATTTGAAAGAACTACGAGTAGGTACATTATTCTTTTTGGCCACATTATACCGAAAATTTATTAATTTAGATTTTGGGAAATAGAGCATATAATGCTATTATATTGCACTTTCACGATGATATCGAGTGGGCTGTGGGAGTGGGGAGAAATGTTTAGTTTCATACCGTGTAGTGTAGACTGTACACCATACAATTGTTCACGTAGCTACACAACATGACAAGGAACACGCTCGTTAAACTATCGTTGTACGACGAAAACATCGATTTTACGAACTCTGTTTACGATGTGTTCCCTGTAGGACCCAATTTCAATAAAACAACGAACAGATAGCGTACAGAAGCGCGAGAAGATCGTATATCTCTTCCATGGAATCCAGAAAAAAATCAAGAAACGTAAAAAAGTAAAGGAACACAAAATATAATTATGATACCAAAAACTCTATGTACGAGCCTAAATTTAGGTGAAGTTAGGTTAGGTTAAGTGCACAAATTTACATTTTGTGATAAACGTTTCAAATAATTAAGTTGTGTCCTCTTTTCTTAACAAAAAAACCATCGAATTGTATTATTTGTAGACTATTGACTGTTTCATTTTCTAATTGGTTCATATACTTATCGCATTTTTACCATAGAAATATTTTTTTAGAATTCTATAATGTTCCAGAAATGCAATATCTAATTCAATGTGTCGACTATATAACAAAATGGACCATATAATATGCCGAAGTAGACATTTTTGTCATTAACTTATACGCATTCAGAAAAAATGCTATGCTATTGCTCAAAAATAGGTTAAGCTAACTATATTATGTATCAAGCGCCCTTGAGGTGATTTTCTCACGAAAATGGCGCTATAAAAATCATCCAATAATAATAATCACTTGTGCCTCTCTTTGAATTATTTTTCATTTAAGTGAGATTTTTTTTGCTTTGACTGAGTAGGTTTTTGTAATTTTATGTACCTATATGAATATTAACTTAATTTTTTTATAATGAATGTTTCTCATTGTAAGAACATCTGTAAGAACCCATTATAGGTTTTTTTAATTTTATGTACCTATCTATGATATGTTAACTTAGTAATTTTATGTACCTATGTTATATTAACTTAGTTTTTTATAATGGATGTTTCTCACGGTGAGAATATCTGTAAGAACCCTTTGTATAGGTTTTTGTAATTTTATTTAGGTACCTATTGTATATTAAATTAGTTTTTTTATAATGGATTATTCTCGCAGTGAGAACATCTGTAAGAAGCAATCACCCAGTATAAATAGATAATATCAGTACCCTATCATAAAGGAGTATAATGATAATAGGATTATGACTGACCGGAGGTGCTGAGACCAGGACTGGCCGTAAACTTGGCCACATCCACGATCTTCACCGCGAACTGTTGCTGAGTCTGGCGGTGGATGCATCGCCTCACGAGGCTGAAGGGACCCCTGAAACAAACGAACGAAACACATGTAAATAGGTACTATCTTATAGATTAAAATAATAGTCTTACCTACTATTGATGTAAAAACTAGTCGATTGATCAATTTTAGGGATGAAACATCAACATTGGATGGCGATATATTTTTTTACTGTGCGTTTTTATCATCAGTAAGTTCAGATACATTCACATTTCAGGAATTTCGAGAGGTCTTAAAAGTTATCGGTACGGCGTATGTCAACATTAGGGTTTATAAAATTAATTTCACACAGGAGGCCCTGAGGAAAATAATATCCCTCGGGGCATGCCATCTTTGGGGAGACTGTGTGAAGGTTCTTTTTAAGGAGAGGATGTAGTGAACCGTGGGTCTTGAAGAGAACCATGTTGTAGAGCGAGGACATACAGAGGCCGGAAAATCATTCCGGAGCTTTCGAACTCAAGAACGAGTCCTAGAAACGGGAACGTTTATGAAATAATGTATAAATAAATATATAAAATAAATTTTTAAAATGCGTGAACTGAATAAGGAGCGGACTTTGTAACGATCAATAAAAACGATCCGTTCTCATGAAATAAATATAAACTGTGAATTAGTGTTGGGCACGCGTTTGCGAATCTTTTGTTAGTGCGCCGCGCCACCGCGCCGGTGCCGAAGTAATCATGTCCCTAGTTCTTCGGAATACCTTTCAATAAAATACAGCATTAATATATCATATTTGATAAAATAAAGCATTATTGAAGTCGTTTTAAAAGTTTTATGCAATTTACTTTTCTTTTCTATTGGACGGCATTTCTCGGAAGCTCTTCACTACAGTTGTAATGATTTCCATGATTTCGAAAGTGAGGTCTTATAATACAGTTAAGCGTCTTTTTTAATTTTGCTTTTTAACGTTGAGTATTTTCATTATTTTATTGTTATCAAGTTTAATTTGTAGAACTCCATTATAATTTTTATTTATTTTATATATTCAATAATTTTATTATTAAATTACTTAATAAAAACAGTTTATTTATAAACAAGTTCCACAAATTACCAATTTTAACGGTTTTTGTTTAATTTGTTTAAAGGTTTAAACAAATTACCAGCAGAACTTGTTTCAAAATAAACTGTTTTTATTAATTTACTTAATAATAAAATTATTGAATATATAAAATAAAAAAAATAAAAAATTTCATTTCTATTTTTTTTTAATTCAGATTAATTTTATTATGAGATTACTTTATCAATGAGATTAATTTTAGTTTTGATTTTTGTTATGGTTTCTTTATGTTTTTGTTTTTGTTTAATATTGCTTTTGCATTTACTGATCTTATTATTACTTTACATATAGCCTACATACGACTGCCATGATACGGACATGAGCTTAGTATGTTGACCTAGGTGACATGGAATCTACACGAAATAATAAATAAATAAAATCATTCCCACAAAATGTATATATTCCAACGATTGCATTCCATGAAAGATTGCAATACAGCATTGTAGGTATAAAAGATACTCTTAGTATCGCCCTGGTGTAAGACCACCATTCAGAATTGAAACGTTGCTTGAAATGGCACTAGCCGTGTTTGGTGACCCGATCTGAAAAGCCAGATACTTCTCCACCTTCCTCTTCCCTATCTCCTACCCCTCCCCACTACCCTCAGCCTCACAACATAGCCCAATTGGGGATGCCATAGTCTCACTGGCTTCAGACGGGAGCAGTTGGGACTCTTGTGCGGCATTCATATAAAAAAAAATAATAAATGCGTACTGTACATTGGTATCATAAATAGAAATCTTGAAGTAAAGGAAAAAATAAAGTTGTATTTACATTTTACGAAGTAAATGTGTAAAATGAAAGTAACTCTGATGAACAAAAATGAATGCTCTCGTTTTTCTGTCATACATGGAATATGTACATATTGGTCGTAGGTAACTTACCTAATGAAGATAAAATAATTTAAAAAAACGAATCGATTTTTATCTATTTGACGAATAACAAATTTATAAGACACGTCATTTTTGATAAGAAACCTTAAAATTTAAAAAATATATATTTTACATAAGCGTGGTCGCTCACTATCACCACCCACTTCTGATTGACATATCACAAAAATCTTGATTGTATGGATAAAAACGCTTTGATAAGTGCGACTATTTGCACAAATTCATTCGAGTGATAATTTGATCGATTGATAATCTCGATAAAATATATCGCTAAATCAAATGCAATAATAATAATAATAATATTAATTGGACAATTTGTAGAGCGCCGTTTTTGTGAAAAATCACCTCAAGGGCGCTTTACAATTCACTATGAATTCCAAGATTCTATTTAATTTTATTATTTACAGATAGATACAAAAACATACTTACCTGCAGGTCACTTCCGAAAAACACACTTTATTAGAAAGTTTATGCTTGCGAAAGATACAATTTTGCACGTGGAGGGCATTATATTTAAAACACTGGACATTGCATGACTTTACCTTTGCTACCCTCATCACTGTTGGTTTTACATTTATATTTATATTTATAAGAAGATTAATGCCAAAGTTGAGTTAATAGTTATTTGAAAGACTGGAGAATTGTAAAAATTTGCTTTATTTTTACAAAATTTGTTGTTGTTTTTTTTTTTTTTACATGAATACCTCACAAGAGTCCCAACTGCTCCCGTCTGAAGCCAGTGAGACTATGGCATCCCCAATTGGGGTATGTTATGAGGCCGAGGGTAGTGGGGAAGGGAAGGAGATATGGAAGAGGAAGGTGGGGAAGTACCTGGCTATTCAGATCTGGTCACCAAACACGGCTAATGCCGTTTCAAGCAACGTTTCAATTCTGAATGGTGGTCTTACACCAGGGCGATACAGAGAGTATCTTCCACTCTGGAACGTGCCGCAAATATACTATTTATTATTTTAAATGAATAAATTGTGTAATAACACAAATTAATCAAATAAAATTTATTTGCCACGCCGGGATTCGATCCCGCGACCTTCGGTGCGCGAGTCAAGCGTCTTACCGCTGCGCTACGCCGGCCGTCAACTATGTTTACTATGTCGCGAGCCGTGAAGCTGAGGGTGAAAGGCATTTTTTTTTGTTTTAAACTTATGGATACGACTGTCTGAAAAGATGAGTTTTTAGTTTAATGCAACTACCAGAATGACTAATTTTACTAATGACTGGCGTATATACATTAAAATAAACGTTTGTTATGTGAAAGAGGCTTATAAAGTACCTACCTATATTATGTGAAAGGGTTATGATATAACTATGTTCTCTGAAATTGTGTAATCTACTAAACAAATGTCTATAGAGCCAACACCCAGCATTGATAACACGTAGTATTCCGACATAGAAAGAATTATTATCATTATGCCGGGAATGCCAATAAATCACTAGTTTAAGAGGAAAATCCACACAAAGCTCAGGCATTCCTAGGAAAAGTCGCAATCCACATAGCGCCAAAATGGGCGCGCAACAATTCACATATAACACTTATTTCTTATAATAGGATTTTTTATGTCGGGATCGTACCTTTCAGTTCCCTCCAAGCGAATTATTACTTTCTGCCGTATTTTAAGTAACTTCTGGAAAACTTTTCATATTTCACGTTACGGCGCGTTCCCAGGCGTAAAGTAAAATCTGGAAACCTAAGTTTAAAGTTTTGGTCTTGAAAAGATTAAGTAAATATCCGTGTCTCGATTCAGGCTCTTTGTAGGTAGCTATACAGAGTGAACCTAATTTACAGTTAGCAGTTGAAAAATGAAATATTTCTATGAAGATAATGTTTGATCTTCCGCTGTCATCCAGTGGGTTCCGGAAACCCTTTGTTGAAAACCAAAACAAAAAAACAGAAATCTGTATATACTTAAATGTCTCCAAAGTGTTATATTGGGTATTATTTACATTCAACCATATTAGTTCTGTGAGGGATTTCTCAATAAATTTAGGTTCTAGATAACAAAACTAGTTTATTATGAGCGTACGTATTTACAATAATAATGCTGCCACACGACCTGTCTACTCTAGTGACTAATTGAATCTGTTGGACTCGCTCGCCAGAGCCAGTTCCGTCAGCACCTGTCTATATGGGTACCCCTGTCGGCCATCGATAGAAGTACTTTCCCTACTGACGTCTGACGGCATCACTTAGAAGCTTTTTCAATACATTACAGTAACCAGTGTATCTATCTGATATTCCCAAGCGTAATAAACTAGCCCCAGGGAGAGATCACATGCATGTCATCGACGATCGTCCTAAAAGCCGTTCATAAAAATATTCCTTGTCATAAGTTTTGTAGGAAAACAAAAAAGACAGAAGATACTAGATTGTTGCATGTCATTAATCACATTCCTATAGACATTTCGTGTATGTATATTTCTTTCGAATTATTGTAGTTAGTAGCCAGTTACAAAAACAAGCCAAACTAAATTAAAATGTTTAATTTTAATCCTAACTCAATGAGCAAAACCTTAAATTGTAATATTTAATTAATGAAGACAATATTAGCAAAACTCAATCGGCAATCTGAAACAGAAAATCAGGAAAAGAGATCCGCCCCGGCAATGCAAAAGTCCTTGGTTCGATTCCCTGATATGACCGCATCTTTTTCTGACTTTTCTGTTTCAGATTTTTGATTTAGTGTCGCTAATATTGTCTTCAATAATTGAAAATTAAATGCTTTATTTCATGAAACGTCCACTACGGTAATAAAATCCACCATGGTACAGGTTGAGGTAGACATTTAACTTATACACTTATTCGTTAATAATTTTACTGTAAAAATAATAGGAATAATATTATCGTCAAAATGAACACGTATATACATATTATGTGCTTTTAAAAAAATAAAATTCTTGTACTAACTCGTGTTTTTATTGCGATTCCACAAATTTATTAATTATTTTACAAACAAATAAAATATTATACATCTGAATCATCGATGTAGATACTCATTTATACTACTTTATTAATACCTATAAATGTATTATATTGCAAAGGTCCCGTCAATTATAGAAGAATGGTCATTTTCACCCATCAACATTACGAGAAGCAAGTTATCTTTCCTTTCGAGTGCTCCATGATGATGTGGAAACGACCTCTGCCTTGTTTTACTTTAGTAAGCAAACCGAGATAATAGTGCAATAATTAACAAATGGAGTATAAATAACACAGTTTTAAACAAAAAAATATACCAGTCTGAGGGCGTCCGTGATTGTCTGAAACGGGTCCGTTCAGAAAGAATTATTATATTATAGGTTTATTGTTTTGGTGATTTAGTAGCCTTTTTGACCAAATATGAGATGGACCCCGTGCGAACCTGTTTTTTTATACAGTCTTCATAAAACAGTTACACATCTAAATACAGAGAAGGTTACACATTTTAAAAATTGAGGAATGTACGTAAAAACATCAGGTTTAATTTATTTTGACATTATGATTGTTAATTAACAAGTTTTCACATGATTGCAAATAAATGTATTTGTAACTAAAATCTTAGAAGGAAAAAATATGGAAATCCGATTCTACAGAAATTGTATGACACTATTCGTTAGATAACTTCAATGATCACTTATCAACTTATCGAATAAAAGCTGTTATCCATACTTACTACTTCAATCATATTTTTACAAGTATAAGAGTCGAAGCTATGTTATTTTAAAAGGGGGTTTCGTTATCAGTAGTATGTAACTTTGCAATTAAATTAATAGCATTGATCTGGTACAATTTTACGTGAAAATTCAACATCAAAACAAATAATTCCAATGACAAGGTCAAAATCAGGACTCAAAAACGGAAAAAAAACTAATATAAAACTCTTACATTTTGTTTTAAACCACCCAAAAGAGGTACAATGCGATGGAGGGAGGGTGAGAGTTTTGGAAGATGAAGAAAGCCTAGAAGGCCTAACTTCCGAGGCCGATTACGTAAACTTCAGGAAAACTTCGGAATGTAGGTCTAGTCTAGGCGTGCCCTCAACATACGCTGGACAGAAAGGGGCACTAACATTGAAGTTTTTCTTCCAATGGCCAAGAAATTCAAAAGTATATTAGATATTAAATAAGAATTTTTTGGAGAAGTCAAAAGTAACAAAGGCAAGGTTAAACAATATCTACTATACACTATAGAAAGAGGTAAGATTTGTTTGTTTGTTTGTTTGTTTGCATCGAATAGGCTCCGAAACTACTGAACCGATTTGAACAATTCTTTCGCTGTTGGGAAGCTACACTATCTCCGGGTGACATAGGCTATATTATATTTTCAAAAAAATTATGGATCCTTACTAAAACTCCAATAATGCAACCCAATGAGTAAAAAAATTACCTAAAATATTCTTTACATCGCGTGCGCTGCGAAAACTATTGATGATAGAATAAAATAATGTACTACGTTTTTGTAGAACACATCATTATTTACAAAAAAGGTCGGGACAGCATATGTCTAACTATTATGGTTATGCCACAATAAGTATTCTTTTATTTTAAAAATTTAATTAATATGTCGCTGATTGAAAAGGCTCTTTATTTACATCTTGGTGTTAATCCTTATCAAAATAAATTACTTCATATTCAAGACAGCTTCAATACCTTTATTTAAATTTTTCAATTTTTCAATTCGGATATTTAATTAGAAAGATATCACGAGTTTAATAATGTTAGTATTAGAAAAAAGTTTCGGCTACGGGCCGGGCGGGAGAGGAGTCAAGAAATGAAGTGCCAGGGGGGTTGGCGTGAGGGGGGAGCGGGAGAGCGGTGGCGGGGAAGTGGAAGTGGAACGCTGGAGGGGAACGCACGGGAAACGACATGCAAGGAGTAACATTTTATTTATTTGAATATGGCATTGCAATGCATGCCGGGAAATAGCTATATATTATAAAAGAAAATCCAAAAAAACTCAGAAACGAGTACACTTTTCCTTGTTCTGAGATGCTTATAAAGACGATGTCTCGTGGTATATTTACCGAGTTCTGATATTCAGGTTGAATCTTGTATAAAGTATTATATTTTAATATTTTTTGACTAAAAATATTTAAAAAGGTCGTATATTTATCATTTTAGTATATACCTAAAATTACAGATAGAACCATGTGCAACGAGCTAGGACATAGGAATTCATTGCATAAGGTCCTAATTGCATTTCCTTGGGAGGGAATAACCAGGCAAAACCGGAAATATGTCATTTTTAAATGAAATTTTAGACGAATTGACTCTTTTCCAAAAAAAGTATAAATTAGTGTTATTTTATCTAGTACTTAAACATATGTTTTAAGTGGGTAGAAAATATGTTTATCTTTAGTATAATAAGGTTTTTTTACCTTGGCAGATTTTGTTAAATTTTCAAACAAATTTTTGTATTTTACAACACACATTTACTTAAAATCATATAATCATGCAGTAAAATAAATCAATAAATTATCTTGGAAAGCTATGTTTCAAAATTTAAATTTTAGTTTAAATATCTAAAATTATAAAAAAAAAGATCCGCACACGTGTTTCGTGACGAAATCACTTTAGAAATGGATATAAAAAAGGCCTACCCCCTCTCAACCCCCCCCCCCCCCCCCCCGCCTCCTTTACCCCTTTAAAAAAAATTTAAAATACTTCAGTTTGTCTATTTATTTACGGTCTTACGAGTTAATATATTAAAGTTTGTTTTACATTCTTATTTTGCTTAAACATCATTGAAAATTAAAAATACTTATAATCACAAAGTAATTAAAAATAGTACATAATTTTAATAGTTTTCATCGCGCCTTTCAACGTTTTTGAATGTAGGTATAAATTAAAGCAAATTTTGAATGAAATAAAATCGATATTGAGTTATTATTTAAAAAGGCTGGTACGAAGAATAATTCATCTTTCTCATTGGAACCGCCCTGTACGATCGTCAGAACATCTTTCGACGAAATATGAATTCTCGGCCGCTGGCTGGTTAATGACCCTTAATGCTATACCAAGATAGGGCCACGTTGTATTTGAATATTTTAATTCAAAATACGTCCAACTAAAATACTTAAGATTGAACCTTGATTATAATGTAATATGATATATTACATCTTTGCAAACTTTGACACCTCAAGACATATGAGGCGAAGTTAGAACCCTATCCAATAAAAGTGTCGAACTACAATGCGACTCGTAACAACAATCAACTGTCAGATAAAAACAAAATGGAAATTGCAAAAGGTTCCAAGCTACATTAGAACTTGTAAAATAAATGAAAGCTTTAAAAACTTTATCTTAGAACTTCGTCATAGAAGTATCTACGGAAATACAACACAAATGGCTCTGAAAAATATTTCGATTTTAGAAACGACCAAAAGAAATGTTTTTTTAAATTTTTTTATTCTTAATATATTTAAATTACAAAAGTATAGTATATTGTCCTCCACGCGTGTACTTTTCTGCGTACATCTAGTTTTAAAGATACATCTTAAAGATAGATATTAAGGAAATGAGTACATTTAACTTTAACACATTACATTCAAAAAAACATAGATAGTTCATTTTTTAACAACAGCATTGACATTTTGGCGCAAGGTGTCTCATTTTCTTCCAATTTTAAGGTAGCCGCGCCGCTACCGAAATCTGCACTCTGCAGACTTCGACCTGGAACAACTCAGCGGAACCACATTCGTACCAATCAAGCAAGTTTCGAAGTGATAAAATTATTGAGGTGTGGCGTCTTCCTGATTCATTTTAGTAACTCCCAAAGGATAGAGTAGGTACAAGAAGTAAAAATGTATGAGTATACGTAACATAGTAGGTACATACATAACCGATGTTTCTATATGAGTAGCAATTGCACGAGTTCTTAAATATCTTCAAATGAAAATATATGGATTCCTAGCGAGAATCAGTTGAGAGACATATTTAGAGTTTCTTTGAAACGTGAAATCAGCACAGCATTTTTCTGTCTGGAATTTCTTGGTTAGCGAAATAGTTTTCAGCGTGTAACCTCATTTACACGCAGAATTGCCAACTCAGCTTCTTTAGTGCTAGATTTAGCTTCAAACCGAGGCCGTCAGCTACAAAAGACGTGGTTTAGCTTCATAGCTCGTTTTTATATATAAAACTCTAAGGAAAGATAACAATAAGACAAGGACAAGGACCAAAAAATATTTCTCCAGCTACCCTGAATGGTGTGAACCTGCAGGTGACTGAAGGAACTAAATACCTTGGACACATAATCACCAGTAATCTGATGGATGATGACGACATCGATAGGCAAAGAAGAGCTCTCAGTGTAAAAGCAAACATGCTCAGTAGAAGATTCCGCCTTTGCAGTACTGCTGTAAAAAGGACGCTCTTCCTTTCCTTCTGCGCAACACTGTATACGTCTGAACTCTGGGCAAACTACAAGAAGAGTAGTATAGAAAGACTTCGGGTTCAGTATAACAACGCCTTCCGCATAATGTTTGGTCTCCCCAGATATTGCAGCGCTTCCCGGATGTTCACGGAGGGGCGAGTTCCTGGCTTTGCAGCCCTTATTAGATCCAGGGTGGCAGGAATGAGGGAAAGGATAACCAGCTCTGGAAACATCCTCGTCATGGAAGCCCGCCTCAGTCCATCATCCAGTATTGATGCACACTGGAGAAAAATACTGGCTCCTTACGTGCTCACAGAATCCTGAAAGCTTAATATTATTATTTCTTTTGTTTTCATTTTACTACTATTAGCTTATTATCTTTTTTTTTTTTTGTTTCGTGTACATTCATATCCACCTTCTTTTTCTTTTTTTTTTTCCTTTCAAATACTTTATACTTTGTACATGTATGTTTATATTATACCCTTATGGAATGTGTGGGATTGCACTCTCCTCCCCACATACTGGAATAAACAAAAAAAAAAAAAAAAAAAAAAAAAAAAAAAAAATTGATTTCTTGAGGAACCGGTTATTTTTATATTGAAAAATGACCTGCTTTAAGTTTTTACCTCAGAATTTCTCCAGCCGCCACACCGTATTCGTACTCGTATTGTAGGGACAATACGAAAATATTTTTTTTTGGCCACCCCAATTTTCAGCCAATTTAGGCTACACAAGATTTTAGCTATTCTTTAGCTTCTTTTCGGGTTTTTTTTTAAATCTATTTGGCATTACTGTTTACATGTGGAGAGTTGAATTAACGATTTAACGATAAAAAATAATAAAACATCTCATTGTTTGCTCCATATTATATTTCAATACAAATCTCGGACGAAGACGCGTTGGAAATTTAGTATGATATAAAAATTTTCATCCCCATCTTTTCCGTTAACAATTTTCATAAAAATCCCTTTATTTTAAAAATATGGTCGATGGTTTCAAATGTAGATGCTAGGATACTCTACACACTACCACTAAGTACATTTTTACAAAATAGGTAGATTTACTCATTTTCTATACCAGAACACTTATTATTTATAGCTCATAAAGGAAATCATAATTTCGATTTCATATTATGTGAGCGCGAATTATTAGGTAATGCAAAGGTGTGTGTATGTACACTGTACATGGTACAACCCTTCAAAAGTAAGAGATTTATTTGCTGTTAGTCATCGCAGTATAAATCTCCAGAAAGCAAAAAACGTTTGTCTCCTTTTGAAGGGAAGAGAAATATTTCAGGATCATATATTTTTTCAGGATTTAAGGCTCAAAGACTGTTATTTATCGTGCCTGTAAGAATTTTGTGTAGTTTTATTTTGAGTTTTGTTGAAATAGAAAAGGACTGGTCTTTGATGCACTCAAAGGGACTCTACGAAATTCTTCATTAATTTTAGTCCTGGACATATAGTATAGGTGCCTAAGGATGTACAGTGATTATATTGCCATTTCACTCACTCCACTCCTCTCGCTATCGACCTGTTTGTATTCTGCGGAAAATGTATACCTACTGTGCGAAGGAAAGCGGAGGCTGTTTTAGCAGAGAAAAAGAAAATATAAATTTAAACGGTTATAACTCAAAAAAGGCTGATTGACGGACCCGTATTGTGGGGAACTTAATATTCAAGTGACCTTTTCTAATCATTTAATTTAGTAATTTACATATTATATATATTTTTTTTTCATATTTATTACGCGTGTTCTATAGTGCCGACCCTAGCACATAAGCTAGCCCAGCGAGAGCTCGTGCGGACGTCACCAACGTCCTCTGCCTTCTCAGGGCCCGTTCTCACTTCGTCGAAAGATGTTCTTACGATCGTACAGGGCTGTTCCAATGAGAAAGATTAATTATTTTCCGTACCAGCTTTTTAAAATTATAACTCAATATCGATTTTATTTCATCCCAAATTTGCTTTAATTTTTACCTACATCCAAAAATGCTGAAAGGCGTGATGATAAAACTATTAAAATTATGTACTTTTTGTAATTATTTTTTGATCATAAGTATTTATCATTTTTCAATAATGTCTAAGCAAAATAAGAATGTAAAAAAATCTGAAATATATTAGTTTATAAGTGCGCAAATAAATACACAAACGGACCAATTTTCATCAAGAAACACATGTACGTATATATTTTAAAATAATTTTATTTTACTGTATGATTTTATGATTTGAAATGGGTGTTGTATAATACAAAATCTTTTTTGAAAATTTAACAAATCTGCCAACGATCTGTGGTATAACCTTATTATACTAAAAATAAACATTTATTCTCAAAATTTAAAACATAAGTTTACTAGATAAAAGAACAATCTTTCAAAATCAATTTATAATTTTTTGTGGAAAAGTGTCAATACGTCTAAAATCTGATTTTAAAATGACATATTTCTGGTTTTCTCTTGGTTTATATTGGTAAAACGTGATACTTAAATTCAATGTATGAACTACGAAATACATACATGTATTAGAGAACCAATGAGAAACTTTAAGATACGGAATTAATAATAAAATACAACAAAATGGTGAGATATTGAAAAAAATATTACGTGCAAAGAATATTTTTTCGGCATAAAATGAGGATTCTATAAGCACACTAATGTTTCAATAAAATCACTCGCTCCAACTTCAAAATACCAGCCTAAAGGCTTGTTTAATCGAATGGCGAGTAACTCACCACTTGACTGATCAAAAAGCGTTCGTACTACGGTGGAGTAGAGAGTAGAGTACATTAGTGAGTTGTGCATCGTAAAAAGGAACGGTTTGCAATGCAATAAAGTAAATGGGCTAATTAAGCTGATCGGAATAGATATTTTCGAAAGGGTTGAAGAATAAATTAGTGAGATGAAAGTAAAGAAACTACGGATACGAAAAAGAATTAATAGCAGAAATAATAAAAGTATTTTAGAGAATCATCTTCGCTCCAACGAGACGACAGTTCTGCGGCTACAAATGAACTCCACTAAAACAACGGTTTCGGACTTGTTTAGTGGTTCAGTCAAAGCGGGCGAGGGTGGGGGCACTACTCGCCCGGAAAAATAGAACAAAATGATTTGACTCTACTATACCACTGTCTATACTACACTACTAAATTTATAGTGTTCTGACACGTTTAGTTACTAAATTACTCGCTACTTGACTAAACTACTAGCCTAGTCTGAACGAAAATGAGTTTTTATAAAACATTCATAATATGTTATCATCAAAAATACTAATTTCGATTGCGTCTCTCTGGTTTGAAGAAATCTAGAACTTATCAGTGGGATTTTGAAAAATTGGAACTGATTGTAATAAAGCGTTCAAACGATTATGTATAAATAACAAAATATAAAATGTATTTAACAAAAAACATTGCATGATTGGATCCAATCCTAGGAAGCACTAGGGAAAAAAGAGTAGGGGAAGGATTTTTTTACGCGACATCTCTAAAGATCGCCCTCTTCCGTACAGTGTGAAAAGAGGGGGAACTATATCTATACATGAGTCAAGTTAAGGTAGGGCCTGTAGGATGGGATCTACGAATGCGGATCTTGAAGAGGCGAAATACTATATGAAGAAAGAATAATAGATGCAGAATCGACGCCGCTAGCTCCTTAGAGCAGGCACCATTAAAATACCTGTAGAACAGACTCCGCTGGCCTTTGTCAATCGGACGGACCGCCCTCCTTTTCACAAAATAAGTAGGTAGGCATGGGACTAACTTCCACAACATGTCATCGATCAATCATCAATCATCAATTTAAAGATCGGCTGGATTCTTATTTGGAGAGAAGAAAGGATTAAATTGTTTTAAATTTAAAAGTACTCAATTACTGTTACTTATTGTGACATCAGATTGAGCGCATTAGTAGAAGGCTCTCTCCTCATTAAATAATAAAAAATATATTTACCAGATTTACAGATTTATATATAATAATTTGATAATTTGTAGAGCGCTTAACTGCGGTGTAAGGCGATGGGTCGAGAGAGACCGCGGTCGAGAGAGACCCATCGCCTTACACCGCAGTTGGAGTGATGGTTTCATACGTCCGTCATTGAAACATTGACCCCCAGATTCCTACCCACCATTTTCCTTTCCAGAACTCCCTCTCCTTCCTTTCTCTTAAAAGACCCCCACACAGCATCCCCAAAGATGACGTAGGCCTTGAGAGAAATTATTTTACTGAGGACCTCCTGCGTGGAGTCTGCGCTAGATATTAAATAAAGATTAATAATTTAAAGAACTGGACCAATAAAACAGTGAACATTTTTTCCGTTCCAGGGTTTCAGTTTCGGATAAAAACAAATTATTTCATTGCTTCAGGCTCTGTTTCAAAGCCCCACAAAAAATATTTACAAAACATTGCGATGAAAAGATTATTTTTATTGAGCGTAATATCCATTCCAATACGAATAGAAAAATTGTAGGAAAAAATATCACCATTATTTGTCTTAGAGATATGTCACAAGCGATCGCGATAAAATATCTCATTTTTTGTCGGATTACGGCCCGGAGGTTTTCCTCGGTGCTTATGTCATCAATGCGGAAGTTATTTCTAAGGAGACGGAGGAGTAAACCTTGGTCTTGAAGAGCCTTATATTGATGGAGAGTGAATCTCGTTCAGGGGCGAGTTTTAGATTCACAAAAACCATCCAGCAAATGGGAAATGTAAACAGGATGACGTGTATCCAACTGTGCAACAGTGCCATTTCAATGATGTCAGTTCCCCCATCAATGTTTATGAGCAATCCTTTTTCATATAAAAATCGATAAATAGAATAATGGAACATGGTAAAATCGACAGTTAAAGTGCCTGCCCACTCAAAACATTATTAGGCTTTGCTTACAACACCTGCCAACATGGCTGACTCGCGTGCCAACAAAAACCTTAATTCCAATTTTAGGGGATAAGGAAATTGCAACGAAACGTTTTATTTTTAAGAAACAATAAATGGATGACGGGTTTGAAATTCAACAAAGCTTAAATAATAACAAAAAACCACGAACTTTTCTCACACAGTAGTCAAATAAAGTATTAAGTTTACTTTGCAACTGTTGAAGATCTAGTAGGTATTCATAAAAGTGGTGGGGGCAATCCAATATCTTCTGTGAGGAGTCGTAAAATTTTACCGGTGTAAAGAATATTTTATTTTAGTACTATAGCGAGTTCCCGGCATGCGCTGCCACTTAATAAAGAAATTGTTTCTCCCTGCATGTCCTTTCTCATTCATCCCGTTCCCCTTCCGCCTCCCCTTCCTCTCCCACGTCCCCTCCCCCACTCCGCCTTCCCTTCCCCCAATCGGAATAATGGTTTAGCAACGCATAATTTCATGACGCCGGAGCACACTATTATGTATAGAAACCATCGCGGGCATGCGCACATCAAATCCCCAAAGTTTAGCCGGAAACGGATGAACGGTTTAGCAACAAATAATTTTATGATGCCAGAATTCTCTATTATATATAGATACCATCGCGGGCATGCGCACATCAAATCCCCAAAGTTTCATCGCAATCGGATGAATGGTTCAGCAACGCATAAGGAACAAACGTACATACACGCAAGAAAGCAAACAATGAGTTTTATATATACAGATTTATCCGGCCTGTTTACTTACTTAATCTGAGAAATCACAAAATAAATTCTACCTGCGAATGTCAAGCAAAAACTAATATATTATTAAGACCAATTCTCGATTACATCGAGGGGAGTGGCAAATTGGAGCGACTGGAAAACATGTATGGTAGTATCACGATTCACTTGCGATCTTTGTAAAATCTATCAAAACACAACATGCATACCCTTTACCTTTAACACTATTCGTGTTCTCACCTAACCGCAAATTTTCATAAATTTTCCCAGCATAAACGCTCTCGTTGCTCAAATGGTTGGAGTTGAAATCTAGTTCTTATAATCTTATTAATTTTACAACGAACCTTAGGAGAAACTGCGCTCGTTCCGGTTTCACGTTAATAAAATCACTTATTGTATGCAGGCCTAGTTCATGTATGTATTCAAAATGACCCCAATCTGTATAAGCTCCCCTACAAGTAGAACACCTGTCCTTTGACGAATGTTCCTAAGCCGCGCAAAATCCCCGGCGACCTCCTCCACCCCATAGGCCTACCTCCTGCTATCATGAACAATTCGGGTATGTAGCACTTGTTGCTTCATAGAAAGTGTCCGAGGAATAGCTTTTTAATACAGCAGAATGAGTGATTCGATTTAATTTGATTCGAGTGATCGTATTCAGATCACATCGGCGTCACGACTGTAGGAGTCTGACTACGGTTGTGGCTCCGTACCTACTTTGCTGAATAATTCTGCTGAGAAATGACAAATGTCGATTACATGGAGTGTATTTATCAACTGAACTACTTACATGGTATAAATTTACGTCTTATATACTAAACAAACCTCTTATCCCACTAGTATATACCTCTAACGAGTGTGGCCCCCGTGGAACTCATTATTTCAGTCCAATCTCCGTCTTCTATTGAACTCAGGAGCACCGTCAGCAGACTTGGGAAAATTTTCCATTCACGTGATAGGCAGAGGTTCGTAACCCAATGAATTCTACGGATCAGCAAATTAGTGGACATTGGCTTCTTGAGTTCGATACATATATAGTGAACACGTACTATTGCATTTTCATTGACCTCTATACATTACGTAATATACATATATTACACGGACTCCTCATTTTTTAGTTCCTTTTAACACGACACGTGTTTATTTGTAACGCGTGCGGTCCATGGTGCGTTCATCAATCTCCAACATAGCCACATCATCAGACTTCAGAAGGCAGTATAGGCATTAGGCACATCCTTAAAAGAATTAACAGAGGAAGATAAGTACTTACACAACGCGCGCGGTTTCACCGAACTGATTCCAGTGGACATACTTCAGCGGGCTGTTCATATAGCTACTTCATTCGAACAATTTATTGGTTAACCAACACCTCTGCCGTAGGTCACACCAAGTGATTCGCAACGTTTGGTGACTTAGTAGAAATTCCCGGGTTTATGGGGTGAGGTTTGTCCAGGTCTTGGCAGCGCACGCATCTGCCCACCAACTGCGCGGCAGGCCGGATCGGGAGAGACTGGTTGAGGGACATTTTTGATCTCTCCAGCAGATTCTCTCGGAACATCGACTTACACCGCAGTGAGAGGGGCGGATTACGGATCCGTGACTCTGGGACACACTGACCCTCAGATTCAAACCCACCCCTCATATATTTTTCCTTTCCAGATCTTACTCTCCTTTCTTCCCTTAAAAAGAACCTCCACACATCATCCCCTAAGATGACAAAGGCCTGACGGAAATTAGCGGTGTGACGTTTTTTGTTCGATTAGTAGATAAGTTAGTAAGCAACACGTCTTGTATTTTTATAATGGCATTGAGTAAAATTTTCAATGACAAAAGTGTAAACGCATACGAAAATTGGCAATGTGGTATTGAACCATTTACTTACCATCTTGACAATTAATGGTGAAAAAATTGGAAAAGTAAATGAAATCAAATACCTGGGTGTAATATTCGATTCAAAACTGACTTTCATAGCAAACTTTTAATATGTGCTAAAAAAGGTATCAAAAAAGGTAAATTTTCTTAGAAGACATACATTAAATAGCAACACTACGGAGCTCATTTATAAAACTATTGTTGCTCCACATTTGGATTACTGCTCTACGATGTTATATTTGGCCAATGAAGGAAATTTAAACAAACTAGAAGTTATACAGAACAGAGCGATGAGATGTATGTTATGTATACTGGGAAAAGGCAAATACGCGAGGATTAATCAAATGAGAGAGGAGCTAAATTGGATTCCAATAAAAAAAAGACTACTATTTAATGTGTTAATTTTTGTGCATAAAATTATGAAAAACCAAATGCCAAAATACTTTAAAGATGAAATCGTTTTTAATAGAGACGTACATAATTACGAAACAAGAAATATAAACAGAGTTCGATTGCCACAAATGAAGAAATCAAAATCACAGAACTGCCTAATATATAGAGGACTAAAGATGTATGATGAAATGCCTGAAATTATGAAGAATGAAGAAAGAACGAATAATGTATTTAAAAATAAATGTTATGCTTACAGTAAAAATATTTAAATTTATCAAATGAAATGTTACATTGTGCTTATTAGTTTATATTCATGTAGTATAAACTAACTCAATAAATATTAAAAACAAAAACAAAAAAAATCTTGGGGAAAAGGTGAGTTCTATCATCTTTATACAACAAAAAATAACTTTATTATAATTAGGCAACACCACAACTTAATAATAATTTAAATGTTCTTGTACACTGTCAATCATTGTCAGGCATTGAAGTAAAATATATTTATAAAATCGTCGTCACCTTCCTCTTTCACAAACACAATATTCAGTATTTTGTTAAATTGTGATTTGTTTTCGATCAAACACATCACAGGAGGTCATAAACGCGGAAAGGTCCACAAGCGACGTGTATAAATGAGTCCAATCCTTTGAACAATTTAATCCCAGATTAATATTCCGAGAAGAAACATTCTCCTCGTTTTAATTAGCCAATTCCCTGAGGCACAATTTCTGGGTGAATCTGGCGATTAATTGTCATGGCAACAGCGGATGAAGCTGTGTGACATGTTTAGGAAATACAAATGAGACAAAATTGTTAATTTTCTTTTTTTTCTTCGATCTTCAAAGTCCATCACATCTATTTTGATGACAATGAAATCGGCGATCAGCGCCAACTTGAATTATTTACGTTTGAACGGTCCTCGTTGGAGGTTATCCATCACTTATCCGCCCTGGTATAAGTAACAGATGGTTACTTCTTCAAGGCTCTCGCAAGGACTCGATTTTTTTGAATGAACGAATCTACATTTAATTTTGAACGAATCTAGACCTCCAGTGTCCCTGCATACGTTGTTAGTAAGCAGTATGGAAGTGCTTAGGTCCTCGTACAAAGGCGATTCTCGATCAGATCCCGCTTTTGATCAAATTAAAATCAGTCAACAAGTATAATTTGGGGGGCGGGTATTATGGGTACCGCCGCCCTAGATAACTAACACCACTATCTTAGGTCAACCCGAATGGTTCGCCGCTTTTGATGACTGCAGGGGTGCCCAGGTTCAAGGGGAAAATATTGGCCAGGTCTTGGCGGCGGATGCGTCTGTCGACTTACAGTATAGCGGTCCGGTTTGAAAAGACTGGTTGAGGGAGACCTTTTTACCTCTCCAGCAGGACTCTCTCGACTCTGTCTCACACCATAGTAAGAGGGATGAATTCAAACGCCCGTCACTCCTTGACACACTGATAACCAGATTCCTACCCACCCATCTTATCTTTTTCCTTTCCAGATCTACCTCTTCTTCCCATCCTGAAGAAATGAAATAACAAAACCACGAAGATATAAAACGATTTTTATAAAAATTCCTGGCGATAGAAATTGTATTTTTTATTCCGAGAAAGGAACATTATGTAGAACAGTCTTTCATAAAATTTTCGAAATACCTGGAGAAAGGCTTCTTAATGAAAATGCCTAAGGAGGTTTTTAGCAAGAGATATGGAGCCTTGAAATTTGAAATGTATTTAATTGTCAAAAAATAAAATAATACGTCATAATGTTTATGCCACCAATAAGTCGTCAAATGCTTAGGATAATTTTATTTTACGTAGGTACGTTTGAAAATTTGTACGATATAATATATATGTAACTCATATTTTTTATATCACAATAAAAAAATAAAAAATAATATAAAATATATAAGTATGTTATATAATTTTATAATATCCCCGCAGTGTATATATGTATATTTATATATACACCGCGGGGAAATTATAATTTTTTTTTTTATTGTAATATAAAAAATATTAGTTACACATATGCATATATATTTTACAAAATATTATAATAAAGGTCGTTTTTGGTCATGTATAACCTTGTCAGAAAAGAGGAGCTCTTGTGCCTGATAAGTGCAATGCAATACATTCCGTGTTTCCGAATAACAAAAAAAAATGGATAAGTTATCAGAAAAATAAATTAGACAAAATAATAATACATAGAAAAGAAATGAGAAACGGATATTTGACCATCTTCCTTCTTCAGAGGGCCATCAGGGGGAGTCCATAAAGGCAACCATGATAGTGACGATGGTATTCTTCGACTGCGTAATCTGCGCCATAAGCTTCCCATCCGGTGGTGGAGACGTATTCTGAAAGAACACTTCCATAGCGCTGCAGTATCTCGGTAGGCGGAATAGTTTTCGTTAAGCATTATTGTAAGCCATTTTTAGCTTATGCCATTGGGATGCAGTGTAATCTACTCACAGTTCTGACGTATACAGCGGCGTGCAGAATGCATTTAATTCATTGACCTAGTATTGATCGAAGATTTAATTGTATAATTTTTGTACTGCAAAAGTGAAACGCCTTGACAGCATACCTGCTCTAAAGGATATTGCTCTTATTTGTCTTTACATATTATCCTCTATATATGTCTAATCATATAATGATATATTATAATACTATAACTCAGGTGTTTGACGTTAGGAGTAACATCCATTTTCCTTCTATCTAGCCATACTGAGGGTGTTTGCACGAGTTCGTTTTTTACATTTGAAAGCCATAACGATTGATTTGGATGTATTGTATATAAGGTTATGATTTTTTTGCAAAATCTTCACATACTTAGCATGTTCAGAAAGTAAGTGTGACCATAACGGGCGTTGGTTCTTAGTGTTTTGAAGGTTGGCAACACTGAGTGGTAGAGGGGATCTCCTGCCCAGAGCGAGAATCGCAGAAACATTAGTAAACTCACCTTGTAGTTTCAATATTTCAGTTGCGTGAAAGACGTCGGCAAAAAATCCCGCCAAGTGCTGTGATTCGCTTTTTACTCACGGGAGGAATAATGCCTACAAGAAAAAAGGTGAGGGTTTCTGAGCTCCATTGTGACTGGAGATGATAGTAGGTGACTCATTACACGCCTGGGAAAAAAAACAGCTGTCAAAGTGGCGTCACACCAATTACCCATCTGCTAAAAAATTCAAAACAGCATTTCCGACAAAAAAATCATGGCCTGTGTTTTGGGACCGAAAGGGCAACATTTTGGTAGAATTTCTGCCTCATTTCAGGTTGAGAACATCAATGCACAACAATATTGTAATGAAACGAGAGAAGTGCGCTTGTTTCACGAAAACGTCCGTCCTCACACAGCCATAGCCACCAATACGCTCTTGGACTCATTTGGTTGGGATGTTTTGAACCACTCCCCGTATTCCCCTGACTTAGCGTCTTCAGATTATCATCTTTTCACCTTCCTGAAGGCATATTTGAAATAAAATAAATTTTCAACCGACGAGCGGGTGCAGAAAGTGGTTCTGAAGTGGGGAAAGTAGCTGGAGGGAGAATTCTTCAAGGATGGCATAAAGAAACTTGTGCCACGGCTCACCACATGCATTGACTGGGATGGCGATCATTTGGACAATAGTCAACAATATCCTGTAATTCTTTTTTCTGATGCACATACAATACACTTTAAAAAAAAAACCATACACTTACTTTCTGAACATGCCTCGTTGTTTGGTGCGCTAATAAAGAATGCTAGAAGAACCGTAGTATCATCTGCGTGATTAATATTATTTAGAGATACTCCTTGAACATGGCAACCTATTTGTGTGTCATTAAGTCTTTGAGTTACAATTGATATAATCTTCTCCCGATGTAGTTATCTCGCTTGAAACATAAAACCCACCTTACTAGAAAGTATATCATTTACATAAACACTGCATCTATTTACTTAGTCACCGGGGAAACTTCATGAATGATAAGTGATAAGCAACAAGTACCTACTGACTCGGTGCTTGCGTACGTATGATAAAAGATAAGTATCAACTATGTGCAGTATTGCATACTGATTACTTGCTGTCGGTTGTCAGTTACTTGAATAGTACAATCACTCAGCCTTGAAACGTGAGAACATCCCGAGAATGAGATTACACTTTTATCAAGTGCAAATGAGATAATTATATAATTGAAGCAAATGATTGATTGTAGAAAATACATGACTTATGGTGACCAGATCTGAATAGCAGGGAATTCCCAATCTTCGTTTTCTCTATCTCCTTCCTTTCCCCACAACCCCATTAGCCTCACAGCACACTGGCTACGAAAAGTTAAATAAATACATTTAAGATGAAGCCATACTAAATAATGCAAAATCATACAAAATCGTATGTTTTGGTTTTGAAAATTTGACCGCTTAGAAGTATTATAGATGCTTCAATTAAATACTGCGTGTAGAACATACCTTGGCCCTTAAAAATATTGGTCATTTTTTTTAATAAGTCTTTTAATAAGCTTAGAAAAAAATAAAGTATTAGGTCTATAAAAAACATTTTTAACTGAAAACTCTCCTACTTATAAACACTTTTTCGGGTATGGTTTTATTGTATAATGTGGCAAATTCAGTTTCTTATATAATTATCGCAAAAAAAAATTAAATTTACGCCCGAACCTCACAAATAAAATATAATATGCATTTTCGCGTTGGTATTTTTGACATCACGGCGACAATACGGCAGTCAACAAATTTGTTATATCAAAGTGAACCTTATACCATCCACCGAAGAACGACTGGCAGCCGCCCCATTTTTCCGTCATTACTCCTCCGGACGGAGCGGAGAAACAACGTGTTAGGGTCCGCGCTGCTTGTTTTCGTGAAATCAATTTAAAAATTCCGTTTTATTACAATAAACAATGCATAAAAAAGGAATTAATGTTTTTTGCAGGCCTTCACGAAATCAACACGTAAAAAAAATTCTCAAATATCTTTTTCAACCTTTCCAAAAGCTTTTTCTCAAGTATTTTTAAACTCCTCCCATAAAAGGGCGTGAATTTCGATTTTTTCCTGTACTAGTGTATCGCCTTAAATTTCCGGATACCCGGCCGCTTATTGATATAACATTATCATATTCAAACAAGTAAGTAACCCGCCTCACTAGACGATGTCTGTTCGGAGACGGGTATGGGAGCAGTGGTGCGGTATTCACATTAAAAAAAATAGATGTTCGAAATCTTTTACGGGTTTTTGTTTGCGCGAATAGTAGACCAGGGTTTATCTAGAGAAAGTAGAACGACATCCTTAACCCTCGACCCGTCGCGTGGGGTCTTTAAAAACCCAGATTTTACAGGAATGCTAATTATATACATTTTAAATATTGATTCCTTACTATAGGAAGCTTCCTAGAAGGGACTATACTTGACGCAAGCGCAGCCAACATTCAGTCTGCGCATGTGGGATGTGAGATACAGACTTGTGTTTCGGCGTGAGGCCCAAAAAAATCAACAAAATACAATGAAAAACCGAGTTTACATGTTTTTTTTAATTGTATTTTGTTGATTTTTTTTGTAATTTATATCAAATTGTTAGATATAAGTTTGATAGAAATTGGTTAGATTTTTTTTTAAAGTTTTCTATTAAAAAAGTATGAATCAAAATTATAAAAAAATGATCCTCGTTGATTTTTAAACTTTCACATTGAAAATAAATATCTAATTTCTAATATTCATTTTTATTTCAATGCAGTAATCATCACCTGACCATATGTAATCAGTTAAAATAACACAAAAAATGTAAGTTATAACAACAATTAAATCATATAAATCTTTGGGGTCCTCAGCAACCCCGTCGCGACACCTCGCGTTAAAAAAAAGACGCGACGGGTGGAGGTTTAAATAAAGAAGGCAGCGAAAAGGGCGTTTTCTTTACGCAGGAACGTGGATCTCGCATAATATTTCGTTTTGTTTAATTTTACATATGAATACATTGAATACCCCAATGAAGGAATACCCCAGTAAAGTAGGTACATTTGAAAAATACAAACGTAATAACAACGGATATCGATACCACAATTTTTTTTTTAATCTCTACATATTATAAAATAAATCCTCCGCCGCGTCTGTCTGTCTGTTCGCGATAAACTCAAAAACTACTGAACGGATTTTCATACGGTTTTCATCAATAGATAGAGTGATTCGGAGTGAAGGTTTAGGTATATAATTTTTCAAGGTTTTGTGTAAATTGGTTGAAATATACAATATATAAAGCAGAATGTCTGTATGCAGTGGACGAGCGGGCTGGCAAGCGGGCGGTTTGTATGCAAATTTTTGTATGCAAATCTACACTTTTATGCCGAGATTGATGAATTTTTGCACATGTGACCTTCAAAACAAGAGGAAGGTCACTGTATACATTTGATTTCTAAAACTCTATGTAAAGCACGGGCGTCGCACGTCGCCGGGAACTTCAGCTAGTTAATATTAAAACGGTTTAATAAAGTTTATTTTTAGTAGACCTACTGTTACATACATATACATACAGGACTATTCTGTTCTTAGCTCTCATGGCTTTTTGTTGAAATATTTTGCAATTATTTCAACAAAATGCCCTAAATCACCAAAGTTTCGCGTCATGATTCCCTGACGACGTGATGACCTCGCTGTCAAAAATCTAGCAAGCAATAAAGTAGACACACAAAATATTTACAATCTTCTTTAATTCTCACCAAGATTTTTTTTCAAGAAAGACAAATATTCCAGAGTTACGAATAACCCGACAATATTTTAAAAACTCCTTTTACCACCACAGAAAGCGGAAAATGTTCCTTGTGTTGTGATGGGGGACTTAGCCACCCGAGGAACGAGCGACGCCCGGGTGGGACCCAAACGCGATGCCAACCCAGTCACTGACCGGTCATTCATCGAATCTATCAACATATTTTTTTATAATATAATTAAGGGGGTTTACGCGGGACGGGGGAAGGGGGGAGTGCAGTGGGAAGAGGGAAGGTGGAGGAGACGGAGTGAGAACGCGATAGGGAAAAGGGACGCGGGAGAGAAAGGAGAGTCGGAAGCGGAATGGGACGAATGGGAATGGACACGCAGGGAGAAACAATTTATTTATTAAATGGCATAGCAACGCATGCCGGGTAACGTATTTACAACCCCTATCGCGATTCAGTCGCGCTAACGACTGAAACGAGGTAGGGATTGTTATGCATAAATCAAGCATAAAAAACGCGCGTTTTTTTTTAACTTAAAAAATAAATTTTCAATGTAAAAAAAAAATTGTAAAAAAAAAAAACGCGGTCCATCCTCTCTCCTTACCCTTCTATAATTGCAGTCGTCACCCTCACAGAAAAAGACAGAGCAACGAAGCGCGTAGGCGAATGAAACGAGGTAGTGTGTGGGTGATTTATGCATAACAATCCCTACCTCGTTTCAGTCGGTAGCGCGACTGAAACGCGATAGGGATTGTAAATACGATGCCGGGTGTCAGCTAGTGAATAAATAAAATATTAGTATGGCTTCACTTAAGCTTAAGCTTAAACTGTAAATAAAAAATATTTAAATGAAAACAAATAACTTTGTAAAACACCACTATTTAATTAAAATAATCAACATGTTTCAAATTAAAATTAATCTTATCCTGACGAAGAAACCTTTGGTTTCTAAACATGTTGAAATTTTGATTAAATAGTGGTGTTTTACAAAGGTATTTGTTTTCTTTTAATTATAAATGACGCCACAAAGTGAATTTGCAAAGATTGAAAAAGTTATTGTCTATACTTGTTTCGTTTGGCTTTTGATATTTTTGTTAATTTTAATTTTTTCCTGACGAAGAAACCTATCTTCTTGAAGTTGATATTTTTGATCATATAATTGGTGTGATTTGTTTTCATTTAGTTAAAATGACGCCACAAATTGAATTCGCCAAAATTGAAGAAGTAAATAATACATTACGAGTATATTCATCCACTAAAACACGAATCATTGTCCGTAGTGGATTGTGGGGAACTGTGCTAACAGTGTACAGTGTACTACTGTGCAGAATATTTGCCGAGATTCACAAATAATATTTGCCAAAGGTAAACACAGTTGCCCATAAAAACAAATTCGTTGGCTACCGTTTGTTATTATGGTTAGTATTGTAGGTCAACGCGGACCGATAAGAAAAATAAAACAAACCCAACGGAGGCTGGGGACTTGGACTTCAGTACCTACTGTGTAATCTCTCTCCGCGTATCAGCTCAATTTGTCAATATTTTCATAGTTACTGTTAATGTCTGTTTGTTAATCTTAGGTAATTTAAATAATGGTGTCAGACAAATTATTAGTATTATTATTTATAGTTTTGTTGAATTTAAGATTTGCGTACGTATTATTTATATACATAGTACTTAGGTGAGCAGTTTTTTTCCAATCTAGGCCCCCCACCCCTCCCCCCTCGTTGAGATAAATTTGGGCCAATTCGTATATTTTTTTCAAGTAACGTGAGATTTTTCCGGACCCCCCCCCCCCCCCCCTCCCCGTTTGTGCTCACGTAATTAATGTATGCCCCCTTACTACCCGGTTACGACCGAGTTGTAACACTCTCCCATCAACAACAGAAGGATGGAATAAACAATATAGCTACTTATTTAATTTTTGAAGGATAATAATATACAGCTTGGGGGGCATACATTAATTACGTACGTGAGTTCAAAATGGGGGGAGGGGTCTATTAAAATCTCATTTAAACTGAGGGGGTCAATAAAATCGCACGTTAAATTTAAAAGATTTTTTTTTAATTGTAATTTAAAATATGAGTAACATATATACATACTTATATATTTTACAAAATATTATAATAAAGGTCGTTATTGGTCATGTATACCTTATCAGAAAAGAGGAGCTCTTGTGCCTGATAAGGGAGCCACGATTCTTACTTCGGTTGTAAGTTGTTTTGTATAAAATTATTTACTTTTTACTGTAAATTTTTTTTGAAAATTTGTTAAATTTTATTTTTTTGTTCTGATCGGTTGATGATGCAGCGTAATTCAGAAGGGAGGTAATTATAGTATTTTATGGCTTGGAAAATATAATGATTTTGCATTTGAGTTGTTTTAAAATTGGGGGGGAATAAATTGGTTTCCATTTATCATTAGTTTGTACAATTCTTGATATTCTTTGTTATTTTTTTCTTTACACATTTTTATAATGTAAGCTTGCTTGAATATGTCATCGACATTTGGTATTGGAAACAATTTAAAAAGTGATTTTGTTGAGAAGGTAGATTTTTTTTTAAATATTACTTTTATGATGATTCTTTGCGAAACTTTTACTGAGTTTAGATTGTTTTTGTAAGATCGTCCCCAACCTATAATTCCGTAGATAATTAAATATATTATCTATTTATCATAGAAAAAAATAAAAAAATTGTTTCACTTTTTAAATCAAGTGAATCAGATACTTGAGACGGGCTATTTCAAGAGTCAGGATAATAGAAGAGTATGTATGAGACGATGTATGAATGTGAATGAGGCGAAGAGTGTGTGTCAACAGTTATTTGGCGGTCCGTCCTCTCTGCCTACCCCTTAGGGGGAAACGGCGTGATGGTTAGTTAGTAAGTTTTTCACTTCTTTGGAAGTGTTCCATTTTAGTATTTTAACAACTGTAGTGTAAATCTCACGTGAGGGGGAGGGGGGTCCCACTAAATCTCACTTAATCTCACTAAGGGGGGGGGGGAGGAGTCTAATTTCAAAACAAAACCAGCTCACATAATTAATGTATGCCCCTTACATCATTAGAGCTCAATTTCATTGTCAGAACTGACCTTTTGAACAGCGGCGTTGCGTTCATCTTTATAAATTAATAAAAGATTCGAGGTAATATTTATTATTAAAATAAAAATTATCCATAAAAAACAATAAAAAAATATTATTCTCAATTACCTTACACTTCACGTTATTGTAATCAATGAAACAAATGCAAACGTTGAAAGTGAAAACACGTGATAATAATAAATATTTATATATTATGTTCTGCATAGTTTGGTTATGATATAAAAATTGTTTGCTTTGTAGTCTATGTACCCACCTGTTGAATCGCACTAATTTATGAGTTTTATGCTGAGTGCATTCATTATTTACATACAAATAAATTCGCTAGTGATATAACATATGACTAGATAAGCCATCTGCTTGTCACCAATAAATTATTAAATAAAACTTCTATAATCAAATAAGCCTCTCTCCGGTCAGATTTATGGAATGAGATAATGCCATATGATAAAGAATATACCACTAGAAATGCCTCCTTACAATATAGAATGGAAATAAATAATATTCCATTTAGCCCAACCGCCCAGCATTCCGTCTCACTCGCTTGAAATCATAGATCTCCATCCTATTTGAATTTCGATAACACAGTTTTTTTATGGAAATATAGGCCTTTATTAGGGAATATTAGACAAATTTGCATCTCAAAACACGCCCAAAAGGAACTTCTTGAATTAGTTTTTTTCATATTTAGCACACTCAACTTGCATAACATCGTGATGTTGCGACTTTTATCAAACAGCTAGATATCAGGTCGAATTCGGGGCCAGATATGATTCCGTCAATATTACTTTAAAACTGTATTCATGCTCTAGCTCTTCCCATTACTATAATTTTCAATTTATCTTTATCTACAGGTTGTTTTCCTGAAATTTGGAAAAGTAGCTTTATAACACCTATTTTTAAAAAAGGTGATAAAAGTCAAAGTACGAGTACTTGGGAAATAACATTCTAAACCATTGCGCTCAAAGTTATATAAATACTCAAGAAACACAAGTCATCAGGCAGTTTGTTGAAATACTCGTAAATTCTTGGGTAATTCTGATTTATCCTCATTTACATTTTTTGGAGTGCTGATTACAGTGATTACCTACGAATCTAAGTTTTGCCAATAACAATGATTAGAATTTGAGTTATAGCCATAAAACATGAAAATAAAGTTTTTTTTATATAACTCACAACTTTTTTAAATTTTGTAAAAAAAAGGAAAACATTATTCGATACTAAAATATTCTGCTAAAAATATCCTATAACTTAGGTTCTTAGCGTTTAGCGCAATTACTAGATGAACGTTTGGCTTACCCGTTAGCATATTATGACGATGATACCTTTCTTGGCCTATATTAAATGTAGGTAGGTACATATGTTATGTAGGTGTATTAGACACTATTAGAGTCAAAAATATCGACACTAAAAATAGACAAACACATACATCTATAGGATTTAGTCTGCGAGAGAATGAGATAGAATTATAGGTCCCCTCTTTGTGCGGTGCTACGTAGCCTCCACACTCATGTCTACTTTAGTTTTCTGAAGGTTTTACTTCTAAAGCGTGTGAATTGCACACTCTGTTTTTTTTTTCAATATTAAATTAAGATTAGACCCACTAGCGAAGCCAGTAAAAAATTAAACCATTTAAGTACTCTTTCTCATAATGGTGTTGAAATGAGTTCCCCAAATTATTATAATCATGTAATGAATAGCCAGAAATAACCAAATAAAATTACAAAAAGGGTAAATTAGATTTTTTTAAATTTCATTTTTCCGTCGAAACTTAGAAAAATAAATTAAATTTAAAATGTGATAAATTTTATCTTTATTTAAGTAGTTTTCTTCAAAAACTTAGGAATTATTTAGAAAAAAAAAACAATTTTTGGCATCTTTCTTACGAAATAGCTACCTTAGCAGGGGTCAGGTCACATAAGGTCGAAAACTTGAATATTTTATTCAGGGTTATATAACCTCTAATTAACCTTTAAAATACAAAATCAAAATATCTTTCAGATCACCTTTAGCGAGGTAAAAAAATCTCCACTGACTGAACTAAATATTTTCCATGACGGAGGTAGATAATATGTATTATACAATACTTTGTCAATAATAATAATTTGTAATAATAATAATTTGTAATAATAATATTGTTTGAAATCAAATTGATTGAAATCAATGACATTAGAAAACGAATTGAAATCTAGTAATTAGTCGACGAAACCAGAAAAATTTGACAACTTTCTTAAATTAAGTAGTTTTTAATTATACCTACCTACTACAGCGTTTGGATGTTAGGCAACTATGCGTCAAAAGCATACCTCTTCAAACAAAGAACTGTTTTTGAAAATGTCCAAACTACTCGTGATACCAGAACCAAAGGGCGTCATCTTTTACTTGTCCCTTTAGCAAAACAACTTTTGGGCAAAGAAATTTTAGAAACTTTCTAACAAAGCTATTGAAACAATGCAATTTCACTGGCCATTACATAGAACACACATTATTCTAAATAAAAATTATACATCTTGGATCATCAGCCAAGACAGATCTAACATCAACGAATTTATTAAAACCTGTTTATAAGTATTTATATATCCAAAGGTACGATGCTGATTGCCTTTTATTCTAAAGGTATTATTTTATTTATTTAAGTTTTTTTATTTGGAGGATAGTGCAATCCCAAGTCTGCCATATTACATAAGATAGCGTGTAATAGCACGTGCCCGAAGAATTTTAACCAGCGATTAAGCATATTTGTAGTAAAGGATGTAGATGCACGGACGTACAAAATATATGGACATGCCCTTACGTGCTAAAAGGCGTGTTATTTCCCCCTCCCATTGGAACCATATTTCGGAACCGGCTGGGCTTGCGAGAGCGCCGCGTTAATCTAAAAAATGTGACGTCATCATTCTTGTCCGGACCAGTGTCGAGCTCTTATCGTACATTTTACGCATATGTTGTATGTCTATGGAACACATACTATGACATCGAGATACATGGAGACGCGAAACGCAAAGCCGCTGTTTACTGGGGTAAGTAAATCATGAAATATTTGTAAAAGTTTCTACGGAAACAAAATATTCGACTATGAAAATACTCAGAACCTTACTTTGCGAATTTGGACTTGACACATCTGTTCATAACGTGGCATGCAATTCGCGCTCCCATATAAAAAGGTCTATTCATTCAAAAGCAGATTTTACTTTCAAGAACTAAATGGTGATATTATAGTGCGAGGTGCCTATATACTGTTAGATTGATTTATTGGCGAATCACAAGTCTCTTTCCTCTCTTCGTCCCGCGATAGTTGGTTTTTACCCCTCATCTGTAAGTTCTCGTCTAGCTATTTGTATGTCTATGATGTAGATGTCATTTTGCTGTCCAACGATTTTTTTTAAATTAAAAACAATCCATCCCTACACAACGCGGTGGATTTGAGCGATACCGTTTAAGCGCGCTGTTTCATGTGTTACCATGCTGCTAAAACGAGACGCAACGCTTATCAAGTAACACTCTAGGCTCTAGGCCAGCGGTTGCCAACATTTTTGAGCCTGCGTACCCCCTTGACTCTTACTGCATATTTGTTGTACCCCGTACCCTCTATCTGTCTTGTTTAAATACACGTTTAATGAAACACATGTTTCATTTGTAATTTTTTAATAACCTTATTATTACATGAGTTTAACAAGCAAGTCACACAAATGCAATTATTAATGCAATTTTATATAGAGTGTAATAGGCTTCGGGAATTTTTAACCAGTGATTCTACATGCGAAATTAAACAAACCTAATTGCGTACCCCCAATTTTTGCTTCTACTGGTTGAAAACCACTGCTCTAGGCTATAAACGCGCTACTCTCGTGACTAGGTACTCAGTTGCAACGTGTGATGGAAAAATATTGTTAATGTTTTTAATTTTTTAGAAATATCATCGGACAGCAAAATGACTTGTACATTTTTACTCCAAATATGCTGAGGAATCGCTGGTTAAAATTCTTCGGGTACGTGCTGTTATCCTATTTACAACTATTACATAAAGAGAAAAAAAAATAATAAAAAACTGAAATAAAATTAAAAACATCTTAGGCACCTAGATAACCCAATGATAAAATAAAATTAAGAAATAAATAAAACATCATGTGAATAAGAAAAACAATGATTTGGTTGAAGTTCAATGTCCTGCCTCCTGCTTCAGAGCTGGCTAGTTGGTGGCGAAGTAAGTCGGGGATTTTACGATTAATACGTTTCAACTTCAAGAAACAACTAATTACTTTTGGACAGACGGTACATAAAAGATTATATTTTTCAGTAAAAGTTCAATATGTCTATTTTGGTAGAAAGCAGTCAGTCACTTAGCGGTTTGACATATTTAATTTGAAAAAACAATTATTATTTTGTTAATAATTACGATTTTTTTTTAAGTGAAAACTTCTTTAGCACCGTTGTGATTTGAAACTCGATGAAAAGAAAAATAGCGACGCTAAAAAGAGACACATACATCTTTAGGATTCAGCCTGTGAGAATGAGATGGTATAATCGGTCTCCTCTTTGTGCGGTTCTTCGTAGCCCCCACTCTTGTCTACTTTAGTTTTCTAAAGATTTTTTTTTAATACCGAGAGGTTTCGGTTATCACAAGCATCATCAGGGTATAAAATTAAATTGATTAAAAATACATTGTAAGAGACAAAATAAATATAAAATAAAGGAACAGTGAGAAAGTATGAAATTAAATATTACACAGTGATAGAAATAAACAAATGTATACATAATGGGTTAGGTACCTTAGGTGGCATACATTTATTACGTGAGCTCAAAATGGGGGGGGGGGGTTCAGAAAAATCTCACCAAATCTCACTTAAGTCAATAAAAATCTCACGTCAACTTTATCCCAAATTTTGTTCGCTGAAAAAGTCTAAACCTATCCCATCCCGACCCATCTTATCCCATTATGCCCCCTCCGTTGTAGTAATATGATCTTGAACAGTTTTTCAGCGTGTTGTCGAGATCATATTTACCTTAACGGGGGAGGGGGCGTAATGGGATTGGATGGGGCGGGATGGGATAGGGGAGGGGGCAGATACCCCAGAGCGAGGGGTGTCCCACCAAATCTCACTTAATCTCCCCAAAGGGGGAGAGGGGTCTAAATTGAAGAAGAAAAAACTGCCCACCTAATTATTAATGTATGCCCCCTTATAATATTTACAGGGACAAAACGTCTCATAAACAGGTGATTAAAGTTTATGGGAAATATCCCTAATATAGGGTTATTGGACACAATTAAATTTTTATTTTTTTAAGAATTTGGATTTTGATTAACGGCTTTATTATTAAAAAATTAAATAAATCGTGCCTCATTCAAAACGATCCCTTTAGCGTCATTTCGGATTTGTTTGTATGAATCGATATTTGCGACGTTTTGTTTCAATTTAAATAAGCATGAATTACTTAGTTAACCCAAATTAAGAAACTAATAAGTAATAGCCTATATGTGTAAGTAAATAGTTATTGTTGATATGAAGTGTAGTGATTGTTGATATGAAGTGTAATTTTCATAATCGATGCCTAAAAGTGCGGCGGTTACGGGAACAATTACCCGAAAACATATTGTTTACATGCAAATAAATTGTATCCGAAACGGCAGTGGATGAGCATTGGGTATGTTATACGTATAATTGCAAGTTCATCGTAGATAAGTAATGTTTGGGTGTAATAAATAACATGTTTCTGTTATAATAAATAATATACTCACTTTCCGATAATTTCGCACAGCTCGTAAACGTCGTCGAACAACACTTCGTCGTCAGCCATATTCACATTTATCACAAAACCGATTCACAAAGATTCACCGAACACCTTTTCACTGTAATATAATCACTCAACCAACATCAACAAACCAAAACACCGTCGCGTGATTACGATTAGCCGACCACTTTAGAGGTTAGGTTACGCCCACGCAAATTCACTGCAAAATCCAGCCGGGATATATTCCTATCGGTTTCTTATGAGAATATTGTCAGTTTCTTAAATTAATCTTAACGATTAGCGAGAGGAATATTCGTGCTTTCAATCTAAGAACACATTAAGAAGCTAAGCGCCGAAATTATCTGTCAAAAGTATATTTTGACGTTTATGTACGGATACAAGCGGGAGGGGTGGGGCGTGTCGCTCTACGAGAAATCATTCTATTGCAGCTCGGGAATCGAGCCTGGTTCAATCTCTAACATGGCCGCGCTGTCACCGCACTGTTTGCCACTTAATTCCTGGGTTTATGACACGAATTTATCACTCCGAGATTGCAATTCACGGGGTTAGTATTCTGAAATCACGTAGCCGGACCGGGAAGCCGGGAATGTACCGCGGCGAGTCATTTAATCGCGAAACTATGCGACACCGCCAGCTTAGCTCGGAAATGACATTGGAGCGACGTGAAGTCTGTCGCGGGTGTGCCTAGGTATATTGCGCAATGGATGTGCGCAGACGCACGTGGAAGGTTTATCAGCAGGACCCAGCATACAGCCTCATCTCCTATACAGCCTCCCTTTACTGTACCAAGGACCTGTACGTGTGTTGTCTATCTAGGACGGGGTAGATGAATAATTATTGTGTTTACTCCCACTTAGCATAAATAACATGACCTAAACTAAGTGATGGTACCCTAAATGTTATTATTTATGGTTTTTGCTATATTTATTGTATTGAACTATCATGTGATAGATTTTATTGGTCGACTCTTTTTGTTTTAGTAATGCATCGGAGACATCGTTATTATGGGCCCGCAAAAATTTGGTTGTATTTTTATTCTTCCATTTAAAATAATTGCTTGTTGGTAGGTTTTGTTATTAGGCAAATATTTATTTTTAATTCATTACTAATTATTCAATACTGTTCTGCAGAGAAATAGGTAATACTAAGGGGGTTTCTCACCATCTTTTCAACAAGCTCCCAGTAGCACTACCAATAGGATAAACTATTTTTTCGCTTTCACCATCCCTTAAATACGCTTATGTGGGTAGATAATGTTTGCCTTCACTAATGGGTACTCTGACCAGCCAGTAACGTTTACTGGACACATTAAAGCAAAGTTTTATACCTTATTAGTTAAGTTTTCAACCATCGGTTCAATATTATCTGACAGCTCCTGTCAAAACGTATTGGCGTCGCTCGATTTTTCTTACGAAAATTGTCGTTTTTGTAATCCATGACCAGATTAAAGACAAAAACTCTCAAAGGACCACCTGGTATGTTATTTTAATATAAATATTGAAGAATAATACAGAATTGTAGTATTGAAATCATATTTTAACAAAAATAACAACAGTGTATTGGGTTTTATGTCATTGTATAAATAATACCAAAATAGATGTACCATAATAATTTCATAGTTATCAGGAATAATGCTGTACCTGATGTCTTCCTTGTTGGTGTCTGCTTGCAGATTTATAAAGGGTTGGTCGGAGGCTATTGAATATCACTGTCCAATATATATTTGCTTCCCTCAGGACCTGGCTCTTTTAAAAGGTTTTTATAATTTGACCCGGTCCCCTAGGGTCTTTGGGACTATGGACTCATGTTGCAATGTGACCAAGTAAGTACCTCTGAATATCATACTACTATAATGGATAGTTGTTATAATGAATAATTGTACTATTAATGAGTTTATAGGGACAAGGTATATAATTTATACCTACAGTTTTCATTTCCATATTCAAACAGTATTCGATTTCCCTAACTGAATAAATCAAGTACTGAAATGACTTTCTTCTTTCAGACAGAGAAAAAGCCCTCTTCTGTCTTCTTCGGGTGGACGTGCAAGTGAGCCTGTGTAAACCCTCGTAGAGTATTATATTATTATATACCTGGACGTTAATGTGAAAAACACATATTTAGCTTTATGGAACCTATAATAAAACTACAGAATATTTTGGTATTTCTTTACAATATATTTTTTTAATAACATGCGAGAGAAAAACATTTCTCTTTGTAAGTACATACCTACTACGGTAGATTATATTTTGATTTTATAAATAAATGAAAACATTATACGTTATAATTGTGCAATTTACAAAATCATTTTGCATCAAAAAAGTAAGTTATTACAAAAATAGAATCTGAATTAAGAAGAAAAGTCGGCAAATAGTCAGAAAGAGTAAGAATACGCTTACATCAGCCTTGCATGCTTTGTGAATCTCCACGTTTCCCACACGATCATAGATAGTTTTACCACATATTCGCCTCAATGGTACATACACGTAAATGAATATTATTTATAATTCCCCTGCAAGGGCATTTAGTAGATGTTCAACTACAGTAAACATTACAAAAATGACAATGCTCCAGAGGTTAAATATAAAAAACATAATATGCTTCGCGTTGAACATCTTACTTAAATGAATATTCCGGATTATAAAGTAAACCATGCATTCTGTTTTGTATTGTCATTATGTTAGTAGAAGCTCTGGGGGCTCTGGAGGGCTGATGGCTATCCAAGTAGTCTTTCCACAACTCCTAGCCATGTACTCCTCATTTGCATTCAATTTACCTGAAAGAAATAATAACACAAAATGAAACATTCATGAAATACTGATGGTATTGACACACATATGCTAATAAATTAGCACGCTCATTACCCCTTTCAACTGCCGATCAATGAGCATGCTCATTTGGGCAGGACAGCGTTACTAGGTAGCATTTGCTCAGTAGTAATAGAGAATGCGACTAATGGGCGTGTGTTTCTGTAGCTTATTAGATGTATACATACATTTATTTCAGTGCACTAATTCTGCGACTAAGAACTACCACATTTATGTATTTCTCATTGCCCAGAATACTAGAATGGAGGGAAATAATAATGTCGAGTCTTCAATTTATGCTGGGGTGTTCCGACGCTTTGTAGGGAACCCGCTTGCACAACATGGGATGCGTGTTGCGTACAATCCTAAGTTTATGTTTAGACTTACAGAATATAATGCTTCTTTGTGTGAAAGCACTATGAAACCATGCATGATTTTAATTCAATGGAAAGCCAGAATTGAACACTACCTAAACAAATACAAAATATTGTTACTGAAGTAGTTCGTTGTACATAATATTGTATGTTTTTTACTATTCCTGTGTAAAAGTCCCTAAAAAGGGCGTTAATGAATAATAGGAAATATATAGGTTGCATTAGGCATCTAGATAGCATTAATTCATTTGAGAAAGAAAGAGTAAAACATTTTGTGACATTTTTCAAACTTGATTATAATATCTAATACCTGACGCACAAGAATTGAATTTATCTGCAACATTCCAGGCCTCGTTCTTGCTGGTTTGTTCTCGAATAGCTTGTCAATAAATATGTTCACCAGAATTTCGCAATCTTCTTTGCCAAAATTCGCGCACCGATTTCGCTTATTCATCCTGAAAAACAAGACAAATCTATAAATTCAACTAAAACCTTTAGTAAAAATCACTCAATAATAAAAAAAAGCCTGTTAAACTTACCTTATAATTTCGTAAACAACAAAAAGAACGCTGTCATAAATATACTAACCCCAACGCTGTCAAATACAAATACTCGTTTTGACATTTGTGATTCCATAGAAACGACAGCATTTTAGATGGGCGAACGACAGGCGTGGCTCTAGATCGCAATAGCTACTTGACACCGTTTTTTGTGTGGTGATATGCTGGCGGATACTGACTGGTTTACAGGCAGGATTCTCCTGCCTATAAATTTATGTGACCCGTGGCTACAGGTCACATTTTGAGAGATAGGTGAGAAACCCCCTAACACTTTTATAATTCCAATATTATTATCCGCCGTGTTTTTATTTTCATTCTGTTTCTGTTTTTTTTTGTCCATCTGTTGATTTTTTTTGTAAATGTGTTTATCCATGGCGCAAACCTTTTTTCTATTTGACCTCGCCAATATTTTGATGATACTTACATATTTTGATACTATTCCATGAATTTTTTTTACACATTTATTATTTATTAAATAATACGGTTTCACTATAGGTTTTCTTTTTATGGTGATTGTTGTGTTCATCTCACAATATTATCATAAAATAATATATATTTACTTTTTCAGGATCAGGGTGAAGAAAGCATTGAAACAAAATATTTTCTCCAAGCAACGCTACTCTGTTTACAGATATATTTTACAAAAAGATTTTGAATTACAACGAATATGTCAATAGCAATCACAAACATTACAATTAGCCTAAACTTACTTACAAATAATTAATTACAATAATCCACAAATTATTAACACTAAAATAACACATAATACGGTACTTGTCGATTGCATGGACAGATAGGATTTTACCCAACAGTCAAATTAGAACTAATTATTTTTGGAAAGGTTTATAATATTTTACATAATTTGTCTTTTTGACATGCTAGCAACTTTCTATAAATGGTTTTTAACCGCTGATGGGTTCTTCATCGTACCCCTCTTCACATGATTCAAACTCTTTTTGTAAAATTTATTGCCGGTTGTCTTCGCAAAGCATGACATAATAATTAGGTACATTAATCATATCTCTTACTCCTAATTGAGCTGATGCAATATACTCATGTACCCCAATGTGAACCTCATGACTCTAATCTCTGTTGATGACTCAGCACCAAGATATATGTATAAAAATAATTAAATATTTTTTTAAGTTTTTTGCACCTGAAAGGTTCTGTAGTTAAATCAGTTATAATAAAAAATGAAAGGAACAGGAAAATTATCCACACTTGATATTATGTTGATTAAAAATATCAAATGTTTTATAGACCACACGAAATGCTTACACATTATTTTATAAGAAAAACTTTCCTTCCCACATGATAGTGACACCACCTGCAGTGAAATCTGAATCTTTGGTCATGTTTGGGGAGGGGAGGGTCCATCGAGAGAGGTAAAATTCTTGGAAAATAAAGAGGTATGAGAGGTGTACGGCAATCAAGGGGCCAGTGTTTTCAGGAGTGACTCCACACACAAAGTGACTCCATCTCTCCCACTGCGTTGCAAGGCAATGGGTCGAGAGGTTCCGACTGAAGAGGTCAAAGGGTCTCCCTCAACTGGCCTCTCCAGATCCAGCTGGCGATGTCACCCCATGAACAAAGGAATTAGTTTGATAGATCCAAAAAGGACTAACATGAAAAATTTGCTATCTTTCTGTCGGTTGTGAGTCAAATGATATTAATTATGGACATTAGGCAACAGTATGCCAAAAACATACTAAGCATACCTCTTCAAACACAGAACTAACTATCTTTGAAAACGTTCAAACTGCTCGACAAACTAGAACCAAAGGGCATAATCTCTTACTTATCCATTTTTCTAAAATAACTTTTGACCAAAGAAATTTTAGATACTCATAATTATACAATGCACTTTCACTGGCCATTAAACCAAACACAATGTATCTTAAATAATATAAATCTGACACCAAGTCCTGGATTACCAGCCAAAACAGGTCCAACTTCAAAGAAATTACCAAAACGAACTTTTGTATGTATTTTTTCAATGGTACGATCATGATTTGTTTTGTTAATTATGTAATATTGTGTTATTATTTGTTTTTTTACACTATGTGTTATTGTTTTTATTATAAACTTTAAAGTGTTTGCTCTCAACACAGGTTTTGCTAGTGAGACAGGCATAGGACATAACAAATTGTAAGTCTGGAATAAATAAAAAATAAAAATTACTAATACAGTGGATGAAATTTGTTGATAGTCCATACAATCCACAAGTACCCATAATATAAAACAACAAGTTAACAACATAAAGCATTGAAGATAGTTCAAGTGCATTTGATATTTTCACTTTTGGATTTGAGTTGGAATTGCTGGCAGGACGGGGACTTGAAGGTAATTTCAGCGGCGTAAGATTTATTGTGTTCTCCGATCCTGCTCACTCGCACCAGGTACTTGCAGCCGAAGTTGAGATCATTGAGTTTGAACCTGGGAACCTGGAGAATAAAAAATATGTATTATGCTTCCTATATAATATGTATTATTATGTAAGCCACCATTCACCAGTATTGCTACTAAATTAGTTCTATGGCATTAGTCACCGGAGCGATAATTACTCGAATTTCGGTATAAGATTCTTAAAATTTAAAATGAATTAAGTATGATAATTTTTTTTTTTTTTTTTATTAAATCTTAATATGGGATGAACAGTATAATCAAGGTGGATTCATTGGCATTAAATTGTATGTAGTTTATGAGTTTCCGTATTAATATTTGGAGGTTTCATTACCGAGGGACGAATCACATTTAGGAATAAAAATATTCTGATTAAATGCTTGTACTGTTGAACTGCCCATTGTCAAAGTTTGCTTTTGCTTTCCTAAAATCGTTCATTAACGAACATATTATTATTAAAATGTACACCAGGATTGAAAAATAGCTTTTCTAACAACATGTATTCCCAATTATTATGTCCTCAGCACGCAAACTGTACCTAAATATCTTTAATGCTGCGGCAACATTAGCGGACGAAGATTCGTGTCGCGTTGGCGCACTAAAGACATCAACATGCCCGATAGACATTCGTCATCGCCCGTTTACTACGCGATGCTACGATCTACCCGGCCACACTTATGGGGATAACGCGAATATTCTCCATAGCCCTCTAATGTAGCCGCAGCATTATAAACAGTATTAATCTCAAGTTATGTCCTAGGTAAATTTATTCCTGTATTTTATATGCTTGCACAGAATATATATAAATTTTTTTTTTTTTTTTAAATAAAGACAAACATTCCCTGTTTACGAATAACCCAACAATGTTGGAAAATCTCCTACTACCACCACACAAAGTGGAAAATGTTGTTTGTCTCGTGATGGAGGACTTAGCCAGCCGAGGAATCGAGCATTCGGCGCCAGGGTGGGACCCAAACGCGATGCCCACTCAGCCACTGACCGGTCAATAATATATGTACGTTTTAACGCAGCCTCACGTTCATTGGTCAAAGTCAAATGCACATATTGTTTTTTTTATTACTGATCTGCGAACCGCTGGATGCAATCTGTTAGTCATAAGTTGTTATGATAGTTTGTCTAGTCTTTATTTAGCAATAAGATAGAGCACTGTAGCCACATACTCTAAATTAGTTCAGTGCCCTTGATTCCTTATTTGGACAATGCATGTTGCGCTTCCTCCTTCTTTAGCCAACATTTCGGACAGCATTACAGTGTCCAGCGTACATCTGCCCTGATGATGGACACTGTAACGCTGTCCAAAACGTTGTCTAAAGCCTCCTTATCTGAAGATGCCACGATTACACAAAACACCACCGTGATTTATTTTCAGGGTATTATGCAGTGTTGGACTTCCTCCTGGAAGTCCAACATGACATAATGCGCTGAAAATAAATCACAGTGGTGGTTGTATTTTGTGTCATCATGGCTCCCTTATGGGAGTAATATAATTTAATGTAAAGTTTCAAAAGTTGAGCTACTTTCCTTTGCTACTGATTCTGAATGAATTGATAAATATATCATGGTATCTACTGAAAATACTTACATCAGTGGTCGCAGCTATGTGTTTCCTGTTTTCATATGTTTTATCAACGCCAAGACATTGTCCGGTCCACCATTGTACAGAATACCTATAAAATGTCATAATTCATATAAATTAGTAGTGCCATCAATTTTAGTTTATTTTCAATGTTTAATAGAATAAATTTATTTATTAAAAGAAAATAACTTAGTTTACATCACTTTATTTTTTGTACACTATCAACATGTTCCGTGAACCATGTTCACTTCTTCAGGAATAAAAGTATACTTAGTATACCATGTTCACTTCTTCAGGAATAAAAGTATACTTTTATTCCTGAAGAAGTGAACATGGTTCAAGTATAGTATACTTCAAAAGTTCTTCAGGAATAAAAGTATACTTTTATTCCTGAAGAAGTGAACATGGTTCAAGTATAGTATACTTCAAAAGTATACTTTTATTCCTGAAGAAGTGAACATGGTTCACGAAACATGTTGATAGTGTACAAAAAATAAAGTGATGTAAACTAAGTTATTTTCTTTTAATAAATAAATAATGACATCACAAAGTGACAACCTTTTAGAAGAAGTTTTCTTCGAAAAATTAAAAAAAAAAAAAAAAAAAAAAAAAAAAAATTTAACTACCTGGAAGTAAACAATACCAATATATTCTCTTCTCTTTCATTCTAAAATAATTTTATGCTGAAAGAGTTCGTTTGTTTTGCTTATATTGTTCACCATACAGTTTTACTTTTAATTACTTCTAAGATTTTGTTGCAAAACATAACCAGTTTTCTTGATTTATTATTTATATTAATTCATTCTACGCATTTTAGCAGTCATGGGTGTACCGTGTGAATCGAAAATTACTCTGTTCCTAAGGATAGCATGCATATGGAAGAGTGTCTACCCATCTTCGACAACTAGGCCAAGGTTTGAGAATGTTTGAAATGTCTCTACTTCGAAGATTTGTTTTTGAATTTGGCGATATTTTAATGGAAAAATTTTCAATTGATATTTTAAACTTACCTAATTGCTTTTCCTGGTCTCATATGAACAGGTCTCCAAGCTATACTAGCTAGCAGTTGGTCCTTACTCCAGTACAACTTCTGCAAATGAAGGCCTTCTATCCGGAGATCAGCACTTCGCTTAGAACTATTGCCCTCCGTGGGAATAACTGAGTCTGAAATGTAAAAAAAATGTATGATGATTTTTTATGATAACCATTTATGATTTTATGATTTAATAATGACTAGGATTAACAATATTTATTTTACTGAAACCCCAAATTACTATGTGTACATTATTTAATACGACTATTCATATTTCATGTATACCTACATATATGGGTTTTCAAGATAAATTTTTTATGGCAAAGTTATGTAATACTTTTAAAATTATTATTTATTCTAACCTATAGTTTTATCAGTTTTTATAATTTTATCAGAAACCTTATTGTGTAGATTGATTCACTTACTAAGTTTACTAAGCAGCCGAGGGATTCTATATCTTTTGTGGGATCGTTATTAGATAACGGACGTTATTTCCTATTAGATTTGTTTGATTTTTACATATTTACTGTCACATATTTTAGTTTAGATTGTTTTAAACACGAATTCCTGCAAGTATGCATGATTATTTATTTATTTAATGTAAGTTGTAGGTACTAGTAAAAGCAAATAACACCCATAAAAATCACACAAATGACGCTTTGCAGAATGCATTCTAGGGCGTTTATATTGCAAAGCTGATAAACTGATAACCTTCCAATGTTTAGGTAATATCATTCAAAAGCAGTTCAAACTGAAGAAAGACTTTCACTACCTTTTGAAACTTTCTGCCTTCGATTCCTGATTAATTATTTTTAATTAAGGAGTGGGAATCACTATAATCTTGTATTATTATTAAGGAATCTATAGTATGTGCCAAGTATAATATGTACTGAGTCAATATTGATCACTTACCATTGGAATAGTTGGTTGTGTTCAGGAGAATGGCTGACTTCTCACTCTTCAATCTTGTAGTGCCAAACTGTGCAAGCGCCTGAACTTGTAGGAAGTAAAGGGAACGCGGCTGAAGATCCTTGATTTCAAACATGGTCTGGTCCTGAAATAATAATATGTATACTTTTTTATGTTTGTCATCAATTGTAGTGTATATTCTATTTTTTACAATGTTCTCAACTAAAACTATTTTCAGTTTCGTTATTGATGAACGAAATAAATTAGTAAATTTATGTTTAATTGACTGAGTAAACCTGCCGAGTGATTCTATATATTTTGTGGGATCGTTATGAGATAACGGACGTGATCTCCTGTCAGATTTGTGTGATTTATTTGCTTTTTCTATGTACAATGTACATTAAATGAATTAATATTCATGCATTCTTGCAGGAATTCGTGTTTAAAACGATCTAAACTAAAATATGTAAAATATGATAAGGGATGTATAGTGGTATATATGTAAAAATCACCCAAATCTGATAAGAGATCACGTACGTTATTTCGTAACGATCCCACAAACGATGTAGAATCGCTCAGCTGATTTAAAAAAAACCATTATAAGATTCGGTAGGTCCCATAGTCTAAGAAGTGTTGGTCATGTGGAAAAATAGAGGAGTGAGCCACACCCAACCCTGAAATGTAGCATGATTTAATATATTTTTAAAAGTTATCTTGTTACAACGCACCTTCCCAACGGTATGATGATGCATCAGTACCGAATCCAAATCTTGGTCCACTCCTTGCAGTCTCCTGCTCCAGAATACCTTGTACTTGTGGACCGGCAGGTCTGATGAGATGGGGGCCTTCCATCGCAGGGTTCCTCCAAGGGATCCGTTGCTGTACCTCAGGGCATCCACCGCCAGCTCCCGGGGACTGTTAGGCGGCCGGGGGCCGTGGGACGTGGTGAACGGTGCTGAGGGTCTGGAGAAGCCCCGAGTTCCATTCTCGTTGATGGCTGCCACGCGAAACTGGTACCATCGGCCAGCTTTCACAACGTTTTTCAGCGAGATGTCTGACCTGTAATGATTTTAATAATAATTGGGTTTATTTTCTATAATTTTGCAAATCTCTTTATTAAAATGCTTGTAGAATAATAGGAACTTTAAAAACATTGATTTTGGAGTAGGCATATTATTTTGTAGTGCTGATTTAAGGACTTCTGTGCAGAAGAAGAAACGGGCTTGCCCCAACATACACTGCTAACATATGTGATAACCTGGATGGTTAAACCGTTGATAAAACTGTAGTTTATAAACAAAAAGGACTCAAAGGGGTTTTTTTTAATGTTTATAAAAATAGTACCTATATAATGTATTAGATGGGGGATTTCACCTGACCGTGGAAAAAAAATTACAAATGATATTGTCACAAAAATATTTTACACATGAACACGTTCTATTATTTATATTTTTGTAGCTCTATGGTTCCAAATTTTGTGTCTAACGGTATTTTTTATGGGTGAAAAAAGCCTGTATTTATGGAGAAATTTTTATCCCTCAATTTCTCCATCCCCCCCCCCCCCCCCCTCCCCTCTTTCGGAACGAACCAAGTTTTTACATATTTGACTAGGTTTTAATGGTGGGGAGGGAGGGGTGACACCTTAGGTAACTAAATATATTACTAACACTAAAATATTAATCACATTAATATTTTAAGTGACTCATATATGTGAAGTGTTTGGCATGCCGCCATAGTGGGAAAAACTATTTTGCTATCAATGTATCACCTTATATGAAAAAGAGTAAATATTAAATGAAAAAACACACTTTGTAGAACACCACTTTTTTATTTGAATTTAATATTTAACAGCCAACCAGGTTTCGCTTAGCTCAAGATTCATCAGGGCTTATTATTTCAACTAAAGATAATTACATACAGACACATATATATATATAAAAGAAATTAAAAGGATTTAGTGAAACAGATAGCAATAGAATAGGCGACACTCTATTGGTGCCAGTATAAGATATACGAATAGATAGAAGAGGGAGACAAAATTATTACAGGATGAATGGTGGGCAGCAGGGGGAGGAGGGGAAGAGAAGGGGACTGTTTCAGATTATATTACAGAGAAACCCTCTTAAGAAGTTTTCCAAGGGACTGGAAAAAACATACTTCTTAAGCAGGAAAACCTTATATGTGGAAAAAGTTAGGCCAATATTGAGCCGAGGGACCGAAAAAACCAAACTTCTTAAGCCACGAAACGTCAGAGAGAACTTCTTAAGAAGGTTTCACTCTACCGATTTTTATTATATTATATTACATTAATGATACTGATTATATTACTGATATTTATTACTAAAAAAAGAATAATTTACTGTTAATATTAAGCCGTTTTATTACCTTTGTGAGCGTTGTCTGGGTGTCCACTCCCCCAGCCTGGACACTGAGAACCGCCTGCCCACGTGGTGCCTCTCCTCCAGGATGAACAGTAATGGGATAGTCTCGAAGGCGGAGTTAAAGGACCATCGTACTCTGATAGCTCTTCCTCTCCGCCTTTCCCCCACAGTCACGTTCTGAGGAATTCCTGGTAGGCCTGGAAATAATGGACATTTCTTTAAAAATTTGATAGAATGACCAACTCACAAATCTGTAATTTTCGACGTAATGCTATCCTATTGTTCCAATAGATGGCAGTATCAACAATATATGACGTGTAAAATAATAATCTGTAATGTCCTGTTAAATAATTAATAGAAACATCGATAGATGGCAGTGTAAAAGATATTATTCATGAAAAAATAAAAGATAGATTATGTTCAACAAAATAGTTTGCAAAAATATCAACAGATGGCAGTAAAAGTAATTATTTACTCCATTATTTACAAGTTTTTACGAAAGATGGCGGAATCCAAATCGAAAATGAGAAGAAAATTATTACACTACGACTTGCTGTTTTGTCTGTTTAATTTTACCAATTAAAAAAAAATTTAAGTCATTTCGTCTTTTTAGTAGGTCATGTAGAGCAGTGTTTCTTAACCTGTGGTATATACCTAAAAGTGGGGGTCCGCAGTCTCATCTCCGGACCATTTAACAATATTAAATAAGTGTCCAAATTGAAGAAAAATTTGAAACCATGCTAAAAAAGCTTGATCTTTGGACAAATCGTACAATTAAAAAAAAAAACTAAAATCACTTTCCTACACTGTAGGCGGTTTTGGAATCCTCTGGTGGAGCAATGTTGTCACAAGTACAAGACAAAAGGATTGAACACCTCCGAGCTTTACGTTCTTCGTTTTGGAATTATTTTCCAGTAGGAAAAATATTTATAAATTATAAATGGATATTAGGCCCTTCCAACAAATATGTTATTGATCCTACTGTCTTTTGACAACGGTAAAAGAAAAAAAACAATTAATATGAATAACTAATTCAGCTTTGAAACATAATTTCAAAGCACCCTCTTTATCAAGTTTTTGGGTGAATGTAAAAAAAGATTATAAGGAAAAATCAGAAATAGCACTGAAACATTTACTGCTTTTCTCAACCACATACCTCTGTGAAAAGAACCTCTGCTCTCCAAAAACAAATACAGAAACAGATTACAAGTGGAATCCTATTTGAGATAACAAACCTGAATTAATGTGATTGTTGGTCATAGAGTCGTTGTACGTTAATTATTAACGTATTTTTATAAAAAACGTATATTTTTGTATTTGAAGTAATAAAATAAATGGTTCCAAATTTATAACTGTTTTTTTATTAAGTGGGTCCTTGAAAATTGTGCTTGATTTCCTAGTGGTGAGTTGCTGAAAAAGGTTAGGAAACGCTGATATAGAGTGTGGTAACTTCTTACCCTGCACCTCGTGCAGTCCGCGTGGCAGCTGGCACGTGGCGCCGCAGTCGTGCTTACAGCACTTGAGCACGCCCGGGCACCCCGAGTCGCGTTCGCACGCGCGCACACATGCCGCGTCCCACGCGCTCAATTCCCCGGCGCGCGCACACCAGCCCGCCTTCTGCTGACTTGATAGACAGCGCGATACACACTGGAAAAAAAGGAAAAGAAACGTTATAATTGAGAAGTATTTACTAATCATCACTATCTAATCACCACCGCAAAATCTTCAAAACGGCCCAAAATGAAGTCACTCGTTAGAATGAATAATTCCTTGTCAAGCTACCTTCATTCTTTCAATTGATGTGACTGACCGAAGCCAGAGTCAAGTTAGCTCATTTAGCATGGTCGATCGGTAAAGGTTTTATCGAAAATGTCGGTAACGTGTCATCGCTCCTGAGCAAGACTGCAGGCCGCTAATGAACAAACAACAGTTCACAACAACTAAGGGTTCCTAATTTATTTGACTTGAACTGTTGTTTTTTCGTTAGCGGCCTGCAGTCGTGCTCGGGAGCGATGATAAGTTACCGACATTTTCGATAAAACCTATATCGATCGATCACGCTAGAACCTAGAACCCGCAGGGCCCTAAGGCAGATACTGCAGATAGTAGGTACACAGCTGCTGACTCTATAACGCCAGCGCCCCCCCTGTGGTCGTTTTGGAGGTCTGGGGGGGCGTTTTTAAATTTTTAGCATTTAGGGGGCGCTGCAAAAGTTCGAGTGGGCATTGTGTCAATATAGAAAATAAGCTCATTCCACAACAATTTTAACTGAGGTTTAATGCTCAATGTCAATTTGAAACACCGGTAAACGGAAAATAACATAACAATAATAATATTATGTAATAGCATAAAAGTTCTGATGATTGGAAAAATTGTTGCAAAACACGTGATGAAAATTGAGGTAGAATATTATGCAAGAGGCAGTACTATATATGTTGATATCGATGAACTGATAATACATTTAGATGAAGATACAGAGGAAGAAGAATCACATGAGGACGAAGACAATAATCAATAATGTCGGGTGTTGAATTAATAGACTCAAAATTTTAAGTACCTACGTTTTTATATTGAAATAAACGCCCACTTAAAACTTGTTTGGTTTTATTTTACTTCCATCAAATTCCAATTTTCTGTGCAAAATTTTTGAAAGTACAAATACGCTATGAAATATGCATTTTGGCCGAAGTGTTTTTAAAAACATACATTCATTGTCTTAGAGCCATCTTGGTGTTGCCATTTAAAACCTAAAAAACGATCGCAGCGCCATCACTTATTTTCTACACTTTCTTGCCAAACTGTACTTATTTACTAATTCCTGTGTAAAAAAATGTAAATATTCTGAACCCAGTGTAAAAGCCCCGTGGACGTATAAAATAATAAATAAAATAAATTTTATTGTGTACGATAAATTTATCTTAAATAGATGTGCTACACGCAGCTATAAAAGATGTGACTAGGCGTATTTCGGCATATCGCTTGCAGTAGGTATATTTCCAATGGGAATACATGGCGAGCGATATGCTGAAATCGCCAAGCTGCATCTTTTATCTAGCTCGAAAAGAAGAGGTTGGAGAGATGCGAAATTACGAATGTTACAGGAGAGCGCTAACAATTACAGCCCGAAAATCGATGTAAAAAATGCGAAAATGTTTAATAAAACACGACTCGTTTAAAATACAGCAAAAATCTCTTGGGGTGCTTCAGTATCAGTTAAAGAAACATTGCAAATTTTTTCACAAATATAATTTTTAAGATAATAGAAACAGACTTGTTTTTAATAATTTTTTGGAGCATTTTTTGAATTTTTTGTTTAAATTTATTATTTGTATGTTTTTACAATAGTTATACTTTTTTTTACATATTAAACAGATTGGTAATATTAATGTAATAAAAACCTTTCCTCACCATAAAGAGACAAGGCTCTTGTGTTTGATAAGTGAATTCATACTCAATTAAAATGAATTCATACTCAATGTTATCATTTGAGTAGATGAATAATAATATTGCAACTATTAACAATAGATATAGTAAGAGAAACTTGAGATGTGCCGATTAACAGATTTAAATGAAGTGAAATAGTAATGTAACTCTTACAGTTATTTCAGGTAATTTCTTAATTTATTTTAGAATTTACTTTTATTTTCAATAATTTTTACTTTTAATGGGAGTTTGTTGAAATAATTTATACCATGATACCACCGTCAACTTATACGTGTAGCACTGTAAATAATATTATTATCATCTTGGCACGCACGTACCCCAACAAATATGCGAAATTAGGCTCTTGATTTCTTCGTTTAAAATACAAATATAAGATAATTATTAATTACACTTATTTTTTTAAATTAACGTCTTTGTGTATACTATGTGGAGGGTCTTTTTGTGGAAAGTAAGGAATGAACCTGGGTCTCAAGAAGAGACCTATGTTGTAGGAGGGAGGAAACACAAAGTCAGGTGAATCGTTTCACAGCCGAACTCAAGAACGAGTCGTAGAAGCGACCCGTTCTCTTGTGACATTTTTTTTTAACATTAACGTCTTTGTGTATATTGTGTGGAGGATATTTTTGTGGAAAGGAAGGAATGAACCTGGGTCTCAGGAAGAGACCTATGTTGTAGGAAGGAGGAAACACAGAGTCAGGTGAATCGTTTCACAGCCGAACTCAAGAACGAGTGGTAGAAGCGACCCGTTTTCTTTTGACAAATGTTGGACACGCGTTTGGCGTGTTTCCCGACTGTGCTCCGGTTCCGAAGGAATCAACGACACTAGTTCCTTGGAGCATCTTCCATTGAAATACCGGTAGAACAAAGACAGTATTCCCACCCTATGCCTGTTCTCTAAAGATTTTAATCCGTTTGTTAAGATAGTGCATGTCTAATGCTTTATTAGTAGACAGTTCGAGCATAAGCTACTGTTTTAGACATTATAAATTATAATGCGTTCGAGCGAAAAGTAAATAAATTCAAAACGCAAGAAATGTCAAAGTGGTAATTGAATTTTTTATCTGTAAAATATTGATATCAAATCATTTAACTTATCTACATGCTGTAGACAATTTATTAAAATATAAGTTAAAGATTCAGACATCACAACACGCCGGATATATATTACAATTTTTTGTGCATTATTTACCAATTTCAAACGCAAAAGATATTCAGTTCGACTTCAAAAATGCCCTAAATAATGAGTTGGTATGAATATCAAAGGAATTTACACACAGTTTCGATGTTTTTGTACTTATGCACTGGTACATACAGTAAATATATGTAGAAGCAGATTTTTCCATGGTGCATTTGAACGAAAATATGTTTTATGATTTTATTATTCGGCAGTAAATCCTCTCTGCACATCCCTATGGGGTCACTTATTTTTATTTTGTGTAATTATTTATAACGTATCTTCCCTTAAGCGACTGCACATTGTATATAAGTACGCCGGGGAAAATTATCGGGGGACGAATTGTCATGGATCCAAATAAATCATTTCAACTTATTTGAAAAAATGATACGAGTAGGTAGATTTATTATGATTCTGACAGCTTCCTATATCGGGAATATATTAAAACATTGTTCATTTCTAATTCATACAATTTATTTGCGCTTTGACAGACAAACATAAAAAACATCTAATAATAGCTAGTTCTTCAAATGATAGTATAGCATTGCCTGATGAACTGCATTGTCTGAAATTCACAGAATGGTCAAACCTTTAAAAAGATCCCCCTCGCATGTCCAGTTGGCATAACTAGTTAATAATGAATTATTTTTGCGGTTCTAGGAAAATGCGATACTGCCTTACCGCTTGCATATTAAAATCACCCAAAACACGCATATTAAAATCACGCTAGCATCTATTAGGTTCAGGTTATTGCCTTGGCCCTGCCGACGAGAGCTTCGTTGTGATTTCTCTTTCTGTTACAAGCATCGCTTATGATAAAGGGGGAGAGGCTAGAATCAAGCGTGCCTATGTTTGTGAACTTTAGTGCCCTCGAGTACGCCCTTGTGAAACCGGTCAATATTTCACGCAAATGACATTTACATCTTCACGTGCAGTTTTCAAAGTGAACAATAACTTGATTGGATAATTGTATTCAGTTGGATGTTACCCGTGCCATAAATTCAATCGTGTTGTATCTAAATACAATAATATTTTTGTCGGTCCCATAAAATATCTCAAAAACACGAACACACGAGCAAAATAATATTTTCATAAAAAGTGCTGCTAGAAATTTCCACACCAAAGCAAATATTTTCAAGTACGTACAAACTTGCAAAAGTTTGAAGTTTCGTTTAAAAGCAGCAATTTCTTATTAAAATTAATTAAATAAAAATACAGACTACAAAGCATTAATATTTCCGACAATTTCAGAGGGTTCTACTATTCAGAGGGTTCACAAAATAGCAAGTAGGTAACACTTGTATCTGAGCAAAACCTTTCATTTATTAAATATAATATTGCATGTAATTTTAGAAAGTAAAACAAACCAATTATTGCATTGATCGTATGCTAAATTTACATATTATTTGAATATTCACACACTAGAATAATACACACACTATATAGAAGACAGATGTAAAATAAACGACTTAAAATTTTTATTCAAAATACTTAACTCTAAGTTCGACTGTTGCAAACCCCTACACCTCATAAACTTACAAATACCGACAGTAACTACACGACAAAATACACTATTCTACTGCAGCATTCATAAGCGAAACTACATCGCTCACTCTCCGATAAAACGATTTCACACTACGGGAAATCAGTACTTGGGTGATGTTGACATATTTAACATAAACTTGGCGAATTTTGTGGATCTTGTAAAAAATTTATTCCAAAACTATTCTTAAACATATCTCTATTTTTGTAAACCTATCAAATTATTACTCAATTATCAATTGAAACCAAGTCTAAAGCCAAATATCTCACTTTCAGAAAGACGCTTACTGACCTTCTGATGAGTGACTATGACAGTGTTTACAACATGTTTCACATACTCAGATAGAGATATAAATTTTCAACATCATTACATACCTACTAGTACCATATTTTACATGTTTATTTTACGCACTTCTTTTTCTCTTTTCTATGTTTTATTATAAATTTACCAATTTTACCATGTGTTTACACTAGACTACACTCAAAGTAACTATCCTTAATTAATCGCCATGAAACAGGCAGCCGCCTAGTATGGCGATTTAATAAATCGTATCTATGTAAATGTCTAATATATATAACATGTATTTTATAAATAAATAAAAAAAAATGGCTGTATTTTTGTAATTTTATGACTTGTGTGCATTTTGTATCTAATATTATTTTTATTAATTTTTTGTCTGGTTAAAAATCATTTGTAATGAATTAATTGTACAACCAAACATCTAAAAGCCCTCTAGGCGTTAAATAAATAATATATATGCATACGAATTTTGACCTGCAAAAAAATCTGCATTTCATGGGTAGGTAGATACGTCACGACGGTTCAAAGTGGGCCATTCCACCCAAATCGATGCATTAACTTTGCCGCTGTACGAATATTTTGCTCTATGACTTAATGATACCGAAATTAGCAGTCGCTCAGTGTTTGCTGCTTCAGACAAATTTACAAAATATTTCTACAGATCACGATAAATCATCTAATTTTGAACATTACAATTAAAAAGCTAAATATCAGCGTCGTGAAACTGCCTGTTATTTAGGGTTAACTTTTGAGCTCGCTAAGCAGGTAACCGTCATCTGTAATCTGTGTAACGTAAAGCGAGTGTAGATATAGTGATATAGAGATACAGGATTGGTGGGTATATGGGCGGTGCGGGGTTGGAATTAATACCCAAATAGCGCTAAATAAAGGCTTCGGAGCCAACGTGTTAATTACCTTGAGGAAGAGACGGCGCCAAAAGGGTTCACTAACTAGCCTCATCACATTCGTCATAAGCGGACAGAATGCAGAAGATCTCAAATTGTTTTTTTTATTTTTTTATTAATATATTTAAAAAATAAATTAATACGACCATGTACTCTAAAATATATTCAGAATCTTAACGACGCGACGTAAGTAAAGAAGCCGTGTATACAAATTGCGACTCGTGACCCGTGTATTGGACGGACCTACTGTCGAATTTTCCCTATCAAAGAAAAGAAGAAGAATACAAATAATGTGGGAATCTTAACGAAGTAAGTGAAGAAAGCGTGTAAACAAATATACGCCCGCGGCACGGCGTATTGGACGAACGTACGGTCGAATTCAGCGCTAACTTTTTTGATCCATATAACGTAATCTATTTAATCAATTTCTCATATATTTTTTTCATCACTTGTAATGACTTTTCGAAGGAGGTGTTGATTTGATTTCATTCTGTCCGGTCACCGTTGGCCACAACTGTGCACATTTGCCATTATTTACAACTTAATCCTCAAAAAAAAAACTTCATTTCATTTTAAATCAGATCTCAAAACTATGGTCACCCTAAAAGCCTACATGTTTACATTAGTGTACTACCTAGCGCCAGCAGTTTAGTAGGTAGGTACCTACCCATAATCTCAATCTGAAAGAAATTCAACAATATTGTTCTTTCAATATCTGTATAATTTTGTGTTATTTTGTTAAATTGTAAAATTGTTAACCTCAACACAGGCTTGTCCTAGTGAGGTAACAAATTGTATTGTAAACATTTTACCTGCAGTGTAAAGAAACAATAAATAAATAAATAAATAGGGGTCATTTAGTTCTTCTGCGGAATATATCCCATTGAAATACCGGTAGAAAAATGAAAACATAACTATCTCTTGCCAGAGATCCAACAATTGCAACCCTTTCGTTCTAATAGGGGAATTCATAAAATGATTATGCCCCGATTGGGGGTATCCCCGGCATTCGGATTCCAGGGTTCAGATCAGAGGTAACTATCAAACTCATCAGAGAACTGTTCCAACGGTTTGCAAATAAAACATCACAGAAAATTTTCTAAAAATTTTCCATAGCTTACTCTTCATTTCTTGTGCCAGGTTCACGTGAACCTTTAATACCCCTGACCTGTTATGGGATCCTGGCATTCGCTCGGGACCCGCCTTTCACCACCCCGCCCAAGGCCGCGGGCTGCAGTTATTAACCTCTGGACGAAGGTAGATTATTATTACTGCCGCAGCTCAGAACTAAGATTAAATTTCTCAAAAAGGACTAACGTTTTTACTCCTATCTATATCACAAGAAAAGTATGTATGAATATAGAGCGACTATTTACATTTTTTTATCTTACATTATATGAGGTAAATGCTCGGACATATTTGCGGTACTTGTGTGTTAAACTCCCATACATGCAGTGGCGTAGCGTGGGTAGTAGAGATCCTTTTTTTTAAATATTTATTTGCCGATTTTTATTAGTTAAATTTGTACGCGGTGAATTAAAACTACACTCAGGACATGAAAACGGTTTTTATTTGGTTCTGGCAGCACATAAATTGTCTGCAACTAGAATTTTATAACTGCACGTCGAATAAAGTTATGTTTTCCTTCGAAATGTGTTAGCAGATGAATCTACAACTGGAATTTTACATTCTGAACAATAAACTGGCTTAAATTGTATCTGCATGCGGTGAATTAAAACTACACTCAGAACATGAAAATGTTTTTTCTTTGATTCTGGCGGCACATAAATTGTCTGCAAGAATTTTTTTAAAGCACTTCAACTAAGATTATTTTTTATTTCGAAATGTGTCGTCACATGAATTCATAACTGGAATTTTACATTCTGAACACAAAAGTGGTTTCAATTAAATCTGTAAGCGGTGAATTAAAACTTCACTCGGAACATGAAAAATGTTTTTTCTTTGATTCTGGCGGCCCATAAATTGTCTGCAAGAATTTTTTAAAGCACTTCAACTAAGATTATGTTTTCTTTAGAAATGTGTCGTCACATGAATCCACAATTGGAATTTTACATTATGAACACAAAACTACTTTTAAATAAATCTGTATGCGGTGAATTAAAACTACACTCAGAACATAAAAATGGTTTTTCTTTGATTCTGGCAGCACATAGATAGTGTGCATCTAGAATTTTATAACTGCACTTCGAATAAGTAAGCACAAACCTGTCAGCTATGTTTTAACTTTTCTGTGATAATAAATTTAAAATATATACACCGTGATATATACGTGAAAGAAAACCGTATAAGTGAAATTTTTTGTGCGCTTTCAGCAGGGCGCACAAAGCTTCGCAAATATAAAACACAAATCGACTATCAATTAGAGCTTAAACGATACTGTTGCTATTTACATTTTTATTTAAAAATAATGTATGTGTTAGAAATAAAAACAAAACTTCTGTCATTAATATTTTAATTTTAACAGTATATAAAACTTTAGAAAGATGTTAAGAAACTATAAACTAGAAAAAACTTTTAAAAAACTGACGCGAGAATCGAACCCGCGACTTCCCCAATCCGGGCCAATGCTCTGACCGCTGAGCTATCCAAGATTCGATTCTCGTTTCAGGACTAAAAAGTTTTTTCTAGTTTACAGTTTCAAAACTACTGTCGTTAACTAAAACTTTATTCGTCTACTTTTTTTAAGAGCAAAGTCTTTTATTGCACTATCAATATCTATAGCATCACATACCTCTCGCTCAATAGACAAGATAGCCAGATTGGTTAGTCTTAAAGTACTCATTGTTGATCTTAAATAATTTTTCATCAATTTCAATTTTGAAAAACTTCTCTCCCAGCTGGCATTGCTAATGGCAATTGTGAGGAATATTCGTAGCATTATTATAATATTGTGAAGAGTATCTTCAAGCTTGGATTTCACAATAAATTTAAATAATTCAAGTCTGCATTAATCAATTTATTTTCGTTGCCTGTGGCAGCAACGCCCCCCCCCCCCCCCCACGCTACCGCACTGCATACATGTGACGGTTGTAGCAATTTGTCAGGATTTAGAAACATAAATAAAGAATCGTAGGTTCTTCTTCTTCCTTACACTGTCCCAACTTATTGCCTAGGTAGGCTGATGGGTCGGTTCTTCTCGTTCTCAGGCTATATCTTCTTCGGTTCTGGGTATCGCTTTCATCCAGGCCGTTTCAGTGTAGTATTTTGGAGCATTGAGTCATTCAGGAGTTCTTTGGTTTTCCTCTGGATGACTCTCGATGAAACTCCGTAGACATTGCTAACATGTCCAACACAACACCTTTAGCAATTATTATAATCCGTGTGGAAAATTTGATCGGAAGCTTTGCACTAGTGTGATCAAAGCCGGCCTTGGAACTAACGGCTCCTGAAGCTAGTAAAAACCTTAAGGGTGCTGTATTAAGTGTTGTATATTATCAACGCCTTGGTTCCTTGGGGCGTTGGGAAGTCGGCGCCTGGAGTGGACTGCTTCAGTTTCGCCTGCACTGAGCCGGTCCTGAGTATAATGGGTGTTTCGTAGATATTTAATGGGTATCTAATTCTTTTGCTAATTTCATGGTTGTAGCTCTATTAAAATTATTGTCAACAGTGTGTAAAAAATATTAGAAAAATACAGGATATAACAGCACGTAGGTACCCGAAGGATCATATTCAATTAAAACAAACAAAAAATCCATCATACCTCACCACTGCGTAGTTGGCCACATGCTGGTCATGTGATACGCACTCCGTCTCGTTCCAGAAGCATCATAACAGACTAGACAGACCACGTATCACGTTATCCGTCGCGAGGTGTACAGCAGTTTGATCAGTCGCGACGTGTTATATATCATCCGACAGCAAAATGACATCTACAGGTACAATTTTTACTCCAAATATGCTCAGAAAACGTTGGTTAAAATCCTTAGATACGTAATATTGCACCCTGTTAACATGTTTTACTTTAAAAAAGCAGAAAAAATGTTTTTTTTACTGAAACACCAAAATTTCTCGAACGGTGAATATTGGCGTCACGAAAATTGTACAGCTTTTCCCACCAGAAATTTGGTTCCATGCCAACTCAGAATCAAATAAATTCAACACCTCTTTAAAAAGTCATTAAAAGCTATAATTTTATAATAGCCGTTATTTAAACATTTTTTTATTATCACTCTTAATGACCTTTCTGAGGTGGTTCTGAGTTGGTTTCATTCTGAGTTGGCCGGTCACCCAGAAATTTGTAGGTCATCTACTAGTTAGTTGCTTACAGGACCGCGCAATCAAAACCTTGTAATTTTAAATGCCACATACTGTTAGCACCCCTAGGGCCATAGTTATTCAATACGTATGTTTCGATAATTTCGAAGTGAATTCATATATCTGCTTACGAAACCCAAGACTGATAAATTGGTAAATTCATGACGCCAGAGCCACTATCATGCAACTCCAGCAGGATAGATGTTTTGATATTATTTATGGTTGATGCATGTTCATTTGTCTGCTATGTAAGCTTTGTAAGATCTTCATGAACGGTGTCATCAATCGATGTACCTACAAAATCACTTGAAGAGATTTTTGGAAAAATTGCCTTTCATTCAGCAACAAATCACTGTTTACGTAGAGATATTTTTTAATTGAGATTCCGCTAACAAGTTAATTAATCGAGATCAAATTGCTTTTAGGGCAGTCGACCCAAAATGGTTTTACATATAAATCACCAATATTTTTAATCGTCTTTGTGCATGTCGATGGGGAAGCTACAAGGCCGCTTCTCTGTGGTGTCTTCTTTATCCAATTGCCACCCTTATTGCACTTGAGGTTTAAGGTCATTTTTACCAGGCAAAGCGTTTAGCTGTCTTGGAAACTGTGCTGATATCACAGAGGTATGATATTTTGGATCTCGGTATTTTTTACTGATTGAAAATTTTATTTTAGGGAGGGATCTGCGATGTTTATTCTTGGGGCTCACGTGTGGTTTTTGCACTTGGATTTACCCTCAAATAGTTAAGGTTTATCACGGGTACTTGTATAATTGATGTACAATGGAATCTTTAACGTTTTTCATGGCGTGGAAGGTGAGAATACCTTCCGAGGCAATTAACACACATCAGATGGTTACCTGGTAACAATGCGATATTTATTTTATACTGGCGTATTCATTAAAACTATCATAACCTAATATCTACTACGACAGGGAACGGCGTTTTTTTGGTGTACCACTTAGGATATACTCTGTGTGCCGTAGTGCGAGGTGTGGAATTGGAATTAATTGACACACGTCAGAGTGTTACGGCATAACAAAGCGAAAAGTGATAATAGGCAATTGACAGACGTCAGAGTGTTAGGGCATAACAAAACGAAAAGTGATAATAGGCAATTGACACACGTCAGATTATTACGGCATCATAAAGCGAAAAGTACTTCCACACGCTTTAGAACATCGGTTATCTCCGGCAAATAACAGCACTTCCGATAACCGTACTCTTTCTACTTCGGACTCATCGAACTGTCATAACATTGATGCCATGACTGGTTAAGAGTTAGTTGATAACTGGCCGCAAGTGATGATCGATAATACGCATCATACAGATTCAACCTTATGGTTGAATCTTGGCTCTGCCATTGGCGGAGAGTAGAACAATAACAACAACATAGCCACCAGGAACCAATGGTATTACGAAACAGGTACCTACTTTATACAATTTATAGTGGCATACAACAGTATTCAACTTAATAATATGTCCAACTTCAAGTGTGTGACAGAATGATGGGAAACTTTCTCGATTTTTAAGTTGGATTTTTGTACTAACACACTTTTATGAAAACTCAAAAGAATTAAATAAAAACTTTTTAAAATAACAAAATTCTCAATGCATCAAATCTTGTTAAAACGTTCCACAGAAGCCTCCCTTTTCGCATCATTTTAATGGAATTCAACCATGAATTAACGATTTTAAAATTATAAATAATGTCATCCCTTTGTATTAAGCCACCGCTACCCGAATTTCAACCGATTTCTTACAGAAGTTTTTTTTTTTTTTTTTTTTTTTTCAATTATTTCTGGCTTTCACCCTTCAAGGGTGTTCTAGGCCATCATTTTAAATTACATAGAAAGGGAAAGGTGAATTTATATATAAATTTTATTTAAATGTACAAATTTCAAAATTATATGGAAGATTGGAGTCGAGTTCAGACTTAGAAGAGATGAAATGTTGAATGATAACGCTTGATAGAAGAGAGGATATTTATTTAGAGAGGGACAACCAAAAAATATGTGATCTAAAGAGCCCACATCTAGACCACAGAACGTACAATCTGGGGAGTCAAGGATGTGAATTTTAAAAAGGTGAGAAGGAACGGAACAATGACCGATTCTCATTCGAATAAGTGAGGAAATTTCTTTTTTGGAAAAATGGGGAAATTTTTGAAACCACGGTTTTGATGGGATATTCCTTTGTATTGAGGCGTAGCGAGCTCCCTTGGATTGACTGGCAATGTTCCAATACTCTGTCCAAACATTGCGGGATCTATCTTTGATGATGGAAAAAATATCAGATAGGGGAATATGGTTTACGAGGGTAACAATAGTGTTGGACGCTCCTTGTTTTTCCAAAGAATCTGCAATATCGTTACCTACTATGCCAATGTGTCCAGGGATCCAAACAAGAATTACGGTTTTTCCAGAGCTTTGAATGGAGGCTATCAGCACTCTAATGAGGCATACAAAGTGATCATCAGGATGAAGAAGAGGACAGGATTTAAGTTTTTGGAGGGAACTGAGAGAGTCAGAGAGAACAAGGGAATGTTCACAATTATTTTTGATTATATATTTGAGTGCTTCAATTATTGCAATGCACTCAGCAGAGAATATTGAAAATTGGTTTGAAATTGAATAAAATATTCTATCATTAGAATTATTGTGGTAAACGTTAATACCTATACCACAGTTAGGAGAGTCAGGAGATTTGGAGCCATCAGTAAATAAAAGAGAAGAGTTGGGCCATTTAGAAGAAATAATGTCATTGAACATATTATTAACAGTACGGGCTGGGAGATTGGAATGACTTTTAAGGATGCCGATCCCTTCCAAAATTGTTGGGGATAGGGTGACGTGACTATATTTTAATTTGTATAGTGGAAGAAGATCATTTTGGATAATTTGAAGCTCTGAGAGAGATCGAAAATTTTTACAGATGGCAGGAAGAGGTTTAGTTCGAGCTCTGATTGTAGATGAATGTGTTGAGTCTTTGAACAACGAAACTCTGGGAATAACCTGATGACATTTAGAATTTAAACATTTAAGAACAAATTTGTCAGTAAACAGTTGTCGCCTTAAATAAAGTGGGGGATCAGAACATTCCACTTGAAGGGAATTGATGGGCGACGACTGCATCGCTCCAGTTATTATTCGCAATGACTTCGATTGAATTTTGTCTAATTTACTGAGTGCATTTTTGGAGGCAGTACTAAAAAGTGGGCAGGCATAGTCGAGATGACTTCGAATAAGTGCATTGTAAAGCAACTTAATGCAGGTAGGGTGAGCACCCCACCAAACGCCAGTCAATGATCTGATGATATTTAAAATTTTTTCACATTTAGTAACTATATTGTGAATATGGGAAGACCATTTAAGTTTCCTATCAAATGTTACTCCCAAAAATTTTACTTCAGAGGCGTTGGGAATTGGAGAGTTTTTAAATAAAATTTGATCAGGAGGATTTTTATGACGGTTTGAGAAGTTGACACACTGACTCTTTTTAACTGAAAGTTCCAGACCATTTAAAGTGAGAATAAGTTAACAATAATAATCTAAACGAAAATATGAAAGAGAACAAGACACAGAAAAACAGAAAAAAGACAATGGTCGCAACTGGGACTCGAACCCAGACCTCTCCGTCTAACCGGGACGAGCGCGTTAACCAATTTCGCCATTGCCACCTTCTGTCAAACCGTCATATTTGTCAATCTCATATTTTCAAATTTTAGAATTAACATTTTTATCAACTAATATTATTATTAATATTTCACTTATTTTAGATGTTATATGTATGATAAAAATTCACAGTGTTTTTTTAATGCTCTTTTAGATGTTTCCCACAAGATTTTTGCTCTATTTTAAACGAGTCGTGTTTTATTAAAATTTTTCACAATTTTGGCTTCAATTTTATCGTTGTAAATATTAGCGCGCTCTTTCCAACATTCGTAATTACATATATTTCCATCTTCTTCTTTTTGAGCTGGGATAATAATAATAATAAGCCTTTTTATTCTGGACTTCTGTTAGGTATGAATACTAGACATGTTCTTGTTTGTTATAATATATTCCAGGCTCAGTTTGCCTCTTGGCATAGGCCTCCTCTAACATTTTCCACTGGGACCTATCACGCGCTACGCTTCTCCAATGGAGTCCAGCCGTGAGTTTTAGATCGTCTTCCCATCTTATTTGTTGACGTCCTCTACTTCTTTTGCCATCTCTGGGATACCAGTCAGTGACATTTTAGCACCATTTTCCTTGTGGATCGCGGATCATGTGACCCTTTCCATCTCCACTTTTGTTCGTCTATTCGGGTAACTATATAGGCAACTTTAGTTTTTTTCCCTTATTGTGCTACATCTCACTCTGTACCGTTTCGTTATTCCTGTCAAACTTCTCTCCATGACTCTCTGACAGCGTTCCAACTTTTCTCTGTGAGCGGGGATACTGCGCCATAAATGATATGACATAGCCTTCAATAACTTTATATTAATATGTTGGAATAAACACCGAATAATTTAATTAAGTGACTATGGTAAAACGCATCCGCTCTCGTTCTAAAATCCTTAACTGGTGTATTATAATATTATATATTCACCAAACAGTTATTGTTTATACACGTATTATAAAGCCGGTTTTCCGCAGCCCGCCCACATCGAACCGTGGCCTAATTGCTTATTGCACTATTTATTTTTTACTTAGGCGGAATTGCTCAGAGATGACCGGATTTGTGCTTACTCCGTGTGTGGTAGATAATGTGGCCGCACTACGTTCCGTACAGCATCTCTGGCAGGCGCAGGCAGATTCCTCTCTGGACTACTTCCGGAGATTTTTTGCAGTTTGTTGTGGTAATTTATCGGAACACCCCTCGATTAATCAGCGTCAGCAATCAAAATATGATTATGCAAATAACGTTGTAGCCGCCGTAATTCATCGCTTGCGTAGTTTGTAGTAGGTAGTTACCCAAGACCAGTATCCATATGCACGTGTTTATTTATTTTTCTTGTGTGTGTGTGTTTTGTGAAATTATCGTATTAAGACTAAACCGATACAAAATCATACCACTTTAAAATGTACGGTGTCATTATTAATAAATATTATCTCTCAATAAATGATTGATTTACTTTTACTTCTAACGAATTTAAAATTAAAATAAATGTGTGCCTGCCCGTCTGATCATATAATATATTTAGTTTAAAAAAGAAGAAATATGAAATGGGTAATAATATATTGAATTTACGGATAACCATTTAAAACAACTGAATTAGAATATTATTTTAGAAAAAGGTAGATGAAGTTTTTTTCATTATTTGATTTTGTGGATGTCTTCAGGAATATTAAAGACTTTCCATCTTAGTCCGGGAAAATTAGTAATGCGCTTATACCGCGTGTGCAATTGACATGTGATAGAATTGAAACCTTCAGAAAACTAAAGTAGACAAGAGTGGGAAGGCTACAAAGCACCACACAAAGAGGAGAACGATTATACTACCTCATTCTCTCGCAGGCTAAATCGTATAAATGTATGTGTTTGTCTCTTTTCAGTGTCGCTATTTTTCGTTTCATCGATTTTTCAAATCACAACGGTGCTAAAGAAGTTTCCATTTCAAAAACTCTTTTAGATATTTCTATTTTTCTAACTCAATTTTTTGTTAGGTTTGGTTAATGGTTATTGGTAACATCATATAGGGTTTATTTAAAAATATATACATATTTTGCGGTTAAAAGTTAAAGGCGTTGTATTAACGTTTCCTACGTAATACAATTAATCCACGGCAACTTTATTCGATCGCATTTTGGCACTTACCAATTACCTGTTTAAGTGCAAAGGAAGTCGTGTAAAAAAGTTGTAATATCGCTGCCACACTCAAACAAGAGACTACGATCTCGTGTTCACAGAAGTTTTTGTGTTTCTAAAACGTAATAATTTCGATTTTACAACTCAATAAAATATTTATTGTTTCATTGTGCTTCACTGGTGCTCTATGCACCTATATAATATTTTAGTCTAACGGTCATCGAAAAAAATTCGGGAGTATTCAAAAAATGTACCTGAGGGAACTCTGCAATTTTCAATTTTTTTTTTTTCAGATTTGCAAATACTGATCCGACCAGCTTCAAAAGCATGTTAAAGTTTCAAACAGGTGACATATTATTATCATATCGATTGTGAAACATGAAATACTGTAAAGTAAAGGACGATAAATCCGAAATGAGTTAAATGTGTATTTTTTTTTTGATCTCAGTAGTCGAAATATTTCTACGAAAATAAACGTGTCCTTTACCGCGTGCATTTTAAGAGTATCTTTTTTCTGAAAAAATAAAATAAAATTAAGTACTGTTATAAAAGAGATTTGCGAAAAATGTTAAGTATTATGAAATATGTATTCTATGTTATTTTATAATAAAAATGCATAATCTTGATCTACAAAAAAGGGAACCATTGCTATTTTGTCCTTTTTAAGCATTTCAAATTTCCATGGTCAAAGTATTTTAAGAATATGGAAAAAAAAAAAAAAATGACTTAGATAATATTGTTAATTCTGAATTTGAAGTATGAGATCGACAAAAACGACTTAAAAATAAGAGATACCAATGGCCGAGTTGGTTAAGTTTCGGTAAGACAAGAAAGAGATCCTATGTTCGAGTCCCAGTTGCGACCATAAACTTTTTATTTTTCTGATTCTTATTCGTTTTCTTATTTTCGTTTAGATTTATTAGTATTATATTCTTCTTCAATGCGATAATAATAATATAAAATTATGCTCTTTCACTTTTTATTGATCACAATGGTTTCCACCACAGTTACATTTTCCATACACCTACATTGAATTTAAGTTAGAGAATTATTGGCTAGTATAAGAAGGATAGTTAGTGGGTGGATCACGAAAATGAGTTCTTCTAAAAAGCGTGTCATGACACCAAAACATTTTTAAACAATTGCCTTCGAATATACATGAAAAACGTTTTGTATTTATTTAACAAAAGCAATAATAACAAGGTATTCTTAAAAATTTGCAGGGGTCATTAAGTCCACGGCAGCACTATGGACCACGATTCTCCACCCCTGGAGAACGAAGCCTCCTCAGGCTGTATATGTTCAGACCTCTGGGCTCCTCAGTGTGAGAAAAGCTCAGCAAATAGGTACTGAAGAGGTATGATTACCAGTTTAAGATAATTGAAATGTGCCGAACCGCCGACTGTTATTCCACGAAGGGTTTAATGTTTAACTGTGTGATCTGACTGGCGACTCTGAATACACGGAAGAATTATTTTTTTAAATGCTTTGTGGAGCGTTTTGGTTTTGTGTTTTATTGGAAATAGCAATATTTTGTATCGCGTGTGGGCTTTTTTCAAACTAAATTCATAATAATAATAATGATGCTGAAGTCTTAAAACATTATCTAAATGAGCTGTGCGATTAAAAAACTAATTTGGACATTTAATTCCAAATTTACAACTTCTTGGTTTACCAAACATAAAATTGAATAATGTGAGGGTCAGTAACAACACCTTGAACTTTTAAAATGTCTTTATCCATTACCTTATTTGTGATGCGTATATGTATGCATTTTAGTCAACGTTGTTTAGTAATTTGACAGGATGCTATGATTGGGAAGTTTTCAGGAGTGAACGAGCTAGTTGAGAAATGTTCAAATAAAAATATTTAAACATATAAATCATGGTCCCTCAATTTTATAACGATTTGAAACCATTTGTCAGGACAGGGAAAACACAAGTGATATTTTGTACAAGATTTACCCCCAGAGTCAAGGGTATTTTAAATATCTCGCTGGCCTAAATCAAAGGAGTATGCCAATGTTCGAAGTAGGGCACACTTGCGATTTATGCAAAGTAAACAATTGTGTACCATATTGCCAGACACATGGCTACTGAATAACTGAATTATTCAACTTTGTTCCTTACTTTCATCGATCTAGTTGAATATTTATAATATTTGGGTTTAGCACTTTGGGACAGGTTCTTCAAATATTGTGTGCCAACTTCATAAAAGGGTCATAAAATTATTAAATGGCATTCGAGTATTTTTGTTGGCATGCAGAAACCAAAATCGTAATTTTAATATTTACATGTTGTGGGTGGTGGAAATCAATTGGATCATTCCAAAAACAATTTAAAACAACTTCGACACTGTGACCAAGATGTTTTTTGATAAATTGGCTAAAATAAGGTTCACTTCGATTCGCAACGCGTGTAATGTTTCAATCTACCGATCGAGGGTTTACATCAAGGATCAAGGGTCACTTCTAGGGCCATTTTTATGTTCAATATTCACAAATTGGCTTAAAGCACGACAGCCGATTTATTTCTATTATTAAGAAATATTTATTAATATTATCATGAACTCTTCCATCTAAAACAGTGGTCGTCAAACTGCGACCCGCGGGCCGCAGCGGGGTAGATCTTTGTGCGACCCGCGACATAGCAAACAATTTTAGTAGATAATGACTACCAAAACTGATTTTGCGTAGCTGTGTGGAGAGCTTATGTACATAATATACAATTCACAAGTGTACAGCCCGCAGTGATGCCTCACATTGTCCTATGTGGCCCTTGACCAGATAAGTGTGACGACCGCTGATCTAAAAGAACCAAACTCTTAACATAACCCGATTTAAAATTATTATGAATGACAAAAACAATAAAGTTGAGAATCATAACGTCGAGTTAACCATGTTGAAACAGTCAATGTCAACAATTTTTTTTTTATCTCGTCTCTGGTACTTTGATACCATTGCGTATTTTTAGCCAACATAATTACAAGCGTATTATGGTAGTTTTTACAAGAGAACTTCCTTTCCTATAATTCGTGGTTCATAAGTAAGGGGGTTGGTTCATAATTTTTTTTCAATCGTTATTCCTAATACTGAATTAAGTATCTACTACACTATATAAAGAGGCAAGGTTTGTTTGTTTGTTTGTTTGTTTGCATCGAATAGGCTCTGAAACTACTGAACCGATTTGAAAATTTTTTTCGCTGTTGGGAAGCTACACTATCCCTGAGTGACATAGGCTATATAATATTTTCAAAATAATTAGGGATCATTACTAAAACTCCAATAATGCAACCCAAGGTGTAAAAAAATTACCTAAAATATTCTTTACATCGCGTGCGCTGCGAAAACTATTGATGATAGAATAAAATAATGTACTACGACTTTGTAGAACACATCATTATTTACAAAAAAGGTCGTGACAGCATATGTCTAACTATTATGGTTATGCCACAATAAGTATTCTTTTATTTTAAAAATTTAATTAATATGTCGCCGCTTGAAAAGGCTTTTTATTTGTATCTTGGTGTTAATCCTTATCAAAATAAATTACTTCACATTTAAGACAGCTTTAATACCTTTATTTAACTTTTTGAATTTTTCAATTCGGATATTTAATTAGAAAGATATCACGAGTTTAAAAATGTTAGTATTAGAAAAAAGTTTCTGCTACGGGCCGGGCGGGAGAGGAGTCAAGAAATGAAGTGCCAGGGGGGTTGGCGGGACGGGGGAGCGGGAGAGCGGTGGCGGGGAAGGTGGAAGTGGAACGCTGGAGGTTAACGCACGGGAATGTACGCACGGGAGTAACATTTTATTTATTTAAATATGGCATTGCAACGCATGCCGGGAAACAGCTAGTCATTCATAAAATAAAAGTTTAAAACACAAAGAATTATTTTTATTGAAAATTTCAAAAGCTTTTTGTTTATTAAGAAGTTATATTACAAACGGTAATTGATTTTCTCTTGGCTTCCAACTCGTTATTAGGGTAGGGTTATACTCGTAAGTTTTTTCCTGTAAATCGCTCTTGTAAGCGATTTATGGCCAAATTACCAATGTAAACGACACTAAAAGTCACTTAACGTAATTTACAGCAAGTTACAGAACTTATTCTTTCGGAAGTTTTTTGACAGGTCTATTTGCGCTTCTTACAGCTTATAAAATCAGTTTGATAAGCTTAAGCTTACCGCAAGAAATAGTTCCGAAATGCGCCGTTGCCGCCGTAACAAAATGTCAAGAATTAAAAAAAACAATTTTTTCATAGGATTTTTTGTCTTACAAAACTAGTATTCATTTCCACTTATTTTTCTGGAAAACGAGCATCCTTCAATTCAATTATCGGTCCAATCCTTTTCAATCTTGATGTTTCTGTTTTTAACATTTACGTATTTGAAATTTTGAATTCGAAGTCAGTTGCTGTCAGCGGATGTCAGGTAGCTGTCATTCGGATAAAACGAAATCAATTGCCGCCTTTGACGACACAAAAGCGCGTGGAGAATTGTTGAAAAAGCCACAATTATTTCAACACTTTATTTGGACCTTTTCGTCTTTATTGACAAAATCGCGTAAATTTGACAGTAGCAGGTCGTTGTCGACAGGAAGCCATCTTACCGCAAATAAATTTACATATGTAAACGGTCGCATGAGCATTTATACAGGTCGAACTTCCGAACAACTTCCGTGATCATTAATTACCACAAGTCGGATGCATATGTAAACGCTCCTGTGAGTGATCTGTCAAAATCTTATGTAATCCGTAAATTTTAATTACGAGTGTAACCCTAGGCTTACCAAAGGTTTTGCCATTCATACCCACACTTGCAATATTTGACGTAAGTCGACTTACAAAGTTTAAAGGTGGTCTGGGAACATATTCTAAGCACGCAGTAATAAATAATTAACAAATTGAAGGGGTTTTCTTGCGGTTTATTAATGAAATTTCTAAAATTAAACATTTCACTAACGTTCAATGAATGCAAACTTTACCACAAGGGGAGAATTTTGTAATTAATTATATTTACGAAAATATTATCGTATTAATGTGAAGCAGACAAGTTTTTGGTGAATTAACCTTTTGCATTTATCTTTGTGAATTTTATTCGCCAAGCCCTGTAAAGAGCATCGTTAAAATAGAACTGGTGTAATATAAAGAATATTGAATGTTTAATTTTAATTAACTTTAATTAATCAATTCTTTTAGCGGTTTGTATAAGTAGCAGTGGCGGTTCGTGGTCTTTATAACAGGGGGTTCAGAAATTCGAAAGAAGATATATTTATCTAATCATATTGACCTTCGAATACAGCGGCACTCGCACAACTTAAATAAAAATAGTAGGAGGGATACCTACATACTATTGTTTTTAAATCACTTGAAACTCGACACAATTATTAGATAACGAGATGAGTTTTAGAGTAATTTTCACAGCACTCAATTTACGTTGCTAATTATTATTGTTTTTTCAACAAGAATAATCACGTAGAATAATTATTGATATTTTGGAACATAAAAAAAAAATCAAAAAACACAAATAAAGGGAAAGTACTGGCTATTCAGATCTGTTACCAAACACGGCTAAAGCCATTTTAATAAACGTTTCAATTCTGAATGGTGGTCTTACACCAGGGCGATACTTAGAGTATCTTCCACTCTGGAACGTGCCGCAAATATACTATATATTATTTTTTAAGTAATTAATTGTGGAATAACACAAATCAATGTAATATTTTATTATTCACGCCGGGATTGGATCTCGCGACCTACGGATTGCGAGTCAAGAGCCTCACCCTTCGACTACGGGGGCTGTCGATAAGTGGTAATGTGAGCGACGTTGTAAGGATACTTTTTTTTGTAAAGAAGACATTTTTATATTGAAGACAGTATTAGCGAATCTCAAACGAAAATTGAAACAGAAAAATCAGGAAAAGACACGGTCGCGTCTAGGAATTGAACCAAGAAGTTTTGATTGAATACAGGACATTATTTAGCCTTGGCAGGGCTCGGCTCTAGTGGTTTTTTTAGTCGCTAATATTGTCTTCAATAATTAAATATTACAATTTGAGGTACAAAAATATAATAAAAAATGATTATCTTAATCTAATGATCACAAGAACAACATAATAAGAAACGTACCTGTTAAGGATTAGGTATTGTATATTGGCGTTTTAAAGTTAAGGTTAAGGCGATCCACTAGTACAGGAAAAATCGAAATCGGAATTCACGCCCTTTTATGGGAGGAGTTTTAAAATACTTGAGAAAAAACTTTTGGAAAGGTTTCGTAAAGGCCTGTAAAAAACATTGATTCCTTTTTTATGCATTTTTTATTGTAATAAAACGGAATTTTTAAATTGATTTCACGAAAACAAGCAGCGCGGACCCTAACACGTTGTTTCTCCGCTCCGTCCGGAGGAGTAATGACGGAAGAATGGGGCGGCTGCCAGTCGTTCTTCGGTGGACGGTATAAGGTTCACTTTGATATAACAAATTCGTCGACTGCCGTATTTTCGCCGTGATGTCAAAAATACCAACGCGAAAATGCATATTATATTTTATTTTGTGAGGTTCGGGCGTAAATTTCAATTTTTTTTTTACGATTATTATATAAGAAACTGAATTTGCCACATTATGCAATAAAACCATATCCGAAAAAGTGTTTATAAGTAGGAGAGTTTGCACTTAAAAATGTTTTTTATAGACCTAATACTTTATTTTTATCTAAGCTTATAAAAAGACTTATTAAAAAAATGACCGATATTTTTAAGGACCAAGGTATATTCTACACGCAGTATTTAATTGAAGCATCTATAATACTTCTAAGCGGTCAAATTTTCAAAACAAAAACATACGATTTTGTATGATTTTGCATTATTTAGTATAGCTTCATCTTAAATACGTCGGTCATTTCCAACACGATGCAATAATTTTCCAGAACAAGAATTGTACATAACATGAGTGCGAGAAGCAACTACATTAGATGGAGCGTGTATTCTAGTGTCGCATGTATTGGGTACACTACAATTAGTCATACTTACCTGGATCAGGGTTATCTAAATGTCCGTTAAGGCGATACTTAAAAAAAATCAAAATCTACACTTTCATGGATGGATATAATTTAATTATTTTAGGTTAATTAAATGTTTTCGCCCGTATACACTCAATAATGAATAAATAATAAATATTGGATATTATGTTTTGCTTATCAGATATTACTTATCTATATTTATACTTACAAAATTACTCATAGTTGTAATTATATTTTTAATTCAAATAGATGTACAGATATGTAGTTGTCCCCTCCTAAGCACAAGCATCTGCTTTATTAGGAGAGTGTATGAAATTATGTTACAGTAAAATTGTAAGTAAACACAAAAAAAATTAAAAAAAAAAAAAAAATTAAGGTTTCCTTTTGTCCATAAATTAACTCAAATCTTTCAAGAAAGGCTAACAAATACTTTTTTGTATCGGTGACTCAATCCAATATTGTAATAATATTTAGATTTGTTTACGGAGAAAAGTATTTTTATTCATATTCGTATTGAATGTGTACGGGTGCAAACGATTAGTTCATCTTAATATTTTAAAGATTAATTTTAAAAAAGTGTTTTAACCTAAAAATTAAACGAGCGCCACCTAAGAAAAAGGGTTCCATACCAACTCAGAATCAAGTCAACTCAACACCTCTTCGAAAAGTCATTAAAAGCTATTAATTTTTTTTAATAATAGCCCATGACCGAACCTAACGTAAGCTATTTTTTTCATTACTATTAATGACTTTTCAAAGGAGGTGTTGAGTTGATTTCATTCTTAGCTGTCCAGTCACCAGAAAAAGAGCTGATAATGATTTTTTTAAGTATCACCATTGTCTTAACATGATAATCAAACATCGTGAAATTTTTCTTCATCAGAATCAAAAGAATAAATTATTATTGTATTATTTAATACGGGTTCTCTCCATAAATAATGTGCAGTTGCATCTCGTTTCGGCAGCCCCTCCCCCCCCTCCCCCACTACCGTAACCCCTTGTCAACGCGGCGCGGCGGTCATATTCCCAGGTGAGTAGGAGACGCGGCGGAAGATGAATCAGCGCCATTTGGTAATCACCGCAGAGGTATTGCAATCGGTATAAATAACACTTCTTGATTGAAATATCTGCACTGGATAAATGAGAAACCAGATCTCAACATTCAAAAGTGCCTTTCTTTTTTCGGCCATCAATACAATATTTTCATTAAAATTTTATAAGATACTAGCTTTTACTCGCGGCTTCGCTCGCATGGTTTTAGGGGGAAATCAATATATATAAAAATCAAAATATGCTAGCTTCTGGGTTTCTAGTTCCCGGCATGCGTTGCTGTGTCACTTAATAAAGGTATTGTTTCTCCCTGCGTGTCCTTTCCTTTCTTCAGATTCTTCTTCCGCCTCCTATTCCTCTTCCGCATCCCCTTCCCCTCACGCGTTCCCACTCTGCCTTCTCCGCTTTCCCTCTCCCCAATCCCCTCTCCCCCCAACCCACAAACTCCTCTCCCGATTTCCCCTCCCGCCTCCCGCATTATACACATTCTGTCCCTATACACAGTTTTCAAACAGCTAGCGTGCCACCTATTGCAATTTTTTAATACAAATTACATAATACCAGAGCTCACCAGAATATATACCTACAGAAACCTTTGTTGATGTGCTCACAACAACTCAACAAAGTTTCATCGCAATCGGATGAACGGTTTAGAAATGCATAATTTCATGATGCCAGGACTCACTATTGTATACAGAAACCATCGCGGGTATGCGCACATCAAATCCCCAAAGTTTCATCGCAATCAGATGAATGGTTTAGCAACGCATAGCGGACATACAAACATTTTTAGATTTTTATATATATTATGATTTTGAAGTGAAAACTTCTTTAGCACCGTTGTGATTTGAAAAAAAATTGTAAAGAAACGAAAAATAACGGTACTAAAAAGAGGCAAACACATACATCTATAGGATTGAGCCTGCAAGAAAATGAGATAGTATAATCGGTCTCCTCTTTGTGAGGTGCTCCGTAGCCTTCCCACTCATGTCTACTTTAGTTTTCGGAAAGTTTCACTTCTACCTCGTGTGAACTGCACACTTGTCTTTTTTTCGTTGAGATAGGGAGTTCATATTACATATTCTTATATATACTAATATGCACGAGGTTACATTTCATTGTTTAAAAAATTATATTTTATCAGCAAGTAGGTATAAAAACTTTTTTCGAGTACAATAATTCTTCAGACTTTCAGGCATTTAATCATACATTTTAGTCCTTCGTACTTTAAGCAGTTCTGTGACTCCGATTTTTTCCAGATGCGTTAAACTAATTTTATTTACGTTTTTGGATTCATTATGCACATTTTTATTAAAAACAATTTCATCCTTAAAGTATTTTGGCATTTGGTTTTTAATTTGCATAATGGCAATTCCTACTTCACGGTGGAAATGACCTTGTAAGTTGAAAATTTACCATTGTGATGGTAAAGCTTACCGTTCGATAACAATATAATATTTAAACTTATAATTTTTCAAATTTTCACTGCGACGAATTATATAGGCACCTAAATGGTTAACGTTATCCTTGTTATTGCACTGTAAAACAAAAGGTACAGTAAAACTTTCTCTGTTAAAATTGGTACTCCATTTTTTATCATATACTAGCTGACCCGACGAACTTCGTACCGCCTCAGAATCAATAACTGTTGTGTTAATTTGCAGCTGAATTAAATTCAGTTTTTTTATTAAATTTTAAATATTACACAATAAAGCAATGATTTATCAATGCGCAACTGTCCGTGTTTTGTTTTTGTCAGTATCGGAGATGGCGTTGTGTACGGATTTTATATTTTTTGTGGTTTTCTTACTTTTCAACTTGCTTACGGGAATTTCGTTTCATTTTCTTTATACGTGTGAGGGAGAATTATTAAAATTATAATATTTTTCCCTTGGAGGGGTACAGACATACGTTCACCGTTTGTCCCATTTTCGTCTGTTGAGATTTAGTGTGTAAGAAAGAGGGGCAGCATTATATGCTTAAGAACAAAAGCAAAACAATCAAAGCATTGATATTGGACGTTTTTGAACTTTTGGAATTCACTCACTGCTCAATATTATACTTATCACAATATTCCTGCAGTTTTTTCAAAATATGAGAATTCGTTCCATACAAAATGTACGAGCAAAAGAATTTTCCTCATGATTTTTTTTTTCGTAAATTTATCGATGTTTTAATAGGTATTCTGCTGTTCGGGCGGAGACAAAACCAACAAATCAAAGTTCTTGAGGTATAAATGGTGTAACTAATCCTACTTTGTTTATTTTGCTTATTTAAGATTTATTTGCCCCCCTATCCTTGATAATCTATACTTTGTTCTGCTCTCAACCTTCAGATTTTTTTCATATTTATATTTCAGTCAGAAGATGGTAGATCACTACGTCATACGATACGGAGAGCATTGAGCTTGTAGGTTGTGAAGCCATGTGGTGGCACTCACTCACACGCCATCTACACTTTTTTTGATCTGTCTCATATAAAAAGATATCAGCCTTGTAGTTAAGATGCCGAAAGCCACAATGGAACACCTGATATCTCAGGTAGAAGATGGTAGGGCACTAAGTCACCTGTGTGATTCAGGAGCACGCACGACGCAATGTGCAGTGTGTTCGCAGTAGTTACCTGCGAGCTAGTAGCTAGTCACAGTAACACTCCACATACACATTTGACATTCTGGCGGAATAATTCGCGGCATATAACCAAAGCTCGGCCAAGTGGGCATCGGGCAGGAGCGACGCCAGCAAGTGGACGAGCTTGCTCACTTGCCCGCAGGCCTGTATTGGTAACTGGGCAATCAGGATCACGCAGAAATACAGCCTTAAAATTACCCTTAGCTTGCGCGTTTCGCTTCACTAACTGAAAACTTTGAAAACCAAAAACTAAAGGGTAAAAATTATTTATTTCAGAAGCCATGCAGTGGTACAGTAATTTAACACCTTTCATAAATGAGAAAGGAAACGATAAAAATAAACCATTAAAAACTACTTAAGTTCGTGAGTAATATTGTAATAAATCATTTTATGGAGCTAATTAGTTCCTCCTGGCACCAAAAGGCCATCAACAGAGACTAATTCTATGCAATAATGGCATTGAAGGTTGAATTATTATTGTGCGATAAGGAGAAGAGCATTTTCGCGGCGCTGCAGTGCCCAGGGAGCCGAAGGAGTTAGCCATATGCGCTTCGGTAACGTTCAAGTTTTATTCGCAAAAACATTAGACCACATTCTTTTAACACTTCAAGCAAACTTTTTGGTGCCATTATGTAGATACCCTTTGGTAGAGGTAATATAGAAAATGTATGTCTAGTAGGACTTCAATCTACCTTGGAGGACCTGGAAGTCCAGTGTCCGGTAGTTCGTCCAAGCGTCCGACCCTGGCCGCCCTCCGATAATGAACCGCTCTCGCGGCTTGTCCCGGTCGCTGGCTGATTTATGCGCAGGTCCGCGCCGATAAATATATCCAAAACAATGTTGTTCCCTCCTTTCATTCCAACTATATGAAGATTTATGGAACTCCATTAACGCTGGCTACCCGCCGCAGATGAGAACCAGAGACAGTGGCGTGGCGAGCCGCGGCCCGCTACCCGCTACCCGGGGCAATCTGCCTTCTGCCTCTACTTCTGACTGTTGCCAAGCGCCATCATGGACCTACATTTACAGCCTGAACCGCCACACAAAGAAAACTTACCATTAAGTTAAAACGGAACATTTTAAACTACAAGCAGAAATGAATGCACACAGTTGAAGCACTGGCATTGCCCGCATTTGTGTGTTCATGAAGTTTTGTTATGACATCGAGCGGGTAAAACAATAAGTTGTAGCCTGCTGAGGACCCAGAAAAGTCTCTTTACCCACTTAGCATCAAAGCGCCGATAAGTCTGCCAAAACTTTAATGGTTCATACCAAAGACAATGACAAATGAAACATCTTATAAAGTAAGCCCAGAAGAGTACCAAATAAATCAATTTATGAAACAAAATATATGTAGGTCAGAAGGGTAAGTGTGTACATTTTATAAATGACGTGTATCGACAGCAACACGATAGGGGTTAGTTCAAAATTAATAACTTAATAAATTCCTTCATATAATATAGGTCAAGGAGAGGCTTCAGTTCTCTACGTGTAGATTTTGTTATCCAATCTTTCCACCACATAAAACAATACTGAAACTTTCACATCACAACATCAGCTGTTATCGGCGGAAGTTTCAATTGAATCCATTACCTCAATATAATGTATCACACTTTATTGGCTCCCTATCACAGCACCAGCTAAATGTTGCCTAGTTTCATTCTCTGGGAAGTATTGTTGAATGTCGCCTTCAATTATTGTGAAAATGTAAAAAAAAATATCACTCGCTTCTCACGCGCGTATTAGTTATACGTTACTTTATTTAATAAATCTTTATTTTCCACAAAAAGTGAGAATGAAAACTTTTAAAACTCCTGAAGCATATCATATCGTAGTATGGATGTTTTTTTCGTTGTAACAGGTTATTATGATTTTTACCTGTCACATGCATTGTGGATGTATTGATGAGATGCAAATTCTTCTAACATATCGAAATTGGAAAAAAAATCATTGAAGAAATCTTTGTTATAGGAGGAAAAATAGAAATTATTAAATTTTAATGGTAACATTTGAACAACTTTGCTCTGATTCCACCTACATTTTTTTTAATTTCCCAACCGCCCTCGCTTGAAGGCGTATTTTTTATTTTAAACTTCGTTGTTATTTTTCCATTTTCATTTCAAGCAAAACAAAAATGTACATTTTTTAGTATTATTGGGATGTCCCTGTGTTATGGCGACGTTACGAAGGAATTTCTGGTTCAAGGAAGATTTGTTCATAACTGATAATGTTATAAAAAATTTATCATAGATCTCGTACGATAAATGGTTATTTGAACAGTTGCAAACGCCCCTGGCTTTGGGCATTAAACACATTTCCCTATAAAACATGTTCCACGTGAGGCTGGGATGCCCTTGAGACCCGCTGGTCCCTGGTCCCTGAGCCCTTGTCCTCGGTCACTCGGCACTATCTTCTCCCTTGGCCATTGCCCAATGTCCCCCCGTAACCCATTAACAATGACAATGGCCTCGACGGTTAGACACACTGCTGCCCTGTTACCTGTTACCGTACAGGTGAAAAGTTACCCTCACCCAGTTCTGGGCGCCTTGCACCACCATTTCTTGGCAGCTTACGGGAAAGAAAGGTACACTCCAACAGTATTCGAAAATATTCTCTTAGAACGAACTTAGCTATAAAGCAGAAAATTGGCTTGTTAGTTAACAATTCTAAAATCGGTTTGTCATGGCTAATCAAGCAAAACATAAACTGATCTTTTTCATCTGTAATTATTGTCATTAAAATATTAATATTGTTAGACGCTATAGTAGGATGGATCTAATATTCCAAAGGGTTCTGGCTTGCTCCCTTTCAGAACAAATTGATTGAGCGATAAGTGGATATAATAAGTAATATGCAATAAGATCGACGGTTATTTAGAAATAAAGTAAGCCATGTAAATAAACAGAAGTAAAAAATTAAGTAACACTGAACAGGCATAATATATCAAATGATTTATAAAGACTTGTCAATTTTCTAATGACTTTCCCCTACTTTGTCTCATCACGCTCCTACATAACGCAACAATTTTTTTTTTAAATGACCTACGTCTTCTTTTTATTGAAGCATGTTCTTTTGAAAGTGGCTTCCTACATTTTTATCGCTCCTTACCGCTATATCACGAAGGCTGTTGAGACGTCAGGACAAGATGAATTGGTCAGGTTGACTTTACGTCAGAGAAGAGGCGTCTCGTGACTTCAATGTATTCGAGATCAAAACGTAACAAATCGAGCAGATTTCTGAACAAGTGTAAATATACAATACGCAACTCTTCATAAAACTATTCCTATAATAATTATCCTCCTTAAAGTAAAACTGCGTTCATATTAATTTATAAGTAAACAGTGTAGGTATTCCGGATTTGAGTTGTATACAAATCTTCAGCTTTATTCTTTGGTTGATGAAATTTTGCAAAAAAAATTGAAGGTCACTGACTACATTTAGAAAAACTATCTTGATGCCCCATCTTCTACCTCTTAAGTTAGTATTTTGACCATTTTTTTATGAAATTTGGCATTTTGACAAGTCTTCATCAGATTTCGAAAAAAATTGCGTTCAGCCTGTGGAACGCCAGGAACATCAGCTGTATATTATCTTTTATTATTTATTTATCTGCAGAAGTGTTCCGGTATGGCTTTGTTTTTTATACAAATCTTTTGATGAAATTTTGCATACTTGACCTTCAAACCACGAGGAAGGAAACTTTTTACACACAATTTAAAAAAATTACCGCTATCTTCTATTCCCACCCGTTAAATCAGATTTTGAAACTACCCTATGTTCAAAATTTTAAGAAAATTTCGGTCTACATCTGATTAAGAAAAACTCTGTCAAATTCCCGGCAACGCGTTGCCGGGAATGTCGGAACGTCGGGACTACCACTATTTATCTATCTATGTATGTATATGAAATAATACATAAGAAGAGTGTCTTGGTATGGCTTTATTTTTTAGGCAAATCTACAGTTTTATTCCCCGATTGATGATACTTTGCACACTAACGTTCTGTAAATCCATAGGCCGCTGGTTCATATCCGGCTCGAAGGACCAAAAATGTCACGACCAATATCGTGACACGAGAGAAATATGGACTGTAGATAAATATAAATTTGCGATAACAAGACAAATTGACTGCGTTTTTAAACTGAATCACAGGAAATCGGGAAATGGAAGGAAGCGCCTACCTTTTGATGGTTCATCCGCTGTTTTCGGATCGATTTCGTGATGCTGGCGGCGTTCCATAATCACGGAACAACGCAAGGTCACAATTACCGTCACTTTGGGTTCATTGATTAGTATTTTTATGCAAATAATATCGAGATTTTAATGGCGAAGTGTGACCGAAGTCAGTGCGATTTTGTCAACAACAAAAAAGAGTTGTTAATTTTTAAATTAAGATTCCAATATTGTAGATGGGTTCCACGTAGGTAGGAAAACATCTTCTTCTTTTACTTTAGGTAGGGACTCTAAGTACAGGAAGAAAACAAAGGAATAAATGAACAGTGAAGGACTTGGGAACATGGGTTTAGTTTTTAAACTATTTCAGAACTAAACACAAGGAGACGTCCACTGTCTATTTGTGATTTCGAATTTTAATTTTTAATATAATATATTTTTATTATTTTTCTGAAAATGTAATAATTCCTTATCATTTTTTCTCATGTAATATGGTAGACTGATATTGCGTAGTTTGTTTAGCTGATAAGGATATTGAATTAAGAAATGGATGGCAGAAAAAAATGGGAACGCCCGAGGAAGACATGGCACGATCAAGTGAATCAAATAATTAAGTGTGGTAAAATGAGAACCTACGAAATGAACAAAGGAATGGTTGTAAGCAGAACATAGACATAGAATAGTAAAAAAATGGAGGTTACCGAAGAAGATACGAAACAAATGCTTATCCCTAGTAAAGTTTGCCGGAATTTATGCGTAAGGCTGATGTACGCGAAATGGATAAGATTAAAAAAGGGATGCTTAGATTCTTTGGACATACAGAGCGAATAAACGAAGAAAGGATGGAATGGTTACGAGATTATAGTTCCGGAGATTGGATGCCCCAGGAAGACATTATAGGTTTTTGAGTAGAAGAAGCCAAGAAGAACCATTTATTGGATAACCAACAACTCTCTCATAGATCGCCCCAAGTGGTTCGCTACGTTTGGTGACTTAGCAGGGGTGCCCGGGTTCATGGGGTGAGGGTTGTCTAGGTCTTGGTGGCGGAGGCGTCTGCCCATTATCTGTGTGACGGGCCAGATCCAAAGAGACTGGTTGAGGGAGTTCTTTTGACCTCTCCAACTGGACTCTCGACCCATTCCCTCCCGCCGCAGTTGGAGGGATGGATTAATACGTTCGTCGTTTCTGGACACACCGACCCCCAGATTCCTACCAAATCCTTATACCTTTTCCCTTACCGGAACTTCCACTCCTTTCTTTCCCTAAAAAGACCCTCTATACAACATTCCCAAAGATGATAGAGGCCCTGAGGGAATTCTTTTTTTCCTCAGGGCATCCTGTATGGAGCTAATTTAAAATATATATATGTATATATATATTTACAAACATTGAAACAAAAAGTTTCGATTTAGAAAAATAACGTTTTCACAAGGTTTCGACAAAAAAGCCACGGCCCGCTGCTGGGTTTCAGTTGGTTTTACAAACACAATCCAAAAACTAACAGGTTTGATTAACTTGTACCGGAAACCAAATCTCTGATTTATGACGAATTGCGAAGCACATTAAACACGAATTTAATTACTCATAGATTCAGCCCGTTTTTTATAGTGCCAATAAAGGAGGCATTATAAATTATTGTTTTTTTGATTTCGAGTTCAATATCTTAACAAGCAACAGAATACAAATTGTAAATTTTGCCGATTTCACTAATTCGTTGATAAATGTATGGTTGAAAATCTGATAACGGCGCGTTTTCACCAGAAATTGGGAATGCTGTCCTTGTTCTACCGGTATTTCAATGGAAGATGTTCCGAGGAACTAGCGTCATTGATTCCCTCTACACCGGTGCATAGTCGGGAAACACGCAAACACGTGCACAACATATGTACACGGTTGACATTTGTCATATGAGAAGAGGTCGTTTCTACGACTCGCTCGGCTGTGGAACGATTTGACGGCCTCTGTGTTTCCTCCCTCCTTCAACATGGATCTCTTCAAGAACATGTTCACTCCTTCCTCTCCTCAAGAAACCATCCAAGATGACATAGGGCCTGAGGGAAATTATTTTCCTCGGGGACTCCTGTGTGGAGTTAATGTAAAAAAAGCATGCCCACATTGCATCTTTGCGTTGGAGATGGTAATGGTTTTGTTAACAACGAATTGTTAATCAGACGGATCGGCCTCCTTTGCACAGAATTAAGTAGGTTTAACAAGTATTGTGGGTCTCCAGCCCAAATTTAATTTTTGGGCGTACTTGATAATTGTATTTGGTTAAACTTTGCGGGACCTATGTACGTTCGTGAGTTTAAAAGCCAGGGAAGAAAGAAAATAATATGGAAATCACTATCTCTTATTTTCATATTTTATATTATTTAAAAACTAACTAACTTATAACCATCACGCCGTTTCTCCGCAGGGGTAGGCAGAGAGGATGGACCGCCAAACAGCTCGGTCTCGGCACACACTTCTTGCCTCGTTCACATTCATACATCACATATATATTATATTATTTATCTCTTATTATTATATTTTTATTTTTATCTCTTATTCTTTTTTAATCTGTACTCGTACCTTATTTTTTTAATTATTTATTTTGTCTTTATTTAAAAAAAGAAACTTATCTTCTTAGGCATCTAATCGTAATCTAGTCAAGTGAAATAATTCCACTAAAAGGAACCGAATTGGAAACTAATATTATGTTTCATACCTCCTGGAACCCGGAACATATCAAACTTTTGTTTGCCTGTGAAAATGGATTGTAATTTTTCAATTATCGTGCCGAATAATAATTATTGATAAAATGCTGCTGTGTTTTTAAATAATTTTTATTTTCGAAGACTTCCCATGTCGCTTCGGTAGCAAAAATAATATTTTTCCTCGGTTTTCATTTATTTTTTTAGGCATTTAAATAAGTTTAAACAAAAAAAATCGTTTCTTAAAAATTCTTTACTACGCAACTTCATAATTAACTTTAAAATACAATAAGACATATTTCTTAGAAAAGGTTAATGATAAATGATAACTTATAAAAAGCATCCTAGGCGATGTTTAGTTATTTGAATAAACGAACAATAATTATTACTATGATATGAAAAAAACAAACTTTGAAAATCATTTTTTTTTATCTTCTGTGAAGTTAGTAAGCTTTATTTTAATCCGGTTTACCTAAATTTCCGATGTACCTACTAGTATAAAGCACTACAGTCAAAGTTACTTGCAACAAATTAATGGATTTTTTTTAAAAACATTTAACCTATATTTTGGGAAGCGTCGCTTTGCATTAATTACGTCAACGGGCATTTATAATACAGGAGTTCACAAAATGCCGATAACGCATCCAACATGTTAACAGTCGCCACACAAAACCTCCTCCCTTCCTCCCTTCCTCCCTTCCTCCCTTCCTCCCTTCCTCCCTTCCTCCCTTCCTCCCTTCCTCCCTTCCTCCCTTCCTTCCTTCCTCCCTTCCTCCCTTCCTCCCTTCCTCCCTTCCTCCCTTCCTCCCTTCCTCCCTTCCTCCCTTCCTCCCTTCCTCCCTTCCTCCCTTCCTCCCTTCCTCCCTTCCTCCCTTCCTCCCTTCCTCCCTTCCTCCCTTCCTCCCTTCCTCCCTTCCTCCCTTCCTCCCTTCCTCCCTTCCTCCCTTCCTCCCTTCCTCCCTTCCTCCCTTCCTCCCTTCCTCCCTTGCTCCCTTGCTCCCTTGCTCCCTTGCTCCCTTCCTCCCTTCCTCCCTTCCTCCCTTGCTCCCTTGCTCCCTTGCTCCCTTGCTCCCTTGCTCCCTTGCTCCCTTCCTCCCTTCCTCCCTTCCTCCCTTCCGCCCTTTTTCCCTTCCTTTCATCCTCCCTTCCTCTCACCCTCCCTTACCCCCAATCCCTCCATCTTCCTATCCTCCCATCCTCCCCCCTCCACCTCCCATCCTCCTATCCTCCCCTCCTCCCCACCTCTCCCTTTCGGCCTCTCCGGACCGCGGACAAGAGATGAATTATTTGCTTGCACAGATTTAGTAAAGGGGCATTTAAATAAATCACGTTAATGACATCTTCGCGTGTTGCGTTTCGCCTCATTTATAGAAAAATAAAGGCGAAAGATTTTGTGAAGTTATTTATGTGTCTTACAATGAACCAAACTGCAATATCCTCGGGATGGTAGGTGGTAGGTATCAGAGGTCGGCGGATTCAAAACCGACAAAGTACCGTTAAGTTTTATATATTACTAATTCCTAAATATTTACAGTGACTTTGATTCCTCGACAGTTGATCTCCCTGACAGTAGATCCCCCCAACGGTTGATCACCCGGACAGTTGATCCCTAGGACACAAGATAGACGACCATACAACAATAGTCGACATTGTTATATCTGGATGCGTCTTTAGCGGAAAACCGCTATACAAATATTTTTGCTTTCTATAATGCCATGTCCCCGAACGAAATGCAGAAAGGATATACCGCCGAATAACAAAATACGACATAGTGCACTCGACTTCGGGAAATTATTATACTGTCTTCAAAAGAGCACGCAGGTGGGAAAGATTGGTGAAAAATCAACAACCTACATGTGCAGTCAGCTTAGGATAAATACGCTACACCTTCCTACAAAATAAGAAAATATAACTTACTTATATGTGTAATCGGCTTAGGAAAAATACTTTTAATTATTGGTTGTGGCGTTAAAAAGTGCAGATTTTAACATTTTCGAGAGATTTTTTGATGCGTCACCAGACTTCTCAAAGATATTTTTCTGTAACAAAATTTTTATAAAATTGAAATATATAGTTTTCGGTAGCAGTGCTAGCAGGGTGGAATACAAAGCATTCGCAATATATTTTAAAAAATCCGTTACAATACATAGATGCATAGTTTTACATATATGTATAATCTTTCTTAATATCACGGTAACAATATTATATAAAATGCAATTACCTTAATGGCTGACGTAAGAACCATTGTACCGTTAACAATTTAAGTTCTTTATTTAGTTACTTTCTTAACTCTTCAATAAGGATACTTTTTGTAGCCTTTTGTTACATGAAAAGTATTTACCCAAGAAAGTATAAAATGGCTTTATAGTAATTTCTCATGATTAACAATACTCTATTTCTGGTCCATAAAATAAGGTTTTATTAAATATTTTATCATATTTCAAAAACCATTCACGATATTTTTCAGTGGGGACAGACCTTTATGAGTCTGATGAAGAAACTGCTAACGATACAAATTAAGTAAATAATCAAATCTTCGTGAGAGCTTCGTCCAGTATACCTAACTATAAAATCTACCTACCAGTTAAAACAGAAATGGCTATGAATCTAAACGAGTGCCTACTTTTAATTATAATTAAAATACACCTTTTCAATTTAATTCAAAAATAGACATTAGCGTAAAGCTAATTTCCAATTAAGCAAATTATGAAAAACTTTTTCAGAATTCCGAATATCCACATAACGGTTTTGTCCTAAAGGCAAAAGAGAACTAAGATAAAAAATAAACTAAATGTATTTTTAATTATTTTTAATAATAAAAACAACGTTGTTGTAACGCGGTTTCGTCTTATAATTTATAACACTAAACTTCAAGTGCACAAAACATTTTAATCAGCCAGCATACATAGTGAAGAACAACCAACATAAGATTACCGAAGTGATAGTCGAGACGTAGATTGATGGATGACATGGTCAAAGTTTAGGGAAGTTGGTCTCATGACCAAAGGAGAGAGCTCCTAAAGACAAGGAAAATTTGTATAATAAGTAGTTCCCTGACTCTGATGCTGTCTTACAAATTCATCATGCCAGTCGGTTCCACGACTTTTCATCGCGCGACAAAATATCCTACGGGCAAAACATCCACCAACAAAATATCTACTAAAACCTAACATAACCTAACCTAACCTAACCTAAACTAACCTAACCTAACAACAAAATGGGACAAAATAATACAGGCATTCTGTAAAGACAATAAATTATTGTTAAAAAATAGTAAAATGGGTCGAAAACAATACAGACATCCTGTAAATACAATAAATTATTATTGTTCAAAAATGGGACAAAAATAATACAGACATCCTGTAAGGTTAGGTTAGGTTAAGTTAGATTTTAGTAGATATTTAGTTGGGAGATGTTTTGTCCGTAGGATATTTCGTCGAGGATATTTTGTCGGGGATATTTAGTTGCGGGATGAAAACGCGCATTACCATGCCAGTCATATAATAGTGGTTTGAAATTAGATGATGAGGCGTTTTTCATCGATCCTCGCTGATGCAGTGGTAATGGGTGTGATCATGTAAAAAGTACAGTTTCACTCATCAAAGATGATTTTGTCGCCATTCGTCAGTCCGTCAGTCCGTCAGTCCGTCAGTGTGGTGAGCAGTGTGCCGAAAGACGACAGACGGGGCCAGATGTATCGGCGTTACAACACAACATAACAATAAGAATGTTAAGTGGGTACTTTCTGCGTGTGTTGATAATGACTTCCGTACGGCCACGGCGCGCGGCTGCTGGAGAAATGATTCGCCGACAAAAAACTGCCATCGTCAAGCTAACAACTCAAGTCGTGCCTGCTGCCCAGGCCAGACCGAACTCCGTCAGATTATTGCGACTGCAATACAATTAATTGACAAGTTGGTAAATGTACGTATTCTTTTCGGTCTAAAGATCGTGGTCGACCTGTACCCAGGGCCGTAGCCAGAGTAGAATAGAGATAGGGCAGCGGTAATTACAGGTAGGGCGCAAGTAAAAATGTAACTTGATCTAATCTGGTGAATCGATTTTCATGTGTACCATAGCTATCATATTTCACCAAACCTTTTTCCATGGGATTAGGAGTAGTTGTACATTGTCCTTCCATCTGTTTTGAGGAATGAGGTTTTCCGTTGTCAATTTCCTCTTCGATTGTCCGTTTTTTTGCCAAAGAAAGCTCGTATATCCATCGCAAAATCACGGGCACGTATTACAATTCACAAAATACTATCCTTACTACACTACACTCACCAATCAACACCGCATACAAATTCAAATCTCGAAATCTACTTCAATTTTCCTATTGAGTAAACCTTAATTATGCCTACCAATATATGACAGTTAAAACTATTACGTAAACCGAATTTTTCTAATTGTTATCCGTCGAAAAACGATTCGTAGTTTGTACCGCGTTGCACGCGACATCGTTGATACAAGGTGCAAACTTAACTTAAACTCAATCGTTTAATAGCATCCCCAAACTGTTAATTTCCCGTAAGCAGTGATTGCAATATGTGCACAGCCTCTCACCCCTTACTTCAATGCCATCTATGGGCAGAATAAAGAATTAGTATGATATGATTCCTTGGTTAATTCGAAGCTGTTTAGTTAGATGTCACTAATAGGTAGTATTTTTTTTTCAATCATATATTAGATAGACACAGGTATTTTAAGGTAGGGCATTGCCCCATAAGGCCCCCCATCCTAGCTACATCCCTGCCTGTACCTAGTACCTACTGGAATCTTTGCGGTCGTTATGTTTGACATTTGGGGTGTTGAGCTTTGTTGTGCTTCCTCCTCATTCTTGAACCAACGTTATGTACAATGCACGCACTATACGGTGACACTTGTAGAGAAAAAAGGAAGATCAGCGCCTAGACAAGTTGTTCGTATTCTCCGTTATAATGTTTAGCAGTTATTTAGAGGGCATTTAGTTTTTAAATTAAAATTACCTTATCCATAACTCAAAAAAAAACCCTAGCAGTTGAAAATGCCATTGAAATATAGTAATATTTAAAAAGAAAGAGAAAAAAACTGTAGCTTAATGAAAAAAATTGATTTGAATCTCAAGCGTATTCGGGTAAATTAAATTTTACATATTTTCTGTGCTACATTTCTATGCCAACGCAATTTTTTTTACATTAGTTCCACACAGCGGGCCCCGAGGAAAATAATTCCCCTCAGGGCCTATGCCATCATTGGTAATGCTGTGAGGAGGGTATTTTTAGGAAAAGAAGGAGCGGAGGTTCTGGGAAGGAAAAGGGTATTAGGGGTGGGTAGGAATCTAGGGGTCAATGTGTCCAGGAGTGACGGACGTCAGAATCCATCCCTCCCACTACGGTGCAAGGCGATGTTCCGAGAGAGTATGGCTGGAGAAGTCAAAGGGACTCCCTCAACCACTGTATCCCGATCCAGCCTGCCATGCAGCTGGTGGGCAGACGCATCCGTCACCAAGACCCGAAAAAACCTCACCCCATGAACCCGGGCACCCCTGCTATGTCACCAAACGTAGATGACCACTTGGGGTGACCTATGGAAGAGGTGTTGGTTACCCAATAAATGGTTTCCGCGGCGGCGGTACCCATACCCGCCTCCCAAATTGAACTGCTTTTAGCGCACATTGTTATGTCCATCAATGGTAATAAAGCTTTTAAATGACTCCGAAAAAAATATGATAGAAAACCGTATTTATTATTTCTGATTGTCAATAAATTAATTAATCAGAAAAAGCTTGTAACATCTGCGAAGTCCGTGAGTACCACATAACATTAGTAACCTATTAAGGCTTGCCTAACACCTCCAGTGCAAGAGCATACCCGAGTCATTGCAACGCCCGGGTCATGGTGTTTACCCTGAAGTAAAGTAAGGAAAGGTTTATGAGTGAGTGTTTTAGTCCGAACGAGCAATGTACCGGTTCAAATGGTTCCCGGCGCAAATTTTCCCATGACATTTTCCGTATCGTGTGACTGTCACGCTAATAATCGCTGGCAAATCCTCATGTACTAAGGAGACCAACCCTCAAGGGAGCTAAGAGCTTTTTAAACGTTTTCAGAATAATACATTATTTCTTAACTTGAGTGTATTGCGTGGGTTTTAAATTTGAAAGACATTCAAGCTTATAAAAAATTATATGTAAAAATAAATAAGCAACGTTGTGAAAAAATATATAGTATATCTCTATGACGACTCACGATATATGAAAGCGGTTTGTAATCTATTTATAAATGAAAACATTTACAAATTCCCGCCTTCATAAGTCCTTTAATTTCGCTGTTTATGGTGTTAATTTTTATTTTTTCATTAGCTCCACACATGAGACCCTCGGGAAAATTATTTCTTACAGGGCCTATGTCATTTTTGGGGATGCGATGTGAAGGGTCTTTTAGAGAAAGGAAATGACATTCTGGGAAGGAAAAATATATGATCGGTAGGAGGTAGGAATCTGAGGGTCATTGTGTTCAGGAGTGAAGGAAGTTTGAAGCCATCCCTCCCACTGCGGTGCAAAGCGATGGGTCGAGAGGCTGGGGAGGTCAATAGGTCTCCCTCAACCGGTCTCTCTCGATCCGACCTGCCACGTAGTAGGTGGGTAAACGCATCCACCACCAAGAACTAGACAAACCTCACTCCTCGTACCCGGGCACCCCTGTTAAGTCATCAAACGTAGCACTCCATATTGACAGAGGTGTTGGTTATCCAGTAAATGGTTATAAGTTATAATTAATGTTAATTGAAGTATTTTATTTTAATCAGCAAAATTTTCATAAATACCTACATATTATTTTCCGGTGAAAAAGGTTCGTTTTTTGTCTTCAAAAATAGTCTTTCATATTCGGTAAACATTTAAAACCGTTGCAAAAGACAATTAAAAATCTTTTCAACGTCATAATACCAACAGTTTACGCTTGGTGCTTTACGCAAAACATCCCATCAATTACACAAGAAAACTAGAATCGTCAGTTGAATTGTCTTCGCAACACCCCAGAGGTTCCTTTCCATAACACTGACATGTGCTAATCTAACAAAATCAACCCATTCTTTTCTAACCCAATCTCTCGTAGCCCTAACCTAACCTCTAACTTTCTGTCCTGGAACAACGGGAACATATCAGAAAAATATATACTGCATGACCTGCACGACACTTTTACCAAAATTTGAAATCATCAAACATGAATACAAGAACAATTAATGAACACAAAAATAATAAATATTTTTATGGTGGAATTACTTAATGAGTGAAACCTAAATTTATAATATTTAATCATTGAAAACAGAAACCCGACAGTGGATCCCCCTACAGTACATTAGGTACAGTAAATAGACAAGTGTTTTCATCCTTGATGCATTTAAATGAAAATATGGTTTGTGCTTTTAGTATTCGGCAGAATATCGTCTCTGCACACTCATTCGTGGACACTGATATCTTGTGCAATTAGGCATACCGTATTTTCCCTAAACTGAGTGCATATTGTATATAAGTATGCCGGGGGTTAACTGTCGGGGAATCAATTTTCATGGAATCATTGAAAACGATAGTCATCTCTGTTTCACATTTTTCGTCCGAATATCGTTAATATAAAATTCAACACATCAACTGTACATTTTTACTAAATACGCTTAGATTGCCTTCCCTAGAAAATAGATGAAAAATAAATTACTTAAGTTATTTATTTAAATGAACTCCTGCATCTCATCGACTTCAAGATACCTAATCGAGCAACAAGGCGAAATATAATATTCTACAACCATAATTCTGGAACCAAATAACACATACTTGCTTCATCCTCTTCACAAATGATGTCGCTAAAATTATCGAATCATTTGGTCTTCTATCTCACTGCTGCGCTGACGACCAGCAAGTTTACTTCTACTGCTTACCAGAGGAAATAGGCAGTCTTAAAACTCGCGTAACTGAGTGTCTAGAAGCAATCACGCGCTGGATGACCTCAAATAGATTGAAACTGAATCCTGCAAAGACTGAGTTTCTCTGGACAGCCACAAGCCGACGTCAGCATAATATTGATAACTCCCCAATAACCATTTCACGAAGTGACATCACTCCAAAAACATGCATAAAACTACTAGGTGTCAATCTGGACGCTGATTTCTCCCTTAAAACTCAAGTGAACAGAACTGTAAGCACGGGGTTCTTTCAATTAAGGCAAATTAAAGCAGTAGGGAGAAACTTGATAACAGAGGCGACTAAATTACTAGTCAATTCGTATGTTGTTTCACGTCTAGATTATTGCAACGGAATGTATGCTAGTCTACTGAAATATCAAATCAACAAATTACAATCTGTGTTCAACGCTGCGGCAAGACTCATCACTTATCACCGGCGTATCTAAATATTCCCATATTTCTGAGCATCTCAAAAATCTTCACTAGCTCAAGTGTCCTGAAAGAATCCAGTTCAAGCTCTGCTGGATGGTATTCAAATCCCTTAACAGAATGGCTCCGGCTTACTTATCGGAAATGTGTATACCAGAAAATTCCAATTCGCGACAATCAACCCTCAGGTCAGCAACAACATCCGCTATCGGAAGGTTGAAGGAACCAAAGCGCACACCAGATACTAAATTCGGTGAGCGTGCTTTCGGAGTGTCAGGACCTAAAGCCTGGAATGGACTGCCACACGAGTTAAGAATGATCACAGATTCAGCGGAATTTAGAGCTAAACTAAAAACTCATCTTTTCAGACAGTCGTATCCATAAGTAAAAAAAAAAAAAAAAATCACCTTTCAACTTCAGCTTCACGGCTCGCGACATAGTAAATAACTAATTTTGTAAAAATAAAGCAAATTCTTACGATTCTCCAGTCTTTCAAATAAATATTAACTCAACTTATTAATTAATCTTCGTATAAATATAAATGTAAAACCAACAGTGATGAGGGTAGCAAAGGTAAAGTCATGCAATGTCCAGTGTTTTGAATATATTGCCCTCCACGTGCAAAGTCGTACCTTTCCCAAGCATAAACTTTCTAATAAAGTGTGTTTTTCGGAAGGGACCTGCAGGTAAGTATGTTTTTGTATCTTTCTGTAAATAATAAAATTAAATAGAACCTAGGAATTCATAATGAATTGTAAAGCGCCCTTGAGGTGATTTTTCACAAAAACGGCGCTCTACAAATTGTCCAATTATTATTATTATTATTACACATGCACCTATTCCTCGATTTCACACACTTTGAAACAAATTCACCTCAAATATCCACGTATAATATAAGTTTACGACTATTTAAGAAATACCTGAATGTAATTTTTGGGTAGCATATTTATCGCAAAGGAGATATTGCATATATTTTATTTGTCTGTTCTTTATAATATTGATTCGGTAAATTTTGTTTTACTAACCTGCTCTGATTATAATTTAAAAGCCCACCAGGGCGTTGAAGTTAATTCATAAAATAAATAAATAAATGAAATAACCAATGCAATAAATTGACAATACCCCACGCAGCCTTTTTCGTGACAATTCGCAGGTCGCAAAGGGTTAAAAGGGCCCGATGACCACTTTTTCTCGTTGCGGCGTTTCCGAGAAGAGAGACCCCATTCCCCCGCATCCCCCCCCCCCCCCCCCCCACAAGTAATGAACAAGTATTCACTTAAATCATTACGCTGCCGCCAACCGGCCAACTGAGTGCCGATTAACCCGTTCAGCCTCAGCCAAGCCAATATTTATTTATTTACCTTATAAATTATATATGTTTTTTTGGTGCGAATCGATCGGTTCGAGCGCGTGTCTGAATATTGAATACAAATCACGAGGAAGACTGATGTAGACGTTTTGATTGTTTTAAGGACACCAAAAAAATGCCTTGGTGTTTTCACCATAATAATATAAAATGTCGGTAGGTATGTATACATTTCACTTGACATTATGGCATTATGTAGGTATGAATTATGCATGTATGTACGTATGTTTGTTTACATTGTGGCATTATGAATGTATGTAAGAATATTATGGCATTATGTATGTGTGTATGAATTATGCATGTATGTATGTATGTAACTTAACATTGCGGGATTATGAATATATGTATAAATGTATGCATGTCATTTGACATTATGTATATATGTATGAATTATGTATGTACATATTTATGTATTATATTGTGGCATTCTGAATGTATGAATGAATGCACGCATGTCACTTGACATTATGGCATTATGTAGATACATATGAATTATGTATGTATATAACTTGACATTGTGGCATTATGTATCTACGCGTGTCAGTTGACAATATGCCATTGAGAGTGTGTGTGTGTTCGCATTATGTGTGTATGTATGTATGCATTATGTATGTGTGTCACTTGATATAGTGTCGTTAAACGATTCAGGTTTTGATGGTGACAGGCGAATCTGTTTATAGTGCGAATATTGGCTCTTAAGGCGATCCACTGGTCCAGGAAAAAATCGAAGGTAATTCTTCGGAACAAACGTCAACGGTTAATACGCACTTTTTTGATAAAACTTTTAGATTCTTCTTAATTACCATAAAAGACAACTATTTGCATTGGGGGAGGTTGAAAATGTTACATTTTTAATTTTAGTTACGTAAATTGAAAATTTGCTTTAACACTGTCAAATCACTCTGTTTGCAATATTATTGTTATTTTAATATGTTGGTATTACTGATATTTTACATTGCACTGGCTGTATAAGATAACGAGTGGCTAGAAAATTAGTTATTCCACCAATTTATGTGAATTAGGTAAGCACTAATTTGGTTAGAAACATTGTTTGGAATACAAACTAGATAAATCCTGGGGTGTTTTTTTTAAAGAATTGATGTTTAACGATTTTTTTTGACAATAAAGGTAAGAGGTTAGGTTAGGTTAGGTTACGTTGGGTTTAGTAGGATTTTTGGAGATCGCTGGCAACGGTTAATATGCACTTTTAAAAAAAAAAAAATCTTTTGATTCACCTTAATTACATTAAAAGGCAACTTTTTGCATTGGGGGAAGTGGAAAATATTTCATTCTAAATTTCGATTACGTAAAATTAAAATTAGCTTTCGTCTTGTGATATTGTACGCCATTAGTTATTAGCTCATTCGCTCACTATTTTAATTTCGGTAATTATTTTTTATAAATAATACATTCACTTTTGTATCAAAAACCGTGTTACACAAACCTAGCGTAGCCGTTAAATTACTTGAAAACTGGGATGTTTTTCTTGCCTTGACGCGAGTAGGCGTTATAAAGGGGTACTTTCTTTTGAATGACAAACCATGTTACATAAACCTAGCGTAGCCGCTAAACTACTTGAAAACTGGGATGTTTTTCTTGCCTTGACGTGAGTAGGCGTTATAACACTCCCCCCAATGCAAATAGTTGTCTTTTAATGTAATTAAGGTGAATCAAAAGTTTTTTTCAAAAAACAGTGTGTATTAACCATTGCCAGCGATCTCAAAAATTTACCAAAGTAGGTACTATTTAATATTAAAAAAAAAAAGTGAAAATCAATGGTTTCTAGCCGTAGGTTTTTTCGGTTACGCGCCTTTGAATACATTGCCATGAAGTCAGTTACGGTATGATGTAGCCTTCCATATAGTATCAGTAATACCAACATAATAAAATGACAATAATCATTACAAATTGCATATAGACTATTACAGTAATAACCAGGTCATTTTCGATGATACCCAAAATTTACCGAAATTTTAGAGATACCTACCACTCGCCACCACATGGTGAAGCGTTGTGTCTAAATACGAAAGCAATTTTTCAATTTACGAAACTAAAATTAAAAATGCAACATTTTCAACCTCCTCCAATGCAAATAGTTGTTTTTTATGGTAATTAAGAAGAATCTAAAGGTTTTATAAAACAAGTGCGTATTAACCGTCGACGTTTGTTCCGAATATTTACCAAATCGAAATCTGATTTCACGCCCTTTGTGGGAGGATTTTAAAAATACTTGAGAAAAAGCTCTTGGAAAGGTTGAAATAGGTATTTAAATTAATAGTTCTTCGGAGGACAGCATAGGGTTCACTTTGAAACACAAATTCGTCGACTAGCGGCCGTATTGTAAAACAAACCCGTGAAAATGCATATTTTATTTTAATTTGGGAAGTTCGGACGTAAATATCAATTTTTTTGCGATTATCATAAAATAAACTAAATTTGCCACATTAAACAATAAAACCATATCCGAAAAGAGGTTTATAAATAGGAGAGTTTGGATTTCAAAATGTTTTTTATAGACCTTTTCTAGGCTTATTAAAAGACTTGACCGATATTTTTAAGGGCCAAGATATGTTCTAAACGCAGTATTTAATTGAAATTGACCAAACAAAAACGTATGATATTGTATGATTTTGCATTATTTAGTATGGCTTCATCTTAACACTTTCATCGATTTATTATTATTATTTTTTTAAATGCACATTTAGAGTTCTGTTAACATAAGTAATAATAAATGTATATTGTATTAAGTAATTATAACATTTTTTTAAGTTGTTGAACATTTATTTGAAAATATCTATGGCAGGGGACGTTATTAACAAAATCATTTTTCCGAGCGGTATTACCAATGGTACGTTAGTTCTACATCGCGGAACGACAAAAGTCCTGAGCCGGCGCGTTCTTAAGAAGTTGTCGGGAACATAAAACTGAATTTTTTTAATGATATCAGGAACACAGAACTGTTAAGAAGATTATGTGCTGTTACCAGAAAAGCTGTTTTCCTTCTATCGACGAGGCTATTAATATCCAGCATACCGGACAGAAAGGCTGATGGATATAACGTAGTCTCTAAGATATAAATACCTCAAAAACTTATTACGTAGGTACTTTCTCTACCACAGTAAGTTAAATATTTTTGTCCCGTGAAATGATAAAGTTTCTTTTTAAAAAATCATGTAACCCTAGTGCAGTAACAAATTAAAAATACTAATTTCGGCTGTGCCTCTGTTTATAACGCCACTCCAGAACTTTTGACTCGAATTTAATAATTTTTCAAATGAAAGTGTTTGCTCTTAAAATTGGAAGAAGTCGTATATGCGATCCATAAACTTAAAAAATTCAAACGTAAGAGCGTATAACCCGAGAACACCAGAAATATTTCATTTATAAATCAGTGTTTAGACGTATTGACTCTTTTCCACAAAAAAATATAAATTGTTTTCGAAAGATTGTTCTTTTATCTAGTAAACGTATGTTTTAAATTTTCAGAAAAAATGATAATTTTAGTATAACAAAGTTATACCATATGTCGTTGACGGATTGGTTATATTTTCAAAAAAGTACATTTATTATACAACATCCATTTCAAATCATATAATCATGCAGTAAAATAAATCAATATATTATGTGGTAAACGTATGTAACAGAATTTTAAGTTTAGTTTAAATAAAATCATAAAAAAATAAATAAGTACATGTGTTTCTTGACGAAAATTGGTCCGTTTGTGTATTTATTTGCGTACTCACAGACTAATACATTTAAATTTTTTATACATTCTTATTTTGCTGAGACATTATTGAAAAATGATAAATACTTATGATCAAAAAATAATTTCAAAAAGTATATAATTTTAATAGTTTGATCATCACGCCTTTCAGCATTTTTAGATGTACCTAGGTATAAATTAAAGCAAATTTGGAATGAAATAAAATCGATCTTTCTCATTGGAACCGCCCTGTACGATCGTAAAAACATCTTTCGATGAAATGTAAATTTTCGGCCGCAGGCTGGTTATACGCTCTTAAATAACACGGGCATGTGCCTAGTGTGGCAGTCGAAAACCTTGAAAAACTGTATACCTAAAATATTTATGAAAAAAAAAAAACAAAGACCGTTCGATCTTTGAGAAATTAAAGTGGTTAAAATATGACTAAAGAACTAATTAAGTCCCGTTTATAACTGCCAATGCATATTTAGGATGGTATTTCAATTAAACATTGCCAATTTATGAATATTGATTGGCGTTTGACATTGAGTTTAAAATTCATTGAAAATACTTCAGTGTTGCCAGCGTTTATCGATTTCTTATTATTTCTTGTCAATATCGGTTCTGCTGTCAACAGTGAAACCGTGCTCGGGAAATCGATGTAAAATCATTGAAAGTTTGCTTGTCGATCCCATATTCTAAAGTTATCGATTTCACTGTGCTAGAGTTCCAGGTGCTAATAGTGAACTTTCAGGACGCAATAGCGCCTCTATAACTATTCCGTGATTTTTCACGAGACTGCGCTAGTTGAATAATAATCATTATCAGTGATGTAAAATGTTGAAGACCTTAACTCCTAGCTCTTTGGTTCTAGTTGGGGCTCGCTCGTGGGTTCATAGGTTCATATCCCAGGTGGATAAATCAAAATGCAATCGTTTATTAAGGTTTTTCACACATAATATGAATATAATTACACTGAGGATATTTTTCATCATTTGACACATTTTCAGTTTAGTTTTGGGGAGAGATTTGTCTTTGAAATTAATTTAGTTTCTTTAGTGATTAAATCCAATAACCAGGTAGGTACATTCAAACCTTCCTTCACCTCTTATTTTCTGTTGTCTGTTAATGAAGTTAAGATTTCAAATTGATTAGTAAGATTAAAATTTTTAAAAATAAATTATATAGGTTCCTGTTAGCCGAATTTCAACTAACTATCTAACCATCACGCCGTTTCCCCGCAGGGGTAGGCAGAGAGGACGGATCGCCAAACAACTCGGTCTTGGCACACATTCCTTGCCTCGTTTTCATTCATACATAGTCTCATACATGCTCTTCTATTATCCTGACTCTTGACATGGCCCGACTCAAGTATCTGATCCACTTGGTCGTGCCATGTCTTTCTTGGGCGTCCTCGGCTTCTTCTATTCTTCTTACACTCCTTTCCTCGCTCATTCGCTAACTCATTTAACTAACGATGTTTTAAATAGTTCTTTATTTCATTGAAAAGTTTTTTTGGTAAATAAGTCGTGATTCTTGACGCATTTGCTTGAAACTAATTTTTGACGTCTAATAATGTAATAAGCAATTCCACATGAAAAAGTTAAACATAACTCAAATACGAGCGTTTCTAATTTTAACAGCGTTTTAAATTAAATAATATCCTAAGTCGTTTTGAAAATGGACTAAAATAAAAAACGGCGTAGGTACCTAAACTTAATTGAAGTAATTATTAAGATAGAGAAAATAGCGCGTAGGAAAATCCAAAAAATTGTCCCATAACATTATATGCCGTTATAATAACAGGAGACCCAAATTGTCCCAGAGCGACCGTGCATTATCAAAAGTTAGATATCTATCATTCTTCCTGTCATGAGAACATTTGTGATTTTTTTATGGTAGAAAGCGAAAGAAATAATGCTTCTCATTTCCTTAGGAATATATGAGCTATATTGTTCAGATATTATACAAATCCGATCATCTTAAAATAAGATAAATCTTTTTGTACCATCAACCAAAACAACAAAGTTTAACGTTTAATTTTAAAATAAAATTTATTAATATGATAAAAAGTGAAGTGACAGTTTTATTACGGAAAAGTAAACTTTATTTAAAATATACACACCGGAAAGATTATTTTATTTAGATTTCAGAACAATTTTTTTTCATAGTGATTAAAAATAACCAATATAACGGTACGTTTGGAAAGAATCGGGAATTTTGCACGCCAAAGTTGACTGGCAAAAGTTAATGGATAATATTTTCTTATTATTTGACGGATTAAGACTTGTCTACACGCCATATAGCCCTATTCCACACGCTTAATAATTATGAAACAAATGCAGCAACTAATTCGCCAATTAACCGTGACCTACATACATTCAATAATATTTTCCTAAACTCTAACATCGACTTCTCGGATTCACAGCCCAAATTTAAAGGAGCATCATGTCAATAATATAAACTGTTTAATGCGCATACATTTCCCTTCACAGATTATCACTTCTCATACAAATATATGTACTCATACATGCACAAACACCTACGCACTACGCACATCACCTGGTAATTACTAAATATACATACCACAAATAAGACATCACAAAAAACATATCATAGGTCAGCCATGGCCAACCATGAAATATTACTCTGTTAATTTGTTTTATCACTGTAACCAATGTACTGTTTCTTTAAAATAAAATAAATAAACAACCAACACCTCTGCCATAGGTCATCCCAAGTGGTTCACTACATTTGGTGACTTATCAGGGGGGTGAGGTTTGTATAGGTCTTGGCGGCGGATGCGTCTACCCACTTACTGCGAAACTTGCTGATGGAAACCATTTGGCCTCTCTCGACCCATCGCCTTGCACCGCATCGGGAGGGATGAATTCGTACGTCCGTCGCTCTTGGACCCACTGACCCCCGGAATCCAACCAACCTCTCATATGTTGTTCTTTTCCAAAACTTCCTCTTCTTCCTTTCCTTTAAAAAACCCTCCATACAGCATCCCCAAAAATGACATAGACCCTGAGAGAAAAAAGTTATCTCTAGGCCTCCTGTCAAAAAATCTAAAACTCTTTTTTTCAATACCGACCGGTTTCGCTTTGCACAAGCATCTTCAGGGTATAAAATTAAACTTACTGCGCAGTTAACGTATTAACAGATGCTTGTGCAAAGCAAAACCGATCGGTATTGAATTTTTTTTTTATTAAAATCGTGGTTTCAAATAAAGTAATTGTTTTATTTCAATTAATTTCAAACAACAAAGTTACTGCTTTCAACCAAAAAAAAAACCTTTTGAAATTTTTTTATGTTTTCTAATTGATGCATTCATGATTAAATAATTTAAGAAGCTTTTGCTCAATTTCAATAGAAATATCTTGAACAAAACATGACATTTTGACATTTTTGGTATGTATAAAATGTAAAACGCTTTAAAAAGTAAAAAGCTTTTAAAAAAGTGTAAACATTTTCAAATAGAAAAATCGAACCAACATAATCGTCTGAAGGTGAAATCATAACACTTCAAGCATATTCAATAATATACAATTTTTAGCGTGGGAAGTAAATTGACTTCACCACCGTGACTTATTCATCATTGACACCTGAAAGAAAAAAATAGATCTATTTATACTCTTACATATTGTGTGACGATCTGTGCAATGCGTGGAAAATTTCAAAAGAAGATACCAGCTGACGAGTAGAGTTTAGACAAAGTTTCATGGTAAAGTAAAACTTATAACCATTGGTACGTTCATAACATCGAACACTAGACAGAACAAATATCTACTTTATCAAAATTATTCCATCTCATTCCAAAATTCATGAGTTTATTGAATTCAATTTAAGCTCAGTGGTCACAGGATTGTGTTAAAATGTTTTCACTTATTTCACATTTACCTACTTGTATACAATTTTACAAATTTTAACGAAATCAACAAACTATTTACGTACATTGTACATTTTAAAACCTGTGTATGAAAGGAAAATTATTCGAACAAATTGGGGACGCCCGAGGAAGACGTGTACGATCCTGTGAATCAGATAATTATGTTTGGTTATCAAATAATTATGTTATAAGGTATAATTGATGAACGAACAAACGTGCGTAAGCAGGATGTATATTAGAACGAAAGTTCTTTCGTTCTAACATACATTTAGTCATTCGTAACAGTTTAATATTAAATTTAATAGCCTGTTTGGTACATATCTTGCCTCATATCTATTCTCATATCTGCCTTCCTCCCTGCTCTTATAATAATAGATTCAGAACTGAATAGTCAGATAGTTCCCCACCTTCAGCATCCCATCACCTTCTTCTCCCCACTACCTTCATTCTCACAGCATATCCCAATTGAGTATGCCAAAACCTCACTCGATTCAGCTTGTAGGACTCTTGTCGGAATTCTCATAAAAAAAATTTTTTTTTGTTTTTCATTGTAATTCTCTTTTTTAATCAATGGGTTTCTATGTAGTATTAATTTTTTTATACTGCCCATTCTTTTCATGATCCATCACAAGAAATATTGTGAAATAATGGTCAAAATTCCGATTGATATTTGAGTAACAAAAAACACTGTAAACGTGCACATTAATATTATTGTATTCAGCTAAAACTTTTTGTTATTATTATAAAAATAAAAGAATCCCACTTAGTAAAATATCACTTTCTTTTAAGTATTTTTCTGATCCGTTAACACAGCCATGAAAATATAATTAAATGTTTGAAGACCTCCATGGTCGAGGGGTAATCCGTAGGTCACGGATTCAAATCCCGGCGTCCGCAGATAAATTTTATTTCATTTATTTGTGTATTCACAATTTAATCATTTAAAATAATTTAAAGGTATATCTAATATTTGCGGCACGTTCTAGATTAAAAGATGCCCTCAATATCGCCCTGGTGTGAGACCACCATTCAGGATTGAAACGTTGCTTGAAATGGTATTAGCCATGTTGGGTGACCAGACCTGAATAGCCAGATACTTCCCTACCCTCCTCTTCCCCATTTCCTTCAACTCTCCCAACTCACCTTCAGCCTCACAACATACCCCATTTGGGGATACCATAGTCTCAATGGCTTCAAATGGGAGCAGTTGGAACTCGTATACTCGAGTATCGTGAGTAATATGTATATAACCCTGATGAGAGAACGATGGTTCCGAAATCGGTGGAAAAATACTTTTAAAAATCATTTTATTATTATTTAAATTATTTAATCTTGCCAGTGATTCAATTAGTCCTTTATATTCTACAGGTATCCCTACTGTGAAAAGTCGATAATCATGATAATTCAATAAAACCTTAAATATTACCTTTTTTAAAAGCCTTGTAAACCGAAACAGCCGACACAAAAATAAATACTTGCAGAACTTGAAAAATAACTTAACAAATTTAATTTAATTTTTTTTTTTTTAAATTAAGTGATTATCTAGACTTAAACACAAAACAATGGATAACTTAAGCATTACGAGTGCAATTATTTTCCTCAAAGACTACTCAATCTAACTAAATACGCTATGCTATCAATCATTGACCTAGTATACCCCGTCAATGTTATCAATACTTATTTTAAATGGAAAAAAATTGCTTGTAATCTGATACCAAAAAACCTGAACCTGCGACCAATCAGTTCTCATCTAGTTTATTTCATGCCATCGGTAAGAAGCTTGGCATTGGAACCCGACACATGTGGGCGAAAACTCTTTAAGCCTTTTCCTCAGTTTGTTTCCTTGAAGGGCACATCAAAAGTTGGGCTTTCATCAATTTTATGGATTCCCTAACAAACGTGCAGTGTGAGGAATGGCATACTGGCTACTGACGTATGACGTATGACGTCAAAGGAGGAAAACTCCCGTTTCCTTATCTTCGTCAAAGTAAAACAATTCGGAAAATATTCCCTGTATTTTATTTTTGTCATCGAACCTTATGATTGGTTTTATGTGATGTAATTTTTGGTGGTTCGAGAAAGTATAAATAACTTTATAGAATAAACATGAACCTCGCAGAAAACCTCCGAAATAGAAATGTATATATTTTTCGTCATAAATTTGATGGGATTATACAGACTGACTACAATATTTCATCCACAACTTTGCGACTTTGTATACTTTATACTACTTATATTTGCCTTCTCTAAATAAGCTCTTTTTTTCTATCCTACCCGTGGTTAATATATTTAATATCTCAAGAATATTTTGACATACGATGTCATCTAATGCTCAAAATATTGCCAACTTATTTAATTTTTAATATGATCTTCACAAATTAAACCCCTACACCCCATAGTTTAGGCCATAGGTTCTCAACCTGGGCGATAACCCAGACCTTCAGGGTGGCGGTAGAAGACCAATAAAAAAATTGAGGAGCGTCTCAGACTTCCAGGGGGGGCGGTAGGAGATTCGGAGAAACCCATCAAACCCCATCTTATCTTGCTATTTTCCTATACTTTTACGCCCCCTCCGTTGTGGCAAATGAAACCCCATCGTGGTATCCCATTATGCCCCCTTAGTCGTGGTATTCCGTTACGCCCCCTCCGTTGTGGCTAATGAAACCCATAGTGGTATCCCATTCCGCCCCATCCGTTCGGATTTACGAGTGCGGGGCGCGAGAAATAAAAATATTCGCAAAGTGGGCGGTGGGCAAAAAAAGATTGAGAATCTATGGTTTAGGCGATATTTAACTTAATTCATAGGTATTGTTTTTTTTTAAATCTCTGTTTTTTTAAGCTGTATCTCGGGAATCGTTTATGTTTTACCCACTTGCACTCAAATTGTAGAAAAAATACTATGCTATCAAAAAGGTTGAAGTGATTTTTTCGACAGACATTCATTTTTTAAATATATGGCAAAAACGAAAACAACTGCCTAAATTTTACCGTTTTGAGGGGTAATGATGTCGAAAATTTGGTTTTAACATCACTGTAGTAACCCAAACCATATTTCAAATTTCCAAACTACCTGATCTTATGCAAGAATTTCCATTTTTTAAATTGGGAGGCGAATATGGGTATGGCAGCCACGGGAACTGTTTATTGGATAACCTACACCTCTACAGTAGGTCACACTAAGTGGTTTGATATGTTTGGTGACTTAGCAAGGGTGCCCGCATTTGTGGGGTGTTATTTGTCTAGGCCTTGGCGGCATATGCGCCTGCTTACCTTCTTCTGCGTGGCGGGCCGGATAGAAAGAGACTGGTTGAGGGAAGCCCTTTGACCTCTTCAGCCGGATTTTTTTGGCCCATCCCATTGCACCGCAGTTGGACGGAGAGATTTATACAACCGTCAATCCTGAATACACACAATTTGACCCCCCAGATGCCTACCCACCCTTTATACTATAGATTTTACTCCCATAACGTAATCTCCTCCCCTTCCTTAAATAAATCTTCCACACAGCATCCCCTAAGATGACATAGGCTCTGAGGGAAATTATTTTCCTCAGGGCTTCCTGTATGGTATTGTAAACAAAATAATTTTGAATACACTGTGGGATCCCGCCCGATTTGCGCATTAAAATGAAAAGAAAGGCGTTTCGTTTTTTCGCATTTCGTAAATATTTATAAAAAGATATTGATACCAAAACATATTAAATAATTTAAGATAATTGCGAAACCTCACAAAAATAAGATTCCAAGACGGTTCCATGCCAACTCAGAATGAAACCAACTCAGAACCTCCTCAGAAAGGTCATTAAAAGCTATGAAAAAATAATTTTAAAATAGCCGGTAACCCTAACCTAACTTAACCTATTTAACCAATTTTTAATATTTTTTTATCATCACTCCTAATGACCTTTCTGAGGTTTTTCTGAGTTGGTTTCATTCCGAGTTGGCCGGTCACCGCAAAAAAGTAGGAGACAGACTGGAGACTCGTGTCACCCATATAATACTTGAACAGACATTAATTTGTGCACCGCAGCCCAGCAACGAAAAACGATATTTATGTTTCCAAACTAGTCTGTTGGTGGGACTAGGCTTACCAGATGACAGAAATTTTCTTGACATGTCCGGAATTTTTGTTGTCTGTCAGGAAACAGGTAAAATTGGAAATTTTCAGGAATTCTTAAAAAGAACAAAAAAAAAATTAAGAAAAAATATTATATACTTATAAAAATAAATAATATTATTATATCGCAAAAAATAAAAATTAAGTGAATCAAATCTAATGATGAAATTGTTTCATTCTCCCATGAGTTTATAAAATTAGGGTGGGTACCTACCACGAATATAACACTGACACAAATGTCAGGAAAGGGATTTTAGCAGGAAAACTCATTTTCGGATCTGTTAACCCTAGGTGGGACTATCATTAGGAAGCTGTGAACTAACTGAATCTCCCTCTGCAGTGGCGGCTCGAGGACTTCTTTAGTGGTGGGGATCGAATTTTTTTACGTACTGTACCGTGATCTCACAACCCGTAGAATATAATATAAAATTTCTTAAAAAAAACTTTTGATGGTCTATCATGCTAGTCGGATATATTTAACACAAAATAATACATAATAGATATATGCCAATTTACAATATAATATAATAAAAATAAAGCTTTACCTTGCAAGATTATTATCAAACATATTTGAACACGGGCGATTCCCGCCCGTAACTTCGCAAACAAATGGTTCTATGGGGATCCAAAGGATTGTCCCCGCAGGTACTTGAATTCACATATTAGTACGCAAGGAAAGTATGGGGATAGTTCGGATCGTCTCCCAAGTGCGCATTAGATTCTGCGCACTGAGAAATAGACCCGCCGTTTTTTGCGCCGTACATTGTTCGCTGTAAGCGCGTAGGGCCTTATTAAAATCATCCGTAATAATTGTTTGTATTTTATTAACTTTTAAAAATATTGATAACCATGATTAAAACAACACATATTTAATATAAATTCTGGCTGGTCTTCCATTACGATATTTTAAGATCTCTTAAAAAAAATCTCTTATCTCTTAAAAAAAGATGAAAACTAAAAACAAAAAAACAATAGCATTCTTTTTTTAAGAACTGTTACCTTATTATGTATTATGGTATGAATTAATTCAGTACTTAACAGAATCAAATTTTTAATGTTTCGGAGCTTGAGATGCTGCTATAGGCTCTCTTTCTTGCATCAAGTTGAATCCATTTCTCCCATAAAACCTTCTACTTCGCTTTCGTGTAAATGAGATAGCAACAAAAATTGTTGGCAGTCTTCGTCATCATTTTTCAATTTTGCACGCAAATCAAAACTAAATTGTTTTGGTATAAATTCAGTTTTTTCCACTTCCGCATCTCGCAAATCCCGCACATGAAAACTCGCAAATCCGTGGAATCAAATATTGCTGAAAACCCGCAAGGTTTACGCGGTATTTCAAACCCTAGAGCCAACTGCACATGAAGTGTTATCGGCTAATAATGATATTTAATATTTGGCTGATGTGTAGCGCCGTCATTGAACGGGTTAAATTTTTGTTTACTATGATAAATAAAAATAAGATTTCCTTTGAACATCCTAAAGCCAAAATAATATTTTTAGTACAATTCTATATTAGGGATAAAATGTAGTTTGAACTTGGTATAGAATTTTAGTTCAAACATGTCCCCGTTGAAAAAAACTATAAATAAATCACTCATAATCATAGACCAGTTTTGATCTCACTATAAATATAAAATAAGGGATTTCTACGAATTATGAAACTGACTATTTACTCTAAAAACAAAAAGTTGAAATATTTTGAATATTAAAGCACCAAATGCTATGTTTTTTTTGTTATTTATAAACAGTGAAATAGAGAGCGAAAGTGTATTTTTTATGTTGGTAAAAAACAATATTTGTTTTAGAAATTCAACCAAGAAGTTTATTTACCTAACAAAACCCTTTTTTAATAAATTAAAAATAGCTATCCTATAGAATACTCGGAAATCCTCCCTACTAGAATACTCCCAATTCTACATTACCGCCAGGGCATTTTCTTCCCAGTTGCATATGGAACGTATTAACCAGGCAGTATTATTGTAAAATACACAAGCCAAAACCGTGTGTATTTTACAGGAGGAGAAGGTTTTCTTTCATTATTTCAATGAAACATTATGATAGGTGTCGTTATTTCCGTAAAGGAAAAGGTCCCATTAGTTTTAATAATTCTTAGTTGGGTGATTAACTATAATTTTTTAAACTTTATTTTTAATTTTAAAGTGGATTGAACAAAACTAAAATGGTATATTGGATAAATAAGAATTGAGGCGACGTTATGTCACCTCGAAAATAGGTGATAGCAAAAAGAGCGTAGATGTGCATTTGAACAGTACTGAGCCTTAGTTTCGGCTGAGCAGTTAATTAGTAGATGGGTTGTTTGGTATATTCATGATTAGTAGGTTTGGTAACAGCGGCCGTAAAGCATAAATCTAACGATTTTGAAGAATTAATATTGCATCTAGCGTTCAAGTGAGAGTCAGGTGACGACTCTCACATCAAAAAGCCTCGCTACCCCTTGTTTATACCTTTTTGAATGATTTCTGACTCCTGTAGCGAGGCACGTCATATTCTGTTTGGCAGCCTTCAGTTTTGTTTAGTGTGCAGTTGCACCAATGACTAAGTAGGCACTCTCCCAGATCCCAGTGTTGGCGTATGGTCGTTTGGTGCACTTGTGGTAAAGGCTGCTTGCCGCAAATTTAACAGTTTGCTGTTAATGTCTTCTGTCGTAAGTTATATTGTTATTGGTTTTGTGTACGTGCAGACGACTGTATTGTATAAAACTTATGTCTTTGATTGTTTGACCATGAATGGGTTGTTTAAATAAGAACACAGCTTTTCTCTAACCATTTATAAAGCAATGCACGCCATCGAAGAAACGGAGTGAAAGTATGGACGATGTTTTCTTATTTATGTATGACTATTGAGATGTCATGATCAATTTAGTCAATAGTGCTATCCAACCTTCGATAAGATATAAATAAATAGACAAATAAATAAATAAATGAATAAATAAATAAATATATAAATAAATAAATAAGAGAGAACACGAAGCAAATCTAAAAGAATATAGGAAACAAGAAAGGACTCATTCAACAATCTAAAACAATCAATATTTTCATTAACCCAATTTCTGATGAATACATATTTAATTTTAACAGGTTCTTTTTTTAGATTAGCTCCACACAGGAGGCTCTGAGGAAAATAATTTCCATCAGGGCTTATATCATCTTGGGGGGTGCTAAGTGGAGGGTATTTTTAAAGAAACGAAGTAGAGGAAGTGCTGGGATGGAAAAACGCATGAATGGTAGGTAGGAATCTGGGAGTCAATGTGTCCAGGAGCGACAGACCTATGAGTCCAATCCAATCCTGCGGTGCAAGCAATGAGTCTAGAGAGTACGACTGGAGAGGTTAAAAAGCCTCCCTCAACCGGTCTCTTGATCCGGCCCGCCACGCAACGAGTGGGCAGACGTATTCGCCGCCAGGACCCTTACTAACCTCACCCCATGTAACCGGGAACCCCTGCTAAGTCACCAAACGTAGCGAACCACTTGCGGTGACCTATGGCAGAAATGTTGGTTACCCAATAAATAAGCTATTTATAATAATATTTTAAAAATAAATGCTATGAAATTCACGGTTTATAATTGCTTTAGATTGTAAAATTCACAAAATATATAATGTTTTCAAAATGATAATCCAATCGGAATTGATTCTGATTAGGTGGGCAAGCAGTTATTTATTCCATGGTGAACATATTACATTGCACAGTAGTTAAAAGGAGGGCTCATTGCAACTTGAAAAATTCTTCCATTAAACCCAGATTACTTAGAATACAAAAAAAACTCGGTGGCGTTAACAATATAAAAAAAAAATTAAAATAATATAGTTGGTAAAATGTCTTGCTTGTCTGAATATAATAATAATTTATCACCTGGAGTATCTGGTTAATACGCGAAAGCTTTTTATTGTTTCTTACAAATTTTATGAGAACATTTATGAAGATCAAACGAAGTTAATCCGCGTTCAGACGGTAGTTAAAACGCACCCGGTCCTTCATCCTTGCTTTTCCAATAACAGACCAACAATACATTCCGACCTTGGTATGTGGTTGTCATCAGCGTTGCTAACTCAGCTCTAGAGCTAGATTTAGCTCTAATCGAGGCCATCAGCTCCAAAAAATGGTTAACTCTTTAGCTCTTTTTTCGTATATTCTAGTTCCCCCGAACTTATTCACGTTTATATTTTTTGGAGAAGAAGATAACAATAATAATCTAAACGAAAAATATGAAAGAGAACAAGACACAGAAAACTAGAAAAAGACTATGGTCGCAACTGGGACTCGAACCTAAACCTCTCGTCCAACCGCGTAAACGAATTTCAATATTGTCACCTTTTATTTAAAATATTATATTTGAATTTATTCATATGGAACTATTGACTTTTTAGAAAAGTCTAAATGAATATTTAATTTTTATAAAAATTACCGCACAATGGTCCCAACTGCTCCAGTGAGACTATGGTATCCCCAAATTGGGGTATGTTGTGAGGCTGAAGGTAGTGGGTAAGGGAAGGAGAAAGGGAAGAGGACGGTAAGTACCTGGCTATTCAGATCTGGTCACCAAACACGGCTAAAGCCATTTCAAGCAACGTTTCAATTCTGAATTGTGGTCTTACACCAGGGCGATACTGAGAGTATCTTCCACTCTGTAACGTGCCGAAAATATACTATATATTATTTTAAATTAATTTATTGTGAAATAACACAAATTAATCAAATAAAATTTGTTTGCCACGCCGGGATTCGATCCCGCGACCTTCGGTGTACTAGTCAAGCGTCTTACCGCTGCACTACGCCGGTCGTCATATGTCATATATCATTTGAGAAGAAGAATTATTTTCGTTTAGGTTATTATTGTTATCTTCTTCTTCAATGATAAACTACATTTCTGTGGTGGTAGTAGGAGATTTTCAAACATTGTTGGGTTATTCGTAACCCGGGAATGTTTGTCTTTCTTTAAAAAAAAAAAAAAAAAAAAAAAATTGATGGGAATAACCTTCAAAAGTTATAAAAAGAGAATTTTCTTAAAAAAGTTGATAATTTTTGGGTTGAAATCTTATTATTTATCTTAGAATTTCTCTTTTCTCCATTGCTGCATAAGGAGCTGGAGGGATACATCAGAAAACTGGCAGGAGTGGAGAGGTTTCCAAGAGGAAGCCAGGACTCTCAAAGGCTGTTATGTCAAAGTTAATCCTCCATCGACTAATTTGGAGGGTGGGTGTTTTGTAAAGTTACTCTTGGATCCGAAAAAAATTAATGAATTTATAATAGATTTAACAGCGGTTCAAAATTCATTGAAAATGATCACTGCATCCATATTCCATATTGCGTATTTTTAAGGAAACTGATTTTGATTTGTAAAAAGCGTTCAAGGAAATTCGACATTCCACAAAAGAGACATCATAACTAAAAATAAAATAGGATGAGTATCATTATTATGCCTCTCTACTATGCCTCTCCCCTCGCTGTTTCTCATTCGACAAAATCCTCGGATCCTTTTCAAAACTATTCTATAAGTCAACAAATTGTCTCTACAAGATGTAATATTATTATTGTAAACGCACTAATTAAACTAATAAAAATGTTCACTGTACCCACTCTAATACTTCTCAGACTATAAATGGAGTTTCTTCTCGGACGCATTTTGAAATTCCTAACTTAGATTTAATAATATAATTTATAAAAATAGAACAAGGATAACAAAGACGATATTATTTTTGTGAAAGACTAAACGTCGAAAGGTATCGATTTTTTATTAAGTAGTATAGGTAAAATAGGTTTTGATAATTCATGTAGTCATAAGTCCATATTGGCAGTATAAAGGAATATCCGAAAAGTTTGCCAAAAAAGTGATGAAACAACCCTCTAGGGCAGGGGTGGGGAGCTTTTCGATGCCGCCCGCGAGCACTTTTGGTACGCTGAAGGAACCACAAGAAAATAAAATTAGAACGCGAGAATGGTTTTCTTTCACAGTACGTCTTATTATGAATTCACACTTGTTCATGTAAAGGCAAACCTTTGTCGACGGCTGTAAACATGCATTATTTATTTATTTATTTATTTATTTATTTATTTACTTACTTACTTACTTACTTACTTACTTACTTACTTACTTACTTACTTACTAACTAACTTACTTACTTACTTACTTACTTACTTACTTACTTACTTACTTACTTACTTACTCACTCACTCACTCACTCACTCAATCACTCACTCACTCACTCACTCACTCACTCACTCACTCACTCACTCACTCACTCACTCACTCACTCACTCACTCACTCACTCACTCACTCACTCACTCACTCACTCACTCACTCACTCACTCACTCACTCACTCACTCACTCACTCACTCACTCACTCACTCACTCACTCACTCACTCACTCACTTATTTATTTATTTATTTATTTATTTATTTATTTATTTATTTATTTATGTATTTATTTATTTATTTATTTATTTGTTTATTTATTTATTTTTTATTTATTTATATTCTCACCATACATTTTGTTGTTGTTTTTTTTACATAAATTAACCTCACTAGGACAAATGCCTGTATTGAGGTTAACAATTATAATTTGAGGATGCATACATACAAAACACAATATAAATACACTACTTTCAAAACACTAATATTACATACTAATTACCCATCTGGTCACTAGACCAGATGGGTAATTTGAGAATGATTTGTAACAATATTTATACCTGCCAAAAGCAAAGTAAGTTCACAACAACTTTTTTTTTTTTTATAGTAATACCGCACAAGAATCTCAACTGCTCCCGTCTGGAGCCAGTGAGACTATGGCATCCCCAATTGGGGTATGTTGTGAGGCTGAAGGTAGTGGGGAGGGGAAGGAGGTGGGGGAGGAGGAAGGTTGGGAAGTACCTGGCTATTCAGATCTGGTCACCAAACACGGCTAAAGCCATTTTCAAGCAACGTTTCAATTCTGAATGGTGGTCTTACACCAGGGCGATACTGATAGTATCTTCCGCTCTGGAACGTGCCGCAAATATACTATATATTATTTTAAATGAATTAATTGTGAAATAACACAAATTAATCAAATAAAATTTTTTTGCGCACGCCGGGTTCGAACCCGCGACCTCCGGATTGTGAGTCAAGAGTCTTAGCCACTGGACTACGGAGGCCGTCAACTATGCATGTTAATAAAACATTCTAAAAACGTCTATGCAATTTTAAAAAAGAAGTACAATTAAATAATAAGCTTGTGGACTCATATGCAGATTCACTCTTAAGTTCATGGGGTGAGGTTAGTCCGGATTCCGTATTTCCTTTTCCGTGTTCAATACGAGGCAACCATGCCTCGAAATCAACACGGGTTTGTAATGCCATTTATTCACCAAACCCGTGTCCAGTAGAAGGCAAGCGGCATCCTACTGTGCACGGGATTGTAACGCTAATTCCCTTCCCAGACCCGTGTTCAGTACGAGGCATGTTAAGTGAATGCATTATAGACAAGTTTGTACCTGTATCTATAACAGCAGAACATGGAAAGAAAATAATGTACTAGAATAATTACACATACCCGCTAGACAAACCCTGCTTTGCCAAACAAACCATTCAAAACCTGGGATGTTTTTTAAAATTATGATGACATGCGAGTTTATTTTAGAGAATTTATTTTATAAGATTGGTATAAAGTGTTTTTATTTATTTTGTTAGTAAGGCTATTTGCGTTTTATTGCCCATCTATTATATTGTGCATGTATGCACACACTTCCTTTTTTATGTTATAACCACGTTTGGAGGACGTGTGCCTCATACTGAACACGGGTTTAGGAAGGGATTGGCGTTACAAACCCGTGTTGATTTCGAGGCATGGTTGCCTCGTATTGAACACGGAAAAGGAAATACGCGTCCGGATCTTGGGGGGGGGGGGGGGTGTGTCTGACCGCCTACTGCGAGCCTGAAAATCTTAGTGCCGCTAAAAAATCGTGGGCCTGAAAATCTTAGTGCGGGTGAAAAGGTTCCCTAACCCTGCTCTAGTGCTATGGGGTCAACCCATGTTATTTTTATGTTTCTTTACTAAAAACCTGTCTTATCGCATCAAAAATTAATACTATCGACTTATGAGTGGTATCATTCGATTCAACATGAATTAAAACATGGTGAACAGTAGGTACGCCACTTGACCTTAGTTTGTTAAACATGTAAATACCCCACTCCCCCTGGAGGTCTGTTCCAACACTTGTTTTTGGGCGATCTCTGCAGATCTTCAGTTATACTGCCAAGAAGAATGTATGAACTAAGTTGCATATTAGTAGTATTTTACATGTACGAGTAGATAACAGAGAACGTAAGTTATTACACTGTCTTTGTCACTGGTAGGTATACCACATCAATTTTAATTTTTTTAAATGTGCCTTCGTTGCACCAGGACAGCAAAACAACTCTTACATTTTAGTGTGTAGTAATGTCCAAACCCATGGCGCCACAATTTGCGTAAAAAAGTAAATGAATTCGTGTAAAGGGTAAATTTACGAGAACTTTTATTACGTGTACGTTTGGACATATTCATCATTTCAACCATAATAATGCAACAAAATACAAGAACTGTTGGAAGTTATTTTATAATGTGAAGGTATTGACTTTTCACATTGTTTACGATTTCACATTTGAGCGATAACAAAGGGGAATTGTTGTTCCTTGTTATTGTAGAATGAAATGTTCCGAAGCATTAACACTTCACAATATACGAGTAATAATAACATGGTCAATCGGGAATTGCCGTGTGATATCACGTGCACTATTGTGCACGTGTGATGTTTCGGTACCATTTCCATTCGAGTATTACCGAAAAATTAAATTCATTAATTTCATTGAATGAACCCCCTTCTTCTTTGCGAAGTATGAAAGCTTTTTTAAAGCTCGCAAGAGTCCCAACTGCTCCCAATCGTCTGGAACCAGCGAGACTCATGGCATCGCCGATTGGGGTATGTTTTTAAATTGATGGTAGTGGGGAGGCGAAGGAATTAAATTAATAAATTGTGAAATAAAACCTAAATAGTCTAATAATATTTACTTAAGTTCGACGTGATATGAACCCGCGGCCGTAACTACTCAACCACGGATGCCATTGTATATTCGTAAAGCTAACAACAAATGTTTTCTTATTTTTAAACAACAAAATATCTTTACTTAGGTATTTTAGCAAAAGTCTTCTACTGTACCTAGATATCACAATCCCGCGCATGTTTTTAAATCCCGGGATTTTGGGATTTTTGATGCATAATCCCGGGATCCCGGTACTATCCCGGGATTAGGACATGTGGTTTCTAATTGGACTAAAATAAAAGAAATGCATAGATAGTAAGTTCTAAGACAACTTATATTGAAATAAAGGACAAAAAATAATAAAAAAATTAAAAAACCCTAGTTTCAGTAATGGTTAGTAAATATCTGTAAGCCAATTCTAAATGGACTCCCCGGACTCCTCCATTTTCGAAGAGGCCCATTTCACGCCTTATTGAAGGCGAATTCATACTAGATCCGATAGTGGCAATCCCGAAAATCCCGAGATTAGCCAAAGTGCAGTCCCGGTATTTTCGAGATCGAAAATGGGCCGGGATCCCGGGATTGTATTCTCTAACTGTACCTAATCGTTCTTTTCCAATTTTTTTTTAATTAATTGACGTAACGGCTAAATTATGTTAATAAACAATCACCGCACATGTAAGGAAGTTTGTATCAGGTGGCGTTTTCACGTTTTTACTACCTATTCTTAATCGAGATGACGTTTTGATGAAATTCCTTAAGTCGTGAGTCCAATTAGTAATGTAATAATTCAAGAAAGCTTTGTGATATTTCTTATCGCGTGCCCACTAACTTTAATCTTCGCCACCCAAGACGGTTAGTGTTACACATAACACATTTGGTACACTCGATAGATAATATAATTTGTCAACTCGACAATACGCAGTACGAAATTGGTATTATCAACTCGTCTTGCTGCGATTTTCAACAAGCAAAATAAAACGTAAATGACAATGAGAGTAATAACAGAGTATGTACACATTATATACCTATGACTGATAAAAATCAGTAAAACTCTTTTGCCAAGCTCAATGTTAACCCCTCAGATATCGGGCCTATTTTGTCAAAAGGTCAACATATTTCCGCTTTCAAATAAAATCGAAATAAATTGAATATTTCTGGACGCATCAGAAAACGGAAAACTGTTTTCGAAAGGTGAAATACGATTTCAAATTTTATAATTGGAAATAAACATATTTTTTTTAAATATAAAAATGTTGAATGCAAACACGAAAAAGTTTAAAAAATGGCTCAACATTACGTTTTTTCAAACTAAGGGGTTAATTTATTTATTGACTAGATCTGGATGGCCAGGCACTTCCCAACACTTCTCTTCCCCTTCTCTGTCTCCCGTAAGCTACACAATATTTCCCAAATGCTGCAATAGTTTCACTGGCACCGAGCTATTTGGATATTGGATATTTCTTGTCTTGCACTTTATCATACCTATAATAAATATTGTAGGTATATCGTTTTCGTTATTTGTTTTTGGGGTGTTATGCCGTGCTACGCTACCTCCTTTTTTAGCCAACGTTTCGGACAGCGTTACAGTGTCCATCATCAGGGCTATGTGTGGGCTGATGGCTGATGATGGACACTGTAACGCTGTTCGAAACGTTGGCTAAAGAAGGAGGTAGCGCAACACGGCATAACACCCCAAAAACAATTAACGAAAATATTTTTGGCCCTGAAAATCTAAAATCATATCTAGGTATATCATTTTCTTTTTTGTTATCACAGTTATATAACTCCATTTTATATTTAAGTTTTTTCTTTCATACATTCAGTAACATTATCATTCAATTATTTTTTTAAAAACAGTTAATTTCTGTATAAAAAGTTTCTTCTGTGTAATTATTAATATGCATGACGGTTGTTTCGCCTTCTAAAGGCATTATCAAACTGTCCACAAAGTGAAAAAAAAACTAAAACATGAAACAGTTTGATAATGCCTTCAGAAGGCGAAAAAGCTATCACGAATAATAATATTTACAGCAGAACTTTTTTATAAATGTACTTTTTTATTAAATTGAATAATAACCTCTAATACGTTCTCTCCAATTTTGGTAAAGTTACATTTACTGATGTTGAATCTGTGTGGGGTAGGTTGAATTCTGATCAAAATGTAATGAAACAATTCTTGGAATTCTTGTGCATCCGTGGGAAATAAAATTTTATTAAAAATTGCCATCATTGTGAAGCAACTATAAAGCAGCGTTCCGCTCCATTAACCATTGAATATAATGCATTTACAAGGACATGTTTATGGTTTGTTGTTCGGTTTTTACGCAAGGTCCTGTGCGTCCCGGCGAATGGCCGCTTCGGTGCGAAATAACGGAAAAATGCATAAAGTATTTTATTATCCTGCGCGCTGGAGATTCATTTTCAAAACCAGTGCTAAATATAAAACGGTCATATAAATCCACCTCCTTAAATTAATCACTATGGAAACGTAAACATCGATGCAGTGGCGGCGCTCCGCAAGGATCTGCTTTAGGACCACACGAGTTTTCACTTTAAATAATTTTAAAACGATATTATACACTTATACTTAACTTTTAAGGAGGAGATAATCGGAGCTTTTAATATTTAGATAGAAAGCACTTTCTACGAGAGAATACATGAGAATAAAAATACGTATATCCTTATGTTGTGAACTGGCCTTTGAAACTGCCATTTTTTTACAAAAAACTGCAATGTCTTTATACCACACATTCCACGGTTAGATAAAAGCTTTAAAGGTCGAATCGACTGTCAACAAGCAATGTAACAATGTGCTTTATAATTGCATTTATAGAAATGTAAATAGATTTCAAAAATAGGCCTAGAAACAATAAAAACAAAAAAAAATTTAACTTAAATTTATTTATTTATTTGCGGATAAATAGTCCATTAACAATAAAACAATAACAGGAATAAAAAAAGAGATGACAATGAAAGGAGAGAACACATAAATGAAGAGCATTGACAACATACATATAATATAAACGTACATATAGAAGATAACTACAAGTAGCTTGAAGATGGATTTAGAAGGCCTTAAAAATTACACATTGCGTATCGACTGCCGAATGTCATTTAGGCTTACACCAAAAAATTTAATGCTTTTATTTACGTTGACAAGGCTTGTCATTCTGGATAAAGGAGAATGATATCCACGATTAGTAGAGTGTTGATTGAGGAACAGCAAGTCATTATTAAATGTACTACATAAGTTGTAAGTCTACGTCACTCAATGAAAATGAAATTTGTTTTGTTTAATTAATGTGTAACCCCATAAATAAATAGCAAGATCGGAAAGAGAAAATTACTTTGCTCGTTTCAACTTGGATAAACGGAAGGTTAAATTTAACAACATACACGGTTTTAAAAATACTAAATGAAGAACTTTTGCGACCGCTTTCAAAAGCTTCTTTTATTCTGGAATACATTTATGCGAAACAGTTTGGTGATAGTTACCGAGGAAACCGTGGTCAGGTGACGCAATATCCCCTACGCAACTGCTCCACGTCCCGCTGTCTTCGCGGCAAAACAATGCAGGAGGCGTTTGGACACAAAAAGGCGCTGAAAAGGCCGCTCACCGCAAAAGTCAAAACATTCGTTTTATGGATTGAGGCTCAATAATGAACTTCTGGGAAGCGCTTAGCTCGGGGCAGCGGACCATACAGCTGCAGAGGATAGTTGAACTGAGTCAAGACAAAAGTTTAGCAAAGGAATAAGACATTTACTTTATGTTCTCATAATTAGCAAACTTTGTAGTATGACATTGTTATAAAATATAAATTACACCTAATAACTTTTTAGTCCGAGGTTTATAGATGTTTATGATACAAAACACCTCGTTTTAGCATGTATAGATATAATTATATCTAGGGGTTGGGAGGCATAAATTTTTGTAATTATGTAATTAGTACCACCGCGTATATGTTGTGTATACAATTTATTTATTGAAGAAGAAAATTTCAAATAAAAGTTTTAAGTCTTGCAAATTTGGTTTTCAACTTGTTCTTTATTCTATGATATGGCCGCTTGTATCGTTTCGTTTCAAAAGTGCGCATAAAGGAAAACCACACTCATATTTTGGTATTTCGAGTTCTGTACTGTACCATAACAATCGTGCTGTACCATAACAATCGTGTTTACGCTTTCTATTATTTTGCTACATCGGTTTAATACTTTCTACATCGGTTTAATACTTTCTACAATATTATTATTTGAAATTATGTAAGGAAGTTGAGTCCACTTGGGGAAGCAAACTGATGCCATGAAAAAGTATGATATTTGATGAGAATAAAACAGCCGAAGAAAATGTAATGTAAACTCCTGTGCATTACCAGAGTAAGTAAGATACCGGGATTTCAAAACATAAATCTTAAAACGTTGAGAAGAAACGTTGAGAAGGAACGGTGCATTGGAATCTCGCTTTGATTTGAGGCAAAGATACGCGTAGTTTTTCTTGGTTATGGAATTTATCTTGAGGAATCACATTTGCATCTAATATTGGCACAGCATTTGATATGAAAGTTTATTAAATGATGAAGTCTCATATATTTTCAATTTAACTACGTTGCAAAAGAACGAGTTGTAAAAGAACAAGTAGGGCATTGTAACACATCGGGTGCAGATATTTCACCATCGCTCTGGGCCCAGGACGAGGACTCGAATGCCCCATGTGCGTGTGCGTCCCAGGTCTGGTTCGTGGCTTTGATTCTACTCCATTCGCCGCTTCTCCATTCACTGTAACGGCGCCAAACAGCACAACCCCGCAACGGCAATTTTTACAATTTTTCATTGATTTACCTAAATCCTTACTATTCTTAACTATCCAAAAAATGTCCTTCAGTTCTAACATGAAGGTACCGTTTTACTGGCTGCATTTTTATGTAAATGGAAACTCCCATCTTTAGGAAGTTACATTTAAATAGTTTTTTTATGTGCCTGCGAGTTCCACACGCTCTTCTCTGCTATTTTATTTTATTTTATTTTTTTTTTTTTTTATTTCCAACAAAAACACAAATTACATAATATAATTTAGACAATTTATCGGTAGTCCCGCGAAGCTGCCACATGGCTGCTTGTCTGCAGGTTCTACCTTAATATACACTCGTTAATATTAGAAGTTAAAAAATATATATGTATAATATCAAAAATCGTAATGGAAAATGCAAATAATGACATCCTAATCCTAAAAAACTGATGCGATACAAATCTAATTACAACCTTACAATTAATGCAGAATAAAAACACTTTATATTCTCAATGAATATGTTTAGCACTTACGTAATAATTAATTTACCATATTAAATCATACGACAAAAAAAAATAAATAAAAATAACCTCGGTGTAATTGAAGATCAATATATGAAATAGAACAGTCACATATACATATATTTATCAGATTAAGAAAATTACTCAAATTAAGTAATCTAAAAAATAAATAAAGTCTATTTCGCACTAGTCCAATCCTTAATTCAGTAGGAAATCAGTGGATGGGGAGGCGCATATGAAGAAAAATGTTAATGTGAAGGTGGTTGAAAGATAGTAATAACAAATAAAAACAATAAAAAAAGAACCATTCAATGTGAATATTTTGTCTATACTTACGTTGCACATTTTTTTTTTTCTTTTTGTTTTTTTTTTCTTATTATCTTACTTTCTAGATGGCTCCACCGATATTAACTGCTATTTTTTCTTTTATCTTACTGTGTTATTATGTGAGATTTTTTCTTTGAGTCTGTGGTGTTAGATTACATTGATACATGTACGTAATATATGTGTATGTACATATATAAATATATGCATCAGATATATCGGTACAATAATTAAGTGAATATAATAATTTAATCTTTGTGCATGTCGTCTTTTTTCTACTTTCTGTTAAAAGTTTTACAATTTTCAGCTTGGCAGACAAAGCGACTATATTTCATTGGTCACCACCATAGACATATGAATATTAATAGACCAGAACAGAAAGGTGAGGGGAAGAAACAAACTACAGCGGGACGAAGGGCAGGAAGACGGCTTTGGTGATATGTGATTCGTCAAAACTCAATCTGACAGTAGATATATAGGCATCTCGCATTATAATATCACACTTTCGTTCTTAAAAGTAAACTCTGCTTTTGAATGAATATACCTTTTTACATGTGAGCGCGAATTGTTCGCCGCGTAATGAACACATTTGCGAAGTCCAAATATGCAAAGTAAGGTTGCCTATAAGGTCGAGTTCAATATTTTGTTGCTGTATTAAGTGAAGACACTTTTATAAATGTTTCATAATTTACTTACCCCAGTAAACAGGGACGGGCACACGCCATTTATCTCGAGTGACAGTGTATGTTACAAAAATGATCATATTATGTGATCTGAATTGGCTTAAAATAGTGTAAAATAATGCTTGCCTATGGAATGTAATACGACAATTTTGTTTATTATCTTTTTCACTTCTATTTTTACACGTTTTCAAAACACAAGCCACTATGTTTACCGTTTTATTTCGTAAAATGCACCGATGAGTGCTCGACGCTGGTTTGCAGAAGAATGATGACGTCACATTTTTTAGATTAACGCGAAGCCATACACGATCCCATCCGGTTCCAATGGAATGGTTCCAATAGGAGGGGGAAATAATACGCTTTTATCGCTTAGGGCAGGTCTACTAATATTCATATGTCTATGGTCACCACGAAACAAGCAACCACCTAGTATGGTGATTCAGTATTTATTTTATATATGCAAATATCATATATCATGTATTTTATAAATAAACCAAATAAAACTGTGTTGAAAGAAATGATGTTACATCATTTATAGAAAATATCTAATATATATATATAAAAAAAAAAAAATATATATATATAAAAGACGTACCACCATAATAAAGCTAGCTTGTTTGTATAGAGTGGAAAATACTCTCAGTATCGCCCTGGTGTAAGACCACCATTCAGAATTGAAACGTTGCTTGAAATGGCTTAAGCCGTGTTTGGTGACCAGATCTGAATAGCCAGATACTTCCCCACCTTCCTTTTCCATACCTCCTTCCCCTCCCCACTACCTTCAGCCTCAAAACATACCCCAATTGGGGATGTCATAGTCTCACTGGCTTCAGACGGGAGCAGTTGGTACTCTTGTGCGGTATTCAAATAAAATTTTGTGGGGATGTGTTATTTTTATTATCGTTATTTCTTTATGTGAGTATTCAAATTACAATTTTAGCGTGTGTTTTTAATACGAAACTTTAAAGAAATTAATACAATGTTTTTGCTTTACATAATTATGTTTTGTTCATTTCTTAGCACAAGGGGGAAATCTATCATTGGTTCTATTTTTGGTATGATGAATACATGTTAAAACGATAATATTTAACGGTCTGTTTCCCAAAGATTAGTAAATATAAAATCTGAGTGTGAAATTCACAAATAAAACCAAAGTAGGCAAGAGTAGGGATACTACGAATATCATATATCAATATTTGAATATCTTTGTACGTCAGCCTACCTACTATCGGCTCTGGGACGATGCATGTAAAAATATAAATTATTATATTATAAAAATATTACCAATATGTGACATCACCCTAGGGGGGAGAAGGTCTCAAATGTGACGATGTATGACAGGAACGGGGGGAGAGGTAAAAAATCATGAAATTCGTGTGACGTAATTTATGTATGGCCCCTAAGAGGAAGGTATTCTAGAATTGTGTGCAAACACTTCTAATTTAAGATCCGTCTACAAGTAGTAGAATTTATTTTATTTTATCTAATTGGAGATTTACATGGCTTAGCAAAAATCTGTTGAACGGTTTCTATTTTTAGTATTACAACGCAACTATTTTTAAATTTTTAATTGATTTATCGTAAAATTCCTCTTCCAAAATAACTGAAACTAATTCCTTTGTCAAATTGGTAGATAAAAGGCTTCCGTATTTAGCCAATGCAAGCCTCAAAAATTCTTCTGTACAACATGAAAACCTGGAAACTAAACCAAGCATTGCCACAGAAGACAGAAACCTTTAAAATGTGTATATTACGTAGGCGCATTCTCAAAATACTCTGAATTAAAATGCAGAATCCGGAGGTTTACATCCCGAAGTACGCAAGTAAAATCTATTTTAAAAATTTTATGTTATTTAACCATTCAAAATAACGTAAAGTTTACTTGCGCCACGTTCCGGAGTGATAGATACTTTCAGTGTCGCCACTATTCTGACTTTAGTCGTGTTTCTTAATAGCGATGTACCTTAAGCCGCACAACATATCTCAATAATTGGGAATGTCATAGTATTGACTGGCTGCAGACGGGAGCATGGTGAAGTACTCAAACAAAAAATATGTTTTTCATCGAATAACCAAAAATTTTAATTGGTCATATTATGAGGAACGAAAAATTTAAAGACTACCAAAATGATAACCAGGGTGAAGATTGGTGGATGGCGTACGAGAAGATTCCGTATTTCAAATCCACGCGATTGGTCCGAGCGGAGTTTCGAGCAGAGTTATTCCTGTTGCAGCTTGCAGGGAAAGATTGCCCTGATGAAAGCCAACCTTAAATAAGAGAGGGCACCAGAGGAAGAAGAAGAATGGTTGGCGTTTTTTCAATACAATTATTGATAAAGACGCCGGAAGATTTTCTTTTCGGGGTATGCGACCAGAGATTTGACTCGTTTCTGACCACCTGCACGCCATTCCTGTGCTAGTACATTAAATATTATGTTCGTAGAAACTTCAGTAATAAATTGATATAAGGCATGTAAATTAAACGATCTTCTAACTAGTTCTATTGAAAATTGAAGATATTTACTCCGGAATTTTGTTAAAAATTCTCACGACTAAAACCCAAAGCATAAACATAATTGCGATAAAAAAATAAATATTTTAATGCGATGTTTTTTATGACCTGTTAATGATATCGTTTGAGAGATTTATTGGGTGCTTCTTTTAGCATCATCGAGAAAAACAGCTCACGGAGAGCTCATAAAAATTAAATTAACATTTGAAAACAGTTTAAACTCGTTAAACCCAGCCCCAATTTTAATTACGCACTAATTGAAGAGAACAAGGACTTTAAATATATATTTTTTTAATACTGAAGATTTTTGGCACAGACAGACGGTATGATCAAAGCCTGGCGATATCAGTTCGACCATATAATGTTTTACAGAGGGATCAATTATTATATTAATTTCTTCTTCAAATTTTGCAAATTCACTTCTTCAAATTTTGCAAATTCATTATTATATTAATGTAAAAAGCAAGATATTGTTTTAGGTAGGTACTATAGATATGTAGGACCCTGCAAGTGAAATTATTTTCTAAGGGCCTCCTGTGTGGAGTTAATGGTAGAAGAAGAATTGAATAATCTTTCAAAATACTTAACTTTTTTTTTAAATTTCTTTTAGCAGTATTTAATTTATTCTTAAAAAAATTTGAAAATTTATTGCTTGTAAAAGACGCACTTATTTTCCTAGAAATATTTCGACGACGTAGATTGAAAGAGAAAAAAAATCGGAGAACAATGGCATGTCACATTTAACTCTTTTTTAGATTTATTATCCTTTACAGCATTTCTAAAGCAGAAGGGCCTCGGTGGTAAGGCTCCCGGCTCGCAATCCGGGGGTTGCGGGTTCAAATCCCGGCGTGCGCAGGTAATTTTTTTGTTATTTTCACTATTTTATTCGCCACGTTCCAGAGTGGAAGATATTCTCAATATCGTCCTGGTGTAAGACCACCAGTCAGAATTTAAACGTTGCTTGAAATGGCTTTAGCCGTGTTTGCTGACCAGATCTGAACAGCCATGTACTTCTCCATCTTCCTTTTACATATCCCCGTCCCTTTTCCACTACCTTCAGCCTCACAACATACCCCAATTGGGGATGCCATTGTCCCACTGGCTCCAGACGGGAGCGTTCGGACTCTTGTAAGGTATACACATCAATGTGAGCTTTGTTGTGAAAAAATTCCAAGATCTCCAAGGAATTATTCCTGCCTCAAGTCACTTATTTTTAACTTTCAATGTTATTTCTATCATGAGCTATTAATCTTTTAAACATTCAATAAATTATCAAATTATGTTCCACAGAAGTTTTTTTTACATGAGCTCCTCACAGGAGGCCCTGAGGAAAATAGTTTCCCTCAGGATCTATGCTATCTTTAGGGATGCTGTAAGGAGGGTTTTTTAAAGAAGAAAAGAAGGAGAGGAGAGTTCTGGGAATGAAAATGTTTTAAGGGGTGGATAGGAATTTGGGATTCAGTGTGTCCTGGTCATCCGCCTCCAAGACCTAGACAAACCTCACCCCATGAACCCGGGCACCCCTGCTCAATCACCAAACGTAGCGAACCACTTGGGGTGACCTATGGGCAGAGGTGTTGGTTATCCAATAAAGGCTCCCGGGGTGGCTGTACCCATTCCCGCCTTCCTAATTGTTAATTATTTTTAAAGTATGGTGCATTTTTTTAGATTGGGTTATAAAAGATGAACTAAAAAGGTTTTTCATGGGTGTGAAAGAAAGGCCAAATGTTGTATTATTTTTTTTTTTTTCAAGGGTTCTGTACTATTTCAAAATAAGTAAACTTTAGTTACCGTGCTTTTCGGTTTCTCTGTATAAGAGCGGCATTAGAAGTGAATTCGGACAGTTATTGGAGAAAGGATTTATGGCGCGAACAAGGACCGCGGGAGTTGGCGCTATGGTCCAGCCGCCAAGAACTCCGTTCTAACCTCTCTTTCGGTTGCACGCATCGTTTATGGGAAAGAGGAAAAGGTTAAAAGGAGCACCTTTAACCGCCACCAACAACCAACGTCCAACTAACCAAAAATATCACCAAAGAAGAACCGAACTGGCTAAATTTAGTCAAATATAATCCTCGTTAATTAACCGTCAGGGTTGTAAAATGTTTTAATTGTTAGGATGGAGATTCTCAGTAAAGGTTTAAACTATAATTGAGTGCGTTGCTAAAGGAGCAATAAAATACTTTTATCCCTTTTCCGAGGAAACGTTTTTTTTATGAACTGCCAGCCTTAAACCCAAAATGATGTGTGGTGTGTAGGTATACACGAGTATTACCGCCCAGGTTTCAATTTTGGAAAAATAACAACAACTAAAATACACATCCGTATAACATGATCCATTTTTAAACGACTTCGAAAAGGAGGAGGTTATCAATTCGACGGTATTTTTTTTTTTTTAATGTTTGTTACCTCAAAACTTTCGATTGGGTGAACCGATATTGATGATTTTTTTTTATTAGAAAGCTGGTGCTTCCCGTGTGGTCTAATTTTAATTTGGTCCAGTTCTGACAATGGGATCCTTGAGATAATCATATATGTCTTAAATTTGCAATAAGTATGTGCGCGACAAATGGACGAATAACTCAATATTACGCCAACAGATTTCGATGATTCTTTTTTTGAAGTAAAACTTCTTTACGCACTCTCGTCACTAAAAATCAAAAAATAAACAAAAAATTTAACAAAACAAAAAACGACTTAAAAAAATGCACTAAAAAGTAAAAAAATAATTTCGTAAGATTGTTATTTTTGGAGTCGGTGTCAGTCAAGATCTCCACATCTCACCTATAACTACCTATATATGAGGTTACATTGGCTGACACCGACTCAAAAAATAACAATCGTACGAAATTATTTTTTTACTTTTTAGTGCATTTTTTGAAGTCGTTTTTTGTTTTGTTAAAATTTTTGTTTATTAAATAGGTAAGTCTTGGTACAAAAAATATTTTAATTACAAAATGTTGCATTTTATCACTCAATGGTATGCTATGAAGAACATTTGTTTATAAACTGATATTTTATGAACGAGTGACGTTGAAACGAACTAGACATTTTTTTAATGTGGGAGGCGGGAATGGGTACCGCCGCCCCGTTAACCATTTATTGGATAACCAACACCCCTGCTATAGATTACTCCAAGTGGTTCGCTACATTTGGTGGCTTAAAGGGGTGCCCGGGTACTTGAGTTGAGGTTTGTCTAGGTCGTGGCGGCACATGCTTTTGCCCACCTTGTGTGGCGGGATGGATCGGGAGAGACGGGTTAATGAAGACATTTTACCTCTCCAGCCGGACTCTCTCAACCCATCGCTTGTACCGCAGTGGGACGGATGGATTCATACGTCCGTCACTCCTGGACACATCGACCCAGAGATTCCTACCCTCATACCTTTTTTCTTTCCAGAACTTCCTCTCCTTCCTCTCTTTAAAAATACCCCACACACAGCATCTCCAAAGATGATATATGCCCCGAGGTAAAGTGTTTTTTTTCCTCAGGGCCTCAGGGAGATAATGTAAAAAAACAAACACGTTTCCTCGTAATAATTTTTCCACCGTTTTGTCGTACCAACTTTCTCTCAATAAAATATTCAACCTAAAAATAAATACCAATACATTCTTAGCATGTAGATATTGTCGGCTTCAATCATCTATAACATTTTGTTCGTGACTTCGAAAGCTCGACCGATAAATTCGCATAAAAAACTCGCTCTATATTCTTTTTTAGCGTTGTTTTTTTTCTTCTTTATACGGCTTCGTATTACACCTCTATGCGCGTTTGCACTTCACTTATGTTTCTCTCAGAGATCATTTTACACCTTTGGCACCCTACTACGTGTAGCCGGAGGTACTCGTGCAGTGCCGGGTCTCGAATTACACCCTTTTCCATAAAATCGATTAGTAAAATGAATCATTACACCAGTGAACTCTGTGCGAGTAACGATTAACCTTTTCATTTTGATATATTAGGTTGCTTTTCGATGAACTTATTCGTTATTTAATGTGACGAACTGGATATCTTGGTGTACGCATTAAACTTTAGTCTGTCAATTAAGAGTAGAAAATATAAAAAATGGAACTACGAATTTTGTAGGCTGGCAATACCAATTTAACTGTCAAATATCATTTTAAAGTGCAATGACACTGAAAATACAGAACACTGTAAACCACATTTAAAAAACATTTTTAGATCTAAAAGAGGAAAAAAAATTAAGAAGCACTGTTGTTAAGGTACCCTACTTATGACATTAAATAGATTAAATGGTGTTTTACAAAGCGATTCTTTTTTCATATAATTTAACATAAATTTGAATTTAACAGTTGGTAGAAAGCAAGAATGACAAATGGTTAGTTAAGTTATTAACTTTTAGATCTGAATGAGTTAAATATACTCAGATCTAAAATTAAAGACATAATCGGAAGCCCGGGTAAAGCTAGGTACTTTAAATAAATAAATGTGAGCAATTTCTACATCATGCTTTATGTTTTATTACAATATCGTTATTCTTCATAATGTTAACACAAAATTGCAAAGGTATAATATACCTATATGCAATTCCAATTTTGAGATCAGTGGGTAATTGCAATGAAATTTTTATCTTTTCACTTTTACGTCTTTTTATTTTTTTTATAAAAATTAGGTTACACTGCTTTAGATTTCCACCACGAGTTATATGTTTAGTATTGCCATTTGAACAACAGTGCCGCCCTCCTATGTTTTCTACTCTTATTTGACAAACTGAATTGTTACATACGGTACCTATTTAATGAATAATTATTCATGGGTTTTTATATTTTGTAAGCTTTCAAATAAAAGAAGACGGTTTGAAAGGTAATGGTTTGAAAGGGATACATAGACACTTTTTTTATTCTTTGAAGTGAAAAGTTCTTTAGTGAAACCAAAAATAGCGACACTAAAAAGAGACAAAAACATCATCTATATGATTTAACTTGCGAGAGAATGAGATATTATAATCGGTCTCCTCTTTGTGCGGCGCTTCGTAGCCTCCCCACTCTGGTCTACTTTATTTTTCTGGAGATTTCACATCTACCACGTGTGAATAGCACACACTGATTTTTAAAAAAAATTTTGAAGTGAAAACTTCTTTAGCGCCATTGTGATTTGAAACTCGGTGAAACGAAAAATAGCGACTCTAAAAAGAGACAAAAACATACATCTATAGGATTTAGCCTGCGAGACAATGTCTCCTATGTCTAAAGAATCATTTCACGGAAATACTGTGAATTTTTTCATACCTATAATTAAGTTAAGTAACATAAACAAATGTATTCTTCCTTGATTTTCAGAGCATACTTTGCGGTTTTTTCTATCGAGGGAATTTCTTTTTCGACTAGGCAAATTAGATATTATCTTAAAAAATAACTTTTTTTAACCCAAGTTCGAAATATTTGCGCTTTGCATTAAAATACAAATAAAAGGAATATTTCTGAATGTATCCAAAAACTAAAAACTGTTTTTCAGAGGTGATAAAATACACTTTCAAATTTTATAATTCGAAATTAGCACATATATTTTTTAATATAAACATTATGAAGCAAACATGAAAAATTTAAAAAATGGCTCACCTTATATTTTTTTCCTAATATTATTTGTAACGAAAAAAATAAATACACCTGTGTTTTATTAGACAAATATATTAGAAACGATATCTTCACGTCACTTATTTGTCGTTTCATGTAAAAATAATTCATAAAAATTCCCAAAGTTTCATAACAATTTCGAACTTTGATTTCATAAAGGGGATCATTTTTTTACTTTGTAGTTAACTTTCAGATTTGAACATAAAGCGTAACATTTTTGCTTTCTAACCGCGTTTAAATCACATTTCTCAACATTATGGTAAAGGAGACTCAACGAATTCTATGACACCTACATGAGTTGTCCTTATAAGCGAAAAAGCTTGAGGAGTTAAGACCTTAAAAACGGAAATTATGTTATAAATCGCTAGAAATCCGGAATGCGGAGTCTTAACAAAAAAAAAACTCTCATTCATCAAACGCACATTCGGAGATTCAATTTACAGTAATGATTTCATGTTGATAAAGTCCATCAAAAAAAAAAAAAAATTGTAATTACACCGAGCAGAAACTGTTTGCCTTATGACTGTGAAAGGATTAAACACCTTACCACTCATTATTTTAGTGCTAGTGCTGTTTCACAATACTTAAAAAGCTCGATAAGAATCGTAAATAACAAATATTGTTGTTCGATTAAAGTTAAAATGTTAAAATATTGTAAAATTGTATGTCCTGCATCCATCTATTGTCTGATTCATCAATTGTGTAGTCGTATTGGATCAGTTTTTCGGACTAAACGTTTCATTTCAAATGTGCTCTTTTAAATGTACTACCATTCAAATTACCCAATATATTGAGTGGATATTTTTAGATATTAGTAAACTTGAGTAATAAAACCTCATGGATATGGATATTCTGATCTGATTTTTGTAACTTTTTATTCAAACATTTAGCATCAGAGTACCAAAATCCCATTAATACACTGTGAAAGTTTTACTCCAGTCGTGTTATTATTTCATCATATACCTTTTTTTCACAGTACTTAAATATGACGTTCACAGAATTGGAATATTAATTTTTAAATTTGATGAATTATTCAAATTCCATAAAATAACCCATCCTGAGTCCACTTAAATATATTTAGATTTTGAGTATAAAGCTGTTGAAAGTGAATAAAAAAGGGTATTAAATGTCAACTGCTAACAATCAAGGGTTTGATTGACATTCAGTCTCAAAAAACTGATTGAAAACTTATGAACAAATTTTAAATGAAACTTCAGCCGATCTATAACTTTTTCACTGATTTCAAATATTTTGATAAATTGGACAAATACGAAAACCCGAACAGGATCTTTCTATGCTGGAATTCAAAATCATATTACAATAAAGCCTTGGTTCCACGGCAAAAAAACATCAAAAAGATGTATTTCTTACGTTTCGAGAATGAGTATTGGTCACTGCTCTATTGCAGCTCATTTGTTTAAAATCCGAGTGAGTCCTCGATAGTCCACTCTGCGAGTGCGATGTGGAGGGGGAGACTCTTGACCATGTCTTCTTCAATTGTAAAAATCATACATTCTTCAAAAGCATATAAAGTTTGCTTATTAAAATCATCCACCATTCTCCCCTCAGTATTTGCTGTCTCTCAACAATTCTCACGTTTTTTCAGTTCTACGAGTATATTATAAATTCATAGAGACTTGAATTTTTTTATTTTATTTTATTTATTATTATTGTATAAAAAATTGCATACAATTGGAATTTCTTACCCGCTAAGCTACTGAAAGTAGCTTGTCAGCAGGAGATTAGTTCCGCAGATTAGTTACAACTACAAATAAAATAATCATAAACGCGTTAGCGTACCAACAACACACACAAATGCACATATAACATACCTACCAATATTAAAAAGAAAAGGAAAAATATTTATTTATAGTTTTTTTTTTTTTAATACATGAAAATGTTGAAAAAGTTGAAAAACAGCAATACATTAATCACATACTTGAAATGTAATGGATGGTAAGAAAGAGCAAATTAGGTATTATAATAAATTTAAAAATTTATATATATTATTATAATACCTACATATATTTATTATAATATATATTTATTTTAATACATCAGGTTACTCCCTAAGAGCCATGATTTTAACATCAGTGGGAATTTTGTTGTAAAGCAATTTTCTTTAAATTCGTATGGCAATTTGCTTCGATCAATTGCAATTTGTTAAATATTAATGGTATAATATATTCAAGGGTTCTTTGACCATATTTATTTTGAAACACAGGTACTTTCATTCCTTTATTTTGTATGAGACGCGTATTGTGTGCATGATCCACCATTGTTTTATACGGACTGCCGGATATATGCTGCAATACAATTTTTTGCCACATAATAGCACGCACAGGTAACACATTGATTGATTTATATACGATACTAATGTCTCGCCTTTGGTTAAAAATGGTTTTATTTACTAGCAACTTTACCATGGCGTTTTGAATAATTTGTACATGTTTTATGTCGGTTTTACATGATTGACCCCAAGAAGTTATCCCATATCTCACTGTTGATTCTGCAAGAGACAAATAAATCAATTTCATAGTTTTGATAGGCACATCACATTTAATCTTATAAAGTCTACCTACAATAGATCGGAGGCGCTTACAAAGTTTGGAAATGTGTACATTCCACTTCATGTTACAATCTACTGTAAGTACTTAACTAGTTCGATACTTGTACATGAACAGGGCTGTGTAATGTTGTTGTGAATGCAATCGAATGACTTCAATATTTGATTTGTCATGTCCCCTTATAGATTATCCTCAAAATTATAACTATCTTTCCTAACTTTATTGGCACTAAGCACTCTTAGGGTGAATTGCCTATTTCAAATATGTATTTTGCTAATTAATGTAATTTTGTAATAAGTTGTGAATCCGTCCTACAATAGGTAAGCCATCAACCTTAGCGTCAGGTCCCGTCCAAGCTTCCGGAGTAACGGTGCAATGCCATCTTCTCCATCTGCTAACCTCTACCTTTGCCCGCGTCATGTTCCAGGTACTTCCTCGGCACTCATGTGCTCCTGGTGGCCAGACGGTAAAAGCTATTTATCACGGGTGAAATGTGCTTAGATATGGATAGAAGAACGGTGCGGTATTTATTAACAGCCGACCACGAAGGACTTATTAATAAATATGTGTTTTTTTTTAAATATAATATTAATTGATTTTAATGACATATTTTCTATCTATAAAGCATAAAATATTTGTCTGAAACCGCAAAATTTTTCATTAAGATGAAGCCATACTAAATAATGCAAAATCATACAAAATCGTATGTTTTTGTTTTGAAAATTTGACCGCATTATAGATGCTTCAATTAAATACTGCGTGTAGAACATACCTTGGCCCTTAAAAATTTCGGTCATTTTTTTAATAAGTCTTTTAATAAGCTTAGAAAAAAATAAAGTATGAGGTCTATAAAAAACATTTTTAAGTGCAAACTCTCCTACTTATAAACACTTTTTCGGATATGGTTTTATTGCATAATGTGGCAAATTCAGTTTCTTATATAATTATCGCAAAAAAAATTAAAATTTACGCCCGAACCTCACAAAATAAAATAAATATGCATTTTCGCGTTGGTATTTTTGACATCACGGCGACAATACGGCAGTCGACGAATTTGTTATATCAAAGTGAACCTTATACCATCCACCGAAGAACGACTGGCAGCCGCCCCATTCTTCAGTCATTACTCCTCCGGGCGGAGCAGAGAAACAACGTGTTAGGGTCCGCGCTGCTTGTTTTCGTGAAATCAATTTAAAAATTCCGTTTTATTACAATAAATAATGCATTAAAAAGGAATTATTTTTTTTTACAAGCCTTTACGAAATCAACATGTAAAAAAAATCAACTGGGGATCGCCTTAAGTGTATTTTGGCGTCAATCGACAGATCTTTTTGGTTATTTAACCACAGAAAATTCACTTACTTATAATACGACTATCCAACTACAAATGTTTTTCGAGATTTCCCGGTTCCCCCACTTACAAAAATCTATGAAAAAATTGCACTATTACAAATACATAAAGATTTCTTTAGTAAAAATAATTTACCAAAATTAAATATAAGCAAAAGAATAATATCTGTTGGAGGATTTACCATGCCACTAGTGCGAACCACAACAGCACAGCATCACTATGTATTCAAGGGTATAAAATTATTTAATAAATTACCCCTTGATATACGATCGGAAGAAAGCTACGAAAAATATTTAAAAAAATTAAATTAAAATATTCTAGTACCACCTCATAACTTAATCTTATTGTAAATTATATTTAGAAATATGTATTGCATATTTAGAAATATGTTTTTGCCTTATCAATACTTTAAATCATTTATTTTAACTAACCTATATTTTTATTACTTTTATCTGTATTTTCTCATAAAATCACTAATATTTTTTGTTAAATTACTAATATTTGTGTAAATGTAATTTTTTATAGTTGTCCTCTCCTAAACACAAGCAGCTGCTTTATTAGGAGAGTGATTGAAATATTAATGTATATATTATGTTGTAAAACTGTAACCTTGTTATATTTTTAAATAAAAATAAAAAAAATAATAATAATAATTTATCGATAAAATTTTGTGTCATAAGCAACCCGGCCATTGATATCTAGTTACTAAAGATACCTAGTTGAAATTATTTTGAAAAATTATAAATAAAATAGAAGTCCTTCCGTCTATGTAAAAACGAAGATATAAAATGTTTAAACCGGTCAGTGGTTGAGTGGGCATCGCGTTCGGGTCCCACCCAGGCGTTTCGTGTTCGATCCCTCGGCTGGCTAAGTCCTCCATCAGGACTCATGCCACATTTTCGGCTTAGTGTGGTGGTAGTAGGAGACCCGGGAATGTTTGTCTTTCTTTTTAAAGAAAAAAAAATTAATAAAGAAAATCATCATATTTTATAAATTTTATTAATTATATATTTTGTTTTTATTAATGCGTTAGCTATTTCGGCGTAGAAGACCACAAATTAAATAATAAAAAAAATATCCTTATAATTTTAATCTTAATTACAGAGCAGATGATTTGGTTATTTGATAACTCCCTATCTGTGAGCTCTGTCATCATGAAATTTGCGGTTTTATGACTGAGCCTTCCAGGACAGCGCACAACGTAAAGTCTATCGACAGCCAGGAAGTTTTGAAATGTTCAGTAATCGTATAGAAATACATGTTTGATATGCGAAATAAGAGTGTATGGTGTATGGTGTACGATAATTTATGATTGAATAAAAAATAATAAATTTAAAAAAATGTTTTTTATTAACTTATTCTTAACTCCATTCATCAGTTTCCCTTCGATCTTCGATGGGCAATATATTACCCAACCCACGTCGGCAATTTTTGCCACGGATTTAATAGATACATAGATTTGCTCCATCGCAATGCAGGCACCAACAACTGAATAACTAGGAATAAATCATAATAATTCATGGAAGCGACATGGATATGCCTGATTTATATGGAGGGAATATAACTCCAGATTGGAATACATCTCCATTAGTCGGGTGCAACCTGTTTCCTGCATATATGACCATTTAACCAGTGGCGTCAAGATAAATTATGGCTTTAATGCCCGGGCAAATGGCAGGTTTGTAAAGCAGTTCTTCACTCAATTACTATTAGTCAAACGACCCAAGGAACCGTAAAACTAAGAAAAAAAACTATTTTAACATTTACCGCCAACTAAGAATTTATAACTAGAAACTCACTAGAACATAGGTTCTCAAAGTGGGCGATAACTTCCCCCTCGTGGGCGTTTTAGAATTTCAGGGGGACAGTAGAAGATCCAGAGAAAATTAAGGGGCGTTGAGATGCGTTGAGGGGGCGTTGAGGGCATGGGCAAGAAACAAAATTTGGTCTAAAAAAGACAAAAAAACACGCTAGTCGTGTAGATACTAATAATCTTACGTGTATTATTATTATTATGAGCCAGCCCTCCTCCCCCCCTCCTCATAGCTGTTTCAGATTCGCGACAAAAAAAGGAGCTTTAAAACTGTTCAAAACTGGAAATCTGAAAAGGAACGAAATTTCTTTAAGGAACTACATTTACCAAAGACACCGACCAAGTAGGTATTATACAGACCGGGCTTGTGAACCTTAAATTTAACACCGAAGCCAAACATATTGGTTTATGAAAATATTCATCAAAAAGAAAGCAAATTATCTCGAGTCGAAGCATCGGAAGAAACATTGCTATTTACCTTTGTTGGTCTGCACGGAGCAAATTTGTCTTCTGGCAAGTTCATCCCAACACTCAATGGACTAAATTTATCAAACAATTAAGCAATAATTAAAAAAAAAAACACTTTTGGCATAAAATGAGTAATCTTCGCTGGTTACGCGTACATATTTAAAAGCTTGTGAAACAAGTTTACATCAAGTAGGGTTGTTAAGTTCATCTCTATTACTTGTGAGGCAATGCTTTTCAGGCTTGATATTGGCCGATAAAATTAACAAATTACACCATGGGATTTGTGCGATAACTCTGTACTCTGTTTTTTAGAAGCGAACCATCGGAATTCGATAGGGATTTTCATTATGAAATTACTTTAAGGTGGTGTTATTTTTAGATTGAAATTAGGCATATGAAATCGGGGCTATTACATATCGATGATCAATACCAATACCAATGATAATAATTAGTTATAATAATAATTGATTCCAGTTGATCTACGAAAAGTTGGTCCTCGGACACTTGATTCCCAAAAGATTATTTCTCCCTGATGACGTATGCAGAGAGCATGTACACATGTACAGCCTTGTAATAAAAGTCGGTGTACTTAGACCGATCATACACCTTAATGTATATTTGAAGGTGTATGGCCGGCCTTAAGTTTGCTATAATTTTTTTTTATAACAATAATGCCGTCTTTCCGAAGAAGTACGCAGAGATGGTAGGCAATAGGCATGCCGCCGAAAAACAAAGGACGAAATATTTTCAAGTACAGCCAGCTTTAGAAAATACAATATTCATATATACATATTATAATAAAATTAAGTGTCCCCGAAGGGTTATGCTGATGGGTACAAGGCCGAATAGTCAAAATTTAAAGTTTTAAATTTCAAAACATAAAAATTTAAAAACTTTAAAAATTTAAAAACTGAAAAGTTTCAAATTGAAACGCTGCTTGAAATGGCTTTAGCCATATTTGGTGGCCAGATCTGAATAGCCAGGAACTTTTCCTTCCTCTTTCCCCTCCTTTCCCTTCTCACTACCTTCAGCTCCACAACATACCCCAATCGGGGATGCCATGTCCAATCGGGGATGTCGGGAGCAGTTGGGAATCTTGTGAGATATTCTCATTAAAAAGGAGGAATTAAAAAAGCAGGTTATTTGTAACCAGATATTGTACGTCTTTCTTTGAAAAAAAGGTTTTAGTTTATTTGACTTTATTTCCCAGCTCGAGTCCCCTAGCGGAGCGCCCAGCGACCATTACGCCACTGACTCTCATGCGTACTACAACCAGTTAGCAAAGCCGAACGCTGCATCACGATATAATCATTAATATTAAAATACTTTCTATTAGTTTGATACGCCGATTACTGCCATTTGATGGCCCCTAGGAATTCCGAGTCAAAGCTAAAAGCTGCATTTATCTTGCACGCTTTCAATGCGAAACTCTAATGATGTTTATCAAGTAATCGTTAATCAAAATAATTATGTAATAACCGTTAAATAACTCATACTGTAAATATACCTACTGACAATATGGTCGACAGGTCGCTGAACAGGAAATCAGTGACAATTTTTAGGAATTTGTTGTTTCATCAAACTACCACAACTGACCCAAGAAAGTGGTGCTGTAACACGATTTGTCAGTGAATGTCATAAATTTGTGATTGTAAGAAAATAAGGAAAACGAGGGTTGGACTGGCTATTCAAATTTGGTTACTAGACGTTGCTTAAGCAATTTAAAACTTATTTAAGAACTTCTGAAAGAAACGCGTTAGCATGATACATTTATGATATAGAAGGATTGTGTGTTTTCATCCTGCGATAAAATATCTCCGACAAAATATCCTACGGACAAAACATCCCCCAACAAAACATAACTACTAAAACCTAACCTAACCTACAAAAAAATGGAAAAAATAATACAGATATCTTGTGAAGACAATACATTATTGTTATCTGTATTATTTTTGTCCCATTTTACATGGGACAATAACAATAATTTATGTCTTTACAGGATGTCTGTATTATTTTTACTCAATTTTTTTGTTAGGTTAGGTTAAGTTTTAGTAGAAATTTTGTTGGGGGATGTTTTGAAAAAATCATGTAGTTTGTGCAAAATTTATCAATTCATCAAAATTTCTAAAATATATTGTTGAAAATGACGAAGCCAGATTGTTACTATCAGTGGCTAAACATAATAAAGATTAAAAACTTGGAGACTTTTCGACTGACATTTAAATGTTTTGAAGGGCATTGCGCACATTATAAGTTGTAACATATAAGGAAATGAGCATTGTTCACGGAAGAACAACGAATAAAAGTTATAACCCGAACAACTGTAAGAACAGCAGTTTTCCCATGCCGAAACACATAAAACCCTTAACAACTTCTGAAGTCCCGCTTCCTCAGGGTTCCTTTAGAATACAGACTCATATAGTGGGATGAAAGTTCATTCAAAGTTCTGCCCTGTGACCTATTCGGCTCATTCACGAGAGATAGAGCCAACGTCCTTCCTGCACCCCTCGCCCGCACCCGGTTCTGATTTTAGGGGTTGTTTTACTGTGTGTCTATTTGAGGATACTTGACTTACAAACTAATCAGGGGAGGGCTAAACTATAATAATAATATACACTAGTTTAATTTTAAGTGGCGAATTAAGGGATACGGTTTTGTAAACATTTTGTAAATCATAAACATTTTGGGAAAATATATATTCCATCTTGCTAATATCAGATGATCAGGTGATTATAATGTTACCCGTATGAGTTATTTAAATACGTGATTGTAAATCCAAATCTGAGGTAGATATTGGACAGCTGGCCTAACCGGAAATCGTAGCGTAATGGTGTCCTTTAAAAGCAGAACCTTGGAACGCTGAGAAGAAGAGGTTGTGTTTAAAACTTCAGAGCTTAAGCATAAAAGAAATGTCGTGAACTTTGACATTGTCTTTGAAATTCCAGATAGGTGCAATTTTAAAATTATCATGTTAAATATAAATCACATAGATTGTTTTCTCGAGCAGCAAAACCACTCGTATGGTAAACTTTGGCGTCTTAAAATTGCACGGCTTTTTCTGATTGCAATTATTAAGTTACGCAACAATATTAAACTCACAACGTCTACGATACGGATATTTGAAACATAATATAAAAAACATACATTGAAAACATACATGTAAAACGTGATGTAAAACCGTCGTATTGTATGTTCAAAATGTTTCAATTTTAAATACAATTTCATGAAAAGAGTGATGAACTTCAGAGAATAATCGAGTTGTCACTATACTACCTACTATTTAGTTCTTCAATAGCTTTTATATGGCAGCAACAGGTGATTATCAACACACAAGACAGAAAATTACCAAACTTTAAACTAATATCCGTTCACGCAGCCCTGTTCCTAAAATAACACGAACCATCCCATTCACAAACCTTTGCCAAACAAGGAATTTCGCTAATGACACAAATACAGGGATGCCTATACAAACGGCTTACAAAATTTCGTTTCCCGGCAACAAACTACCAAGGACTTCTATATGCACAATAATACTCGTGGGCCGAGAAGCTAGAGGAGGGTGAGGGGGGGGGGATGTTGGGCGAAAGTAGAAGCACAATCATTGTTATAAACACCCGGTAGGAGGGAACTTTCGCCTGATAACTAACTTTTGGAGCGTTATGTGATGAGTTTAACGCTAACTACACAACTATGTGAAGGCAGGTTGCTGCTATTGGAAGCGAAAGGGCAAATATCGGTTCATAAAATTGGACATTTTTATGTATGGGTATTGGATAAATGCATGGTAATATCAAACAACCATTTTTTTCACAACAGAATAAACAAGTAAGCCAATGGAATAAATAGTTTGTGACGATAGTTATTATATCTTTCTGTTATGATTTGCAATTTTTTTTAAACTTCGTTATTGAGAAATATGTAACAAACAATGTTGTAATCGCACCTGGGTGTATTTTTATAGTATAATTTCAAAGTTTACTGATGTAGCGGGCTAAATATATTTGCTTTGACCAATAAAATTACCGACAAAAAAGCTTTTTTGCATTATATCGTGACATAAAGCTTTTCGTTCAAAAGATTTTGCTGTTTTATTATAAATATTTTATTATTTATGGTGAGCATATGAAAATTAGATAATTTTTTTAATGTAAACTTTGCATTTAAACTTATTAAATAATTTTTAATTATAGGCCGAAAGTCAGTCATAAAACATAATATATAATGAACATTAAATAAATTGTACAAACTAAACCAATTAGACACAAGGAATTTTTGGTTGTAAATCATAATAACCGACTAAATTTTGAATGAATAACATTTTAGCGGTTATTACACAAGACGGTTGGGGTACTGCCAACTAACGGGTGGTGAAATGTTTTCTGTTCCAAACAAATGAATTTTGTTTTGTTGATTTTTAGTTTGCTGACGTCAGTGTAATAATATGTCCATACAAATCGTTTCCGCGTTATTTTCGGGACGGTAAACATAGGGAAATTTTGGGGAATTTAGAGGAATCCATAATATTGGACTTCTATGGAGTACTGAAGTGAGTTCGAGAGTTTATCGACACGTAAGGTTAAAATTCTATTTCATGGCGTTCGCAAACCGAACAATATTGCTTTGGAAGAGAGCTTTTTTTCATTCAATTTTTAAGTACAATTTTGTGTGTTTTTTTTTACTGTCATACTAGACTAATTCCCGTGTTAAGGTAATCTTTGATTCAAAATCTTATAGTGATGTGACGATTAACGAGTCCTAGTTAAGTTAGATAATACACCTATGCCATATGCCCATAACACGGGCATCAGCCTAGCATGGTGGTCGAAAAATCCACTAATAATTTAACCATATTATGTATGCAATGAATAAAGAAAAAAAAAAATGCTTTGTGTTATTTAGAAGAAAGCTTTATTGATAAACTTAAACAGATTAACAAAAAAGTGAAAACATTATATCGTCATCATCATTCATAAATATCCTACAGATTTGAATGGCGACTTTTAGCATATTTATTTTTATCGTAGAAAGCAAACACTTTGTGGCTTGACATTATATAGAATGAAACAAGTACTTTGTTTAAAAACCACTTTATTTGTATTTATATTCGTCGACCGGTTTCGGTTGAACTCAACCTTCTTCAGGACAATAAACATATAAACTAAATTAAGGTACAGAGTTAAGCTTAAAGTAAACAAAAGAACGAGATAGCATATAAGAAAGGGAGAGAACATCAGATACTGGTTGGTGGAAGGGTAGGGGGCGGAGTCACGGGCGGGTGGGGGTGGGGGTTACATAGGGAGAAAGGGAATAACTTTAAAATCGGACTGTTGGTTAATTCTAACTGTTTGTTTAAAATTTGGCAATTACGTTTCTTTGATTTGGATATTTCTAATGCTTCTAGGTTATTAAGACGTATTCCTATTTTATTGATATGTATTATTTTTACTCCTGTATTTATGTTAAATGTATGGTCAGTGTCAATTAAATGGTCTGCAAATTCAGAGAAACCTGTGCTTGTAAGGCACCTAACGTGCTCTTTAACTCTAATCTTAACATTACGCGCTGTTTTACCTATGTATGTGGCTGGGCAATCGTTACAATTAAGTTTATAAATGCCAGAGTGGCTTAATTTATCCTCTGTATCTTAAGAATTAGTAAGAAGTTTAGCTAAATTATTGTTAGTATAGAAGGCCGGCCTTATTTCCGATGGAAGTGTCGACGTGCACTGGGAAGAGAATTTACTTATGTACAAAATTCTACGCCATTGAGTAGTTATATTATTATTATTAATAGGTAGGGCATTATACAGAAATTTGTTTGATGCGATTAGTCGAAGTTTTTTTGAGAGGATTTTATCTATTAGATCGGTGCCATATCCGTTGTTAAAAGCTATTTGTTTAATTGTAATTAGTTCATTGGAAAAATTAATATCAGATAAGGGGATAGAGACTAGCCGGTGAATCATACTATGGAAAGAAGAGTGCTTATGCGAGATAGGGTGATTGGAGGTATTATGAATTATGGTGTCCGTGAATGTAGGTTTTCTATAAATGTTGAAGCTAATTTTGTGGTTAACGATGGATAAGGAGAGGAGGAGAGGTTTCTCTGAATTTGCAGACCATTTAATTGACACTGACCATACATTTAACATAAATACAGGAGTAAAAATAATACATATCAATAAAATAGGAATACGTCTTAATAACCTAGAAGCATTAGAAATATCCAAATCAAAGAAACGTAATTGCCAAATTTTAAACAAACAGTTAGAATTAACCAACAGTCCGATTTTAAAGTTATTCCCTTTCTCCCTATGTAACCCCCACCCCCACCCGCCCGTGACTCCGCCCCCTACCCTTCCACCAACCAGTATCTGATGTTCTCTCCCTTTCTTATATGCTATCTCGTTCTTTTGTTTACTTTAAGCTTAACTCTGTACCTTAATTTAGTTTATATGTTTATTGTCCTGAAGAAGGTTGAGTTCAACCGAAACCGGTCGACGAATATAAATACAAATAAAGTGGTTTTTAAACAAAGTACTTGTTTCATTCTATATTTATTTTTATTTTACGTTTTATTATGACAAAATCGTATACGGTATCCGGAAACTCGCAGTACATACAAGCGGGAAACTGGTGAATCAACACAACACAGTGTCATGTGATGTAATGACTGGAAAACAAAAAACACATCAAAAAAATTATCAGAGCGTTTACATATATATTTTTTTTCTATTTTTTTCTTCAAACAGTGCAAATTTATTTTGTGGCTCCATTTTAATTCAAAATTAATAGATTACTAATAAGTAAATCCTGAGGAAGTGAACATTGCTCACGAAACATGACGAATTTTTATAAACAATAAACGTGGTTAAAACTAAGTAATCTATTAAGGTAGAATTTTTCGTCTTTAAAATTAAAGCTGCGTAGTTAATTAATGAAACGTTTTTTATCATTCTTTTCTATCCTGGGTTTGTTTACACGTATATTTGCAGCACATTCAAGGATGTAAGATACTATCAATATCATTCGTGTTGAAAGACCCGCATTCAGAATCGAAGCGTTGCTTGAAATGGCTTTAGATATGTTTTGTGGCCAGGTCTGAATAGCCAGGTACTCCCAAACCTTCATCTACTTTCTTCTGCCCCTCTTTCTTCAGTCTCGAAAGATTCCCCAAAATTCTCTAACAATGCACAACACACGAACACTTCATAGTATTATGCCGGAAATATTATCTATAACTAACTAAAATTACTGATAACGAAAAAAAACGTCCTCATATTTATTAGACAAATATATCTATTATAAACGTCATTGTCACCTCACTTTTTTCCATGACATAATTAATAAAAAAAATCCCAAAGTTTTACTTTTTTTTTTAAATTGTGTTCCGAAACTTTGTTTTCATTTAACTTGTATGTTAACTTTTAGATTTGAATATAAAGCGTGGTGCTTTTTCTTTTTAACACCGTTTATATGTATAATATTTCTCACCATAATTAAAAGTAAGACAAAACTATTTCTATGAGACCCATATAAATTGTTCCGAAAAGCAAACAAATTAACATGAGAAGTTAAAATAAAGTGCAGAAATTGTCACTATTTTGCATCAGTTTTTGTCTTTAAAAACTGTGGGAAAACATCCCATAACATGACGTTATTTTCAATAGAATTGCAGAATTTATCGCATTCCTTGCGGCGACATTAATGGGGCCCGTCAAGATAAAGGAATATTATAATCCTCAAATGTTCGCCGCCAGAGGTCACTGGGATGCTATAATATAATGATATAGGGAGGCTGCAAGCTTTATGTTTATTGTTGTTAATCTTGAACACGTAAACACTTGTTATCAACACGGACGCACATTTCAATTCGCATGCGATCCCGGCTAAATATGGTGCTGTCAATATGGAGCTGAAAGTTCCGTAAAAACACTACATTTTTCATCACACCTCACGAGTCTCATTGGAGGTAGTAGAACCATGATACTACAATTTTTAGTATTCTTTAAATAAATATATATATATTATTATGCTTCCGACTTTATGTCCGGGTTAAATCTTCCCCACAGGAAAAACTAAACCCTTCTACACACTTTTCCTCAAAAGATCATCTAGCTAATCCACGCTATGTAAGTGCACTATATAAGTATAATAAATACAAAACAAAACAAGAACAACATGTCAATCTACCAGAGACCGAGGGTTCAACTCGGTAGAACTCCTAACTGGACCGATAAATCCTACTGATCCCTCAATATAAATATTTAAAAAATCTTTCGTTATCCTACATGCATTTAAAATGACTGATTTTTGCTATTCACAGTTTCTCCTCACTGGGGATTAGGTAGTTGTGTTGGTGTTACATCATAATTTCCTCATCTTCCATGTTTGTCTGCCTCATCTTCATTTTTGTTTTATGTAGATTTCTTCATCTTCATGTTTGTTTTGTTGATTTTATGGTTTTTCTCTTTTTTTCACTATGTTTGTTGGTTTCCTTATCTTCATGTTTGTTTTTCGTAGGTTTTGTTGATATTACTCCATATCTTTTATAATTTCCTCATATTCAAGTTTACGTGGCCATTTTATGATGTTTTAAAACTTTATTTTAGATTATAATAAAACAAATAAAAAACTTTATTCCACTTAATTTGTGGAATAAAGTTGGAGTTATTCCACTTAATTTGTGGAATAAAACTTTATTCCACTAAATTTGTGGAATAAAGTTTTTTAATTGTTTTATTATAATCTATTATAATGGACTTCCACCACGAATTATCAGTTTCAAAAATAGAAATATTAAAACTTTATTTATTTTTGTTTTGTTAGACGGTCTCCACACGGTGCTGCCGCAGCACCAACTGCTGCAGAACTTTAGTTGACTGTAGTCAAAAGCGCCAGCCGTATTGTTATTATAATAACAATACGGCTGGCGCTTTTGACTACAGACTATGCGATTTTTAGTCAGTTCTTCGGCAGTTGTTACTGCGGCAGCACCGTGTGGAGACCCCTTTATGATTACGAAGCATTCGAAATGGGTAGGAAATATAATTAATTTTGAGCAAAATTTCTATTTCGGATATCAAGTGTTTTTCCCCAGAGAAAGACTGGCAATTTCCACCACTCCACCTGACACAAATATTATACACTTTAATTTCATGTTAGTTGTACGTGAAATAATATGTATGTGTATGTGATTCGAACCAGTTTTCAATTTAGGACCAACCTCTTCTTGCACGGAGTGAAGTTTGTTCAAGTCTTGGCAGCGGATGCATCTGCCCATGAACTTCATAGCGGACCGGATCGGAAGAGACCGGCTGAGGGAGACCCTTTGACCTCTCCAGCTGGTCTCCAGCATTACACCGCAGTGGGAGGGATCGATCCATACGTCCATCACTTCTGCATATACAGACCCCCAGATTCCTTTCCACCCCTCATATATTTTTCCTTCCCATAACTTCCTCCCCATCCTTCCCTTTAAAAGACTCTCCGTAAAGTATCCCCAAAAATGACAAGCCCGGAGGTAAATTATTTTATGCCGGGCCAGTGTGGAGTTAATATAAAAAAGTGACCCTTGGGTCCGGAGCCAAGGAGCTTTATGCTTGTATCACACACAACTATAAAACATAAAAGAACATTTGGCTTGGCGTATTTCGGCATATCGCTGGTCGTACATGAAGAATAGGAATATATGGCAAGCAATATGCTGAAATAGGCCAAGCCAAATGATCTTTTATCTTTTATAGCTGTGTGTGACACAAGCATAACAGCTTGGCCACGGGTGACTCCATAACAATTTTTATATTCGTCGCGTCGTTTACGGGATAGAGGTAGATGTTAAAACGGAATTATCAGCGGTACGCATAGGGCAAAAACCGCGGAAAGGGTACGCCACCTTTGCGTGACATCAAACTCAATAACTATTAATGCTGTCGATAAATTGATTTTGATCTAAATGGCATTCCTGCAAAACAGGGCTGCTAACACACAAAAAAATCGAATAAATTGCTAAATCTGGTTGTAAGGAGTTTTTCACTGTAAGAAAATAAGCAGGGAAGGACCTCCCTTATAAACGGTTCAAGTAACGACGCGTTTTTTTTTCTCTTACATCTCGGACATACGCCCCAACCAGCCCCAAATTTACGACTTTTTCAAACCGGGGAAGAAACTTGGCAGTGGCGCCCCCTTTCGAAATAATTTCAGAATGGACACGTGGGAGGGGGGCTCAACTGTCAAGGAATCAATTTGTTTAGCAAGATATTCTTTTGTATTTAAGTACTGGGTTGGCTCTTTCCTTCTTTTATTTTTCATATTATCCAATTTAATGTAGATCGGAATGTAATGTAATGGAATTTGTTGAATTTTCATCCACTTCCCGAACTATCAAAATGTGTGAATTTTCGTACACGTGAAAAAATGATTACAATACTACATACAATAACACGGATCAACCAATATTAATGTTTACTTGGCTTTATTATGTACGTGCTTAGCGCGTTTTTTTAGACCTTTATTTTACCTGCACACGCCCGAACTGTGCCATCTCAACATTCTCAACGCCCCCTCATTTTCTCTGGGTTTTCTTCTGCCCCCCTTGAAAGTCTCAAACGCCCGCTGAGAACCTGTGACGTACACTATGCATGCGTTGAAAATCGACTTAACTTGAAAAACTTAGGATGTGTTCAAAAAAACCAACTGGGTGTTTTTAAATCAAATGAATAATCAATCGATAGAATAACGTGCGCCGAATGCCAGGCTTAAATTACGATTTTGGTGCTCCCTAAAACTGCCGCTAAGGTTCCCTCCCCCCCCCTCCCTAGATCTGGCTCTAACCATCCGGTCAATAAATTATGATACTACTATGAATACAACATTCTGACAAAAAAACTTCGTACAAAAATCACAACACATTAAAATTCAAATAAAAAAAAGATACAAAAAAATTGGGAGATCTGAACTGACACCAAATTCTGCCTGAATCAAAAACCACACAACTGCACTAAAAATACTATATACATATAATTCATGCAGCAAATGTGATATAAATGATTAAATATTAATATACAAATGAAATCCTCAGCACGGGAGATCTAAGCGTGAATAGATATTATCATATTATCACCCCACACTTCGGAGCGTATCACTTCTGGCCGCCACCCGTGCAGGACAGTAAAGACCGAAAGTAAGATAAAGATTTACAGTGCAGTTCACTGTGAGACCTTTCTGCGCGGCGACCTGACATGGCGCGCTCCGAAGTGTACGCGTGGGGGGTGCTATTATCATAATTTGTAAGAAAGTAGAATGAAAATAAAACACTTATTATTTATTTAATTAAATGAATACAATATTGGCGAAACTCAATCGAAAATCTGGAGACAGAAAAATCAGAAAAAGATATTGGTTCCACTGGGACTCGAACCCAGGGCCCTTTGTTGACACGACAAGAACTCTACCTACTAAGCTATGGAACCCATTTCTAATTCGGTCACTTTTAACTGTATCATACTTCGACTAAGAACTACCAACAATGTCTTCATTTTCTTAACGCACATATTATTGGCTGTATCTTTATATATGATTGCAAGATTCAACCCGAACTAAATTTGATTTTTCTGTCTCCAGATTTTCGATTGAGTTTCGCTAATATTGTCTTCATTTAATTAAATATTATAATTGGAGATTTTACTCATAAAGTTAAAAATAAAAATAAAAATATTCATCCTAGACTAGAAATTGTTTCTCTCTGGGTGTCCTTTCCTATTCGTCCCGTTCCCTTCCTTTCCCGCGAACTCCGCTCCCGTATTCCATACATTCAGTTTTCAAACAGCTCGCGTGCCACCTATTGCAATTTTTTTATACAAATTTCATCATGCCAGAACACACTATTATATATATATAGGTACCATTGCGGGCATGCACACATCAAATCTCCAAAGTTTCATCGCAATCGGATTAATGGTTTAGCAACGCATAGAGGTCATACAAACATTTTTAGATTTTTATATATATAGATAGAAGATATATATAATCATTGAGACAGAACACCCCAAAGAACGAGGTGGTTTTTTATTTTCGGTTTTTGTTTTTGCCTATTTCAAATTGTGACAACCCTAGTAGGTGTTGACTGCAGGTAGCGTAAATTACCGTGTGAGTTCAGCATTCAAGAATTCTGTGATGTCCTGATTTTATCGCTTTTCTTATAATGCATTCCTCAATTCGTATGTAAGCTAAATATCGTTTGAATGAGTATGTTATGTTTATATAATCAAATCTTCACGTTTAATACTTAAATTGATTCAAATCTTTCATGAACACAGATGTTTTATTTAATTTTATTATGTTGCTTATAATTTTATTTCATTTATGTACCTTCTTTTTTATTTCTATCGTAACTTTATTTATATTATGTTTTTCTCTTGTTAAAGATGTACTGTCTTTATTATTTGTGTAAAAGCCCTCTGGGCGTAAAATGAAATAAATAAATAAATAACAAATTCTTCATGGAAAACGGAGCAAACCGGACGGCGTTTTGTCCATGTAAACGTATTCCCCAATTTCAACTACTGCAAATATTTTTTAATATAATAGGTATGTACCTACCATTAGCGTGTCGGTAAGTTTTGCTTTATAGATCAATTTCCTCATACCCTTAGACCCTTCAAAAATTGTTAAAATTGCCTGGTTTGAACACCATAAATAAACGTTCAGTATACAAACTAGACAATGTATTTCTAAAAAACCAAAACCTGCAGACATAGAATATTTTCTTCTAATATAGTTAGCAAAAAAATTAAAAATCGATCCAGTTTTGGTGGAGAAAAATGGGGAATTCAAAAACCTTGATTTTGATGCTTTTATTTAGGTATTATCAGCCTGAGGTGCACTGCAGTTGTTCGTTTCGCTCAGTTTACAGAGGAGTAAAAGTGACAGCGACAGAAACAGTTTGGTAAAATACCTATTGTTCAAATTCCTCGGCGACCGGGTTTCCTCTTTTTTTACATAAGCTCCACACAGTGGACACTCAGGAAAATAATTTCCATTGAGGCTTTTGTCATCTGATCCGGGAGGGTTATTTTAATGAAAGGAGGAAGAGAAAGCTCTCAGACGGAAAGAGGTAGGAATCTGAGGGTTAGTGTGTCCGGGAGTGACGGCCATATGAATTCATCCCTGGCGATGGCGATGGTTCGAGAGGGTCCGACCGGAGAGATCAAAAGGCCTCCCTTGTCCACTCCAGTCTCCCTTGATTCGGCTCGCCAAGCAGAAGGTAAAACCTAGACCCTAGATAAACCTCACCCCAAGAACCCGAGCACCCTTGCTAAATTAGCAAACGTAGCGAACCATTTTGGGTGACCTATGGCAGAGGTGTAGGTTATCCAATAAATGGTTCCCAGGACGGTGGTACCCATATCCATACAAATTGTGATGTCACGTCAATATTGAAAATAATAAATTACTTAGCTATTATTTACATCTCAAATCTCTATACGTCAAGCGACATGAAACAAAACACTCGGTAATCGGCAAAAATGTGTTAAATAGGTATAAAAAAAATTCCACGCCAAGGTTTTCGATAAACAACGGAGATTTAAAAAAAATCGCAAATACCTACTGTTAGAAAATGTTTATTTCTATGATTAACGATTTGTGGAGAATTCAGCACCAAGAAATTTAAGGTATTAGGTGTTTATTATTGTTTATTACAGTATTTTAAACAGGTACATAGTTATCCATGTCCTAATACAATCCTTATATTTGCATACACTTAAAAGAACACATCTATACCAAATCAATCACATATCTTCGCAATTTAATTTTAAATGCCTTTACGCTCTCTTCCAATTTTATTTCTCCTGGTAATTCTCCAAATATCTTCAATGCTCCATACATCAATGACTTTTGACTCTGTGTTTTTTTCGTGAAGGGGTCTTCTAGTTCATTTCTTTTCCTCATCTCATTTGTATGTTGATTTGTAGTTCATCAATTTTTCTTAGGAATTCAATAGAAGTATGGCCATTGATTATTTTTTAGATTAACAATATAGTATTGAAGTAAACAATTTGTTTAAATGACAACAAATTTATGTAACTCCTTCAACATTTTCTTGACTGAAATGTACGTATTTTTCTTCAATATTAAGCTGTGATGCTCAGAAATAATCTGAAGCATAGGATAATATGAATTAATAATAAATAGGTAAATTAATAAGGTATGGTAAGGTAAATTTGAAGGTAAAAAAAGAATATGTATAATATCCTGTTATCGCTTGTTCTTCTTGCTTGTTTTTTGTAGTGGTATATTGGATGGATTAAAAAATATGATCATTTACCTTTTTTAACCTTTGAAGTTTGGAATTAAACAATCTCAAAATAATTATGATAAACATCGTGTGAGGATTGGGTAGTTACCCGGCTGAATGACCAGTGACGACATGTCACAAATAAGAAAGTATTTTTTTCGTTTGAAGTAACCGTTGGTTGAAGTTTGTCAGGAAAGTCCCTTAACATCCAGCACAGGTAAATTTTGTGGAGTAGAAAGGCAAAGGAAGGAGATAGGATGGAGGAAGTTTAGATGTAACTGGTGTGACTAAATAAAAGGAAAACCAATTCATGCAAATCATGTAATTTCCGAATATCTTTCTTTAACAAGGTCGGTACTAAAAGATTTGAAATCGGTTCAAAAATTATAATCAGTAAATCGGTCACTTATTTAATCTCTTTACGATAATTAGGTTCCTACTTCTTTGGGGCAATGCATAACGTGACCATTTATTATTTCCCCCAAAACGGGACACCGAAAAAAAGATAAGTACTTAATAATAATAATAAAGTTGAACAACTTATATAGCGCTGTTTTCACGAAAGAGCCTTAAGAGCACTGTACAAAAAAGGCTAGATTACAATTCATCTTGCAGCTAAGATTGGATTTCTAGACCCTATTTCAAAATAAAAGAATTTTTTTATTAAGAGTAAATTTAAACGGAATAAAGCAATATTTATGTTACAGTAAAAATGTTTTTGACTAAAATTAGCCTGGATTTTACCAGTGATTTTACTTTACTATGTAGATAGAAGGCTAGATCACAACTCGTCTTGCAGCTAACAAGCGCATGGATTATTGGAATTCTAGCCCTTTAATAAATTAAATAAAATATCTTATAAACTTATTCGTTTTCGGAGCCTCACACTTTCATACAATACAATTGACAAGATAGTAATGTTTTTTTCGTGTCATATAAGGGTTAGCTATTTTATATATTTACGAATTTCAAGATTACCAGTTTGTTTGTGTAGGCGCATAATGGTTTCTTTTCTAAAACGGGACATTTTGGCGTCCCGAAGCTGTGTTCGGGGACACCGGGACACGCTGTCTAAAAACGGGACTGTCCCGGTGAAAACGGGACGTCTAATCACATTAGTTATGTAGTATGGTAATAGTTTATAGTACAGCTTTACACTTCACTGGAGGCTTATTAAAAACACATATAAAAGTTACTAACAGTGTGCAATATATTCATAACAGAATTGTAGCCCGCGATTATAGTATAATTTTTACAATAATACTTACCAAAAAATTAAAACACATATTTATCATAAAAGACATAAAATAATTATTGTACATCAACTAAAACCATAATGTTACATAAGAACGCCACAAAGTTTAAATATTAAACTTACAGATTACTAATGTGCAAAGAAATACTTACGTCTTTGTTATCTATGAATTGCATACGATGGAAGAAATTGAAAATAATAGTTGAGTTTTATAACGCGCTCGATAAATAAAAATTATACAAATTTTGTTAGTTTTCGTGACATTTTATTTAATAGGTCAAAGAAACATAGGTAAAAATATTGTCGGTTTGAGTTCGGAGGTAAACGTTTGAAACTCACTTTGCAAACGTAAATATTTGAGGTTAAAAGTTTAACATAAAAAAAATTACAAGCGTGCAGTTCACGCGCGATGTAAGTGAAACCACAGAAAACTAAAGTAGACAAAAGTGGGGAGCCTACGAAGCACCGCACAAAGAGGAGACCCATTCTCTCACAGGCTAAATCCTATATATGCGTTTGTCTCTTTTTAGTCTCGCTTTTACCTTTCATCGAGTTTCAAATCACAACGGTTCTAAAGAAGTTTTCTGTTCAATATTCCCATACAACATTTCCTCTTTAAATTTATGACCACGTGGATGTTTATTCGGTTGAAATTGACCAATTAGCAAGGAAACAGATGCCCGATTCCGTGAATCTAATATTCGTTTCATTAAAATTTACGAGCGATAATTCGATTCGATTATCTGAAAGTGTAGATATATGCAATATATTACGTTATTACTTGGGAATAATCCCATCACATATTATTAATAATAACAACGTTTGTGGATATTAGAATATTAGGTATCATTATGCAGTATGTATATAAAACTTGTATATGAATATCTGTGTCGTTATTTAATAGGATAGGACAGGGGCGGGCTCTGCGTATAGAAGCGTAATGAAGTAAAACTTCTTTTCGCACGTTCGACACTTGGGGGTAAACTAGTGAATGCGTTACGAAAAGTAGTGATGTTACGAAAAGTGTAATGCGAACGGTAATCGATGCGAACGGTGATCAATATCATTAAAAAAAAAACGAAACATGTGCAACTTTTTCCCAGCGAAAAAAAGACGCATGAGAGTGTACTACTGTGCGAAATGCAACAAACCATATGGTCTGGAATATCGATGTCTATGTCAATGTCAATGTCAATGTCAATGTCAATGTCAATGTCAATGTCAATGTCAATGTCAACATTAATGTCAATGTTAATGTCAATGTTAATGTCAATGTCAATGTCAATGTCAAGGTCAATTTCAATGTTGATGTCGATGTCAATGTCACCCCAATATCATATGTTCTTTTATAAGTTAGTGAAATTTTACTTCAGTCGTGTGGTCTAAAGCACACACGTTTTTTTTATTTTATGTAGACCAGGGGTGAAAAAAATGGAACGTCTTTTAATGAATATTTACGGTCATTTCATATGTCAGGTTTTCTATATAAGCGTATATTTGTGAATACCACTACTTGAAAACAGTATTTTTGATGATAATGATTAAATTTACTGACTAATGATTCAATGATAAAATTTATTTGTTTAGCGGTGTGCTCAAATGAGCGTTATAATTTTTAAGGAAATAAAAAAATATGTGGATAATCATTTTTCGAAAGTTGTGTTCAAAAGCTACTTAATAACGTTTGTAGATTCCCTACCCGGACGAATAACACTTTTTTTAGATTAGCTCCACACAGAGGAAAATAATTCCCTGCAGGACATATGTCATCTTTGGGAATGCTGTGGGGAGGGTCTTTTTAGGAAAGTAAGTTCTGGGAAGTAAAAGGGTATGAGGGGTGGGTAGGAATCTGGGGGGTAGTTGTGTCCAGGAGTGACGAACGTAAGAATCCATCCCACGGCAGTGGATGGCTGAGTTAGGAGAGAGTACGACTGAGGCAGTCAAAGGGACTCCCTCAAACCCTCTCAGCGCCTAGCAGCGGGTGGGAAGACGCGTCCGCCACCAAGACCTCACCCCATGAATCCGGGCACCCCTGCTAAGTCACCAACACTTGTTGAAACAGAGATGACAGGTTGACGACTCTCATCATTTTCTACCAATATTTCAATGGAAGACAATCCGAAGATGGGACAAGACGTATCTACTTCAGCAATCAAAGAAACACCGTTGACATTTGTGTCATCATCGTTTTTACTAGTTCTTTTCTAAAACTGCGGAAGTTTGCCGTTCATCTGGGGGAACTTGTATCGAAATTGTCTAATCAACGTTAAACAAGAATGTTTAAATGCACAAATAAATAGTACAACTTTAACCCCTCAGGCATCGGGTCAATTTTGTCGGAAGGTCAAAATATTTCCGCTTTGCAATAAAATCCAAATAAATGGAATATTTCTGAATGCTAAAAACTGTTTTTGAAATACGCTTTCTAATTTTATAATTCGAAATAAACTTATAATTTTTTGAATGCAAACATAAAAAAATGATAAAACATGCTGGTGAAATGAAAACACACACACATTTTACGAGGCAAAAATATTATCTATAGATCTTGCATCTCATAATACAGGGAAAGATTGCCGGAAGACGGGGTCCTGGAAGAAGGAGAACATCATGGCTGAAAAACCTGAGACAGTGGTTTGGCCAGTCTATCGTAGAGCTGTTCCGGGCCGCAGTAAACAAAGTCCGCATAGCCAACATGATAGCCAACGTCCGTTGAACAGACAGGGCACAAGAAGAAGAAGAAATATATTATAAACGTTTTCGTCACCTCACTTTTTTATCGTTTCATGTGAAAATAATTAATTAAAAATTCACAAAGTTTCATAATTTTTTTTTAAATTACGGTCGGAATCTTTGGATTCAAAAAGGGGTACATTTTAATTATTTTGCGGTTAATTTTTAGCGTTGTTTTTTTCTTTTTCTAACACCGTTGAGATCATTTTTTTTTATCATCATTATTTCTAACCATGAATCGTTGTGGCTCCCATTCAGCCACAACGATTTCTATGAAACCTATATGAGTTGTTCTGAAAACCGAATAAATTAGTTTGAGTGATTAAAACAACACTTGGTTATTTCATTTTAAAATCACATTTTTTATGACACAACATGTAAATCACCCCAAGGTCGCAGGTCACCCCAGGGTCGCAGGTCACCCCATGGTCATATGTCACCCCAATGTCATATGTCACCCCAATGTCAATGTCACCCCAAAGTCATATGTTCTTTTAGAAGTTAGTAAAGTTTTACTTCAGTCGTGTGGTCTAAAGTACACTCGTTTTTTTAAAATAATTTAATTATACATATATTATAATTGATCCGGTCCTGTGGCGAATATCCGATTATCCACGGATATAATGGCCACCCTGACCACCTTGAATATTTATCATTATGGAAGATCAGTTATGTTAGAGTTAGAAGACGGGTTTCTTTTAGAGGCTGAATACTTCTGCTAAACTGCATGTTTATAAAGTGTTAATAAACAAATAAAACACCTTTACACTTTTTAAGTGTTATTATTATTAAGCATATGAAAAACTCATCAGTTGCGAAAAGTATTATTTCGAATAATGAAGAAAGTGTTCCTTGTGAAATAGTTCCTTTAAGGATGAAACTACTTATTCTTTGTTTTTGATTAGTAGCCGAGTGGTTCAAAACGTCAGGTTTCTGTTATTTCTAAACGTACATAGTTAACGATTTATAAATGCGAAGCTGATTAATAGATTTTATTATAATTTTTACGTTTTTTCTATGTGAAAGATTTCATTCCCATCTAATCATTTTTTTACGTTTAACCCTTTCGTAACGTATGCGTATTTGAAGATGCATGGGTTTCAGATTTTTTCTCGCTACATAGAGCGCGCAAAAAATGTTGTTTATTTATTGGCGGTTATCATTTTCCTATTGCTGATATAACTTTCTTAGCTTTCTATTTTTTTAAATTGGATTTTAGCTACCACTAAGGTCAGTCAAAAACTAATGCCTCCTATTCTTTCAAATTAAATACAGTTAGTTAAATGAAAAAATTGAATTTGGCGCTATTCCTCAAACCTTCATCTAAAATCTACTGCAATTGTAACTTTCTGCGATTGGTGGCAGCACTGCAGTCTCTTGCAAAATGGCCGATATCAATTTTGTATAAGTCAGTGTTCCGTGATTGAATTCTTGAATTCCGAAGGTGAAACGCCTATTCGCATCCATGAAAGACTGAAAAATGTGTACGCTGATGCAACTGCACAAAAATTGTGACCGGAAAACATGGGTTTCATAGAACCTGAATCAAAGAGGCAGTCAATGGAATGGCATCACATTAAACTCACCGAGGACGAAAAAATTCAAAACTGTGCGATCGACAGTGAAGGTTATGGCGACAGTGTTGAGGGATGCAGAGTATTTGATTATGATTGATTTTTTGTAGCAGGGATGCACAATAAATTCTGTCTAATCCGTGGATTTTCAAGCACGTCTTTCGCCCAATAAAAGCTATTAGAGCAAGAGCCCGTGACGAACAGGACTTCTTTATTACATAAAACGTGAAAGTTTATCTGTGTATGTCCCTAATATAGGAAAAGACGATCCCCGACTATGAAGTTTGGATCACGGTGGCCTTGAAAGATAGAGGGTGGCAAAGGTGTATAAAATTGGCGTCGAAATTTCGCACTATTTTACTCCCACCCACTTGCATGTATACATCGCGCTCGCACCTACGGTAGACTTTTAATGTGTCTGTCAAGGTGAAGGAACCATCGAAACTGTCTGATAACTGAGAAAACACAGGTTGATAGTTCCTCAAGTAACATATATAAAATTCAACCTTTATACTTTAACGTAAGTACAATCATAATTAATTAATATAATATCTTTTAAAGCCACCGTGATCCAAACTTCATAGTCAGGGATCGTCTTTACCTGTATTAGGGACATACACAGAGAAACTTTCAGGTTTTATAAAATAACAAAGGTCTGATCGTCACGGGCTCTTGGACTATACGGCAGATGGCCTTAGGAAACAGGACCGTGCATTTTACCACTCTGGAATGCAAGCCCTTGTTAAAAGATGGACCAAAACTTTGGAAATGAACGGAGATTATATTGAAAAGTGACAAATTAATTGTCAATAGTGTGGTTTTCGACCTATGTAATCGCACTTTTATTTCTTGACAATTAAAGGAGAAAAAAATAGGTTGCATTACTTTTTGAATGACCCTCGTAGTTCAGGCATACCCATATTTATATTTTAAAATGTCATTTTTGTATTTAATCTGGACCGAATTTTTCGGCCGATTTTTTTAAGTGAAAAATTTTTCACCGTGGTGATTTGAAATTCGATAAAATAATAAAGCGATACTAAAAAGAGACATACGCATACATGTATAGGATTTAGCCTGTGAGAGAATGGTCTCCTCTTTGTGTGCCTCCCCACTCTTGTCTACTTTAGTTTTCTGAAGGTCTCATTTCTACAGCGTGTGAACTGCATAACGTGTTTTTTGTAAAGCCATTTTTGACGTAAGTTTTGAATATATTTTGTCAATGTTTTATTTTAATATAATTTATTTTAGTTTATTAAAACGTTATATTTTTAGGAATATTTAAATTTTTATATAAAATACACCCACTGAGACGTAATGTTCTTTCAAATTGTAGTAGCTATAACTTCTAACATATTGAAAAAAAAAATTCAATCATTACCAATTATTATATGAAATAATGTGTTCTACCACTGCCAGTTTTAATTCAGGCCTGACAGGGTTAACCTCTAAGGGCCGGAGCCCTGCATTTGCAGTGTTAAAGAATTATACACTGCAATTGCATTGTTGACCTTATTTATTCACTTTGTCATTGGACATTGCCTCTGCTGGGGACAAAAATAAAATTTTCACCTTATCAAGTATCGTAGTATTATCTATGTACGTGCTGGCTTTAAATAAATATTTACAATTTGACAGGGTGGTAAGGGTACCTCCGCCCAGGGAACCATTTCCTGCTAACCAATACTTTTGCTATAGGTCACCCCAAGTGGTTTGCTACGTTTAGTGACTTAGTAGGGGCTCCCGGGTTCTTGGGGTGGGGTTCGTCTAGGTCTCGGCAGCGAATGCGTGTGCCCACCTTCTGCACGACGGGCCGGATCGAGAGAGACTGGTTGAGGGAGATTTTTTGACCTCTCGTGCCAGACTCTCTCGACACATCGTCTTGCACGGCCGTATGGTTCCATACGTCCGTCACTTCTGTACATATTGACCCCTAGATTTCTACCCGCCCCTCATACCTTTTTTCTTCCCAGAACTTCCTCTCCTTGATTTCCTTAAAAATACCCTTCTCACGTCATCCCCAAAGATGACATAGGCCCCGAGGAGAAAAAATCAATGTCATATTTGGGGATGCTGTTTTGAGAGCTAATTTAAAAAATATATATATAAAGTTTCTGGTCGGCCCCCATGGGTTAAGAGCGTATAACCAGAGAACACCAGAAATATGTCATTTTTAAATCAGTGTTTAGACATGTTGACTGTTTTCCACAAAAAAATATAAATAGGTTTCGAAAGATTGTTCTTTTCTCTAGTAAACGTATGTTTTAAATTTTCAGAAAAAATGATAATTTTTAGTATAATAAAGTTATACCATAGGTCGTTGGCGGATTTGTTAAATTTTCGAAAAAGTGCATTTATTGTACAACACCCATTTCAAATCATATAATAAGGATAATGCAGCAAAATAAATCAATACATTATCTGGTAAACGTATGTAACAGAATTATAATTTTAGTTAAAATAAAATCATTAAAAAAATATATAAAAGTACATGTGTTTCTTGACGAAAATTTGTCCGTTTGTGTATTTATTTGCGCACTTACAGACTAATATATTTCAATTTTTTTTACATTCTTATTTTGCTGATAAAATAAATAATTATAAATACTTATGATCAAAAAATAATTACAAAAAGTACATAATTTTAATAGTTTTATCAACACGCCTTTCAGCATTTTTGGATGTAGGTATAAATTAAAGCAAATTTGGAATGAAATAAAATCGATATTGAGTTATAATTTTAAAAAGCTGGTACGGAGATTAATTAATCTTTCTCATTGGAACCGCCCTGTACGATCGAAAGAACCTCTTTCGACGAAATGTGGATTTTCGGCCGCTGGCTGGTTGTAAGCCCTTAGGAGAATTCGTTTATTAATCTGTAAAACTAACTTTTGAAACGTAATCAATTTGACATCATAGTTCAATGTTATCAGTGATGTATTTAGTATTTGACGCATTATGTGATGATAAGCTATCGATGATCATAAAAAGTTTATTACTGACGCACTATGATATTTTATCCATTTAAAAAAATTACATAAAATAGTAAAAAATATATTTTATATGTTTTATCGATTCAGTGAAATTTTTTTTATCTAATTGTTTGCATCTTATCAACACAACATCGAACCATTTCCATTAATTTGATAGAAAAACACTTTAATTCTGATTTTATTACACAATGTTATTGTGTGTAAAATTAATGAATTACTGTTTTTATAATAACACCGAAAGTAAGTTATTATTTCTACCACTTCTAAACATTACCGCATGGCTCTCGACTAGCGATCTAGCGGGTTCACATCCCGACGTGCGCCAGTGAATTTTATTTGATTGATTTGTGTTATCACAATTACATCATTTAAGATAATATAAGGTACATTTGCGGCACCTTCCAGAGTGGAAGATACTTTCAGTATCGCTCTCGTGTAAGACCACTATTCAGAAGTAAAACTTTATTGAAATGGCTTTAGCCGTGTTTGGTGACCAGGTCTGAAGAGCTAGATATTTTCCCGCCTTCCTATTCCTCACCTCTTTCCCCTACCCACGTACCTTCAGCCTCACAAAGTACCCCGATTGAGGATGCCATAGTCTCACTAGCTCCAGGTGGATGGGAGTACATTTAAAAAAAAACTACTCCGGCATCACAACATACCTACCCCAAGCAGGGATGCCATAGTCTCACTGGCTCCAAGCAGTTGGGAGCAGCAGGGATCCTTGTGCGAAAAAAACATATATTTTTGATCCACCCCGTCAAACCATCCTTCCCGTAAGCCTCGTTCACATCAGAAGTATTTCAACGCAATGCAAGTTTGGCCATCCTGATTTTGTATGTACCATGTATGACAAGTGACAAATTACGCTCACAAGATCTATGCTACTTTTGCCTTTGTGTTAAAAGCTCTTAAGGTTAAAGTTAGCTACGGAAAGAGAACCCAGCTAATTTTCCAAATATAATATTTCTATATAGTAAACAATTATGGAATTTTATCATTTGATGTCGTTACTTAATTTGCTTTAAGATCGATGACAAAAGTTTGAGCGTCGTGTTACAAAGAGAAACAAATGTTAAAGTTACACCTGACCGCACGCTTATAGCAAAAAAAACGACCAGTACCTACCTACTCGATCCTAAATGGACGAGAAATGTATTGGCGTTCAACATTTTACTCGTTTTGGTTTTAATCTGCCGACATGCAACCTGTCAAGATAAAATAATTTGCCGTGGCAAATAGTATTGTCACTTGCATTTACCTGTTGAGTTCCAAAGTGTTCCCATGAATAGCAGAGGATTTCTCGAGTTTAGAGAAAAATCATTACTGATGCAAAATTCATCTGAATGCATTAGAATGAACTAGATGATTTCTAGAAAATATCATAACGGCTTTGCTTCTTCCTACTATTTCGACACTCTCCGCACCTGCCCTGTTGGTGGACATTGGAGGTTATTTTATCAACCACTTACCCGCCCTGGTATAAGTAACAGATGGTTACTTCTTCAAGGCTCTCGCAAGGACTTTTTTTTTTAAAGAACGAAGCTACATTTAGTTTAGAACGAATTTAGACCTCCAATGTCCCTGCATACGTTGTTAGCAAGCAGTATGCAAGTGCTTAGCGGGAAATACAAGATACAATATGTGTTAGTATTACAAAATATATGCCCTGTTGGTGGACACTGCAAGTCTATCGGAAACGCTGGCTCAATAATAAGGAGGAAGCTAAATAAGGCCTGATATCCCAAAAGTCAACCAACAAAAACAGCAATCATAAAAAACGATAAAATTTCTATGAATTTCAATAAGAGAGTAGGTACAATATTTTAAATAACTCTAAAGAAATGGTGTCAAAATTTTACTTTGATAAAATAAAGGGGCCAATCTTGTACGATCTTTATCGATGATACTCATAGATTCAGCTTAGGACGAGGTATGCATATTATATGAAGCGATGTCATTGGAAATAATAATACTCGTGTGTTCGAGAGCCTCACTATAGTTAAAAATGCGGGACAATAATCTCACTCCGTTTATCTTCTTAACCGCAAATCGTACACAATCTTTACATAATGCGTTGTTACTTTTATAATACTCAGTTTACAATGCAAATCGTGTGTCAAATGACGAACCGATTTAAACAAGTTGAATTTTGTTCAAATCGTAAATGAGTCACTCTACTCTAAAATAGACGAACGTTTCATTACCTACTATAGATGTTAAAGATTTTTTTTCCGATGTGTTTTGAAGGCCGAGATATTTTTAGTTTTCTTCCAGTACCAACAAAATATTTTTTTACGATAATCTTAACTATAAAGCAGAAAATCTTCCGGGTGACATTTGGAGCTGTAAAAACTATGGAAATTTGAGCTCTGGCGTCATGAAATATGAGTATTTTCCTGCGCAATGGGACGTTGTATCTATTTTTTATATTCGACGCCATGATCTTTGGTCCGTCTTTATTCCGGTATAAACTAATGGAAAGTTTGGGTGAATACTGGTAGAATCATAAAAACTCAACATTTTGTTCTGGATAAAATAAGTTCTGCACGCCATTGCAATGTACCGAGGTTTCCAATAAAACGCAATAAAAATTTACATCTGTAGCCAAAATTTAAAAAAAAAACCATAGCAAAAAAAAAAATAGTAGACGTTCTTGAATTTTACTAAATAAACACAACAATGTCAAGTCAATGGGAAAATATTTCATTAAAAAAAAATCAAAATGTAAAATAAAAAATAACATTACGTACACGAACCATAAATACAACATAAATAACAGAAGCAACACACTAATACGTGCCCTGTGGTTATTTTTATAGGTTCAGATCACCTTGGAAGCATAATGTAAAAAATAGTTATTGTAATACGAGTAATATGTAGATCTTAGAACAGGTATAATACCTAGTGAGGTCTATACAGGGTTTTAGAGACGTACTTGACTTACTTTATCCAGTGATTCCTGACATTATATGTCATCACACGTCACTCAGCCGAATAACCGCCCAGCCTCACAAACCGACCCTATCTATACATTACCTACCGAGTTTTTATGTTGTTAGTGTGAAAAAACATCAAAATTGTCACCAGAGTTCAAAATTTCATTAACATTTTTTTATAAAACTAAAAAAAATAATTTATTTTTATTTTACGGAGTCGTTTTAGAAGTACTCGATAAAAAGTGTGGTCCTGTCATTTTGAGCTCCGCTGAAGCTGTAACCTTTCTAAAACATTTTAATTTAATTTTATTTTATTTGGGAGACCAACAGTTTACATTAATAACAGAGCATGATGGTAATTGAGTCACAATAATTGAACCATTTACAGGTTTCCACATGGGTATTGTATACAAGTGTAGTGATTCCAGAAATATTTACTAAAGAAAAAATTACATTTCACGAGACAAGTTATTTAGGGGGGAATAGGGAGGGGGTAGGATAGGGGGGGATCGGTATATATCGGTATGTATCGGTATAGTAATAAAAATTTGCGGAACGAAAAATTAAAAGAGAAAAAAAGGAAGTTAATAGAGTGGTTGTTGTATTAGAGTTAGAGGGTATCTATAGTTATTGTTATTGTAAAGTATCGAGAGAGCGTGTGTGTGATTTTAAGGAGTGTGGTGAAGAGTTAAATATGTCAAATTTTGTGTAGTGTGTATTGAAATTATTGGACGCACGATAGATGAAAGAGTTCTGCTTAGAATTAGTGTTGCACCGAGGGAGGCTAAGAATCATGTCTGACCTGGTTCGTCTGTTAGGAACTCGTATCTGTATTCGTTGTAGGAGTTCTGGGCAATCAACGACGGATCTGGCTATTTTTCATGATCTTGCTGGATGTATCAATTATAAATAAATAAGTGATACGCCTTTGGAGTTATGTACGAGTATTTGATATTGTTACTGAAATGGTTTGCCTTCATTCGAATGATAAGGATTATTTTCACTCACTTCTGCTTTCGTTCCTTTCTGCAGCGTCCAGCACTTGGCGTCGCATCGCGCCAGTTGCAGCGCGTCCTGTTGGTCGCGCATGATGCGTTTTCCTCCGTGCGCTCCCAGTGAGAAGATCGCGAGGAGACAGAAAAACGTCGACACGAAGCACAAGCCCATGGCGGCCGCACTGCACTAGTGAGAATGAAGCTTCAATTCCAAAAATTCATTTAACTCCTTTATTCGGGTATCTTCAAGATCTTTCTTGAATTGCACAGACGATTCGGAGATGTTACCTGTAAGAAATAAAGAGATAAATTATTATTTTATGTGATTACGATTGATTTAATTCGAACTGAATCTATGGCGTCCCTATCTGGAGAATGTTAGATTGAAAACTGCCTCCATCGAGTAGGCCTCTCGGCTAGCAATCTACAGGTCGGCTGTTCAAATCTCTGCATGAGCAAATAAATTTTAATGGAATAATTTGTATAATTTAACAATTTAATCACTTAAAATAATATAAAGTATATATCTATATTTGCGGTACGTTCCAGAGTGGGAGATAGTTCAATATTGCCCTTGTACAAGACTACGTTCAGAATTGGAATGTTGTTGAAATGGCTTTAGTCGTATTTGGTGACCAGATTTGAAAAGCTAGATACTACCCCACCTTCCTCTTCTACATCTCATTCCCTTCCCCACTACTTTAGCCTCGACATACACCAATTGGGGATGCCATAGTCTCCACTGGTTCTAGACGGTTGGGAGCAGTTGGTACTCTTGTGCTGTTACCTGGAATGCCGGGCAGTGTTATAAAAATATTAAGAACGAATATGTTTTGTTAATACCTAATCTATGACAGGATCGAATGATCGAAACAAAAAAAGCGTTTGGGATTGAATTTTAAACAGGTTGTCAACATTTTGGTGAACTTACTTTAGAACCCTATTAAATTCTTTAGTATGTTTAATTATGTTATATTCATTATATATACCAACTAGCTGGTTCCTGGCATGCGTTGCTATGCCGTTAAAAGAAATAAAATGTTTATCCCTAAATGTTTAGCGTTAATTTATAAATAAATAAACGGATATTCTCATGCGTCCCTTTTCCCTCCTGCGTTCCCCTTCCATCTTTTTGACATTGACTCCCCTCCCGTATATAGTATCCCAGTGACGCCTAAGATGTTGCCTAGCTAGGCGAGCGGGGTGACCGGCGACCACGCAATTTTTTTCTAATACTTATATTTTTAAACTCGTGATATCTTTCGAATGGAATGTCCGAATTGAATAATTCAAAAAGTTATATAAAGGTATTGAAGCAGTCTTGAATATGAAGTAATTTATTGTGATAAGGATTAATACCAAGATACAAATAAAGAGCCTTTTCTAGCTAAAATAAAATAACACTTATTGTGGCATAACTATAATAGTTAGACATATGCTGTCGCGACACTTTTGGTAAATAATGATGTGTTCTACAAAGTCGTAGTACATTAATTTATTCTATCATCAATATTTTTCGCAGCGCACGCGATGCAAAGAATATTTTAGGTAATTTTTTTACACCTTGGGTTACATTATGGGAGTTTTAGTAGCGATCCCTATTTTTTTTTTGAAAATATAATATAGCCTGTGTCACCCGGGGATAGTGTAGCTTCCCACCAGTGAAATAATTTTTCAAATCGGTTCAGTAGTTTCGGAGCCCATTCAATGCAAACAAACAAACAAATCTTACCTCTTTATATAGTGTATTAGATAGATAAAAAACCACCCAATATTTTTAGAATCGAGAATTAAACCAATGCTTTGTTAGAATTTTCAAGCTATTTAAACGCTCGCGCTGATTAGATACTAATATGAATTTAAAGTTGATCTACTTATTTTACTTAATCTTTTAATTTAATTATTATTCAACACTTAAAAGATAAACTGATATAATTGTTCCAAGGACGTATTCGTGTGCCTGTATTAAGCCCCGGCTTTCCGAATTTCTACCGATTTATAACATATTTCTCTAGAACACCGTAAATTCTTAATTTCCTAAAAAATAAATGCTATTTTTAAGATAATTTGTAGAGCCGATTGTAATTGTGTGAAATTCCTCGACAGAAAAAAATTGCAAATTGTGCTATAAAAATTAATAAAAACACATTTTATTCTGTTATTTAACATGTCATAGGTATGAAAAAAAATCCCAATGTATCTTTCAATGCAGCTTAGGCATTAGTCGAGAGATTTTTGCTCTAATTTAAAGCGAGTCGTGTTTTATTAATACTAGCGAGTTCCCGGCATGCGTTGCTATGCCACTAATAAAGAAATGGTTTCTCCCTGCGTGTCTTTTCCCATTCGTCCCGTTCCACTCTCCCGCAAACCACCCTGCCGCGTTCAATATATTCAGTCCCTGTACATTCAGATTTTCAAACAGCTCGCGTGCCACCTGTTGCAATTTTTTTAATATTTTTTTAATATTTTTTCATGTTACAAACATTCATTTTTGTATATTATAAGAACAACCAATCAAATTTGGTACCTAACACAGGTACCTATTTAAAATAATATAATTTTCAATTAGATTCAAAGTATTCGATTTTGATTAGTAACATAAGTGAGTACTTCGATTAATAAGTTTAAAAAGTTTATTCGAATATTGAATTTTGATTACAGATTTTCACAATTTTCGACAAATTAATATTGTTTTTTTTTTTTATATTAGCGCGCTCCCTCTAACAAGCGTATTTATATATTTCCCTTTCAAACCATCTACTTCTCCTTTTTGAACGCTTACTACAATTTTTCCTTACTTAGGTATTAAAAAAAAAACGATTGATGAATGTTTTAAAGTTCGAAATTCATGAGCAGATAAACGATTTTATTGGTCTGCGTGAGTGTTGGACCTAATATACAAATTATTTTACGTAAGTTGGCATTAATTTTCTTTCACTTCTAAGTATTGATAAGTATCTAGGGATTGTCTGTTCAGTGTTCTAAACCAGCTTGGAACAACAAGGCTATATCTGATTAGGCAACATTAAGCGATGTTGAACTCTAAAGTAGGACCTCCCTAGAGCCCAACATCGCATGACATTGCTGTCAGATAAAACCTTGTTATTCCAAGGGCACCGTATAACAAAATTATTTTCTAGAAAAAAATATATCGGCGATAGGTTTATTTGCATAAATATATATAATTGTTTTACAGTAATTTTTGTAAGTAATAATACATAAGTACGTGTTAATTTCCTATTCTGTTGTTGCTAAATAATAGAAGATTAAGATTTTTTTAACAACACGCTTACACATCTGAAATTAGAACACAATGAGCTAGAGCATCTTCCACAATGATTGTGGGGAATTTCCCAGTAGTTAGATTAGGTTAAGTTCGTGATAAGTAAAAGGTATCTTTTAGATTCACAAAACTTTCTCCTAAATGTTTTTTTTTTACATTAACTCCACACAGGAGGCCGTGAGGAAAATAATTTCAATAGAGGAGATGATGCGTGTGGAGGGTCTATTTGAGGAGAGAAAGGAATGAACATTGGTCATGAAGAGACCCATGTTGTAGGAAGGAGAAAACACAAAGGCCTTCAAATCGTACCACAGCCGAGCTGCTGAACACAAGAACGAGTTGAAAAGCGCTCCGTTCTCATGTGACAAATGCCAACCGTGTAGTACATATGTTGGGCACGCATTTGGCGTGTTTCCCGACTATAGAGCGTAATACACGAACCCGATTTTCAGCCCGATTCCAATTAGACACAAAAGTCAACATTTTTCGCTTTACGCGATCGGTGTTTTCAACTCTATTTTCATACCTACGATTTCAGTAGGCATCACAACAAACAGTGTGGTTCATGTGTTGTTTGCAGTGATGACAATGGAAATCCTAGATATGAAAATAGAGGTGAAAATAGCGATCGCGCAAATCGAAAAATGTTGACTTTTGTCTCTAATTGGAAACGGGCTGAAAATCGGGCTCGTGTATTACGCTCATATGCACCGGTCCCGAAGGGATCAACGATACTAGTTCCTCGGAGCATCTTCCATTTAGATACCGGTTGAACAAGGATAGCATAGGTTTTCATTTCGATCCCTTTTAGACGTAATCAGACATGGTGGGTTTTGAAATATTCAATTAAAATTCAAATGTTGTAACCAACGGATTTTCAATCTGAAATGTTGCATGGTACCAGTATAAAGCGTATTGTTTTCTGAAATTGAATTCTTTAAACAGAAGTTCTGACGATAATGTAATTAGTTTAAGTGGAATTGTTTCGAATATTAATTTTAGTATGTGTTTTTGTTTTTAAATCTGCTTCGTTAAGTATTTAGTACATACAAATTAAGTATTAAGAACCCACACATTATTATTGTTTGTTATATTTTGCGCTATCTGCAGTTCAAAAACTGATTGTGTATCTCTTTTATTGTACAACGTTATACTTTTTACCTGCCACCTTTACACCTATGTATGTACCATGTGTAATACCCATTTATGTTATTTTAAATATCTAAACCTTTAACATTGTTTTTTACACCTGTACGCAGTGAACGCAATAAATCATTAAACATGTTAAAATATGTAATAGCCCATTAGACTATGACATCATTGAGGTTGCTGTGTGGAGGGTCTTTTTGAGGTACGGAAGAAAGGAAGTTAAGAGAAGGAAAATCTGAATATCTATGAATACAACAAGTATGGGTGTATATCATCAGGTGACGGGTCGAGAGAGTCCAGCTGGAGAGGTCCAAAGATCTCCCTTAACCAGTCTCTCCCGATTCCGCCCGCCACGCAGTAGATGGGCAAACACACCCGACGCCAAACCATACATCATGAACCCTTGCTAACTGCACCCCTGCAAAGTCATCAAACGTAGCTAACCATTTGCGGTGATTACGGCAGGGGTGATGGTTATCCAATCAATGGTTCCCGGGACGGCAGTACCCAAACCCGCCACCCAAAATATGCAATTTGATTAATCAATGACCATCTAGTGTAATTTGGCGAAAGTTTTTTTGTCCCGAGACAACACCTGCAGAATTGAAACGTTGCTGGTAATGGCTTTAGCCGTTTTTGGTGACCAGATCTGAATAGCCAGGTATTTCACTACCTTCCTCTTCCCCATTTCCTTCCCTTCCCCTATACCTTCAGCCTAACAAAATACCCCAATTGGGGGTTGCAATAAACTCACTGGCTCCAGACGGGAGCTGCTGAGACTCTTGTGATGTATTCATATAATTAAAAAAACTGTGTTTCATTGTCACGACATTACTTTGTGTCACTGTGGGTAGGCAGAGAAGATTACCGGTACCAAAATATCTCTCCCAATTTTCACATCAGCAGAAAGATAGATACTGTTTTCATCTGTTGTATTTTTTGATATTAAGTACGATTAAAAACTTAGTATATGTATCTTTATTAGGTACCTAACTGGCCGTTTTCGCCTTTCTATGAACATTTTCATGGGGGTTTTTGTTAAATATTGTTCTAAATATACATATAGATATTATGATAACATATAACACATCTGCGCTGATGATGGTACCGCAAAGCTGTCCGAAACGTTGGCGAAAGAAGAAGGTAGCGCAACACGGCATAATAACCCGAAAATAAATCACAACAATGACACATATATTATGAATAATTGGAATAATATGTAGGTACATCTTGATATATAATTAAAATCGATGCATAAGTCAAAGTACGTAGTAGGGTTAAACCACCACCATTTTTAAGTTATTGTATTAGGTGCATCGTTCGTCCAGTTGACTAGTCAGATATCTCCGAAAACTCTAAATTTGAGTTGAGTATGCAGTTTATGTAAAAGTGTATCCTCTATCTGGTACAATACTCAGATTACTCATAAATACCTCAAATCAAATATAATGCAGAAAAGCTTTTAGTTAATTAAACTAAATGTTGATATTTTCTGTGTCACTAGTGAGATATTTCAAAATGTCATATAAATGTACCGGGCCGTTACGCCTCCCGGTGTTATTTATAACATATTAAGATGTAAAACTCAGACATGTGTAAATATCATTTAATTTAGGGTGAGCATTCGAATATCTATTGTTTTCCTCATCATCTCGAAACTAAGTATTTGGAGTTGTCTGACTAATCAACTGGATGATCGACATATGTCGACATATATCAACAAGGTCAATCATGGTTTGCCGGCCTCTGTTTCCCTCTCTCCTACTACATGGGTCTCTACAAGACGTACACCTTCCTTTCCACAAAAAGACCCTTCACACAGCATCCCCAAAGATGACAAAGGCCCTGAGGGAAATTATTTTCCTCAGGGCCTCCTATATGGTGTTAATGTAAAAAAAATATAAATGTCCTTTTTTATTTGACTTAAGAATTTAAACGCGTTATTTTAGTAATGATCCCAATACAAGTTTTGCAAGGTTTCTTTATTATAACGCGCAACAGCTGTTTCTTTAGCCGAAGATAATGTTTAACTGTGTTGAAGTCACTAGCACACCATATTAATTATTTTATGGCATCGCCTAATTAATTCGTAACACAGGTGCATAGACGTTCATAAAGAAAGTAGATATTATATAAGTATCTTGATAGGTGTGTATTTAATAAAATGCATCGAAAAATTAATTAATGAATTAGAAATCTTTAAAACTTTAAAAAACAACGCTGGAGCGACTAAGGTCAAAATATGGACCGTTTTTATTTTTCTGCGGTTGACAGCGATCCAAAATTGGACCACATTTTTTTTACCGAAGTTTTTGAATCAAAATTTGCGACTTTCTAATATATTTTTTTTATAAATCCTACGAATATGTGATAATCGACAAAAGATAGGTGAATTCATTGGCTATATAGAACTATAATCAGTTTGTATGTCTACATATTAAAATTTGGAGGTATGGTTTGTTTTAATGTGAGCGTAAAATATTCAAAATGATCTCCAAAAAATCATGAGCAATCGGAGGAAATTTTTTTTCAATCGTGCTGTCGCTCGAGTAGTTCAAACCTGCTGAATCCAATTGTTGCAGTTAACTGGATAAAGATAACTACAAAACACAAATATTTTATGATCTTTTTGCGCGGGTTTCCATTTCCAGATTGGCCTCGGATACGATCTTAATTTAGAAATGACCCGTACTTTTACATCAAATACCTAATTAATTCTGTGTTCTTTTCGCATTTCTGTCAAAGATAAGACCTGTCAGTACATTGTGGCATATTTTGTTTGCCCAATCTTACGTTTGATTGACATATCTAATCTAACAGCTGGTGCATTTTTGTTATTAATTGAGATAGTATTGGTGAGAAGCTAACTACTCGAAATGACAAGCAATAAGTTTATGCATATAGTTTATCGATTTGAATCGTTTGATGCGAAGTGAAAGTGGGTTTTTACGTAGGAATTACATTCATATTATTTAAATAAAATAATCACACACGGAAATAAATGTACGATCGTTCCTATAAGTGAATGTAAAGCGAAAAAATGTTTAGAGCTGTCATACAATATACATAAACCAATGTATTAAAATACGATGTCTTTGGATTTAATAAATATTTCACTGGCGAAATATCTGGTCAAAAGCATTGGTATATATATAATAATATTTAATAGGTATCAGATGATACTGTGGACGAAACATTATTACAATGTTTTTGTGTTCATCGGAAATGCCAAATCTATAATTAATAATATTTATATCATGTCATAATAAGAAAATTAATTTTCTACGTATAAAAAACTGCATTATCATTTATAATGCAGAAATTGTCATTATTTTTTTGTTTCTTACGGCGTTGAGCAAACAAATAAAACAAATAGTTTAACATATAAATATTGTTTCAAAATTACCTTATTTGGCGTTAATATCAAATTAAAACACCCGGATTCTAAAAAAATTCAAACTTTACTATAATCTTCATCATTCAATAACAAACAAAAACTTTTTTTAAATGCCTCGATTAAAAATCATGAATTTAATTAAGAATTACTCTGAAGTGTTTATTTTTGCCGGCTTTGCTAAATACGTTTTATAAATTTTGTTAAACTTTTTTAAATCACGCGAATTTGTTGCGAAGTTACGAGAAAATTGCGCGAAAATTTTGGCGCGAACTAGTTATTGAACTTGGCAGGTGCTGAGTGTAAGATGTTTCCCGTTCGGAAGGCTGGCGGCCACTGGAGTACTGGGTACTGGGTACTGGAGGACTACTAGGCAGAAGGCAGTAGGCACTAGGGGGCTCTACCAAGCTACCGCTACCATTAGCCACCGTAGTTACGGACTACTGGCATTAGTTGATCATGCCTACATATATGGACACACCTTCAGAGAATCGCACCTGGAGAACAGGTAATTCTGGATAAGCGCGTAAAAAAACACAAAGCAAAACACTGGATGCGACACGTTCGAGGGGAAAAAGGAACACTTTTTTGTGAATTTCACCATCTGCATTCTGCAAGCCATGCAGTGTGGGTGAAGAAAGATGTGGATTGGGAAGTTTGATGCAGGTTCAATCGGGACAGTTTGAATAAACGAATTTATACTAATACATTATTTAAACTAATATAATTGAGATCACTTTCTAGTGTTGTCAAATTCATTTATCAAGTAACCTCCTTATAAACCGGGAATTTCAGATTCCTCGCTAACTAAAACTTGGTAAAAACACAAATATATAATCATTTATTAAATCGTAAATTTAGTAAATCGCAAGTTATTAAGAGCGTAGAACCAGAAAACACCAGAAATATGTCATTTTTTAATCAGTGTTTAGACGTATTGACTCTTTTCCACAAAAAATTATAAATTGGTTTCGAAAGATTTATCTAGTAAACGTATGTTTTAAATTTTCAGAAAAAACGGTAATTTTTAGTATAATAAGGTTATACCGTAGAACGATTGGCAGATTTGTAAAATTTTCAAAAAAGTACATTTATTATACAACACCCATTTCAAATCATATAATCATGCAGTAAAATAAATCAATACATTGTCTGGTAAACGTATGTAACAAAATTTTAATTTTATTTTAAATAAAATCATAAAAAAAAATATAAGTAAATGTGTTTCTTGACGAAAATTGGTCCGTTTGTGTATTTATTTGCGCACTTACAGACAGACGTATGTAACAAAATTTTAAATTCATTTTAAATAAAATCATAAAAAAAATATATAAGTGCATGTGTTTCTTGACGAAAATTGGTCCGTTTGTGTGTTTATTTGCGCACTTACAGACGAATATATTTCATTTTTTTTACATTCTTATTTTGCTGAGACATTGCTGAAAAATGATAAATTCTTATTTTGCTGATAAAATAAATAATGATAAATACTTATGATCAAAAAATAATTACAAAAAGTACATAATTTTAATAGTTTTATCAACACGCCTTTCAGCATTTTGGATGTAGGTATAAATTAAAGCAAATTTGGAATGAAATAAAATCGATATTGAGTAATAATTTTTAAAAGCTGGTACGGAGAGTAGTTAATCTTTCTCATTGGAACCACGCTGTACGATCGTAAGAACCACTTTCGACGAAATGTGGATTTTCGGCCGCTGGCTGGTTATAGGCTCTTAATTTTAAAAAAAAACACTATATGCACCACTATTTAAAAAAAATAAACTACATTTTTATGGTAATATGTAATTCTTCACAAGAGTTTCAGCTACTCCCGTCTGGAGCCAGTGAGACTATGGCATCCCCAATTGGGGTATGTTGTGAGACTAAAGGTAGTGGGGAGGGGAAGTGGGAAGAGGAAGATGGGGAAGTACCTGGCTATTCAGATCTGGTCACCAAACACGGCAAACGCCATTTCAAGCGACGTTTCAATTCTGAATGGTCTTACACCAGGGCGACGCTGATAGTATCTTCAACTCTGGCAATTACTTTAAAACTTTGATATTTTAATAATAATTATTATTCTGAATTTGCTTACCACGTTTTGGAAACAAATCATTATGTTGATATAAATAAAGGAATAAAAATTTTACACGTAAATTCAATTGGCTTTCAATTTGATAACTTGGATTTTTTTTAAATTATAAAAAATTTTAATAGTCAATTAAATATTTTTATTTATTATTAATATTAGAAGGCTTTATGCTTGCCATTCAAGATAGAGTCATTAATATTAAAAATTATAGGAAGCATATCATCAAAGATGCAAATCAAATTGATGATTTATGTAGAAAATGTTTGGTTTTTCCGGAAACTATAGAACATATTATATCGGGATGTTCTGTATTAGCGCCGTCCGAGTATACATTAAGGCACAATCAAGTTTTAAAAATAATTCACCAAAGTTTGGTAATTAAACATAACTTGATTGACTGCCGTAATGTACCATATTATGAATATGAACCAAATTCATTTTTAGAAAATGAATTTTATAAAATTTATTATGATAAAACTATTCTAACAGACAGAACAATTAGTCATAATAGACCCGATATAGTTTTACATGACAAAATTAAAAAAATAACTTATATCATTGATGTCGCTATTCCAAATTCTTGTAATATTCAGAAAACTGTTTCTGAAAAAATAAGAAAATATACAGATTTAGGAAATGAGATTAAAAGAATTTGGCATTCTCAGGCTATACAAATATAACCATTTGTTATTTCGGCTACTGGCATTATACTTAGCTCTCCGATTCAAAATTTAGGCATGTTAGATTTGTCAAAAAATTTGTACATAAAGATGCAAAAGTCGGTCATTTTAAATACATATGGGATTACGAAAGATTTTTTAAATATTTATATTGAGGGATCAGTAGGATTTATCGGACCAGTTAGGATTTCATCAGAGCCGAACCCTCTGATATGAAAATATCTGGAGTCGGTGAAATATTTTCCCATTATATTTCTGGTGGATTGACGTATTGTTCTTGTATTGTTTTGTATTTATTATACTTATATAGTGCACTTACATTGCGTGAATTTACTAGATATTCATTTGTGGAAAAGTGTGTGGAAGGATTTAGTCTTTCATTTGGGAAAGATTTAACCCGGACATAAAATCTGGAGCACCAAATATATACATTTTTTTAAATATAGCTGTCACTAGATATATTTTCATAGTAATACCTAAAGTATGTGGATAATAATTAATTTTTGTTTTTTAGACATCTTGTTTACTCTTTGATTATTTTGTATTAATTTTCTTTTATTATATATAAATATATTTTTTCATTGTTACAATATTGTAATATTTAAATATCATAGAATTTATTTTCGTTTTGTCATCTGAACATCTACATATGTCTTTCTCAACTATTTCTTACTGTTTTACAAACTCACTAGAGCTGTATTTTTCATGTTGTTGCTATACATTATGTAAAAGCCGAAAGGCGTTTTTTTAAATAATTTCTCTTAGGGCCTCTTTCATCTTAGGTGATGCTGTGTGGGGGGTCTTTTTAAGGAAATGAAGAAGAGGAAGTTCTTAGAAGGAAGAAGATATGAGAGGTGGGTAGGAATATGGGGGTCAGTGTCCAGGAGTGACAGACGTATGAATCTAACCCTCCAATTGCGGGGCAAGGCGATGGATTGAAAAAATCTGTCTGGAGACCAATTCCCTCAAACAGTCTCTCTCAGTCCGACCCGCCACGCAACAGGTGGGCAGACGCATCTGCAGCCAAGGCCCGGACAAACCTCACTTGTTAAGTCACCAAACGTAGCATAACTTGGGGTGACTAATGTCAGAGATATTTGTTATCCAATACACGGTTCCCGGGGCAGCAGTACCGATACCCGCCTCACAAATTGAGAATACATACGTTTATCCTAACCACAAATATTGAAATATATGAGTTGTGCTATCTGCAGTTTTTACTGGTGGGACTGTGTTTCCTGCGTCGCCGATATTGTTAACTAATACTACTGCACAACGAATTCTTTCTGAATTCAAAATATGTCCATTAGAGTATATATTTGTTGTTGACGTTGCGACGGTCATCATAGCATATATCTTGTATTTCAATATCTTTGATCCTAACGAAGAAACCACTGGTTTTGAAGCAGGCTGATTATTTTCAATAAATCATGGTGTTCAAAGTTATTTATTTTCATCTGATTAAAATGATGCCACCAAGTGAATTTGCGTTTATTGAATTACTTTAGAACTACTTGCACTCAGTTTTCAATTAAACTTTTTATTCATTCGTTAGTCAATTACAATTCGTAAACCAATAATTCTTGATCGAAAATTTCGTTTTCATCTCTCAACTCACTTCTTTCCTATTTACAATGTTTTTTTTATTATTACTCATACCAACATTCATCAGTTAAGATTAAGAACTATTCTCATCCCGGACAAAATTACTAAGATATTGTATGGAAATAATATGTAAAAGGTGCTTTAACTATGTACATTTTAATATACTCGTACCTATCTTATAAGTATGTGTAAATAAATAAATAAATGTTTCGAAACCAATAGTTTCTTCGTCAGGATACTACGTTATATTTCAATCAAATCTTTTATTTGTAACCACATAACAGAAATCTCTAATAAGGGTTTTAAATTGTTGGGATATGTAACTAGGCTAACTAGAAATTTTAACACTAAGTGTATTAAACTGTTACATTTTTCCTATGTAAGAAGTCAAATTGTAATATACATGTACGAGCTGTTGAAAGAATACAAAACAAATTCATACGTTTTCTAAATTTTAAAATGGGAATTCCAGCAATTGTCAGACAGAAGAATTTTCTCTGACTTGGTATTTCTATATAAAATTCTAAATGATTTAGTTGATTGTCCGGTATTGCTTGAATTGATAAAAAGCTTCCGGATACCACTACGTTATACTAGAAGTCAGGATTTATTTCAGTGCAGAAATTCTGGGACTAACTACCGTATGTATTCCTCTTTGTCCAGAATACTAATGGAGGGAAACTATTATACCAAGTCAGTGGAAATCTTTAATTTATTTTTAAACAAATATAAAATATTGTTACCGAGGCAGTTCAGTTATGAAGGTTCAATAAATACTGGATATTTCTTACCATATTCATATGTAAAAGCCCCGAAATTAAAATAAATCAATAAATTGCTTTTGAAACATTGTCAGTTTTTAAAAATAAAATAGTAATTTTCAAAAAGTGTATTATTTTCATTAAATTAAAATGACCCCATGAAGTGAATTCGCGATTATTGAAGATTTAATAACTTCGCTGGATTGACCGATGGTTCCTTCCTCAGGGAACGATTTAGGTACCTACACTAAAATTATGTAAGGTTTTTATTATTTATGTTTTTAATTAATTAAATTATCTTCTTGCTGACGTTCCTCGAGTGGATTATAATAATTAAAATCATCTTTAAAATTTTCACCTCGATCAAAGATAAATTTATTACTAGAAGTAATAGAATTAATAATAGAAGCCTATTAACACATACTGCGAATTTGGAACTTTTAAAAATTTATTTTATTCAGGTTCTCCATTAAAACAGTTATACCTACACTAAAATATGGAGAGGTTTACAATTTTTTTTTAAAAGTGCATGGGGGCAGTTTAACTATGTTGTGACGTATATCAACAGATAGTTACTGAATTCTCTGTGAAGATGTCGATGCTCAACGCAGAGTGCAATGGTGCATTCTGATAGGCAGAAATTCTCGCTTTGGGATCATAAAAAAGTACGTGGGAGTCCCACGAGTATACGCGTTAGGTATAAGTTGATCTCTTTCAATATTGGCGGATTTAGTATGGTAACGGAGATTAACTTTAAAAAAAAGGCTTGCCTAAAATATTTTTCGGCGGACTTCTAGGGTATTAAAATCGAGCATTCCTGTTAAGAACAATGATGGATACAGGAATGGGTAGTATGTGTATTCCCTCAATACAGGCAACGCATAAACCTTTTTTGAACAGTTCTATTTCTAGGATATTGTTTTGTTCAGAAGGGGCCCAAATAATGGAGCTATATTCCAGGATGCTGCGGACATTTCACTGGAGTATATAAGTGACATCATCAATAATTAACATTTAATTAATAATTAATTAAATTGATTGTGAGAAGTGGCTAACTAACATTTTTTTATTAATTAGGTTTATAATTAATTGTTAATGAAACATACTGCGAAATTGAATCTTATGCATTTCACTGGAGTATTTAAGTGACATCGTCAATAATTTACACTTAATTAATAATTAATTAAATTGATTATATCGTCGGTTAAGAGCGAGAAGTGGCTATTAACATTTTTACCAAATTGAGTTTTACCTAAATAACCAAGTATTATTTACAGTGACCTTTAACATGAATCCATTTTTTTGATTGATAAATGACATTGTAAAAAATAATTTGACATAAAAATCGATCACGCGACCTTCGGATTGCGAGTCAAGAGCCTTACCTTTAGACCACCTTGGCCGTCAAAATACTGCTAGTAGAACACATCTTGCCCTCTGAAATAATCGAGTATATTTTGACAAGCCTTTTCGTAAGTACAGAAAAAATAAAATTTCCTACCGCTAACCGCTCTAATAGGGTTGTGGTTTTATTGCATAATATGTCAAATTAAGTTTTTTTAGAAAATTATCGTAATTTGTGCCTGAAATTTTTTGAGATTGGTATTGTTTCATTGCATAAAGTTGAAAATTAAGTTCTTTAGAAAATGATCGTGAAATATTTCAATATTTGTGCCTGAACTTTTTTGAGTTAGGTATTGTTTTTAATTGTATAAAGTGGAAAATTAAGTTCTTTAGAAAATTATCGTAAAATATTTCATTATTTGTGCCTGAACTTTTTTGGGTTAGGTGTGGTTTTATGGTATAAAGTGGAAAATTAAGTACTTTAGAAAATGATCGTAAAATATTTCAATATTTGTGCCTGAAGTTTTTTGAGTTAGGTAATGTTTTATTGTATAAAGTGGAAAATTAAGTTCTTTAGAAAATTATTGCAAAATATTTCAATATTTGTGCCTGAACTTCGCAGAATAAAATAAAGCACACTTTTTTGCGACGTTTTTTTCTTGCATAAATCAAAACAGGCGGCTGGTGTTAAGGCCCGGCTTCCCGCATTTTTACCGATTTATTAAATATATTTTTTTCTTAAGACGCGGTGTACTCGCTCAAAAAGAAGAAGATGGAGAGATATGTAAATACGCATGTTAGAGGAAGCGCGCCAATAATAAAAACGATAATATTCAAGCTAAAATTGTGAAAATGTTTAATATAACACGACTCGCTTACAACTAAAACTGAACTCTAAAATAACTGAAAAAGACGTATTTATAAAAAAATTTAATTTTTGAAGTTGTCTAATTGATTTATTTCCGGTTAAACCAATTTTTTGGACACTAATAGAGAGAGTTTTTATATGGGATTCGGAATCTTTCCCCTTGGTTTCCCTTGCACTAAGTGTAAGGGTTTTCTTAATTGTTTTAAAACGACGTTATAGACGGTACGGTACCTACAGATTATTATCAATTAGACAACTTCAAAAATTGATATTTAAAATCGTATAAATAGGTCGTTTCAATGTGGATTAACCACAGTTTGAAAATGGTCTTGTAAACCGAAACAGCTGAAACAAAAAAAAATACTAAAATACTTGCAGAACTCGATAATAACATTATCAAATTTAATTTTTATTAAATTTAAAAAAATTAAAATGGAGTTCTACGAATTACACAAAAACAATTAACACCTCTCCGCACAATCTTCCAAACGTTTGAAGTTGGAAGTTGACCGCAGTGTGGCCGTACCATTGAAATGACAGTCCAGTGATATTTTCATCTTAGATCGTACTAATTTTCTCTTAAGTCTGAGTAAATGTGTAGGTATGTTTATAAATAAATACCATATTTCGTTAATAATTATAAAGGCTTTTTTTAAATAGATCGTTTTTCTAAATATAAATAATCTCTTAATTTAAGAAGCGGTTTTAATTATTCATCCAGCCTTATAAAGGGCCCTTAGGTGATATTATTTCACGGTAAACGCTTGACATTGGCCGAGTATTTTTATCCATTGGTGAAATAATGATATTACAAAGATAATTATTATTAAAGTGCTATAAAATATATTTGACTTACTACTAGCGCAAAATCATAACTACCCCTGCTTAATAATTACTATAACATATCTGTAGGATTTGATTTATTTATGTTTAAATTTAAATTAAATCAAACTTATTAATGTTATTGTTGAGTTTATTCAAATAAAATAAATAAAGTTCTGGAATTTTTTTAGTTTTTTATTTTTGTGACAACTGTTAAGATTTTTATTTTTTTTTTACCAGCAGAACTTGTTTATAAATAAACTGTTTTTATTAATTTAATAATAAAATTATTGAATATATAAAATAAATAAAAATTAAAATGGAGTTCTACAAATTAAACTTGATAACAATAAATAAACTGTTTAGACTTTCAAAGAAACAGATGTTTAACATTTATTTACTCTAAATAAGATTTTTTTTTAAATAACGTATATATTATATACTAGCGAGTTCCCGGCATGCATTGCAATGTTATTTAAAAAAATAAATTGTTTCTCCCTGCTTGTCCTTTCCCATTCATCCCGTTCATTCATTCAACTGTTAAGATTTTTATTTTTATTTTTTATTTTTTTTTATTTTTTTTTTTACCAGCAGAACTTGTTTATAAATAAACTGTTTTTATTAATATAATAATAAAATTATTGAATATATAAAATAAATAAAAATTAAAATGGAGTTCTACAAATTAAACTTGATAACAATAAATAAACTGTTTAGACTTTCAAAGAAACAGATGTTTAACATTTATTTACTCTAAATAAGTTTTTTTTTTACTAGCGAGTTCCCGGCATGCATTGCAATGTTATTTAAAAAAATAAATTGTTTCTCCCTGCGTATCCTTTCCCATTCATCCCGTTCCCTTTCCGCCTCCCCTTCCTCTCCCGCGTCCCCTTCCCCTCACGCGGTCTCACTCCGCCTTCCCCGCTTTCACTCTCCCCACCCCCGCTTCTCCCGTCCAGCGAACCCCTCCCGCGTTCCCCTCCTTCCTCACGCGTTCCATACATTCAGTCCCGGTACACTCAGTTTTCAAACAACTCGCGAGCCACCTATTGCAATTTTTTATATAAATTTCATAATGCCAGAGCTCATCAGTATAAATAGAACCCTTCGCGGGCTCACAACAACTCTCCGAAGATTCATCGCAATCGGATGAATAGTATAAGAAATTATTTCATAGCGCCAGAACTCACCGCTATATATAACACCACAATTCACTAAAGTTTCATCGCAATCGGATGAATGGTGAAGGAAATAATTTCATGACGCCAAAGCTCACCGTTATATTATATGGAAACCATTGCGGGCTTTTTTTTTACCTGAGCTCCACACAGGAGGCCCTGAGGAAAATAATTTCCTTAAGGGCCTGTGCCACCTTCGGGGATGCTGTGTGGAGGGTTTCACATCAAATCCCCAAACTTCATTGCAATCGAATAAATGGTTTAAGAACGCATAATTTCATGACGCCAGAGTTCACTATTATATATAGATACCATCGCGGGTATGCACACATCAAATCCCCAAAGTTTCATTGCAATCGGATGAATGGCTTAGAAACGCATAACTTTATGGCGCCAGAGTTTACCATTGTATGCAGAAACCATCGCGGGCATGCGTACATCATATCCCAAAAGTTTCATCCCAATCGGAAGAATGGTTAATAATGGTAAAACAATTTAAAACTTTTCACTTAATTTATTTGTGACCGTGACCGTAACCGGTTTCAGTCTATTAAGGCCATCTTCAGATTGAAAATGGCTGAAACCGCTTACAACACAAATAAAATTTATTATTCTACTAATTATGGATATCATTCTCCTTTATCCAGAATGTCGAGACTTGTCAACGCAAATCAAAGCATTGAATTTTTTGGTGTAAGCCTAAATGACTTTCGGCAGTCGTTACGCAATGTGATTTTTTAAAGTCTTTTTAAATCCATCTTCAAGCTACTTGTAGTTACCTTCTATATGTACTTTTGTATTATATGTATTTTGTCAATGCTTTTCATCTATGTATATGTACTCTCCTTTCATTGTCATCTCTCTTTTTTTATTCGTGTTATTGTTATATTGTTAATGGACTATTTTTCCCTAAGAATAAATTTAAAAAAATATATCTATATATAAAAAAATAATAACGGAAAAAGTTTTAAATTGTTTTTTTTATTGTAATGGAATTCCATCACGGATTTGCAGTATAAAAAATAGAAATATTATACTTACATCTATTTTTTTACTCAGTTTAAAAAGTGCGTTTTTAATTATTTCGGTACATTTTTATCAGAAAATTGTGATAATTATTGATCTTTGAGACAATGTGTATACACGGAAATTCCAAAACCGAAGATAAAAGGTTTAACACCAGAAAATTTATGGTTATATTTTGGATGACCTTGATTGTGAAGTCACATACATTTGCCTAAAACTTTATTACAAATCAATCTGTTGATAATCAAAAATCATTAATATTTTTCACGTGAATTGCTATAAGGGATCTTTAAATTAGAATATTTGAAAATAAGGATACAAAATATATTTTTTTTAATGAATAATAGTCATGAATACTTAAATAGCGGAAATCCGAAATAACCCATTCATGGAAGGTACAAGTAATGAAGGTACGTGTATTTACCTGGTTACTTTGAGAAAATCGCCCCAAGCCTTAATAATATCTAAATGTACATAAATTTTTGCTTTCGTTGTTCAACTTTCATAATAATTAGAATATCGGGGTATTAGGTATTGTGTCTAAAATAGGCTTATAATAATAAGTGTACGTTTAGCTATATTAAATGAAGTCAATATTAGCGAAACTCAATCAAAAATCATAAAATGACACAGGACTCGAACCCAGGACCTTCGCCTTGACGGGGCGCAACTCTACCAACTGAGCTAATGTGTCCCTATCCGATTCGGTCATATTTAACCGAATCATTCTTCGACCAAGAACTACCATTTTGTAAATTCTTTCTTCATTTTCTTAACGCATATTTTTAATGACTGCTATATTTATGTATGATTGCAAGATTTAAACCCGAATGCTATCGAGATAGTGTCTTGTATATATTTATTTTTACTCATTAAGTTAAAAATAAATAAATAACAATCTATTTATTTCTGGGCTTATATTACATTTACTAGGGACTAGGGGCCCTCAGATGTTTGGACATGTACAGCTAATGAACGAAAGTGTAAGAAGAATATGTATGTTTCTTTTTTTTTTAAATTACTTTATTGTAAAACTGCATATCTCGTTACAGGAATCCCCTAGTGAGATGTGCAGCTTATGTTTTCATGTATTTCTTTTTTTTTTTTCAATAAATAAATAAATACATAAATATGGACCGGTCAGTGGTTGAGTTGGCATAGCGTTTGGGTCCCACCCGGTTTCGATGTTCGATTCTTCGGCTGGCTAAGTCCTCCATCACGACACGAGCTACATTTTCCGCTTCCTGTGGTGGTAGTAGGAGATTTTCAAACATTGTTGGGTTATTCGTAACCCAGGAATGTTTGTCTTTCTTTTTTAATAATAAAAAAAATATAAATATATAAATATATGTAGAACAATTTTCCCGGTTTACCCGCGTAACGTAGTCCTTAAAAGGACTTTTTAACTCCTGACGTTTCGGACAGATTTCACTGTCCATCTTCAGAGGCTTTATATTTTGAGTTTTTGTCTCAAACTGAAAAAAAGTGTCTAGTTATTTAATCGCTACACAATTGTTAGTATTTTAATGATTTTTACAGAAGAACTCCGTAGAATGGTCTGTATATATTATCTAAAATTTTATATTAGTGGTCTGAGATTCTTTTCGGATTTGTTTCAGTTTTATGCACTTTTTTTTATTTTTTATGCCGGCAACCTGGTCGCTTATTGTGTTAAATTAATGTGCACTGCCGTGTACTATTTCAAATCAGGGTTGTTACGAAACCTCCATAGTGGACTGTTAGTCTAACGTCCTTTGATTTCGTTCCAAATATTTAGCATGTGTACATACCTACTTCCCACTTACTACATTTGCCTACATACTTCCCACTTACTGCCTACACTTATTAATTTTCTCCAAGGATTCCGAACTTGCTCTTTGCTTTAACTTCTATTTTCAACAAAAAATAATGGTACCCAATTATTTATTGAGCGTAATAATAAACATTAAATTTTAATTAACAACGTTAACCTAATAAGATTACTTCAACAGTAATAATTATATTTGTAAGATTTCCTTGAAGAATAAATACGTGTTTTTACTTATAAGAATCCTTTTACCTGTTTACAAATAATAAAGGGCTGCGTCACCGCTTTCTTTGTAATAAACCCACGTTTTCTTTACAATTCATTACACAACCCAGAGAACAGAAATTAATAAAAATTCTGTAAAGAGTAGGTATTTTCAACATGCCCCCGCCGGGCACCCTCGTAAATGAAAGAAAGGATTAAAAAATATATTTTCAGATTTCATTGAGATCCGAGCCAACCAACTAGCTAATTAAAGAGTTGGAAGCAAATAAACAAATAGGTTGATTGAGCTCATTCGAAAATTCACCAAAGAATTGTGACGCACGGGATAAACTTGTGTCGCTCTCGATAGAGAGAAAAAAAAACCTTATTTTTAAACGCCTGTGGTCTCAAAAGTTGCGTATGGTCTGTAGCTTTCGAAAACGATAAAATAAATTAAATTGGTGTTCACTATTGACTCGCTAAAATAGCCGGAAGTTTTGAAAAAAAAATAGATTTCGTGATTTAGGAAAAAAAATAAAAGAAAGGGTCCATATTATATATTTTGTAGCAAACTTAATTTTTATTCCATAACAGTACAAAGAACGCAAAAAAACATATGTATTTTAAAAAAAATTGAAATATATGTGATGTGTTTGTTAAAAAATAAAAGGGGAAAATAAAACTTTTCCGGGATAAAATTCTTGTAGACTTACTTGTATTCATAAACTCGATTTTGTTTTCATTTTTGTCAGCTATACGCAGTTTTTAATAAGAAACGAACGTTAAAAGGTAAAATTATTAAAAAAATATATATTACCATAATTTAAAAATACATGCTTTAGGTTTTTTTTCTGATTTTCAATTCATTTTAGCGAGCCAACAATCATTTTTTTTAAATAATTTTAAATGCAGTTCTCATTTTCTTTGTAAGACGCAACTTTTGAGACCCCAAGCCTTTCTGAATTCAAAAGTTGAAATAATTGACACACCCTAATAAACAATGATAATATGGTTTTCACCTGTTGATCTCTACGCCGTCAAACCTATTATCTTAATTTGAGCTAAATAACCTTGTATTGATTAACTATTAAGGTCTTGGAAGATAAACCAAACGTGTGGGAAGCTTTTATAAACGTATGAATTAAGTTTACTAATCCTTTTCTATCGTATACTTCGAAACGAATACTTTCAAATACGAATACCTTTCAATTTTATTACAATTGCGAAAAATAGAAGATTAATAAGTAGATTAATTCGCACCCGGGGAATAACAATGGCACAACTAAAAAACTTATTTTTTCAGTATTTCAAATATTTCGTTTGAATGTATTAAATCAGTTTATTTACCAATAAAAATATTGTTTTCCAATAGTTGGGAAGCCGATGTAATTTCGTTAATCTAGTGGAATGTTCTGCTAAAATGATCATTGTGCCACTATTTTTACTTGAATACGAGTAAAATATAATAATATAACAATGACATTTTAGCTTTAAGGCCACTATAATATTTTTTTAAGAATTGTGCCCTTTTATCGAAGGTAAAACTGATATCCAGGAACATTTCTGCATACTTAACTCAAAAATTTTTTTTTTTTACTTATGCCTCTATTATCGCTCAGGTGCGAATTTATTGAAGAAAATACGAACTATGGTAATTCATTTAAAAGTTTGTTTTTTTAAACAGCGCAGCGTGAGTTCGTGATAATCAAACAGTCAAGTTTGTTAATAATTTACCATTCAAATTATTAATTTTCAATTAAAAAGTGTAATATTTGAAGCAAAATTAATGGGATATTGTGTGTATAATTGGTAATTTTATTTAAAATCACTCAACTTACCTACACAGTTGATAATCTTGATCTTCTTCAACACCTATAATTCCACATTCCAAATGACAACAGTGGACAATCTTTTACTTTTCATCTTTCTCTTTGCAAAACCAAATCTAAATAAAACTGCTTTATCTACAGATCTACAAATTAATTAAAATTATTACCACGTGGACATTTTTAAGACGACTGTACAGAATATAAAACGAAAATACATTACACGATTGCATTCTTGACTCGATTGACTCCCCCCATCCTTCGTCCCTTTAGCCTAATTCTCTGTTTATTCATCCTCCCCGCTCCTCCGAAAAATTTTTTAAGCTGAAAAATTCACTTATGTAAAGTTTTTTTAATATGAATACCTCATAAGATTCCCAGGTGCTCCCGTCTGGAGCCAGTGCATCCCCAATTGGGGTATGTTGTGAGGCTAAAGGTAGTGCGGAAGGGAAGGAGATGGGAAGAGAAAGGTGGGGAAGTACCTGGATATTCAGATCTGGTCACCAAACACGGCAAAAGCCATTTCAAGCAAAGTTTCAATTCTTAATGGTGGTCTTACACCAGGGCCCCTAGCATGGTCAATCGATAAAGGTTTTATCGAAAATTTTGGTAACTTGTCATCGCTCGCAAGCACGACTGCAGGCCGCTAACGAACAAACAACAGTTTACGTCAAATAAATTAGAAACCCTTAGTCGTTGCGCATTGTTTTTTGTTCGTTAGCGGGCTGCAGTCGTGCTCGGGAGTGATGTCAATTTACCGACGTTTTCGATAAAACCTATATATATATAGACCATGCTAGGACCCCTGGGCGTTACTAAGAGTATCTTCCACTCTGGAAGGTGCCGCAAATATATCTACAATATATTATTTTATTAATTGTGAAATAACACAAATTAATCAAATAAAATTTATTTGGTTTCGCTGGGATTCGATCCCGCGACCTTCGGATTGCGAGTCAAAAGCCTTACCGCTAGACCACGCCGGCCGTTAAGTGTGACAATATTGATACACTTTACAAATAGCCAGTACTGGATTTGTCAATAGGCCGTATAGGCCACAGCCTAGGGGCGGTAGCCTACACAAGTTTAGTGAGTGATTATGATAGGTGTCAACTTCTTACGAGGAAGGGGCGGCGCAAATAAAGTGGCATACTTATGAAAAGTACAAATCCGTCACTGCATACTGCATTTACATAATTAACTATTTTTAATAATTGAAAATTAATGAACCCTTAGTTTTTATCAATTTTATTATTGTTTCAAAAACCATTATGTTTAATAGGAAAGATGGTTCAAACTGAGCTTCAATCATATCTATAGTAAACCCTGAAGAAGCAAGCATTGCTCGCGAAATATGTTGTTTTTTTAAACAATGAAGGTAATTAAAACTAAGTGTTGATTAATTTTTAATTAAAATGGTGCCACAAAGTAAGTTTGTAGTGTTTGAAGAAAATGTTTATTTAATTTAACAATAGATCCGAAATAAATAAAAAAAGAGTACAGTTCACACGCGGTAGAAGCGAAACTTCACCAAAACAATCTCAACCAATAGGCCTTTAAAAGTGACATCATAATCAAAGCGGCCAAAGTTTGAAGTAGGTACTGTAATGCGTCATTTCCGTTTCATCTGAATTTAAAATCACAACGGTGCTAAAGATGTTTCACTTCAATAACAATAATAGCAAAACTTACAGTAATAATAGCTTGGGCAACTGGGCTGACGGATTTGGTGACTGGGTGTTGGTAGGCGAGTCAGGGGATGTCATGTTGCAGAATTACATAGCAGAATCGAAGCAATCTGCTTCTCCGGTCCAGTCCTTTTCGTATAGTCGTATCCTTCACGATCATACTATCCGATGTTTGGTAAAAACAGATCGTCCAACGAACTCTTCAATTAGTTCAACAAGTAGTTATTTAGAGTTCAACAACCTTTCATTTCAGAAAATATTCTTTGCTGGTCAAAGTTATTTACGGGAAACTTATTTTTTTATTTGGGCACCGCACAAGAGTCCCAACTGCTCCCAACCGTCTGGAGCCAGTAAGACCACGGCTACCCATTTGGAGTATGTCGTGAGGCTGAAGATAGTGGGGAGAGGAAGGAGATGGGGGAGAGGAAGATGGGGAAGTACCTAGTCAGATCTGGCCATCAAACACGGAAAAAGCCATTTCAATCAACGTTTCAATTCTGAATAGTGGTATATTACCAGGGCGATACTGAAAGAATCTTTTACTTTGGAACGTGCCGCAAATCTATATATATACATATATATATATATAAAAATCAAAATGTGTTTGTTTCTGGGTGTGTATATGTGTATATCCGCTATGCGTTGCTAAACCATTAATCAGATTGCGATGAAACTTTGGGGGTTTGATGAATGCATGCCCGCGATGGTTTCTATAATAGGTACAATAGTGAGTTCTGGCATCATGAAATTATGCATTGCTAACCGTTAATCCGATTGCGATGAAACTTTGGGGATTTGATGTGTTCGCGGGAGAGGGTAGGGGGGAGGGGAAAGAATGACGGCCGGCGTAGTCCAGTGGTAAAGCTCTTGACTCGCACACCGAAGGTCGCGGGATCGAATCCCGGCGTGGCAAATAAATTGTATCTGATTAATTTGTGTTATTTCATAATTTATTCATTAAAAACAATATATAGTATATTTGCGGCACTTTCCAGAGTGGAACATACTCTCAGTATCGCCATTTCAGAATTGAAAACGTTACTTTAAATGGCATTAGCCGTGTTTGGTAACCAGATCTGAATAGCTAGGCACTTCCCCTTCCCACTACCTTCAGCCTCACAAAAAACCCAAATTGGGGATTCCAGTCTCACTGGCTTCAGACGGGAGCAGTTGGAACTCTTGTGCGGTATTCATATTTTAAAAAAATGGATGATTGAATGAAGTAGTGAATGAATGAATGCATGGATGAATAAATTCGTTGTTATTGTCACCTAATACGAAGCGAGCGAAGCCGCGGGTAAAAGCTAGTATACTTTAAATTATTCAATAATGCATTGTGAAATAACATAAATTAATCAAATAATATCACTAAACCACGGAGGCCGACTAAAGTCAATTTTAATTATAATTTAAATTTTTGAAGAGACAAGTTCTTTAGCACCGTTGTGATTTGAAAAGAAAAAGAAACACTAAAAAGAGACAAACACATACATCTACAGGTTTTAGCCTGCAAGAGAATGAGATAACAATCGGTCTCCTCTTTTTACGGTGCTTCGTAGCCTCCCCACTCTTGTCTTCTGAAAATAAAAATAGAATTTTAGTTTAAATATAACCACTATATTCATAAAATTTATAAACATTTTTTGGAAAATATATTCCCAATCATTCTACATTATTTCTAGTTCTGTCATGGGTAATCATAAATAATATTTACACAAGTACTTAACTTATACACTGTTTTAGAAACAGCGGACACGACCCCATTACAAAAAGACCGATAGACAATAGACAAAAAAATCTGCTCCAACGGAAATAGAATTTTCTTTACCTTTCTCTATTTTAACGACATTGTTTATCAAAACAAAATTGCAAGAATAGATTCCTTCGCGTCACATCTCTAACTTCGTGTCATTGAATCATTTTGCGATCTTAAAATGGCTTTGGTAAAATGACACGTTGTTTTAACGAAAATCTAGCGTCCATTCTAAAATTATTTTATTCTAATTCTATATTTTTAGCAAAAATATTATTATTATGATTCTTTTTTATGTGACACCTCACAAGGGCGCCAATGGTTGTACAGTGTAAAGATAAGTGAACTCTTTCTCCATCTGGTTGGACAACATTGTGAGGTGGGTTAAGGGAGGGGCTGTAAGAAGGGATTTATTTATGCGGGTCTTGAAGAGGCCCACATTGTGTGAAGAAGGCAAAACAAATGCCGGTAGCTCGTTCCACTACGAGCCGACTTACACAAAAACGAGTCGAAGAAACAACCCATTCTAAAGGGATGAATTGTGAACGGGTACGTGGCTGAATTGTTCTTCCCTTGAGAAAGTCCGCAGCCCTCCAACCAATAGGCCACTTGCATGAATTTCATAACGACTTGGAAAAAATCGTGTGGATAGATTTTTTTACGAAGATTACGAAAATATTTGTAAAAAGTTTTAGGAATGTATATATATTTTTTTTAAATAAATAAATCCATTATTTGAGCTCGTGACGTCACTACATGAAAATGTCCCGTTTCCGATTATGTTCCCTTAATTTTGTAAAATTCCACACTGATTATTTTTTTATATGGCAACACTTTGATTTCCGGCGAATTTTTGAATTTGCGTTTAACGTTCACTAGACTTTTTGTTTGTTCTACGCGAACTTATCCTTTGGTTTGATTTTTTGATAAAGATGGCGGTGTTTTTACAGATGTTACGAAGAGAACCCCGTACAATTTATTGCTATTCGTGTGGATAACCTTTTTTTTTTAAATGATTTTCGGCTATGTAATTATCGTTTTTTCGCACCCATAAAATAATGTCCCGTCTTTCTGGTTTATAAAAAATGGTCTGATTTTTCGGATTTAAATTTTCAAATCGCCAGGGTTTCAAAAATACGATAAAAAAATAGGGAAAGTCTTAAAATATTTGCCTAAACCGGAATTTTTTTTTTAAAATGTGATGCAAATGGCCTATTATAAACAAAAATTTGAACAAAACAAAAAACGACTTAAAAAAATGCACTAAAAAGTAAAAAAATAATTTCGATCGATTGTTATTTTTGGAGTCGGTGTCAGCCAAGGTCACTAGATACATTGGTAGTTGTAGGTGAGATGTGGAGATCTTGGCTGACACCGACTCCATTTATTATTGCATTTTTTTAAGTCGTTTTATGTTTTGTTAAAATTTTTGTTTATTTTTTGATTTTTAGTGACGAGCGTGCTTATTTTTTACTTCAAAAGCGTGCTTAGAAGTTTACTTAAAAAAAAGAATCATCGAAATCTGTTGGCGTAATATTGAGTTATTCGTCCATTTGTCGCGCACATACTTATTGCAAATTTAAGACATATATGGTTTTCTCATGGATCCCATTGTCAGAACTGGATCAAATTAAAATAGGACCACACGGGAAGCACCAGCTTTCTAATAAAAAAAGAATCATTAATATCAGTTCACCCAATCGAAAGTTCTGAGGTATCAAACATAAAAAAAAACCCGTCGAATTGATAACCTCCTTTTCGAAGTCGTTTAAAAATAACGCATGTACTTCAAGAAACATAGACAATTAAAAAAATAGAAATAATGAGAAGAAAATAATGACTAATAATAGGTATATTTCGTTTTCGTGAGGTTGACAGATGATATACTTTTCGAAACATTTATTTAAAAATTGTATCTACTTGTTTTGTAATCCGCAATCATCATTAAACACATTAATTTCGATTGTTTGGGGTGTATGTCTTTTATTTTACATTAAAGGGGTCTCCACACGGTACTGCCGCAGTACCAACTGCCGCAGAACTGACTAAAAATCGTATAGTCTGTAGTCAAAAGCGCCAGCCGTACTGTTATTGTAATAACAATACGGCTGGCGCTTTTGACTACAGTTCTGCGGCAGTTGGTGCTGCGGCAGTACCGTGTGGAGACCCCTTTACTCCACACAGGAGACCCTGAGGAAAAAAGGGCCTCCCTCAGGGCCTATATCATCTGAGATGCTGTGTGGAGGGCCTTTTTGAGGAGAGGAAGAAATGAGCATTGGTCTTGAAGAGACCCATGTTGTAGGAAGGAGGAAACAAATCATGTTGTAGAAGGAGGCCGGCAAATCGTTCCACAGCCGAGCTGATGAACACAAGAACGAGTCGAAGAAGCGACCCGTACTCATGTGACAAATGTCAACCGTGTACATATGTTGGGCCCGCGTTTGGCGTGTTTCCCGACTATGCACCGGTGCCGAAGGGATCAATGACGCTAGTTCCTTGGAACATCTTCCATTGTAATACCTGTAGAACAAGAATAGCATTCCCACCTGACGCCTGTGCTCTAAAGATTGCAATCCGTATGAGATGGGAGAATCTATCAAATGGACCGCCCGTTTTTGCACATAGTCGAGGGTATTTTTCATATTTTGGAGCTCCAGACCAGAGGTGGCTGCCAAATTCAACCGTGGGGAGCACTCGTGATTTGTACAGGGTTAGCAGTTGTGTACTATTAAATTATCTGCGACCCTGTACAGCACGCTCAGTTTTTGGGAGGCTAACTTTACTCTGGCTTCGATAGTCATGCGTTAGTTAGTCCTACATGCTGTCTATGTGTGATTCTTTTGTTATTATACGTTGTTCATATTATTTTACTTGTATGTTTTTTCGTTTTAATACATTTAGTTTTTACCTGTACAAATTTAATTATCTTGTTTTCTATTTGCCTACCGTTTATAAAAAACTAATGTCAAGTTAGCAAAATTTCATCAAAAAGTATAAAAATTATGCTTTAAAGTTAAAGGATGGGAAAAGAGGATGTAGGATAGTTGTTTCGAATGTTCGTGTAGATCAGCGGGTTTCAACCTTTTTGAATCTACGTACCCCTTGATTTTTACTACAAATTTGTTGTACCCCCTACTCTCTACCTATTTTGTGTACACGTGTAATGAAAGACATGTTTCATTTGTATTTTTTTAGCATCTAATTTACTACATGAATTTAACAATAATGTCGCACAAATATAATTAATGCAGAGTGTTACTTGACTTCGGGCATTTTTAACCGGCGATTCTACATTCGAAATTGAACAATTTTTTTCCACGCCTTTTTATTTCGACAAAAAAAAATTAACGTTTTCCATATACAACTTCAGCTCACAAAATGTATTATTTATTTTATTTAAGTTTTTATTACAGCAGGACTGGGAGGATAGTGCAAGTCTGCTATATTGCATAAACAACTATTAACTATAAAAGAAAAATAAAATAAATAAAATGTGATTAGGTACCTAATTAAAACATAAAATGAAAATAAAGTTCGTCACATAAATAACAATAAAAATTAAGCATACAATTGAAATTAAATTAAACAAAAATTAAACAGAATAAAAAAAAATTAAAATATATATATTAAAATATTTAAAAAAAAAAAAATTAAAATAAAAAATTAATCAAGTAAAATTATTGAGAGAATGAATTTTTTTAAACTTAAAAATTTTGTAGAAAAAAAGTTTCTTATGTTTCGGTAGTTGCAATAAAAGCCCGATTTCCTGTTACACCATAATAATGTTAATACAGTCAATGTGACCGTTGAGCTTGCTTTGCAGAGCAAAATTTTAGAAAATTTGGCTCAATTTCACGTTGGGCCGAGTTTTAAATCTTATATCGAGCCGCGTACCTCCAATCTGGCGTACCCCCAGTCTTACGACAGGTTGAAAACCACTGGTGTAGATAGTTACCTTCCTCTAGTTTTTAAGGTTAAGTTTGCAAAAGTTTATCAATCTCAGAACTGTAAATTTATATAAAAATCAGATCCACACCGCCTGAGCCCAGCTATTTATTATATAATAGATAGAATTAGATATACAGATGGATTATAAATCATTGTATTCTCGCACGCAATCCAATTTGTCTTTTATTTTACGGCCTATCTTTACAATATTTTTACTAAATTGTTAGTAAACACTGTGAAGTGATCTAACTCTAGATTAATAAATAAATAATTCGTAATAAATACGGTCCTACGTAATAAATAAATAATACGTAATTCATACTTCGAATAATTTCGGATAATTGCGATTTTTTGAAGATAACTTCCATTTTTGATTCTTTGAATGTGTTTTACATACATAGTATGTATAATGCAAAAAATTTACTGCTCCGCGGGCGGCGGTCCGCATTTTTACTGAACATAGTTGTACCATCCCTGCAAAAGAAGTAAAGAGTCAGTCATGATTGTTAATAAGTTTAAGAAAGTTTTTTTTATTATTCCTAGGGAGATTTCGTGTTTGTTTGTGTTATAAATATTTTGTGACGGAACATTGCTGTTCAGGATCCAAGCTTCAAAATTACCTGAATTTGATTATGTTCTATTTTAAGGTAGTCCCTCGAAGGCTTTGGGGTTTAAATATTCATTCCATTTGAATAATTGTTTTTCAGTTCACCGCTATTTTCGCAGCGTCCTTCGCAAATATTACACAAATCTCTTAATATGCATGAGAAAATATCATGGAATTTTTCGGTAGTTTTTAATTTCTCCTAAAGTATACAAATAAATTAGTATTTTTAACAAACCGAATATACTGTAAATTTTCAATTTTTCTGAAAAAACTTTTTTCTGAAAGAATATCAATTTTTATGACCAAACTTGGCTGGGACGAATCGAATAGGCTATCGAATTAGCATGAGATATTTCTTATTCATGGATCAAAAATTTGTTTACACGAATGAAAATAATCCAAAAACTTTTCACACGTTTTCTAAGTGTAAAAAGTGATGATAATTTTTGTAATAAACTGTTTTAGAAATAATTATTATTCTGACGTGTGCCTTGGCAGGGATTTCCTGCTAGTAGCGCAGGTATTGCAAACCCATTGTTATCCATAATAATATAATAAAATAACTTTTTTTTAATAATTAGCAATATCGTGTGATCCAAGAAACACGAAAAGCCCATTCGTGTGTTGTTTTGTTTGCTACTTACCAAGGACAGGCGTTAGAAGGTTTGCGGGTAAATCTGGGCAAATAATCGTCAATAATTTAGACTTATTCCACCAATGCTTACTTCTCACCTCACACCTTTCTTCATTTATATCCTTGAATCTTGTTTTAAACATTCTTCTATTATTTCGACTCGTGACATGAAATGACCTTTCTCAAGAATTTTATTCACTCGATTGTGCCATGTTTTCCTGCAAGGTCCCCGGCTGCTTCTTCCATCTTATATGCAGTAGGTATGTCAATACTAGTAATGTTATTTCAACAACAAAAAAATTCTACAAGATAGTATCAAGCATTGTTTCTTGTCACAATTTTAGCCTTCGTTAACTTATTTGGTAGTATAAGATCTCTCCATCTTCGTTATGTGGTGACATTTGTGAAATGCAATACACATATTTAAAAGTACAATAATGCCTTCATATAACAGGTCTAAAGATTCTTTAGATAATTCGCTCGCTAAACTGAGAACTTGAACCTCAAATTCGCTGATAAAGTAGAATGATCAGTCGGTATCATGTCAGTATTCGTGGATCTTGACATTTGGAGTTGGGGTTACGATGGTAATTAATGGGACAATGACCAAAGAAGAACAGTAAATGCGCAATCATCCTTGACTGGAAATAGGGAACAGAGGGCACCCACATAATATAAGATCTTAGGAGGGCTGCCGGCTTCGGATGATGTTTTCTCCTAAGAAAAAATTTCGTGTTTTTTACAATAGTATTAATCAGAGCAATCTGAGGTCAGCACTTGGTGAATTTTTGGAAAACACCTAATACTACCGAAGATTTCTGAAACTTCCATTCGAATTATGACTTGTGCTGAATCGTATCTCATGTCACTCGCGTGACGTCACGAGACACCTTTGAATACATTTTACCCAAGTTCTCTTTGAAAGCTCACAACTTTCCAATGCGCAGAGATATCCAAAAACTAATTGTATTGTTCAGAACTACAACCTCGAAGCTTAAGAGATTTTAGTGAGTCCTGCCACCGAGAAGACTTTGAAGAAGAAGTAGAATCATCCATTTGGGAACATCGTGATACCTTCATTTGGTGCGTCTCTTTGCTGATATTTCGTAAATATTTTACTTTTTTGTCTGCTTTAACATCAAATCCCTCCACCGAACAAACCCCTCAACATTTAAAAACCCTTCCAAATTTGAATGTGACCGCTGACCCCGAACTCCCCACCATTCTACTAGAGAACGCCCGCACAATTCGGCAAAATGAAGATATGGGCATGCCGCAGATAGCTCCGTTGCAACCTCTCGGTCTTTCCAACAAACGAAGCCTCCAACAGAAAGAGAGGTTTCAGCGGAGCTTTGCGTGGCAGGACCATGGCAATAAATAAGGTTTTCTCAGAAGTTGGCTAGCGTGCCGCGGCGGCACATTTCCATAAAACTGCAGTTCGCGTCACGGCGCGACGGCCACTAAAGTTGTTGATACTGATTGTTCCATTTCAAGCCTTGATTACATTCAGAAAGCAATAAATAATATGCGAGGCAGAAGGAAAAATATTCATGTGTAATGGGAAATGTCGTAATTCTCTCTGTTCTCTTTCTGACCTCCAAATTATTTTATTTATTTGCAATTTTGTGCATGCTTAACGTGAGCATTTAGTTTTTCTCCCAAACCGGGACACCGAAAAACGGTAGGTACTTAATAATCATAATTGTTTACACCAACAGTTTACATTGGATTAATTTATACATGTTTAATTTACCTAACTGAGAAACCATTTATGGTTTTCCTCATCATACTATTATATTGTGTCTAGAAATTAAATAGTAATCTTGCAATTAAAAAATATTACATTTTTTAAAAAAATAGGTAAGTAGTACAAAATATATGTCATTACATAATATATCATTACATTTATGCAGTTTTGTACTCATTTAATAAATTTTTACTTAATGCACTCTTGACAGAGTTCTTATATTTATTTTCGTCACAATTGAAAATATCTATATCTATCAGATAGATTGTAATATTTATGTTGAAGGCCAGGCAAGTATTTTGGTTTGAATTTGTTTTGCAGTGTTATTTATTTAAAATATTTATTGCACTATATGTATAAACGACCACCATAACACGGGCATCAGCCTAGCATGGTGGTCGAAAAATCCACTTACAATGTAAATAATTTATGCAATGAAAAAAGAAAAAAAAATTTTGGAAAACTTATATAGCGCTGTTTTCGCTAAAAATCACCTCAAGGGCGCGTACAAAAGAGGCTACATTACAATAATTCATCTTGCAGCTAGACCCTTGTTCAAAATTTAAAGAGATTTTTATTTACCAATAAACGAAGTAAAGCAATATGTAAAAAAATTTTTTTGACTAAAATAAGCATGGATTTTACGAGTGAATTTACTTTATTATGTAGGAGGCTAGATCACAACACGTCAAGCGCATGGATTATTGTTGAATTAATGTCTTTATAAACTTATTCCTTCGTTTTAGGAGACTCACACTTCCATACAATACGATTGACAAGATAGTAATGTTTTTTCATGTCATATTAGGGTTAGCTATTTTATATATTTATGTATTTCAAGATTACCGGTAAGTTTTTGTAGATGCATAAAGCTATCTTTTCGAAAATGGGACATTTTGGCGTCCCGAAGCTGTGTTCGGGGACACCGGGACACGCTGACTGAAAACGGGACTGTCCCGGTGAAAACGGGGCGTCTGCTCACATTATGCATGCATGTTGTTCCAAGCTTTCGTTTGTAATCCCTCAACATTCAAAGTCAAAATAGGCATTCTTGAAAAGGTACTAAAACTAATAACTACAAAAAAATTATATATTTTGTTACAGTGCGTGGTAGTAAATCAAGTAGTTCTTGGTATATATGTGAATGTTATGTAAAATAATGGGTTCCATTAGAGTTGATCCCCGAAAGTTGGTCCCCCGCAAACTTATGTACAATATCAATTTAGGGAAAAAATGGTATACCTAATTAAAAAAATATAACTAAGTTTCCCAGAAGTGGTGTGCAGAGAGGATGTACCTACCGCCAAATAAAAAAAATATAAAACACATATCCATTCAAATTCATCAAGGATAAAATTACTTGTCTATGTACTATTGTACTGTATATAACAGCATGTAAAAACAAAAACAAAATAACACTTTAAATGAATTCGTTTGATATCCAATACTAAATTAATAGTCAAGGTATGTTTGTAGTCGATATTAGGTTTGAAATTGGTAAATAATGCACACAAAATGTAATTTTATGATAATTATAATTTCACCAAAATAATGCATGTTGTAGAAATGTTGAGGTTGAGAATATAAATGAAATTGCACTGATAAGAAAAAACTCTCCCGATATCTGCTCAGCGAACTAATTTTCGACTACACAATGGGAATGTGCCTAGCGTGGTAGTCGAAAAACCTGCAAAAAAGTTATTTTATGAATAAAGAAAAAATAAAATAAAAATTCTTGTGTACCTAATTAACAAAAATCTTTAAGTTCATGAACAAAAGCAAATGAACCTTTCTCCCCTCCCCGTTTATAACACATGGTCATGATGTCTTTTACTCCCCCTATTTTAAAGTGAATCCCACACAAGTGCCCCAACTGTACAGGACCAGTGGGACCATGGCATGTATTTTATGAGGCACGAGGGAAAGATATCGTTGGGAACTACCTGGATTTCCAGATCTATTTAATAAGTCATTTCAAGCAACGTTTTGATTTTGAATGGTGGTATTTTTCTACTGAGATACTGAGGTTATCCACTACACTCTAACGTGCCGTAGATAAATATACAAGTATACTGGGTATTAATTACACATAAAATAATCAATTTTTAAAAATATTGCATTTTGGATAATTTAATAATGAACATAAATTGAGATTATCTTGAAGTGGTAATATCCAGAATCTAGATCCTATGAATGCTAAAAAGATTATTTAGAAAGAAGAAATAAAAATAAAAGCATAGCATTGAGGGTATCTTGTACCTTGGGTAAGGATTTGCAAATGAAACACAGACTCAGTGTTGCCATCTTTCCAAAGTTGCCAAATTTTCGTATCCTAGGGTGGTTAGGACACATATGCTGTTTTCCTATTTTATACCTATAAAATAACGTACTTTGTTATTTTATTCGATTCCGTCAGGAAATTCGTCATCCTATTAATCCCTTTAGACACAAATTTCTCCCGTTTTACGGGACTCCAATCCGCCAGCTATTACGGGAAATCCGTCAAGATGGCAACGCTGCATAGACTTCACGAAGGACAACTGACTGATTGGGTCAGGTGTTTCACTTTTTATTGGGCTAAAAGTGTACAGTGTCCACACGTGTTATTCTTATCTCTGGAAGGAATGCACGGGAGCCAGGATGAAACAAATACATTCATAGCGCCGAACATTAATTACTAAGGTCCCACGGTTTGTCGTGCAAGTAATTTAACCTTGCAAATGCAACAAAACACGTGTAGAGTGATAAGAATCTTATCAGGATGAGTCATCGTAGAAAGTGTGACGGTACATCCATCTGCTGTCCGATACAATTCCGTTTTAACATGTACCTAAATAAACTCTTTTTATCTATTCCCCAAACCAAAAATACGGTTTTCAAAAACAAATACGGTCTGTCAACTAAAACGTGAAGACCTCCCCACGCTTTCTAATTTTCTCAACTCTTGTTTTTTTTCTGTCACGTATTTCCGCCAACTTGAATAATATCTCGTCAATACAGTGGGTTTTAAGGCGACCTTTAGTCCTTTGCCTCTCAACAAGTCAAACGCTGTAAAAATAGGCTCAACAAGTCAAACGCTGTCAAAATTTAAATGCCTGCACATAATATTATTTTGGTTCTCACAAAAATCTCTATTTTTTTCTTTATTGCGTCGTTTATATATTGGGTCCTTACATATGAAATTGGCGTTTTGCCGTACTGGCAACTTTGATCTCAAATATCTTCTCTTTGGTTAGGAATTCCAAAATCAAATTTATACAGCTATTTACTCATGGTTTTGTGTTTCTAAAATTATAATTCATTTGTTTTTTTCCTTAATTGTTTTTTTTTTTTTCTTTGCGTCCCTTAGTTTACAAAATGGAAAACTTGAAATATCGCGTTATTTACGAGTACAAGTTCCACCGTGGCACCAGTGCTGCAGAAACGGCTCGAAGGATTAATGATGTGTATGGCGACGGCGCCGCAAAAGAAAACACAGTGCGTTTTTGGTTCCAACGTTTTCGTTCTGGAAATTTCGACCTGCAGAACAAGCCCCGTGGACGGCCGGAGACCAAAGTTGATAATGAAGGATTGAAGGCTATTGTGGAAGCGGATCCATCGTAAACCACGTCCTAGTTAGCTGCAGGCTGCGGTGTTAGTGATAAAACTGTTTTAATCCACTTGAAGCAAATTGGGAAGGTGAAAAAGCTCCCATACAAAACTCCCATAAGCTCCCATACAAAGTTCCTCCCATACAAAACGCCAATTTCATATGTAAGGACCTAATATTAGTAAGATGAAGATTAATCGTGATTAATATTTTTATTTGTGTTAGTATGCCGTGTTCCACTTCATTCTTCGTCAACGTTTCAGGTAGCTTTACAGTGTCTATCATCAGGTAAGATGAAGAGTAGGTGTACAACGGATCTATAACGGAGCACTATGCCTTTACAGTAGTATCATTTTTAAAAGATTTTTGCTTGCGGTATAGGTACCTTATATATCGTAGGACTACTTACTGCGGGGTAAAAGTGTACACTGCGAACGATTGTTCCAAAATATTTCGAACTAATTTGAAACACATCGGTGTGTTTTAAGTAATTTAAGCATAATAACGCGTGAACTCATATTGCTACGATTATCAAATTCCATGTTAGCTGAAAATATATTCGATAAAATTTGTCAAACTAGATAACCAACTTTACAATATCAAGTATTCTGCCCGGATAAATATGAAAAAATTTTCATCAACATATCTCCCGACTACGGAGACCGTGAGGCTACCAAAAATGATGTTCAATTTTATTATAACTAGGGGAGACCGGGGACAATTTCACCAATTTGACTTTCACCTTTTTATACTTTTTAGGTACATAGTTTATGAAAAAAATACTCGTGCTTGACTTAAACGACAGTTAATTTAGTTGTCTACCAAATTCCTATATAATTATTTCTCCAAATTTTATAGAACTACAAGCGCATAATTATAATTTCCCCGGATATATCGGTACCTCCAACAATCTTACAATGGTCTTCTCACCAACGCAACGCTGCAAAACCCATCATAAAACAAAGTGATTTGTCCAAGAAATGTGTGGATGGTAAAATAGAAACAAACAGAGCACAAGAATTGTAATGTTACTACAAATGCAGTACAAAAAAAGTTACTTTTGGCGCTCAAAAACTTCCACGTCCAGTTGCAAACATCCCGGTTCCACTGTGTCCCGCGACTCCCGCGGCTGTTGGCGACAAACCCGCACGTGTCAGGGCCTTTGCCTGACGAATCATCTGTTTAGTATCTACTCTACGCCTGTATAGTTGTTAGCGAGTTGATCGCCATGGCACTACTTACCCATGGTATAATAATTATCCCCGGTTTCCCCTACGTATTACTCTCATAGTTCTATTTCATTCGGAGAAATAATTTTGTGGATTATTGATTATTTTTTATAATTTTTAGAAACTTGTATGAAATTAATTATTTTTGGAACAATCAAAAATTAAATAAAGTTACTTTCAAACATCAAACATTACACGTTTTGTATGAGAAAGCTGTGGGAGCCTCAACTTTCTTCGACTTGCATATTGTTTTTTTTTTTAAATATTATACTTAACTATATTATATAATCTATATAATCATCGATCATCATACGTCAATGATGATAATAGTGTATATACCTTCAAAATATAAATTTTTTAAATACGCTTTTTGAGGGAAATGTGGAGAATAAGATAATGTCATTCGAGACATCTAGCTTTTCATTCTGAAACTTCACTCGTAAAATAGTTTGGAAAATTTCACATAGGTGGCACGCGACACAATAATAATAGAATAATATAATTTTTATCGTGAAAAAATTCTTTATTGCATAAATATAGTTTTATTTAAATCAATATTTTCATATTCTTGCGAATTAAACTTTTATTTAAATTATCTAAATATACATACCACACCTTAAAATATGTTTTTCGAACAATAAACTTACACATCTTGAACAATGTAATTAAATCGTGAGAAATAATGTTTAGCGATATTATACTAGATATAAAAATACGAAAATTCCATTTTCTTCGTCACATGGTCAGGTTAGTTAATGAAAGATATGGTAGGACATGGGGAAAATTTCTCAAGTTAGAGGTCCAACCAATGAAAATGGTGCTTTTGCATTGGCCTTGTTTAATCACAGATCCGAATCTACTTCATGTGTGCAGATGGGATGCATAAACGAAACGGAAATTTTTGAAATTAAATAAAAATTATCATTTTTTACACGCAGTTTAAAGCCGAACCATAGGCGCATCTATAGAATTTACATGGGGGGGGGGGGGGGGCAAGGTAGAAAGGGGGAAGATGGAAAATGTTCCCGTTTAGACTAAAGTTTCGGGAATGCACAAGTTTATTTTTATTTTATCACAAGCGCCAGGTCAAGCTTTCACTCGATGAAAAAAAAATGAAAACAAAAAAAAAATCAGATACAAAATTAAAAGCCGGATTAAAGAATGAAAAAGGCAATATTACAAAAAATTGACAACATATGCATAAAACAATACTATTACAATACACACATTCTTTATATACAACTTCACATACTTCGTAATATTTTCCAATTAAAAAATAATAATTGATAATTATTTTAATTTATTTCATCTTAGTGATATTTTTTTTATAAAAAAAAAAATTCATACTTTATTGAATTTTAATAAATTCTGAAATGGGGTCCTCAGCACATAGTACGAGAGCCCACGACCAAAACCATGTCTCATAGCAATACGGCAAAAACCCTATAAAATCGTTAGATTGTATGATTCTGAACCCGACTAGGTGTGTAGTAACGGTCGAAAGTGTAGCAACTGCGTGGGAGGCCATTTCTGCTGTGTCAAAAAAAAAGACAGTCGGTATTATAGCAATACGTCTGATAGTGAAAATGTACATAGATTTTATAATTGTATTACGAAAAAGTTTGTTTTCAGACATTTTGCGAGTAGCATATAGCCTGAGCGCATTTTTGAAAATGTCAACAAATTAAGCCGACCTGTATCATAGCAATACGGATAAATTTTTTTTTCAACTTTTCGTATTGCTGCCATGATTACCAAAAACCTGTTTTCAGACACTTTAAGTGTAGCATATACTCCCAAAAACGAAAATAACGTTTCGGAGTCGCCTGGCCGACGCCTCTGTTAAATGTTTTTTTAAATTTACAGCCTTCATAGATATTCAAGAATCTCCCTTGTCTATTATATGTACTTTGACAGATGACAGATGTCATTACTTATTTCTTTTGTAAAAGTTACTCAAGTGTGCTTTAAATAAAACCAAAACTATCAAATCAATCAGTATTTAATTTCAACAGCCTCAGCGCTTGTTACGCTCCTGCCCCTTTCTTACTATTATACAGCTCACTCGCCAGCTGCTCCAAACGTTGGAACGACGCTCAGTCCTTCAACTTCAATGTTACGGTTTCGGGTAAATTCTTTGTTAATTATCATCTAATAAATTCAGGGTCGCAACGTATTCATTGGTTTGTAACAGAAAATTCAAGATGCCTCAATACGATTTTTAAATGATATCTGAGTATCGAAAAGTTGTCTGATAGAGAAGGTGCTACACTTAATTTGTCTGATATAAATTTTTGCACATGTGGACAACTTATTTTATCATGTCCAACAATTTTCAGACATATTGCTATGATACCGATCAGTAAAATTTGTTAACATTTTCAAAACGGTCTCAAAATTTAATGCGTTCACATTTCCGTCTGAAAATTGTTTTGTTCGCATCAAATAACCAAAATTTACTAATAAAAAAGATTTTCAGACGTATTGCTATGAGACATTTTTTTTGTCTCATTTTTAATTTTTTTAAGTGATTTTACGGGTTTGCGCTACACCACTAACGTCTGAAAAATATGTTTCCGGTATCTCAGAACTATCATTCAACTACAGTCTGCAAATCAGACATATTGCTATGATGCAGATCGGTAAAATTCTTTGACAATTTTGAAAATTCGGTCAGATCAAACGCTACGCGGAAAATGTCTGATATTGGTATTTTCGAGTTCAGGATAATCGTATCTATCGATTTGATGCGGTTTTGGCCGTATTGCTATGAGACAAAAAATTTGGTCGTGGGCTCTCGTACTAACAGGTAAAGCATCCAGTGATGAGCACATTTTCAAAAAATGTGTTAAAATTTGTAAAGTTATTGTATCAAATAAAATAAAATTGTGCATTTTGACACAATTTTTCTTTATTAAGTATGGAGAGGAAGGAAAAGGTTAAGAGGAAGATTTTGTATGATACATCGGAAAAATTAAAAATATATTCTTATCCAGCGGCGGCCGGAGCCGGCGTGGCGGCCCCCGCAGCGGCGGGCGCAGCGCCAGCGGCGGGAGCAGCGGCGGCCGGGGCAGCGGCGGGCGGGGCGGCAGCGGGGGCGGGAGCGGCAGCGGCAGCGGGCGGGGGCGCGGCAGTGGTGGTGGTAGTGGTCGAGCTGGTGGTGGGGGAGCTCTGCCCCAGCGGCAAGAGACTCGGCAGAAGGTAGAAGAAGCCGTTGGGGTTGGCTTGGATGGCATTTTGAACACTGTTCACGTCGGCTACAGGTGCTGGAATGTTGATTAGTTATTAGAAAAACTAGATGAGATTCACTTTAGCTCTGGAAACAAAGCTGGTCAACCCTAAACAACACTCAAAAATATACAATCGTACTAGTTACGAATTCCTTTTATTTTTCATTTTTTGATTAAAGAATAGGTTATTGAAATTTAAACCTTTTGAAAAAAAAAATACTATTTTTTTTTTAAATATTCAAAGAGGAGAAAATAAACTGTTTTTAATATCATATAGTTTATCAAACTTTATTAAGAGGGTGCCCAGGAGGAAAATAACACAATTTTTTATTTGCTACCAAAACCATAACTTTCGTTTTTGTTCCTGTTTATAGCGTTGGTGACAGCTGTCTTACCAGCCGGTAGCATTTTCTGCGTTTATCATAGTGATTTTTCGTAATGTGTGTTTTTTTACATTGGCTCCACACAGGAGGCCCGAAGAAAATAATTCTCTCAGAGCCCGTGTCATATTTATGGATGATGTGGGGAAGGTATTTTAATGGAAAGGAAGTTCTGAGAAGGAAAAAGGTACAAGGAGTGGGTAGAAATCTGGGGGTCAGTGTGTTCAGGAGTAACAGTCTTATAAATCCATTTCTTCCACTGCGGTGCGAGGTGATGGACTGGAGAGTTCAAGAGGCCTCCCTCAACCAGTCTCTCTAAATCAGGCCCGCCACGCAATAAGTGAGCAGTTGCATCCACTGCCTACTCCCGAAATCTCACCCCATGAGCCCGGGCACCCCTACCAATCCACTAAACGTATTTTAGGTAGTTTTAGTTTAGTTTTTTTAAGTATTACAATTAACTATGAATAATAATTTTAAAATTACGCATTTTTTGCATGATGATAACATTAAATTTTCCACACTTTTTTAACGGTATATTGTAAAAATTCTCCTTAGGTTTCTGGTTACTGGGAATAGAAAAAGTTTCTTACTTAAGTAGACTGTGATATTCTGAGGAGAGGTTGACTGAGGCGTCAATGGCTTTGTTGGCTTGTTTTCCTGTGAGTCCATGTCAAACACGTCCAAGATGGACCAAAAGCAGGGCTGTGCAAAACAAGTCAAATTTCTGTTATTTTTTTTTTCTACGCAAACTAATAACCTCTTCAGACCCAAATTAAAACTGGCAGTGGTAAACATATTTGATGCTTGATAATAATAATTGGTAGAGTTATTTGAAAAAATGGGTTTTTATTTGTTTTTTTTCCAATAGTTCAGAAGTTATTACTACTTTCATTTGAAAGAACGTCAGGTTTCTAGGGACATGTCTCACACAAAATAACAAATCTTGCACTGTATACCAAAAACAAAACTTTTTCTTTTTTCAAATATCATCATTTAAAATTTAGCATAAAAAATACCCCTAACCAAAGTACAATAACAACACAAATTCATCTGAAATTATAAAAATTGATACCACCTGATCTTATTTGGGAAGTATGTTTACGCGAGATGGGAAGGCTGAAAGAGATATTGAAAGAAGGGTGAATGCAGGTAACTCTATTGATGGAGGACTGAACGCCGTTGGCACCAACAAAAAACTGTCCAAAGACGCGAAACTAGCCGTCCATAATGGAGTACTGGTACCTACCCTGATGTATGGCAGTGAGGCACGGAACTGGCAGAGGAAGGATGAAAGTAGACTGAATGCTGTAGAAAAGAGATCCCTGAGGCGTATGTGTGATAAAACCATGTATGATCGTGTGAGAAACGCGGAGATCCGCAAAGAATGCAAGGGTGATGTAAGCGTAATGAGTAAGATCAAGAAAGGAACGCTCCGATGGTTCGGGCATGTAGAGCAAATGAACGAGGAAAGGAGTGTAAGGAGAATATATGACGCAAATGTGAATGGTAGAAGAAGTCGGGGACGCCCGAGAAAGACATGGCACGATCAAGTGAATCAGATACTTGAGTCGGGCCATGTCAAGAGTCAGAATAATAGAAGATCATGTATGAGACGATGTATGAATGTGAACGAGACAAGGAGTGTGTGCCAAAACCGAGTTGTTTGGCGGTCCGTCCTCTCTGCCTACCCCTGCGGGGAAACGGCGTGATGGTTAGTTAGTTTAGTTAGTTACCTGATCTAGTATAAAAGCAGTTATACCGCCGTTGTTTCAGTGAGTACAAAAAAAAAATCTTTGATTTTTCAAATATACCCGCGGTCTAAAACGGTTTTTTTTTGCATTAACTCCACACACGAGGCCCTGAGGAAAATAATTTCCCTCGAGGCCTATGTCATCTGAGATCCTGTGTGGAGGGTAAATAAATACTTAATTCGTCACTGTGAGGTTTTTTATCCAGTAAAGACTTTTTCCTCATGATGACGCTAATGTAACGTAAATTAAGTCAAGTAAATAGTAGGTATAACCTTCATAAGGTAATAGTAAAAAGGCCAAATGAGCCGCAGTACTAGTAGCTAGAAACATGAAAGGGTATTGCAAAGCCCAATCCAATCCAAAGGTAAAATAGTTAGAGGATTACGAAAGAATCTGTAGAATCAAAAAAAAGAAATAATTTTGTTTGTTTTGTTGAGAATGGTTAAGAGTATGACTCCGTCTGGGTTCTGAATTAATTTTGTATTCAAAGATTTTTCTGGTGGATTAAACACATTTCGAATATTTTTTTCATCTTCAGGATAGCGGGGTATTGTGCAACTGATTTAAACAAATTATTGTGTTGATAAAATTTTTTTAACGCTACTATTGGAGGAATCAGACTTTTGATGTAAACATATGAGGCAAAAATGACAACATTATGTGAGTCGGAAGCCTCGATAGTAAACATGACATAAAAAATGGTTTGCAATATCAGTTTACAGACGGTAGGTAGCTAAATTCCCCAGTTTCAGTTCGAAATAAAGACCGAGAAAACCTGATAATTTATAAAAAAAATATATTATTAAACAAAAACAAAAATAACATGGAATTATAGGAAATATTAACAAAATAGGACAGAGAAAATCAGAGGCCAAAAAAATGAAATAATAGATTTTTTTTTTCATAAAATCATTTTTCAGCATGTATCTCCTACCGAAAATTAGTTCAAATTTTTTTATAGGGTTAGGTAACATGTTTTAAATTTTAGGGACATTGTGTGCTAATGTTCTTTGTCCGTATTTATTTAGATATCTGGGAATTACGTACCTACATCGTTTGCAGTAGTAAGAAGTAGGTACTACTATTTTATAATATTTTAAACGATCGATTTGCACGAATACATAGTAGAATTATATTCATTGTGTAAAAATGATTTCAAATCACGTTTCTGTTTATATTCAATCTTTTTTAAGTAGATTTTGGTACATTGAAAGAATTTGAAATTGTAATCCATTTAGTAGTTTTAGTCTGTCTTCAGACTGGTAAGTGGAACTTTAATTATTTATAATTATTATACATATTTTTAATTTTGACATTTTAAAAAGATGTAACATAAATATAAAAGAGAAGTAGAACATTTTCATAGTCTTCCTCACTAAGAGATCCATCACTAGGGTTTTGGGTGGAGGGTTTTCAGCGAATTCTATAGTATAACTTCATGGTTGGGGTTTTTTCAGCAACTTTGATGACGGTGTTTTTAAAATACTAGTTAGTTATTTTTTAGATAATTCCTCAAGTCAAAATTAATGGCCTTATGTTTCGGTATGATTTCTTTGACGCTGGGTGGAAGAGTGATATATAACTTTTCTGATGAAAATTCATAGCCTCTTTATCCAACGGTAGTATTACACTTATAGGTATATTTAGCTTGTCTTGTTTAGTTTTTGGTATATTATTTTACGTATATTTAAATTGTTTCGGTATCTGATATTAATGGAATGTGTACAACACGAATAGCAAAAACTAATAGAAATATTAAAATATACTAGACTAAAACATTAAAAATTACCTTCGATGAAACGTATCCTTTGTCTCCAATCACCGCCAAAGTCAACAAAACCAAAAAACCTTTAGACACCATTATAAACTGGTGGAAGAAACTAAAAGTACTGATACAAACACAAATTAAGAGTACAGAGTATCACTGTGTCATCGAGACTAACATTTAAATGTTTTCCGGCCTGGCTTTTAAGGCGTTTAATATTTTTATTAGGCGATTTATTCATGCACCTATTCCAACATTGCGTCGGGAGTAATAAATACGAACAATGAGCTATTTGGTGACTTGAGTCAATATGTACTGAGACCGGCTCAGGTGTGCAAAACTTCACTTCCGAATGTTTATTTTTGTCAGTGAGTAATACAATATTATAACCCTGTATTTTATATTAAAAAAGATGTGTCAAAGAAAATGTTTGGTAATAATTTATTAATGTGGATAGTCAAAGAAAAATAAATCCAAAATTCACCAGAAGTAATCGCATATACATCTGAATGTAATTCAGAATGGGTAAATGAACGAATAGTAAGAGTTTATTGACAAGTACGGTTAAAGCATTAGAATCCTAAAGTAAAGTAATACAACATGGGAAGAAATCACCAAGCATCAGACAAAATGGGATAAGGAATGACTGAATAAACAAAAAGAAAATTTTTAAACTGCACAGTTAAAATTAAGTCACCCTAAAAGCCTACACGTACCTACTACCTAGCGCCAGCAGTTTAGAAGGTACCTACCCATAATCTCAATGAAATACAACAATATTGTTCTTTCAATATCTGTATAATTTTGTGTTATTTCGTTAATTTGTTAAATTGTTAACCTCAACACAGGCTTGTCCTAGTGTGGTGACAAATTGTATTGTAAACATTTTACCTGCAGTGTAAAGAAAGAATAAATAAATAAATAAAAACACGTAATTGATAAAAAACGAAACAAACATTTATTCATAACACGACAAGTTAAAAATCTGTTTTCAGAAAATCTAACATGGCCTCAAATTGAACATCAAATGCAATTTCAAATTAATAAATTTTCTTTTGGAAAGGGTTAAGTTTCTAACTTTTTCTAAATCGATCATGGACCAACGGACAGAACGTCTGCGACTTTTCAAATTCAAAATACGCCAACAATAGGACATCTGATTACATTATTCCGAGTCTCCTTACAAACTTCTTGAATGAATACATTTGTTGACGTTGTCGACCAATTAATATTGTAATTTTACCTTCTTTCAATGAAAGTGCTCAAGGTTCTAATAAGGTTCGTGGAACTCTGGGACATGTTCTTCTAGTGGTATTCATTTCCGTTATCAGGTTCAGAAATGTTTTCATTTAAGACCTTGCTCAATGTTTTTTCCTTAGAATACACCGGAGACTAAATAATATTTTACATAATGGTACGTCATAATTTATGCATTAAAACATTCTGTCAAAATCCTAATTTTTTCTTTTAAATAAAAAAACTCTTTGAAATTGCTAGTTTAAAAAGACCGAAGTATAACTATTGCCTTATTATTATTATATTTTAATTTATCTGACAACATTTGTTTCATCTTTGTAACAAAATTTAAGGGAAACTGATACGAGTACACAGGGATGAGGTGAGAATTTGTTTTCTGATATATGTAAGTTTATGAATTTCACAAATTTTAACTGTACCACAGCCAGGGAAGTAACTTGGAGTATTTTGAGTTCATAGAGGAAAAGGTTATTTCTTGACAAGAAGTTTTATAACTTTATAACTGTGAGGCACTTTTTGGACACTTTTCATTTTGATTTTAGTTTTTGTATGAATACCCCACAGGAGTCCCGACTGCTCTCAACCTTTTGGAGCCAGTGTGACTATGACTGTGCAGCGGGAAGGGGAAGGATATGGGAAAGAGGAAGTTGAGGGAGCACCTGGCTTTTCAGATATGGTCACCAAACACGCTAAACCATTTCAAGCAACGTTTCAAATCTTAATGATGGTTTTTCACCAAGGCGATATTTCTTCCAGTCTGGAACGTTTTAATTGTGGGACAACACAAATTATTTAAATAAAATTTATTCACTTACCCCGATATAAACCCGCGACTTCCGGTTCGTAATCAAGAGCCTTACCCCTCGATCACGAATCGTTTCTTATGATATATTTTTTATTTTCAACCGCACCGGCGGCGCGGCACGGCGGTACCGTTGCCCCAGGAACCATTTATTGGGTAATCTACACCTCTGCCATAGGTCACCCCAAGTGGTTCACTACGTTTGGTAACTTAGCAGGGGTGCCCGGGTTCTTGTGGTGAGGTTTGCCCAGGTCTTATTTATCCCCGTATTTTCTCGGAACATTGCCTTGCACCACAGTGGAAGGGATGGATTCATACGTCCGTCACTCCTGGACATACCGACCCCAGATTCCCACCACCCCTATTACCCTTTTCCTTCCCAGAACTTCATCTTCTTCCTTTCCTAAAAAGATCATCCACACAGCATCCCCAAATATGATGTAGGCCCTGAATAGGGAATTATTTTCCTCAATGCCTCCTGTGTGGATAAATGTAAAAAAAAACATCAACTGTGATTAGTGATTATTTTTCGAAGTAACTTTTGCGGTGAAATTACATTTAAAATAAAATAAGGAAAATTTTTATTTTATACATTTTAAACGCCCTAATGGGCTTTAACAACATTGTATGATTTATTTTTTATTCATGATTAACTGCATGATACAGATACAACACGGGTTTATGCGCGTGGATAATATTTTTTTTTAAATTTAAAATTAAAAAAAAAGAAATACATGGCAGATATTAAAAGTAAATGATATATTATTAAAACAGATAAATTTAAATTTCACAGATGGTACAAAAATTAAACAACATAATAATAATTCATAACTTACAAGTTAAAAATAAGAAGAATATAAATTTATGTAAAATCATTCATTAAAAAATAACCTTCAAGTTACCTTAGGAAAATTAAGTTCGAATCTGTGTTTTCTTTTGCGACGGTGCCGCAAAAGAAAACACAGTGCGTTTTTGGTTCCAACGTTTTCGTTCTGGAAATTTCGACCTGCAGAACCAGCCCCGTGGACGGCCGGAGACCAAAGTTGATAATGAAGAATTGAAGGCTATTGTGGAAGCGGATCCATCGCAAACCACGTCCGAGTTAGTGATAAAACTGGCTGCGGTGTTAGTGATAAAACTGTTTTAATCCACTTGAAGCAAATTGGGAAGGTGAAAAAACACACATACAAAACTCCTATAAGCTCCCATACAAAGTTCCTCCCATACAAAACGCCAATTTCATGTGTAAGGACCTAATATATGTAGTGTTCTCCACGTGAAAATAGTGTCTTCTCCAAGCATAAACTTTGTAATAAAAGTGTGTTTATCAGAATAAGTAAGTATTTTTTCTGTATCTATATGTAAATAGTAAAATTATATAGAGCCTAAGAATGGTGATTCTTCACAAAAACGGTTCTCTACAAATTATCCAATTATTATTGTCAGCTGAAAATATCTTCTAAGCAACTTGAAAACACTTCGGGGTGTTAAACGCTTAAACATAAAGAAAAAGTTGTTTGGCTTAGAATAATAATAAATTTTATGTGATATTAAACTTGACACACTTTTTCAGTGCGAAAATACTTAACCATTCCAGTTTCAAGTTACACGACACAAATGTGGTATTGTTATGAACAATGCAAAGTGTTAAAAAGTTGATAGCGATCCATAAAGTAGTATGTTTGGCCCACATTCTGGAACCATAAAACTATCGCACCTCACTCATGGGTTTTCCATAGAAGAAAACGATTTTCTCCAGCAAAACATCTAAAATGTGGGTACAGGGTTATTGCTATTTACGTGTTGATGAAATACAGGATAAATATGAAGGTACCCGAAAATATTTATGTTTTAAATTCTTTTAGAGGTTTTTGCCAATAACTTCGTTGATTTAAAAAAAAATAATTCTTTACACACACCAACCACTGTTTGTATTGTATGTACAACGTAATCAAGTAATTAAATTGTTTATTTTTACTACGTTAACATTTTGGAGGAAATTACATGTGGACGTTTTTCTTCATTCAAACGTTTGGCCAATTCGGAGGATGGAAGCGAGGAATGTGGAAGTACAACGCGGGAAAGTGAGGGGGGAACGCGTGAGTAGGCTCGCGGCGGGGAAGGTGGAAGAGGAACGTGGGAGGGGAGGGGAACGCGGTAGGGGAATGGAGGCGGGTAAGGGGATGCACAGGAAAGCACGCAGAGGAGGGGAGGGGGGGGGGGGGGGGGAGATAGGGGCAGAGGGAGGAATTGCAAAGGTGTCATAAGTAAATTTGGAAAATCCATGCCTCCCACGTACAGTCGCACGTGGCCTGCTCACATACTTCAAAAAATATTTTTTTTACTTACCTTATAAACTGTAATGGCCCTTCTCCGCCAAATTAAACATTAGAAATCATTTCTCTATTGAATTGCGCAGTTTTGTAAAAAAAAAACAAGAAACCCATTTTAATTAACATTGTATATTGTATTTTTTTAAACTTAAGAGAACCAGCCAAGCGGCCGAGAATTCATATTTCGTCTAAAGATGTGGTTAAGATCGTACAGGGCGGTTCCAATGAGAAAGATTAATTATTCTCCGTACCAGCTTTTTAAAACAATAACTCAATATCGATTTTATTTCATTCTAAATTTGCTCTAATTTATACCTACTTTCAAAAATGCTGAAAGGCGTGATGATAAAACTATTAATATTATGTCCTTTATGTAATTATTTTTTTGATCATAAGTATTTATAATTTTTCAATGATATCTAAGCAAAATAAGAATGTAAAAATATCGTACATATATTAGTTTGTAAAACCGTAAATAAATAGACAAACTGAAGTATCTTCATCACAAAACACGTGTGCGGATCTTTTTTTAAATGATATTATTTAAACTAAAATTAAAATTCTGAAACATAGCTTTCCCTAATAATTTATTGATTTATTTTTCTGCATGATTATATGATTTGAAATTTGTGTTGTATAATACAAAATTTTGTTAGAAAATTTAAAAAATCTGCCAACGACCTACGGTAAAATTTTATTGTGCTAAAAATAAACATATTTTCTCAAAATTTAATACATAGCTTTACTAGATAAAAGAACAGTCTTTCAATAAATTTATAATTTTTTGTGAAGAGTCAATACGTTTAAAATTTGATTCAAAAATGACATATTTCCAGTTTTGTCTGGATTATCTGGATTGTCTGGATTGATCTGGATTTGACCCTCTTAATGTAACATGTAGGAATATTAATAAAAAAAATATATGTATATATATATTTTTTTTTTAAAACTTATGAGATACCCACCTTTCGGAAACCGGTCGGGTCAGAAAAAATAAAAACCTGGAATAATTTTTAAAATTTGTTTTATCATACTTATTATTTAATTGCAAGAATTAAATGTTTTCAATATAAATATTTCATTACTAAGTGAACAATTTTAAGCTGACGAAATTCTAACAATTTTCGTACGAGTCATCGTATTGTATTTTGTAATCGTCCGGTCTCTCCACGGGGTATTTTTTCGGAATTCTGCTAGGCCCTATAGTCGGCTTTAAAATCTTCCTTTTTATCAGCTTCCAGGGTCTTCTGTTGGGTCTCTCGTACGGCCTTCTGACATATTCATCTAAATACTCCATTAGCAAATCATAATCGTATTGAACATCACGATCGCCATCGCCACCAACAGAATAAGTGCTTGAAGCTCCGCTTGACCCACCGCCAGAATAACTCCCTGAAGCGCCGCTTGACCCACCACTAGAGTGACACCCTGAAGCGCTGCTTGATGCTGCGTTTGAGCAACCGTTTGATCCACAGCTTGAAATGCCTCCTGATCCAACGCCCGAAATACTTACTGAAACGGAACTGCTTGATCCTTGTGCCGGTGAAACACTGTTTGGTACATGACCCGATAGTGTACTTGTTCCATATCCGGCTCCAAGGGAGGGTCTTGGAACTAAAAACAGAATGTAAATAAATCATTTTCCAATATCAACATGTTTCAATAGCAATGTTATCTTCATCAGGACAAGATGTTAATTTAAAAAATAAATGACAAACAAGTATAGACAAATTAGAATAAATTAGAACAAAGACAAAATATTCAAAAGTATAGGTGATTAATTGCTTAAAAAATCTCATAAAAGTAGTTATACAAAATTAATGATTGTAACTTTTTTTATATAGGAAAACTTCTAGAAATTTTAACATTAGAATTCTGAATTTGCCAACCATATTTTGGAAACAAGTCATTCTTTTGATATTAATAAAGGTCTTAAAATTTTACTACGGGCATACAATTGGATAATTTAGAAATTCTAGAAATTAGAAAAAGCGTTAATAGTAAATTAAATATTATAAATGACCAAACATTTTTTAAAAATAGCCATCTTTTAAATTTATTTTCTTATTAATACTTATAATAATTATAATTATTTATTTTGTTATTAAGACTACTAATTTTCATCGTTTATTCTTAAAAGTTTTTTTTTTTAATCTAAATGCAATTTTATATTTCCTTAAATAATTTTTTATATTTAATTTTGTTTAAATATTTTTATGAGATTTTTTAAGCAATTAATCACTTCTACTTTTTAATATTTTGTCTTTGTTCTAATTTATTCTAATTTGTCTATACTTGTTTGTCATTTATTTTTTAAATCATTTCCATTTAAGTACTTTTTAATATTACCCTCGGCCATAACTTGTAGTGTTATGGGGGTTCCATGATTGTTGGTCCTTCGACAGTTAGCCCCCGGAATATACAACATGCAGCCAGTGGGAAAATACGCTGTACCTACTTACACAAACATAACTAAGTTCTCCGAAGGGCTGTGCAGAGAGGATTTATCGCCGAATAACAAAACTATAAAACATACTTCCATTCAAATGCATTTAGGATAAAATTACTTGTATATATAGTAGGTATATATTATACAAGCGTATAAGAACAAAACATCGACACTGTGTACAAATTCGTTTGATCCGTACCAACTTATTATTAAAGGTATTTTCAATCGATTTTAGGTTTGAAATTGGTAAATAATGCTTAAAAAATTATAATATTTTGGTAGAAGCAGTCACTTATTTAATAAAATAAAAAATTAACCTTGTTTTATTTTTTATACGATATTTTAAATTTCATTATTAATCCAGTAATGTTGGCCTCACTGGGTGACTTAACCGTGCTGAGGCCTCCATTTTACAAAATAAAATAAAAACTATACATATTATACTATATGTAAAGTTATGTGTTAAGGGTATGTTTTATTATTATATTATGTTATGATATTTTGGTAATAATGTCTTTTTTGTTGTTTAATCCATTTTGTAATTTTATGTCTGAATTTATTTTTGTTTTCCTCATTTTTATTTTCAAGTGTTAAACTGTTGAATACTTTTATAGCATGATATTTATAGTGTCTTTGTCCAAAACTTGTATTTACCGTCGGAGTTTAATAATAAAAATAAAATTCAGTTTTTATAATCGCGATATATTTATTTAATTTTTTTTTATACCGACCAGTTTCGCTAAACACATGCATCATCAGGGTATAAAATTAAACTGATCAAAAATATATTGTTTGAGCTTATATACAGGTACATGCACAAAGAGATATAACATAAAATAAAGTAACAGAGAAAAAATATTAAATTAAAATCTGTATTGTATTTTCTAAATGTATTTTTGATCAGCTTAATTTTATACCCTGATGATGCTTGTGTTAGGCGAAACCGGCGGTAAAGAACATATCGGGGTTATTAAAAAAGCAATAGTTTTATTTCATTAAAAAAATATTATTTTATAATGATCATAATTTCGGGGGCTAACTGTCGGAGGATCAACTGTTGGATCACCGCTTATAAGATAATGATATTTTCGCACTAAATTAGAAAACATGTTACCTGGGAGAGATGTCACCCTTTTCTAACTAGTGCTACTTTTCTAATCAGTGAAAATCACGGACAATGAAAGCCGCAAGAAAAATACAGCTCCAATAGAGGTCGCGGCCTGTTTGGTCAACCAATTTCTCGGCCTGTCCATTAACAGTGTTAAACAGTAGAACAATTTTCTCACATAATTTGTCAAAAATTAAATTCTGTAACCTATGATTGTAGGTATTTTATAAACATTGCAAGTACGAATATTAAATTGTTGACCCTTTGTTTCATAACGCTGATGGGTTTCGTTCGTATTTGTGTTCCGATCGGCCTTTAGGATCGGAAGGAATCCAGATTTTGGTATTCCGCATAATAAGGGTACCTACACAACCGCATAGACAGAAGTCAAGTACCGCCTTAACGTCAGTCTGTCAACCACCATCGTAACGTATCGTACCGTGACATTTCGCTCTACGTCAAAGTGTTATTATCGTGACATAAAGTAAAAATCATATCGTTTTCTATCGTATACTTTGTGTAAACTCCCTACGTGAATCGTGGCGTGACTCAGATTTCTATCATGGGTTATGAAATAACCCAAAACAAACAATATCGCATGCTTATGGATAATCTGTGACTGTCGCCGAATAAGAACCAGCCAGAAAATACCACAGTGAGTATTACTTATTATGTATACCGTATCTTATTTGGTAGTCGGGCATAGATCGTATCGAAGTCCATAAGCGTTATAACCGCAAGGTCATTCTAAACCCACGTAAGTAGTGCCTTCAACGGGCTAACCTAACACCCTTGTTGACATTGTAGAACAATACAGGTTTTCGGGTTCTTGAATGATTTAGTTTGGAAATAAATAAGTACCTATGTCATCTTAGATATTTTGATATATCTAAAAGTACGGCCAAAATATATCTTACTTATGGCATCCAGGAAGCCCAAAGTGCCCTTGCCTAGAAGTACAGCCACTTTACCGACTGCGGATGCCATATAACCCATGGCTGCTATACTTGGCTGGAAATGAGATGAAGAACACAATGGGTTAGTAATAATATAAATCATTTGCTGGGCTATTTATCTTCTAATGGATTGATTTAAGTTGTGGAATAATTCTAGATTTTCAATCATAAGGTTTTTTATGCCGTTGAACCCTCGGTTGGCGTAAATTAACGTGTAGATCTTCCTCTTATGCTTTTTTGAAACCCCTCGATTCGAATTTATTTTCACGAATCTATGTCACGATGCGTAAAATGCGTTTAACGTAGATAGTATTGGAAAGCTTTTTTTAAATGTGACACCTCACATATTATACTATATATATTTTTTTTAATTACAATACTTAATATTATAACTTGTAATATCTATTTGCTTCCTAATATACGAGTATAACCATAACAAATATTATTGTAAATGGAACTCATGTAAAATGAATTTTTATGTACAACTATATGGTTCCTAAATTAACTTAATAAAAAAAATTATAAGTATGACAGGATATGAACACCTTTAATTGCTTTATAAAAAGATGTCGTAAAATGCAGTAATGCACATGTGTAAAATATAACAGTTGGCATTTCAGCGAATTTTCTCGTTAGTAAAGTGTTTTAATGAGAGCATATTTTATGCAAATTCAGTGCAAAATGCTGAGTGGTTGCAAAAAAATGCATCCATCCATTCTTCCAACATAATTTATTTTCAAACCTTGTAAGAAGATCGATTAATCGTTGATTTTTTTTCATTATCTCAACGCGAGAGGCCCGGAGGAAAAAAAATCCCTCAGGGCCAACGTCATCTTTGGGGATGTTGCGTGGAGGGTATATTTATGGAAAGAAAAGAGGGGAATGAAAAAGGTATGACGGATGGGTAGGAATTTTGGGGCTAATGTGTTCAGGATTGACGAACGTATTGATTCATCTCTCCCACTGCAGTGCAAGGCGATAAGTTGACAAAGTCCGCCTGGAGAGGTCAAAAGGTCTCTCTTAACCAGTCTCTACCGATCCGGCTTACCACGCAGAAGATAGGCAAAAGCATCTGCCACCAAGACCTAGATCAATTTATGAGGCAGGTATGGGTACCGCCGCCCCGGGAACCATTTATTGGATAACCAACACTTTTACCATAGGTCACCCCAAGTGGTTCGTTACATTTGGTGACTTAGCCGGGGTGTCCTGTGTCGAAGTTTGTCCGGGTCTTGGCGGCGGATGCGTCTGCTCACCAGCTACATGGCAGGCCGGATCGGGAGAGAATGGTTGAGGGAGTCCCTTTGACTTCTCCAGCCGTACTCTCTCTAAATATCGCCTTGCACATCAGTGGAGGGTATGGATTCATACATTCATCACTCCTGGACACACTGACCCCCAGATTCCTACCCATACCTAATACCCTTTTCCTTCCAAGAACTTCCTCTCCTTCCTTGCTTACAAAAAACCCCCACACAGCATCCTCAAATATGACATAGATCCTGAGGGGGTTTATTTTCCTCAGTGTCTCCTGTGTGGAGCTAATGTACAATTTTTCACAAACAAAATTTTTTTTTTTTACAAAGTTCAGCGAATGAACGAAAGTGTAAGAAGAATATGGACCGGTCAGTGGTTGAGTTGGCATCGCGTTTGGGTCCCACCCGGTTTCAATGTTCGATTCTTCGGCTGGCTAAGTCCTCCATCACGACACAAGCTATATTTTCTGCTTACTGTGGTGGTAGTAGGAGATTTTAAAACATTGTTGGGTTATTCGCAACCCAGGAATGTTTGTCTTTCTTTTATAATAATAAAATATATATATAAATACATGTAGAAGAATTTTCCCAGTTTACCTGCTTAACGTAGTCCTTAAAAGGACTTTTTAACTCCTGACGTTTCGAACAGATCTCACTGTCCATCTTCAGAGGCTTTATATCTTAAGTTTTGTCTCAAACTGATCATTTTCGCGTGTCTGTGACGTGTAGTGTGAACAGACACGCGAAAGCAATCAGTTTTAGACAAAAACTAAAGACATGAGTCCTCTTGACAAAAAAAAAGTGTCTAGTTTTTTAATCACTCCACAATAGTTAGTATTTTAATGATCTTTACAGAAGAACTCCGTAGAATGGTCTGTATATATTATCTAAAATTTTATATTAGTGGTCTGAGATTCTTTTTGGATTTGATTCAGTTTTATGCACTTTTTTTATTATTTTTTATGCCGGCAACCCGACCGCTTATTGTTTTAAATCATTGTTCACTGCCATGTATCTACCATTTCAAATCAGGATTGTTATGAAACCTCCATAGTGGACTGTTAGTCTCACGTCCTTTGATTTCGTTCCATATATTTAGCATGTGTACATACCTACTTCCCAAGTGCCTACACTAATTAATTTTCTCCAAAGATTCCGAACTTACTTTTTGCTTCAACTTCTATTTTCAACAATTATTTATTAATTATTATAAGCAATAATTATCAGCCTGAAACACTCATCTACATTGAAAAAATCTTCCGAGAAAAGATACTGGCCGCCAACGGGACTCGTCGACAATTATTTATTGAGCGTAATAATAAACATTTAATTTTAATTAAGAACGTCAACCAAATAAGATTACTTCAACGATAATAAGTATATTTGTGAGATTTCCTTGAAGAATAAATACTTGTTTTTACTTGTAAAAATCCTTTTACCTGTTTACAAATAATAAAGGGCTGCGTCACTGCTTTCTTTGTACTAAACCCACGTTTTCTTTACAATTCATTACACAACCCAGAGAACCAAAATTAATAAAAATTCTGTAAAGAGTAGGTATTTTCAACATGCGCCCGCCGGGCACCCTCGTAAATGAAAGAAAGGATTAAAAAATATATTTTCAGATTTCATTGAGATCTGAGCCAACCAACTTGATAATTAAAGAGTCGGAAGTTAATAAACAAATAAGCCGATTGAGCTTATTCGAAAATTCATCAAAGAATTACCTAACCTGCAAAAACTGTATTCAAAAAATATTCTGCTTCACCAATTTAAAAATACACACATGTCTGAGGAACGAATAAACACTAGAGCCCTAAGAGAGTCAAATGTAAAATCTTTTAACATCCCAGTTTGTCAAACCTCTTATGGACAAAGAACTTTTAAATATAATGCAACAAAGCTATTCAATTCTCTACCTACTGAAATAAGAAACACTCAAACCAAAAGTGCATTTAAAAGTAGAATCATTGATCACCTCAAATAAACATACATATCAGGAGTATTTTTTTATTTTTTTATAAGTGACTATTTAGTTACAGGTTTGATGACAGTTACAAGATATGATGATATATATAAATATTTAATCCGTTTGTTCTTAGTCCTCCTCACTAGGTGGTCCTGTGCTGAGGCGGACTGGTAGATTTCTTTGATTTTCCGTTATTTAGTTTCTATGATGTTTTTAATACATTCTCTAGTATGTCTGCATTAATTTCTTTCACCCATGTTTTGATTTTTTCCTTAAACTTATTTATCTTTTCTATCTTTTTCAGACTTGGAGGAAGGATGTTGTAAAGTTTGGTTGCAAGATATATGTGGTTTCTTTGGCCAAAACTTGTCTTGAATTTTGGAACATCTCGTATATCCTTTTTTGAGGCTCTTGTATCATTTATCCGAGTTTCATTAGGAGATTTTCTGTTTTTAAAATGATGTATAAGAATATTCTTGGCATATATTTGTTTTAAATTAAGAACGTCAAAACATTAATTATTACTAGCTTATGCCCGTTGCAAATGCAACTAACGGGTTAAAACTAACTTGACTTACTTACTAACAGAAAAAAAATAATTTCATAGTTAGCGGGTAGGTACCTACGGTTAAACATACAAATATATATAAAGCCGCCCACAGGGCCTAGCAGCAAAAATCTGCCATACGTTAGTATATAGACACCATTGTAGGCATGCACACATCAAATCCCCAAAGTTTCATCGCAATCGGATGAACGGTTTAGCAATGCGTAATTTCATGATGCCAGAGCTCACTTTTGTATACAGAAACCGTCGTGGGCATTCACACATCAAATCTACAAATTTTCATCGCAATCGGATGAATGGTTTAGCAACGCTTAGCGGTTAAACACAGAATTATGTATAAAGCCGCCCGCAGGACCTAGCAGCAAAACGCTGCCACACTACATACACTAATTCCCGGTACATTTAGTTATCAAACAGCTCATGCGCCACCTATTAAATTTTTTATACAAATTTTGTATTGCCAGAACTCACCAGTAGTTTTATACAAACCTTGTACTAACAATAACAAACACAACAAAAAAAGAATTTTTCAAATTGTTGCAGTCCTTCGGAAGTTATGAGCGTACGTACATTTTCATACAAATTTTATAATGCCAGAACTCACCAGTAGTTTTACTGCTTAAAATAAAGCGCTCTATGAATTTAATACTTTTAAAAAATATTCCGTTCAACTTCGAATAATTTCATTGTAAAATTAGAAAACTAATACGTATGCAATATAGTTGGATGATATCGAGTCGTTATTTGCAGATGGGTACCTACCTAAATTCCGAGTGCAAAAAGAGTGATTAAAAAAACACATATTTAGGCTGGGTTGTTTAACAAAATTAAAAATTCTTCAATTTTTCAAGTCAATTTTAACGTTCTGTAAAAGTTCGGTTCGAATTCTATTCAAGTTCTGTAATTATTTCAGTTTTATGATGCAACTGGCATTAACTGATAAAAATAACCGAACTTTCACAGAACGTGAAAATGAACTTTAAAAAATTATTAAATTATTCAGTTTCGTGGAAATAACATTACCTTAGTAAATTATATTGCATTAAAACCTAAATAATTGTCTAACTACCCATTCCGGTAGGTACCGGCGCATCTCCTTACAAAATTCCGGCAATGTTTTTGCTTTTTTCATCATATTTGCAATACTACCGAGATAAGTAGGTACCTACCCTGAATTCATAACATAATTTGTACTGGCAGGTAAATATCCACCCTACTGAAGTGAATCTATGGATTTTCTTGTTTTTTTTGGAAAATTTTATAGGTTTTTCGGCGATCCTGAAATTTTTTACATGGAACAGAAACAAAATTTTGGTGTTAAAAGTTGTCTAATATTGCCGGGTACTGAATTTTTCAAAAACATCTAACCGGGGATCGTTTTTTCGGCTGCAATGCCATTTTCCAAAAAACAACAACCCAAACCGCTGAGAGATCCGTTTTGTTTTGACATCTCGGATAACTGACCTGTCTCAACATTCTCTCTAGTATTTTCCATTGCATTGAAACTAAGGCCTAATTTGTGGTTTTTTTTTTTAATGCGAACCTGTCGGCGGGAACTATAACTGAGCCGAATTGGTTGATTTATTGAGTAGTTCCAGTTTTCGCCGCAAATTTATATAATTTTCGCTCTTAAAATGTGTCAGTTCAATTTTATGTGAGTTTCCTGTCTAGTCTATTTTTTTGTGAAAATCGTGAAGCTAGCGTATTTATTTAAATGCAGACGAAGCTGCCATTTCGAACGGATGAAAATAGAACTACAACAGTATTCGATAGACATTTGATTTTTTCTAATGTGAATAATCCATACTTGTATTCCGCACCGCTAGAAGTCTCCCGTAAAGTTTTGGCAAACATATTGATAACGATGAAAAATGTTTCCCCTATCAAAAAAAAAAACAACTGCTAGTGGCTGGAAAATAATCGACTCTTCGAAGGATTGTGAACCTTGAAGTGTTTTAAAATACCGAACGCTAATGTCCATTCTCGCGTGTCAGCCGAAGGGATAATTTCCTTCGAACAAAATTAAACCTTGAGGTGTGCGAAACTCGAGGATCGGAGAGGTCGTTTTGGCGTGCCAGCGGCATTTTTGCGTCGCCAAGCCAAATTAAACCTTGAGGTTGGTGAAACGCTAGGGGCGGTGAGGTCGATTTTCCCGTCAAGCGAAAAGTGAGTTTTTTGAAAAACTGAGCATTAATATATATATTTTTAATTGATAAACTAACGTTTAAACAAGATTTTTATGCATAGCACAAAGGGTAGATAACAAATATTATAATCAATAATTATCAGCCTGAAACACTCATCTACATTGAAAAAATCTTCAGAGAAAAGATACTGGCCGCCAACGGGAATTGAACCCGTGACCATCTGATTGCCGGTCAGCAGCTCTGTGTTTAAACGTTAGTTTATTAATTAAAAATAATAATTAATATAAATTAATTAATTAATTAATTAATAAACAATAATATATTAATATAAAAACAGTAAAAAAATAATAAACTTAAACTCTGTGTTATAAAACTTGTTGATTTAAGATACTTGATTACTCCCGACGGTGTCAAAGTATTTATTCTGCTGTGAAACTTGTTTGAAAATTCGTAAACAGTGCAAACAAATAATATCTGACAGTTAGAATAATTGTCAGTCCATAGATAAAGTCCGGAAAAAGAAATACCTTATCAAATACATACCATAAAGCAAAACCGGGGCAACTTGCATCCTTTTACTTTATTCCAACAATATGGCTAATACACGAGGAGGTAAAGTAAATAATACATCGGAAAATGAAGATAAAAATATGGAAAAAATTATTCAATATATCGACAAAAAATTGATAATATGAAAAGAGATATAATTGCTAATATTGAAAAACAGTCGGAGGAAACCAAAAAAAGCATTGAATTCATTCGTAACCAGTACGACGATATCATAAAAAAAATCGACCTGGCAAACGAATATAACCGAAAAATAACAAATGAATTTGAGATTATTAAAAAACAGCACACAGAACAGAACATAACAATAAAAAAAATGGAAATCCGAGTCTCGGAACTGGAGGACAAATCTAGATCTAATATCTTAGAGATAGCGGGTATCCCCCAGAAAAGTTGAGAGCAACCCATTGAAATAGTAAGGAGAGTTGCTGCTGCAGCCGGTGTAAAAGTGCAGCACTCTGACGTCGGTGAAGTAACCAGAATTACAGACCGGCGCAACCAGGCACCCCCAAATTGCTTGTGAAGTTTTTAGACACAAGAATAAGAGATGTACTTTTAGAAAAAAGAAAAGACATTAATTACAATTCAATTCAAGATCTGGCTACAGACTCGATATTTATTGGAGAGGACATAAGCCCGTACCATAAAGAAATTTTATGGAAGGCGAAACAAATAGCCAAAGAAAAAAAATATCAGTACGTATGGATAAAAAAAGGACAGATAATGCTACGCAGGGCCCATAATGAAAAAAATGTATACATAAAACACCTAGATGACCTGAACAAAATTATCTAATCAAATTTGTCTATATATACTACATACCAAAAATAATAATTTACCAAAATGGATGAACAAATAACTATATCTGAACCAGAGAACATAATATCACTTAAACATAATTTTATCATCTTACATAAAAACATAAGGAGCATTAATAAAAACTTCAATGAACTACAAGTACTAATAAAAAGCTTAAAATTAAAATGGGACATAATTATACTTACCGAATGCTGGATAACCGATAAATACTCTGCTTTACAAATTGACAATTACATCCCTCACTCAACGTTAATGAATAAGGGAAAAAGTGATGGTGTAGTTGTATACATTAATGAAGATATAGAAGTTAATGTTAAAGAGATCAGTATAAATAATGCAAACTGCCTAAAATTATCAATTGGGAATGATACAGCCATACTAGCAATTTATCGATCGCCCTCAACCAAAAACATAGAACCTTTCCTTAATTCTCTATCTCATGAACTAAATCTACTCAAAAACATTAATAACGTGTTTGTTATTGGTGATATCAATATTGATATTCTTCAAAATGGACATACAAAAAAATTTGACTATATGCAGACGCTTGCTTACCATGGATTCAAAAGCCTCATAAATGAACCAACTCGAATATCAAATGAATGCCAAACTTGCATCGATCATATTTTCAGTAAGACTAATAAACAAACTCAAGCCATCATATATACATCCACCATTACAGACCATTACTCAACAATTCTTTCCATTAACAAAAATAAAACAGGACAAATTCAAAATCATAAAATTGTACTGCAAATATCAGAAACCAATTGGAAGGAAGTAAAAAAAAAAATACAAAATACTGAGTGGATAAACCTTTATGAAATAGATGACACAAATTCTGCTTGGAGCTATTTTAACGAAATTATACAACATACAATACTATCGAATACCACATTAATAGAAAAAAAGATATCCCATAAAAATAAGCACATCAAACCTTGGATTACACAAAACATCATCAACTGTATAAGGAAAAGAGATGAAATACATTTAAAAGTTAAAAAAGACCCTTACGATATATTTAAATTAAGATTCTATAAAAGATACAGAAATATATGTAAAAATTTTATTCGCAACGCCAAAGAAAACTACTATAAAAGGAAAATAGAAGAATGTAACAATGACTCAAGAAAAATATGGAAGATTATCAAAGAAATCACTAACTCTGAACCCTCCTACAACAAGAAAATGATTGGAGAATTAAACATTGACATGATTCCTACTTCTTTTGCAGAGTATCCTGACAAAATTCTGGAATATATTAATAAATTTTTCACTAACATAGGCTCGCAATTGGCAAATAAAATCACAAAACCAATTACTAATGAAAAGGAAATAGAAAATAATGAAGACTTAATCCAAGATAACACACTAAATCTAAACCAAATAACTAGCAACGAACTTAGAAAAGTGATTGCTTCACTAGATAACAGCACTTCTTCAGGAAATGATCCTATCTCAATCAAAACTATAAAACATCTCCAAGATGAGTTGATCCTCCCCCTGACATACCTTATTAATCTCTCTATATCAAAGGGGATTTTTCCTTCTTGTCTAAAAAATGCTACAGTTTTACCAATTTATAAAAATGGAAGCAAAAATGATATAAATAATTATCGCCCTATAAGTATCCTAAGCACTTTCTCAAAAATCCTAGAAAAAAATTTGAAAAGCCAAATCGTTCACTTTCTGGAATTTAATAAAAAAATTTCCCCGACACAATATGGATTTCGGGAAAGTTTGAGTACCGTGAACGCCATTGAACATTTTACAAGAATAGCCATAAAAAATTTAGACGATGGAAAAAAATGTCTGGCTGTTTTTATAGACCTAAAAGAAGCCTTTGACACAATAGATCATAAAATTCTTCTCACAAAACTTTAAAAAATTGGCATATCTGGCACTCCACTAAATTTACTGATGACGTACTTGACAGGACGAACACAACAAGTACAAATAGGCCAACAAAAAAGCAATCCTCTTCCAATAAACTACGGCGTCCCTCAAGGAAGTGTCTTGGGACCAATCTTATTTCTCATCTACATAAATGAAATTACCAAACTTCCCATCAATGGAAACATAATTAGTTTTGCCGATGATACTGTTATGTTATTTCACGAAAAGGACTGGATGGACACTTATAAAGAGGCTGAACATGGACTAACTGTACTTCAAAATTGGCTTCGGACGAACTCTCTTACGCTCAATGTAATTAAAACTAATTATCTAGCCTTTTCAATAAACTCAAGAGGTCAACCGGGTAAAGAATACACTCTCAAATTGCACGAGTGTCAAAACAATAAGTCACATTGCTCTTGCCCTATTATAACAAAGGCAAAAAGTATTAAATATCTAGGAGTGGAAATAGACGAAAACCTTAGATGGGACATACACATAAATGGAATCACTAAAAAGCTCACGAGACTTGTATATTTCTTCAAAAACCTAAGAAACATACTACCTAGGAAAGACATCAAAAAAGTATTTTATGCCTTATGTCATTCCCGTCTTGAGTACGGAATTCTAGTATGGGGATCTGCTACAGCCAATCATATTAACCACTTAGATATTGCTCAGAAGAGCATTATAAAAACCATACTAAAATTACCCATCAGAACCCCCTCAAAAGATATTTTTAAGTGTTTTGACGTTAACAAATATTATAATCAATAATTATCAGCCAGAAACACTCATCTACATTGAAAATATCTTCAGAGAAAAGATACTGGCCGCCAACGGGAATTGAACCCGTGACCATCTGATTGCCGGTCAGCAGCTCTGTGTTTAAACGTTAGTTTATTAATTAAAAATAATAATTAATATTAGTTTAAACGTTAGTTGATCAATTAAAAATAATAATTAATATTACTTTAAACGTTAGTTTATCAATTAAAAATAATAATTAATATTACGGCAATCAGATGGTCACGGGTTCAATTCCCGTTGGCGGCTAGTATCTTTTCTCGGAAGATTTTTTCAATGTAGATGAGTGTTTCAGGCTGATAAATATTGATTATAATATTTGTTAACGTCAAAACACTTAAAAATATCTTTTGAGGGGGTTCTGATGGGTAATTTTAGTATGGTTTTTATAATGCTCTTCTGAGCAATATCTAAGTGGTTAATATGATTGGCTGTAGCAGATCCCCATACTAGAATTCCGTACTCAAGACGGGAATGACATAAGGCATAAAATACTTTTTTGATGTCTTTCCTAGGTAGTATGTTTCTTAGGTTTTTGAAGAAATATACAAGTCTCGTGAGCTTTTTAGTGATTCCATTTATGTGTATGTCCCATCTAAGGTTTTCGTCTATTTCCACTCCTAGATATTTAATACTTTTTGCCTTTGTTATAATAGGGCAAGAGCAATGTGACTTATTGTTTTGACACTCGTGCAATTTGAGAGTGTATTCTTTACCCGGTTGACCTCTTGAGTTTATTGAAAAGGCTAGATAATTAGTTTTAATTACATTGAGCGTAAGAGAGTTCGTCCGAAGCCAATTTTGAAGTACAGTTAGTCCATGTTCAGCCTCTTTATAAGTGTCCATCCAGTCCTTTTCGTGAAATAACATAACAGTATCATCGGCAAAACTAATTATGTTTCCATTGATGGGAAGTTTGGTAATTTCATTTATGTAGATGAGAAATAAGATTGGTCCCAAGACACTTCCTTGAGGGACGCCGTAGTTTATTGGAAGAGGATTGCTTTTTTGTTGGCCTATTTGTACTTGTTGTGTTCGTCCTGTCAAGTACGTCATCAGTAAATTTAGTGGAGTGCCAGATATGCCAATTTTTTAAAGTTTTGTGAGAAGAATTTTATGATCTATTGTGTCAAAGGCTTCTTTTAGGTCTATAAAAACAGCCAGACATTTTTTTCCATCGTCTAAATTTTTTATGGCTATTCTTGTAAAATGTTCAATGGCGTTCACGGTACTCAAACTTTCCCGAAATCCATATTGTGTCGGGGAAATTTTTTTATTAAATTCCAGAAAGTGAACGATTTGGCTTTTCAAATTTTTTTCTAGGATTTTTGAGAAAGTGCTTAGGATACTTATAGGGCGATAATTATTTATATCATTTTTGCTTCCATTTTTATAAATTGGTAAAACTGTAGCATTTTTTAGACAAGAAGGAAAAATCCCCTTTGATATAGAGAGATTAATAAGGTATGTCAGGGGGAGGATCAACTCATCTTGGAGATGTTTTATAGTTTTGATTGAGATAGGATCATTTCCTGAAGAAGTGCTGTTATCTAGTGAAGCAATCACTTTTCTAAGTTCGTTGCTAGTTATTTGGTTTAGATTTAGTGTGTTATCTTGGATTAAGTCTTCATTATTTTCTATTTCCTTTTCATTAGTAATTGGTTTTGTGATTTTATTTGCCAATTGCGAGCCTATGTTAGTGAAAAATTTATTAATATATTCCAGAATTTTGTCAGGATACTCTGCAAAAGAAGTAGGAATCATGTCAATGTTTAATTCTCCAATCATTTTCTTGTTGTAGGAGGGTTCAGAGTTAGTGATTTCTTTGATAATCTTCCATATTTTTCTTGAGTCATTGTTACATTCTTCTATTTTCCTTTTATAGTAGTTTTCTTTGGCGTTGCGAATAAAATTTTTACATATATTTCTGTATCTTTTATAGAATCTTAATTTAAATATATCGTAAGGGTCTTTTTTAACTTTTAAATGTATTTCATCTCTTTTCCTTATACAGTTGATGATGTTTTGTGTAATCCAAGGTTTGATGTGCTTATTTTTATGGGATATCTTTTTTTCTATTAATGTGGTATTCGATAGTATTGTATGTTGTATAATTTCGTTAAAATAGCTCCAAGCAGAATTTGTGTCATCTATTTCATAAAGGTTTATCCACTCAGTATTTTGTATTTTTTTTTTTACTTCCTTCCAATTGGTTTCTGATATTTGCAGTACAATTTTATGATTTTGAATTTGTCCTGTTTTATTTTTGTTAATGGAAAGAATTGTTGAGTAATGGTCTGTAATGGTGGATGTATATATGATGGCTTGAGTTTGTTTATTAGTCTTACTGAAAATATGATCGATGCAAGTTTGGCATTCATTTGATATTCGAGTTGGTTCATTTATGAGGCTTTTGAATCCATGGTAAGCAAGCGTCTGCATATAGTCAATTTTTTTTGTATGTCCATTTTGAAGAATATCAATATTGATATCACCAATAACAAACACGTTATTAATGTTTTTGAGTAGATTTAGTTCATGAGATAGAGAATTAAGGAAAGGTTCTATGTTTTTGGTTGAGGGCGATCGATAAATTGCTAGTATGGCTGTATCATTCCCAATTGATAATTTTAGGCAGTTTGCATTATTTATACTGATCTCTTTAACATTAACTTCTATATCTTCATTAATGTATACAACTACACCATCACTTTTTCCCTTATTCATTAACGTTGAGTGAGGGATGTAATTGTCAATTTGTAAAGCAGAGTATTTATCGGTTATCCAGCATTCGGTAAGTATAATTATGTCCCATTTTAATTTTAAGCTTTTTATTAGTACTTGTAGTTCATTGAAGTTTTTATTAATGCTCCTTATGTTTTTATGTAAGATGTTAAAATTATGTTTAAGTGATATTATGTTCTCTGGTTCAGATATAGTTATTTGTTCATCCATTTTGGTAAATTATTATTTTTGGTATGTAGTATATATAGACAAATTTGATTAGATAATTTTGTTCAGGTCATCTAGGTGTTTTATGTATACATTTTTTTCATTATGGGCCCTGCGTAGCATTATCTGTCCTTTTTTTATCCATACGTACTGATATTTTTTTTCTTTGGCTATTTGTTTCGCCTTCCATAAAATTTCTTTATGGTACGGGCTTATGTCCTCTCCAATAAATATCGAGTCTGTAGCCAGATCTTGAATTGAATTGTAATTAATGTCTTTTCTTTTTTCTAAAAGTACATCTCTTATTCTTGTGTCTAAAAACTTCACAAACAATTTGGGGGTGCCTGGTTGCGCCGGTCTGTAATTCTGGTTACTTCACCGACGTCAGAGTGCTGCACTTTTACACCGGCTGCAGCAGCAACTCTCCTTACTATTTCAATGGGTTGCTCTCCACTTTTCTGGGGGATACCCGCTATCTCTAAGATATTAGATCTAGATTTGTACTCCAGTTCCGAGACTCGGATTTCCATTTTTTTTATTGTTATGTTCTGTTCTGTGTGCTGTTTTTTAATAATCTCAAATTCATTTGTTATTTTTCGGTTATATTCATTTGCCAGGTCGATTTTTTTTATGATATCGTCGTACTGGTTACGAATGAATTCAATGCTTTTTTTGGTTTCCTCCGACTGTTTTTCAATATTAGCAATTATATTTCTTTTCATATTATCAATTTTTTTGTCGATATATTGAATAATTTTTTCCATATTTTTATCTTCATTTTCCGATGTATTATTTACTTTACCTCCTCGTGTATTAGCCATATTGTTGGAATAAAGTAAAAGGATGCAAGTTGCTCCGGTTTTGCTTTATGGTATGTATTTGATAAGGTATTTCTTTTTCCGGACTTTATCTATGGACTGACAATTATTCTAACTGTCAGATATTATTTGTTTGCACTGTTTACGAATTTCAAACAAATTTCACAGCAGAATAAATACTTTGACACCGTCGGGAGTAATCAAGTATCTTAAATCAACAAGTTTTATAACACAGAGCTTAAGTTTATTATTTTTTTACTGTTTTTATACTGGGAGCAGAAATTAACACTGTAGGTAGTAGTTTTAACCATAGAAGTTTAATAACATTCTTATCTTTATGCCTACTGTGTGTAAATATGTAACCATGTACCTACTGCAATGTTCATATATAACATACTTGAATTGTATATTACTTAGAAAAAAAAGATTTTATATCGAGCTGTCATGTTCATAATATTAATAAAACAAAATCATAGATTATAACCACTCTGTAAATTGCCATCTCAACACAGGTGTTTCACACCTAGTGAGATGGGCAATACGTCATCATTATAACCTAATGTAATATGAAAATAATTAAATAATTAAATAAATAAAATAAAAAAATTGTGACGCACGGGATAAACCTGTGTCGCTATCGATAGAGAGAAAAAATAGCCTCATTTTAAACGCCTGGGGTCTCAAAAGTTGCGTATGGTCAGTAGCTTTCGAAAACGTTAAAATAAATGAAATTGGTGTTCACCATTGACTCGCTAAAATGGCCGGAAGTTTGGAAAAAAAAAATTGTTTTCTGTGATTTGGGTAAAAAAGCAAAAGAACGGGTCCATATTATAAATTTTGTAGCAAACTTAATTTTTATTCCATTACAGCAGTACAAAAAACGCAAAAAATACATGTATTTAAAAAAAAAAGAATATATGTGATGTGTTTGTTAAAAACATAAAAGGGGAAAATAAAACTTTTACGAGATGAAATTCTTGTAGACTTACTTGTATTCATAAACTCGATTTTTTTTTTTTCATTTTTGTAAGCAGTTTTTAATAAGAAACGAACGTTAAAAGGTAAAATTATTGAACAAAAAAATGATGACCATAATTTAAAAACACCACATGCTTTAGGTTTTTTTTCTGATTTTCAATTCATTTTAGCGAGCCAATAATCATTTTTAAAAAAATATATTTTAAATGCAGTTCTCATTTTCTTTGTAAGACGTGGGTTTTTTTCTGAATTTCAATAAATTAATTTTTTTTTAATAATTTTAAATGCAGTTCTCATTTTATTTGTAAGACGCAACTTTTGAGACCCCAAGCTTTTCTGAATTCAAAAGTTGAAATAATTGACATACCCTAATAAACAATGATGATATGGTTTTCACCTGTTGATCTCTACGCCGTCAAACCTATTATCTTAATTTGAGCTAAATAACCTTTTGTTGATTAACTATTAAGGTTTTGGAAGATAAACCAAACATGTGGGAAGCTTTTATAAACGTATGAATTAAGTTTTCTAATCCTTTTCTACAGTGGCGGTTCTTCACAGGGAGACAATGGGGATAGTCCCCACCAGTTACACTCAAAACCTACTAAAGGAAATAACAGTCGATGCTTTGTCTTCACCAAAATGAATGAATTCTTTAAACATAAAAGTAATTAACATTTATGTAAACTTCTGGAACAGAACACACAAATTCTTGCAACACTCGCGATCATGCAGAAACAATATGAGGATATTATATTACGCTTTAACGGTCTCGAGGATAAAAATAAGATGTTGGAAAAAAAGAACTCTGACCTCGAAGCAAGAGTTGAAGCTTTGGAAACTCCAATAGAACATATCGACAGACAAAATAAATCAAAAAATGTGGAAATAAGGGGGATCCCGGAAATCAATGGGGAAAACTTAAAAAATATTATATTTAATATAAAAAAAACCACCAACACAAACGAGGATAACAATATCGATGCAGCGTACCGCATCACTCAAAAATTGACCAAAAATCAACCCAGACCTATCGTTATCAAATTCAAAACCCACACGGACCGCGATGATTTCCTGAGTGATATTAAGAAGTTCAATAAACAAGCGACAACTCGAGAAGACACTCTAAACACCACCCTCATCGGAATGTCAGGACCCAGCTCTCCGATATACATATCAGAACACCTGACTTTTCACGCTAAACACTTGTGGTTTCTTGCACGAAAGGCTACGCGCGAGAACTTTTACAAATTTTCTTGGACCAGGGGAGGCCAAGTGTACGTACGTAAAGACGTTGGAACACCTGTCATTATTATTAATGACAAAAATAAACATCTTCTGTCTCCCTCACCCAGTAATCTGTAAAAAAAAAATCGCTTAGCTACAAAACCTATTTTTTTATATTATTATATTACTTTTATACGTTTTTATATTTTCTTAATGTCTTCAGTACAAACAATAGTAGAATATTATTTAAAATTTCTAGCTCAAATGCATTATCTTCAAACCCAAATTTTTCCATTATCACTGCATTAAATGTTAACTTCAACCTCTTATATGAATATGTTGAACCCGTCTACTACTTCAACCTTTACTTTTATGTATTATTATATTATTTGAAATTCTTTATTGAGATGTCAAATCCATTGTTATATTTAATGCGACTTATGACTGTGTTTTGTTACAAATATTACTAATGGTAGAAATAGCTGATCACTTGGATAATTTGTGTCAAATTCCATGTATAGAAACCAATAGTGCTCTTGCAGTTCAACAAATATTAACTAAATCGGCCCTAAAAATTTTCTCTATGAATATCAGAAGTATAAACCGAAATTTTAATGACTTATTGATAGTTCTCACAGACCTAAACTCTGACTTTGACATACTCATTTTAAGTGAATGCTGGATCAATGACAATTACGTCCCCAAAAATATAATAAACTATACCCACTACAACACACAGAGTAACACAACTCAAAACGATGGAGTTATAATATACATAAAAAATCACATATCTCACACAGTAAATGAAATAATAATCAATCACTCTAACTGTCTCAAAATAGTCATAGATAAGCGCATAACCATTTTTTCTATATATCGATCACCAGGCACATCTAACATTACCCCTTTTCTAAATTCACTAAGCCTATCTTTATCTTCTGTGAGTGATTGCGACAATATCCTTATTATTGGTGACCTCAATGTAAATATAATTAATTCCATGCATCCACAAGCCAGTGACTATTTAAACCTATTAACTCTTCAAGGTTTCGTCCCAGCCATCACAGCACCCACCAGAGTATCTGGCTCGTCTGTAAGTTGTATTGATCATGTATTTTCAAAATTTAAACTAAAAACTTCATCTCTCGTATACCAATGCACTGTCACAGACCACTACGCTACCATAACTTCTCTTTCTCATAAAATACACAAACCACCACCGCATGTAATCCCACAAAAGAAAATATGCTACACCACACTTTTTGAGCTGGTCTCTCAGGAAGATTGGTCAAATCTTTTTAAACTGAATGATCCCAATTTGGCCTGCGAATCTCTTGTCGAAACACTACACAACCATCTAACCAACGCTACATCCAACACAACTCACAAAACAAAACACTATGATTTTAAACTCAAACCTTGGATTACTGTTGGTATCCTTCATTCTATCCGCAAGCGCGATAAGCTACATGCGCTCTGTAAAAAAAATCCCAACGACCATGAATCTAACTTATTTTACAAAAAATACAGAAATGTTTGTAAAAAAATTACTTCAAAGGCCAGAGAAGATTACTATAAAAAAAAAAATCAAAAACGCCAAAAAATGACACGAAAAAAATATGGAGTATAATTAAGGACATATCCTACACCAAACAAACGACTTCACCCATCAATAATATTAACATTGAAGGCCGATCACTAGTAAACACAAATAAGAACTCTGAAAAAATAGCAGATCATTTCAACGAATTTTTCACCACAATCGGATCTAACCTTTCCAATAATATTTTAACCAGAAATAATGTTTCAGAACATGACCTTGCGAATGAAATATCCATGGGCCACCTGAGTTATACTCCATTCACTTTCACTCCCACCACAGAATTGGAAATTACAGAAATCATCTCTACATTAAAAAATAGCCACTCAACAGGAATAGACAAAATCTCTACTAAACTTATGAAGCATTTAAAAAACCTTATTGCCACCCCTCTCCAACATATTATTAATTTAAGCTTCCAATCAGGTATATTTCCAAATTCTTTTAAACATGCCTCAATAATCCCCATTTTCAAATCAGGTGACAGATCATCCCTAAATAATTACAGGCCTATATCGCTATTAAGCACAATTTCCAAAATCTTTGAAAAGGTAGTAAAACTAAGACTCCTTAAGTTCCTCGAGATCAATAAAATCCTCTCAAAAACCAATACGGTTTTCGCAAAAATCTTAGTACTTCTGATGCAATCGCAACCTTTACCAAACTGATATCTGATAACCTCGATAAAGGCAATAAACCACTTGCTGTCTTTCTAGATCTGTCTAAAGCCTTCGATACTATTTCACACCATATTCTTCTTAAAAAAATGCAACAGATTGGGATAGAAGGTACTTCCCTGAAATGGTTTGAAAACTACCTAACACAAAGAACACAAACAACTGTCATTCAGTCAAATCAAGAATATAGGAGTAAATGTTTACCAATCTCCTACGGCGTGCCCCAAGGAAGTGTTTTAGGTCCGCTCTTATTTCTCATATATATGAACTCCTTATTAAACTTGAATATTGACGGTAATATAATATCTTTCGCCGATGATACTGTTATCATATTTACAAGTAAAACGTGGAAAACATCAATTGAGAAAGCAAATTGTGGACTTAACATAATTAAAAAATGGTTAGACTCTAACCTCCTTACCTTAAATTTTCAAAAAACACAATACATACTTTTTTCTATCCGAAAATTATCTCTCCCAGAAAACCTTCCTAAACTAATTATCCACACTTACCCACAAAATCTAGACACTTCCCCACTACTTCTTATAAACAGCTGTTCGTGCCCAATACTTAAACCGTCTAATGAAATAAAGTACCTAGGTGTCATTATAGATTACCAATTACGGTGGGAGGCCCAAATTAGCTCCATAACACAAAGACTCCGTAAGTTATGTCATATTTTTTTACTCTCTACGATCAATTCTTGATGCAAAAACTCTGAGAAGTGTGTATTTTGCTCTATTCCAATCTATATTAACATACGGCATTATAGGATGGGGAGGTTGTGCAGCATCCATTCTCTACCCTCTAGTAACCGTTCAAAAACTTTTGCTAAGGATCATCTTCAAATGTCCCCCCTCTCATCCATCAGAGCCACTTTTCAAGAAGCTCGCAGTACTAGACATTCGTCAACTGTATATGAAAATAGCTCTCATATATATATGGAAAAATGGTCTCATAAACTCCACACAAAAAGATATACACACACGCTACTCAACCCATGGAAAATGCAAAATACCTAAAACAAAAACCACATTTTCACAGAGACAATACTCATACATCGCACCTAAAATATTCAACGCATTAAATAACAACATCAAAAGATCTGATACAATTACTCATTTTGCATGCGGTGTCCAACAATGGATATCCGGAAAGGGGCGAAGTTTCTTTAAAGATCTTCTTCAAAGAATATAGATTAAAACATTTAAATAGCCGTAAAATAAAACTTTATTTTTTTTTCTATTGAATTCTTTTTACAATTTTCTTTTTCACTCATGACTTTAAATTGTTTGGCACAACTGATATGTTCAATGTACTCTACTCACTCTACTGCCTTACTTGTATTCTGCTGAGATAAAAATTGTTAAAATAAGAATTCACTGCAGTATAAATAGGATGAATACAGGAATTTATTTGTACAAAAATTACTTAAAATTAAAACTCCTTTTAGTTATTATTTATTTTAGGGAAATCAACACTTTACAATTGGATTAATTTATACATGTATGATTTACCAAAACGAGAAACCAATTATAGATTTTCGCATCATACCATTATATTATGTCTAGAAATTAAATACTAATCTTGCAATTACATTATTATAACAAGAGAGAAGTAGTACAAAATATATGTCAATATATTTATGCAGTTTTGTACACATTTAATACATTTCTAATGCACTTTTGACGGAGTTTTTATATTTATATTTATTTTTTTATAATTATGTTACATTATATTACACGAACGTCTGATTGTTATTGCACTTAATTATGTAAAATCGACCACCATAACAAGGGCACCAGCCTAGCATGGGGGTCGAAAAATCCACTAATGTTACCCCAATTTTTGTATTTAATGAATAAAGAAAAATTTAAAAAAAAAATTGCAGAAATAAAATACAAACATTTATACCGGATGATTAATAAGACCCTACGCGCGTACAGCGAACAATGTACGGCGCAAAAAACAGCGGGTCTATTTCTCAATGCGCAGAATCTAATTCGCACTTCGGGGACAATCCGAACTATCTCTATACATTCCTTGCGTTGTTTCGCGATAAATGCAACTGCGCATGCGCGGTAGTATGTGAATTCAAGTACCTGCGGGGACAATCCTTTGGATCCCCATAGAACCATTTGTTTGCGAAGTTACGGTCGGGAATCGCTCTCGTTCAAATTAGTTTGATAATATATTGCAAGATAAAGCTTTATTTTTATTATACTATATTGCAAATTGGCATATATCTATAGACATTTTATATTATTTTGTGTTAAATATATCCGACTAGCATGATTAGACCATAAAAATTTTTTTTTTGAGAAATTTTATATTATATTCTACGGGTGGTGAGCTTAGGGTACAGTACGTAAAAATGTCGATCCCCACCACCAAAGAAGTGCTCGAGCCGCCACTGCTTTTCTATCATGTACTTCGAAGCGAATACCTTCCAATTTTACTACAATCGTTTACCTTTGAATGAAACTTAGAAATCGTAGAAAACTTCAGTGAAATATATTAATGGGCAAAAATGGAAGATTAATAAGTAGATTAATTCGCACCTGGGGAATAACAATGGCACAACTAAAAAAAAATATTTTTTCAGTATTTCAAATATTTCGTTTGAATGTATAAAATCACTTTATTTACCAATAAGTAAATATTGTCTTCCAAAAGTTGGGAAGCCGATGTAATTTCGCTAATCTAGTGCATGGGTCGGCAACCTTTTGTTGTAAAAGGGCCAAATATTTTATGTGGGGATAAGTGCGGGCCGCACTTGGGTCACTTGTCGTTACAGTATACCTAATATTTGGTGACTTAGCAGGGGTGCAGGGGTTCATGGGGTGAGATATGTCCAGGTCTTGGCGGCGCGGGCGTATGCGTCTGCCCATCTGCTGCGTGGCGGGCCGGATCGAAAGAGACTGGTTGATGGAGGCCTTTTGACCTTACCAACCGGACTCTCTCGACACATTACCTTGCACTGCAATTGAAAGGATTGATTCATACGTCTATCGCTCCTGGACACACTTACATCCAGATTCCTACCCACCCCTCATACCCTTTTCCTTCACAGAACTTCCTATCTTTCCCTGCCTTAAAAAGATCCTCCTCGTGGCTTCTCCTAAGAGGACATAGGCCCTGAGGCAAATAATTTTCCTCAGGGCCTCCTGTATGGAGCTATTGTAAAAAAAAAAACTACAATACTTTTGTACAAATGTTATAGTTTTTATTTCGCTTATTGTAAATTTTTACGACACTTATTATAGTAAAATCAATGAGGTTTTCGTGGTTGTATTTGACTTGCAAGTTTTCTTATATTAGCTTGAATTTTAGAAGTAGAGTCGCGTAATATTGCGTCTAAATGTGAATCCGATAACCGAGAACAGTGTCTGTTTTCTCGATAATTCAGAATTGAAAAAGCTGGCTCACAAATTTATGTACTACCAAACATAGTATTTCCTCAGTAAACCATTTTAACTCTTTGTAGCTTTCAGAAGGCAAAACCCCCATAGTAATCCACAAAGTTTTTCCTTTAAAAGCCATTTTAAATGTGGTATCACTTTGCAAAACTATCACGTTGATTTGCAAAATGATCCCCCTTCGCTATCCCTTCGCTCCCTTTCTCGCTCCGTTTCTCGCTCCCTTTCACTCCGGTGTGTATGATATCGCCTGTCACGTGCGTCACGGGCCGAACCAAGACGCCTCGCGGGCCGCAGGTTGCCGACCCATTGTGTGTGACACAAGTGGATTGTTCAGCTAAAATGATCAATGTGCCACTATTTTTTCTTGAATACGAGTAAAATATAATAATATAACAATAACATTTTAGCTTTAAGGCCACAATAATATTTTAAGAATTGTTCCGTTTTATCCAAGGTAAAACAGATATCCAGTAACATTTCTGCAAACTTAACACAATATTGCATTTTTTTTTACTTGTGCCACTATTATCGTTCAGGTGCGAATTTATTGAAGCAAATTCGAACTGTGGTAATTCATTTAAAAGTTTGGTTTTTGTAAACAACGCAGCGTGGGTTCGGTGATAATAAAACAGTCAAGTTTGTTAATAATTTTTAACTCGAATTATTAATTTTTAATTAAAAAGTAGTAAAAAAAGTAATATTTTTAGCAAAATTAATGGGATATGGTGTGTATAATTGTTCAAAAAACCACCATGTTTAATAGGAAATGCGTATCTACAGGGTTTCATGGTTAAAATTAAGGTTTTAGGTAAACCCCGAAGAAGCAAGCATTGCTCGCGAACTATGTTGGTTTTTAAAACAATGAAGGTAATTAAAACTAAGTGTTGATTAATTTTTAATTAAAATGGTGTCATAGAATAAGTTTGTAGTATTTGAAGAAACTGTTTATTTAATTTAATAATAGATCCGATCTAAAAAAAGTCGAGTTCGTTCACACGCGGTAGAAGTGAAACTTCACCAAAACAATCTCAACCAATAGAAGCCTTGAAAAGTGACATCATAATCAAAGCGGCCAATGACGCAGTTGGACGGCTCGTAGGTACTGTAATGCGTCATTTCCGTTTCATACGAATTTAAAATCAGAACGGTGCTAAAGATGTTTCACTTCAATAAAAATAATATCAAAACTTACCGTAGGTAAAAATAGCTTGGACAGCTGGGCTGACGGATTTGGAGAGTGTTGGTAGGCGAGCCAATGGATGTCATGTTGCAGAATTACATAGCAGAATCAAAGCAATCTGCTTCTCCGGTCCAGTCTATTTCGTATAGTCGTATCCTTCACGATCGCACTATAGTCCAGTCAAGGAAGGAGGTGTAGAGTGCGTGAGCAGGAACCTAAGCAATTCCTACAGAAACTTGTTTAGGGTGCTTAGGGTGTGAACATACTAAAACAATTTTTGGGGTTTCCGTTTATATCTCGAAAACGGTGCGTCGCAGAGGAAAACTTTATTAGACTAAGTAAAAGCTAATAAAATTATCTACAACTTTTATTCTACACGTAATTTTCGAAATCCCAGCCGTTTTTAAGTTATACGCTCCACAAATGTAGATATTTTCGAAAAAAATCATTTTACCTCACATTTTTCATCAAACATTCCTTCATATGGTCTAAAATATTCATCACAGAAATAAATTTAGTTGAAAAAATTGTGAAGAATTTAATTTACTTTTAGAATATATATACATTTGCAAAATAATCTTCAACCAGTAAATATTTACAGCAATTTTAAGTTTTTTCGTTTAATGACGTCATTTTTAGAAAAGCTGTTTTTATCTTATTATCACAACAACTTTCCTTTGTTCACCTAATAATGTGTCTTACCACACTTTAAAGCCAGTTATTAAATAAAGTAGACGAAAATCATATAACTTGGAAAATTTAAAATTGTATTTTATAATGATAATGATGATTATCTCATGATAATTTAATCATTTGATCATAAAATTATACACCTCATTGTTCCTGCTAACGCACTCTGCACCTCCTTTTGGACCATTCATTGAATGGACTACTATCCGATGTTTGATATATTCACAATAAAAAAAACAGATCGTCCAACGAACTCTTCAATTAGTTCAACAAGTAGTTACTTAGTGTTCAACAACCTTTCATTTCAAAAAACATTCCTTGCTGGTCAAATTTATTTATGGAAAACTTATTTTTATTTCAGCACCGCACAAGAGTCCCAACTGCTCCCAACCGTCTTTTTTTTTACAGTGAATACCGCACAAGAATCTCATCTGCTCCCGTCTGGAGCCAGTGAGACTATGGCATCCCCAATTGGCGTATGTTGTGAGGCTGAAAGTAGTGAAGAGAGGAAGGAGGTGGGAAAGAGGAAGGTTGGTAAGTATCTGGCTATTCAGATCTGGTCACCAAACACGGCTAAAGCCATTTTCAAGCAACGTTTCAATTCTGAATGGTGGTCTTACACCAGGGCGATACTGATAGAATCTTCCACTCTGGAACGTGCCGCAAATATACTATATATTATTTTAAATGAATTAATTGTGAAAAAACACAAATTAATCAAATAAAATTTATTTGCGCACGCCGGGTTCGAACCCGCGACCTCCGGATTGTGAGTCAAGAGTCTTAGCCACCGGACTACCGAGGTCGTCTGGAGTCAGTAAGACCACGGCTACCCATTTGGAGTACGTCGTGAGGCTGAAGGTATACAGTGGGGAGAGGAAGGAGATGGGAGAGAGGAAGATGGGGAAGTACCTAGTCAGAACTGGCCATCAAACGAAGGGGGAGGGGAACATGGAAGGGGGGAGGGGAATGAATGAATGAATGACGGCCGGAGTAGTACAGCGGTAAGACTCTTGACAAACCGAAGGTCGCGGGATCGAATCCCGGCGTGGCAAATAAATTGTGTCTGCTTAATTTGTGTTATTTCATAATTTATTCATTTTAAAATAATATATAGTATATTTGCGGCACGTTCCAGAGTGGAACATACTCTCAGTATCGCCATTTCATAATTCAAAAATTGAATTGAAACGTTGCTTGAAATGGCATTAACCGTGTTTGATGACCAGATCTGAATAGCTAGGCACTTCCCCACCTTCCTCTTCCCTATCTCCTTCCCCTCCCCACTACCTTCATCCTCACAATATACCCCAATTGGGGATGCCAGTCTCACTGGCTTCAGAAGAGAGCAGTAGGAACTCTTGTGCGGTATTCATATAAAAAAAATGAATGAATGAATGAGTGAACGAATGAATGATTGAATGAAGTAGTGAATGAATGAATGCATGGATGAATGTATCAGTGGTATTTTCACCTAATACGATGCGAGCGAAGCTGCGGGTAAAAGCTAGTATACTATAAATTATTCAATAATACATTGTGAAATAACAGAACTTAATCAAATCATATCACTAAACCACGGAGGCCGACTAAAGTCAATTTTTACTATAATTTTAATTTTTTGAAGAGACAAGTTCTTTAGCACCGTTGTGATTTGAAATTAAAAAGAAACACTAAAAAGAGACATACGTCTACAGGTTTTAGCCTGCGAGAGAATGAGATAGAATAAACGGTCTCCTCTTTTTACGGTGCTTCGTAGCCTCCCCACTCTGTCTTCTGAAAATAGAAAATAGAATTTATGTTTAAATATTATATTAAATATATATTCATTACTAGCTTTTACCCCCGGCTTCGCTCGCATATTTATCTTCCCTTGAAAAAGTCCGCAGTCCTCCAACCAATTAAAATAACGCTTGTACTTACTTCAAGAAACATAGACAATTCAAAAATTGAGAAATGAGTAGAAAATAATGCCTAATTATAGGTGTAACTATTTCTTTTTCGTGAAGTTGACAGATGATATGCTTTTCGAAAACATTTATTTAAAAAGTGTATCTACTTGTTTTGTAATCCGCAATCATCATCAAACACACTAATTTCGACTGTTTGTGGTGTTCGTTTTTTTTTTACATTAACTCCACACAGGAGGCCCTGAGGAAAATAATTTCCCTCAGGGCCTATATCATCTGAGATGCTGTGTGGAGGGTCTTTTTGAGGAGAGGAAGGAATGAACATTGGTCTTGTAGAGACCCATGTTGTAGGAAGGAGGAAACACAGAGGCCGAGCTGTTAAACACAAGAACGAGTCGAAGAAGCGACCCGTTCTCATGTGACAAATGTCAACCGTGTACATATGTTGGGCACGCGTTTGGCGTGTTTCCCGACTATGGACCGGTGCCGAAGGGATCAATGGCGCTAGTTCCTTGAAGCATCTTCCGTTGTAATACAGGTAGAACAAGGATAGCATTCCCACCCGACGCATGTGCTCTAAAGATTGCAATCCGTCTGTTAAGATGGGAGAATCTATCTGTTCACGCCTTTATTGTTGCGTGTTACTTTTTGCAACTGCCTAGAGTTTGCTCTCCTGCTCAGTTCTGTTAACATCACCGCAAAGGACACAAGTCCGTAATCCGCACCGCACCGCACCGCACAATTAAATTCGTCTCGCCCCGCGCAATCCTAAAACCGCAACCATTTTGCAAAATAACCATCGCCGCGAGTTGCATTATCAAACGTTTATTCACCTCGCTCATTTCACCATTCCTTCCCGAAATCTCTTCCCACTAACAAACCCTTCCTGGTGAACATCAGTGAAAGGCAGACTTGCAGTTTTGGTAAGTGATTAAACATAATAAATTAAATATTGTAGAACCGCATATACAGTCCACTCGGCATTTGATCCCTCCTCCTCGAGGTGGATCATTTGGCCCCCGCCGCGCCGCAACATTTGGCCATTCGATTCGCATTACATCGATGTATTTATTTTATTATATTTACGGAAGGATTCAGTGAACAATATTCGTTTGAAATCATTATTACAATACCTACCCGCAATTTGAAATTGTCAGTGTCATGTTGCTACCTGCTATTTGAATTTATCATGGTACTTGCCCGCTTGTCATAAATTGTCACAAACATAGGTACCATAATTATCTATCCTTTTGATTTTATTGTGGTATTGCTGTATTGATGCAGCATAGCTGTTATTTGCTGCGTAAGTACTACTTGCTAACTACTGGAATAGTCGCAAATATCTACATAGATACCAACGTAGGTATTTACTTGTGAACACCGCGTATGTTGTACGAGTATTTACAAAATAATTAATTATTTCACAAATAACTTGTCCACTGTGTTAAACCACCGTTCAGTACACTTTGCTTTGAAGGCAAAAACCGCCCAGTACACTTGTGACTCTCGCACAATATTTTATAAATAATTAAAAATTTAGTTTATAAATACTTGTAAAAATGGAGGACCAATTAAAAAGACAATTAGTTTTACTAAAAATTAAAAGCGAAACTATTCTAAAAAGGGTTAAAAATATAGCTGTACTTGCAAAAAACTTGCTAACTAGTTTCGAAGCATCACGTTCATCTGAAATGTTTATGTCAGAATCTGAGAGTATAACGGAAATTAAAAATAAATTTGAATTAATCATTGATCAAATTAACGAGAACACTGTTACGTTAAACCCAAATTCTGAACCAGATTATTCGACTTGGGAGCAATTTGAAGAATTATACACACGCATTCTACGTACACGAAACAATTTAAAAACAACTTTAGCTACGGATCCGAAAGCGTCTACAAGTGTTTGTGCTGCTAATAATAATACTTTTATTAAGTTACCTGCCATCAATATACCTACATTTGACGGCCGGACAGAAAATTGGAATTTATTTTATGAAATATTTAGAACAAATGTTCATTTAAATCAACAATTATCTGATTCCCAACGCGTTCAATATTTGATTGGAAATTTAACTGGAACCGCGAAAAATGTTGTGTCAGGTTTAGTGCCAACTGGAGACTCGTTCAAACTAATCTGGGATACGCTAGTTAATAAATATCAAGATAAGCGATCACTTGCCACTTACTACCTGAATAATATATTTCATTCCAAAACCGTAGCACACAACGCCAACAGTTTAACAGTTTTTATAGAAAAATATTCAGCATCAATCGCCGCTCTAAAACAATTGGGAATAGAGGATCTTTCAGATTTTATTTTACTGCAATTCGCTTTACAAAAATTAGAGTCGCAAACTGCACAAGCATTTGAGCTCTCAGTTCGAGAAATTGAGATTCCCACCTGCAAGCAATTGGTATCATTTGTACAAGATCAGGTCAAAATTCTGCAACGAACATCAACAACTCGTGGACCTAACGCCGCCAATATAAATACAACCAGTTCCGGTGGAACTGCACGCACAACTCAACCCCGCACACATCATACTTACATAAGTACGCAATAAAAATGCTTTTATTGTCAAAATGAGAGCCATACGCAACTGTACACTTGTACACAATTTTTAAAATTATAGCAAAAGGAAAGGTTTTCCTTCGTAAAGGAAAAATCTTTGTGTTTTAATTGCTTAAGCCCGCAACATACGTCTACAAGATGTAAATCAAAGGGCACTTGTCATAAGTGCCATGGTAAGCACCATACGCTTCTTCATTTTGAGAAACCCAGTCACGTAAACACCAACACATCCAATGAAGAAACTCAACCTAACGATTCAGAACCCTCGGTATGTACCATGTCAGCAACCATTCGACAAGGTGCAACTACTGAAGTACTCGCTACCGCCAAGGTTCACACTGTTGATCAAAACGGTGAAGAGAATACCGTTCGCTGTCTTTTAGACCCAGGCTCACAAAAGCATTACATAACAACACAATGTTGTGAACAATTAGGCCTGGCAGTCAGGCCAGGAACGCGCTTCGCAGTCCAGGGTTTAGGGGGCAAAACGCAATCAATAAGAGGAAGTGTCACATTGACAATTCAATCTAGGATTGATCCCTATTTCAAATACTCCATAACCGCTCTAATTTTAGATAAAATTACCGCTCATTTACCTACTTGCAAAGTGGACTTGGCGTCATACAAGTTCATAAATATTCCGCTGGCAGACGACACCTGGGCAATGCCAGGGGGCCTAGTCTCTATCTTTTATTAACCTCAGTTAGTGCGTTAATTACGTCACAAACACGTATTTTAACAGTTACTCTAATTAGCGTAGCTGTCAAAATACGTGTTTGTGACGTAATTAACGCGCTAACTGAGGTTAATAAAAGATAGAGACTAGGCCCCCAGGTCCAATCGATTTGCTAATTGGCGTTAGTCTGTTCTCTCAACTGTTGTTACCAAATAAGGTAATCACCCCCGGTTTTCCAGTCGCAATTCAAACCACATTAGGGTATGTCTTCATGGGTGACGCTCCAGTAAATTCTCAATCAAACACCACTTTAACTTTCTGCGCTACGCACGAAATTGAGAATTTAATTCAAAAATTCTGGGAAATCGAAGATATCGGTTCGGAACCGGTTCACAGCCTCGAAGAAAAGGAAACTGAAAACATTTTTAAAAGCACCACAACTCGCCTTGAGGACGGTTCTTATGAAGTGGCTTTGCCATTCAAAAGCAACCCGTGTGACTTAGGTGATTCATTGCAAGTTGCGCAAAATCGGTTTTATGCACTAGAGAGAAAATTTAAGCATCTGCCAGAATTAAAACCGCTCTTTGATGAAGTGATCAGAGAACATATTCAAAATGGCTATCTGTCCCAGGTAGAAGCTTTACCGTCAGAAAACGCGTACTATATCCCGCATCACGCAGTTAGGCGTGAAGATAAAATGACAACGAAAGTGAGAGTGGTTCTTGATGCAAGCGCAAAAACAAAAAATGATTTATCTTTGAATGACATTTTACACACGGGACCCAGCCTACAGAATGATTTATTTTGCATTCTTCTGAATTTACGCCTTTTTCCTATCGCAATTTCCGCCGACGTTCGTCAAATGTATTTATGTATAAATGTTCGCAAAGAAGATCGTCGTTATCAACGAATTTTATATAGATTTGATCCGCAAAAGCCGCTTCAGGCTTATCAATACAATCGCGTGGCATTCGGCCTTAAATGCAGCCCGTTCATCATCAAACAGTTAACGTTAGATGAAGGCGCTCGCTTCCCCCTGGCAAGGGATATTATCAATCGCGATGTTTATGTAGACGACATCGCTAGCTCTGCTTTAAATGAGCAAGAAGCTATCCGTGCGGTTGGAGAGTTGATTGAGCTCTTCCAGTCAGGAGGATTCCAACTCGCTAAGTGGGCATCCAATTCCAGCATAGTATTAGAAAACATTCCATTGGAACTTCGCTTGTCGCAAAGTGTAACTTTCGATAATGATGCATCGGTAAAAATCCTTGGGCTACGTTGGCATCCTTTGGATGACATTTTCGCATTTGAAGTCACTCCAGACAATCGAACTTGTACAAAACGCATTATATTGTCATCTGTCGCTAGACTCTTTGACGTGATGGGTCTGGTGGCGCCTATAATTGTACAAGCCAAGCTTTTGATAAAGGAGCTGTGGATTTTAAAAATCGATTGGGACGAAATCCCACCCACAAGTATATCACGACAATGGCAGCAGTTCAACGCGGAATTGCCATCAATATCGTCAATTCGTATTCCACGTCATATAGGAGTCGCTGAAGGATGCACGTTAAACCTTGTTGGGTTTGCGGATGCGAGCGAAAAAGCATACGTAGCAGTGATATACGCTCATGTGACCACTCCTGATAACCGAATTGAGGTTCAATTAGTTAGCGCCAAATCAAGGGTAGCGCCGTTAAAGGTCGTCTCCTTAGCACGTTTAGAATTATGCGCAGCATTATTGTTATCGCAATTGTTGAAAAAACTAATTGATAATTACTCCACGAGGTTTATTGTTGATTCAATATTTGCCTTTTCTGATTCGACTGTAACTTTAAGTTGGATTCATTCATCACCTCACCGCTGGCAAACCTTTGTTGCCAATCGTGTAGCAAAAATACATGAAAATTTGCACAGTAGTCATTTTTATCATGTCGCAGGTGCTGAGAACCCTAGCGACTGTCTGTCGAGAGGTATGCTACCATCACAATTGATGGCAAATGACATTTGGTGGAATGGACCAAAATGGCTTTGCCAGCCGCATTCCGAGTGGCCTATTGCACCATTTAAGCACGCAAATTCAGAACAGTTACCGGAATTGAAAACCAATCAGTATGAACCGCCAATTACATTTGGCTTGTACTCTCGCGTGACTGATCCACCAGAAATTAAAACTGGCAACCTTCAAACGCTTGTATCATCTCAAATTATACCTAACTCAATTATTAGTAAATATTCTTCATTTAACAAATTACAACGCGTTGTCGCATGGATAATGCGTTTTGTTAATAATTGTCGTAAACTTCCTGGTACGGGTAATACAAACTCGGCTTATCTTAGCTCTCGTGAATTAAATGACTCGCTTTTGAAAATCATACACATCGAGCAGGAAACATATTTTTCTGTCGATATACGTAACATGCGAAATAATATTCCATGTTCAACGCACATTCTAAAATTGAAACCGTTTCTTGATAGCCACGGTATTATTAGGGTGGGCGGTCGACTCAAGTACTCAGATCTGTCATACGAAAACAAATTTCCGATCTTATTACCGAAAATCTGTCATGTAGCTTATTTAATTATAGATTATTATCATAAACTATATTTTCATGTAGGCCCGCGAAGCCTTCAATTCACTATTCAGCGCAAATTTTGGATAATGGCGGCACGAAATAAGATTCGTTCACAACTTTCGAAATGCATTGTTTGCCATAAGATGAAAGCTTCAGCATTACCACCCCCATTAATGGCTGATTTACCACCCTCCCGAGTGCAACAGAGCCGTGTTTTTTCTCGAGTCGGGATTGATTTTGGAGGTCCTTTCACTTTGAAAGATCATAAACGAAGGGGAGCCAAAACGTCAAAGGGTTATTTATGTTTATTCGTGTGTATGGCGACAAAGGCAGTTCATTTGGAAGTTGTGTCTGATTTATCTTCCGAAGCCTTTATCGCAACCCTTAGCCGATTTACGGATCGTCGAGGGTTATGCTCAGAAATTATAAGCGACAACGGTACCAACTTCGTAGGTACAAATCGGTACCTACTCGATATAAATAAATTCCTGGCGTCACACCGTGATGTTATATCGAATCATCTAGCTCAAAGTGGCATTATTTGGTCGTTTAACCCTCCAGCTAGTCCTCATTTTGGAGGCCTTTTCGAAGCAGGGATAAAATTTGTGAAATACCATTTGAAGCGGGTAATAGGTGAGACAGTTCTAACTTACGAAGAATTTGCGACAGTTCTCACCAGAATTGAGGCCATTCTCAACTCCCGCCCTTTGTGTTCATTGAGCTCAGACCCTGAGGATTTAAATGGACTTACCCCAAGCCATTTCTTAATCGGTGGATTCCTATTGGGGTTGCCTGAATATGACTTTCTTGACACCACGTCTAATCGATTAAGTAGGTGGCAACATCTCCAAAAGATGTCGCAACATTTCTGGAAACGTTGGCATTTAGAATACTTAAATACGCTTCAGCAACGAGCAAAGTGGTGCAAAATTAATCCAAACATTAAGTTAGGACAATTAGTGTTAATAAAAGACGATCGTCTTCCACCTATGAAGTGGGTGTTAGGACGAATTATTCATGTTCATCCCGGTAAGGATGGGATAGTTAGGGTAGCTACTCTTAAAACTCAAACTGGCTCGTTGGTTCGACCAGTAGTGAAACTGTGTCCGCTACCGGTAGAATAAAATTAGTATTAGTATTAATTCTGGTGTACATATATCTAAAATAGAAATACCTATTCCATTTAATTTTTTCTCATTTTTTTTGTTGTTTTGCTTGGTGACCATTGGGGTCTATGCCTTCTATTGCTGTTATTTTATTTCTTATATTTTTGGATGCTTACGCTCTTTTGTTTTATTTTCAAACGTCAATTGTTCATTGAATCCTATCGCATCGCGCTTCTTCTTTTTGTATTTATTTTTTTGACCACTTGGTCAAGGCGGGGGGGCATGTTCACGCCTTTATTGTTGCGTGTTACTTTTTGCAACTGCCTAGAGTTTGCTCTCCTGCTCAGTTCTGTTAACATCACCGCAAAGGACACAAGTCCGTAATCCGCACCGCACCGCACCGCACAATTAAATTCGTCTCGCCCCGCGCAATCCTAAAACCGCAACCATTTTGCAAAATAACCATCGCCGCGAGTTGCATTATCAAACGTTTATTCACCTCGCTCATTTCACCATTCCTTCCCGAAATCTCTTCCCACTAACAAACCCTTCCTCGTGAACATCAGTGAAAGGCAGACTTGCAGTTTTGGTAAGTGATTAAACATAATAAATTAAATATTGTAGAACCGCATATACAGTCCACTCGGCATTTGATCCCTCCTCCTCGAGGTGGATCATTTGGCCCCCGCCGCGCCGCAACACTATCAAACGGACCGCCCGTTTTTGCACCACAGAGTCGAGGGTATTTTTCAGATATATTGGAGCTCCAGAACAGAGGTGGCTGCCAAATTCAACCGTGGGGCGTACTTGTGATTTGTACAGGGTTAGCAGTTATGTACCATTAAAGTATCTGCGGCCCTGTAGAGTATGCCCTGTTTTTGGGAGGCTAACTTTACTCTGGCGTCGATAGTCATTTTATTTTATTTTATTTGGGAGACCAACAGTTTACATTAAAAACAGAGCATAATAGTAATTGAGTTACAATAATTGAACCATTTACAGGTTTCCACATGGGTATTGTATACAAGTGTAGTGATTCCAGAGATATTTACTAAAGAAAAAAAATTACATTTCAAGAGACAAGTGCACAAGTGTAAAATGCGTTAGTTAATCCTACATGCTGTCCATGTGTGATTCTTTTGTTATTATACGTTGTTTATATTATATTACTTCTATGTATTTTCGTTTTAATACATTTAGTTTTTACCCGTACAATTTTAATTATCTTGTTTTCTACTTGCCTATCGTTTATAAAAAACTTGTTTTTGGTAAAGGTAACTATTAAATTTACGTAAAAAAAATCTCCCAACGTAAAGTAAAGTGTGCAAAATTTCATCACGAAGTATAAAAATTCTGCTCTACGGGGTGGGAAGAAGGGGCGGTGGTGGTTTTTCGAAATTTCATCAAATCAGACAATGACCATTCTCTTGTATGAAGGTCTAGTTAGCAAAATTTCATCAAATCAGACAATGACCATTCTCTTGTATGAAGGTCAAGTTAGCAAAACTTCATCAAATCAGACAATGACCATTCTCTTGTATGAAGGTCTAGTTAGCAAAATTTCATCAAATCAGATAATGACCATTCTCTTGTATGAAGGTCAAGTTAGCAAAATTTCATCAAATCGGACAATGACCATTCTTTTGTATGAAGGTCAAGTTAGCAAAATTTCATCAAATCGGACAATGACCATTCTCTTGTATAAAGGTCAAGTTAGCAAAATTTCATCAAAAAGTATAAAAATTATGCTTTAAAGTTAAAGGATGCGGGAAAAAAGGAAATAGGATGGTTGTTTCGAATTTTCGTGTAGATGGTTACCTTCCTCTAGTTTTTAAGGTTAAGTTTGCGAAAGTTTATCAATCTCAGAACTGTAGATTTATATAATAATCAGATCCACACCGCCTGAGGCCAGCTATTTATTATATAATAAATAGAATATAGAGTATACAGATGGATTATAAATCTAGATTCTAGATCATACATCTTTCATTGTATTCTCGCACGCAACCCAATTCGTCTTTTATTTTACGGCCTATCTTTACAATATTTTTACTAAATTGTTAGTAAACACTGTGAAGTGCTCTAACTCTACATTAATAAATAAATAATTCGTAATAAATACGGTCCTACGTAATAAATAAATAATACGTAATTCGTATTACGAATAATTTCGGATAATTAAGATTTTTTGTAGATAACTTCTATTTTCGATTCTTTGAATGTATTTTACATAGATAGTATGTATTATGCAAAAATTGATTTTCCTGCTCCGCAGGTGGTGCGGCGCGCGGTCCACATTTTTACTGAACATGGTTGTACCATCCCTGCAAAAGAAGTAAAGAGTAAAGTCATGATTGTCAATAAGTTCATGAAAAACTTTAGTTTTTTTATTATTCCTAGGGAGAGTTCGTGTTTGTTTGTGTTATAAATATTTTGTGACGGAACATTGCTGTTCAGGATCCAAGCTTCAAAATTACCTGAATTTGATTATGTTCTATTTTAAGGTAGTCCATCGAAGGCTTTGGGGTTTAAATATTCATTCCATTTGAATAATTGTTTTTCAGTTCACCGCTATTTTCGCAGCGTCCTTCGCAAATATTACACAAATCTCTTAATATGCATGAGAAAATATCATGGAATTTTTTAGTAGTTTTTAATTTCTCCTAAATTATACCAGAAAATTTGTATTTTTAACTTACCATATATTCTTTGAATTTTCAATTTTTCTGACAAAACTTTTTTCTGAAAGAATATCAATTTTTATGACCAAACTTTTTTCTGAAAGAATATCAATTTTTAAGACCAAACTTGGCTGGGACGAATCGAATCGGCTATCGAATTAGCATGAGATATTTCTTATTCATGAATCAAAAAATTGTTTACACGAATGTAAATAATCCAAATACTTTTCACACGTTTTCTAAGTGTAAAAAAAGATAATAATTTTTGTAAGAAACTGTTTTAGTAATAATTATTATTCTGACATGTGCCTTGGCAGGGATTTCCTGCTAGTGGCGCAGGTATTTCAAAACCATTGTTATCCATATTAATATAATAAAATAACGTTTTTTTTTAAATAATTAGCAATATCGTGTGATCCAAGAAACACGAAAAGCCCATTCGTGAATTTTTTTGTTTGCTACTTACCAAGGACAGGCGATAGAAGTTTTGCGGGTAAATCTGGGCAAATAATCGTCAATAATTTAGACTTCTTTCACCAATGCTTACTTCTCACCTCGCACCTTTCTTCATTTATATCCTTGAATCTTGTTTTAAACATTCTTCTATTATTTCGACTCGTGACATGAAATGACCTTTCTCAATAATTTTATTCACTCGATTGTGCCATGTCTTCCTGCAAGGTCCCCGGCTGCTTCTTCCATCTTATATGCAGTAGGTATGTCAATACTAGTATGTAATGTTATATCAACAACAAAAAAATTCTGCAGTGTAGTATCAAGCATTGTTCCTTGTCACAATTTTGGCCTTAGTTAACTTATTTGGTAGTATATGATCTCTCCATCTTCGTTATATAACAGGTTTAAAGATTCTTTAAATAAACTTGAACCTTAAAGTCGCTGATAAAGTAGACTGATCAGTCGGTATCATGTCAGTATTCGTGGATGTTGACATTTGGAGTTGGGGTTACGATGGTTATTAATGGGACAATGACTAAAGAAGAACAGTAAATGCGCAATCATCCTTAACTGGAAATAGGGAACAGAGGGCACCCACATAATATAAGATCTTATACTGACGATCTTAGGAGGGCTGCCGGCTTTGGATGGGAGATTGATGTTTTCTCCTACAACGAAATTTCGTGTTTTTTACAATAGTATTAATCAGAGCATTCTGAGGACACCACTTGGTGAATTTTTGGAAAACACCTAATACTACCGAAGATTTCTGAAACTTCCATTCGAATTTTGAATTGTGTTGAATCGTATCTCATGTCACTCGTGTGACGTCACGAGACACATTTGAATACATTTTACCCAAGTTCTATTTGAAAGCTCACATCTTTCCAATGCGCGGAGATATCCAAAAACTAATTGTACTGTTCAGAACTACAACCTCAAAGCTTAAGAGATTTTAGTGAGTCCTGCCACCGAGAAGACTTTGAAGAAGAAGTAGAAACATGTATTTGGGAACATCGTGATGCCTTCATTTGGTGCGTCTCTTTGCTGATATTTCGTAAATATTTTACTTTTTTTGTCTGCTTTAACATCAAATCCCTCCACCGAACAAACCCCTCAATATTTAAAAACGGTTCCAAATTTGAATGTGACCGCTGACCCCGAACTCCCCATCATTCTACTAGAGAGCGCCCGCACAATTCGGCAAACTGAAGATATGGGCATGCCGCAGATAGCTCCGTTGCAACCTCTCGGTCTTTCCAAAAAACGAAGCCTCCAACAGAAAGAGAGGTTACAGCGGAGCTTTGCGTGGCAGGACCATGGCAATAAATAAGGTTTTCTCAGAAGTTGGCTAGCGTGCCGCGGCGGCACATTTCCATAAAACTGCAGTTCGCGTCACGGCGCGACGGCCACTAAAGTTGTTGATACTGATTGTTTCATTTCAAGCCTTGATTACATTCAGAAAGCAATAAATAATATGCAAGGCAGAAGGAAAAATATTCATGTGTAATGGGAAATGTCGTAATTCTCTCTGTTCTCTTTCTGACCTCCAAATTATTTTATTTATTTGCAATTATGTGCATGCTTAACGTGACCATTTAGTTTTTCTCCCAAACCGGGACACCGAAAAAAGGTAGGTACTTAATAATCATAATTGTTTACACCAACAGTTTACATTGGATTAATTTATACATGTTTAATTTACCTACCTGAGAAACCATTTATAGTTTTCCTCATCATATTTTTATATTGTGTCTAGAAATTAAATAGTAATTTTGCAATTCAAAAAAAAATTTCATTATTTAAAAAAACAGGTAAGTAGTACAAAATATATGTCATTACATAATATATCATTACATTTATGCAGTTTTGTACTCATTTAATACATTTTTACTTAATGCACTCTTGACAGAGTCCTTATATTTATTTTCGTCACAATTGAAAATATCTATACATATCAGATAGAATGAAATATTTATGTTGAAGGCCAGGCAAGTATTTTGGTTTGAATTTGTTTTACAGTGTTTTTATTTAAAATTTTGATTTTTATTGCACTATATGTAAAAAAAGACCACCAAAACACGGGCATCAATCAGCCTAGCATGGTGGTCGAAAAATCCACCTACAATGTAAATAATTTATGTAATGAATAAATAAAAAAAAAACAAAAAAATTTGGAAAACTTATATAGCGCTGTTTTCGCTAAAATCGCTTCAAGGGCGCGTACAAAAGAGGCTACATTACAATAATTCATCTTGCAGCTAGACGCTTGTTCAAAATTTAAAGAGATTTTTATTTACGAATAAACGAATTAAAGCAATAGATATGTTAAAAAAAATTGACTTAAATAAGCATGGATTTTACAAGTGAATTTACTTTATTATGTAGGAGGCTAGATCACAACTCGTCAGGCGCATGGATTATTGGAATTCTAGCCCCTTAATAAATTAAATTAAATGTTCAATTTTTATAAGAAAAACTTTATTTATATACTTTTTATGAAGATTTAATGGAGAAAAATAATTAGTTGAAAATAATGTAATTCTAAAATTTGAAAATATGAGATTGACAAATATGACGGCTTTGAATAAAATAAGCATGGATTTTACGAGTAAATTTATTTTATTATGTAGGAGGCTAGATCACAACTCGTCAAGCGCATGGATTATTGGAATTTTAGCCCCTTAATAAATTAAATTAAATGTCTTTATAAACTTATTCGTTCGTTTTAGGAGACTCACACTTCCATACAATGCGATTGACAAGATGGTAATGTTTTTTCATGTCATATTAGGGTTAGCTATTTTATATTTTTATGTATTTCAAGATTACCGGTAAGTTTGTGTAGATGCATAACGCTTTCTTTTCGAGAATGGGACTTTTGGCGTCCCGAAGCTGTATTCGGGGAAAACTGGCAGGGCTGGGCAGTATTTGAAATACTTGTAATTGAAATACGTATTTGAAATACAAATACGTATTTTGTATTTGTATTTCAATTACTTCCTAAAAATGTATTTTGTAATTGGTATTTCAATTACCTGATGCTGATGTATTTTGTAATTTGTATTTCAAATACTTATGGCTTCAAAATACATTTTCAAATACATTAAGCGATCATAATAATGATAATGAAAAATAAACTGACCTAGGTAGATAATACATAGACTAAAATCCAGAGAAATTATGTTAATAGTAATCAAGAGTTGGCAAGACATGACATTTTCTATCATATTATAATATATTATACTCGTCATTTTTCTTTGTATTGTTCATTTTTGGGTCATAATATTAGATTAAGCACTATAGGAATAATTTGACTGAATACTGGATTATTTTTAAGTTGATTACAGTAGAGCGCACTTGAAGTGAAATATCAATCAAATTTGCGCTATACAAATGTCATGTTATTATAATAATAATCATCATTATCTAACCCCTGGGTCCTATTCCACAAAACTTTACAAGTGGAGCAGAGATGAGATGTGTCTTCTGAGCAATAATATTGGTAAATTTTTGCACGTCTCTGTTTCACTCTGCACAGCTTTTTTTTACATTAACTACACACAGGAGGCCCTGAGGAAAATGATTTCCCTCGGGGCCTATGCATCTGAGATGCTGTGTGGAGGGTCTATGTGAGGAGAGGAAGGAATGATCATTGGTCTTGAAGAGATCCATGTTGTAGGAAGGAGGAAACGCAGAGGCTGGCAAATCGTTCCACAGCCTGTGATAAACCCCCCCCCCCCCCCTACGAAGTAAAACCTATCAATTTTCTTCTCCAAATTGCTTCTGCTACAGCTAGCCTGCTACAGCTACAGGCGTAACCCCGCTCGGCCTTTAAAAACTCGTAGCTCGCCCGTTCTCGCGTCTCACCCCTGCATTTTTTTGCAGCGCCTTCTTAACCCCGTCACGTAATACTTTTATGCAAACGTGACGAGATGCTTCTAATTAATCAATTTGTAATTAACCCCACAACGTTGTGTACTTTTTTGTTTTAGTGGTTTGGTATAGTTAATCCAATTTAATTAATAATTTATTTGTGGTAAACCCTTGTTCTTTTAGGTATGGCGTGTTACAATTTGCAAGGCTTCGAATAACAATGACTGGGTCTGACTAACTTGAAAAATAACTAATTATCTATCTATATTCATCCAGCTTCCTCCCCTAGCACCTGTTATACACCTACGCTCATCGACGACTATTTTTATTGAAGTAATCTGCATTTTCCCTCCTAGCATCTAGTATATAAATTTACATTCAAACGGCGAATTGAGAAGATCCTACCTTTCGATGCGATGTCGCGTACTCTCTGCGGCTCTATAAAATGCTATCATGAAAATAATTTGACATTTATGTATATTCTAACACAAGATTTACAATCAAAGCAGTACGGAGTGCAACAATTCTACACTCACAGTTCTAGATGCAGTTTGTTAGTTAGCTAGCTTGTTTTATTTTGTTAATTTGATTCTACGGGTAGGAATTTTGGATTAACATGAGACAGAACATGTGCTGTTTAAATAATTGGACTCCTCCATAGCCCAACTGATAAGGTGATGGTCATAGACCGCCAAATCAGCTTCCAATTCCAACTCCTCCAGAGAATGTTAAGGTCGCAAGCGACGAATGAAAATCGACATGTTTTGCCTTCTGTCGGGAAAGGGTTTGATGTGTGTTTCTGGATCATAGAGTGGTAATGGGAATAATATCGACCAATACGCCGCCAAATTATAAATATGTTGATGATGATGATGAGAGGTCATCTCATACCGTTTGATATGAGGGTCTGCTCTAATTAATGGCGTGATAGCCGATGTCAGGAACTGTTCAGGAAATGTGTGGGTGGCACGAGGTTTTGGATCGTGACATCCTACTCTGGATTGATGATGATGTTGAAGTTTTTCAGCATGCCGATGACTTGAGTCCCATTAACTCCTAAAGCACCGGCATAAACATTAAACCAAAGTTGATTAGACAATCGGCAATGTCAGGAGATCGGTGGGGCCGCTCTCTCCTCTGATCTGGCGATGTATGAATTTAATTAAGGAAGATTTTGATGTCACCGACCCTCGCCTTGGCAGTCACTCATGTCCTCAATAGTCCCGTTCTCCGTCCAGCACGCCGCCTCGAACCAGTAGAAATAATGATTACGTTTTTCCTAGGCACGCTACAGAAACATGCGCCAGCCTGCAATCGCGATGGTCATCAGTGATGTTTGATTTGAATGAAAAATACATCCTCTCGCATAACATACACAAGCGTAACTTGGGACCTTCCCCGATATGTTGTCACGGGCATATGCTCTACGATAGGCGTACCCCAAGCTCAAACTCAAAAATCAGCTCAAAGAAAGGAATGTCAAGCTCGGCGTCCAGGGTGCTGGGTCCAAGAATGAAAGGCACCAGGTCGTGAATCTGGCTTCCCTTCCTTCTATTTCCCCTGCTGCGCTTTCGTCCAGAGTACAATCCCACCCTGATGCTGGATGATCCCTATTCCTAGTGTGAGGGAGTTAAGAAAACTTATCCGGATTCCAACAAAGAAACGTCGAACCAGTAGAAATATTGATTACGTTTTTCCTAGGCACGTTAGAGAAACATGCGCCAGCCTGCAATCGCGATGGTCATCGACGTTTGATTTGAATGAAAAATACGTTCTCTCGCATAACGTACACAAGCGTAACTTGGGACCTTCCCCGATATGTTGTCACGGGCATATGCTCTACGATAGGCGTACCCCAAGCTCAAACTCAAATATCAGCTCAAAGAAGGAATGTCAAACTCGGCCTCCAGGGTGCTGGGTCCAAGAATGAAAGGCACCAGGTCGTGAATCTGGCTTCCCTTCCTTCTATTTCCCCGGCTGCGCTTTCGTCCAGAGTACATTCCCACCCTGATGCTGGATGATCCCTACTTCTAGTGTGAGGGAGTTAATAAAAGGTTTGCTACTTATGTAGGTGGATATAACGCATTACGCTTAAAATATGATTACCTACCGACGGCTTCATTCAACCGACAATGTGAAAGTTTTTGCTAAATCGAATATCGAATGGGATATACCTAAATCGTAAACCAAAAGGTAGTTAAGAAAACTTATCCGGATTCCAACAAAGAACCGCCGATCGGTTGCCAAAACGATTCCATATGTCATGTTCCCTTCGTTCCGCCGACAAGGCAGACCCCACACGAGCGTAACCTAAAGGTAGTGAAGCCCACGCAAATTTCGTCACTTCGTTTCCCCCATGACGAAGGTAGTCCGGCCAGATCGTAATCTTCGTCCTGCATCAAACTGACCTCCCGCGACGACAACTTTTATCCGCTGGTACCTCGGAGCGGCGGTAGAGGGAGGGGGAAATGGGTGCACGTCCTTTGTTCTCCTGAAGTCCCCCAATGCCTTAGTGACGTACATACGTCGACATCATGAAATGGCTCCGGCCACGCTTCCAATCCAGTCTAGAGCGGGTACGAGATCCACGTTACCGAGATGTGATCACAAGGGATTCCAATTTGCTCGGACCAGACACGACCATCGCTTACTTCGCCTCCACATTAGAAAAATAGTGTAAGCCCACCTGCATTTCGATCACATCGCCCCCCGATAAAGTCGCGTGAGATACTTCCTCATGGTGGAATAGGAAAGCTGGACCTGTTAATCCATTCGACAACCGCCGTCCATTCTCGAGTCGTAACCCGCTCAATTAAGTTTGAAGAAAAAGAGTTTGTTAATTAAGTAGGTGGATATAGCGCATTACGCTAAAATGTGAATACCTACCGACGGCTTCATTCAACCGACAATATGAAAGTTTTTTTGCTAAATCGAAAGAAATATACCTGAACGTGAACCAAAGGTGATTATATGATAAGATATCGAACCAAGTTTATGCAAAGTCCTATGTAATAGACTTGTTGTGATACCTAAAATTTGGAATAAGGTGTGGGAAATTTTAGGAGTGGGAATTCAATTATGTCAGATTTTGTTAGTAAACAAAGGTGCCCATGCTACGCACCTTTTATAAACTGTTAAATTGCCTTTGCCAAAAACCCTTTTAAAAATATAGTCCCCTAGCTACGTTTAAAAATATTATTACGAAACTCGTAAATAATAATAATCACCTCAAAGGCGCTTTACACATTAATTTATACCTATATTCTATACCTATTTATTTTGTTACCCGTTATGTATTGGAGAATACCCAGTAACCTAGTTTTCTCGATCACCAACAAAGCACTTTTAAAGGATTTTATTATTGTTTAGTGGTTTCAAAATCCCGTCTTTTAAATGAAGTCTCTCGTCTAAGATTTATTGCCCGAAAGCGCACTTTGTGCTTCAAATGCTAGTTAGTTAATTGTATCCCAAAATTATTATTTTACAACGTTATTGTCTCAAGAATAACTTCACCCAACAAAGGTACTTGCTAGCCGGTCAACCCAGAAACGTGCAAGGCTCCTCGTTCCCCAACGCTCGACAAAAAAAGGTCCTAGATTCCTAAGGCTTGTATATAAACCCTAATTGACTCTTTCCTGCAAGGCCCGTACTAAATATGTTAATAATTTTATACAAACTTACCAAATTCGCCATGTTGCACAAAATAATTTCACAAATCAATTCACTACAATAATATTTCATTCAAACAAGCACTTCTAAAACACAACCCGTCATGCAGTTATTTATTCCAAGATGCAGTCGTCAAACACAATTCTCGCGTCGATTTCTCTTTTAAATTTTATCCTGACCCTGATAAATGCCCCGAAAGTACGTTCCGACCGCCTCAATTTACAAATTATATTATTTAACTTCACCGAAATGAACTCGCAAGCCTCAATCTCTGACTTCCTTATTCGCGTGGACTCTTTTTTGTTTAATAAAACGAAATATCCTTTGTTTAATTAAAATTAAATATCCCCGATTTAGAAGCACCTAGCTGTTCTCCTCGCGACTATTATCCTTTAATTTAATGAATTATTCCCGGTTTACGCGCACCAAATTATTATTCTACCGTTTATCAAAACTCGATGATTTTTTCTCTAGACCGTGCGTGCCCAGAATCTCTCCCTGACTGTCTTATTATTTTTATATATTACTATCTGAATTATTCCCGGTTTACGCGCACCAAATTATTATTCCGCCGTTTATCAAAACTCGATGATTTTAATCCCAACCGTGCGCTCTCAGAATCTCTCCCTCACTGTCTAGTTCCAACCCCCTGCCCCCTGACTCCCACCCACCTACTGGTGTGGTTTCAATAATTTATTAGTCACTTTTTAAAACCTCAAGTGGGCACATCTCCCAATATGCATATTTCAACGTTTAATAGTCAAAAAATGTCACATTAGATCCCAAATTTCAAGAATTCAATGCAATTTTCATGTTTGCTATTTTTTTTTGTGTAACCTTAAATAACAAAATACAAACTTATTTTGTCTGCGCCGGAGTTATAAATTATCCCAATAGCGCTTAAAAGAAGAGCTCAGTGGCGTACTTCAATCTAATACTCTTTCTCAATACTTGCGTTGACTCTATTGGTTATATAATAATGATATATATTCATTGTCTGTACACGTTTTCATCCTTTCTACGTGCGTCACTATTTAACGAATTCTGCAATCCTATTTCGACAAATATGTTAAATATCTTAACTCCTAATCGGCGCGCCGCTCTAGTATATTTAAATGCACCAACGATCAATCCTTATTGCCTAATTTTCAATTCCCTACTGCCATAGAAAATTCACCAGATAATTGTTTCGTAAATCCAATCTGCTCGCGTTAAGATCAATCACCACACGGGCAAATATTCATCGGCCGCCTCTGGTTTTGTTTACGATCCTGAAAAAAAAATCCCTCTAAATGTTCTTCTGGGTTCCTTCTTAGTTTTGTGAAGAATGGCCTTTGCCGGGGCTCGCATGCACTTGGGGCCACCCAAACACATGTGGTTATTTAGTGGTCCGGATAAATAAATCACCCCCAAGAATTGGAAACAGAGAATCGTATGCTGAAACCATTCCCTGTTACAAAATTAAATATAATTCTAAATTGATCTCGCAATTTTAAAAGAATTATTTCGTAGGCCCAAAGGCGAGATCATCACAAGCCGAGCTGTTGAACACAAGAACGAGTCGAAGAAGCGACCCGTTCTCATGTGACAAATGTCTACCGTGTTCATATGTTGGGCACGCGTTTGGCGTGTTTCCCGACTATCCACCGGTGCAGAAGGGATCAATGACGCTAGTTCCTCGGAGCATCTTCCATTGTAATACCGGTAGAAGAAGGATAGCATTCCCACCCGACACCTGTGCTCTAAAGATTGCAATCTGTCTGTTAATATGGGAGAATCATACTTGACACTAGATGCTACTGCTTTTAATAATCGTTTATTTCCTGAAATTGTTTCTTTAAATTCAGTGCAACTGACATTTAAATTGAAGAAAGCACATAATTCGCTTTTTACGGTATCCACATCTAGTCGATTTCTTTCGTCAGTCCATAATCCATACTATTACCCATTACATTAAAAACTCTTTCTGCGAAGGCATTGAAAACGGCAATACCTACTACACATATTGTACCATTTTCAACCTTGGAGGTTGCTCAACCACTTTCCCACGGTGTTCTAAGGAAACAGACGGTTTCCTCCTTCACCGTACACCTCAGGACTCTAATTTTTTTTTTTATAAAGAAGCTATTTTTTATTTAAAATGATTTTAGACCTCCAATGTCCGGGCATACATTGTTAGCAGGCAGTATGCGAGTGCGTACATGTTGTTAGTTATTTATTTCAAAGTATCACGTCTCATCTCCGCCACTTGATGTAGCTGAAATAAAAGTTTATTATTATGTAGGAAGAAAAGTTAATAGAATAAAGAAAAAAAAATCATATTAGATGAGATTGTTTGACTTAACCAAAGCAGCTGAGCTGCAGTCGTCTGGCGGTCCCGCCGAGAATAAGCGGAGCCTTCAGTCCAGTTTCAAGCGAGTCTCGGTGTCCGCGCCCCTAAGCCGGCTTCCCGGTAGGCCCTCGAAGAAAGTGTTGGGATTAAGGGGGAAATAACATATATATATACTACTATTTTACATATATATTGCTACCATTTTCAACATATATACTGCTGATTCATCGTTAAAAACGATGAACCACGTATCGATGGACTTTCCTTCAAGTGAAAGAAAAATACTTTGAGTGCAACCAGTTCCTTGCAAAGATTTTCAGGAAGAGTTTGCTGCTTCCATGGGGACAGCGACCATATTTCAATTAGTTCATCTAGCGTAGGCAATCTTCCGCGTTCAATATCCAAGCAACTAAAAGTTTTGTAGGTGTTGTTTTCATTCTATTGTCCGGTTTTCCAAAATTTTCTAGACCAGACAGCCATTCAAAACACCGAACTCTCGTCTGGTCCAAAACCGGAAATCTAGTAACCCTAGTTACACCAAGCATATCAATGTAGGGCCTGTTTGGAAGATTGCTTCCGTTGAAGGAGACTAGGTTTTCATTTCGATCCCTTTTAGACGTAATCAGACATGATTGGGTCTTCGAAACATTTAATTCAACGAGATTATTTTTACCCCAAGAGATAGCACTCTCGAGGTAACCGTCCATTATTTGCTTCAACGCCCTCCGAGACGTTGGAGTTTGTGAGCCCTTTGGGGGCATGTCAAACAAAAAGCTGTCATGGACTGTACTGTCATTCGCCTAACAATGAATTGGTGCACATGAAAAAAGATTGTTGATTTGCAACAAAAACGAAGTCGGAGACAGAACCGATCCCTGTGGGACGCCAGCATTTATTGAGTGTGAGGAAGAAGTGAAACCATCGGCTACCGTCTGAATCGACCTCCCCCTCAAAAAGTCAGCAATCCACAATACATAGGGATGCGGGAAGTCCGTAAGAAGGCAGTTTGTTAACAAGTCCTCGGTGCCAAACTCAGTCAAAGGCCTTGGAATCATCCAGTGCTACCGTTTGATCAGAGATTGGAATTCGCTGAGTGACTGCCGTCCGCGACAGTCGCTTTTGGAGACGCTCCGCTTTTCGCCCCCGATTCGCTCTGTCTGGCTTGTGCTCGCACGGCCAGACACCTGCTTCCTGCGCAGGCGCCCGCGCCACCAACTGCCTTTATCAAGGCAACATAGAAGGACGACCTGGCCCCTCCGAGATATCACTCCAAGACCATCCCAATCCAGAAGAAAAAGAATAGAATCCCCGCCGTCCGGATGTTCCCCGGGCGGATGGAACCCGCCAACCCGGAGGATTCACCAATTGAGATCCCCCTGGGAGCCCGCCAGTACAGGCGCCAGATTAAGACGGGGTCGATCATCTTCACGATCCCCGCCTCCCAGCCCCAGCCCCACCCTGACCCGAGGACGCAGCCGGCTATCGCCCTGCCGCCCCCCGAGATGCCCGCGGCCGGCCCAGCACCCGCACCCGGACCCAGCCGCCACGCAGTAGGCCCAGCTTCGGGCTACGTCCCACCCCCCAGACCCACGCTACCCCCCCAGGACATGGAGACGACCAGGCAGGAGGAAGGTTGGACGAGGCCGTCCAACCCCGTTAAGAGGCCCCTGTCACCTCAGGAACCCCGGGCGGTTGTTGTCGGCAACCGCTTCGGAAATCTCCGTGAGGTAAGCGAAGGCGGCGGCGCACCGCAACCAAAGCGCATTAACACTAATTCTTCTTTCTCTCCCGCAGGTACCAGCGGCCAGCCTGCCCGGAAAGATCGTGTCCCCCCGGTTGTGATGACCCTGGGGACTCTCACCCACGCCCAAATCACCTCGGCGGTGCAGGGCCACATCGGGCACCCGAATTTTACGTTCCGCTACAACCGAGGCGGAACTGCAAATATCTTCGTGCGAAGCATGGCGGACCACCGAGCTCTCACCAACGGGCTGCGAGCGGAGGCACGAGGCTTCCACACATACACGGCGGAGGCCGAAAAGCTGAAGAAGGCCGTTATCAAGGGCCTACCGAACGTTGAGACGGAAGATATCGCAGCCGACCTGACCGAACAAGGCTTCCCCCCTGTTAAAGTAGTCAAGATGACAACCGCCTCGGCTGAATACCCGATATACCTGGCCACCTTCGACAAAGAAGTCAATATGGGCCAGTTGAGGGCGACAGTAAAATACCTTTGCCACTGCAGAATCCGCCTACAAAAGCACCGCAGCAACCACTTACAGCACGGGACACAATGCTACCGCTGTCAAAACTTCGGGCATGGGTCCCGAAACTGCGCCCACACCGCGAGGTGTGTGAAGTGCTTGGTGGAGCACGCCTCAGCCGAGTGCCCCAAAACTACCAGGGACGAGCCAGCCGCGTGCTGCAACTGCGGAGGCCCCCATCCCGCCAACTTCAGAGGCTGCCCGAAGAGGGTCGCCTACGTCGCCTCGCTCCAGCAGCACCAGCGACAGCCCCCGGTAAGCGAGAGGTCCTGGGTTCGAGTCCCAGATGTGTCAATATCTTTTTCTGATTTTTCTGTTTTCAGATTTTCGATTGAGTTTCGCTTATATTGTCTTCATTTAATTAAATATTACAATTTGAGGTTTTACTCATAAAGTTAAAATAAAAATAAAAATATTCATCCTAGACTTGCAGAAAAAGTCAATAGATGTCGCATATTAAATAAAATGGATAAAGATTTATCCAGACACTATCTAGAGAGCATTTAGTTCGGGTTTGAATCTTGCAATCATACATAAAGATAGCAGCCAATAGTATATGCGTTAAGAAAAATGAAGATAGTGTGGGTGGTTCTTAGTCGAAGTATGATACAGTTAAAAGTGACCGCATTGGATATCGACACGGTGGCGCAGTGGTTAGCGCGTTCGCCCGGTAAGCGAGAGGTCCTGGGTTCGAGTCCCAGATGTGTCAATATCTTTTTCTGATTTTTCTGTTTTCAGATTTTCGATTGAGTTTCGCTTATATTGTCTTCATTTAATTAAATATTACAATTTGAGGTTTTACTCATAAAGTTAAAATAAAAATAAAAATGTTCTCTAATTATTTTGCATCCGTTTATACCCAATCTAATCCCTTATTATATACTGCCACGCCGAAAGTTATACAAAACAACCAATTTAATCTTGGCAAAATCAACGTTAGCATGGAAACCATCAAATCTTGTTTAGAAAAAATTGATACATCCAAAGGTCCAGGACCTGACAAAATACCTCCCTTGTTTGTAAGATGTTGTTCCAGCGCGCTGATTAAGCCACTTTTTATAATTTATAATGAATCATTAACTACAGGAACTTTCCCAGATTTATGGAAAAATGCAAATATTGTTCCAATACATAAATCTGGTGATCAATCTTTTGTGAAAAATTATCGACCTATCAGCATTTTATCGTGTTTTGCAAAAGCCTTTGAATCTATAATTTATATTTCTGTATTTTCACACTTTAAACCCCAATTATGCATTAATTAACATGGATTTGTTCCCAACAAATCCACAACCTCAAATCTTCTCGACTTTTGTTATTACGTTTGTAATGCTTTTAATGAAATAACTCAAGTAGATGCCATTTACGCAGATTTTCAAAAGGCGTTTGATAAAGTTAACCATTCTATTTTACTACAGAAACTTGAACGAATAGGTATTCACGGTGATCTATTTAGATGGTTTAAGTCTTACTTGGAACATAGAACACAATTAGTACTTATTAATGGGTATGAATCACCTCCCGTAATTGTAACATCAGGCGTACCCCAGGGGTCTAACCTTGGCCCTCTGCTATTCTTAATCTTTATTAATGACCTTGGCCCCATGTTACGCTGTGATTTTGTTCTATTTGCCGATGATCTCAAGATTTACCGTAAAATTTCCACTGATTCTGATCATGTTAAGCTTCAAGAAGACCTTTACACACTAAATAACTGGTGCATTCAAAACGATATGTTTTTAAATATTGAAAAATGTTACATTATTACTTTTACTCGTAACAGAAGACGAAAGGATTATGCATATTCCATTAATAATGTTCTATTAAATGCAGTCACCACTATAAGAGATCTAGGAATCACTCTTGATTCAAAGTTTATGTTTGATGTACACATCAGTAAAATTATAAGTAAATCATTGAAAATGATTGGATTCATCCATAGAATATCAAAACCATTTAAATACCCCCAATCCATTATAACCTTGTACAACTCGTTGGTCAGAAGCAATTTGGAATATGGGAGTGATATCTGGAATCCACATTATTTAAAATATTCTAAAACAATTGAATCTGTGCAAAAAAAATTCCTAAGACTGCTATCATTTAAACTTGGATTTAATGCCATACTCCAATCCTATGAGGAACGATTACAACACTTTAATTTTACAACATTGGAAAAAAGAAGACAATTTGCTGACTTAATATGTTTATATAAAATTATTCATGATAAACTTTTAACCACTCATTGTCTGAGCAACATACATATTAAAGTTCCTAATAGACGTAACTTAAGAAGTCAAAATATATTCCATATTGAAATATTTAATAACAATATTGCTTACTTCAATCCACTGTCTCGAATGTGTCGTTTGTACAACACAATTGAATGTGACCTTATTGATATCTTCGCAAACAGTCTCGAATATTTTAAAAAACAAATTAAAAATCTTCTACCATGATATGTCATGGAAGAAGATTTTTAATTATTGTTAATTGATGATATGTCACGATATGCTACGATTTTTAATTGCTTTATTATTATGTCTTTTCTTTATTTTAACTTTATTATCCTTTCCAGAAACGTTTCTTTCTCTGTACACTTACCATGTTTTAAATTTCTTGTCTTATATTTCTTTTTTATTATTATTATTATTTCTGTTTTCTTTTCACTACTAGCATCTCCGTCGAGCAACAACTAAACCTTAATTACGCATGCTGTGAACATTTCTAATTGGAGTGTTAATATCAGCTCATATTCCAAATTCCAACGTAATAATATTAATGCAATAATTTGTTAACACTCTGTAAATGTTTCAAACAATAAATAAATAAAATTGACGAACTGCTCGCTCTAGCAAATAACACCGATACTGATGTAATTCTCATCTCAGAAACACATCTTAAACACGACACGCCGCTGAGAGTGCCCGGCTTTGAAGTTCACCGAGACGACCGATTGGAAGGAGCAGGCGGAGGCACTGCCATATTCGTTCGTCAATCCATCACTTCTACAAGAATCCCCACTCCAAAGCTGAAATATACTGAAGCCACAGTTATCGAAGTCATCATAGAGGATAGAGCGCATACCTTCATCGCCGCCTACTGCAATAATAACTACCGTCTTGTGAGAGAAGATCTGGATAAACTACTTAATTTGCGCCCAATTGTTGTTTTAGGAGGAGATCTCAACGCCAAACACAACTATTGGAATAACTACAGAGGCAACGCGAACGGTAAAACGCTCTTCACGCATATGCAGACGCATAACTACACGATAATGGCACCGGACAAACCAACATTCTACTCGGCGCGCAAAGTACCCCAGCACTTTGGACATCGTACTCGAGAAGAACGCCAAGACGATCTCGCAACTGCGCACGCTGGATGAACTGTCATCGGACCACCTGCCCGTGAGCTTCAGTATTGGAGGAACGACTTTAAGGAGCCCCAGAAAACGGCGAAACTACAAAGATGCCGACTGGGAAGGATTCAAGAAAGAGATAAACGAACGAATACATCTCACATCGGAAACTCTGCGCTCAAAGGAAGAAATCGACGAGGCCGCAAGCACTCTCACCGAAATCATACAACATGCCCAAGACCCGTTCATACCGCTCAAAGAAGAACAGACATACACGGTCAAGCTTCCCGAGCACGTCCTATCGCTCATTAAGGAGAAAAACCGCCTGCGACGCATCTACCATCAAACGCGCGACGGCTACTTCAAAACGGCCTACAACACTTTACAGCGAGAAATCAAGCAAGAAATCACCGATCTCAGACGCCAACTTTGGACGAAGAAAGTTACGTCACTCACGCCCAAAGATAACAGCCTATGGAAAATGGCGAAAGCTCTGAGACACCAAGATCACACGATACCCCCGCTTGAGAAGCTAGACGGCTCAGGGCTGGCACTTTCAATGGAAGAAAAGGCAAACGCGCTCGCCGACGGATTCGAGAAAGCCTACGCAGCCACGGATGGCCTATCTGATCCGGAAACGGACAGACTAGTAGAAGAATCTCTGCGAGATCTCGAACAAGCAGAGCAAACGAGCACGGCCGATATCCATTTCAGCACACCGAGCGAAGTAGCCGTCATCATCAGGCGATTGAAGACAAATAAGGCGCCGGGAAGCGACCAAATACACAACATTCTACTCAAACATCTACCGCAGAAAGCCATCATTTACATAACAAAGCTGTTCAATGCCTGCCTCATCATCGGACATTTCCCTCAGATCTGGAAAACGGCGACCGTGCTGCCCTTCTCCAAACCAAACAAGGACAAGAGGCAGCCGACAAACTATCGGCCGATCAGTCTACTCTCCACGCTGAGCAAGGTATTTGAACAGGTTATACTCAACAGGCTGCTACCACACCACGAAGAGAACAACACTTTGCCAGACGAGCAGTTCGGATTCAGAAAGAGGCATTCCACCACCCATCAACTGACCAGAGTAGTGGAATTCATCGCCAGAAGATTTAATGAAAATCGCTACATCGCCGCCGCACTGATAGACTTGGAGAAGGCATTCGACACCGTTTGGATCAGAGGGCTACTGCACAAGTTGCACAGAACAAACACGCCCATATACCTAACGAGACTGATTCAAGAATATCTCAAAGACAGATCCTTCAGAGTCTTCCTCAGGAATGCGCTATCGACAATACGTGAGATTCCAAAAGGCGTGCCACAAGGGAGTCTACTGGGACCTCATCTTTTCAACATCTTCACGCACGACATCCCCCGAGACGAGAGATGCAACTTATCTATATACGCAGACGACGTCAAACTTTACGTTTCCTCGCTGAAAGCAGACATGGCGGCTATATACCTACAGAGGGCGCTCGACGCTCTAGTAGAGTTCTACAAGCAATGGCGACTCAAACTAAATGAGGCCAAGACCGAAGTGATCATGTACACGAGGAAACGAAAAAGAAAAACACCAGACGCCAACATCGAAATGGGAGGACACGTCCTAGAATGGAAAGATGAAGTCGTATACCTGGGCCTGACAATGGACACACGTCTCAACTGGAAATCACACATAGCCAAGATACACGCGAGAGCCAGAAAGGCAGTCGGCGCGATGAAGCCCATCTTCAACAGACGAAGTCCGCTGCTTCCCAGAACCAAGCTCCTGATTTACTACTCGCTCATCCGACCGGTACTGACATATGCTATTCCCGTGTGGAGTAGTATTTCTCATTCTGACCATTTGAAACTACAGACGCTACAAAATCTCTGCATTAAAATCGCATACAACACTAGAATCAGAACGAATCTTAAAAGACTACATGCCAGAGAATACATACCGACATTATTTGAATACACGCACAGACTGACAGACCGATTTTACAAATCTCTGAGACATAGCAAAAATAGACTTATCAAGGAAATCTGTCAATACAATGCACCCAGTGACTTTACTTTCAGATATACACACAGACTACCCAAACATATCCTGATGGACCTGGACCACATCTGGCATGAACCAGATTCAGACGCGGACGACTGAGCGAGCAGTAGGTATTCCTAAACACCAGACCCCCCCCCAAAACTTATGTTTACATATCTATGTATATATCTATTTAATTTTGTATAATATGTATGTTGTCATACTTCCTGGGGCCAGGGTGATACTGAAGCCACGTAGGGTCCAGTGTTATACTTCTGGTCTCCAGAAATATGTCCCTCCCGGGGGGGGACAAGTGTTAAGCAGGCCCCCCGGGGGCCATATGCCTCGGCTTGGAAGGCTCAGCTCAGGGTCGTAGGGCTCCTCCGAGGCTGTCGATGGTTGACTCCAATGAAACAAGGTTTGGGCACAATTCAAATGTATTCAATAATGCAAGGGTGAACAGTACAGGCAACCAGGTAAGCTGTTTAAGGCCTAGCATAAGAGAGAGAGAGGCACTAGAAATACTACTGAATTTAGGCTCGGAAATACTATAAGAGGGTTTAAAATCTCACGTGGCGTCGTACGGATGCAGGCAGCTTCCTTACGAAGTGGAGAGGTCTAGAGCAAAGCTCATAGACGGTGTGCAGGAACTGGGCGGCTCGGTGTGAGAGGGCGGCTTCTCGGCGTCATGGTGGGCGGATTCGGTCAGCTTACCGAACCGGTGGGTGATAACGGTGAATTAAGCGGCTATCGGCAATGTAGGCGGATTAAAAGCCGGGCGCGTCTGGGCGGCCATGGTATTAAGTAGGCGGCCGTTGTGAATTACTCGGCTCGTCGGCACATAGGCGGATTAAAAACCGTGCGCGGCCATGGCTGCTATGGTAGGCGGCAGTAGGATTATACAGGCGGCTGTGGTGATAGCGCCATACTTGGTTCGTAGGAGGAAGACTTAATTAGCCGCGTCGAAGGGTGGCATACTGCCCGACAGTACGTAGTAGTGCGTACGACCGCTCGCGCCGTTGTCTGAAATATCTCTGTTCCTTTGGCGATCGGTGGCTGGAACTCTCTGCCCGTGATGAGCGAGACGGAAGACTCGAACGCGTGCCCTATAAGGTAATGTCTTCTGCCATTGGCTGGATTTCGCGCCGTGTGGCCATATATGGTAATGTCTTCTGCCAGCCTGAGAGGGACAGCAATAATCATACGATGCTGAACATGTACTGAGCACGTGACACACAGCTGCCTGCCGCTTGTATAGTCCGTTCGTAGGATTTATGGGCAACTCATAACACTACCCTCCTCCCCCTGAAAAATGAAGGGAAAAGGCAGCGAGGCTGATGCAGGGGACCACGACCTTCCATACAGCATGTGATGCGATGATTGCCACAATGTGAGGTACAGAGCTACCTCTTCACCAGGATTTAAACACTCCCTACCTAAGAGCCAACAAAATTTTAACTACCTGTGAGCCAAGCTAAAAAAAACTAGCAATAACTGAACAAGGGTTGCCAACTCTCTCAAGAAATTAAAAAAATGTGACGTACCTAGTGCGATACAAGACACGCTAACGAAGGTGCATGAAGAAATAAAGAAAACATGACCCTTACGAGAAGGATTTCTACCATGTAAAAATCTTAAAATTAGACAAAAAATTTCCAACCCTATTCCTGTTATGGAATATTGTACGCTGACCAATGTCATGAAATGATCGAAACCAACTCATATTCGCGTCTTACAATAGAATTCTTAAAATTATACAACTTTGTTTTTATACACTTTATTCCTGTTATGGAATATTGTACGCTGACCAATGTCATGAAATGATCGAAACCACTCATATTCGCGTCTTACAATAGAATTCTTAAAATTATACAACTTGTTTTTATACACTTTATTCCTGTTATGGAATATTGTACGCTGACCAATGTCATGAAATGATCGAAATCACTCATATTCGCGTCTTACAATGGAATTCTTAAAATTATACAACTTTGTTTTTATACACTTTATTCCTGTTATGGAATATTGTACGCTGACCAATGTCATGAAATGATCGAAATCACTCATATTCGCGTCTTACAATAGAATTCTTAAAATTATACAACTTTGTTTTTATACACTTTATGCTATTTTCACAATTCAATTCCAACCCAAATGTTAGTTTCCCGCACTCTCAGCTTGTCATGGTTTGTCTGGTTTGCATTTAATTATCAGGCATAAACGACCATCCTCTCATGTTCGCATATAATTGTAAGGTAATGCTACAAAACCTATCATGAATATTAATTTTCAGGCATAATATGAATCCTCTCATGTTTTCTCGACTCACCCTCGGTGACCCGTACAGCGCTGTACTTGGTATACTAGAAATATACCCTTGCCGCAACGACATAGACAACCGGATAGATCCCTTGGAATCCTCACGGTGAACTTGCGTTCGACGAAACCACATAGGACACCCTCTAGGTGTTCCCACCAAAATAACCAGACGAACCGTAATGACCATAAGTGCAATTACATTATTCTCTAATAAGAACAATAAGACCCGAATGACATAACTTTATGACATTACCGAGCTAATTTACTCAACTGGGTGCATACTTTTAAATCTTCTTACTACGAGAAGTACTACTCCTTATTTGAATACAGTGATATAGCAAGTTACAAAACACCGTACAATTGCGTCCTGATATGGCAAGGACTTTACACGCTGGCTTACCATATTGATACCGAAGTAATCAATTACGTGTTTACAAAATATTTATATAGTAATTTAATTAATTACATTTATCATAATTAAAACACTTGAATATACATTTGTTTACCCACCAAAAACTCTATGTGTGTGTGTACAATTTTGTTAAATAACTTTCAATTCGAGTTTGTTTCAACTCAACTTAAACTCTCAGGGTTTGACTACGTAAGGAGAGAAGAAGGAAAAAAAAATTAAAATAAATAACAACAACGCCACGTATTTTTACCAAAAAATACGAAAATTTAATACTACCGACAATGTTATTAGAAGAGGAAAAAATTTTTAATTGAGTAACGAATTTCTTCCTAACACCGGAATCATATATACTTCCATTGTTCGGAAATTCGCGTTTCCAACAATCCTTCTGCTCTAATTCTAAGGAGTTTAGCCATCCTATCACGCTTTGGATTATAGTTACTTGCCGAATGACACGTTAGGTCGATACCCAAGTTCCATCCTATCGGACTTGTAACAGCTCTATAATACCACACAACGAGTAACCGTTGTTATATGATCGCGGAAGAAGGTTAAAATTCGATACCACCACAACCTATGTGAACCGAATAGTGTTGTCTATTGGGCTTATTCTGATAACAAAAATGTGGTAATATAATTATTACATTGCCTTTTCATCGTGAATTCACTCCCACATATGCTAGAATTGAGACATACCCCGTTAAGGAGTGGGTAACTACCCGATTGTGAACGTTTTACCGCCCCAATTTCTCCTATATCGCAACGTGTGAGATGTCCAATACTATAACGATTTAACCTACCTGTGAGAATAATTTGACAATGAAAGAGATTGAAAAAACCGAAAAAAGACAAAAAATATAAATTAAAATTAAAATGATATTTCCATTTATACATGACCTTATATTAATATATACACAAGGTTATTTACAACCATAAGGTTCCTAAGTTTCTTACTACCCAATGACCTACCCCAGTATGATGAGAGCTAGGTGCCTTTATACCTACCACTTGTACAAGAATTTTCTTATGCCGTCTCTTGCCAACGAAAAGAAAAGAATATGCTTGCATATTCTTTCATTGCAACTAAAATTAAGTAATTTTTAGAATGCAAATTGTTCCACGAAAATAGAAATTAGGTCTCTACTTCGGTCCCGGGCAGGATACTGAATACCTAACGCAGTTTTTTCTAATGAAAAACCTAGCCTAATTTAGGGTTCCTTGAACTACGCCCTCAATCAGTGTATCGTGTCGTGTTTCTTAGACGAATTTATATACTTATGTAACCATATTCATATATAAATTTAAAAAAAAATTTTTTTTTTAAAAAAAACAACCTAAGTGGCTACGCACTAGGATGGAAAAGTAATAAATTATTACTACCAATAATAGTCATTACAATAAATGAACTAAATATCGCATCAGTAATTTCACTAGTGTAAGGTGAGTTACCTCTTTTTTTTATAATAATAACAATAATAACACAAGTCTTCACGTGCAGACATACCGGCGTCCCGGATTGTCAATACTTGTGATGACGATCCATTAAGAAAGGAATTGTATACTTCTCTAATAACAAAGGTTAAGTTATATGCGTTATAACCTCGTACTAACCACTAGGGTTCATGACGTCCTAGGGTTGTACCTAAGGGGTAATAATTATATCTCAACTAATAACCGGACTAATCAGAGAAAATAACAACAAAAACATAAATAAAAACACTTATAAGGTTGCAACGACCGGGGTGTCACTACCCTTTTTTACTATGTCTTTAATGTGGAATTTACCGACAATTTTTCCATTTAAATTCTCTAGTACATATACCGTGCTAGAGATTTTTTCCCTTATTCTGTTTTCTACAAAACGGGGTGCTAGTTTGGCTGAAAAATATACGCCTGCCTTAGATTGAGGGAAGTTTCTTCTCCAAACTCTGTCTCCGATTTTATAGGATTCCAACTTGTGTCTAGTGTTATAACGAAAAGCACTTTGTTTATACGCGGCGGCGAGTGAATCGCTCACCTTGTCATACACGGCTACAAGTTCTTGTAGTTTATTTGCATAATCCACTACCGTATCTGGTTGTGTGTTATTTTGACTAGCACCCGGGGAGATACGCCAATGTGACGTGCCATGCACTGTCTGTTCAAAGCCGTGCATGAGGAAAAACGGGGTGTATCCAGTAGTAAGGTTGACCGTATTATTAATTGCTGCTTGTACCGTTCTGACGTGCTTTGACCACTGACGGTGATCGTTGCCCACCAAAATAGCCAATGAGGTTCCGATGGTTTGGTTATAGCGCTCTACCGTGTTGTTCATAGGAGTATAGAAAGAATTATAAAATACATCAGGAACGCCGTATTGAGACAAGAAGGCTTTAAAAGCACCTGAAGTGAACTGGCGACCGTTATCAACTATGAGTGTTCTAGGTACAGAGATTGGTAAGAATATATTGTATTCCAAGGCTTCTATTATGGTTTTTGCCGTCGCGTGGCGTAATGGGAATAACCAGCAGTACTTAGTAAAAACGTCTACCACGCTCAGAATATGAAAGTTTCCGTCATAACCTTTCGGAAAGGGACCTATCAAATCTACGCTAAGACTTTGCATTGGGCGATCTACGTTTTTGGGGTGGGACATATGACCTAAGGCTGGCTTAGTTGAATGTTTATAAGCCTTGCAAATATTGCAATTGGACACTAATTTTTTTACATCATTATACATTCCGGGCCAGAAATTCCTTAACGATAATTTTTTAAAGGTTTTAAACACACCTGGGTGTATTGCTGTGGGTGAATTATGACATTCTGAGATTAAGGCCTGTCTATCCTCTACCGGGGATACTAATTTCCATTCGTAGTCTGTATGTAAGGAAAAATCAGCTTTACAATGCTTATACAACCTATTACCTTGTATTAAGAAATTAGGACTAGCTTGTGGGTTATTGGCGCACTTATTATACAGCTCTGAGTACCACTTGTCTTTAGAGCCAGGCGTGCCAAGTAATGAATTTAATTGGGTAATTTCAATACGAGATAGTACGTCTGGAACTACATGAAGGGAGCCTTTACGGTGAATTATGTCAAAATCGAACTGAGACAAGCGTGTCCCCCACCTGGCAAGTCTACCTGTTGGATTCTCGAGTGACATAAGCCATTTTAAACTTGAATGGTCCGTGACCACTGTGAATTTTGACCCTTCGACGTACGAGCGAAAGTTGTATACGGCGTCGAGAATGGCCAATAATTCGCGTTCAGTTGTACTATAGTTTCTCTCCGTTTTAGAGAGTACTCTGGAGTAATACGCGACGGGGTGTTCTGCGTCCTCAAATTGTTGTGAAAGGCACGCTCCGATGGCGAAATTGGAACTGTCACATTGTATTATAAAGGGTAACTTAAAATCAGGGCAGCTTAGTACCGGCGCTGAAATTAAGGCATTCTTCAAGGCGGAAAATGATTTTTCTATCTCCTCATTCCACGTAAAATTAGGTAGGTTCTTTTTACCACCAGTTATGTGAGTTAAAGGGGCTGCAATATTTGAAAAGTTGTTGATAAAACGTCTATAATAACTGCATAATCCAAGGAATGATTTTACCTGTTTTGTATTCTGAGGTCGGGGGAAATTTTTGATAGTATCTATCTTTGCCGGGTCTGTTCGGAGACCTTCCTTGTCCACTACGAAACCTAAATATTTGAGTCTTGATTTACAGAATTCCGACTTTTCTATATTTAATGTTAATCCGGCGGCCTTTAAAATATTACAAACCTTTTTAAGGAGTTCAATATGTTCTTCAAAGGTACGTGAGATAATTATTAGATCATCTAGATATGCAAAAAGGTTGGGTTCGAATTCTGGACCAAATAAGGTGTCCACGAGGCGTTGCAGTTCGCTAGGAGCATTACGTAGCCCGAAGGGTAGTCTTACGAACATGAAGGTACCCCTACCTGGAACTACGAAACTAGTTTTCTCACAAGACGAAGGGTGCAAGGGTATCTGCCAGAAAGCTTTAAGCAAGTCTAAGGAAGTAATAAAGTTTGCATGCCGTAAGTTATCAAGAATACGATGAACGTTTGGCAACGGATAAATTTGTGCCCTTGTAACAGCATTGAGTCTTCTACTGTCCAAACAGAACCTAGCTGTTCCGTCCTTTTTGGGAACTAAAATAACCGGGTTTGACCAAGGAGATTTACTTTTAACGATTACGCCTAATTCCAACATTTTATCCACCTCACATTCTAACTGTTTCAACCTTACTGGTGACAGGGGGTAATAACGTTGTTTTATTGGGGTTCCTTCGGTTTCGATAACATGTTCGATCAAATTAGTTTTACCTAAACCGCGTTTAGCAAAAGATATGGATTGAAATTCCTCTATCACATCACTAAGTGTTTTTAGTTGCGCGGGTGTGAGATCGTTTTTTGACCTTACTACGTTAACTTCTGAGATGGAAGTATACGTAATACTTTGATTTGCTGTAAATAAATTTGGAGCTATGTTGAATTTTTTCCAAAAATCCACGCCTAAAATAATTTTCCGGCCGAGCGAAGGTATCACTACAAAGTCTATGGTCTGCAACTTATCGTTATAAACTACTGGAAGTGACAGCTTGCCAGAAACTTCCTGTCTCTTGTTATCTGCTGTAGTAATTACCAGATCACAAGGGGACAGCGCACGAGACGTGAATTGTTTGTGCAAATTCCCACCTATACAAGATAGTGACGCACCCGAGTCTAGTAAACCTGATAAAACACGATTTTTAACTTTGAATGTGACATGTGGCCGGCCATCTCCGCTACACTTCACATTCACTGCCTCGAGTGGATCGGTATTCAGAAAAACCTTCACGTAACCTAACCAGTCATTCCATTCCTTTTCGATTGTCTCTGCTGATGGCTTTGGACTGCAATGACCGCCTAGAAGTTTTTTTTTATTCGAATTACAATGAGTCGGGGGTGGTTTAGAGAGATCAGGAAAATCGTTTGCTCTGCTGTAATCAGGCTTTTTCCATCGTGGGCTACGGCGCGGGACGCTGTTGCTGTTAATTTTATTGCAATTTTTTGCAAAGTGACCGTTTTGATTGCATTTAAAACAAGCACGATTAGCGATATCCGTGGTTCTTTGTGAAATCGCCGCGAGCTGTGAGTTTTTATTACGTCCGAAAGTTCTAACCCTGTGATTCTGTTGGGAATTATCGAAATGAGTATCTTCTAAGATCTCGCATCTTTGTATTACCTCCGCGCAAGTACGGGGCACATCGTACGAGAATAGTTTACTATATTTGTGCAACAACCCATTTTTAATTATAAGAACCAAGTCTAATTCAGACAATGGTGATGATAACTTATCATTCAGGGACGATATTAGATTTACATACTGCCGAACCGGTACGTTATACATTTGCTTGTAACGGTGAATTTTAGATTTAATTCCCAAATCACTGTCAACCTCCTTATAACTTGAGACGACCTCCGGCTCGACTGCCTTTTTACTTGATGCGCGACTGAATTTGATTTTATCCATCTCCTCACATAATGCTTGTAACTCCGAAACGTTGGTGATATTTTTACCGATCTTCAGTTGTGCGTAATCTGGCGTGAGACCTTTTGTGACTAACGATAAAAGTTCCGATTCCTCTAACGGCAAATTCAGCTTGGAATTGATAGCTAAAGCTTCCAAAATAAAATCCGCAGCTCTTTCGTTATTTTTCTGACACAAGTTAAATAACTTCGACTTCTCAGTCATTTGAAACGTCGGGTCCTCGAATCTCTTCAAAAAGGCTGTTTTAATTTCTTCCCACTTTAGATTAGTTTTGAAAATTTTCCTATAGAATAATAGTGCTGAACCAGTGAGAAGTTCGACAAAACCCCTAGCCAAATCTTGACAATCAACGCCCCTCGCGTATTGTAATTCGGCGATTCTGTCTAAAAAAGCGCGGACATCCGAATTCCCGTCAAAAGAAATTTTCCAATTTGTTAAATTAACTATTTTTCTTTCAACGTACCTTGTGGTAGTCCTTTCATAGTGATTTTGCGTAGGCGAGGATACTATGTTAACGAGGTTTCCCGAATTACTAGTTTTTGGGGTGGTTGCTACACTTGGAGAATTTAATAAAATAGCAGGAGACTCAACCCGCCCACTAAGGGATTCATTAAACTCGACACATTGTTTCCGTAAAGACAACAAAGCCCTTTTGGGGACTATGCCTCTATCCATCAACATTTTTCTTATTACCGACGCGTTTGCTTTCTCGAAATTTAATATTCTATCCATTATTGGTATGGTGGCCTCCATGATTATGCGTTATTATAATGAACAAAGCAAAAAAAAAAAATTTCGGACGATTATAGAAGACGAGAGCAGTTGCTGGCAGTCGACATTATATCCTCCTATTACAGGGAAACGAGCGGACAAACCTACTCGACAGCAGAAATTTCTTTTTTATTGGAAACAACCGCTGCTCTTCAAGGAAGAAATAATACAACTACACAGCATCAAGGTGGAGATTTTAAAATAACGAGATTCATTACTCAATAAAAAAAAATTCCGCGCGAATGACGAACAACTCTGACTGCCGCGATAGAAACGTAATAGCTTGAGAATGCTACTGTAGTAAGCGATGTTTAAAATACCTAACACTCGAATAGCACTAGCCGACGGACTCGCGACGTTTGGAATAATTCACACAGAGCTACAACGTTACGGTAATAAGCGATGTTTAAAATACCTAACCTCGAATAGCACTAGCCGACGGACTCGCGACGTTTGGAATAATTCACACAGAGCTACAACGTTGTTGATGGGAGCACAAATATAAAATATTTATAGCTAAGATTACATAATTATGTTTCTAGGGAGACAACAATCGACAAGACTTCGGCCCAGTTGGCGCGCCAGTGTCATACTTCCTGGGGCCAGGGTGATACTGAAGCCACGTAGGGTCCAGTGTTATACTTCTGGTCTCCAGAAATATGTCCCTCCCGGGGGGGGACAAGTGTTAAGCAGGCCCCCCGGGGGCCATATGCCTCGGCTTGGAAGGCTCAGCTCAGGGTCGTAGGGCTCCTCCGAGGCTGTCGATGGTTGACTCCAATGAAACAAGGTTTGGGCACAATTCAAATGTATTCAATAATGCAAGGGTGAACAGTACAGGCAACCAGGTAAGCTGTTTAAGGCCTAGCATAAGAGAGAGAGAGGCACTAGAAATACTACTGAATTTAGGCTCGGAAATACTATAAGAGGGTTTAAAATCTCACGTGGCGTCGTACGGATGCAGGCAGCTTCCTTACGAAGTGGAGAGGTATAGAGCAAAGCTCATAGACGGTGTGCAGGAACTGGGCGGCTCGGTGTGAGAGGGCGGCTTCTCGGCGTCATGGTGGGCGGATTCGGTCAGCTTACCGAACCGGTGGGTGATAACGGTGAATTAAGCGGCTATCGGCAATGTAGGCGGATTAAAAGCCGGGCGCGTCTGGGCGGCCATGGTATTAAGTAGGCGGCCGTTGTGAATTACTCGGCTCGTCGGCACATAGGCGGATTAAAAACCGTGCGCGGCCATGGCTGCTATGGTAGGCGGCAGTAGGATTATACAGGCGGCTGTGGTGATAGCGCCATACTTGGTTCGTAGGAGGAAGACTTAATTAGCCGCGTCGAAGGGTGGCATACTGCCCGACAGTACGTAGTAGTGCGTACGACCGCTCGCGCCGTTGTCTGAAATATCTCTGTTCCTTTGGCGATCGGTGGCTGGAACTCTCTGCCCGTGATGAGCGAGACGGAAGACTCGAACGCGTGCCCTATAAGGTAATGTCTTCTGCCATTGGCTGGATTTCGCGCCGTGTGGCCATATATGGTAATGTCTTCTGCCAGCCTGAGAGGGACAGCAATAATCATACGATGCTGAACATGTACTGAGCACGTGACACACAGCTGCCTGCCGCTTGTATAGTCCGTTCGTAGGATTTATGGGCAACTCATAACAATGTTTATGTAAGTTTATTATAAATTTCCCATATAGTATGTATATATATCTCACATAAAAACAGACACACACACCCCTCACCACACAATGCAGGATTTCATATATTGAAATCACTGAAGGCCGACAAGTTTCATGTTGACTTCCGGCCGACTCTTCCCGGATGAGGTTTTTCATGGTTTCCTCATTCCCGAAGGCAAATGCGGAAGAGATCCAAATAACAAGGACATGACCGACTCCTTCCCACTCCCAACATAACATAAACAGACACGTATGTATACATGGGCACCTGCTAGTGCAGTAGCTGCTTGATGATGATGGAGCTTAGCAAAACATGCAATTTTAGTAGGGTTTTTAGATAACAATTTTTCCCTACCGATGAAATACAAGGCCTTTAAGTCTATAATAGCCAGGTAACATTTTAAAATACCCACATGAGGTAAAAATTGCAAGGCGCATATGACGCCGTTCTATTTATAAAGAACATTAACTTTAAATTCAGTAAATTTAAATGATTCATCTCTTCAAGAAACATAAGAATCTAGTAAATGAAAAAAAAAAAAAAAAGTGCTACCGTTTGGGTCTCACCAAAACGTTCCAGGCACCGCCCCCAAACATGCGTTGCATACGCGAGAAGATCACCGCACAAGCGGTTTCGCCGGAATCCGTATTGATGGTCGTTCATAATTTTGTTTTCTCGAGGTATGTGAGCTTCTATGGAAATGTACCCTTAGATAAGGGCACTTATGACAATTTATTGTAACCAAAGGTTGTACCAAAACCAAATGTATTTTGTAATTTGTATTTTGTATTTGAATTTTAAAAAAAATGTTAAAATACTGTATTTTGTATTTTGTATTTCGTATTTTAAATACATGCGAAAAAGTATTTTGTATTTTGTATTTCAATTACAGCAAAGCATGTATTTTGCCCAGCCCTGAAAACTGGACTGTCCAGATGAAAACGGGACATCTGGTTACATTATGCATGCATGTTGTTCCAAGCTTTCGATTGTAATCCCTCAACATTCAAAGTCAAAATAGGCATTCTTGAAAAGGTACTAAAACTAATAACAAAAAAAAAAAATTGTTACAGCGCGTGGTAGTTAATCAAGTAGTTCTTGGTATATATGTGAATGCTATGTAAAATAATGGATTCCATTAGAGTTGATCCCCGACAGTTGGTCCCCCGCAAACTTATGTACAATATTGATTTAGGGAAAATATGGTAAACCTAATTTAAAAAAATATAACGAATTGTCCCAGAAGGGGTGTGCAGGGAGGATGTACCGCCCAATAACAAACTTATAAAACATATTTTCATTCAAATCCATCAGGGATACAATTACTTGTCTATAAAAGCATATGAAAACTAAAAAAAATATCACTCTAAATAAATTTATTTTAATGAAAAGACAAATAACTTCATATTAGAATAAGTTAACAATAATAATCTAAACGAACATATGAAAGAGAACAAGACACAGAAAAAACAGAAAAAAGACAATGGTCGCAACTGGGACACGAACCCAGACCTCTCCGTCTAACCAGGACGAGCGCGTTAACCAATTTCGCTATTGCCACCTTTTGTCAAACTGTCATATTTGTCGATCTCATATTTTTTAAATTTTAGAATTAACCTTCAAAATAAAAAGTAATAAAAAGAAAGTTTTTCGTATAAAAATTGAAAACAAATAACTTTGTTTACATCTTTTTTATTTATATACAATCAACATGTTTCATGAACGATGTTCACATCATCAGGATCAAATGTATACTAAACTTAAAAATTAAACATAGATTACATATGGGAGGAAAGGGTAGAAGGAAGGGGAAGGGGTAAGAGTGGGGGAAATCCAATACCAAATTAATAGTAAAGGTATCTTTGTAGTCTATATTAGGTTTGAAATTGGTAAATAATGCACAAGAAATGTAATTTTATGATAATTATAATTTCGGGGAACTAACTGTCGGGTCACCAAAATAATGTATGTTGTAGAAATGTTGAGGTTGAGAATATAAATGAAATTGCACTGATAAGAAAAAACTCTTCCGATATCTGCTCAGCGAACTAATTTTCGTCTTAACAGTGGGAATGTGTCTAGCGTGGTAGTCGAAAAACCTGTAAAAAAGTTATTTTATAAATAAAGAAAAAATAAAATAAAAATTCTTTTATACCTAATTAATAAATCTATAAGTTCATGAACAAAAGCAAATGAACCTTACTCCCCTCCCCGTTTATAACACATAATCAAATGAACACATTTACTCCTATTTTAAAGTGAATCCCACACAAGAGCCCAACTGTCCAGGGCCAGTGGGACCACGGCGTGGTTGGCATCCTCAATTTTTGGGTTATTTTATTAGGCACGAGGGAAAGATGTCGTTGGTAAGTGCCTGGACGTTTTGATTTTGAATGGTGGTATTTTTCTACGGAGATACTGAGGTTATCCACTTCACTCTAACGTGCCGTACATAAATATACTGCGTATTAATTACACATAATTTTTTTTTTTTTTTAAATCTTGGATAATAGAATAATTAATATAAATTGAGATTATCTTGAAGTGGTTAATATCCAGAATCTAGATCCTATCAATGCTAAAAAGATTATTTAGAAACATGAAAAAAAAAGCACACTTCTTCCTTGGGCTGTCCCAACTCGTTACCTAGGTAGGCTGTTGGGGTCGGCTCTTCTCGTTCTCAGGTTGTAGCTTCTTCTGTTCTGAGTAGGAGGTGTAGTGTGCTTTTAATTTTTTTTTAAATAAAAGCACACGAAACTTCTATTATTGTATTTTAATTATTAATATACTGGACGCTTATGCTACCGACTGTAAGTTGCCGGCTTCCTCTTGAGGGTACCTTGTATCTTGGGTAAGGATTTACAAATTAAACACAGACTCAGTGTTGCCATCTTTCCAAAGTTGCCAAATTTTCGTATCCTACCGTTGCTAGGAAACATATGCTGTTTTCCTATTTTATACCTATAAAATAACGTAGTTTGTTATTTTATTCGATTCCGTTATCCTATAAATCCCGTTTGACACAGTAGGTACTCCAATCCACCCGCTATTACGGGAAATCCGTCAAGATGGCAACGCTGCATAGACTTCATGAAGGATAACTGACTGATTGGGTCAGGTGATTCACTTTTTATTGGACTAAAAGTGTACAGTGTCCACACGTGTTATTCTTATCTCTGGAAAGAATGCACGGGAGCCTAGATGAAACAAATACATTCATAGCGCCGAACATTAATTACTAAGGTCCCACGGTTTGTCGTGCAAGTAATTTAACCTTGCAAATGCAACAAAACACGTGTAGAGTGATAAGAATCTTATCAGGATGAGTCATCGTAGAAAGTGTGCCGGTACATCCATCTGCTGTCTGATACAATTCCGTTTTAACATGTACCTAAATAAACTCTTTTTATCTATTCCCCAAACCAAAAATACGGTTTTCAAAAACAAATACGGTCTGTCAACTAAAACGTGAAGACCTCCCCACGCTTTCTACTTTTCTCAACTCTTGTTTTTTTTCTGTCACGTATTTCCGCCAACTTGAATAATATCTCGTCAATACAGTGGGTTTTAGGGCGACCTTTAGTCCTTTGCCTCTCAACAAGTCAAACGCTGTAAAAATAGGCTCAACAAGTCAAACGCTGTCAAAATTTAAATGCCTGCACATAATATTATTTTGGTTCTCACAAAAATCTCTATTTTTTTTCTTTATTGCGTCGTTTATATATTGGGTCCTTATATATGAAATTGGCGTTTTGCCGTACTGGCAACTTTGATCTCAAATATCTTCTCTTTGGTTAGGAATTCCAAATTCAAATGTATACACCTATTTACTCATGTATTTGTGTTTCGAAAATTATAATTCATTTGTTTTTTCCTTTATTGTTTTTTTTCTTTGCGTCACTTAGTTTACAAAATGGAAAACTTGAAATATCGCGTTATTTACGAGTACGAGTTCCACCATGGCACCAGTGCTGCAGAAACGGCTCGAAGGATTAATGATGTGTATGGCGACGGTGCCGCAAAAGAAAACACAGTGCGTTTTTGGTTCCAACGTTTTCGTTCTGGAAATTTCGACCTGCAGAACAAGCCCCGTGGACGGCCGGAGACCAAAGTTGATAATGAAGGATTAAAGGCTATTGTGGAAGCGGATCCATCGTAAACCACGTCCTAGTTAGCTGCAGGCTGCGGTGTTAGTGATAAAACTGTTTTAATCCACTTGAAGCAAATTGGGAAGGTGAAAAAGCTCCCATACAAAACTCCCATAAGCTCCCATACAAAGTTCCTCCCATACAAGACGCCAATTTCATATGTAAGGACCTAATATTAGTAAGATGAAGATTTATCGTGATTAATATTTGTGTTATCATGCCGTGTTCCACTTCTTTCTTCTTCAACGTTTCAGGTAGCTTTACAGTGTCTATCATCAGGGAAGATGAAGATTAGGTGTACAACGGATCTATAACGGAGCACTATGCCTTTTCAGTAGTATCATTTTAAAAAGATTTTTGCTTGCGGTATAGGTACCTACTATATCGTAGGACTACTTACTGCGGGGTAAAAGTGTACACTGCGAACGATTGTTCCAAAATATTTCGAACTAATTTGAAACACATCGGTGTGTTTTAAGTATTTTAAGCATAATAACGCGTGAACTCATATTTCTATGATTATCAAATTCCATGTTAGCTGAAAATATATTCGATAAAATTTATCAAACTAGATAACCAACTTTACAATATCAAGTATTTTGCCCGGATAAATATGAAAAAATTTTCATCAACATATCTCCCGACTACGGAGACCGTGAGGCTACCAAAATGATGTTCAATTTTATTATAACTAGGGGAGACCGGGGACAATTTCACCAATTTGACTTTCACCTTTTTATACTTTTTAGGTACATAGTTTATGAAAAAAATACTCGTGCTCGACCTAAACGACAGTTAATTTAGTTGTCTACCAAATTCCTATATAATTATTTCTCTAAATCTTATAGAACTTAAACTACAAGCGCATAATTATAATTTCCCCGGATAAATCGGTACCTCCAATGGTCTTCTCACCAACGCAACGCTGCAAAACCCATCATAAAACAAAGTGATTTGTACAAGAAATGTTTGGATGGTAAAATAGAAACCAACAGAGCACAAGAATTGTAATGTTACTACGAATGCAGTACAAAAAAAGTTACTTTTGGCGCTCAAAAACTTCCACGTCCAGTTGCAAACATCCCGGTTAAACTGTGTCCCGCGACTCCCGCGGCTGTTGGCGACAAACCCGCACGTGTCAGGGCCTTTGCCTGACGAATCATCTGTATAGTATCTAGTATCTACTCTACACCTGTATAGTTGTTAGCGAGTTGATCGCCATGGCACTACTTACCCATGGTATAATAATTATCCCCGGTTTCCCGTACGTATTACTCTCATAGTTCTATTTCATTCTGAGAAATAATTTTGTGGATTATTGATTCTTTTTTATAATTTTTAGAAACTTGTATGAAATTAATTATTTTTGGAACAATCAAAAATTAAATAAAGTTACTTTCAAACATCAAACATTACACGTTTTGTATGAGAAAGCTGTGGGAGCCTCAACTTTCTTCGACTTGCATATTGTTTTTTTTTTTAATATTATACTTAACTATATTATATAATCTATATAATCATCGATCATCATACGATCAGTCAATGATGATAATAGTGTATATACCTTCAAAATATAAATTTTTTAAATACGATTTTTGAGGAAAATGTGGAAAATAAGATAATGTCATTCGAGACATCTGGCTTTTCATTCTGAAACTTCACTCGTAAAATAGTTTGGAAAATTTCACATAGGTGGCACACGACCCAATAATAAGAGAATAATATAATTTTTATCGTGAAAAAATTCTTTATTACATAAATATAGTTTTATTTAAATCAATATTTTCATATTCTTGCGAATTAAACTTTTATTTAAATTATCTAAATATACATACCACACTTTAAAATATGTTTTTCGAACAATAAACTTACACATCTTGAACAATGTAATTAAATCGTGTGAAATAATGTTTAGCGAAATTATACTAGATATAAAAATACGAAAATTCAATTTTCTTCGTCACATGGTCAGGTTAGTTAATGAAAGAGATGGTAGGACATGAGGAAATTTTCTCAAGTTAGAGGTCCAACCAATTAAAATGGTGCTTTTGCAGTGGCCTTGTTTAATCACAGATCCGGATCTACTTCATGTGTGCAGATGGGATGCATAAACGAAGCGGAAAATTTTGAAATTAAATAAAAATTATAATTTTTTACACGCAGCTTAAGGTGAAACAGATGCGACAATTCTCATACAATATGGTTTTCAGCCGCATTCGAAAACTGCAGATAATATTTTATTTATTTTAGTACAGAAAAATAATACTAATAATGTTATTAGCGCGAACGAAAATTTCACTGTCATATGATTTATAATAACCAAGTTATTACATTAACAAAAGTAATTATTTTTCATCAGATTAAGCCTACACAGGTAGCTAAAATCCGCGACATCGGCTGCAGGACGCGGGGCGCGGGAATACCTATCAGTATGTTAGAAGGCGACAAACTTGTGCGAGCGGTCCCGATATGCCCGTCTCGTGCACGCTTTCAGCATATTCCTATGGTGTAATAGTTGGATATTGGTCGAAAAAATGTCAAGTTGCTATTCTGATTTTCAATGAGTGTTTCTGGGCGCAGGGAATATTTGCGGTGGAGGCACGCACTAAAAGAGGCGAAATTAACTACATTATGATAATAAGGGCCACTGTAATAATTTATAACTTTCGTAAATCTGTAACTATCACTAGAGACTTGCCTAGTTATTTTGTTGTTGCGACTTACTAAACAATAAAATGAATAGATCGAGCTGCGTGAGTTTATACATTCTGTCACATAACATGATCAGATGATCTGTCGGTCTTCATCTTCTTCTTCTTTATGTGCCTTATCAGGTCCCCCCGACGTTGGCGATCACTCTTGAAAAGGTCTCTCTGTCTTGCGCTGCCCGGAATAGCTCCTCCACACTTCTAATGCCGGTCCACTCTCGTATGTTTCGCAGCCAAGACATTTGTCTCCTACCAGGCCCTCGGCGACCCTCTATCTTGCCTTTCAATATTAAATGGAGCAAGTGATACTTCTCCCCTCGAAGTATATGACCCAGATATGAAATTTTCTTGATTTTAATTAATGTAAGCAGTTCCCTATCTGCTCTAGCCCGCCTGAGAATTTCTATGTTGGTGATCATGTCGGTCCATGGGACCTTGAGCATTCTCCGGTGAAGCCACATTTCGAAAGCCTCTAACCTGTTCATGGTATTTATTTTCAAGGTCCATGTTTCACAACCATACAGCAAGACCGACCACACATAACATTTTAGCATTCTCTGCCTTAGTTTTAAGCTTATATTGTCATTGCAGAAGAGGGATTTCATTTTTATGAATGCAGTTCTTGCTGCTTCAATTCTGCACCTAATCTCTATATCTGGGTCAAGAGTCTCCGTGAGGATACTGCCGAGGTATCTAAATCTCTCCACCTTTTCGACATTACAACCATTTAACTGAATCATTGATCCAGAGTGATCTAGTCGTCCAAAAGTCATCCATTTAGTTTTATTGACGTTGATTGTTAGGCCCAGTTGCTCACCAGCATTATTAACAAGATCTAATAGGTCTTGGAGGTCACTGATACTGTCAGCTAGTAATACAGTATCATCTGCATATCTTATGTTATTAATGACAACTCCGTTGATCTTGAGACCCTTCTGGGTATTACTTAAAATAATATTGTCGGTCTTCATATCATCATATATCTCTTCTGTTATTCCGACTCACCGTTCTCAAATAATGTATCCACTTGGTTGCGCCGTTTTTTCGAAAAATTACCTCAAGACATAGAGATATAGTTAGAGGTGCTGAGCTTTTCATAAATCCGATAGCGAAGAACTTGTTCAGGGGGACCATTTGAGCCTTCCTGCACTCTTCTCTTGATCCATCGCCTTGCTCCGCAGTGGGAGGGATGGATTCATACGTCCGTCACTCCTGGACCCACTGAACCCAGATTCCTAGCCACGCCTCATGCCTTTTCCTTCCCAAAACATCATCTCCTTCTTTTCCTTTAAAATACAATCCACACATCATCCCTAAAGATGATATAGGCCCTGGCGGAAATTATTTTCCTATTGTAGCCATAGCTGAGAAAATAATGTTTTTTATTTATTTTTACAATAGTAAAAATAAATACATAAATAACATTGTTTTATCATAACACAGTTTAGCGTTATTCTAAAACATTAGGCATGCCTTTTATAAACAAATATTCAGGGAAAAAACGAATCCCAGAACGGGTGAAATACTTACATATTCTTTTTACAAACATTTGCTAGGTAGGTACTGTAATTATCATCTAATTTATTTATTTACTGTGTATCCATCACGCGGGAACCCCTGCTAAGTCATCAAACACAATCAAAATTAACCACTTGGGGTGACGTATGTTGGTTTTACAATAAATGGTTCCCGGGGCGGCGTGCGGCGGTACCATAACCGAGAAACCATTTCTCAGATATAGCAATACTCACCAATTTGTTTGTTTGATAAATGCGCCGCATACAAATATAGGAATAGATCCTAACCTTTTGACAAATATCACTCATTTATTGCTTTTTGACTAACTTAGAAAAAAGATCTACATAGAGCCTTGCGTCCTTGTTGAAAGAGCCCGTTAAACACGATAAAGCATTTAGTTTACTGAAAACTTGTCAGAAAAATGATGCCTGGGATTAGAAAAAAAACCAGCGTTTGCAATCATGTTTGAGCTTAGATGTAAGTGAATAGTTATAATTATAAATCTTAGTTGTAAGCCAGTAACAATAATTCAATTTCAAGAGGGTGAAACTTCCAGCCCTTATATCTTTAAAAGCACGCCCTTTAGGTAAAAACGGAAACCGTCACCCTGGAGGGGGATAGAGATCTACCACACCATATAACTCACTTGATCGTACCGGGACTCGTATCTAAGTTTTTGCGAGCCGCACGTTTTTTTTAACTTTCTTTTATAATATATACATATATTATATTATCAATATTGATTATACATACTGACTCTTCGCGATCTCATTGAACACTATTATAGTAACTAAAATATTTAAAACTGATTAAAATTACTCCACTTATTTGGAGGCCCTTACGTGGGCAAGCACTTTAAATTATTAAATAAATATAATTTGTACTACAACGTTCTTCATTGAGCAAGTGATGCTACTGATACATCTCGAAGAATTTACGTGAAGGTTGGTGCATTATTTTGAAGGATAAACAACTTCCACACAAGAAAAAAAATACTGTTGACGATTTTTCTATTGAAGCGATAGGTATCTACGTCGAAATTAATTTATTTTACACGCTGAAGACGGTTATTAAAACTACAGGTGCGTTGAAGGAGTGCGAAATTTTCAACAACAGCACATAATATTTACGGAAACCTCCATGAAACTTGGAACTTTTCGTTGGAAAAAATATAAATCACTAGAAAAAAATACAATACAGTTTTCTGGAACCATGTAATACGGACTTCTCCGTTGCCCGAACATCGTACACAGCGAAATAAATTTTGCAAGCGGTCTTTAAAAAAAGGTCCAGTTCACGCCAGCAACCGCAAGATACGCTCTTGTAACCAGGCCGGCCCTTTTTATAAATTATTCTATCTACCCGGGTGTTGATTTAATTTACTGGATCCATTAAACCTCTAGTCTTCCGTCTCTTTTGAACGCGTTGGTTCTACCGTTAAATTTATGAAATGCACCCTTTTTGCAAATATGTGTCGGTTGGGTATTTCTTTATGAACGCGCGCGGGATTGTAGGAAATGTATTTTACTTGTTAATTTTATAGTAAAATTGTGCCTTTTTCAGCCGCATTCTAATATTATAAAATTAAAGGTATAAAAAACTATTTAAGCAGATTACCATATCTTATCTACGTTCGCAAACCAATAATTCATTCCAACATTAAAAGGCATAACGTGTTAAAAGCGTTTTATTCGACAATATTGAAAATAACGCCATCTATCGGTGTGAAGTTTCTAAATACATTTTGAGAATACCCTTAAAGCCGACCCATAGCAATCTTTCACTCGATGAAAAAAAAGAGGAAAACAACAAAAAAATCAGATACAAAATTAAAAGCCGGATTAAAGAATGAAAAAGGCAATATTACAAAAAATTGACAACATATGCATAAAACAATACTATTACAATACACACATTCGTTATATACAACTTCACATACTTTGTAATATTTTCCAATTAAAAAATAATAATTGATAATTATTTTAATTTATTTCATCTTAGTTAAATTTTTTTTATAAAAAAAAAATTTCATACTTTATTGAATTTTAATAAATTCTAAAATGGGGTCCTCAGCACAGGTAAAGCATCCAGTGATGAGCACATTTTCAAAAAATGTCTTAAAATTTGTAAAGTTATTGTATCAAATAAAATAAAATTGTGCATTTTGACACAATTTTTCTTTACTAAGTATGGAGAGGAAGGAAAAGGTTAAGAGGAAGATTTTGTATGAATACATCGGAAAAATTAAAAATATATTCTTATCCAGCGGCGGCCGGAGCCGGCGTGGCGGCCCCCGCAGCGGCGGGGGCAGCGCCAGCGGCGGGAGCAGCGGCGGCCGGGGCAGCGGCCGGCGGGGCGGCAGCGGGGGCGGGAGCGGCAGCGGCAGCGGGGGAGCTCTGCCCCAGCGGCAAGAGACTCGGCAGAAGGTAGAAGAAGCCGTTGGGGTTGGCTTGGATGGCATTTTGAACGCTGTTCACGTCGGCTACAGGTGCTGGAATGTTGATTAGTTATTAGAAAAACTAGATGAGATTCACTTTAGCTCTAGAAACAAAGCTGGTCAACCCTAAACTACACTCAAAAATATACAATCGTACTAGTTACGAATTCCTTTTATTTTTCATTTTTTGATTAAAGAATAGGTTATTGAAATTTAAACCTTTTGAAAAAAAAAATTACTATTTTTTTTTTTAAATATTCAAAGAGGAGAAAATAAACTGTTTTTAATATCATATAGTTTATCAAACTTTATTAAGAGGGTGCCCAGGAGGAAAAGAACACAATTTTTTATTTGCTTCCAAAACCATAACTTTCGTTTTTGTTCCTGTTTATAGCGTTGGTGACAGCTGTCTTACCAGCCGGTAGCATTTTCTGCGTTTATCATAGTGATTTTTCGTAATGTGTGTTTTTTTACATTGGCTCCACACAGGAGGCCCCGAAGAAAATAATTCTCTCAGAGCCCGTGTCATATTTGTGGATGATGTGGGGAAGGTATTTTAATGGGAAGGAAGTTCTGAGAAGGAAAAAGGTACAAGGAGTGGGTAGGAACCTGGGGGTCAGTGTGTTCAGGAGTAACAGCCTCATAAATCCATTTCTTCCACTGCGGTGCGAGGTGATAGACTGGAGAGTTCAAGAGGCCTCCCTCAACCAGTCTCTCTAATCAGGTTCGCCACGCAATAAGTGAGCAGTTGCATCCGCTGCCTACTCCCGAAACCTCAGCCCATGAACCCGGGCACCCCTACTAATCCACTAAACGTATTTTATGTAGTTTTTGGTTAGTTTTTTTTAAAGTATTATTATTAACTATGAATAATAATTTTAAAATTCGCATGTTTTGTATGATTATCAACATTAAATTTTCCACTCTTTTATAACGGTATATTGTAAAAATTTTCCTTAGGTCTCTGGTTACTGGGAATAGAAAAAGTTTCTTACTTAAGTAGTCTATGATATCCTGAGGAGAGGTTGACTGAGGCGTCAATGGCTTTGTTAGCTTGTCTTCCTGTGAGTCCATGTCGAACAGGTCGAAGATGGACCATAAGTTGGGCTGTGCAAAACAAGTCAAATTTCTGTTATTTGTTTATTGTACCCAAACTAAAAACCTTTTCAGGCCTAAATTAAAACTGGCAGTGGTAAATATATTTGATGCTTGATAATAATAATTGGTAGAGTTATTTGAAAAAATGGGTTTTTATTTGTTTTTTTTTCCAATAGTTCAGAAGTTATTACTACTTGCATTTGAAAGAACGTCAGGTTTCTAGGGACATGTCTCACACAAAATAACAAATCTTGCACTGAATACCAAAAACAAAACTTTTCTTTTTTTAAATATCATCATTTAAAATTTAACATAAAAAATACCCCTAACTAAAATACAATAACAACACAAATTTATCTGAAATTATAAAAATTGATACCACCTGATCAAGTATAAAAGCAGTTATACCGCCATTGTTTCAGTGAGTACAAAAATAAAAATTTTGATTTTTCAAATATACCCGCGGTCCAAAACGGTTATTTTTTGTATTAACTCCACACACGAGGCCCTGAGGGAAATGATTTCCCTCGGGGCCTATGTCATCTGAGATCCTGTGTGGAGGGTAAATAAATACTTAATTCATCACTGAACCTAAATGGCAACCCAGGTTTACGTGAAACATGAAGAATATAATGTAGCATATCCATTGAGGCAAATTTAAAAAGAATTTTGTCGTGAGTTTTTTTATCCAGTAAAGACTTTTTCCTCACGATGACACTAATGTAACGTAAATTCAGTCAAGTAATATAACCTTCAGAAGGTAATAGTAAAAAGGCCAAATGATCCGTAGTGCTAGTAGCTAGAAACATGAAAGGGTATTGCAAAGTCCTAGCTAGTTAGAGGATTACGTAAGAGTCCGTAGAATCAAAAAAAAAGAAGAATTTTTTTGTTGTTGTTTGTTTTGTTGAGTCTGTGTTCCGAATTAATGTTGTATTCAAAGATTTTTCTGGTGGATTAAACACATTTCGAATATTTTTTTCAACTGCACGATAGTGAGGTATTGTACAACTGATTTTAACAAATTATTGTGTTGATAAACTTTTTTTAACGATACTATTGGAGGAATCAGATTTTTGAAATAAACATATGAGGCAAAAATGATAACATTATGTGAGTCAGAAGTCAGAAGCCTTGACAATAAACATGACATTAAAAAATTGTTTGCAATATCTGTTTACAGACGGTGGGCAGCTAAACTCCCCAGTTTCAGTTCGAAATAAAGACCGAGAAAACGTGATAATTTATTAAAAAATATTATTAAATACAACAAATATAACATGGAATTATATGAAATATTTACAAAAAAGAACAGAGAAAATCAGAGACAAAAAAATGAAATAATAGAATTTTTTTCATAAAATCATTTTTAGCATGTATCTCATACCGAAAATTAGTTCACAATTTTTTATTGGGTTAGGTAACATGTTGTAAATTTTAGGGACATTGTGTGCTAAGTTTCTTTGACCGTATTTATTTAGATATCTGGGAATTACGTACCTACATCGTTTGCAGTTAGTAAGAAGTACTACTATTTTATAATATTTTAAACGATTGATTTGCACGAATAAATAGTAAAATTATATTAATTGTGTTACAATGATTTCAAATCACGTTTCTGTTCATATTCAGTCTTGTAGATTGTGATACATTGAAAGAATTTAAAATTTGAATCCATTTTTTACCATTACTAGTTTTAGCCTGTCTTCAGACTGGTGAGTGGAACTTTAAATCTTTTTAATATTATATATATTTTTAATTATATATATTTTTAATTACTTACTTTGTTATAATTTTGACATTTTAAGAAGAGGTGAATAAAACATAAATATAAAAGAGACGTAGAACATTTTCATAGTCTTACTCACTAAGAGATCCATCACTAGGGTTTTGGATTGAGGGTTTTCAGCGACTTCTATGGTATAACTTCATGGTTGGGGTTTTTTAGCAACTTCCATGACGATGTTTTTAAAATATTAGTTAGTTATTTTTTAGATAATTCCTTAAGTCAAAATTATTGGCCTTATGTTTTGGTATAATTTCTTTGATGCTTGGTGGAAGTTTGTTATATAACTTTTCTGATGATAGATTTATAACCTCTTAATTCAAAAGTTATATTACACTTAGGTATATTTAGCGTGTCTTGTTTAGTTTTGGATATATTATTTTACGTATATTTAAATTGTTTCTGTATCTGATATTAATGGAATGTGTACAACACGAATAGCAAAAACAAATAGAAATATTAAAATTTACTAGACTAAAACATTAAAAATTACCTTCGATGAAACATATCCTTTATCTCCAATCACCGCCAAAGTCAACAAAACCAAAAAACCTTTAGACAGCATTATAAACTGGTGGAAGAAACTGAAAGTACTGATACAAACACAAAATAAGAGTACAGAGTATCACTGTGTCATCGAGACTAACATTTAAATGTTTTCCGGCCTGGCTTTTAAGGCGTTTAATATTTTTATTAGGCGATTTATTCATGCACCTATTCCAACATTGCGTCGGGAGTAATAAATACGAACAATGAGCCATTTGGTGACTTGAGTCAATATGTGTTGAGACCGGCTCAGGTGTGCAAAACTTCACTTCCTCTTACACTCATCGAATGTTTATTTTTTTCAGTGAGTAATACAATATTATAACCCTGTTTTTTATATTTAAAAAGATGTGTTAAAGAAAATGTTTGGTAATAATTTATTAATGTGGATAGTCAAAGCAAAATAAATCCAAAATGCAATGATTCATATTAAGCTTCACCAGAAGTAATCGCATATAAGAAACGAAACGACATTTAATACAAAATTGGTCTACATCTGAATGCAATTCAGAATGGGTAAATGAACGAATAATACGAGTTTATTGACAAGAATGGTTGAAGCAATAGAATCCTAAAACTTAAAGTAACGCGACATGGGAAGAAATCACCAAGTGTCAGTTAAAATGGGATAAGGAATGACTGCATAAACAACAAAGAAAAATTTAAACTGCACAGTTAAAAGCACGTAATGGATAAAAAATGAAACAAACATTTATTCATTACATGACAAGTTAAAAATCTGTTCCCATAAAATCTAACATCGTCTCAAATTTGGCTGACCCCTAAATTAGACATCAATGCAATTTCAAATTAATAAATTTTCTTTTGGAAAGGGTTTAGTTTCTAACTTTTTCTAAATCGATCATGGACCAACGGACAGAACGTCTGCGACTTTTCAAATTCAAAATACGCCAACAATAGGACATCTGATTACATTATTCCGAGTCTCCTTACAAACTTCTTGAATAAATACATTTGTTGACGTTGTCGACCAATTAATATTGTAATTTTACCTTCTTTTAATGAAAGCGCTCAAGGTTCTTACAAAGTTCGTGGAACTCTGGGATATGTTCTTCTAGTGGTATTCATTTCCGTTATCAGGTTCAGAAATGTTTTCAATTAATGTTTTTTTCTTAGAATACACCGGAGACTAAATAATATTTTACATACTCGTACGTCATAATTTATGCATTAAAAAATTTTGTCAAAATCCTAATTTTTTCTTTTAAATAAAAAAACTCTTTGAAATTGCTCATTTAAAAAGACCGAAGTTTAACTATTACCTTATTATTATCATATTTTAATTAATCTGCCAACATTTGTTTCATCTTTGTAACCAAATTTAAGGGAAGCTGATACGAGTACAAAGGGATGATGTGAGAATTTCTTTTGATATACTCGTTTATGAATTTCACAAATTGTAACTGTACCACTGCAAGGAAAGTAGCTTGGAGTATTTTGGGTTCATAGAGCAACAGGTTATTTCTTGACAAGAACTTTTATAACTTTATAACTGTGAGGCACTTTTTGGACACTTTTAATTTGATTTGATGTTAGTTTTTGTATGAATACCCACAAGAGTTCCGACTGCTGTCAACCTTTTGGAGCCAGTGTGACTATGACTGTGCAGCGGGAAGGGGAAGGATATGGGAAAGAGGAAGTTGAGGGAGCACCTGGCTTTTCAGATATGGTCACCAAACACGCTATACCATTTCAAGCAACGTTACAAATCTAAATTATGGTTTTTCTTCCACTTAGTTTACAAAATGGAAAACTTGAAATATCGCGTTATATACGAGTACGAGTTCCACCGTGGCACCAGTGCTGCAGAAACGGCTCGAAGGATTAATGATGTGTATGGCGACGGTGCCGCAAAAGAAAACACAGTGCGTTTTTGGTTCCAACGTTTTCGTTCTGGAAATTTCGACCTGCAGAACCAGCCCCGTGGACGGCCGGAGACCAAAGTTGATAATGAAGAATTGAAGGCTATTGTGGAAGCGGATCCATCGCAAACCACGTCCGAGTTAGTGATAAAACTGTTTTAATCCACTTGAAGCAAATTGGGAAGGAGAAAAAGCACCAATACAAAACTCCCATAAGCTCCCATACAAAGTTCCTCCCATACAAAACGCCAATTTCATACGTAAGGACCTTATTATTATTATTATTGGATGATTTTTATAGCGCCATTTTCGTGAGAAAATCACCTCAAGGGCGCTTAATATATGTAGTGTTCTCCACGTGAAAATAGTATCTTCTCCAAGCATAAACTTTGTAATAAAAGTGTGTTTATCAGAATAAGTAAGTATTTTTTCTGTATCTATATGTAAATAGTAAAATTAGATAGAGCCTAAGAATGGTGATTTTTCACAAAAACGGTTCTCTACAAATTATCCAATTATTATTAATATCAGCTGAAAATATCTTCTAAGCAACTTGAAAACACTTCGGGGTGTTAAACGCTTAAACATGAAGAAAAAGTTGTTTAGCTTAGAATAATAATAAATTTTATGTGATATTAAACTTGACACACTTTTTCAGTGCGAAAATACTTAACCATTCCAGTTTCAAGTTACACGATACAAATGTGGTATTGTTATGAACAATGCAAAGTGTTAAAAAGTTGATAGCGATCCATAAAGTAGTATGTTTGGCCCACATTCTGGAACCATAAAACTATCGCACACTCATGGGTTTTCCATAGAAGAAAACGATTTTCTCCAGCAAAACATCTAAAATGTGGGTACAGGGTTATTGCTATTTACGTGTTGATGAAATACAGGATAAATATGTAGGTACCCGAAAATATTTATGTTTTAAATTCTTGTAGAGGTCTTTGCCAATAACTTCGTTGATTTAAAAAAAAAATCTTTACACACACCAACCACTGTTTGTATTGTATGTACAACGTAATCAAGTAATTAAATTGTTTATTTTTACTACGTTAACATTTTGGAGGAAATGACATGTGGACGTTTTTCTTCATTCAAACGTTGGCCAATTCGGGGGATGGAAGCGGGGAATGTGGAAGTACAACGCGGAAAAGTGAGGGGGGGACGCGTGAGTAGGTTCGCGGGGGGGGAAGGTGGAAGAGGAACGTGGGAGGGGAGGGGAACGCGGTAGGGGAATAGAGGCGGGTAAGGGGATGCACGGGAAAGCACGTAGAGGAGGGGGGGGAAGAGAGGGGCAGAGGGAGGAATTGCAAGGGTGTCATAAGTAAATTTGGAAAATCCATGCCTCCCACGGACAGTCGCGTGTGGCCTACTCACGTTCTTCAAATAATATTTTTTTACTTACCTTGTAAACTGTAATGGCCCTTCTCCGCCAACTTAAACATTAGAAATCATTTCTCTATTGAGTTGGGCAGTTTTATAAAAAAAAAAAGAAACCCCTTTTTATTAGCATTGTATTTTGTATTTTTTTTAAATTTAAGAGCGATTAACCAGCCAGCGGCCGAGAATTCATATTTCGTCGAAAGATGTTCATACGATCGTACAGGGCGGTTCCAACGAGAAAGATTAATTATTCTCCGTACCAGCTTTTTAAAATAATAACTCAATATCGATTTTATTTCATTCAAAATTTGCTCTAATTTATACCTACTTTCAAAAATGCTGAAAGGCGTGATTTTTTATTTTTTTATTTAATATTTGTTTGTTTTTTACAATAATTATGCATTTTTTTTACATGTTAAACAGATTTGTAATATTAATGTAATAAAAGCCTTTCCTCACCATAAAGAGACAAGGCTCTTGTGTTTGGTGAGTGAATTCATACTCAATTATGTTATCAATGTTATCATTTGAGTAGGTTTTTTTTTTTTTTTTTTTAATTATTTATTGACCAAGATATTGGAATACATATATACAAAATACAATGTACATTTTTTTTTTTTTTTTTTTTTTGGTATAAACCACCTCACTAGGCTGAGCCTGTTCCGAGGTGGCAGGAATTTAAACTAATTTTGATATCTTAATCTTGGAAGAAAAATAAGATTAAAAAAATAAATATTTAAGTTTAGAAAGATAAATACAATAAAAGAAAAATAAAAGAGTAAAATAGAAAAAAATATGATAGAAACAAATTAGAGTCATAAAAATAATTGAGAGGAAAAGAGGAAAATACAGGCGTTGAGTGTGTTCTTGTATTGTTCAGGTTATCTGACCGCAGTATATAATGCCTTTGTCGATTATCCACATATGGCTTTTGTGTTTTGCATTTTTTGTCATGTGGATATCTTTAACATCTTTTTTAATTAAATTAAAAATTTTTGGAGCCAGATTATGATAATGTCTTTGTCCATATGTAGTATTTGTCTTCGGAGTCATGTGTTGATGTCTATGTCTTGTGTCGTAATTGTGTTGTGCAGTATGATGGTTTAAGTTGTCTTGTTGGTAATGTGTAGCTATAATTTTGATGTACAGTTGCTGTATGTTCAATACAGCAAAGTCTTTAAATAACTGTATTGTAGAGAATCTAAAAGGTTTTTTAGTAATAACTTTAATTAAGGCCTTTTGCGCTTTGTTGAGAGGGTCCATATTAGTTTTCGCAGCACCACCCCAACCGATCATACCGTGGGTGATAATTGATTGGCCTAAAGCGTAGTATATAGTTTTTAAGGTCTTCATTGGCATTATGTTTCGTATGTTCTTAAAAAAATATATAAGTTTTCTGACTTTACCCGCTGTTTTATGTATTTGTTCTGTCCACCTAAAATAGTTGTCAACGTAAATTCCTAAGTATTTTATTATCTCAGTCCGTGTTAGCGGGTTGCATAGGCAGTTTTCTTTAGATAAGCAGTCGTGTATGGTTAAGTTTTCATTAGGTCTCGGTTGACGTCTGGGATCTATACTAAATGTCATGTACTTTGTTTTGTCTATATTTAATGTTAGCAAGTTATTGTCTAGCCAATTTTTAATCCGGTTGATTCCATGGGCAGCCTTTTTATAAACATTTGTCCAGGAGTCAGAAGTAAAAACGAGAACAGTGTCATCCGCAAAGCAAATAATATCTCCGCTAATATCTAACTGACACAGGCAATTGATGTAAAGTAAAAATAGGATGGGTCCTAATGTACTTCCTTGAGGAACTCCGTAAGTTATGTATCTGTTTTGGCTTGTTACATTGCCTAATTTTAGTGCATGGCTGCGTTCAGTTATATATGATTTGAACCAGTTATAAGCCGAGTTTTTAATACCTATGTTATATAATTTTTTTAAGAGAATCTTATGGGACACTGTATCAAAAGCTTTACTTAGATCTAGAAAAACCGCAATGCAGCTTTTTTTTTGGTCAACATTTTTTAAAATGGTTTCTGTCACTTTTAATATTGCATCTTGTACTCCCATATTCTTTCGAAATCCATATTGATTTTCTGATAGAATTTTATGTGTGTCTAGATAGTCTACTAGTTGGATTTTCACTAGATTTTCGATTACTTTGGTGAGAACATTTAAAAGTGATATAGGCCTATAGTTAGAGGGATTATTTTTATCTCCAGATTTATAAATAGGTACTATATTTGCAATTTTAAAATGGCTGGGGAATATACCGCTTGTTATACTCAGATTACAGATGTGGGTGAAGGGAAGGGCTATTTGGTGTTTTATTTCTTTTATTAGTTTAGTGTCAAGTTTGTCGGGTCCAGTCGCACAGTCGTTTCTCAGTTTATTTATGTGATGTATTATGTCTTTTGTTTGGAAAGTCTTTACTCTAAATGTATTGTTATCTTGTGCATTAGTGATGTATTTATCAGCAAGTGTATCTTCGTCAGTGTTTTTTTTATTAAGTAGGGTTTGGGCTAATGCTTGACCAACGTCTGCAAAGTAATTATTTAATGTGTTGGCAATGTCAGTTTGATCAGTTATTACTGTATCATTAACTTCAACTTGTTGGAGTTGTGCTGCTGGTTTTTTATTTACATTGTTTATTTCCTTTACTGCATTCCATAATAATTTCGGGTCAGCTTTGTTATCTTCAATTTTTCTTCTATAATATTCTTCCTTTGTCTGTTTCACTATAGATCGGCAGATATTTCTATATTTTTTATAGTAATTTTGAAGCCTGATATTACTCGGTGAGTTTGAAGACTGTTTATGTAGTTTGTCTCGCTTGTGTAAACATTTAACCAAGTTGTCGTTGATCCAGGGCTTAATTTTTCTATTTTTGTGAACAACTGTTCGAAAAGTTGTGTACTTTATTACACTTATATTTATTTTGTCAGTAAAATTCACCATTGCAGTGTTAACATCTGTTTCATTTAAAATATTTGCCCAGGATATAGAATCAAGAGATGATCTAATAGCATCGTAATCTGTGTATTTTAGTTGTATTTTATTTTGTTCTTTGTCTTTTTTCTTGTCATTTTTCTTGGAAAAGGCGAGCATTGTTGCGAAGTGATCGGTTACTGTCGTATTTATTACGGTTGCAGAGATATTACATTTTGTTCTGACATAAATATGATCTATACAGGATTGAGATATAGGTGTAACTCTTGTCGATAAGTTGATGGCAGATCGAAGTCCATAACCTGCAAGAAGACATTCATAGTCGTCAGCTTGGTGGTGCCTATCTCCAATTATATTGATATTGAGGTCTCCAGCTATGATACAGTTCGTGAATTTATTAAGCCTCTGAAGATTTTCGTTCAACGAGTTTAGGAACTGTGATATGTTAGTATATGATGGAGACCGATAGATGGCGGTTATGACAACAGAATCAAGACATTGTATGGTCACACTGTTTGCTTCTAGTATTTCAGTGGGTATTGTTGAACCAAAAATAGAGTTTTTTGTGTATACTATCACTCCATCACTACGGTGTTTGTGATGTTTTGATGAGAAAACATCGTAGCCTTGCATGCTGGGCGCAATATAATCGTCATTAATCCAGCATTCTGTTAGAATGATAACATCAAACGTTATTTTTATTTGTTCTAGTGCAACCAATAAATTATCAAAGTTTTTGGTGATACTTCTGATGTTTTGATTAAGTATTTTCAAAGAATAATTGCCCGTAAAATGTTTTGTTACTTTTGAGGCATCGAGAATATTAAGTGTTTCTATTTGATTTATGTTTTGAATTTCTTCGTCGAAATCTTCGTATTTGTAATAATAATAAGTGAAGTAAGGTGAATAATAATAAGGTGAATAATAATATTGCAACTATTAACAATAGATATAGTAAGAGAAACTTGAGATGTGTCGATTAACAGATTTAAATGAACTGAAATAGTAATGTAACTCTTACAGTTGTTTCAGGTAATTTTTTAATTTAGTTTGGAATTTACTTTTATTTTCAATAATTTTTACTTCTAATGGGAGTTTGTTGAAATAATTTATACCATGTGTCATGATAATAATTATTAAATTCGAATAATTATTCTCGTGACCTATTTAACTTTCACCTGGCCGCTCGTGTTATTTGTTGAACCGCCTTTGGTTTTATTTTTGCGGGTGGCAACATTAGTTTCTAGTTTCCGGCACTTTTTGAATATCCGCCGTTACGGCAGCCGACGGATATTCGACTCGTCAATTAGGTGTCAGTTTTACAAGTTTTTAACATGGGATAATCCCTTATATTGTTATTTTATTATTTAAAACCACGAGCCGGATCATTAAAGATGATTTTTGATAAACGCGACCCGGAGTAATTAAGCGGGCGTTACGGCTGTCGGTGGGTGAATTACTTGTGCCACGCGATGTTTGCATTTTGATAAATCCGCGTAATCGTTTGTCGAAGAGTGACATGAAACGCGACGGAACACCTTTGTGCCCTTGCCTGCCGTCTGCCTCGAGTAGTTGTGGCGAATTCCTGGCGGAAAGCCTTTGACGTGGATCTTGCCTTGCGCTTGACAAAATACCCAGAGTCCCTTGATGACTTCAGCCGGAATCCTGGTCATCCGGTGGAACCTGCTGCCCGGCTGTCCGGATAGCCAGAGTCAGCGGGATATGCGCTGGCGATTTGCAGTTGGCGCAGTTGCGTCCCATGGATGCGCTCCCCGATTACTTTCCCACGTCTTCGCGGCGACCGTTCAAATAAGCGTTCTTGAGTGTTAGAATTATTTTAGGAAACATGACTTGGTCCAACAGGTATGCGATTTGCTTTTTGTTTCATTGTTGATTTGGTCGGCCTTACCGGTGTTGTATTGGGGTAATTGAAACCCCCTGGCTATATGTTTTTTTGAAATACACAATTAATATTGTTATTTAGTAAAGAACTCTTTTATTTCAAACAAAAAAGATAAACCTAATCATGCTGGGGAGAATCCCGTATTTCCATCCACAATCCTGAGGAGACTCGCTTGCTCTACTTATTTATGTATAATTCTAGTAAATGGTTCCCCGGAACTGTTTACGTTACAATTGGCGCCAACGTTTTTTAGGAATTTATTCTACAGGTGCACTTACATAAATACGGTATTTTTTCCAGCATTTTTTAGAGTTGTATTTAGACGTCATTGTCAAATTACAATGTACCGTTTGCGGCAGTTATGCCCATAAGTGTTAATTAAGTCTGGTGGCTGCCCAACCTTTTGTTTATATTTAAGAAATGGTTATAAAATGTTGTTTTACAGCGCATCAGTGTGGACCTTTTAGGTTATATTTTCTTTGTTGCATACGTTTTGACATTTCTGTTTGGTTATGTGTTGCCACATAAATAACTTGAGTGATAAAATATTGTCTTTGTCAATTTAAATGTACTCGCTTATCTGAGTCAGCTAAATAATTTGTGGGGAAATTATTTTCTCTTGACTGGCAATACGTGAATCTTACGTCAGCTGTCATTTCCATAATATGCGGTTTGTTTATCATCATAATGATAAATACGTTTCAGTATTGTGGTTTAGGCAACTTACCTTTTAAATACGTAACTTTATATTTAGAATATATTTAATTCTTTTTGAATTAATTGTTCTTTAATGAGATATTCGTGGGTTCGATTTATTCTCTCCTTTACACAGTGTCTGGTGATCTACATACATTATAAATTATATTATTTCTTTGGAAAATAACTTCGATTTGTTTTTTCAAATTAAAATTTTCTTTTTAAGAAAATTTGTTTACAGGGTGTCCGTTATTAGCTGCTAACAATAAATACTCTTTTCCAAATAATCATTTTGATTATTTTCTTTTTCGAATTTTTTTATTGTTTTGCGAAGCTTCACTCCTTGAGCATTTCCATAATGGCGATTTCTAATATTAACGGTGCAACAAAGGAGGAGATGATTCAAATGTTAACTGAAGTGAATATCACTCCAGAGCTTACGCTATCAGCTATGCGGGAACAGGCTCGTATGTATAATAGGAGCTTAAAACAATCCGGTAGTGATTCTTCACAACAAAATGAAGGTAATAGTGATAATGCAAGTCATACTACTAACATAGTTAATAATTATTATCAAACTGTAAATACAAATACGTCCGTGCATTCTTGGGGTATTAAATTTGCGGGTTCTTCTGATGTTAGGGATTTTATACAACGTGTGGAGGAATTATCTAGATGCCGTCATTTGGAACTGTCATCGGTTGTGACTTCCTTTGCTGATCTTTTGGAGGGGAGAGCTCTCTCTTGGTATCGAACAATTTATAAAGATTCTTTATCTTGGCCTGAGTTGAGAAATCACCTCATAGCACGTTTTGACCGTTGTATTAATCAAACAGAGGCCCTAAAAGCTTTATTCGCTATGAAACAAAAATTTAATCAAAGTGTTGTGGATTACGTCGAAGACATTAAATTGGCTAATCTCAGATTAGACGTTCAACTTACAGAGGAACAGTTGGTAGACCTAGTTTCTGATAGTCTGTTACCTAAATACGCCTTGGCTATCGCATATTTTGCAGAAAAGGACTTAACTTCTTTGGTAAATGTGTGTAGGAGATTCGAAAAGCTCTCGGTAGATAAACCCTTACCGCTTTTTTCTTCTTCTCAAGCAACTGCCTCTTCATCAACACATACTTCTTCTTCGAATAATAGAAAAACTTTTAATTGTTTTTATTGTAAGGCGCAGGGTCATACAAAACAATTTTGTAGGAAATGGAAGTCTGAATCTCAGAGGGATTCCAGTAAACGTAAAGATGACTCCGCTCGCACAAACCCAAAAAACTAGAGTGTGATCCTCTGCGTCCTGCTAGCAAGGATGTCAGGAGATCATCACCTTTAGTTGATAGCTCCAGTAACCGGTTCTTCAGGCGTGACATGGACGCATGCATGCCGATGGCTAGTTCTGGACAAGACATCAGACCCCATGCGAATATTTCTATTCAAAATCTTGTCTTTTCGGGTCTTTTGGACAGTGGTGCGACTGTCAGTTGTTTTGGCGGTTCTCTTTACAACTTCTTTATTAGTTTAGGTTTTAGTTTAGATAAGTTAGAATCTTACGTTACCACCGCTGATGGGGTACGTCAAGATGTAATTGGTACTATGCGAGTACTAGTTACTTATAATAATGTTAAAAAATATGTTAATTTTTTTGTAATTCCGTCTCTTTCTCCTGTGATTGTTTTGGGAGTCGACTTTTGGAAGCAATTCGACATCGCTCCTCAATTGTTTTCAAAAGCCAACAGTGGTCGTGATGTTGAGAATACTATAGGTGAAATTCGCAAGATCACGTCAGCTTCCCTACTGTCCCCTCAAGACAATCGTAGGCTTAATGATGTTATAGATAAATATAAGTCAATTTCTTTTGAAAAATGTGGTTTGGGTCGAACTCATTTGGTTCAGCACAAAATTAAAACAACGGGAGATCCCATTAAGCAACGGTATTACCCTTTGTCTAAAACACGTCAGCAACAACTTGAATCTCAACTTAAGGAAATGCTAGATTTAGGTGTTATACGCCGTTCGCGTTCGGCTTGGTCGAATCCAGTTTTGATCGTGCCTAAAAAGGATGGTTCTGCAAGGTTGTGCCTGGACTCCAGAAAGCTTAACAGCGTCACAACAAGGGATTCGTACCCGCTGCCATATATTTCGCGAATTTTAGACAACCTTCGTGGTGCACGCTTTATAACCTCTATTGATTTGTCGAAAAGTTTTTGGCAGATACCATTACATAAGGACTCTTGCTCCAAAACGGCTTTTGTAGTACCTGGACATGGCTTGTTTGAATTCGTTAGGATGCCGTTTGGGTTAAAAAACGCACCTAGTGAACTTCAGCGTCTAGTAGATGCACTTTTTGGTCCGGAGTTCGACGAAAACGTTTTTTGTTATTTGGATGACCTAATTATAATTTCGGAAGATTTTGATTCACATTTAGAGCAGTTAAATAGGGTTTTCTTACGTCTGAAAGAAGCAGGCTTAACAGTCAATTTAAAAAAGTGTGAGTTTTGTAAGGACGAATTGAAGTATCTTGGTTACATTGTAGATGCAAAAGGTCTTCGCACAGACCCAGTTAAGTTGGAATGCATTCGTACTTACCCCATTCCAAAGAATTCTAAACAGGTTAAAGCTTTCATTGGCCTGTGCGGGTATTATAGGCGATTTATAAAAGATTTTTCAACCATTGCTGCTCCTTTAACAAAACTCACTGGTTCAAGGATGGGAATTAGTAATTTTTCGTGGTCTACTGAAGCGGAAGACTCTTTTAAGAAATTAAAAAAGGCGTTGACTTCTGCCCCTGTTATTAATTGTCCGGATTTTTCGCTTCCTTTCACCATCCACTGTGACGCGAGCAACGTTGGGATCGGAGGGGTGATTACCCAAGTTTTTGATGGAGAGGAGCACCCTGTTTCTTATTTTTCTAGGTGTCTTAATGTACATGAACGAAACTACGGCGTGACGGAGCGCGAACTCCTAGCGGTGTTAGATTCGGTCAACCATTTTAGGCCCTACATAGAAGGTGCCCACTTCACTGTGGTAACAGATCATTCTAGTCTACAATGGTTGGTGTCGTTATCAAATCCAACAGGTAGACTTGCTCGCTGGTCTACTCGTCTGTCACAGTACTCTTTTGATGTTATACACAGGAAAGGTAAATTAAATACGGTTCCGGACGTTCTTTCACGTAAAGACGTTTCTTTAATTTCTTCCATTGATTCCGTTCCCATGAGTACAGATACTTGGTATAATACGTTATTTTCCAATTGTAAATCAAATCCACAACGCTTTAACAATTTTCAAATTAGGGAAAATAAATTGTTTCGTCACACTAAATCTCGTTTCGCTCTGCAGGAGGACACAGCTTGGAAGCTTGTTGTTCCTTTTGAGGACCGTAACGCAATCCTTTCTAAAGAACATGAATCGGATATTTCTTGTCATCCAGGAGTTTTTAGAACCTACAAAAAGGTTCAACTTCATTATTTTTGGCCAGGGATGTATAATGACGTCAAAAATTTTGTTAAAAAATGTAAAACGTGTAAGGCACATAAAATTAATACTGCTGCGCCGGCAGGCATTTCTACCAACCCGAAAATAGTCACAAGACCGATGCAAATGTTGTCTATTGACCTTGTCGGTCCTCTTCCGCGTAGCTATGCAGGATTTATGTATATTTTAACGGTTGTTGATGTATTTTCTAAATATACCTGGATTTTTCCGCTTAGAAATGCAACTACTAAAAGCATTGTTAAAAACATTGAACAATACATATTCCTTGTACACGGGGTGCCGCAAACGTGCGTCTGCGACAACGGGAAACAATTTATTTCAAAAGACTTTAAACAATTGTTAGCAGAGTATAACGTACCTCCACCTTTTTATAATGCCTATTACACCCCCCAAAATAATGTTGTGGAACGCTATAACCAAACTATTGGAACTGCATTGTCTATCTTAACCGAGTCTGACCAGCGTAATTGGTCCAGATATCTGCCTCAAATTCAATCAGCTCTAAATAATACAGTCAATTTTGCAACCGGCTTCACGCCCTTCTTCCTTATGCATGGTAGGGAACAAATTATTGACGGAAACTTTCATAAAAATAACTTATCTTCTAGTGTCGTAGACACTACGTTGCAGCAATCTAGGGATGAATTTGCTAAGAAGTTAGAAGACTTGGTTCCAATTTATGAACAAGTTTCAAATGCTTTGTTACAAGCTTTTAAGAAAAATGCCCAACACTACAATTTGCGCCGTAAGACGGTCAATTATGAAGTAGGAGATGTGGTTTGGAGGAAGAATTTTGTCCAGTCCAGTGGACCGAATTATTTTTCTCACAAATTGGCCCCTAGATTCGTTCGCAATGTTATTAAAGGTAAAGTCTCTAATTTGGTCTATACGCTAGCTGATATGAACGGTAAAATTGTAGGAAATTTTCATGTAAAAGATATTGTTCGCGTTGATTAAATATTTCTTGCTCTTTATAATTAGATGAAACCAACGTGATAGTATGCGGGGCTACCAACCTTGCATGCTGTTCCGTTTGTTTCGTCAGTGTTTTTCTAGTGACTTGCTCTTGGGGCTTGGTACCCTCAAGAGGTTGTGACTAGAATTTTCACAAAATTTCCTCATTCTTACTATCATAATATTTTTAAAAAATTCTTCTGAATTTTTTTTAGGAGACGATGTTTGTAATGAATGTCGTTTCCTCTGATCCATGTGATCAGTGGCGCCCATTATTTTTTTAGGTCATAATTTTGTAATTGACATATTCTTTGACGAGATTTTTTTTTTCTCTGGTTTAAAACGAGACGTTTTGTCTTCCTCATAGTATATCTTTGCTGCGATTATACTTACACACTGATGAGTTCGTAAAACGGCAGGTTTTGTTGTACTATTCTTATGTTTAAGTCTGAATCCTTCTTCTCAAGTTCGTTGGAGCTTTCTCCTGATTAATGATTTTCCAAGGACTTGGAAAGAACGATTCAAAACTTCTGTTTATGAGAGATTTGAGCGACTTTCTTATGCACAGATTGTTTAAATTTCACCAATTAGTGATTAAGTAAATTTTGTCATAAATATACCATAGCTGTGTTAAATATATTAAGTCTGGTTTAACTTTCCTTAAAGTCAGTTAGTTAAGTTTTTTCTTTGTTAAGAAAATTTGTCTTGTTACAAACAAAGGTGGTACTGCTCTGGCATGCCTACCCAGTATAATAATTCATATTACAAGTTTATCACCTTACCTCTAATACAGGAAAGTGTATTTTGTCTTTTAGTTTTAAGTTAACCTTAAGTAAGTATATACATCTATTGGTCTCTCACTGCTTAAACCAGTGTTGTACTGTTAATTTTGTCTACTAGTGTCGATTATCTAATAAGTATATTCGATCACCAAAATATTATTGTTTGTTCAAGAAATTTTGACTTTTAGCATTGCTGTAAATGTTATTTTTTTTAAGGAATGCCACCTCGGTTTATCCTTAGTCCTTTTCTTGCATAAGCAACGCCCTCTGAGGATGGTTTATCATAGTTACTTCTTGTATTTTTTTTGTATAGAATCAAGAGTACCTTTTGAGGTTCACTTTTAAAATAGCTAGGTGTTTTGTTTAAATTGTAATCCCTAAGCTCTAAGCCTAACATTATATATCCTGTTTTGCTTCTGTGTTCCTATTGACTTTATATAATTTTGATGGATAGGTATTTTATATATGTAAACCCTAATCTGACCACTTTTGTAGATAGGTAGTGCTTCGGTATTGTAAAACCTCGTCTAATTTTCTTGACAAATAGGTATTTTATATATGTAAACCCTACTTTAACCACTTTGATAGATAGGTAATTGAATATGTAATCCCTACTCTAACCACTTTTACTTATAGTAGACAGTTTTTAACTGTTCTAGCTTACGCATCAATACATAAATATTATGCATACATTTTTTTTCTCAAAGCGACCTGTTGGATCTAGGTAGAAAGATTAGTTTTACTAGATTTCAAACAAATCTCTTAAATTCAGTGTAAGTGTGGGCTGGTTTACCACCCTTAAAGTGAAGCCTAAATTGGCAAAGTGTCCTATTAGAGGAAAAGTGATGCCTCGTGCATACCTATTGGTTGTACTCTGTTCTCTATGTATGTTACCTTTTTTTTGTTGTTGTTATTGTTTTGTTTTCTGTAAATTTAAGTGACTTAGTTTTAAGTTTATGTTTCTTGTTTACTATATACTAATTTATTTGATTATAAATGAATACTTGTTGGACCTATGTTTGGTTAGTTAGTTTGTTCAATTTTCTTGACGTGATTTTCATGTTTGAGGGCAAACATTTTCGCGGGAAAGGGGGAATTGTCATGATAATAATTATTAAATTCGAATAATTATTCTCGTGACCTATTTAACTTTCACCTGGCCGCTCGTGTTATTTGTTGAACCGCCTTTGGTTTTATTTTTGCGGGTGGCAATATTAGTTTCTAGTTTCCGGCACTTTTTGAATATCCGCCGTTACGGCAGCCGACGGATATTCGACTCGTCAATTAGGTGTCAGTTTTACAAGTTTTTAACATGGGATAATCCCTTATATTGTTATTTTATTATTTAAAACCACGAGCCGGATCATTAAAGATGATTTTTGATAAACGCGACCCGGAGTAATTAAGCGGGCGTTACGGCTGTCGGTGGGTGAATTACTTGTGCCACGCGATGTTTGCATTTTGATAAATCCGCGTAATCGTTTGTCGAAGAGTGACATGAAACGCGACGGAACACCTTTGTGCCCTTGCCTGCCGTCTGCCTCGAGTAGTTGTGGCGAATTCCTGGCGGAAAGCCTTTGACGTGGATCTTGCCTTGCGCTTGACAAAATACCCAGAGTCCCTTGATGACTTCAGCCGGAATCCTGGTCATCCGGTGGAACCTGCTGCCCGGCTGTCCGGATAGCCAGAGTCAGCGGGATATGCGCTGGCGATTTGCAGTTGGCGCAGTTGCGTCCCATGGATGCGCTCCCCGATTACTTTCCCACGTCTTCGCGGCGACCGTTCAAATAAGCGTTCTTGAGTGTTAGAATTATTTTAGGAAACATGACTTGGTCCAACAGGTATGCGATTTGCTTTTTGTTTCATTGTTGATTTGGTCGGCCTTACCGGTGTTGTATTGGGGTAATTGAAACCCCCTGGCTATATGTTTTTTTGAAATACACAATTAATATTGTTATTTAGTAAAGAACTCTTTTATTTCAAACAAAAAAGATAAACCTAATCATGCTGGGGAGAATCCCGTATTTCCATCCACAATCCTGAGGAGACTCGCTTGCTCTACTTATTTATGTATAATTCTAGTAAATGGTTCCCCGGAACTGTTTACGTTACACATGATACAGATAGGAATTTTGGATGTGCTTAGTATTAAATTTTGGGATTATAATATTGTTTTGATATCTTGCTGAGATATTGAAATGTAATTTTTTTAGCTGTATTTCTTTGAAAGTTTGTAGAATTGAATATTTTTTATATAAATTGTCTATTGTGGTTACTTTGAATATTGAAAAGATTTTTTCGGTAGAAAATGTAGATGGTTTTTTCAATATAATCTTAATTATTAATCTTTGAACTATTTTGAGAGGATATAAAATAACATCATATGTTCCTCCCCATCCTATAATACCGTATTGTAATATAGATTGAACAATTGCATAGTACACTCTTTTTAGGTTTTCCAGTCTAAGAATATTTCTGAGTCTTATAAATATATATATACATTTCCTAATTCTTTTGACAAGTTCACAAATATGTGTTTTCCATTTAAAATGTTGATCTATATATACACCAAGATATTTAATTTTGGAAGTTGAATTCAGTGTAGAACATTCTGGAGTGCAATTAGTTCCACTACATTTACTCTGATGTATTAGAATTTTTATTTCTGGTTTAGATTTAAATTTATTGATAGAGAATGGGATAAAGTTTGTTTTTTCGGTATTTAAAGAGAGGAGATTTTTATCGAACCAGTTTTTCAGTGTATTGATGTCAATATTCGCTAGGTTGTTCACAGTATTCCAATCAGCACCTTCAATTATTATGACAGTGTCATCAGCATAAGATATTATTTTTCCGTTTATTCTTTGTGTGAATATATCATTTACATAGATGATAAACAGTAACGGCCCCAGGACTGTACCTTGAGGTATACCAAAATTACTTGTATCTTGTTGGCTAAGCACATTGTTGATTTTTACGACTTGGGGGCGTTTGAAAAGGTAGCTTTTTATCCATTCTAGAGCTGTACCGTTTAATCCAATGTTTCTTAATTTAGTTACGAGTTTGTCATGTGATATGCTGTCAAACGCTTTTTTGAGATCTATGAAAATTCGTATACATTTGAATGATTTATCTAATGAATTGAGAACAAGGCTAGTTAATTTTGCAATTGCATCCTGTGTGCTTCTACCTTCCATAAATCCAAACTGATTTTCATCAATTATTTTATTACATTTTATAAACTGGTTCATTCTTTTTTTTACTATCTTTTCAAAAATTTTTGCTATATTTGAGATTACTGATATTGGTCGGTAGTTGCTTACTTCTTCTGGATTACCAGATTTAAATATTGGAGTAATGATAGTTTGCTTGTAAATAGATGGGAACACACCGCTTTGGAAACTTAAATTTACTATATGCATTAATGGTTTAGAAATTTGATTTTTAATATTTTTTAAAATATTAACCGTAACTCCATCAAATCCCGGTGCAGAACCTCCTTTCATATCGTTTATGATAGATACTATTTCATCCTCTGTTGTGACTTGAAATGTTGCTATTTTATTTTCTGTATCAATATTGCAATCTGAAATTGGGTTGGTATTTATGTGATTTGCAAGATTTTTTCCTATGTTTGCAAAGAATGTGTTAAATATATTTGCAGCTTTTGACGGGTTTTCTTTACAGCATATTTTCGAGTTATCGTGAGTAATAGCATTGATTTCATTATTCCTGCATTTTTTCTTATCAATTATTTCATTTATAACCGTCCACACTCTTTTACTATCATTTTCCGCCTGATCAATCTTTTGTTTATAATAACTTTCTTTTCTGTGTTTTATAATATATGAAAGTTTGTTTTTATATGCCTTAAAACTGTTTAGTAAATTTTTATTATTTGGTTGTTGGGTAGTTAACTTGTAAAGGGCTTGTTTATGTCGTACAGATATTATAAGACCATGGGTAATCCACGGTTTTATAGGCTTGTACTTAGATTGTTTGGATTTGGAAATATTAATATTTTTTGTCGAATCGTTTATGTATGTAGATATTTTTTCTTCAAACAAATTGCAGCAAATATTGACATCATTACATTGTAGTAATTTATTCCAGTTTTCTGATTCAAATTTATGTAGTAACGTATCCATATTAAGTATTTTTTTGAGGCATTAATTTGGTTAGGTAATGGAGAAGATGGATTACTGCATTTATAATTAAATATACATGAATAATGATCAGTGATAGTCGTATGTATGACAGCTGAGGTTATATTTTTAATGCAAGGGATATTTGTAAATATATGATCTAGACACGAAGGCCGTTGACCTCGGACGTTTCTTGTATAATGATTTATGCATGAGATGTAGTTTAGTTCAGCTAACATATTAAGGTAATCATCTTTATTCTTACTAGAGGAATCGTTTGCAATATTTAAATTCACATCTCCCACAAGAATATTATTTTTATTTCTAAAATTTAGTAAAATGTTTTTTAATCCATCTATAAATTGTGGTAGTATCGATTTATGTGTACGATAAATAGCAATAATATTATAATATTTATTTACATCTTTAATTTCTATATTTAAAATGTTAACATTACTAATATTAATTATCTCTCTAATATTGATAATATTATATTGGTTTGAAATGAATATTCCAATACCAGAGTTTTTGTTAATTTTTGTTATTATTGTATGATATGAGTACCCAGGAATAGAGTAGTTCAATTCGCCTGCAGAATGTGTTTCAGACAACACAATCAGGCCCGGGAAAAAATTTAAATCTTTTAATGATATTATTAATTCTTCTAGGTTTTTTTCTATGCTTCTAATATTTATATGAAATAGGGTAAATCCTTTTTCAGTACAAATTAAATTGAAATCTCTTAAGGAGTGACATAATTTTTCTTCTATACACATTTTTTTATCTAGTGCGTTACATAAAAAATCATTCATTTTTATTTTTTTTTTGGAATTTGAGTAAATAAAAAATTCCAAAATTTATTCATAGTCAATGCGCTAGCAATTTGAAGCATTTTTTGACGGTATAGACATTTTATGCTATCGACTCTATGTTCAGTGGAATAATTTGTATCAAACCTTTTATTTTGGATACAGCAATTGTTGCATATTGGCATTTTTTCTTTATTTTCACATTTTGAAAGTGTGTGCTCCTTAGTGCAATGTGGGCAAATGGGGGGCTGCGTCCTGGCGAGACATCTTTGTGCTGTGTGACCGAATTTGAGGCAATGGTAACATTGGGTGATCGGATTGCAGTCCTCTACGTACACTCTTTGGAATTTGATATTTTTTTTTTTTATCAATAAGTATTTTTCTTAATTTACCGGTTGTTTCAATAATGTAGTTGGTGGTGTCATTTTCTTTTCCTTCATTGTACTTGTTTTTTAATTCCTTGATGAGTTTAATGTTATTTTTGTCGTCTATGGTTAATCCTTCATTTTGTTGAACAATCCCATCTATAATTTCCTCTTCAGACAATTGGAATTGTAGCCTTTTCAACATTAAGAACGGTTTCTTTTTTTTTATTTCTTCGGCTGATATTTCTTTTCCAATTACCTTATTTATTTCTTCAGTTAATTTTTCTGCTTCTTCTTTTTTTTGGCATGAAATCAGTAATTTCTGTTCTCCGATCTTTTTTACTCCATTAACTCCGACTTTTATTTTTGATAAATTAATATTTTTTTGAATTTTTATTTTTATATCCTCGGCCTTCAAGGTGTTTTTTGAGGTAACTAATATGGCATATTTCTGTTCTGTGTTGTATGATGTATTTACAAAGTTTTTATTGTCACCTGACATTTGCGTGACATTTGCATAGGATTTTTTGTTATTAGGATGAAATTCTTCAAGTTTCTGTGTGTAGTGATGATTATTTTTAATATTAATTTCTTGTAAATCTATAATCTTCTTTTGTAGACTAATTAGTTCGTGTTGAATTTTTTCTTCCAGTGTTGTAATATTTTGTTCTAGTGATGATTTTATTTTTGAGTCCTTCACAGAAGATATTTTATTTATTAACTCTTTGATGTTTCTAAATATTACTTCTGTTTCCATATTGGTTGGAATGGATCGCCCAGATGGGCGGGTTATTAATGTATGTAATAGTAAACTATATTTATTGTTTTACTTGTCACAAAAAAATCGCGACTGTACTCCTTCGATGCGGAGCATGTAATGAAATAAAACTATTAATAAATTATGATAAAACTATTAATATTATGTCTTTTTTGTAATTATTTTTTTGATCATAAGTATTTATAATTTTTCGATAATGTCTAAGCAAAATAAGACTGTAAAAATATCGTACATATATCAGTTTGTAAAACCGTAAATAAATAGACAAACTGAAGTATCTTCGTCACAAAACATGTGTGCGGATCTTTTTTTAAATGGTTTTTTTTAAACTAAAATTAAAATTCTGAAATATAGCTTTCCCTGATAATTTATTCATTTATTTTAATGCATGATTATATGATTTGAAATTTCAAAAAAAAATTGTTTGAATATTTAACAAATCTGCCAACGACCTACGGTAAAACTTTATTGTACTACAAATTAACATATTTTCTCGAAATTTAAAACATAGCTTTACTAGATAAAAAAACAGTCTTTCGAAATCAATTTATAATTTTTTGTGGAAAAGAGTCAATACGTTTAAAATTTGATTTAAAAATGACATATTTCCAGTTTTGTCTGGATTATCTGGATTGTCTGGTTTGATCTGGATTCGACCCTCTTAATGTAACATGTAAGAATATTAATAAAAAATATATTTATTTTTAAAAACTTATGAGATACCTTCCTTTTGGAAACCGTTCGGGTCAGCAAAAATAAAAACCTGGAATAATTTTTAAAACTTGTTTGTCATACTTATTATTTAATTTCAAGAATTAAATGTTTTCAATATAAATATTTCATTACAAAGTGAATAATTTTAAGCTTACGAAATTCTAACAATTTTCGTAGGAGTCATCGTATAGTATTTTGTAATCTTCCGGTCTCTCCACGGGGTATTTATTCGGAATCCTGCTAGGCCCTATAGTCGGCTTTAAAATCTTCCTTTTTATCAGCTTCCAGGGTCTTCTGTTGGGTCTCTTGTACGGCCTTTCGACATATTCATCTAAATACTCCATTAGTACATCATAATCGTATTGAACATCACGATCGCCATCGCCACCAACGGAATAAGTGCTTGAAGCTCCGCTTGACCCACCGCCAGAATAACTCCCTGAAGCGCCGCTTGACCCACTGCTGGAGTGACACCCTGAAGCGCTGCTTGATGCTGCGTTTGAGCAACCGTTTGATCCACAGCTTAAACTGCTTCCTGATCCAACGCCCGAAATACTTACTGAAACGGAACTGCTTGATCCTTGTGCCGGTGAAACACTGTTTGGTACATGACCCGATAGTGTACTTGTTCCATATCCGGCTCCAAGGGAGGGTCTTGGAACTAAAAAAAGAATATAAATAAATCATTTTCCATTTAAGTACTTTTTAATACTACCCGCGGCCATAACTTGTATGGTTAGGGGGGTTCCATGATTGTTGATCCCGTTATAGTTGGCCCCCGGTATATGTGTAAATACAACATGCAGCCAGTAGGAAAATACGGTGAACCTACTTACACAAATATAAATAAGTTCCCCGAAGGCCTGTACAGAGAGAATTTATCGCCGAATAATAAAAGTATAAAACATACTTCCATTCAAATGCATTAAGGATAAAATTACTTGTATATATAGTAGGTATATAAATCAGCGTATAAAAACAAAAAAATCAATACTGTATACAAATTCGTTTGATATCCATACCGTACCAACTTATTATTAAAGGTATTTTCAATGGATTTTAGGTTTGAAATTGTTAAATAATGCACAAAAAATTATAATATTTTGGTAGAAGCAGTCGCTTTGTGGTTTGATATATTTAATGAAATAAAAAATTACTTTGTTTATTTTTTTTATTTTTTTTGATACAATATTTTACATTTCATTAGTAATCTAGCAATGTTGGCCTCACTGGGTGACTTACCCGTGCTGGGGCCTCTATTTTATAAAAGAAAATAAAATAAAACTATACATAATAAATTTAATATATATATGAAAAATTATGTGTTAAGGGTATGTTTTATTATTTTATGTTATGAAATTTTGGTAATATTGTCTTTTTTGTTCTTTAATCCATTTTACAACTTTATATCTGAATTTATCTTTGTTTTCCTCATATTTATTTTCAAGTGTTTGACTGTTGAATACTTTTATAGCATGATATTTATAGTGTCTTTGTCCAAAGCTTGTATTTATCGTCGGAATTTAATAATAAACTAATAATAAAAAAATATCCAGTTTTTATAATCACATTCACATATATATATATATATTTTTTTTTATTACCGACCATTTTCGCTAAACAAAAGTATCATCAGGGTATAAAATTAAACTGATCAAAAATATAGTGTGTGAGATTATAAATAGGTACATGCAGAAAGAGACAGTGAAAAAATATTAAATTAAAATCTGTAGTGTATTTTCTAAAAGTATTTTTTGATCAGTTTAATTTTATACCCTGATGATGCTTGTGTTAGGCGAAACCGGCAGTAAATAATATATCGTGGTTATTCTCTTCTTCTTTGTGTGCCTTATCAGGTCCCCCCGACGTTGGCGATCACTCTTGAAAAGGTTTCGCTGTCTTGCGCTGCCCGGAATAGCTCCTCCACACTTCTAATGCCGGTCCACTCTCGTATATTTTGCAGCCAAGACATCTGTCTCCTACCAGGCCCTCGGCGACCATCTATCTTGCCTTTTAATATTAATTGGAGCAAGTGATACCTACTTCTCCCCTCGAAGTATGTGACCCAGATATGAAATTTTCTTGATTTTAATTAATGTAAGCAGTTCTCTATCTGCTCTAGCCCGCCTGAGAATTTCTGTGTTGGTGATCATGTCGGTCCATGGGACCTTGATTATTCTCCGGTGAAGCCACATTTCGAAAGCTAACTGTTCTCTAACAGCCTCTAACCTGTTCATGGTACCTATTTATTTTCAAGGTCCATGTTTCACAACCATACAGCAAGACCGACCACACATAACATTTTAACATTCTCTGCCTTAGTTTTAAGCTGATATTATCATTGCAGAAGAGGGATTTCATCGTGGTTATAAACAAAGCAATAGTTTTATTTAATTAAAAAAATATTATTTTATAGTGATCATAATTTCGAGGGCTAACTGTCGGGGGATCAACTGTTTGATCACCGCTTATAAGAAATGATATTTTCGCACTAAATTAGAAAATATGTTACATGTGAGAGATGTCACCCTTTTCTAACTAGTGTTACTTTTCTACCCAGTGACAATCACGGTCAATGACAGCCGCAAGAAAAAAACAGCTCCAATAGAGGCCGCGGCCTATTCGGTCAACCAATTTCGGCATGTCTATTGGTCCATTTTAACAGTGTTGAACAGTAGAACAATTTTCTCACATAGTTTGTCAAAATTAAATTCTGTAACCTATGATTGTAGGTATTTTAAAAAATTGCAAGTACGAATATTAAATTGTTGACCCTTGTCGACGTTATAGAACAGTACAGATTTTCGGGTTCTTGAATGATTTAGTTTGGAAATAAATAAGTACCCATGTTATCTTAGATATTTCGATATATCTAAAAGTACAGCCAAAATATATCTTACTTATGGCATCCAGGAAGCCCAAAGTACCTTTGCCTAGAAGTACAGCCACTTTACCGACTGCGGATGCCATATAACCCATGGCTGCTATACTTGGCTGGAAATGAGATGAAGAACATAATGGGTTAGTAATAATATAAATCATTTGCTCGGCTATTTATGTTCTAATGGATTGATTTAAGTTCTTTAATAATTCTAGATATTCAATCATAGGGTTTTTCATGCCGTTGGACCCTCGATTGGCGAAAATTTACGTGTAGATCTTCCTCTTATGGTTTTTTGAAACCCCTCGATTCGAGTTTATTTTCACGAATCTATGTCACGATGTGTAAAGTGCGTTTAACGCACATAGCATTGGAAAGCTTTTTAAATGTGACACCTCACAAGAGCGTCCCTATCTGTACAGCGTAAAGATAGGGAACTATGTCGCCACCCGGTTGGGCAGCGTTATCAGGTGGACTTGGAGGGGCTGTAGGAAGAGATTTATTAAAACGGGTCTTGAACAGGTCTGGATTACACCGGACCTTGTGTTAACAATACCAAATATTTTCATTAAAGATCTTATCGGAATTAGAAAACCAATTCACAGATTTTAAGAAAATTGAAAATGTCGTCGACATCCTCAGTAACATTTACTCTCTGCATCCTGGTGGTGAATGGAAAAATGAAGCTGCAAATATTTTCGGGAGTAACAAAGCTGCTCTCCAGATGGAAATGATCGATTTCCAAGAAAACACAGTTTTAAAACACCAAAAACAGGAAGTTTCTTGTAAAGCGTTTTGGATAAAATTTGTTTGTGCTAATAAATACCCAGAATTTAAAAAAAAATGCCTTGAAACTTTACACTTTATTTGGGTCAACATATTTTTGTGAAGCAGTGTTTTCCAAGATTAACTTCATTCAAAATAAATTCCGTAGCAGACAATATAATAATAAACTAATATATACATATATACATTTCAATTGTTAAATCGGGGGGAGGGGGGTGGTTATGCTTTTTCCTTCTGGACCGCGACGGTCATGTTATTTAAAAAAACGGACCCCTAATGAAAGAAATTGGTGACCCCTTACTAGACCGTCGAGTTTCACTCCCGTGCACCGGTGCATCGGAGATCAATGTTGCTAACTCCTTAGAGAAGACTCCATTAACATACATGGAGAAAAGACTCAGCACGCCTGCATTAGAGATGGCAAACGGTCAGTTAACAAAAATCTTGCAATATCGTTGTACCATTGTAGTAGAATTTAGGTAAACACCACAGGTGACACCGTGTTTAATAAACCGTATATAAATATTATATTTTATTCCATCTGCGTTGTTTCCAGCATTTTCGTCGTATCAGCCTTTACCTCGGCTTATAAAGGAATATACCAAAATTTTTGAAACACCTATTTATCGTTTTGAAAACCATCGGTATAACCCTAAGCCTTGTTACTATTTACAAACGGAGACAAGAATTACGTTTTGTTTCTGTACATTAGATTGTCAACTACCTTATTGACTCACCAGCCCTATTAGAAATGAATGTATTTTGTTGCCCTGAACGCAATACCAGATCGAATGCCCAATTTTATATACAACATTTCAAATCAAAATACGAACAAAACTCTGCTCGGACGTATCTGCAAATCTTTCAATGCCCTAAGAGATATTGATATTTTCCTCTGTACCCTTGAAACTTTTAAAATCAAACCAACCTTACAATTTACTGAAAACGAAAGTATTTTTTCTTTTTAATTTTATTATATTTTTTTAAATTACAATACGTAATATTACAACTTTTAATATCTATTTGCTTCCCAATATACGAGTATAACCATAACAAATGAATCTCATGTAAAATGAATTTATATGTATAACTGTATGGTTCCTAAATAAACTTAATAAAAAGAATTAAAAGTAGGACAGGATATAAACACCTTTAATTGCTTTATCAATAGATGACATAAAATGCAGTAATGCGCATGTGTAAAATAAAACAATTGGCATTTCAGCGAATTTTCTCGTTAGTAAAGTGTTATGAGAGCATATTTTATGCAAATTCAGTGCAAAATGGTGAGTGGTTGCAGAAAAATTCATCCATCCATTCTTCCAACATTATTTATTTTCAAACCTTGTAAGAAGTCGCAAATTCTTGTAAAAATCGATTGGTCGTTGATTTTTATTTTATATTATCTCCATGACGGGAGGCCCGGGCCTGGGCTGATGCTGTGTGGAGGGTCGTTTTAGGAAAAGAAAAGAGGGGAAGGAAAAAGGTATGAGGGATGGGTTGGAATTTGAGGGCTAATGTGTTCAGAAGTAATGAACGCATTAATTCATCTCTCCCATTGCATTGCAAAGACGATGGGGTTGAGAGAGTCCGCCTGGAGAGGCGGTCGAACGGTCAAACGGTCTCCCTCAATCAGTCTCTCCCGATCCGGCTTGCAACGCAGAAGATGGGCAAAAGCATCTGCCACCAAGACCTAGATCAATTTATGAGGCGGGTATGGGTACCGCCGCCCCGGGAACCATTTATTGGATAACCAACACTTCTACCATAGGTCACCCCAAGTGGTTCGTTACATTTGGTGACTTAGCCGGGGTTTCCTGTGTCGAAGTTTGTCCGGGTCTTGGCGGCGGGTGCGTCTGCTCACCAGCTACATGGCAGGCCGGATCGGGAGAGAATGGTTGAGGGAGACCCTTTGACTTCTCCAGCCGTACTCTCTCTAAACATCGCCTTGCACATCAGTAGGAGGGATGGATTCATACATCCATCACTCCTGGACACACTGACCACCAGATTCCTACCCACCCCTAATACCATTTTCCTTCCCAGAACTTCCTCTCCTTCCTGTCTTAAAAAAAATCTCCACACAGCATCCCCAAATATGACATAGATCCTGAGGGGGTTTATTTTCCTCAGTGTCTCCTGTATGGAGCTAATGTAAAAAAAATATCTAAAAACATATCGATGTAATTAATCAATTAAACACCATTTCATAAAACTAATGGAGATTCTTACATTTAAGAAAATACGTTTATTTTATAAGGTACGTTACCATAGCGTAAACCGTATCATTTTGTACGATGAAGTTGAGAACTATTACAAACAACGCTAAATATTTTACGAACATTATCCTCTATTAGAAAAAGCACTTCATGTAATCACGTAAGTTCGGTTCGGACTCCCAATTGGATGTTATTTTAGTGTTTCAGGGTGATAACAAAATTAATATTAAAAAATTTAAAAAATACGTGTCATATTTTTTGTATTTATTATTTGTTATTAGTTATTACAAACCATATATATGATAAAAACCAGAAAATAAAGAAGAAATGCCTTATAGACGTGTTTCGTGATCCAAACATTAACTCAATCAGGGCTTCAATTTCCAATACAAAACTGTGTTTACGAAATTCAAAGGACAGAATTTTGAGACAGAGCGTTGAGCTATTTTTTCTATGGCAGTGTCTGGCGATATTTTCGCTAACCAACACGATTTATAAAAAAATTATCTAGATTTAAAAGTATAAAGCTTGACTGAAAACAACTGCTGTGTGCGGGCACGAGTACCGACTGCTGGGGACCGACTTCCTTCCGCCCTGCCTCCGGTGATCCGATGCTCATTTCCCCCCCCCCCCCCCCCCCCAGGGTCTTCGGGTTGCTCGCAATTATTCCCAACACTTTATTCGAGGGCCTGCCGAGAAACCGGCTAAGGGGCGGGACGTCGTGTCTCGACGGTGGACCTTTCAACTGCTCAGCTCTTAGTCGGCGGGACCCCGGACGATTAAAGCCCAGCTGCTTTGGACTGCTTTCACACTCGGATCACCATCTCCCCAAATACATTAACTACTTCTTCAAACTAAAACCTTTATTCTCTTCCAGAAAACACCAGTGGCTGACTTCAGAAGTCATTCAAGTTGTATATATAACTAACACCTTGTACTCACTCGCATGCTTCCAGCGCCAGCTTACAATGTATGCACGGACACTGAGGGTCTAGTCATTTGAAAAAGAAGTAGCTTCTTTTATAAACGAAAATTAGAGTCTTCACGTGCACGGTGAAGGAGGAAACCATAATGTTTCCTTAGAATGCCGTGTGAAAGTGTTGGGCAACCTCCAGTGTGTGTGAGTGCTAGTCAAGTAATGCAAAACAAGCTAACGTTTTTTTAGTAGAGGGACGTATGTGTTTCCATTATTTTCCATCGCAAAATGTATTTTTCTCGTATAAGAAGTTTTCACAAGACTAAAAAATAACAACTTTTATACTTTATACTTATATACTTTTAAAACGGCCTTTCTCGTTGATTTGGGAAATATTGGGATTGAATACAATAATCGAATTGAAAAGTCATCGTTATTGATTTCATGTTTGATAATTTTAATGTTGCTTTTCCCGCCGACTTGTGCCTTTATTCTTCTGCTAAGGTTTTATAAAATCGAACACAATATAATCAACAATCAAGCATGCACTATTAGATTAGCATCAATCCATAGCTGGATCTAATTAACAGTAGTAATAATAAAGGCAACCTTTCAAACAGTATTTTTTATGAGCTGTGACATACATAAAAATAATATTTGCATCGAGCAAAAGTACATGTTTTCTGTATTTTTCTTATTCTTTACAATTTTTTTTAATGGCCATATTTGCACAGTCGGTAGGGCAAACATATTTTGTTTATGATGGGTACAATCTGCACGTCTATCTTTACATAGTTCTGAAAAACTAGGTCAAACAAAAACCATGAAGTCGGTGGCGATGTTTTGTTTTTATACGGGTCAGTGGTTGAGTAGAACGCGGTAAAAGTAATTTAGGTCAGACCAAAAATTAACCGGTGATTGCTTTGAAAACAAGATTAATGTAATTGTTTCATTTGTGTTTCTACAGGTCGAGACAGTGAGCTGTCAGAAAAAAAGTGCAAGAGTGGTGGAAAACCACCAACCAAGGATCATCGCCCAGAATTTAAACGATATTTTCAGTTTTTTTTTATCTAAAAAATCCAGTAAACGGAATTTTTATTTAATTTTTATGAAGAAAAATAAAATTTCTATATTTTTTTTTATTTTTTTTTTTTTATTTAATATAAAACATGGGTTACATTTTAATTATACATATTTTACAAAATATCATATTCAAGGTCATGATTGGTCATGTATACCTTATCAGAAAAGAGGAGCTCTTGTGCCTGATAAGGGAGCCACAGTTCTTACTTAGGTTACATTTTATAATATATTTTGTATAAAATATTTATTTTTTAATGTAAGTTTTTTTGAAAAATTGTTTAATTTTATTTATTTGTTCTGATTGGTTCAAAATACAGCGCAATTCAGAAGGAAGATTATTGTAGTTTTTTATAGCTTGGTAAATATAATGGTTGTGCATTTGTGTTGTTTTAAAATTTGGTGTAATAAATTGATTTCCATTTCTCATTAATGTGTAAAATTCTTCATATTCTTTATTATTTTTTTCTTTACACATTTTAATAATAGAAGCTTGCTTAAATATGTCATCGACATTTGGTACTGGAAATAATTTAAATAGTGATTCTGTTGAGAAGGTAGGTTTTTTTTTAAGGATTACTTTAATGATGGTTCTTTGTGAAACTTTTACTGAGTTTAGATTGTTTTTGTAAGAACCTCCCCAACCTAAAATTCCGTAGATAAGCAAAGAGTGAACAAGGGCATAGTACACATTTTTGATTATTTTTACATTCAATATATTTCGTAATCTAACAAATATATATATACATTTCCTTATTCTCTTTACTAGCTCTGCAATGTGACTATTCCACTTCAGGTTTTGATCAATAATTACACCGAGATATTTAATTTCAGTAGAAGAGTTAATTACAGTACAAAAAGGATCATTTTGTTTACAGCTTACATTGTCACATTTTTCATCGTGGATTTTAATATTAACTTTCTGGTTAGGTATTTTCTGTAAGGAGAATAAGACATATGTTGTTTTTTTAGCATTAAGTGTGAGAAGGTTATTATCAAACCATGATTTTAAGATATTAATATCTTCGTTTGCAATTTTGTTAACTAGTTCCCATGTTTGACCTTTTATTAATAATACAGTATCATCTGCATAAGAGATTAATTCGCCTTTAATTTTCTGTTGGAAAATGTCATTTACATATATAAGAAACAATAATGGTCCGAGGACGGTACCTTGAGGGATGCCAAATTTACTTGTTAATGATGTACTAAATGATTGGTTTAATTTTACAATTTGAGGTCTCTCTGTTAGGTAGCTTTTTATCCATTTAAGGGCTATATGGTCAATGCCATTTTCTTTTAATTTTAATATGAGTTTTTCATGAGAGATGCTGTCAAATGCTTTCTGTAAGTCGATAAAAATTCCTATACATTTATTCGATTTGTCTAGGGTACTCTGGATACTTGACGATATTTTTGCGATTGCATCTTGGGTACTTTTTCCCTCTGTAAATCCAAATTGATTTTTATTTATGGTTGAGTTATTTTTTATGAATGCAGTTAGTCTTTTTTTAGCTATTTTTTCAAAAATTTTGGATATATTAGATAAAAGCGAAATTGGTCGGTAATTAGAGACGTCCTCCGGATTACCGGATTTGAAAATTGGAGTTATTATTGCTTTTTTATATGTGCTCGGGAAAGTTCCTGTTTTAAAACTATTGTTTATGATATGAGAGATTGGTGTAGAAATAAGATTTTTAATATTTTTTAATATATTTACGGAAAGGCCGTCAAATCCCGGAGCAGAACCACCTCGCATTTTTGATATAATTTGTATAATTTCGGACGGATTAGTAGGTTCAAAAAGTTCTAGTTTATTTTCTGTATTCGGAGTATTTTCAATATAATTTTTTTTTTTTGTTGAAATTTTTTCTGCTAAATTCTTTCCAACATTTGCGAAGAAATCATTAAATACATTTGCTCCTTTTTTAGGTTCCTCAATACAGTTTATTATATTATTGTTTTGTATTATGCATTTTATGGGATTATTTTTATTTTTTTGTTTATTTTCCAGGATTTCATTTATTATAATCCAAACTCTTTTGCTGTCGTTTTCGGAGTCATCAAGTTTATGTTTATAATATTTTTCTTTAGTGTTTTTTATGAGAGAAGCTAATTTATTTTTGTATTCTTTAAAATGATTTTTTAAATTTATGTCCAGTGGTTTTTTTTTAGTTTCTTTGTAAAGCCATTCTTTGTGTCTTACGGACACAACGAGTCCATGTGTTATCCACGGTTTGATTTTACGAAATTTGGCTGAGTTTCCCTTATGAATAATTTTTTTTGAATCATTTATATAATTAGTTAATCTATTTTCAAAAACTTTACAGCACTCATTGACGTTATCGTTACGGAGTATATCCAACCATAATTCAGATGATAATTTATTTTTTAAAGTTTCAATATTAATAACAGTTATTTCATTATTATTATTAGCAGTTAGTCCGCAGTGTTGATTAATCGCCTGAGGTATTATTGAGTTGTAATGTAGTAAAGTCATGTAATGGTCGGTAATTGAAGTTTTTATAATTCCAGAATTTATATTATTTATATCTTTGATATTTGTGAAAATATGGTCAATACATGATGGACGTTGCCCATTGACGTTTCTAGTATAAGACTTTATACACGGTACATAATTCAATTCCGCCATCATGTTTAGGTAGTTATCTTTATTATTCGATGTAAAATCATGTGATATATTTAAATTTATGTCACCTAAAACTATTGTATTTGAATTTCTAAAGTTTACCAAGACTTGTCTTAATTCATCAATAAACAAACAGACACTGGATGAATGTGTTCTATACAAAGAGATAATATCAATTTTTTTGTTATAATACTTAATTTGTATATGTAGGCAGTTTGTTCCACTCATTTTAATTTCTTCCTCGCACAATATGTCACAATGATTTTGAATAAACATAGCGATCCCACTGTTCTTGTTTATTCGGTTTGCCGTTGATATATATTTATAACCCGGTATATTGTACGTCACTTCACAACATGAATGAGTTTCTGTTAACACAATGCATACCGGCTTTTTGAGATTATTATTAATTGTTGTTAAAAATTCATCTATGTTTCGTTTTATGCTTCTTACGTTCATGTGTAGAATTAAAGGGCTGCAATTGAGGTCGTCTTGGTGGATACAGTATTCTTGGAAGCTGTTATATATTTTCTCGTCAATATTATATTTTTCGTCTAGTATATTATATAAGAAGTCTGCCATTTTTATTCGTAGTCGATCCTGTCTTTAGCTACTTTAAGCATTTTATTTTTGTATGGACATATGTCGCTGAAAGCCTTATGGTCTGTATTGTTTTTTTCACCATATTTTTTGTTTTGTGACGTGCAGTTTGCACAAACAGGTGTTGTTTCTCTTGCCGGGCACTTGGCGAACATATGGTCACCTGTACAGTGAGGGCATACTGATGGATTCGTTCGTTGTAGACATCTCGAGGCTGTATGCATAAATTTACAGCAGTGGTAACATTGGGTTAATGGATCACAATCCTCTAATTTAACTCTTTGGTACTGGATGTTTAGTTTTCCCAATGCTAATAAACTTTTTCGCGTTGTACCGCTGGTTTCGACGATGTAGTTTGAGAATTTGTGCTGTTTGTCATCTTCTTGATCCGAAGCATCATGTTGATTTTCCTTAGGATGTTTATATTTTATTTCAGTTATAAAGTTTATTTTATTTTCTTCGTTTTTTGATATAATATCTTGAATTCCTTCATTTTGATTGATTATTCCGCTGATTATTTCCTCTGCCGATAGGTTTGATTTGAGTCCTTTAATTATTAATTTAGGTTTTTTCTTTTTGATTTCTTTGACTTCCAAGTTAGGGTCAAGTTTTTTTATTTCTTCCGTAAGCGTGGTCGTGTATTCTTTTTTTGGGCATGATATGATGATTTGTTCTTTATTTGTTTTTCGTAAACCATTTATTCCTATCTTTAGATGGTTCAATTTGATATCTTTCTGGATCTTGTTACATATTTCTTCAGCTTTAGTTGTTTTTTTTGATGATGAGATTATTATAGAGAATCTCTCTTCTTGTGGACTTTCTTTTTTGTTTGCTTGTTTTGTTAGAACTTGCGCGTAAGACATGGTATTTTTATTATTTTTTTCTATAATTTTTTCTATTTTCTTAGTTAGTTCTTCTTGGTTTTCGATGATTTTTTTTTGTAGGTTTATTATTTCTTGTTGATGTTTGATTCTTTCACTTTTCCAAAGTTCTTCTAGAATGTTTACATTTTGTTCAAGGTTTGTTTTCGCTTTTGAGTCTTTTACGGTAGTTATTTTTTTTATTTCGGTTTTTATGTTTTCGATGGCCGTGTCCATAATGTGTTAACTGCGCGGCGCCTAGCGCAGTATCGCAATATCGATTTAAAATGTCGCCAAAACGACATTTTCGCGCCAAATAGCCCCGTGACGTCAACTCCGCCTAACATCTTACGTTCGCCTATACATATAGGTAACTCAGTCAGTTCGTAATAGTTGTAGTTGGTGTTATTCGTTGATTTACAATTTGCTCAATTTATACCGTTATGTTTTTGAAGTAAAACTTCTTTACGAACGCTCGACTTGGGGGTAACTTGTTGAATGCGTTACGAAAAAGTGTGATGCGAACGGTAATCAATGCGAACGGTGATCAGGCGAGGCGTACCTACATACTAACCCAAGGTCGTAGGTTACCCCAAGATCGTGGGTCACCCCAAGGTCCTAGGTAACACCACAGTCGTAGTCGTAGGTCACCCCAGGGTCATAGGTCACCTTGTGGTCATATGTAAGTTAGTGAAGTTTTACTTCAGTCGTGTGGTCTAAACTAAAGCACACTTGTTTTTTTCCGATGTGTTCTCACTAGCGAAACAAGTATTGTTTGGTACCAATGTGTACAAAACAAGAAAAACCTCAAATAAGCTGTTTAAACGACCTGACAAAAAATGACGATCGACCGTGTACAAATATGTGTTTCTATATATGACTACCTATACACAATGATCAATGACATCGATGGTAATGATAATCTTCCATTGAAATACGATAGAATAAGGAAAACTTCCCACCTGACCTGACACCTATGCTCTAAAGATTGCAACCCGTTTGTTAAGATAGGGGTATCTATAAAACGAACTGCCCGTTTATGCACATATTCCAGGGTATTTTGGGGCTCCAGACCAGAGGTAACTGCCAAATTCAACAGTGGGTTGGACTTGCGATTTGTACAGGGTCAGCAGTTGCGTATGTACTATCTGCAATATCAGCGCGCCCTACGGTATGCCAGATAGGCTAACTTAAGGCGATCCACTAGTACATGAAAAAATCTAAATCGGAATTCACGCCCTTTTATGGGAGGAGTTTAAAAATACTTGAGAAAAAGCTTTTGGAAAGGTCGGAAAGAATATTTGAGAATTTTTTTTACATGCTGATTTCGTGTAAAGGCCTGTAAAAAACATTAATTCTAATAAATTATTGTTTATTGTAATAAAACGGAATTTTTAAATTGATTTCAAGAAAACAAGCAGCGCGGACCCTAACACGTTGTTTCTCCGCTCCGTTCGGAGGAGTAATGATGGAAGAATGGGGCGGCTGCCAGCCTTTCTTCGGTGGACGGTATAAGGTTTACTTTGATATAACAAATTCGTCGACTGCCGTATTGTCGCCGTGATGTCAAAAATACCAACGCGAAAATGCATATTATATTTTATTTTGTGAGGTTCGGGCGTAAATATCATTTTTTTCGCGATAATTATAGAAGAAACTGAATTTGCCACATTATGCAATAAAACCATATCCGAAAAATCCTTGGCCCTTAAAAATATCCGATATTTTTAAGGGCCAAGGTATGTTCTACACGCAGTATTTAATTGAAGCATCTATAATACTTTTAAGCGGTCAAATTTTCAAAACTAAAACATACGATTTTGTATGATTTTGCATTATTTAGTATGGCTTCATCTTAACTCCGGCTTCGATGGAGTCCCCGTGTCTGAGCGTTTTTGCAGATTTGACATTTAACATCACAATAAAAACATTCAGTTAAGAAAAATTACCATCCGGACATTTGAATGTTTCAAATAGAATCTGAAATGTAATAGATAGCCCTCAAACATCTCCATGTTTTTAGTGAAAATGTAAAAATAATACAAATACTTTGTAGGTAGGTACAATCTTCATGACCTCTGTGGTTAGAAAACGTTATTTCTAGACAATCAAGAGAAATAATTCATTTATATGATGCAATTTCACCCAAAAAAATTATTTTCGTCAACCGGAATCAAGAGAGACTGGCTGGGGAAGGCCTTATGACCTCTAAATCCGGTCTCTCCCTACTCTTCCTCAAGCACCGCAGTTGGATGGATAAATTCTTATGCCCGTTACTCCTGGACACACTGCCCCCTAGATTCCTACACACTCCCCATGCCTTTTTCCTTCCCAGAACTTCCTCTCCTTCCTTTTAATAAAAAGACTTCTACCTTCTTTTTATTAAAAATAAAGTTGAAGTGAAACTTCACCCACGCAATCTCAACCAATAGGAGCCTTGAAAAGTGAGCTCATAATCAAAGCGGTCAGCGTAGCGCTTCGTAGGTAGATTCGTAGGTAAGGTTTCATTATATCTCATTCTCCCGCAGGCTTTATTCTATAAATATACGAGTTTGTCTCTTTTTAGTGTCGCTTCCGTTTCATCGAGTTTAAAATCACAACGGTGCTAAAGAAGTTTCCCTTCAAAATTGTGTCTATGAACAGTTCTTAGATAATTCTAATAGGCTTTTACTACTTTACAATGTATAAGGATCGTTAAATGAATGTCGTCTTCAAATAGTGGTACTTACGTTATATGTCGCACCCACTGTAATGTAGGTCACTGGTAGTAATTTCTAAGACGTAGTAACATTATTTACCCAATCCGTCACTTCGTGTAAAACACCTTGTTACAATAGTTAAAATTGATTACGGGGATATAACCAATATTATGAAGTATTTTTAATTTTACCAAAAGGCAATTAAATTTCAAAACAACAATAACTTAATTAATAGTGTACATCCGCATCAACTTTCTAACTTTTAATATGTTTTAATAGGAAAGTATTATTAGATATGAATGCAATTGTCTCGATAGACACGTTCAGTCGTCGATATACACGCGGTCGTCGCAGGAGATTGTATTCCGGCTGCTTTTATTCCTAGGGTGGAATGGACAGTGTGGACAGTTCTTATCTACGCCTTTTGAATTCAATAGTGACGTAAATATTAAGGGAAAAACAAACAAAACGTTCCACAAATTTGTACCATGAATTCTAAATAAAAAACCTTTTTATTAATAATTGATTATCTGAGTTTTCTGCGTAAAAGTGGTCCACTGGACCTCTCCGCGAATATTGTGAAAATATTTACTTTTGAATATTAATTTGAAAGAACGCACCCACACCGGACATTATGGAAGCCTTCGAAAATTATGTCGATCCTAAAATTGGATCCAATTTTTTTTTAAGGAATTTCAAAAAACTGCGAAGTAATAGAACGGCTCCAATTTTAATACGAAACAAAGGGTCACCATCTAATGCAAGTACGGACTTGGTATTTTTGCTTCGAGTATATTCAATATTTGTTAAACTTACCGGAATGCAAAAACTTACATTCTCTGACAAAAAAATAACTCAAGTTGGTATTACTTACAAATTCTACGCCGTATCTTTCACCTTAATGATGGTTGTAGTGACGTTTAAGGCAATCACGTATGAATTGGATCTAATCAGTATTCCAGTATCAGTGCGAGCCACTTCCATCCTCCAATACTTATTCACCATGATGTCTCATATCTTTTTGATCCTCCAAAATATCATGAAGAGCCCTCAGATTTCCCTGAAGATTTATGAAACCCTTAGTGCCGTTGATAACATCCTTCATCAAAACATGGAAGCTGACTTAGGATTTTTAAAATTTGCGGTCATTGCTGTCCACACGGGGCATCTTTTAATAGAGAGTTCTATTATAGTTTCCTGCCTATTTCTGTGGAATGGAAGCACATTTAACAATATTGCTTGCGCGTCTGCTTACATAATCCTAGGGGAAGCCCTTCAGATTTCTGTGGAAATTGGTACAATAACGAGAAGATATCAATACTTGAATTTAAGATTACAAAATGTTAGAATTGTCGTCACCGGGGAAGAAATGAATCTAGAGCACGAAGTGAAGTTTGACTTGAATGACGGAATTGTAATGATGTTTTGGGGAAAACGACGATACATTAATATTTCAAAATTAAAAAACGATCGACGCAAAACGACAGACGAGAATGTCAAAGAACTTTTAGAAATATACAATAAGCTTGGTGATATTATTGACAACTTCAATGCAATGTACGGATTAACGGTAATTGGTTTCAATTCTTCGATAATTGTAAAAATAATTGTATATATATTATAAAATGATGAAACATAATAATACTATTTTAAAAAACTAGTTACATAATCTTCGGCTCACCAAAAAGAAAAACACGTTGTCATAAACCATTACATTTTACACACGAAAAAACCTACACATTTTATGTCGTGAAAAATACCTGGGTTTTCTTATCGATAAACACTTGTCATTTAATTTAAGCAGCACATTCAAAAATTTAAACAAAAAATCATCCCAATAATAATCAACATACAAATATTCTATCTTCAAATCAGTAAAATATTCTATCATCTTATTGGTGTAGTTGGTATTTGGTATATATCTCATCATCTACCAGAACAAATAAAGTTATTACACTTTAGTTTAATCAAATCCAGTCGTCTAATCCCGTTGTCTAATAGAGCTAAGGGGAAACACAGGAGGCACGTATTTAAACGACTGAAACGAATAAGGATAACAAAAAAGTTTTTAACTTTAACCCACGTACCTCCAACAAAAAAGTATACCAAGAAACGAACTTACTGAAAATCGGAAAAGTTTAAGAATGTAACGTGTATATATAAATACGAACACAACATTTATAAAAACATCACAAGTACATGAATTTTATACCAGAAAACACAATAAATTATACACTAATTCAGTAAAGACTGAGAGTGATAAAATAAGCGTAGGCCGTGGGGGTGAATATATATACAATTTCCTTCCCGATAGCCTAAAAATAGACAATAGAATAAACATATTTAAGAAACAGCTTTTTAATCAAAATCAGTGAGCAAAATCCAAGTGTACATATAAGAATAATACGTTACTTAGGTAGCTAAGCATAATATCAATAAATTTTAGTGTGTACTTATTAAAGAAAGCGAAATATGTACAGTACATTGCCTTTAACAGAGTTTTAAACTTAGATTTTTTTATGGCACAAATCATCATGTTCACTAACCACTGGTTCCTTCATCAGGATGTAAAGTATACTAAAAATTAAAATTACAAACACAAAGGAAAAAATAAGTTTTTGTTATTTAAGTATTTTTTGCCAACATTCAGAAATTAACAAAGTTTTTTATGGTATCTATTGAATTAACTTAATTATTAATTTTCAGATATTATGTTCGTTTTCCCACGGCGTTTTCAACTTTCTAGCTGTAATTTCGATGAGTCTGCTTGTTAATCCGAGTACTCTTGAAGTAAGTTACTACTCAACTATTTAGTATATATATTTTTAATGTTCTTATTCTAAAATCCATTACTTATTTTGTTTCAGGAATATTTTCAAATGATCATTCCCGGGGTGTGGTGTTTTCACCAATTATTCATTTTGATGTTTTGTACGACGGCCTGTGAAGTGCTTGAACATGAGACGTACAAAACAGGAGTTTTCATCAACAAATTGCTGACTTCTGCTGCGGTTGGTAAGTATCAATTATTTTAAACCTCAGAAGCACTGAAGGTCTTAATTACATCCATGCGAGATTTAACAAAAATGTCTGAGCTGTGTTTGTTGAATTTCTTAAAAAATCTTTGGTAGCTGAATGTGCCCACTTGCCACCTTAATTCTTGGCCGAAACCAAATAATAGCTGTTGCATATTTTAGCCGAGGTTTTACCAAAGCTATAGGCAAATATAAATTTTATTAAACCGTAACACTTTTATTTTTTACATTTGCTTCATATAGGAGGCCCTTAGGAAAATAATGTCCTTCAGGGCCTATGTCATCTTTGTGGATGCTTTGTGGAAGGTTTTTTTTAGGAAAGGAAGGAGAAGAATATCTGGGAAGGAAAAAAAAGTGAGGGGTGAGTAGAAATCCGAAGGTCAGTGTGTCCATGAGTGATGGACGTATGAATCCATCACTCCTAAGGTGGAAGGTGATGGGTCGAGAGAGTCTTACTTGAGAGGTAAAAAGTCAACCACTCTCTCTAAATCCGGCCCGCCACACAGTTAGACCAAGACTTAGACAATCCTCATCCCATGAACCCGGGCACCCCTGCTAAGTCACCAAACGTAGCGAACCACTTTGGGTGATCCATGGAAGAGGTGTCGGTTATCTAGCCAAAGCTAAATCAAATAAAATAGTCTCTTCTTGTCTTACAATTGGCTTGGTTCACACGTTTCTATTAACTGGACTGTTCTACGTTCTCCGGATGAAGGCTTGTTATTCTGTTCGATTGTTTTATTTTGTATTTGAATTATGTATATTTTTTGTCGTCAGATGCAGACACTGATCTCCTGGAAGCGTTTGCAAGAGTGGTGCAAAACCGCCATCCGAGGATTACTGCCCTGAACTTATTTAACGTCAATTATAATTTCTTGTATTCTCTGGTCGGAACACTTATCTCTTACACCATCGTTTTGAGGCAAATTTCACAGAAGTGGTAGTAACCAAAAACATCGAAGCAAACAGTAATAATAAGCACTCCGTTTGGTAATATAAATAAAATTGTATTTCATGAAGATTGCCGAGTTGACAGATCCGAAAGCATTGTATCAATGCATTCGAGTTTCCTTTGATGGTATGACTTGATAGTTCTTTCCGTAAAATAGCTAATCTACTTCTTTACAACATTTATATGTACGAGGGTAGGCTGAAAAGTAATGCACACATACTTGTACAGCGCGACAAATTGACCTTCAGAAGCAAACCAGGTGGAATATGGAAGTGACATTCCTCCTCTATACGAACGCGCAAGTTTGATGTCGTTGAATTCATATAGTGTATTTTGAGAAGCGGAAGTATGTCATTGACAGGTAATTTGCGTGACTCAACATAAAAAGAAAATATGCCAACAATCAACATAAGAAGATAATGATATTTATACAAATAAATCAGGGTATCTAATTTATAGTCAATTATCATCGTTCTCAAGCATGACTGCAGATTTCCAACGAACAAATAATAGTTCACAACGATTAAGTGTTTCTAATTTATTCGATGTGAACTGTTTTTTGTACGTCATCAATCTGCAGTCGTGCTCGGGAACGAAGACAAGTTATCGACTTTATCGATAAATCCTTTATCGATCGGCCGTGCTTCGTATCAGATCTAATGACTGTTGATTAGACAAATAATTTAGCTAGTATGATATTAGTACGTGGTGCTCCAAAATATCTTGAAGAGAATCTTTGGAGGGCGGGCGGGAGGCGTGGATTTTATTTTTATACAAATCTACAGTTTTCTTGCGAGATTGATATGGGATGGATTGCATTTTCGAAATCTCATATAGACAGTGACCTTCCTCTGTTTAGGAGGTCAAAGGTTCAAATTTCAATAATCTCGGAAGAATACTATAGATTTGTATAAAAATAAAAATCAAATCCACACCGCTTGCCCTTAGGTTAATGTGTTATTTACATTATTGAAATCAATAACATACTCGTATATGTATAATAAATAACAGACCGTCAAATTATTTGTGTTAGCCGAGGATTGTAAATTGTTCACTGCTTTATCCTTTCTAAATTAATATCATTTTATTTTGTCTTAACTATTTTTTTTAATCCTTCTCTTGCTAAATTAATAGCGCAATATATAAATAAATAAATATTTCTCATCTTAATTCTTCGAAAATATTTTTTTTTTTATGAAAGTCAAATCTCAACATTATGGTCACCCTACATGCTTTCATTGTAATGTACTATCGCCTTCAGCTAATTAGGTACTAATTATACTCATAACCTGCATGAAGCATACAACAATATTGTTCTTCAATAACTGTATTATTTTGTGTTATTTTATTAAATTGTAGAGTTGTTAACCTCAATACAGGCTTGACCTAGTGAGGTTATAAACTGAATTGTTAACATTAGTCCTAGGTACCATGTAAAGAAACAAATAAATAAAATAAATAATAAGTACATTGTCGTAATGGAATAGGCCACTTGCATCACATTTTAAAAAAATATCCGGTTTAGGCAAATATTCTAAGACATTCTGTATTTTTATTATTTTTTTATCGTATTTTTGAAACCCTGGCGAATTTTTGAAAATTTTAATCCGAAAAATCAGACCATTTTTTATAAACCGGAAAGACGGGACATAGTTTGATGGGTGCGAAAAAACGATAATTACATAGCCGAAAATCATTTTAAAAAAATAACGTTTTCCACGCGAATAGCAATAAATTGTACGGGGTACCCTTCGTAACATCTGTAAAAACACCGCCATCTTTATCAAAAAATCAAACCAAAGGATAAGTTCGCATAGAACAAACAATAAATTTAGTGAACGTTAAACGCAAATTCAAAAATTCGCCGGAAATCAAAGTGTTACCATATAAAAAAAATTAATCAGTGTGGAATTTTACAAAATTGAGGGAACATAATCGGAGACGGGACATTTTCATGTAGTGATGTCACTCAAATAATGGATTTATTAATTTAAAAATAAAAAAACTATACATTTCTAAAAAATTTTACTAATATTTTCGTAATCTTAGTAAAAAAATCTATCCACACGATTTCAAGTTGTTATGAAATCCATGCAAGTGGCCTATTATTATTTCACTTTAACTTTTGTAATAATAATTGGTTTATGGGTTAAGTGAATTATTTATATTAACATTATTTTCGTATAGGTACGTGTCAGGTACTTAAATGTACTAATTTACTAATGTATCGCTGAAGCAAACAAAATATACATTAAAAAAATAAAGCGGTTTTTTTCATAACACTTTCATTACGTAGGTACCTACTCATTTTCCTAATTGAACTATTTCGATGGTTTTTTATTATAATACCTTTTAATTATCAGATTGTATGTTCAGATTAAAACGTATTTTATCTAATTTGGTACGCATAAACAGTGTACAGGCACGCATTTCTCTTCGCACTTACGAACATTAAAAAAAACACCTAACCGATACAATCAAATTTATCCTAACATTTGTCTAAATATCATCATTTTCCGTCAAACTCGGTGGAAGATAAAATATGGTGTAGGGTGTAGGTGTAGGTTTAATCTACGGAATTCAAAGATTCTATGGAACATTGTATTTTTGACTACATGTCAAAAACGTGTATAATCATTTTCAGATAAAATTATCCTGATTCAAAAGTCCCAGTGCGTCGTCTGAATCTCCCAGTAGTCCAGTGATTCAGTCCACCCCAGTCAGAATAGTATTCTGTTTTGAATGTTCATTAGAAAAAATACGCCTTCAGGTCAATATGGAAGCTTTGAAAAACAATTTCGTGGTCCCTGAAAATCGATCAAATTCCAAAAAAATTCAAAGATGTAAGAGTGTGCCCCAACTCATACACCAAAATATGCTTTCTAAACCAAATACAGACTTATTTTTTTTTATCCAAGTTTATGCAATCTTTGGAAAACTAACCGGACTTCAAAAGATCAAAATCACTAACAAAAAATGTACACAGGTTGGAAAAATATACAAATTTTACGCACTATCCATCACCACATTCGTAGTGGCAGCGACGTTTTATGGTCTCCTCTTTGAAATGAGTGATTTCATCGTATCAGCAGTACCAGCGTTAATTGCGATATATCTCCAAGCCGGATTTATCATGATATCTCACATTACTATCGCCCTTCAAAATATATTGCAAAATTCTCACATATCAATGAAGATCCATGAATCTCTCGGTGTCGTTGATAAACTTCTTCACCAAAATATGGAAGCCGATATACTATTTTTCAAAATTGGGGTCATTACCGTCCACACGGTGCATCTGTTTATCGAGAGTGCTATTTTCATAGCTTTCAAATTTCTATGGAAAGGTATAATTTTCGGTAATATGACTTGCATATCTGCGTACATCATCTTTGGGGAATTACTTCAGTTCTCAGTGGAAGTTAGTGCAATGGCGAGAAGATTTCAATACTTGAATTTGAGATTGAAGAAAATTCTTATTCGAGAAGAATTGAATAAAAAAAATGAAATGTATTATGAGTTGAATGATGGAATTTTGATGACTTTTTGGGGAAAGCAGAGGTATTATCATATTTTTAAACCAAAAAATCAAATACGCAAGACGATAGATGAGGACATTGAAGAGCTTTTAGAAATTTACAGTAAGCTGGCTGACATTGTTGAGAACATCAACAAAGTGTACGGATTAACGGTAAGAACCAATTTTGGGACTAAAAAATTTGTTGATTATTAATAATGTTTTTTTTTATCTCTCGGATCCATTTTCAGATATTTACAGCAATTATTTACGTCGTCCTCAACTTCCTGTCTACAATTAATTTGTGTGTTATTCCGCACACCTCAGCGACTGTGGTGAGTAATTCAATTAATTTTAGTAGTTTGTTTCACATGTAGCAAACACTTTTCGGGTGTACATAATTATAATAATGACGATTTGACAAGTTACTCTAACTTATCAGTTTCGGTTCGACCTGAACCTTCATCGGGGGTGGAATGAAAACAAAGTTATTTAATTGGCATTATTAAAATATTAATATTTTTTTGAAATTGTTCTTATTACTTTTTTTAAGTCTACAGTTTCTAAAACCCTTACATTTTAGGAATACTTGCAAATGATTATTCCCCTGTCGTTGAGTTGTTACCAAGTTTTCATTTTGGTGTTTTGTACGACGACCTGTGAAGTGCTTGAACATGAAACGTATAAAACAGGAGTTTTCATTAATAAACTGCTGACTTCTGCTGCCTTAGGTAGGTACCATCTAAATCTAACCTCAGAAGACATAGTTCCAATAATGTTGGACTGTGTTTCTTGTTTAAACCTTCTTCCCATCACAAGGCTTTAAGTTATGTAGTTTATTCGTTTTTAATTTGTGTTCTGTTGTTAAGAGAACACAAAGATCCGACCACCTGTTTCATTTGTTTCATCAATAGACTTTACTTTTTGAAGTGAAATTTCTTTAGCACCGTTGTGATTTGAAACTCGATGAAACGAAAAATAGCGACACTAAATAGAGACATACATATATACATACAACTATAGGGTTTAGCCTCCGAGAGAATGAGATAGTATAATCGGTCTCCTCTTTGTGCGGTGATTCTAATTTGATTCCACTCTTGTCTACTTTAGTTTTCCTAAGGTTTACTTCTACCGCGTGTGAATTGCACTCAGATTATTTTTTGTTAATAAAAAAATTGTTAAGTACATAAATTTTATTTTATAGTTATGCACCACAAATCAAGCTTTTTTATAAACATTAAATAAAAGGAAAGGACAGTAAAATTATATAGATAAAGATTTTTAAAAATGTAATTAATAAAATATTAATAATTTGGACAGAAGATACAGCATCATTGGTCGTGATCCAAATTTTTTAAACATTTTTATGTGTGCCATATGTCGATATGTTTTTACACTTATTTTCTATAGACTTATAAAGGGAATTTTACATTTTTGGTGCAATGAAAAAAAAGCGTGAATCTGCGCAAGCCTAGTTTTGCAAACAGGAACCTCAAGTAAGCGATTTCGTTTTTTGGCAATAGAATATTTCGGTAAAATATAATAATAATAATATTTAAGGCATTATAGACAATAAAGTTTACTTATATCTGAGAGTTCAGCTTTTTGGTATTACACTGATATGAATATTCATATCATCCGAGGATCTGTGAGGGGGAGGTGAACAAAGGAGGGGTGTTCGTGGGAGGGGAGGGGAGGGAGGGGGGAAGGCATGGAAGGTGTTTATGCGAAAACGAAACATGTATAACTTTATTTATTCCTAATAAACTAAAACAATTTTTTTTAAAAGGGTGGTAGGGGAAAGCGGGTGGAGAAGGGAGTGCGGGAGGGGGGAGGGGGGCCACAGGAGGGGAACTGGGGTGGGAACGGGGACGCATGGGAAAGGACACCCAGGACCAGGGAGAAAAAATTTCTTTCTTTGAATGGCAATGCAACGACTCCAGGTACTAATATCTACAGCCTGTATGTCGGACGAATATGTACAGCTCATATGTTGGACAAATATCTATGAACTTCAGAGTGAGGACTAATATCTACAGAGCTAAGGTTAGACTAATATCTATGACGGTCCCAGTGGTGACTAATATCTATGGAGCGTGGGTGGGACTAATATCTACAGAGGGCAGCTTAATAATCAGCTAAATGTGTCCAATAGTCCAATATAATGGATTTTTTACATACATACATACATAAATTAAGTTTTTCAAACTGCATACGCAATATCACGTTATTCTAATATGCTACACATATGCAAATCCAACCTCTGCCAGTGCTGTAGTGCACTTTGGTTCTCATAGATATTAGTCAGCAGTTTGAGCTGTAGATATTCGTCCTAACTTTGGCTCTCATAGATATTAGTCCGATTTGTTCAGTTTTCGGAATTCCTGTGGATATTAGTAGACGCCTCCCATTGCAACGCATGCTAAGTACTTACTAGCGTTTAATATTTCTTCAAACAATCCCGATTGGAAACCAATAAATGACCGAAGATTTCCTTCACCTTTACCAATAAAGGACATTATTTTTTCCTGATGAAAGCTCTAAAGCATAGATTCTCAACCTGTTTTTGCCCACCGCCCACTTTGAGGATATTTTTATTTCTAGCGCCCCCTAACTCGTGAATCCGAACGGAGGGGGCGTAATGGGATGCTACGACGTGTTATATTTGCCACCACGGAGGGGGCGTGACGGGATAACACGGTGGGGTAACATTTGCCACAATGGGATTTCTCTGGGTCTCCTGCCGCCCCCGTGAAAGTCTTTAAGCCCCCCCCCCCCCCCCAATTTTCTCTTGGTCTTCTACCGCCTCCCCCTGAAGGTCTCAAACGCCCCCCAAGGGGGCGTTATCCGCCCGCGTTGAGAACCTATGCTTTAAAGTCCCGTTCTGATTTTGCATGTAATTTAGTCGAGTAGCGAGTAACTCGCTACTTGAATGACCAAAATGCTCCTACTCACTACTAAATGCATGGTGTTCGGACACGTTTAGTTACTAAAATACTCGCTACTCGACTAAAATATTTGCCGAATCAGGACGGGGCATAAGTGCTAAGTTTGAGCTTTTTTTATAATGTTAGTTTTATTTTCAAGTTACGTTTCACGCTGTGTAAAAAATCATGTTTTTGCAGATGCAGACACTGAACTCCTGGAATCATTTGCAAGATTGGTGCAACACCGCCACCCAAGTATCACAGCCCAGAACTTATTTTGTGTAAATTATCGTTTTTTATACTCTCTTATCGGAACTCTCGCGTCGTACTCCATCGTTTTGAGACAAATTTCAGACAAGTGAAAAAATACGCTATATGTTGTCGTGTCTTGCCTGGTCTGAGTACCGAAACTAAAACTACAACCGTGCTACCATTTTTGACCATTTGGAAAATACAAAAAAAATGGCTTAATTCTGTGAGATGGACACTTTTTATTATTTAGAACAAAAAAGCATTAAATACACGTAGTATAATTAATAATTCATTTAAAAAAATACTTTCCAACTTAAAAAAATTTCCTTTTGTGCTATCAATTTTAAACAAGTACCTATGTTGTATTTTTTGTGAAATGAAAAAAACATTTAAAAATTAAATAAATACCAAACAATTTAACATAATTAATCCATATCCACATTAATTAACTGATAAATTTCAAATTAATGCTTTCAAATTTAAAAGGTGGACAGGAGTGAACTGGTAATCGAGTTACACTTAATTTCGGGAAATTATTTCAATGGTTGACTTGTCACGCCCATGAGAAAATAATTATAACTTTCATACTCATATTTCTATTTGTATTGAAAAGAAGAGAGCGTAGGTAGATTTGTGCAGGTTTTCATTCAACCGACTAATGACCAGGGGGACGGGACCCGTATTCATACCTTTCTACAACATCTGCAAGTATTATCCCCTTTTATGCACACATTACACCACCACACTTAACCATAATTTCATATTGTTTTTTTTCTTTTAATAAAAGTGTAATTAAAAAATTTAACTTTGTAATGTCATATATATTTCATTTTTCATTTCGTGTAGCATGGGCAATTTAATGGTTGTTTTCTTGTTTCTGTTATTTTTTTTTCTCTTTTTAGCGGAAATTTCTTATTCTACCTCTTGTCAGTCTCCGCCCGCTTCTAATATTTGGCTTGCCACTTCCTGACATCCTCTACTTCCCCTATCTTCACGGATGTTAAATTGAGGAATTCGGCCGCTTGGTTCACAGTCTTGAATGTGGCGAATATAGATCCTTCGGTGACTTGGTCCAGGTAGCGCTTCAGGATAATGCCTTCGGGGAAGCGTCGTACTTCTTGAAGAATTCTAAGCAAATATCGGTGGAACGATCGTCCTTTGGAAAACTTTTGGCATGGACTGATCGAGTCATCAATTCTTTTCCATTTTCTTCATTTACTTCCGGAAGGGGATATTCAGGAGAACGTCTTAAATTTATCTCGTCGTCACTAATCTCCATCAACTGGCTGATAGATTTTGCGAGGGCAGCAATGCCCGCCTGAAGGGTCGGAAAGGGTACTTGGTAATTTTAGATGTAATTTCCCCGGTGGGCTTACTTTTGGAGAATTGTGTCGCGTTGCACTTTCTCGTACTTCTATTAGCCAACGTTTCAGACAACATGTGTCCATTAAGGCGCCTAAAATTAAAAAAAGCATTTGAGAATAAAAGAAGCAATGACTGATCAAAGTTTTAAGAGTTTAGAGAACCATCTCCGGCCCTGACCCAAAACAATCAAATATATTTTACTTATATTCAGGCCTCAAGCCTATTCACTCCTGTAAGTGAAATAGTAGTCAGTTATATTCATTTGAAAATACACATTTACTGTAGAGAATGAAAGCTTTGGAAAATAATTTCATCGTCCCTGAAACTGGATCAATATTTAAAAAAATGCTAAGAAATAAGATCGCACCTCTTTTAATAAGACCCCAAGAATTACAAAGCAAGACAAATACGGATTTATATTTTTTGGTCCGATTTTATGCTATTTTTGGAAAAGTGATTGGAACCCAAAAAATAAAACTAACTAGCCAGAAACTCACACAGATTGGAACATTTTACAAATTTTACGCTCTATTTTTCACATTAAGCATTTTTGGATCAACATTTTGGGGAATAATTAATGATTTAGAACCAGATAAGTCTTCTTTATCACTGATAATTACGACAATCCTCCAATTCGGATTTATGATGATTGCTCACATTGCTATCATCCATCAAAGTATTCTGAAAAGCCCTCCCATATACGTGAAGATATTTCAATCTCTCGGTGCCGTTGACAACATCCTTCATCCAAATATGGAAGCGGATATTCTATTTTACAAAGTTAGGGTCATGGTCATCCACTTAGTGCACCTAATATGTGAGAGTGCATTATGTATTTCATTTGTGTTTCTTTGGGAAGATCTTGACTCTAGCAACGCTTCTTCCGTATGTGCTTTCGTCATCACGCAAGAAGCTCTTCAGTTTTCCATTGGAATTAGTACTATAACAAGAAGATTTCAATTTCTGAATCTGAGATTGAAAAATGTTTCGATTGTCGTCAGCGAGGAAGAAATGGATCCAGAAATTTCAGTGAAGTTTGAGATGAATAATGGAATAATCATGAATTGTTGGGGAAAACTGCGATATCACAGTATTCCAAATTCAGCTGACGAAGTTTTTAAAACGGCAGAAAAAGACATCGAAGAGCTTTTAGAAATTTACAATAAGCTTGTTGATATTGTTGAAGACTTTAACAAAATAAACGGATTAGCGGTAAACATGACTGTCTTTTTCATATCAATCCAAGTTCAAATGAAATGTCTTCATGGAAATATTTAATACCACCCTAATTTGGTTTTAGATATTGTCATGTTTTGTCCACACCGTTCTCAACTTTCTGTCTACAATCAACATGTTTGTGGTGACGGATGGCCCGGACAGCGCAGTAAGTTTTTTCTGCGATGTAGTTATTATTGACGACTGATCTTATGGTAATATCTTTAACACACTTTTAATATATTATGATGTTGGCTACTGTACTGTCTGTCTTTTAGACGTACGCACAAGTGATCCTTCCCATGGTATGGACCTTATTAGAACTATTTATAGTGATAATTTGTACGACAGCCTGTGAAGTGCTTGAGCAGGAGACGAAGAAATCGGGAGTTTTCGTCAATAAATTACTGACGTCTTCTGCTGTAGGTAGGTATCACCTAACTTAATACACATTATAGTTAGCTCTTTTACAGATTTTTTTTAAATTTACAGATTAGGAGAGCGGACCTTAATTCGATGTCTCGCCCCTTAGCTTGCTCTCCTGTTATCCGATAGTTGTTCTCGTCGATTTATGGGACTCATTGGGTGATATTCTGCTTACAGACTCTGATTTCATCCATTCTAACTGAATACGTGACTTGGCTACTACGTTTTACAGTCACTCCTCCCCTACGGGATGCTTTCTGTCTCCCAGCAGGTCTGCCGAAATAATCTTGCGGGGGTGAACGATCGCTTTCTCAAAACTTGATTACCTATTAAATAAGTGGCTAATTTGTTCAAACCGTATGCACCAGCACTAATAAACTTTCTTTGTTTTCTTTACGTATTTATTTCTTGACAGATGCAGACACAGAGCTTCTAGAAGGATTTGCGAGATTGGTGCAAACACGTCAACCAAGGATCACAGCCATGAACTTCTTTTTCGTCTCTTACAGTTCCATATATTCTCTTATCGGAACCCTCATATCTTATTCAATCATTTTGAGTCAACTTTCACCGAGAAAATGAAACAAAAATATAAAAATAACTGCATTCAAACTAAAAAGAAATAATGATTTCTATAGCGCCGTTTTTGTGAAAAATAAATACGTTTACAACAGGGTTTCCCAAACTGTGTTCCGCGGGACACCAGGGTTCCGCCGAACCTGAATAGGGGTTCCGCGACAATTTGTTGGAAGAATTTCATTTATTATAATATGTATAGGTACACATATTCATATTTCAACATTACTGAAATTATTCACAAGAAATTATTATTTGTATAAATATTTCACAATAGATCTTAAGTAAGGTACTAGATCCTTCCAGGTACAGAGACTAAGCTTTATGGAAGTTGTAACGGCTGTTTATGCTGTTATCGCAGTAAATCTTCATTTTACATACTAAAAAAATCTTTGATTTTTTTTTTTATGGTGTATAATACTGTGGTAAGAGTCAATAATATGAACATCTGTGCAATGTGGAAACAATAACAACGGGTCTGTATGTGTTTCGCGAAATTTCTGTTCCCAAGGAACCCAACAATATTTTTTACGATATCGACTTTACCTGAAAGTAAAATAATGTTAAAATCTATCATTCTTACTAATCAATCATTCTTAGTAGAACAATAAACGCGTATGGTGCCGTAAATGTTGTTGATAAAATTTAAAAAAAAATGACAATTTTGGATTTCATCAGTTCAATCCTTCGACCAAGTATACCCTACGTCAATGGTTCAATCTGATCATTTTGATTGTTTTGATGCCTGACATGAATGTTTGAATTAATTAAATTTTAAAGTAGGTGAAGAGGTCTTCAAAGAATTTTAAGAACACATACATAACTTGAAAACAACTCTTTTGATTATTTTCCTAAAACTATTAAGAACGATTCCTGGATTTGGAATCCATTTTCCGTGATAAATAAATCGTAGGGTTAAGGACTGGTCAGTGGCTGAGTTGGCATCGCGTTTGGGTACCACCCAGGCGTCCCGTGTTCGATTCCTTGGCTGGCTAAGCCTTCCATCATAACACAAGCAACATTTTCCGATTACTGTCAAATATTGTCAGGTTATTCGTAACCCGGGAATGTATCTTTTTTATTTTTTAACTAAGCCCCAAGTGAATATGAAATTCTAATTGATTTAATTAGTGACCTAACTTGAAACAGATATACAAAATCAGCCTTTAAATGATTTCTGGGCGAGTTTGTCAGAAGAGTTTCCCGATTTATCAAAACAATTTTTCAAAACGGGATTGTATAATCACGCTGTAAAGAAGTGCAGGAACAGGATCGATACGACAAAATATATTACAAATCCAACTTATCAGCGAATCCAACTTCCAACTACTTGTGCCTGAACTCAAGATTCGCAATTCACCGACTCAAAATCGTCAAAGTTATTGGGTGCTTTATTTATTCATTTTTTTTGTTTATATTCTATGTTTTTTTTGTTTATACATATACTAAATAAATAATGTTTTAAATAACTTTTTTTTTTAATTTTTACTATTAGGATTTATTCGAAATATGCAAGTCACCCTAAAAAGAATGCTTTACACCGAGCCTAAAAAAAAGCCAAGTGTTCCGTTAAAATTTACGGGTTTGCAAAGTGTTCCATTGCAGAAAAAGTTTGGGAAACCAAACTAAACTTTAAATGCATAATCAAGCTTTCGACATTAACTTAAAAATTTTTTTTCATATTAACATATATTAGGGGGAAGTGAAAAAAAAATCCTTTGATTAGAGCAGGGGTCTCCAAACTTTCCAGCCTTAGGACCGTACTGATTACTCCAGTAAGTTCTAAGGGCCAAAACCGTTTTAATTTTCCTGCCATTATCATTCGTGGTTCATGAGGTAAGGTTTGTCTAAGTCTCGACGTTTATCTCGACCCATCGCCTTGCATCGCAGTTGGAGGAATGGATTCATACGTCCGTCACACCTGGGCACACTAACCCCCCAGATTCCTACCCTCATACCTTTTCATTCGCAAAACTTCCTATTCTTCCCTTCCTTAAAAAGACCATCCACACAGTATCCCCTAAGATGGCATAGGCCCTGAGGGAAAATATTTCCTCTAATAGGGCCTCTTGTGTGGAGTTATTTGTAAAAAAATAAATACCTTTGCCAAATTCTCTAGTTCAATTACTATTGTGTTGTACTGTATTTTCACATCTACAACACTTGATGACAATTGGTGGTTTTTCGCGGAAATAGGTGGTGATGGTTCCCTCTATCCATCGCATCGCGAACGGATAGTGTTAGAAGTACTTTTTCGCGAATAATCTCGTTGGTTCGATATTACACTTTTGTAATTAAGCTTTACCTAGCAAGTAAATAAAACCGAGTTACTATCATTCTGTGTTTTTTATCGAACTTATTACAACAACTATAGCTATCGCCATTAGCTATCGCGGGCCTGATTGATGACATTGGTCATTAGCTGTCGCGGGCCGGATTGATGACACTGGCGGGCCGGATGTGGCCCGCGAGACGTAGTTTGGAGACCCCTGGATTAGAGAGTTATTTTTTGTCATCTACATCGTGGGAGTAGTTAGTTATTTTTCAAGTTTTTCTTAATTTTGTAATCGATTTAATTAATTATCTTCTTACCTTTTTTTATTACACAAGTTAAGAGTGTATAAGCAGAGAAACCAGAAATATGTCATTTTTAAATCAGTGGTTAGACGTATTGACTCTTTTCCACAAAAAACTATAAATGGATTTCAAAAGATTGTTCTTTTATCTAGTAAACTTATGTTTTAGATTTTGAGAAAAAAAAAATATTTTTAGAATAATAAGGTTATACCATAGGTCGTTCGCAGATTAGTTTAATTTTAAAAAAAGTACATTTCTTATACAACACCCATTTCAAATCATATAATCATGCAGTAAAATAAATCAATACATTATCTGGTAAACGTATATTTCAGAATTTTAATTTTAGTTTAAATAAAATTATTAAAAAATATATACGGACATGTGTTTCTTGACGAAAATTGGTCGGTTTGTGCATTTATTTGTGCACTTACAAACAAATATATTTCGGATTTTTTTACATACTTATTTTGCTAAGACGTTATTGACAAATCATAAATAATTTGATCGTAAAATAATTTCAGGAAGTATTTAATTTTAAATAATTTTGAACATCGCATTTTACCATTTTTATCGCAGCCCGTAAACACAAATTTCAGATTTCATTACGGGCCCAAACGCGGCCTGGAGAGCACGTCTTCGCGACGCTTTGAATAATAATATTTGGAAATGAAATTTGAAAACGAAATTTGAAATAAACACGAATTCCTTGATTCATGTTTGTTAAATCTACAGGGTTGCCCGAACGCAATTTTTCATGTTCATTGAATATTTTTTTGCAAAAATTTTTATAATTTCGAATATTTTTTTTATTTTAAATTTTTTCTTGTGTGAATACCGCACAAGAGTCCCAACTGCTCCAAAATATTTTTTTGGGGTAAATCTTTTTTACGCACGCTCGACACTTGGGGGTAAACTGGTGAATGGGTTACGAAAAGTGGTGATAGTTACGAAAAATGACATGCGAACGGTAATCAATGCGAACGGTGATCGATTGCTCGGCGGGTCGGGCCTTTACGCACGCTTGTTTTTCGTGTTATTGTTATATTGTTAATGGACTATTTGTCCGTAAATAAATAAATAAATTATATACAGCGGGTACCCGGCATGCGTTTCATGGGCACTGTAACCTCGCGGTCAACTAAACTGTTATGGTTCCATCACAAGTCCCGGGAATTATAATGCAAGCGCCTGCACTATATAACATTATATACAGCGGGTACCCGGCATGCGTTGCAAGGCCACTCAAAGAAAGAAAGGGTTTGTGCGCTTTAATTCTGTTTGTTGAAGTGCTTATTATTAATTATGCACACGAATAAATATTTCAAAATGCGACATTTTTTACAATCCAACTTAATATTACTCGTTTTTTTTCATGAATACCGCACAAGTCTGGAGCCAGTGGGACTATTGCATCCCCAATTTGGAGTATGTTGTAAGACTGAAGGTAGTGGGGAGGGGAAGGATATAGGGAAGAGGAAGGTGGGGAAGTACCTGGCTATTCAGATCTGACCACTAAACACGGCTAAAGCCATTTCAAGCAACGTTTCAATTCTTAATGGTGGTCTTACACCAGGGCGATACTGAGAGTATCTTCCACTCTAATGGCCGTAAAATACAATTGAAAAACAAAAAACCAAAATATTAAAAAGAATATAACAAATTGTTTATTCATGTAGCTATCTACTTAATACCTACTGTGTTTACGCATTTCACTTGTATCTATTTATGTTTATGCACTTCAATATACAAATAACTACTACTAATTAAAATTCTGGAAGCGAGAATAGTAATATAAAGTAGCAATAGTAGCGGGTAGCCCTAGCTCGAGTGAACAAAACCCTCAAAACTCGGATTGCCGCGGAACGAAATTTAGTTCTGAAAACGCCCGCTCGCGAGCCCTGATGTGTTAGCGCTAGTGTCGGAATCGAAGTTGTCATGTGCTGGTTATTCACTCTTAATTTCGGAGCTTTTTTTATTACTATTTATAACCTTTTATTATTGCATTGTAAATTCAGTGGTTCTCAACATTTTGCAAATAAAACTTTTCAATTTTTTTTATTTATTGTATAAAAATAAATGTTCAAAAATTAAAGGTTTAATACTAAAAATAAAAAGTTGACTAATCCAGTGGCTCTCAACATTTTGCCAATAGTAATTTCAAAAATTATTATTTTTATTTAAATGTACAATAATAAACAGATAATACTCAAAATAAAAAAGTATAAGGTCTTATAATAAGTTGGACAAATTCAGAGGCTCTCAACATTTTATAAATATAAAGATTTCAAAAAAAAAAATTATGTAAAAATAAATATACAATAATAAAAAGATAAAACTACAAAAAAATAAAAAAAAGTCTAAGTAAAGTCTCATAATAAGTTAGACAAATTCAGTGGCCCTCAACATTTTACAAATAGAAAGTTTTCAATTTTTTATTTATTTATATGTATACTCGTAAAAAGAAATGTGCAGTAATAAAAAGATAATACTAAAAAAAAAAAGTATAAATTCAGTAGTTCTCAACATGCGAGTGGTATTCCTCAAAACACGGATAAGTGCATAATGGAATATTACATCCAACACACATAAATTTTGTGTCTTTCCTTGTTTGTTTATAATACATAAAAATATTTACGTAACGATATTTATATAATGCTAGCTGGTACCCGGCATGAGTTGCAATGCCATTCAAAGAAATAAATTGTTTCTCCCTGCATGTCCATTCCCGTGCGTCCCCTTCCCTTCCCTTATATGTATTTGTAAATTGTTGAGAGCCACTAAATTTGTCCAACTTATTATAAGACGTTATACTTTTTTTTATTTTTAGTATTATCTTTTTATTATTGTACATTTCTTTTTTTATAAATAAAAATAATAATTTATGAAAAAACTATTTGTAAAATGTTGAGAGCCACTAGATTAGTCCACTTTTTATTTTTAGTATTATCCCTTTATTATTGTATATTTCTTTTTTATAAATAAAAATAATAATTTTTGAAATCACTATTTGTAAAACGTTGAGAGCCACTGAATTAGTAATATATATTTACGTATATACGTAACTATTTTTGTAAGAATGTGTAAATCGTCCTAGTGCCGCAGCATATGCGGCGATACTCCTCAATGGGTTAAGCCATTGGCCCACGGACGCCTCCTCATCTTCAAAGTGAATCCCATGATGAGCTCTTTTAGTGGTCTGAACTGATGAAAATCTGATGATGCCAGGTCAGGGCTGTATGGAAGAGGCAAGACTACCCATCCAATTTTCACAATCTTTACAGTAGTGTAGCGACTGGTGTGTGGTCTTGCCTTGTCATGCAAAAGAAGAACATCCGCCATAGCTTTTGTTGGGCGAATTCGCTGAGGACGTGCTTTGAGCTTTTTAAGGGTTGTGACCTATTGGACAGATTTTATTGTGCATCCCTGCTACAAAAAATCAAGCATAAACACATCCTCTACATCCTGGTCAACATGTCCTCTGCATGTCACCATAAATTTCCCTGCTGATAGCAGTTTTTAATTTTTTCGTCCTCGGTGAGTTTGTGCGGTGCCATTCCGTTGACTGCCTCTAAAAAAAATGAACCCATGTTGCATCACCATACACATTTTTCAGTCTTTCATGAATGCGAATAGGCGTTTCACCTTTTGGATTCAAGAATTCAACAACAGAACGCTGTCTAATATGAACATTGACGTCGCCATTTTTCAAGCAACTGCAGTGCTGCCACCTGTTGACGCATAAAATTACTACTGCAGTAGATTGTAGAAGGTTTGAGGAATAATGCCAATTTCAAAATTTTCACTTAAATAACAATATTTAGTAGAAAAAAATTGGAGGCATTAGTGTTTGACTGACCCTCGTGTATGGAACTACTGGATGTCTCTATTAGGGCATTTTATTAAATTATTATATGTATTGTAAACGTAGTACGTACGCACATCCCATAGAAAAAGGTTGTAAATCAAAATTTTCTGTTTTACGTTTTATCTCTGAATAGTAAAGTGATTGTGATATCTACGCCCCACGAAAACCATATCTAAGTTAGATCACTCCATCTCTGCGAGATGTCGCTACTGTCTTTTTTCGACGAGACCGCTTGTTTATCATTCATTTAGCTCTCTTGAATTTTTTTACTTACAACATTTTCTACGGGATGTGCGAATATATGTAAAAAGGCTTTGTTTACTGCTGAAATCTGTTGCGAATATTGTATTATGCAATTATTAAAATTCTTGATTTTCCTTGTTTTATTTTTATTTAACTTTTTTTTAACTGTGTAACTAATATTATAATCTAACTAATATTATAAATGTGAAAGTGTGTTTTGTCTGTCCTTCTCTCGCGTCGCAATGGTGCAACTGATCGACATGATTTTTTGCCTATGGATAGATTGGATAGTTACGAGGACTGGGAAGTGATACAGGCTACTTTTCATTCCAGAAAAACATTTCAACGGTCCCGAAGAACAATGTGGATTTTGTAGTTTTGCAGTAGAGCTGCTTAAATTTTTGTTTTTACTGTTTTTGAGATCAAGAAATATATTGTTGTTTTGATATTTGGCATTTCATTTAAAATTCCGAAAATACAGACTCATCAACAAAAACCAATAAATAAGCCAACAGAACAATTTTAAATTTTAAGCAGATCCGGCATTATTCTTCGGAACCGTCGATTTCATTCAGGTGGGAAAATTCTTTGTACTGTAATAAGCCACTTTTATAATGACTTGGAAAAAATTGTGTGAATAGATTTTTTTACTAATATTCGAAAATGTTAGTAAAATTTTTTAGAAATGTAGTTTTTTTTATTTTTAAATAAATAAATCCATTATTTGAGCTCGTGACGTCACTACATGAAAATGTCCCGTCTCCGATTATGTTCCCTTAATTTTGTAAAATTCCACACTGATTAATTTTTTTTATATGGCAACACTTTGATTTCTGGCAAATTTTTGAATTTGCGTTTAACGTTCACTAGATGTATTGTTTGTTCTATGCGAACTTATCGTTGGGTTTGATTTTTTGATAAAGATAGCGGTGTTTTTACAGATGTTACGAAGAGAACCCCGTACAATTTATTGCTATTCGTGTGGAAAACGTTCTTTTTTTTAAATGATTTTCGGCAATGTAATTATCGTTTTTTCGCACCCATAATTTTTCACTAAAACGGCACTCTACAAATTGTCCAATTATTATTATTATAAAATTATGTCCCGTCTTTCCGGTTTATAAAAAATGGTCTGATTTTTCGGATTTAAATTTTCAAAAATTCGCCAGGGTTTCAAAAATACGATAAAAAATAATAAAAATACAGAATGTCTTAGAATATTTGCCTAAACTGGAAAAAAAATTAAAAAATATGATGCAAGTGGCCTATTTCTCCCTAACATCATGCGAGTGAAGTCACGGATTAAAGCTAGCAACATCATATTTACGATCATAGATATCTGTTTACAATTATTAATTACAATTATATATTATATTTGACCGGTCAGTGGTTGAGTGGGCCTAGCGCTTGGGTCCCACCCGGGCGTGGCGTGTTCAATTCCTCAGCTGGCAAAGTCCTCTATCACAACACAAGCAACATTTTCGGGTTTCTGTGGTGGTAGTAGGAGATTTTCAAACATTGTTGGGTTATTCGTAAATCGGGAATGTTTGTCTTTCTTTTAAAAAAAAAAAAGTTTATTAATAGGAGACATAAATATTATGCTGCGATGTGATAAAAATTTTGGAGAATCTGATGTGAATGTACAACTAAAATTGAAAAAATTTGAAATATATATAATATGTATGTACATTTCGTAACCACGTATAACAGTGTACATGGATGTTTCATTACAAAAAATAAACATTTTTAAAAATAAGTTTTTGGACTAGGATGTGCTATGAAGAAACACTTTTCATGTAATAACTCTAACAAATGATTGTAGATTGTAGCTCGTAATAACAAAACAACATGATTCAACATAGATAAATAAACTCTATGTAGATATTATTTTCTTTGTCGTTTAAATATCTAAAACATCTAAATCATCATCATTTTCAAATATTGAAATTTGCGAGCGTGCGCTGGATGAGGAAGTCTGAGAATTAGGTTTGCCAGAATTTACCTCATTAAATTTCATTAAATTGCTTTTTATTGGTTTGTCTTTTAATCTAAAAGCATTTTTAGATTGAAAATCAATAACTCTTTTTGAACTCTTTAAAGTTGCATTCGAAGTTGAATTTTCAGAAACAGTATTTTCATCCTTCTTTTTGCTGCTACTAAAGCAAAATTGTTGCAACTTTTCTATTGTTTTCAAATTAACTGGGGATATTTGTTGTCCAATTTCTTTCGGATCTCTATATTTGAATGTTTCATGTAACACAGTTTCGGAAGCTGTCAGAACCTTTTTGCAATCGTTACTTACAATTTTACTATCACATTTAACAGCAGCATCTTGAACATTTAACATTGGTTTATGGTTAGAATCATTTTCTTGTAACGGCAGTGAATTTTCGAACATGGATGCATCACTATCACAATCTATTTGATCAAAATCTGTAGAAATATCATTGAAAACATCATTTACACTTGGCAGGCATTTCAACATATCAGTTTCATTGATTTCTTCATCAGAACTTGATAAAATATCAACTTTGTTTGCAACACCTTTTTTCTTTGATGTTGACGGTGACTTTTTAACTTTATTCTGTTTGGTGTTTCGTTTTTCGCAGACCTGATTGATTTCATTTAAAACATTTTGTAAAGGAACATCCACGCTCTTTCTTTTCTTTGCTTTTTTAGACATATCAACACGTTTTTTATTAGTCTCGCGTTTGCGCTTTCCCGTGATAATTCCTTCGCTGTTAATATTTGTAATTTTATTCATGGTAGAATGTTTTTTGAGTGTTTGGGCCAAGCGATTTACTGAAAGTTTTGTATCGACATTATCTACTTCATAGTTGCCTGCAGCTTTTCCAACAAGGGTTTCTATACTAACAGATGCATTTGCATTTTTAATGGGCAGCTTCTTAGCTAGACCAGCTGAATCATTGAAATCAAGAATAGAATCTAAGTCGTCATCTTTTTCCATACCTAAGAAGGTTTTACTTGACTTGTTGATGCGACATGTAACATTTTGAGAAGAGGACGGACTACTTTTGTGATTATCATTTCTAGGTGCCTTTTCTCCATTATCAACAGCTTTTTTAGAAGGCAGTTTGAAAAACGAGCTTTCAACGATTTCTGAAGCATTTTCTAAATGAGATTCATCTATTGAAATATTATGAGGAAAATATTTAGTTTCACCATTGTCAAGATCCTTTTCCAAAATATGTTTATTAACATTGAGTAACTTGGAATAAAAATTAAGTTCATCATGCCAAATCTCATACAGATTTAGACTAGAAAGAAGATCTTTTGCTGTTTTGAGGTATTCAAAATCTGGGTATTCGGAGAAGGTGGAATGAAGAGCATCGGATGTATCGGAGAGTGTACAGTCCTGCATAGATAGGTCCATGAGAGAAACAGCAGTGATGGCATCCATCGGAAGAACAACATGACGGAACATCAACCTCGCGTGTGCCTGAGATAGTCTAAGAAATAGGAGTAAATAAAACATTAATACATCTAGAAAAAAAAAAGTCCACACCTCAATTAGTATAAATAATGTTCATATTGACGAATGACCCATTCTCCGTTCATAAAATGAAGCCTGATATTCTTACCGGAGGGATCGATTTACCAATTTTTTTTATGTACCAATCCAGGTTTTTGATCACCGTGCAGCAAAATTTTTGTCTACAGGAATTACACCTTCGTTAGGCGAAGCCGTTGAGATAAAAATCTCATTAATCTTACAATTACATAGTATGAGTACAGATATAATCCCAAAACAACCTAATTCATGTCTAATTCACTTTCACAAATTTCGTTAATTGTATCAGAATGATCTCACTAAAAAAGTTTGTAATTAATAAAACCAGCTCAACAACTAACAACTGCTGGATGTTTGAATGGATATATTATTATACAAAGTAAAAATCATACCTGACTAAGCTGTCCAGCATTCTGACAGTGGTTCGTGACGGATCTCGATTCTCTGCTCTCCTCTGTCTCACGTAATACGCACGCAGGATAGTGTTAGCCTCCTGAGATATGGAAACTTTGTACGGCCCTATCAGTGAAATGTACAGCTAAAAAGAATATTTTATATTGTAGCACTTTTATTTTGATAGATTTTTAATAGAATTGAAGATAACCAATATTTTGTATTAGGGTCTATTTTAATAGATTGTGGAAGAAAATTGAATACCTGGAGCTTTTCAAGAGACCAGCTTTTAGGGAGTTGTTTTGCTTCTGTTGTTTTTCCAAAAAGTACATAGTCTGCAACCAAATTGTCCCATTTTTGGTTTAGTGTGTCTAGCAAAATGAAAATTAAGTCGAACCTGTAAGAACACACGTAACAGTATAGAAGAGATATTATAATGATTGATTATTTTATCTTCACTTTGGTAGGAAAAATAAAATAACAGTAAAAGATGTAAATTATGTAGGACATAAAATGTATACATATAGGTATGTATATGTACAGTGAAACTCTCAGAAGGTTTTCCAAGGGCCCGGAAAAAAACGTGGGATTACTTGGCATTATTTGGGCCATTTTAGCCTCAGAACTTTATAAGTGTGTTTCAGTGTATTTAAAAAACTTAAATTCGAATTACCTGCTCAAAAGTGGAGTTCCAAGTGAAACATTAACACTCAGTGCTTGCTCTGTATCATAGTTACCTTTGGGATTACATGCTGCTATAACGGCACACCGAGTGTTCAATTTGCAAATTATGCCAGCCTGGAAAAACATTATACACAATGAAGCGCATAATATTATGTCATTTTAAATTGCCTTTAGTTTTTTAAATACATCTATCCGAAACTCGGCAGATAGACTCGTTGTTGATGATTATGCATTCTATCAACTTTTGGTGACAATACAAAGAAATTAAGGCGGAATGTAATGATAAATTATTTCGAAATAACGAAAAATTTTATTCGTAATACGATAAGTATAATGTTTTTATTGGGAAAAAAAAATATTTCGTATTTTTAAAATTTACAGGGGGTTAGCATTTATCAAAAATAAATCAGAAATCAGACCCTTTTCTGACCGCTCTTCCATATGTTTTACAAAATATTTTCAAATGATGAAGACCCTTAAAAATACTCTGGAGGTTTTTCTTTAAACCGACATACGTAAATTTAAAAAAAAATCAAGAATAGGGTTTTGGTTTAATTTTTTCATAAACCCTAAATTCAATGTTTTTTAAAATTCAAATTACAAAACGTAGGTTAAGTTTATTAGAAAAAACGAAATGACAACAACATATTAAAATCTTTCTCCATTTTTTAAAGATAATTTTATAATTTTAAACTACAATTTAACAATGACATAGGGGATTTTAAATTACTAGCAAATGCCCACTGTCGTGTGGCGCCGTTTTACCTTTCGGCTTACGGGACAATTTTAAACTAAAAGCTTTGTTCAAATTATTTCAAAAGATGGCAGTAATCAAACGCGGTGAGAATCTAAGACATTATTATGGGAGGTAAAAAAATCATAAAATTCGTGTGACGTAATTTAGGATAGCCCCTTATGAGGTATTCACAAAAAAAAATAAAAACTACTTTATTTATTTTTGTTATATAGACCTATCACTAGGTATTTATGGGGTCTACATACATTACAATCTGAATTCTGAAATGTGGTATTTCAACAGGGTCATTTAGGTACCTTACCGTACACAATTCTTGCCATTGCCACGTGGTGTGTTTGTGTTGTAAAAAAATGTTATTTTATGTATTTCTAGTACCTACGTCAAATGCGTTGAGTACCAATACCATATTTACGGCATATTCCAGAGTGGAAGATACCAGTATCGCCCTGGTGTATGACCACCGAACACAATTGAAACGTTACTTGATTTGGCTTTAGCCGTGTTCGGTGACCAGATCTGAATGGTCAGGTACTTCCCTACCTTCCTTTTCCCCATCTCCTTCCCCTCCCCACCTCACTGGCTTCAGACGGGATCAGTTGGTACTCTTGTGCAGTATTCACATAAATGTTTTTTTTAAATCTACAAAACGGTCAAGGTATAATTTGGGAGGCGGCTATGGGAGGCGGGTAGGAAATGAAGGAGAGGAAGTTCTGGGAAAGAAAAAGGTATGTGGGGTGGGTAGGAATCTGGGGGCAGTATTTCCAGGAGTGAGGACGTTTGAATCCATCCCTCCCGCTGCGGTTCAAGGCGATGTTCCAAGAGATTCCGGCTGGGGAGGATAAAAGGCCTCCCTCAACCATTCTCTCCTGATCTGGCCTGCCATGCAGCTGGTGGGCAGACGCATCCGTCGCCAAGACCCGGACTAACTACACCCAGACAAACCATGAACCCGGGCACCTCTGCTTATCCAATAAATGGTTCCCGGGGCAGCAGAACTAGCAGACCCGGCCACACGTTGTTGTGACTAACGAAACACAACGCCATTACCCAACCTTTACAAAATCTACACCACCCGCTTGCCAGAAACGGAAAGCGATACAATACACTGTTGCCAATTAATAAAATCATCGCCTTCCCTTCTGTCCATGAGTTTAGTCTTATATTATAAATAATGTCAGACTCTCCGACTTTCGAGTTAGCTTAGTGGTAAAGCGTTTGATTTCGGACACTGGGAGGTAAGGTTCGAGCCTTGGTCAAACCTAGTTTTTTTTTTTTTTTTTTTTCAATTTAAAAACTAAAATAGATGGCTACGTTCCATTGACGGTATACTTGGTCGAAGCTACGTTCCGATAATTTTTTAAATACATTCCTTTGAGAAATAGTTCAATTTTACTTGAAATTGCTTCAGCCGTGTTTGACCAGATCTGAATAGCCCGGTACTCTATGCAGGAAAGGAAGGAGAGGAGGTTCTGGGAAGGAAAAAGGTACGTGGGGTGGGTAGGAATCTGGGGGTAGTGTGTCCAGGAGCGATGGACGTATCCTACTACGGTGCATGGCGATGTTCCGAGAGATTCCGACTCGAGAGGATAAAAGATCTCCCTCAACAACACCACTACAACACGGGCATGTGCCTAGTGTGATGGCCAAAAAATTACCCATTTACTGTAATATATAAACTTTACTGAATAAAGAACATAAAAAAAATAAAAAAATCATTCTCTCCCGATCCGGCCTGCCGTGCAATAGGTGAGCAGACACATCCGTCGCCAACACCCGACAAACCGCACCCCATGAACCCGGGCACCCCTGCTGAGTCACCAAACGTAGCGTAACACTTGGGGTGACTTATGGCAGAGGTTTTGGTTATCCAATAAATGGTTCCCGGGGCGCGGCAGCCACACCCGCCTCCCAAATTTATTGGATAACCAACAAAAAAGGTTTGCTAGGTGTGCACGGGTTCTTGGGGTGAGGTTTGTTTAAGTCTTGGCGGCGAAGGCTTTAGCCCATCCACTGCATGGCGGGCCGGATTGGGAGTGACAGGTTGAGGGAGACCTTTTGACCCGTCGCCTTGCACCGCAGTGAAAGGGATGGATTCGCACGTTCGTCACTCCTAATCCCCCCAGAACGTCCCCTCCTTCCTTTCCCTAAAAATACCCTATTCACGTCACCCTCAAGATGACATAGGCCCTAAGAGCATTTTTTTCCTGAGGCCTCCTGTATCGAGATAATGCAAAAAAAGGAACAAGCACAAATCATTCTGTGATCCACGTGATCTTGAGATTTTGGGTGGCGATAAATTGGCCAAGCGTCAGAAATGTCACTAGCTACAGCTGACGTGCGACGCGACGTTGCCATAATGACTTCAGGTAGTTTTTTCTCAAAACTTTACTGTATTGACACGTGCATAGTACCCTTGGCCGGCTAGGCCCGAATTATTTGATGCAACCAGATGCGACATGTTGAATAATAAAATAAATAACATTTATTTTTCTAGTGGCATCTTTCGGATTTTAACGAAACTTTTTGAAAACAAAATAATCTCAAAATGAATGATAAAGACCGTTCTGACCGCTGGAGTGCTCTGTTGCAGTTTAGTACGGACATTATACCTATTCCTTCTTCGCGTTAAAGCACTTAATACATGGATTAAATTATGGTTTTGGCCCAGTTGGTATCGCAGTTGATTCCGATTGGGTTCAATAAAAAAAAAAAATTTAAAGACATTTGAAAATAGATGTATTATAGTAAAAAAAAACTTTGTTTTTTACGGGTTGATTTTTTCAATACCTATTAACCGCCTGTCAGCAATGCCAAAACATACTTTTTTGCTGTGAGATTTTATACCTTAAAAAATGCTTCCCAGCATACTAAAATATGTTTTATTCCCTTGGGGAAGAAACAATACCTTGTCATTTGACATACCAACATATTTATTTTATCTGTGAACAAGTGCGCCGCCTAAGGGTCGACCGAGATCTCGGTCTCGGTCTCGGCATTCTCGGCTACAAATTCTACCGAGAACTCTGTCTCGGTTCTCGGCGAAAAATCGCCGAGAACCGAGACAGTAACCGAGACCGTTGTAAGTAGGTACGGTATAGGATAATGGGATTCAAATCTACCGCGCGCGTCCAAATTCGTCACTTGGTGTCACGACAGCTCTCTCACGCACTGCGTGAGGGAGCTGTCGATTGTGATTGGTACGTATTTTATATTATATTACATAAAATCTCAATTAATTTATTTTTATTTTTAACATTGTAAGTAAAATCTCAAATTATTGTTAAATATTTAATATTAGAAATATTATATAAAATCTCAAATTATTTTTTAATTAAATATTTAATATTAGATATATTATATAAAATCTCAAATTATTATATAATTAAACATTATTACATTCTTAAAAATATAGTTTATTAAGCAAAAATAGCGCTATTTCATTTTTTTGCTCAATTTATCTATTCTCGGCCTCGGCTCTCCGTCTCGGCCGAGATTTTAATTTATTCTCGGTCTCGGCCGAGAACGAAAAACCTGTCTCGGTCGACCCTTAGCGCCGCCATTGTGGAAGCATCATGGACCTTGCAATGGTATCCTTTGTGTTATATTACTATTTAGACTCATTGCAAACAACACTTATTTAGCTTTATAAAAACATAATAAAATCTTTGAAATATCTATAGATTTTTTTGTTTAATTTTTTGAGTTAGAAAAAATCATTTCTCTGAATATACACAGTAATAGTACACAGCTTTAAAAGATATATATGAGAGATCCCGCTATCATTTCTGCGTCCTTTCATCAGATCGACATTACTGCGTCTATCTGAAGGACTTGATTTTACATAGTTTTAACTAAAGTATAAACTAGCTTTGAAGTGTTTGATTGTAGATAGGTATTTACATTTTTGAAAAGAATTAATTTAAAAATATACAAAATGAAAAAAACGCCCTTTAACCTTCCACCAATCTGAACTCCTTTCATATTCAATGCAGTGAGGCATCCTGCGTATATTTACTTTAATTTGGTCGACAATGTAGCGTCCAATTATATACTCATTTTTATGTTGACGACAAACCGACGTCTTGCGACGTTGCCGCTTGTTCGTTCGAGTTTGAGTAGACGACTGTATAGGTAGTTATAGAATATGAAGGCGCCAATATTACTGGCCCATACGTCGCGGACTCTAATCAACCCGGCGGCGATGCGTACGTAAAATTAATTAAATTGGAATGCGATTTTTTGAGACTTACCATTCAGAATTAAAACGTTGCTTGAAGTGTAATTAGTTATTTTTAGTGACTAGATCTGTATTGCTGGGACCTTCCTATGCTTCCTCTTCTCCCCAGTTTGATTCCGCATCACGAAAGTGATAACTATATTAGTATGTCAGTGTGGTTTTGTTTTTGTCCGGTGTGGTTTTCTCATAAAAAAACATTAAGTCCTTTCATGTTAATTTTAAAGATTGAACTCTAGATATAAGTGGCTAATTATTATTACAACACGATTATCAGTAGAAATATTATGTGATCTATTAAGTATAAAGAAACCTCAGACTTCGGAAAGAGTCAATTTTGGAGGCGGGTATGGGTACCGCTGCCCCAGAAACCATTTATTGGATAACCAACACCTCTGCCATAAGTCGCCCCAAGTGGTTCGCTACATTTGGTGACTTAGCAGGGGTGCCCTATTATATGCTATGCTCATGTGGTGAGATTTGTCTGGGTCTTCGTGGCGGATGCCTCTGCCCACCAGCTGCATAGCAGGCCGGATCGGGAGAGAATGGTTGAGGGAGTCCCTTTGATTTTCCTGTCGTACTCTCTCATATGATGGATTCATACGTCTATCACTCCTGGAAACAATGACCCCCAGATTCCTACCCATATTCCTATTCCTTCCCAGAACTCCCTCTCTTTCTTTACCTAAAAATTCCCCCCACACAGCATCCCCAAAGATGCATATAAGTTGGCCTCAAATTCATCTTTAGTTTATATTTAAACTCTGTAGATTTTTTTAACCACAATAATCAGGATATTGAAGTATCGTCCAAAGAGATAATATGGGTTCTCATTCCATATTAATATATTCCTTATACCGCACAAGAGGCCCAACTACTCCAAACTGTCGGGAGCCGGTGACACTATGACATCCCCAATCAAGTGACTGAAGGTAGAGGAAAGGGGAAGAGATGGGAAGGACGGTGGGAAAGTACCTGGCAATTCATATCTGGTTATCAAACACGGCTAAAGCCATTTTAAGCAACCTTTCAATTCTTAATGGTGGTCTTACACTACACCGAGAATATTTTCTGCTCTAGTCCAAGCTGCAAACGTACTTAATAATTATTTTTAATGAATAAATTATGAAATAACACAAAACACGCCCCCGCCCTTAGTAATAATAATACATTGTACTAACCCACTGTTTCGTAATTGTCAAGTCATTATATATTTACCCTGAGGAAGAAACGGTCGTTCCGAAACACATAAGTGGTTCTAACAAAGACATATTGTTTAATTTATAAATAAAATATTTCTTGTGCATTCCGGGATTTGAAACCGCAACCTCTAGACCACGGAGGCCGCAATTCCTAAAATTTGTCATCTATATTTTTTGTGTTTGTTAATATCGCCAAATCCTTGGTAGTTTTTTTTTTTTTAATTTTCCTCCGGCTTTTTCATTAATGTGCAATGGTAGTCTCTGAAGATCTGGACCTTTTCAGTTTAGTTATATACATTTTACATTAATTCTGTCATCTTTGGGGATGATGTGTGGAGGGTCTTTTTAGGAAAAAAAGGAAAGGAAGTTCTGGGAAAGAAAAGGGAATGTAGGTTGGTTGGAATCTGGGGGTAAGTGTGTCCAGGAGTGACGGATGTATGAATTCATCCCTCTCACTTCGGTGCAAGGCGATTTTCCAAGAGGAACGGCTGAAGTAGTCAGAAGTAAGAGAAAATGGTTCCCTCAATTATTCTGTCCCGTTCCGGCCTACCATGCACTTGGTGGGCAGATGCATCCAACGCCAAGACCCGGACAAAACTCACCCCATTAACCCGGGCACCCCTGCTAAGTCACCAAATGTAGGGAACCGCTTGGGGTGACCTACGGCAAAGGTGTTGGTTATCCAATAATTAGTTCCCGGGGTGGCGGTACCAATGCCCACCTCCCAAATTGAAATTGAAAAGCCAGAAGAACTAAACGAAACTAAAAGAATAATACCACTTCTAGTAAATTAGTTTAGTCAATTTCGTCATTATTTTTAAAAATAAGCATGGATTCTGTGATTTAATATTAGTTTAAGAATGAATTTTAATTTCTTTGCGAGTAAGAAATAAAATAATGGCTTTCAAATAAATGCAGCTTCGGCAAATTTCATATCAGCAAAATAACTATTATTTAATGCGTAAACAACGACGATATTGTTGCAACATTGTCTTGGTGATATTGAAATATTAATTACATACGTTTGACAAAGATCCATCCTTATTGAAGTCATATTTAGCGCCAATTTTGAATAACCCAGCTGATTTTAATATAATCTTATGCAATGTGCGATATTTAAGAGTGAATAACCAGCACATGACAACTTCGATTCCGACACTAGCGCTAACACATCAGGGCTCGCGAGCGGGCGCTTTCAGAACTAAATTTCGTTCCGCGGCAATCCGAGTTTTGAGGGTTTTGTTCACGCGAGCTAGGGCTACCCGCTACTATTACTACTTTATATTACTATTCTCGCTTCCAGAATTTTAATTAGTAGTAGTTATTTGTAATTTGTATATCGAAGTGCATAAACATAAATAGATACAAGTGAAATGCGTAAACACAGTAGGTATTAAGAAGATACCTACATGATGATGGTGATCAAAAACTCATAATCTCATGTGTAAAAAAAGAAGACGCACAAAAATTGGCCACAAAAATAAATGTAACATTCGGCGAAGACATTAACGCTGAAGAAACAAAAAAGAGAAAACCAATAATGATCGTAAAAAGATTACAATCAAATTTAACAGAGGAAGAAATTGTTTTAGGCATAACCCAGCAAAATGAGGGTTTACAAAATTACTGTAAAGATGATTTTAAACTCATAAAAGAAATCAAACTCAAAAAATTTGACCAACAAAAGACGTACTTACAAGACGTTTCACACTACTTAATACAAACATCAGGAGCCATAAGGAAAATCCTTCTTAACTTTGAAAAAATAAATATAAAATACCAAAGAGTCCCAATTGACGACGTTAGCCCCCTGACGCAGTGTTACCACTGCTTGAAATATGGACACACTGCCCTAAGATGCCTAAACAGAACACAGCCACCTACCTGCCCCCACTGTGCACAAGACCATACCCTAGAAAAATGCACAGAGAGAAACAACAAACCAACCTGCTTCAACTGTTCCAGCAACAATAAAAAATTCAGGGCGAACATCTTGGAAGACCACCGTGCTGATAACATCAATTGCACCTACAGGCATAAAATGCTTCAATTTGCCAAAGAAAGAATAGATTATGAATGAAACAACACAACTTTTATTAATGATAAAAAAAAACACAAAGGCTTTCAACAAATCCGCCCTCCAAAAAATCCTATCCCATCAGTGCATTAAACAAGTGTATTCATGGCCACTAATGCATTCATTATTATTATTTCTTCGAAATGGATGATTTCGTTATAAATGCTATAGATAAAACCATGTCAATAGACGAAAGAATTTATACATCAGTGAACGATACAAATAACATTTTAGCGATGAATCCCGAAGTTAGCTTAATCATATTTCATATGAATGTAAGAAGCATCGAACGACATTTAGACGAAATCCTGGTAACAATAAAATCACTTAATAGACTGGACTGCATAATATTAACAGAGACGCACTCATCGAGCGATATAAACTATAATATTCCGGGTTATACATACTATGCAACAAATACCCGAATTAATAAGAACAGCGGAATCGCAATATTTATTTCAAATAAATATGTTGTGACTTTTAACAGAGAAATCCAAATGCATAATGTAAACATCCTAAATATGGAAATCAGTTACCAAAAGTATACATTTAGCATATTCGCTATATATAGAACTCACGCCTCAATATTACCAATATATGTAGATGATCTAAAACGCATTCTTCTTGCGAACAGAAATAAGAAAACCATTGTTGTCGGAGACATTAACCTCAATATTGCAAATGATTATTCGTCAAATGATAAAGATAATTATCTTAATATGATGGCAGAATTAAATTATGTATCGTGTATTAACTCATTTACGAGAATGATTCCAGGTCAACGACCTTCGTGCATAGATCATGTTTTCACAAATATTCAAGACATACAAAACATAGTATCTGCAGTTATACAAACGACAATCACAGATCATTTCGGGTGCATTTTTACCTACAATTACGAAAACAAATATTCACCATTACCAACACAAACTCCGGAGAATGAAAACAGCCAACGCAAAATGCTCAACATAAATGCCTTAGTACATAATCTGGATAAAGAGAAATGGCTCGATATTTTTAATTGTAATGATACGAACAAATGCTTCGAACTATTTGAAGAAAAATTATCAATGCACGTAAGTACTGCATATTCTATTGATTCCAGAAAACAATCATCAAAATTTAAACCGGTTAAACCATGGATAACTTTTGGATTAATTGTATCAATCAGACACAAAGAAACAATATACAAAAAAATAATCCGACAACCTACAAACGAAACCTTAAAAAAATACCTAAAAGCATACAAAAACAAACTTACGTATTTAATAAAAACCACAAAAGATAATTATTTTCGGCAAAAACTAGAAGCAACGGAGAATGATGCAAAAAAAGTCTGGAATATTATAAATGAAATCATAGACAAGAAAAAACACAAAAAAAATGAAATACATAGTATTACACATAACAATATCAAAATACGATGTAAAGAAAATCCATCGGCTGCCGCTAACATATTTAACAACTTTTTTGCAAATGTAGGCAAAAACCTTGCAAATCAAATTAAAAAAATACCGTCTAATGACGAACAGAACATTAACGCCAATATGTTAAACAAAATTAACATGTTTCCTCTCACTTCAGCACAGGAAATCGAACAAATCATTTCAAGCATGAAGGGAAGATCAGCACCAGGTTTCGATGGGGTTACTGTCGAAACACTGAAAAATATCAAAAAACATATTTCAAAACCATTAACACATTTAATCAACACTAGTCTTCAAAGCGGAATATTCCCAACGATATATAAACAAACCATCATCACTCCAATTCATAAAACTGGCAACCCAGAAGAAGTGACAAATTATCGTCCAATATCGCTGATTTCAAACATTGCTAAAATCTTTGAAAAAATTATCAAAAAAAGATTGACTGAATTTATTAACAAAAATAACATAATACACGACAACCAATATGGATTTATGAAAAATAGAAGTACCCAAGATGCGATTGCCAAATTATCGAACATTATCCAGAACACATTAGACAAATCTTTGAAATGCCTCGGAATCTTCATAGATCTTAAAAAAGCTTTCGACAGTATTTCTCATGATAAACTTATTAAAAAATTAAACTGTATTGGGATAAACGATAAAGCTCTAAAATGGATAAAAAGCTATTTATTTGAACGACACCAAGTAGTCAAGATAAACAACTTTCTAAGTCTACCACTAACAAGTAATTTCGGGATACCTCAAGGCACAGTCCTAGGCCCCCTACTATTTATAATTTATGTCAACGACATTTTCAAACTACCAATTAACGCAGACATAATATCATATGCCGACGACACAGCTATCATAGTGAATGGGATCGACTGGGATATAGTAAACGAGCAAGCAAATAATAGCATGAATACCTTAAAACATTGGTTTGATACAAATCTTCTCTCATTGAACACTAACAAAACATACTACATACACTTCTCAATTAACAAACTAAAAACACTCCCCAACACTAAAATAATTATCCACAATAACAAATGTAATAAAATCACATGTATTCAAGACTGTTCAACGTTGAAATCAGTATCAGAAACTAAATATCTCGGAGTGATAATAGAACAACATATGAAGTGGAAGAGCCATATCTGTGAATTGGTTAAGCGTATCAGAAAGTGTATATACATATTCATAAGATTAAGAAATATTTTAAAACTCAACAATCTAAAAAGAGTATACTATGCGCTAATCCAGTCATTAATTCAATATGGAATTATTGGATGGGGGGGGTCTTACAACAATATTCTAAACCCGATCAAAGTGATCCAGAAGCTAATCATTAAAGTAATCCTAAAGAAACCCTCCACATATCCAACAGAAACGCTTTTCGCAGATTTTACGGTGCCTCGAGTAGAGAATATCTTCAAAAAAAATGCAATTATCCAAATTTACAAAGATAATATCATCAAAAAATTTGAAACCTACCAATCAATAAGATATCAAGACAACATCAAAATACCAAAATTTAATACCAAACTAATGCAAAACAATTATATCTACTTAGGAATAAAGTATTTCAACAACCTTCCAATTGAAATAAAAAAAACCAAAGATATCAATAAACTGAAACTCAAACTGAAGCTACACTTCATCAGGAATAATTAAAACTAAATAATTACCTGTTTTTCTCTTTCTTTCCATTTATTATAAATTATATTCATCTCTATTTTATTTAGATTTTTCGAATTTCGTACCGTATCCTATGTATGTGCACCTACACATATTGATGATCCAGAAGGCTCAATTGTTCGTATTATATACTTACCTTTTGCATAATGTTATTCTATTTCTGTTATAATTAGTGTAACTCGCTCATCAAGCACAAGAACTAGCTTCTTCTTTGATGAGATTGCAATTTTAAATAATTTCTGTACCGATATGTAATTTATGTAACACCTTTGTACACTTATATATCTATATTAAATAAATAAAAAAAAAAAATAAAAAAAAAAATGAATAAACAATTTGTTATATTCTTTTTAATATTTTGGTTTTTTGTTTTTTAATTGTATTTTACGGCCATTAGAGTGGAAGATACTCTCAGTATCGCCCTGGTGTAAGACCACCATTAAGAATTGAAACGTTGCTTGAAATGGCTTTAGCCGTGTTTATTGGTCAGATCTGAATAGCCAGGTACTTCCCCACCTTCCTCTTCCCTATATCCTTCCCCTCCCCACTACCTTCAGTCTTACAACATACCCCAAATTGGGGATGCAATAGTCCCACTGGCTCCAGACGAGAGCAGTTGGGACTCTTGTGCGGTATTCATGAAAAAAACGAGTAATATTCAGTTGGATTGTAAAAAATGTCGCATTTTGAAATATTTATTTGTGTGCATAATTAATAATAAGCACTTCAACAAACAGAATTAAAGCGCACAAACCCTTTCTTTCTTTGAGTGGCTTTGCAACGCATGCCGGGTACCCGCTGTGTATAATGTTATATAGTGCAGGCGCTTGCATTATAATTCCCGGGACTTGTGATGGAACCAGTTTAGTTGACCGCGAGGTTACAGTGCCCTTGAAACGCATGCCGGGTACCCGCTGTTTATAATTTATTTATTTATTTATGGACAAATAGTCCATTAACAATATAACAATAACACGAAAAACAAGCGTGCGTAAAGGCCCGACCCGCCGAGCAATCGATCACCGTTCGCATTGATTACCGTTCGCATGTCATTTTTCGTAACAATCACCACTTTTCGTAACCCATTCACCAGTTTACCCCAAGTGTCGAGCGTGCGTAAAAAAGATTTACCCCAAAAAATATTTTGGAGCAGTTGGGACTCTTGTGCGGTATTCACACAAGAATAATTTAAAATAAAAAAAATATTCGAAATTATAAAAATTTTTGCATAAAAATATTCAATGAACATGAAAAATTGCGTTCGGGCAACCCTGTAGATTTAACAAACATGAATCAAGGAATTCGTGTTTATTTCAAATTTCGTTTTCAAATTTCATTTCCAAATATTATTATTCAAAGCGTCGCGAAGACGTGCTCTCCTGGCCGCGTTTGGGCCCGTAATGAAATCTGAAATTTGTGTTTACGGGCTGCTATAAAAATGGTGAAATGCGATGTTCAAAATTATTTAAAATTAAATACTTCCTGAAATGATTTTAGGATCAAATTATTTACGATTTGTCAATAACGTCTTAGCAAAATAAGTATGTAAAAAAATCCGAAATATATTTGTTTGTAAGTGCACAAATAAATGCACAAACCGACCAATTTTCGTCAAGAAACACATGTCCGTATATATTTTTTAATAATTTTATTTAAACTAAAATTAAAATTCTGAAACATACGTTTACCAGATAATGTATTGATTTATTTTACTGCATGATTATATGATTTGAAATGGGTGTTGTATAATAAATGTACTTTTTTGAAAATTGAACAAATCTGCGAACGACCTATAGTATAACCTTATTATTCTAAAAATAAACATTTTTTCTCAAAATCTAAAATATACGTTTACTAGATAAAAGAACAATCTTTTGAAATCCATTTATAGTTTTTTGTGGAAAAGAGTCAATACGTCTAACCACTGATTTAAAAATGACATATTTCTGGTTTCTCTGGTAATACACTCTTAAGTATGATTGCTTTGTTTTCGCAGAGAACAGAAGACACGCTATTAAAAAGCGATGTTGCCAAATGTAGGAGTTGCGATACGCGAGTCAATGAAACATATATTATGCTAAAAATACACGCTCATCTACTGCAGCGCCGCGGCCCGCCGCTCGGTGACAAAACACTGAACTAAAATAGTATATTTCAGTTGATTTAGGTCTGGCCTATTTTCGTTTTTGAACTGTATGAGGATACAGGAGTGGGGAAAACTTGAAATTACATGTGTTCAATCCTGCCTCCGTATACCGGACGCAGAATGACGGTCGGACGCAGTATTGAATGAAAGTGGACCATTAGAAGACGCAGCAATGATAGCGGGATATATATATATATATATACAATGGAACCTCTTATAATGAGTTTAATTTGTTCCAGAATCTTACTCATTATGTAAAACACTCGTTAATCGAAACAATTATTCCCAAATAAGTTAATGTTTTCCAATGTCAGTTTTCAATGCTTTCCATGCCAAAAAAATACTCATTTTTTATTCAAATAACTATTCTATTCATATTCTTCAAAGGATCATTTGAAATCCCACAGTCCGTCTCACAGCGGAGACCCAACCTACGGTATGTTCCGATTGCAATTATTGCTAGAAAGGAGACTTTAAAAACCCACAAGTTTACAAGTTCCAACTGCAACTATTCATGTTCTCGAAAGTGACAATTTAAAATTCACATGCTGACTCACTATGGAGAAAAACTTTTTTCATGTTCTGAAATTTTACAAATAATTAAAAAAATTACAAATAATTTCTGAACACAAATTTGGAAAAATGTATGATCACTTGCGATCCTAACGTGCTAGCGGAATGAGTGCTAATCAGAGACTGATGCACTGGCACGGAAGTCCCGGCTCACAAGTGAGTGACGTGAAGATGGAACTTCTCCTTATGTTATGCGAAATATCGCTCGTTATGCGAAAATCGCTCGTTAAGAGAGCGTTTTTTTCACAATCTGTTTTGCTCGTTCTGCGAATTACTCGTTATGGGAGGTGCTCGTTATGAGAGGTTACACTGTGTATACAATGTTTATAAATATATACACATTATGTGGTAAGATGGAACAATTTACAAAACCATAATTTTGAAAAAAACAAGTAAGTTATTACGAAAATAGACTCAGCTGGCACACGGTGGGCGGTCAGAGGTATTAGTTTGGGGTAGCTTGACAATCTGAAGGTTAATACCTTTTTTTTTAAATCACAGTCAGTGTGTTTGTTAGTTGGTTTACCTTGGCTACAGAAATAGTCTGTTGTTCCATGGCTTCGTGAATACTGGCCCTGTCGTGCTCTCTCATCTGTGCAAGCTCATCTATACAACAAGCCCCTCCATCCGCCAGCACCAGGGCACCGGCTTCCAATTGCCACTCGCCATCTTCCTGGAAACAATTACGTAATACATCTGGTCAGTGGCTGAGTTTGCATCGCATTTGGGTCCCATCCAGGCATCGCATGTACCATTCCTCAACTGACTCAAGTCCTTTTTCACAGCACAAACAACATTTTCCGCTCACTGTGGTGGTAGCAGAAGATTTTAAATTTTTAAAGGTTATTCGTAACACGGGAAAGTTTTTTTTTAATTTTTTTTAAATATAGTAGTGAAACCCTCTAAAGAACTTCTCTCGTAAGAAGTTTCATGGCTTAAGAAGTTTGGTTTTTTCGGTCCCTCGGCCCAAAATTGGTCCAATTTTTCCCACATATAAGGTTTTCCTGCTTAAGAAGTTTGTTTTTTCCCGAACCTTGGAAAACTTCTTAAGAGGGTTTCACTATATATTATTCTCCATTTCCACAACTTCAAATCTGTCAGCGTTCAGCAAAAAGCACTCTGCGCAAATTTTACCACAGTATATTTTAACAGTGGACATACATCTACAAAACATCTATGCTTGTGCCCAAGCTTACCTAGGTAGCGGTATACTAAAAATATTGTTTCAATAATAATTTTCAATTATTGTCACTCATGTCGACTAATCACTAACATCTACAAGTTTTTTTATGGAAAATAATAACTTTCTACCACTTTTTTAATAATGACCTGACCGGTTTCACCTTATGATGAGCATCTTCAGATCCCACCAGTCTGAAGATGCCTGTCATAAGATAAAACTGGCCAGGTCATCAAAAAAGAGGGAGAAAGGTACAATGGTATTCTAACTACTATATTTAATAAGATGCCAATGCATATAAAAAGCGAAACAAATTGCACGACTGAACTCAAAAACATGGTTTAATAAAGCAAGATTTTTATATTGATATTTCTTCTAAGCACCTATACATTAATGCCCATTGATTAAATAATATTGGAGTTTTACCTACCATTAAAACTCTTATTATGTTGCCTTCCTTATCCAGAATATTCCTTAGTGAGAGATGACATCTCTGTTTCTATCCGATTTCGGTCTCTCTTCTCCTTTTACCGTGAAATTTTCAAATTTCGCGCGATTTTTTGTTCCTTGGTGATCGCAAATCACTGCTACCAACAGTTAGGCGCTCGCTAGCGTCTGACGCGACGCCATTTTCTTCAATTGTAGTCTCACCAGACAGGGGATGAGGAATATTCTGGATAAGGAAGGCAACATAATAAGAGTTTTAATGGTAGGTAAAACTCCAATATTATGTAGTGCCGTTCCTTATCCAGAATATTCCTTAGTGAGAATTGTCTGCTATCGTCTGGTGGCAGTGTTGATGCCAATTGTGATCATCTTCATAAAGAAGCGCCGGTTGGAGGTCTGCCCTCACAATGATCGCTTCTCCTTCTGTCTCCAGAAATGGAAGACCTTTGGGGGTCTGCCCCCCTCAGGCGAATGATTGGATTAAACAGGTTTGTCAAGGACGACGAAGTCCCCGGCTCCTGAATATTGGATTGCCTTATTTCTTTTTTATAATATTTTTGGAAGGTATTTTCATTCTGCCAATTTCCCTTTTTCAAAATGTCCTCTATTGAACAGTTTTCAAACCACCGAAGTGAAGCCACTGCCGACCTAGTGCTCCCCGCAGAGGCCTCAATACCAGCATCTCTAAGTATTGTCTTGACCCATCCACCGATAATTGTTCTAGAAGCTGCTTTGGCTGGACCTGATGTGGATAAAAACAGGTTATCAATATTAGGTGCCTCTTGTCTCCTGTCCTTTGAGAGAACACACAGCTTCTTAAGCCAAAATACAGGATCGGTGGATTGATTTGATGAGGAGTTTAATCTCCATCCTGATTGTTGATACTTTGCAGAATCTGTCTTTGAACCAAATGCAGGCCATAAAATAATATGATCATCCATATCAATGAAATGTTCCGATGTTAATCTCAAAAGTGTCAGATCATGTACCCTTCGCCCTGAGGCTAACAGGAGTATGACTGCACACCTTCTGGATGCTTCAAATAAGGTTATAGTTTCTGGATTGTTAGTCTGAAGCCAAGAACATATCTGTCTCGGGTCCCATATTGTATCCCGTTGCACTTTAATCGAGCTGTTTACTATTCCCTTCATTACTTGCTTCACCACAAGATGGTTACTTAGTCTATTTTCATTATTTGGATTGCATAAAGTTGAAATAGCCGATTTATGCAAAGCTATAGTGCTAGGAGCTAAATTCAGCGATATTTTGAGATGCGCTAGAAACTTTGCTAACTGGGCTCCCATTGGATCTTTGAAATTAACATGGTTGGATGAGCACCATTCACGCCATCTAATCCACGCTGCTTTATAAGAAGCTTGTGTTGAAGTTCGCCAGCTGGATTTTAAAATCTCTCTTTCTCTATCAGACCATCCTTGCAATGCATCATCCCAGCCCCAATTTTCCACACTTGCAGTTCTAGTTGAAGTATTTGCTGGGGATGGGAGCCTGTGGTGGTATCTATCAGTATCTCTTGTAGATTCTTGATCTCCTGAGGTAGGCACAAGGCTCTCTGTTTCAAGTCTGGTAGCCAAAATACTTTTGTCCATTTGGGAGCTACTAGCAGATAAATTCCTGTGGATTTGTTCAGATGAGCAAGCACTCGGGGAATTAGACAAGGAGGCGGAAACACCCATGCAAGGGGAAAGTGCCAAGGTCTGCTGAAAGCATTGTGAAATAATGCCGCTCTGTCTTTCCTGTCTATGGATACATATTTGTCCACAACATGAGCCGTGTGAGAGGCAAACAGGTCCACAGTGGGTCTGCCCCATTTGTGAAATATCTGTTCTGTTGCAGGAGGTAGAAGGTGCCATTCCGGTAGACGGGTTCCTCGGGACAAATGGTCCGCAAGACCGTTGTACCGCCCTGGTAGGTAGTGAACTTGCAGGGTTATATTGTATTTGTCTACTAGAGACAGAATCTGAAAGGTCAGATGAAGTAGACTCAAGGATCTCGTCCCTCCTTCGTTCCTCAAATAAGCGAGGACTGTTCTGTTGTCTGACTGTATTAGAACGGTAGAACTCCTCAAACGTTTGTTCTGGTATTTCAAGGTATTTAGTATGGCAAACATCTCTTTCAAGTTGCTGTGCCAATTCTGCTGTTCCCTGGTCCAATTTCCCGCAATCGGAATATCGTCCACTTGAGCGCCCCAGCCATGATCTGCTGCATCGGTCGAGAGGAAATGAGAGGCAGCGGGGACGTGTAGTGGCATAAAGACCTTTACATTCTGTGCCCACCATGATATGTCTTTCATTACGGGTTCCTTTATAATAATTCTCATTCGTATGGGAAGTTTCATCATGGAGTGCATTTGTAGTTGCATCCTTCGGCAATGAAGACGACCTCTTGGAGTGACGAATGATGCAAAATTTAGTTTTCCCAGAACTCTCTGGGCCTCCTTCACATTCCACTTCTTCTTTTTCTGAAGCCTTTGAAGGGATTGTTGAAGGTCTTCGCACTTTCTCCTGTTCAGTGACTTCCGACCGCGTTGTGTGTCCCACATTACACCCAGATACTCCACTGTTTGTACCGGCTCGCTGACGCATTTTTTCAAATTGACAGTCAAACCGAGGTCTCTTAGTAGATTCAGAAATAGATTTGTTTGGACCTTCAGAATTTCCCTGTCCTGGTGGGCCAGAAGGAAATCGTCCAAGTATACAATGGTCCTCACATTTTGACGACGTAGGGTCTCCGCAACCCAATTGGTCACCTTGGCAAAGGCTTGTGGAGCACTGCTCAAGCCCTGGGGAAGGCATGTCATTTGCAAAAGCTCTCCTTTGTACACAATCCTCAAAAAACGACGATGAGACTCTGCGACTGGGATGTGAAAATATGCGTGAGATATGTCTATTTTTGTCATCCAGTCTTGTGGTTGGAGAAATTCGGGAACTTTCTGATGCGACATTAAAGAAAATTTTCTTACCGACACAAAGTGATTGAGACCTTTCAGGTTGAGAATAGGTCTGTTGCTTCCGTCCCCTTTTCGAACCAGGAACATTTGGGAGAAAAAACCGGAGTTGTTGACTGCCGGTTCCAATATATTCAGTTTTTTGAGAATTTCTATTTCTTTTGTCATTGCTGGGGTTGTATTTGTCACAAATCTTTTCAAAGTTAAGGCAGTTGGGCGTAATAATAGGGGCTTTGTAAAGAAGGGGATTCTGTATCCCCCTATGATTTTTTGAACAACTTTGGGAGCATTTAGAGCTGCCCATTTGTTTTTGAAATTCAGCAATTGCCCCGCTTGAAACTTTAATGGCCTCCAGTCATGCACCCCTGTAATAGCGTCGGTTAGAGGTCTGCCCTCGCACCGGTCGCTTGTTACTCTCCTTTCCCCCCCTTTTAATACCAGAGGTGGAGGGCTGGGGATACCTTTGGGGGTCTGCCCCCCTCGGGCGAAAGGATTCTCGGGATGGAAAAAATTCTCGAGATGGAATAAAATCTCGGGTCGGAAAGGAATCTCGGGCCCGAAAGTATTGAACAGGCTTAGAAGCCTTTTTAGTATCAGACCCCTCCTTTGGTGGACCGGTAGTGATGACTTGTGAGAAGGGCCTAAAACAATTCTTTACTCCTCCCAATTTCTGCAATTGGGTAGAGAGGGCTTCCTCATTGAAGAGATGAGAGGAAGTCGGAGGGATCTGCATAAGAACTTTCTTGTCTGATTTCTGTTTACAGGAATTGAGAATCCTGTCCCTTCTAAATTCAATTATCTCTGCCCGTTTTCCGCATGTTATTTGCAGCAGGTCATCGGAGCATTTTTGTAAGTCGTTCTGACCTCCAAACAGCTCATTAACTTTCTCGTACAGGGTTTCTGGAGAGACATCCTGTACTTCAAATCCCCATTCGACCAATTTCTGCAGAGACTGCTGCAGTTGTTCCCTGTGTTTGAGAGCTGCATGTGTTATTGCCGCGAAAGATCTTTCAATAGCGACCTGTTGAGGAGACCCAGAATCGTAAGGTTGCAACTCACAGTTCACCTCAAGCTCCTTAAAGCCCGGATCGGCAAGGTGTTCCTTAATGACCTTGTTATATCTCACATTGGTCCAATCTTTCTGATTAAATCGTTGAAGACGCTCTAACACTTCAAGTCTGTCTTGAGGAGGAGCAGTCATTAAGGGTTCTTTAAGAGAAATGGTGGGACTCGGCATTTGAAAAACACAAGTATTACGCCCGGATACTGTTGAACACTCTTTCTCCGTCTCTGCGATGGACATATTATCTGAGGCTGCATTCTCTGCGAATCTTGACCTCGGTGCTTGCAGAATAAAATTTTGTAGTCTGCCTACTTGTTCAGTTAATTTCTTAATAGAACGGGCCATTCCTCGCCTTCTGGAGCGTGAAGCCCTGCTTGAAAAACTCATGGAAGTTGAGCTGTCGGAACTTGGTGAGCGTCGGCGTCGCCTTCGTCTTTTTCGTTTATTGTCACAAACGGATTCATTAGAGGAACAGTCGGAACACAAATTCTTTCGTTTCGTTTTTCGTATTTCATCACGGTTTACACTCGCGGACGCGGAAATCTCAACCGCTTCGGGAGATACATTATTTTCTGACATTGCGTAATGATTTTCGTAATAATTTTGGAGAAGAAATCTAGTTTCTGGTTTATATCGCAATATTGTAACTAGACGACCGTTCGCGATAGAAATTAGACGCCAATTGAAGAAAATGGCGTCGCGTCAGACGCTAGCGAGCGCCTAACTGTTGGTAGCAGTGATTTGCGATCACCAAGGAACAAAAAATCGCGCGAAATTTGAAAATTTCACGGTAAAAGGAGAAGAGAGACCGAAATCGGATAGAAACAGAGATGTCATCTCTCACTAAGGAATATTCTGGATAAGGAACGGCACTACATAATAATAATAACGTAAAAATTATACAGCGCAGTTTTGTGTTATTTCACGTCAAGTGCGCTTAACTATAATAAACTTAAAAGTAATCCTACAGTGTTCCTTACGAGTCCTTATAAAATATTGATCAAATAGTATGAAACAAAGAATATACAGTATGTATATACAAAACAATGCCAAGAGGACAAAATTAACAATAACTGTTAACAAAATTAATAAATTAACAAGAAATGCTGTTTTGGCACAGGACAATAGTTAATGATAAACAATAACGGTGCCATTAAACAAGAATCATTAACCCGTCTGCTTGGTTCAATATATTTGCACCTCACAATCCGGAAGCCTCGGTTTCACGCCAAATCGGTCAAACTGTCACTTTGGATCGAGATTGTAAAATATCTATGCAAGATATCTTTCATATTTCAAAGACAATAAGAAGCATTATTTCGTTCTTTTTTTGGTTAAAAGAAAAAATACACGTGTTTGCATGAGAGGAAGAGAGAAATATAAGGTCGCTCGGGACGTTTTTGGTCTTATGAAAGTATAACGCGATTACATGTTTTGGGATGTATTTATTCCTAAACAAGCAGACAGGTTAAAACTAAAATATAATATAGAACAGGAGGCAATTTACGTTTAGAATTAAGAAACATTCTGAGTGCACATTAAACATAAAAGTACAGTAGGGAGGAAACCGAAACCAAACAATTAGAGGAAACTTGAGAAACATGGCTTATTAGAGTACATATATCGAAAAGGAGTTAATATTCATGAAAGGTATAATATTTTTAATAAGTTTGTTTTTAAAGCCTGTTTTAATTCAGCCAAGTTCTGGATATTAGGAAGAGCTGAGGGAAGTTTATTCCAAACGAGCGAGCCAGTTACACGAAAAGATCGATCATAGCAAATGGCTCGATTTGACCTAAAAAGTTCGATTAAACGATTAGTAACATCTAGATCTACTGACCTTAGAGTAAGCTGTCTATCGCTTAAGTTTTGTCGGACACATGGTTCCGATATATAGGTTGGCACTATTCCTTGCAATGCTTTGAAGGTCATTAAGCAGATCTTGAACTCTATTCTGCCAGGGAATCGAAGCCAATGTAGACGATCCCTTAGAAGCGGGGTTATACGGCAATACAAAAATCGTTCTCGCCGCAGCATTGGACTGAATTCTATTTAATTGTTTTTTAGGTAGGCCAGCATAATATGCACTATTACATAGTCCATAAATGAAACAACAAACGAATATATGAGCGACTTTGCTACATCAGAGGGAAGGCATGGCCTGATTGATTTTATCTGCCTTAGATGGATAAAGCCTGAACTCACAGCTTTTCAAATTTGTGATTCAAGAGGAAGACAACTGTAGTGAAACCCAGAAATTTTATTTCTGTAGAAAGGATTATATCTGTACCCTGAACATGAATTGGACTGGAGTCGATGAGGGCTTGCCTCCCAGGAGAAGCTTTCCTAATAAATTCCGTTTTTTTTGGATTAAGTTTGAGTTTATTGACAGCCATCCAACTTGAGACTGCGTTAATGAAGCTGACCACCTCGTTTTTAAGGACGTCTTTTTCATCCAAGGAACAAAACTTGAAAATCTAGCGATCATCTGCGTAACCTTATGTTTCAAAACCAGCTGAGTGAAGGAGTTGCTTGAGACGATTCGTATAGAGAATGAAGTGAATGGGACCCAGGACAGAACCCCGAGGAACTCCAAATTCTATGGGTTTTTCCCAATATTCAGGTGAAGTACATTTATTGAAAGTTACTGAGGCTACTCGTCCAGACAGGTATGATGTCATCCATTGGAGTACATCCCCTCAAACGCCAAATTGATTCATGTGTACAAAATGCCTATGCCTAATAATATTGATATTGTTAAGTAAAATCTTTATATTAACTTTCAAACACTATGCCCAAGAAGCTATAAATAAAGTTGGACAGCCAAAATATGGGCAATCCTAGTCTTAACTAACTTCTTAATACACCTAATACTATTAAATAAAAAAACACACTTTGTAAAACACCACTTTATTTGAATTAATAATTATTTAACAGCCCTGATGAAGCTTAAGCTAAGCGAAACCTGGTTGGCTGTTAAATAATTATTAATTCAAATAAAGTGGTGTTTTATAAAGTGTGTTTTTTTATTTAATATATAATGTCACACCACAAAGTATTTGCTTCCTTCGATAAAAAAAACACCTAATACTGTAATAAAGAAATACTTTTTTATTGTATTAAAATACTTACTCTCAAGGCGGTGCAAGTCAATCCAGCCTTTGTACTGCCAGATCCCGAAGTCAGAACAGATCGAGAAGTCATCATGGCTCCGGCTTTCAGCAGCTGAGACTTCCCAGTTCCAGGGTCTCCCACCAGCAGGAGATGGCACTGTCCCCGGACCGACCTGTCCTGGTCTTCCTTGGGAGACAGGCTCTTCTGGGGAGAAGAGTTATCACGGTCCAGGTTGTGGCTGGATCCTGTTATGACAGTTAAAGTTAGAGCTAACTTCACTAGGTACAGTCCATAGACCTGAAATAATAAAGAAAATCGTTTAATTCAAAATATTTTAAAATCTTTCTTTCCCTTTTTTAGAAAGGCCCGGGTCGTTCCATCATTCCCGGGTTACAAATAACCTGACGAAATAAAATTCCTCCTACTTAATTTCTTAATTTTAAAAAGAAAACAAACATTCCCGGGTTACGAATAACCCGATAATATTTGAAAATCTCCTACTACCACCACAGTAAGCCTTGAAATGTTGCTTGAGTCGTAATGGAGGAGGAATCGAACACGGAACGCCTGGGAATACTCAATCACTGACCGGTCGATCTATTACCATCAATTTAAGCAGACAATTTTGTTTGGGCAGTAATAGAGAAACCTAACGCATTGGTCCAGTCAGCTACCAGATGGTAATTAATTACAATATGTTTACTGATGTTTCTCATAAACATTACTCTCAAGGATATTATCATAAAAGCCATAAATATTATGCATGTATCAACAGCAAAGAATTTTTTGATTACCAATTTTATTTGTTTAATAAAACTTTGTCATGCATAGTATCAGCATTTTCTTTATAATTCTTGTAAATTTTGCATTTTTAAACAGTGTTTTTATTATTTTATTCTTCAACGACATCCAAAGCATAGAGCCAGATGCATACAACTATGATTTGATTCAGGAGGTTGCAGGTTTGATTACTGAGACAGTCCAAAACCAAATTGTACACAGAATTAAGAGCGATAGTGGTCATTTTGAAATATCGTCGATAGGTATTGGAACGAATGTCTTCTATTCCACTCCACGCTTCAGTCAAATACTCACACATCTACGAGTATAGTAGGATCGCCCTGAAGATGTATGAGTGTGTGAAGCTCTTGTGGGGTTTTCGCGTGCTCATGTTGATTCTTGGCGTTTGTCGCCTGCCAGCTTTGACCAAGTTGGTGACAAGAAATAAAAGCGAAGATACACTTATGCACTCGTAATAAACTACCAGATGACATTTTTTAATAATAGTTCCGAATCTATTCTGCCAAAATCTATTTATTTATTGCTTAACGCGCTTTTTCGGGGCTTTTACGTATTAAATAATTATTTTGCTATTTTTGGACTGAAGGAATAGTCTAAGATCCCGCTATAGAACGACCTTCACCGAGATGTTTATTTGATGAAACGTATTTTATATTTAATTTCATATGTCAATAAAGATATTGCATATGGGTTGCCTAACAAATTTTAGTCCAGGGTATGATTAATTAATAATTTAAAAATAAAAAAAAATTGAATATTTCACCGGTGTGATTATTAGACAAATTCTACACCAATCGAAAGTATGAAGCCCATAGAATATGCAAACTTTAGGTTGCCTACTCTTTTCCTGTCACAACTCTCGGGTAGCCAGGTATAAACAGGTAAATCGAAATTAGCATTTTGCACCGGTCTGATTATTGAATTAAAATAAAATGAAATTAAAGATTATTTCATTTTGAACACGGTGGTATAGAGTTGCTTGCGAAAAATCAGTCCAGAATTCCGGTTGTCGAATTTTGAAAAGTAAAATGAAGGGTGCCAAACCATAAAGTTTTAAGTGCCACACGAACTCAATTACGTTTTATTGCAGTAAAACGTTGTATGTGCTGGTGTTTACTTGCACTCTAAAGTTGCAGAATCACTAACGCTGTCTAGCTTTAATATTGTGAAACAGCATGCCATAACGTTTTAAGGAACAATTGAGCTGCAAATGTTAGTTCACTCAAAATGTCAAAAAAAATTTAAAAATTCTCGTGAAAACGTGTTGGCGTAGCAACATAACGTGTTGCGAAAGCAAATTGTTTTATGAAAACCTTTTAAAATAAAGATATTGAAAGTGTTGAGTTGTGTGCAAGTAATATAACACTTAAAAGGTTTTGTTCTTTTCATTTTTATATATATATTTTTTTATTATTTGCGTATTTTGACAGAGCACAAAATTTGTTTTAGATAATTAAGAATAAATGATAATTTTATAGTACATTTTTTAACAATTACTTTTCTTTTTATTTTTCCATCAAAAATGTTTTTTGTGTCTCCTGAAAATTTCATTTTCTGGCACTTGTAACGTTATGGCTTGGCACCTCTCTATTTTTAAAATTTTTTTTTATATGAATACCGCACAAGAGTCCCAAATGCTCCCGTCTGAAGCCAGTGAGACTATGGCATCCCCAATTGGGGTATGTTGTGAGGCTGAGGTTAGAGGGGAGCAAGATTCGATAAACCAATAAAACGAAACAAAATCTGCAATTTTGCTTCTCAATGTATGACTAAAGTCTTGAGTATCAAAGACAAGAACAAGAAAGTATTATTGAAAATGGAACGAGACGTATTTGGGCGACTTTTGGCAATTAGTCTTAACAAAAAAATTAATCTCCAATTTTGCCTGACTTTTCCACTAGCTCCATTGCCCCCTGCTCTTTTTTCATGTACTGGAGAGATGTTAAAAACTTCAAAATCAACGTTAGCAAAGATTTTGAAATCGAAAACTGAAATGGTTGAGCCACCACATATCAACGTTGAAATAATAGATGGTTTTTATTACTTGCACCTAATCGGATCTTCTATAGCTCAAACTTTTGATAAAATTGCCGAGTCAATGCTCATAAAAATATGTTCAACAAACTCAACAGAAATGCATTTAATTTTTGAACGCTTCTTATCACCGTCAATCAAAGATTCCGAACGTGAAAGCAGAAAAGAATTCGATATTCCGTACAAAATTTCGGGACCTCAACAAACTAGACCAAAAATTTTTTTGCAAAGCCTTAAAAATTATCGTTTTAAAGAGGCTCTCGGGCTGTTTCTGGCTGATTATTGGGAAAACGACAATTTGGTAACAATAATCCAAAACAAAAAAAATCTTTTTAACCGTCGACCATCACTGCTACTCTTATCAAGTTAAGGAAAATTCCGTAAAAAAAACTGAAGAAACTAATTATGAATGTCATCACGAAGAGGCAGATACAAGGATTATTTTTCATGCTTCTAAAGCGGAACCAGGCTCGAGAATTTTAATTAAAGCTTCTGATACTGACGTTTTGATTATTTTGTTAGGAAATATGCACAAACTTATCGAATCAGAAATTTGGCTTGCCAGTTCAGCAACTAGAAAGAATAATAATCAAACTGTTGATTGCATTAATTGCACCGATTTAGCGTTGAAGTTGGGAATCAAATTATGCCAAAGTCTTCCCGCCTACCATGCATTTACAGGTTGCGATTACACGGCAGCATTTTATAATAAAGGAAAAGTAAAACCTTTTGAGCTATTTTCGAAAAATGAAAAATATCAAACAGTTTTTGCATCATTAACAGATGCTGCTGATATTTTCATTGATGAAAAAATTAAGACCGTTCAAGAATTTACGGCTAGTATGTATGGTATCAAGAACTGCACCAACGTGAATGATGCGAGATATCGCATTTTTATGAAAAATTACTCTGCTAAAGAAGACAGCGAGCACTTTTTAAAAAAAATAAAAGGCTTCGACTCCAACTCCATACCACCATGCTGGATATCATTAATTCAGAAAATTTTAAGAACTATTTTCGTAAATTCCATGTGGCTTAATGCAACGGATCCAATATGCGTGAAACTTCAGCCTGAGAACTGCGGTTGGTTTTTAGATGAATATTTAAAACCAGTAGGATTTATTGGGGATCATACACCTTTAAAGATAGAAGACATTGTCGAAAGAACTGAAACGGATAGTGATGACGAAGAAGATTCAGAAGTTGGAGATCATAGTTATATGTCCGATGACTCGGAACCTGAATAATTAAAAAAAAAAAAAATGTATGTATAATTTTTTACAATGAACAGAAGTATTTTTTTAATTGTTGTTTTTTATTTTGTCTTCTAATAATAAAGATAAAATTTGCAAGATTAGTATTATAGCGTGTTATCGAAGGTGGACATTTTCAATTCAGAACTAACCAAATATAAGGGGTACGTAAAAGGGTATTTCTCTGATGTTTCATGAATATGTTGTGTCAATGTTTCTATCGTTTATACTTAAAATTCTGTTACTATTTAATTTATATGTACAACATGGCTTCTTACGGTTACCAATGTTTTGATATTTTTATGTTTTATGTAAATCTTAGTTTTATATTATAATCTTTGGTTTTATAAAATTTTTGGTCTCATACTCCTTTATTAAACATTTTTTATTTCTATTTTTTTATTATGCTGTTTAATCAGAGGTAAAGTCACAAGGAGGAAATCCATAATTGGTTTTATTTTGGCTATACAAACATGTACAAACTGGAAAAATTTAAACTGTTGATTTCCCAAAAATAAAATAAATATGTATTTCTATAACTTTCTTTTTTGCTAAAGATGTATATATATATATATACTTTAGTATCACATAAAAACATATACACACATAAATAATTAATTGATTTAAAAAAAATGTATAAACTATTCCTCTATTTTAATAATAAACTACTCCAAAATGATGCACAGCATATACGAGTCTATCGCTATCATTTTCATTTTCAGAACAAATAGCATGCGCACTCTCTTTCTTTAAATGGACGGACTTCAAACAGCTGCTATGCTGTGTCCTCTTCTATCGCATGGGATGGTTGGTTGGGACCTCTCAGTCGTACACAGTCACTCGCAGCAATATTTTACTTTTCAAAATTCGACAACCGGAATTCTGGACTGATTTTTCGCAAGCAACTCTATACCACCGTGTTCATAATGAAATAATCTTTAATTTCATTTTATTTTAATTCAATAATCAGACCGGTGCAAAATGCTAATTTCGATTTACCTGTTTATACCTGGCTACCCGAGAGTTGTGACAGGAAAAGAGTAGGCAACCTAACGTTTGCATATTCTATGGGCTTCATACTTTCGATTGGTGTAGAATTTGTCTAATAATCACACCGGTGAAATATTCTTTTTTTTTTTATTTTTAAATTATTAATTAATCATACCCTGGACTAAAATTTGTTAGGCAACCTATATGCAATATCTTTATTGACATATGAAATTAAATATAAAATACGTTTCATCAAATAAACATCTCGGTGAAGGTCGTTCTATAGCGGGATCCTATACTAGAACTGATTATGTACATATTCGTAATAAAATAGCGAGGCCTACATTATCTATTAATTTATTCAATTGTACTTACTACTTACTATCAAAATATACAGGTACGCCTACTAAAATATGTACGTACATCTAAACTGCGAAGTTCATTTTTTTAATTTAATTTGTATTGTTTCGCTAAATTAATTAATTGAAAATAAAATAAAATAATTGTTTCGAGAAATAGTTATGTTTTTTGTTTATCAAAACTTTACCATACCATTCAAGTGATTCAAGTTGTTTGAGATGGGGAAAATTATAAAAATAAAATATTTTTATTTTATTTTAGTAAAATTCCTAAAATCAACAGGCTTCAATTCCCTTGCGATGTTTCTTTAGCTAAAATGACCAACTTTTATCACATAAACATCGCAAGTGACCAATTTTTGACACAAAAATGGCAATTATTTTATTTTCTTTTATGAATCTTATTATTGTGTTTTGTCAATAAAGTCAACACTTATGCCATTAGTTAAAATTTTGAAAATGACACGAAAGCCATGACACGTTTGCCGATCACGAATGGTGTGGAGGCAACCTCCAATTTTTCACACTCCGGACATATCGGGGCTCTGAAAATCGGATCATGAGTCGTGAGTAAAAATGAACGGTCGATATAAATGTCATGACACGCTGCAACTTTTCCTACAGTGTTTTGTCACAACCATGCACAATGGTATCTTTTTAAAGATACGTTTTTTTCTTATTTCATTGCATTTTTAATTAATATAAGTTAAGGATTTTTCGACCACCATGTTACGACCAAGTCCAGTATCAGATTGTTACAGGGTTTTGTTATAATACTCTTCCGAATAATAGGCCAGTGCAATTCGCTCAAAAAAGGGTCGCGATCGGAATTATTCCGGTAGTCCCAATTTTTTTATGTTTTATACACTCATCTTGTGATGTAAAATCTGAGTTTTCGACCTTGTGTTACTTGAGCTTTCGCTGCCATTTTGAAAAAACCAGCCGAAATCGAGCCAAAATCTAGTTTTTTTCAAATATCTTGTTTTCAATAAAAATTTCGGCTAAAGTTGTTTTACAAGTTTAGTAGAACATAAAATTACCTAATAATCTAATTTATCTCTAATAAATATCGAAATATGCAGTCGTAAAAATGTGAATAAGTTTATAAAAACAATACAATAAGGTAAATTGCTTGAATTGGTTCGGTTTTTTGTGCATATCTCTTTTCCAGTACAATTTTGTGAAAAAATTACTGATATCAATTTTGTAGAGAATAAAATTTCATAAAAGACAATTAATATTTTTTATCGCAATTAGGTATCCAGGTTCTAATACAAAAAATTCACAAAAATTAGGTCAAAATTTGAATCAGAAGAATAGTGTTTTAATCTATGCAAACCTTGATTATTCTTTTTTTTTAAGAATTATTGTTGAAATAACATGTAACATATATACAACATGGCCCGTCCTGGAGTGGCTAATTGGCATCGGATGGAGGAGGGGGGAGAGGGGGAGAGGGGAGGGGGAAAAGGGGTGGAGGGTGACCCCCCACTCTCGTTAATTTATAGTTATAATATGTAATGTGAACAAAAGTCGAATAATGTGGTAATATCATGATAAATTTTCTGTTTTTACCTACCGATATTTATTTATACATACTTTATATCAGTAAAAAGAACTACAAAAAACATAAAAATCACACATCTTTTCATGTAAACAATTCAAAGACCTTACTACTTTCAAAACATTATATTTCTCATATGTTCGTAGTATCCTTGAATACGCATCTCACGTGTGGAAACCAGGCTATGCAGTACACAAAAATAGAATTGGTTCAAAATAGATTTTTAAGGTATCTCAATTTCCGCTCTTTTCAATCTCATGTTAGTAATGAAGACTCTGCAAAATTCTTCAAAATACAGACGCTAACTTGTCGAAGAAATATAGCAGATTCGGTAATGTTATTTAAAATTACACATAACTTAATCGATAGTCCTGATCTCCTCCAACGCCTATCATTCCACGTTCCAAATCGCAACAGTAGACAGTCGCTTACTTTTAATCTCCCTCTTTGCAAGACTAACTCCAAACATAACTCATTTATCTACAGATTCACACATTCATTTAACTTAAATTATTACCACATTGACATTTTTAACTCGACGTTACGTGAAATAAGATGAAATTTCACTAAGCAACATGACTCAAACTAGGAAGTTCAATCCCTGTATATTCCTGTCCTTTGCCTCTTAATCCTATTCCTATGTTCCTCCTCCCCCCCCCCCCCCCCCTTCTTTTCATATATTGTAACTTAAAATAAATTATTTAAGAAAATACCTTTATAATGTCACACTTTTATCATTCACTACCATCAGTGGAAAGTTCATAATTGTCATAATTAACATCTAATTACTTATTGTATTATTTTGTAATCTCTGATTTGCTGTCAACTTTCTCTAAAATAAATAAATAAAATAAAATAAAACAAATTTTATTTTCTACAAAATTGGTAACAGTAATTTTTAAACCAGGCAACTTTATTCATTTTTGGAAGGTAAAGAATTAAATTATCAAAAAAAGCAAAACATACCGAAACGCAAGTGGTCGATATCTATATTATGAAAAAAAAATATTTGCTCTAGGGTCAAAATCCAGAGAGATAAACGGGGAATATGTTTGTATGGAAAAAAAGCCACCATCTTTACCCTTAAGATAAAAACTAATAACTTATCTTACCTTAGGACAAACTGAAGCCAGCACCACATCTCTACCTTTCATTGGAGATATCTTATGCTTTTCCCAAAAGTCGTCAAAGTCCTTGATAACATCAGGAGCTATGGAAACGGCAATGGCCTTCTGGGCATTGCAAACTTCCACATGATTTGCCTTGAACACCAATTCTGCATCGCATCTCTTGTTCAATGAAACAGGATTCCAGCGCCTCATGATAATGCCACTGCGAATTGTACAAATATGATAAGAATGAGAAACATTATAATGAAAAGAATAATTCTAAAACAAAACAAATATTCCAAAATTATAATATAACATGATCCGATCCTTGCCGAAGTTTAACGATTGACCATGAACCATGACCCGAGGTGACACGAATACAATTAAATTTCGGCGAAGATCATAGATCAGTTTGCGTCTAGCGGCACGCGTTATATTGACCCGTGTCTTGATAGTTGTCATTGTTTTGTTTTTTTTTGTATTGATTATGTTAATAAAATAATTTTTTAATATATAATTTTATTACCAAAATCAGTGCAACCAGTGTTGAAGTGGTGACACGAATACAATCAAATTTCGGCGAAGATCATAGATCAGTTTGCGTCTAGCGGCACGCGTTATATTGACCCGTGTCTTGATAGTTGTCATTGTTTTGTTTTTTTTTGTATTGATTATGTTAATAAAATAATTTTTTAATATATAATTTTATTACCAAAATCAGTGCAACCAATCTTGAATAAGAGGAAATAACAGTTTGTTTTTTAAAATAAATTAATAATCAAAAATTCCTAATTTAATTTTTTTGTCATAAGTAGGTACAGATTGTCATTGAACCACCACATTCTCAGGGCAGCGGCCGCCACTGCTTGTTACACAACGAATATTCACGCTACAATATATTCAAATTGCCTGCGAGAAGCCATGCTCTAGCGCGCACCCTTCCCTGTGCACCGAAGTATGGCGGAAAGATCCGACGACGAACGACACGCGCATCAACCGACAACAAACGGTTGGGCGAGCCCTTTCCATTGGAGAGCGCTGGCGAGATGAACGCGTGGCCGGCACAGGGGCCTGTTCGTGCAATTACATGACACGTGCAATCACCACACGGATATGCGGCCTGCCGCGCATAAAAGTAACGCTCCAACACCGACATGATGCTCCTGGCCGAAGCCATCACTGTCCCTGCAATAACCACAGCTCCCCACAACCACGAAGCAGTCGCTGACCCTTCATGTGAGTTAAGTAACCTAATCCCCCTTGTGCCTTTTCATTCTGAGTCACGGCCCTAAGCCAAACGAGGCCAGAACCCCAAAGAGAGAGATTCACTAATTAGTATAATTGAGTTTCCCTGTGTTCGACTATTATTTTTTTTATTTTTTTAAAAAGAAAGACAAACATTCCCGGGTTACAAATAACCCAACAATATTTGAAAATCTCCTAATACCACCACAGTAAGCCGAAAATGTTGCTTGAGTCGTGATGGAGGACTTAGCCAGCCGAGGAATAGAACACGGAACGCCTGGGTGGGATCCAAACGCGATGCCCACTCAACCACAGACCATGACTATGACTATGTGTCACCAGTATTGCCGCGCCCTGGCGCTATTTTGTATGAATAAATGGTATCTCTCTAACCACTCTTTCATTGCTATGGTCGAACCTCCCCAGATAACGCAATTCCAGAGAGGTAAGTCAAATGGAACCCAACGACCTGGATGCGAGTCTCCATGGAAAGATGTCAATTTTCAACTTGTATTTATGTAATTTATACCCTGGAATCGGCCATTTTACGCTGACGCCAAGTGGGCTTTTTTACCCTGGTGGCTCCCGCCATTGTACAAGGGAGCCCGCCATTTTACACTGGCGCCTCCCGCCATTTTACAAACTTCACTTTCGTAAAAAGTCAAGATCACAGAACTCATTAATGTAACAAGCTATTGAAAAATTTGAAGCATATGTTGAGAGTTATTCAATCTCGAATATCTTCTCTTTCCCGCATCGCTTCGTCCTTTACTAATAAGGGGCAAGTGGTGCTATTGGTTAGATTTTGTTCTCTGCCGCTCAGCCATTCAGATGAATATAAGATCTGCCGAGCGATTCTACATCTTTTGTGAGATCGTTATGAGATAACGGACGTGATCTCCTGTCAGATTTGTGTGATTTTTACATATTTACTGACACATACTTTAGTTTAAATCGTTTTAAACATGAATTCCTGCAAGTATGTATGATTATTTATTCATTTAATGTACATTGTACATAGAAAAAGCAAATAAATCACACAAATCTGACAGGAGATCACGTCCGTTATCTCATAACGATCCCACTGTATTTGAAGTTGTTTCAGTGTGGTGGGCATGCAGTTATAAAGTTTGGTTGTGAGTACTTAAAGTTTCTCTGCCCTTGTGAGGTATGAGTTATTGGTATATTTAGGGTTTTTTTTTGTAGAGGCCCTGGTTCTAATCGCTATTTGAGGTTGCATTGAAAATGTGTTCATACATGTCTAATATTCTCACCAGATGCTGACATCATCGCCAGGTTTGCAGCAATCAACCAGATCATCCTCCAAGGTGACCCAAATAGAACCGGGGATACCGCCGACACTAAGTTTGTTTACTTGTTCCTGGAATCAAACAATCAGTAAGAAAAGTAACCAAATCCTTTACTTCAATCGCACAAGTATAATCTACAATACTGGGCTTTTTAACATCTTTACATATTATGAAATGAAGTCGCTCACGCTGTCTGAGTGCTTAAATCTTTTAAACTACGCAACGGATTTTCATGCAGTTTTCACCAATAGATAGAGTGATTCATGAGGAAAGTTTTTAGGTTTATATTTTGTCAAGGTTTTGTGTAAATTGGTTTAAAAATATAATATATCTGGCCAAGCAGCAGCAGGCAGCGGGCTGACAAACGGGCGGTGTGGATTTGATTTAACATATGGCGTTGGTTACAACGGTTTCGTTAGCCACAGCAACGTGTGCCGGGTCTGCTAGTTAAATATATAATACTCACTTGTATCCCGTTGGCGGCCAGTATCTTTTCTCGGAAGATTTTTTCAATGTAGATGAGTGTTTCAGGCTGATAATTATTGATTATAATATTTGTTACTCACTTGTATCTTTAATTCCTGATAGTCTTTACAATTCTCTCTTGTGACAGTATGGACGGGGCTAAATGTGGTGCTGCGGCATTGAATATCTGAATTCTTACATTTGTTCGGAGGCTTGATAACGTATCTCTGTTCGTATTTCCCTTCCATCACCTGAATGTGCTGGCATTTCAGGCACTTATAACTCTTGCGATACTCTAACATTTTGGATTGGGTCACCCTTATGGCTGTACCTAAAAATATACAAAGAAAATCATCAATAACGTGACCCATTATGCAGGATCCAACGGCTTATTAAACTATATATTAAAAAATAAAAGGAAAATTATCACACAAAAATCAGTCTAGAAAGATCTTTTTAAAAATCAATCTTCAAATAATTAAGTAAATTTGAATACCGAACTGCTCCAAACTGTGGGACTGACATTCTCAATTGGGGTATGTCTTGAGGGTTAAGGGGTGGGGTAAGGAAGATGAAGATGGAGAAGTTCCTAGCTATTCAAGTCTGGTCACCAAACAAGGCAAAAGACATTTTAAGCATCGTTTCTATTCTTAATGGTAGTCATGCACCATGGCGATACTGAGAGCATATACCACTCCGGAACGTGCCGCAAATATACTTTGTAATATTTTGTACTAAATGTGAAATAATTTCGGCGTCTTGTATGGGGCTAGTAGATTCTTCAATAGGGACCAGCTGCTAACTCTACACAAATCTCAAGTACGCCCAACAATTGAATATGGTGGCCACCTCTGGGCTGGAGCCCTACAATACTTGATAAACCTACTTGATTCTGTGCAAAGGAGGGTGGTCTGTCTGATTGATAATCCATTGCCATCTATAATGCACAGACGCAATGTGAGCATGCTGAGTCTGTTCTACGGGTATTTTAATGGAATTTAAGAATATTTAAAGAAACTAACAGCATTGATCACTAGTGCATGTGCGTGAAATTCGACAGACACGAGCAGAACACCCGTTCACAATTGATGTTGGCTTCACGAGAATGGGTCGTTTCATTGACTCGTTTTTATGTAAGTCAGCTCGTATGTGGAACAAGCTACCGGCATCTGTTTTTCTTACTCTACATACAATCCGGGCCTCTTCAAGACCCACATTAATAAATCCCTTCCTACAGCCCCTCCCTTAACCCGCCCCACAATGCTGCCTAACTGGGTGGCAACATAGCTCCCCTGCTTTTACAGTCAGGGGCCCTCTTGTAAGGTGTTACATCTGGAATTGAACCTATAACCTCTGGATTTAGTCGAGTTGATCTGCCGCATGTCAAGAAGACATATTATAGTAGGTTTAAATATCCCAACCATCACTTTAAAATAGTTGATAACAAACCTGCCACTTTTAAAAAACATCCCAGATCTTTGTTCTTCGGAATTGTACTTCTGTGGAGTTCCGGACATACCGGGAGTCCATAAAACCTGGCCCTGACATTCTGCTTCACGGATAACCGCTTCTGAGAAGTTGAAGACTCTTCTTCCAAGATTCTCTGTTGAGCCTTTATCAAATCCTGATCGCATTTAGCAAGGGTGTTTTTGGGATTACACAAAACGCCATCTCCTGTATTTGGGTCTGCTTCAAACAAATTCAGAAAACTGCAAACGAAAAAAAAAGTTCAAACTTGTAGATAAACTTTGTTCTAATTTTAGAGTAAGAAAAAAAGTACAAAAATAATAGAATAATATAAACTTCCCGTAGGAAGAACGCAGTAAATGTTTAAAATATATACACATTTGTAACGTACTCCACATTTATCGAATAGCTGTTGTATAGGCTGACATCGGAAATAATTCGTACAAGATCATCTCGATGTATAGATAGAATGTATTCAAGAAACATTGCGGCAAAACAAATACCAACAAAAAAAAAACACAATTACTTTATTACTATTTCATTTGAATGTCATCAAATGATATTTTATAATACATAAATAGTAAAAAACCGTTTTTGTGATTTCAAAAAATTCAAAACAATTAAATTAGGTTGACAAAAACATGACAGCGCCGACCGCCGACAGCGGTACCATCAGTGTTGCCAACCCGTTTTTTGAAAAAGACGTAGATCGGACTCGAAAATTACGTAGAATCGTATAATTTGGATTATGAAAAGTTAGTAGATCTACGTACTTTTTTTCTGAGTGAAATATAGAAGTTAGGGTAGGTGAACGTAATTAGTTATTTCTTGTAATAATTATGTTGAAATGTATCTATTATTTTTAATGCATTTTTTGCAAATTTTAATTAATTTTTTTTTATGATTTATTATAGGTTCTCAACCTTGCCTCTCACTCTAGGTCAACGATACTCAACCTTTTTTCTCTTCGGGCCACATGCATGCATTTGTAAAGTTACGCGGGCCGCAACACTATGTCGAAAAAATCATCAACCCCCCCCCCCCTCCCCCCCCACCCCAACAAACAAATATTTTTTCTTCCCGTTTGTCTTGAAGCACTCTCTTTTTGTCGGACATTTTTCGATTGCATTTTGAAGACACTCCCGCTATTATGCGTATTTAAATTATAACAGAACAATACTTTATAAGACAGCAAGAAAAAGACGACAAAAAAAAAAAAAAAAGACATTAACCAGTTTTTTATGTATTGGTAATGAATGTGGTGGTTTTTAGAAGTGGAACTTTTTTATTTATAAATTATTTCCGCGCGTACTTGTGTGTGAAATATTTGTTTTTTGGGAATAAATCTGGCGTTTGCAATAGCAACACTCTTAGGTACACGTCTGCCCTGATGATGGACACTGCAACGCTGTTGAAAACTGAAACGTTGGCTAAAGAAGGAGGTAGCGCAACACAGCATAACACCCCAAAAACAAATAAAGAAAATACCTCACTCTTATACCAGATTATGTCGACCTTAATGACAATCCTTTTCGGGTATCACTATCTGTGCTTCAAAGTCGAAACCAATCTCAAGATGTACGAAATTTAGAATGATAGATTTTTTAAAAATCATTTCCTGATAATAAAGTGTTTGAGGGCCGCACGCAAAAGCTTGCCGGGCCGCAGGTTGAGTATGGTTGCTCTAGGTTCTCAATTTTGCCCACCGCCCACTTTGATATTTTTTTTTAGAGACCCCCTTTTTTCTTATGGAGGGGGGGGGGGGGGGTAATGGATTCAATTTTCTTCCACTTCCTCAACTACCGAAACATGTGAATTTTTCCACACGTGATAAAAATGATTACAATACATAAAATAACAAAAATTAACCAATATTCAAGTTTATTTTGCTTTATTAGTACGTGATGAGCGTGTTTTTTTTGTATTTTTAGACTATATTTTTTACCTGCCCTCGCCATCACTGTGCCACCTCATCGCCCTCTCTCTGGGTCTTCTACTGCCCCTAAAAGTCTCAAACGTCCACAAGGGGGCGTTATTTATTGCCCACGTTGAGAACCTAAGGTTTAAATGAAACGAAATATAGTTTTGGTAATTATGCAAATGTGGGGTAATAGGCAATATTTAGGAAAAAAAACATGTATATAGAGTAAACAGTTAAGGCCAAATACTAGCAATAAATAACTTAGCGATGCCTTTGTCTGAAATTGTGTATTTTACCGGGAAGTAGAAGATTACAACACCAATAAAAAAAATTATGGTAATAATTCGAAATTTTCCTAGATTTGTGCTAATTTCCCTTTTGCCTAAAAAATGTTTTTCTCCCCTAGATCTAGGGTAATTTCCCTAGACATCCCAACTCCGGCGCGGACTCTAGTATGAAACGGAACGTTTGTTGGAGTCCTCGCCACATACTTTACCCCGCAGACGGGGGCTCCACCGTAAAGTAACGGAAAATAGGCTTCTTCAGCCTAATGAGTTATTTTTGCAAATTTGTACAATTTGACAAAAAATACGTAGATTCTGGACTGAAGTTAGTAGATGTTCAGGAAGGACCTAAAATACGTAGATCTACGTAAAAAGACGTAGAGTTGGCAACGCTGGGTACCATAGATAAATATGGATAAATACATAAATAAACGATAAATATTATATGAGGTAGGGATGGTCGGAAACATGGTTCACGGCGAGTTCATCGAAAACGAGTTCATCGAAAATCAATTCATCGAAAGCAAAATCATCGAAAACGAGTTCATCGAAAACCATTCATCGAAAACCAATTCATCGAATGATCAATTTATCGAATCGCCAATTCATCGAAAAAAATATTTTGTAGATATTTGAGAGAAATGCCGAGCGGACCGGGAAGTTTAAAAAAATTGGTCATTAAAAGTTGACAATAAATTTATTTAAAAAAAAAAATAATAAAACTTGAACCTAACCTAACCTAACCTAATTTAACAATTTTGTAGCACAGTGTTATCAATAGACCAAGTATGATAGTTATTAGATTAAGTGTAGTCTTTCAACTGCTTTTTTAACTTCCTGGTCCGCTCAGAGTTTCACTCAAATAAATACAAAAAAAAAATATTTCGATGAATTGGTTTTCAATGAACTCAGTTTCGATGAACTCGGTTTCGATGAACCCGTTTTCGATGAATTTGATTTTGATGAATTGATTTTCGATGAACTCGTTTTCGATGAATTGATTTTCGATGAACTCGTCGTTTACAGGAAACATCAATGTTCATCGATCTTTTTTACCATTGATAATCGACGTTAATATTAATTCGAATATACCAGAGGTTCCCAAAGTGGGTGCCGCGGCAACCTGGATCAGAGATGCCGCGAGGCGCCCCTGATGTCTCCACTAAAAATCAAAATTGATATGAATACAAACATTTTATGGAATGAAAAATCACCCGCGTGGCCGGTCCGCGCTCTGGGTAACTTTTTTTAAAATGAGCTCCACCCAGGAGGCCCTAAGTAAAATAATTTCACTCAGCGCCTATGTCATCTTTGGGGATGCTGTATGGAGGGTTTTTTAAGGAAAGGAAGGAAAGGAGAGTTCTGGGAAAGAAAAGGGTTTAAGGGGTGAATAGGAATCTGGGGTTCAGTATGTCCTGGTCATCCGCCTCCAAGACCTAGACAAACCTCACTCCATGAACCCGGGCACCCCTGCTAAATCACTAAACGTGGCGAACCACTTGGGGACGTATGGCAGAGGTGTTAGTTATCTAATAAAGATTCCCGGGGCGGCGCGGCGGCGCTACACATTCCCGCCTACCAAATTGACTGGTTTGCAAAGTACTTTCCAAAAGACCAAATGGAGAAGTTTGTGTGAATCCAAGATCCATTCCGTGCTCCACAAGATTTTACTACGCAAGAAGAAGAAAATTTAATTGACCTCTCGAGCGACAACAGCCTAAAAACAAAATACGCTTGTTAGGATTTGACGGAGTTTTGGGAAACAATCGAAAATGAGTATCCGATTTTAAGTGCAAAAGCTGTAAGGGTCCTCATTCCCTTTGTGACTTCATATTTGTGCGAAGCTGGATTTTCAGCGGTTGCTGTTATAAAAAGCAAATATCGCTCGAAAATAAACTTGGAAAAGAAATGAGAGTAGCTGTAACAAGCCTTATTCCCCGATTCTAAAAACTGTGTAGTGACCAGCAGGCTCACCCGTCGCACTAAACACACGCACCTCAAGAGTATATGGAAATATATGGTTTTTGTAATTATATTTGCATTTTCTTTGTATTCTCACCTATGTTTTCCTACCAATAAATGTAGGGTGGAGTGGGGACGATTGAAACAGGTCATGATTGAAACATCTCAATTTACTCGAAAACTATAATACCAAAGAGTGTGACACAACACTCGAAACTCCGTCAGATCTGTTGGGACGTTTCCACAAAAGCGCACTAGCCGGCGAGTGACTCAATCGTGTATGTATAGAGGACATTATTTGATTTCGCACTAAAAATTAAGTATTTAAGACATTTTTGTTTATCTTATAACTCATTTTACTCAAGCAGCTTGACGAAATGTTTTATTACATTCTCTTCTTTATTTATTTTAGAGTAGATATTTATAATGCATTTGCGTGGCGTTAATGTTTATTTAAAAGGCTTATTTTTGACTTCGAAGCAGAAAATGCAGCGTGGGGATGTTTGAAACAATTTGTGTGGGGATGATTGCAACGTTTCAATCATTTATAACCATGTTCCAATCGTCCACACTGAGAGAAAATTTAAAAGTTATAATGAAAAAAGGTCAGAAATTCAAATCATTAAGCCTTCCCACTAGACGTACTTCTGTGATCTTGAATATGGATGGTGAAGCCGATCTCATTCGGCCACATTCGACATCACACACCCTCACGTGGCAATATAGTAATAACATATCTTTATTGATTTTTTTACAATTATAACTAAAAAAATCAACGATAATGGTATACATTGTTTTATCGAGTATGCAAGTACAAAAAAATAACAACAGAAAAAAAATACACACATGAACAGTAGGTAAAATTTAAATATTACAGATTTATAGTTATAAGTTGAGGTTACACGTAACCCGCTTCACTAGGCTAGCTTGTGTTGAGGCAGTCATTTGGTTAGTTCATTTGTAATACCTACGAACAAACCTACACTTGTATTAAAGTATATTCACTCAATAGGTTGGTTGCTTTAATAATGTCGTATTTGGGTGAGTGCACCGGTAAAGGCCCTATCTTTTCTTATTTTTTTTTTGATAATTTGAATCATTCGTGATGGGTAGGAAGGTACCTACTCTTGCAATTGTTTAAATTCTGTACTTCTGATACGGTTGTTTTTCAATTTTTCAGATTCGTAGAAAACGGATAAACGTAGGTAACAGACCGAAATACTAGAGACATGTTTTCGTTTCAACAAGCATATGAAGAAACATTATCTGAAAAATCGTTGAAAAATGCTGGATAATTTAGACCACATCTCACCAGGAAGGCACAAAAAAAGAAAGAAAGTACGCCAGAAGATACATCTGTTGATTCCGTAACCATGGGATACAATTCGGCGAAGAAAGTATGTTTCCCTTCTCAAGAAACAGAGATTGACAAACTAAGCAATAAAATATACCGACATTTATTTTGGGCTATCTTCAAAAGATGACATTTGATGACAACTGATGACAACTGACATTTGATTTGACCACACGGTAGAACCTGGCAAATTCATGGTACACAAATGGCACAGCCGGAATAGAATGGCTCCTAGGATTTTTGGCGCGCTATCCAGAATTATCTATAAGGTGTGCCCAAGCCAGTGGCGGACTAAGGGGGGGGGGGAGGGGGGGCGGCCCGCCCCGGGCCCCCGACCCTGGGGGGCCCCAAACGCCTCCATGTTCCCTTGATAAAATTCTAAACAAGGCTTTAAGGCACCATTGTAAAAAAAAAGTTTTTTTTGTTTCATTTTGTGATTGCACTTGTTAAAAATGCTCTCACCAATTTTTTACAAATAAATTCGAAAAATTGACGGAGATACAACATTTTGTGTGAAACCGTTTGAAACAGTTTGTATGTTGAATTATCCTTTAGCAAAACTTTGAAATCCTTTTTTTTTAATGAATTCTATTTTCGATATTTTGTGATTGCACTTGTTAAAAATGCTCTCACCAATTTTTTATAAATAAATTCGAAAAATTGACGGAGATACAACATTTTGTGTGAAACCGTTTGAAACAGTTTGTATGTTGAATTATCCTTCAGCAAAACTTTGAAATCCTTTTTTTTTTATGAATTCTATTTTCGATATTTTATTGTAAATTTTCATCGTTCATAAAAAAATGGAAGGGGGCCATTTATAGAACAATCCCTACGTAGGGTTATAGTCAGGGCCGGATTAAACATGTCGGGGCCCCTAGGCAATGCACGGCTCGGGGCCCCTTTACCCTAGGGGCCCCTACCCGATGCGGGGCTTCTAGGCAGAGGCCTACACTACCTTATGGACAATAGGGCCCTGCCTGGGCCAGCTTAAACATTTCGGGGCCCCTAAGCAATGCACGACTCGGGGTCCCTTTACCCTAGGGGCCCCTACCCGATGCGGGTTTTCTAGGCAGAGGCCTACACTACCTTATGGACAATAGGGCCCTGCCTGGGCTGGCTTAAACATTGCGGGGCCCCTAGGCAATGCACGACTCGGGGTCCCTTTACCCTAGGGGCCCCTACCCGATGCGGGTTTTCTAGGCAGAGGCCTACACTGCCTTATGGACAATAGGGCCCTGCCTGGGCCGGCTTAAACATTGCGGGGCCCCTAGGCAATGAACGTCTTCGGGCCCCTTTACCCTAGGGGCCCCTACCCATTGCGGGGCCCCCTAGGCAGTTGCCTATACGTCTAATGGATAATACGGCCCCGGCTACAGTGACTGGATTTTCGAACAGTTTAAGACTTGGTGCATGGTGCATGCAAATCAGGTGTATAGTTTTCTAATGTGTTGTCAACCAGTATGAAAAACGTAGTTTTGAGGAAAACGCGTTCAAAGTTTTGCTGAAGGATAATTCAACACACAAACTGTTTAAAACGGTTTCATATGAGATGCTGTATCTCCGTCAATTTTACGAATTTCCTTGTAATATTTGGTGAAAGTAGTATTAACAACGCATATTTTAGAAAATGAAATAAAAAAGTGGCATTTTTTGTGAGCTGGTGCCATTAAAATATGCTAAGTACCTATCTAAGAGGTGTTTTGGAGTTGGGAGGTCCCGTACAAACATCATCCCATACAGACAAAATAGAAATAAATAAATACAGCCTGAACCGGTTATTTACAATTTTTAAAAATAAATGTCCCCGGGGGCCTGGAAAATTTTCATAGGAGGCACTTTATAAAAAAATCCCATAGTGACTGGATTTTCTAACAGTTTAAGCTGCTGCTACCCGAATTTCTTACATATCTCCCTTAAACATTGGAAGTGTTTTGGACTTAAAAAAATTATGTTTATTTTAAGATAACGCCGAAACGCAAATTATATGAAATTCTTTCGATAGAATAGACATAATGTTGATGAATTCTTCAACAATTTAACAAACGTTATGGATTGTTTTAAATTTGAACCAAATGACGTCTAATGCGTAGATGAGACCGGTGTCACAACTGTTCAAAAACCTAATCGGGTTGTAGCCAGAAAGAGGGACTCGGCAAGTAGGCGCAGTAACGTCGGCCGAACGAGGAACTCTCGTAACTGTCTGTAGCAGCAAACGCAATTGGAAACTCAATTCTGCCGATGTTCATATTCCCACGTGTCAATTAAGCAATTTCTTAAAAGATGGTCCGATTGGTAGCATCGGTGCCGCGAACAAATCTGGCTGGATGCAAGAAGAAGATTTCACCAAATTTCTGATTCATTTTCAAAGACACACCAATTCGTCTTTAGATCATAAAGTTATTTTATAACCTGATAATAAATCATCGTGGTCGAATCCTACGAAATCAAAAGAAAAAAAAAACGAGTGTCCACACCACTGAAGTAAAACTTCACATTAAATATATGACGTTTCACATTAAATATATGCGTTTCATAGCGTTTCACATTAAATATATGGTTCTTTTTCATAACGAATTCATCATTTTACCCCCAAGTGTCGAGCGTGCGTAAAGAAGTTTTACTTAAAAAAAATTGTAAAATCAATATTTAATCTTCAAACCATTCCAAAATGAACAGGCAAAAGAATACTATATCTAGCGACTCCGAAGAAGAAACCACAAATACGAATAAGATTACAAAATATATGAAAAAAATCAAATATATAATCAAATTAAAAGCAAATTTAATGAATTGTATGAAAATAGTAGCTAGACCTTGGATAATAAAAGAATGGATGACCAAAGATATTTTATTACATATTAAAAAAAAAGATTATTTATTCAAACGATGGAAAAACTCACCAAAAAATACAACTTATGAAAACCAATATAAATCCTTTCGTAATTTTGTCACCAAATTAATAATCAAAAGTAAAACTGCATTTTATAATGATAGATTTAAAAATCATTTTTCAGACATCAAAAAGACTTGGGATGAATTAATAAAATTCTTGGACGTAGGACAAAGAGTAACTGTGATGATGTATTAACTAGATATATGTTAAAAGACCAATCTGTGGAAATTGTGACAAACCAATTTGCAAACTATTTTTCAGACAGCATTTCTTCAATGGTACATAAATGTGATTTTAGAGAGTCAAATATCATCCCCCTAGAATCACAACATAGCTTGTACATACCACGAGCGTCACTCGCAGACATAGTGAGCATTGTGAAACTTCTCAAAAATTCAAAGTCTCCCGGCATAGATAATATTCGAATGTTTGACATTAAACGAAACATAGATATCTTAGGCCCTATCTTAACTCATCTGATTAACACAATTTTAACACAAGCAGTAATACCAGATGAACTCAAGAGTAGTATTGTCAGACCTGTGGAAAAGTGGAAAACATACTGATGTAGGAAAAGTGGAAAACATACTGATGTAGGAAACTATAGACCAATTAGTATATTACCCGCTATAGAAAAGATTCTCGAGAAATACATATCATTAAAACTGACCAAATACTTGGATTGCTTTTCTTTAATAGGTCCCAATCAATATGGTTTCCAAAAAAAGAGTACCGAAATGTTACTCCAGGATTTTTCGAACTATATAAATAACGAATTGAATAACAAAAGACATGTTTTAGTACTGTTCATAGACAATTCAAAGGCATTTGATACTTAGATATGATGAAATTATTAAATATTTTGGAGGCAATAGGGGTAAGAGGAAACGTGCTCAAACTATTCAAAAACTTCTTAACTAACCGCCGAATCAAGGTAAAAATATCTGATATATTTAGTGAAACAAAAAATGTCAAAACTGGAGTTCCACAAGGGTCAATTTTGGGACCAACACTTTATATTATCTTTGAATCTCTTATGACAAAAATATTTTCTTTTGTTAAATATTTTGTATACGCTGATGATACTGCACTTGTCATATCCCATGAAAATTTGTCTATTGCAATGAAATTATTGCAGCTAGATTTTATTTCTTTATTAAAGTGGTCACATGATTATGGTCTACTAATCAATTCCAAAAAAACAAAACTGATGCATATAAGATCACCACATGCCAAGTACAGCGAGACACCTGTAATCATATCTCACTCTTTCGATTGCATTCACAACAACATCACACAGCCCTGGTCATGTACAAGTATCGAACTAGTTAACGACTATGTGTATCTAGGGGTTACAGTAGATTGTAACATGAAGTGGAATGTACACATTTCCAAACTTTGTAAGCGCCTCCGATCTATTGTAGGTAGACTTTATAAGATAAAATGTTATGTGCCTATAAAAACTATGAAATTGATTTATTTGTCTCTTGCAGAATCAACAGTGAGATATGGGATAACTTCATGGGATCAATCATGTAAAAGCAACATAAAACATGTACAAATGATTCAAAACGCCATGGTAAAGTTGCTAGTAAATAAAACCATTTTTAACCAAAGGCGAGACATTAGTATCGTATATAAATCAATCAATGTGTTACCTGTGCGTGCTATTATGTGGCAAAAAATTGTATTGCAGCATATATCCGGCAGTCCATATAAAACATTGGTGGATCATGCACACAATACGCGTCTCATACAAAATAAAGGAATGAAAGTACCTGTGTTTCAAAATAAATATGGTCAAAGAACCCTTGAATATATTATACCATTAATATTTAACAAATTGCCATACGAATTTAAAGAAAATTGCTCTACAACAAAATTCCCACTGATGTTAAAATCATGGCTCCTAGGGAGTAATCTAATGTATTGAAATAAATATATATTATAATAAATATATGTAGGTATTGTAATTAATATATATATTTTTCTTTTAAATATTAAAAAAAATTTTTTTGCTCTTACCACGCATTACATTTCAAGTATGTGATTAATGTATTGCTGTTTTTCAACTTGTTCATGATATGTATTAAAAAAATTATATATATAAATAAATATTTTTCCCATTCTGCATCACAATGTTGGTAGGTATGTTATATGTGTATTTGTCTATGTTGTTGGTACGCTAACGCGTTTATGATTATTTTATTTGTAGTTGTAACTAATCTGCGGAACTAATCTCCTGCTGACAAGCTACTTGCAGTAGCTTAGCGTGTAAGAAATTCCAATTGTATGCAATTTTTTATACAATAATAAAAAAATAAAAAAAATAAAAAAATTCACATCTAAAATATGAAAAAAATCATTCACATTGATAAAAAAAAAAGTGCTTCGTAGTCTCCCCACTCTTGCCTACTTTAGTTTTATTTAGACGTGAAACATCACGTCTACCGCATGTGAATTGCACACCCAGATTTTTCTTTTCTTTTAATAGATAGATACGATTTACTTGTTTGATAGATTTTAATACCACTTAACCGATTATTTAAAGTTTTTTGTTCTAAAATATTGCGATATTTTGTATAATGATGTCACATCGCAAACCACAAATTCAATTAATTTCTATTTTTTCGACTTCTTAATTGTTGAACGAAAAAGTGCTCTCAAGTCAGAGGTAAATTCAACATTGTTATGATTGAAACAGTGTGATGGTTGAAAAAATCCTTTTGTATGAAAGTAAAAAAACTTATTTTTAATACCGTTCTATTCTGCTCCAGGATAATATCGCAGTAAAACTATGTTGATTATGCCAAATACTCATAGTAAGTATAACTAAGAGCACTTAAACACAAATAATAAAAAGAAAAAACGAGTGTGCTTTAGACTTAGACCACACGACTGAATTAAAACTTCACTAACTTATGCCATCCATTAACAATATAACAATAACAGGAATAAAAATATCCCCATCCCCTCAACATCCCCATCAACTCAACTCAATTTAACTGAACTGGAACTGAACTGGAACTGAACTGGAACTCAACTAGAACTCAACTGGAACTCAACTGGAACTCAACTTAAACTCAACTAGAACTCAACTGGAACTCAACTGGAACTCAACTGGAACTCAACTGGAACTCAACTTTCAGCTCAGCTCAGTTTAGCTCAGCGTTACATATCGATAAGCGTTTCACATTGATCAGCGTTACATATCGATAAGCGTTTCACATCGATCAGCGTTACATATCGATAAGCGTTTCACATTGATCAGCGTTACATATCGATAAGCGTTTCACATTGATTAGCCTAAGTGTCGAGCGTGCGTAAAGAAGTTTTACTTCAAAAATATTTAAAGTGGTTTAATTTCAAGACATTTATGTTTATAGTTTTTGAAGTAAAACTTCTTTACGCATGCTCGACACTTGGGGGTAAAATGATGAATATGTCACGAAAAAGAACCATATGCGAACGCTAATTGAAGTAAAATGGATGTGTAACGCTAATCTATATGAAACGCTATAATGAAAGTGAAACGCTAATCTATATGAAACGCTATAATGAATGTGTAACGCTAATCTATATGAAACGCTATAATGAAAGTGAAACGCTAATCGATATGAGTTAAGTTAAGTTAAGTTGAGTTGAGTTCTTTTGAGTTCTTTTGATTTCTTTTGAGTTCTTTTGAGTTCTTTCGAGTTCTTTTTAGTTCTTTCGAGTTCTCTCGAGTTCTTTCGAGTTTTTTCGAGTTCTTTCGAGTTCACTCGAGTTATTTGGAGTTCTTTCCAGTTCTTTCGAGTTCCTTCGAGATCTTTCGAGTTCTTTCGAGTTTATTTCGAGTTTTTCGAGTAATTTCGAGTAATTTCGAGTTTTTTGGAGTTCATTCGAGTTCTTTCGAGTTCTATAGAGTTCTTTCGAGTTCTATTGAGTTCTTTCGAGTTCTATTGAGTACTTTTGAGCTCTTTTGAGTTCTTTTGAGTTCTTTTGAGTTCTATTGAGTTTTTTTGAGTTCTATTGAGTTATTTTGAAATAAAATAGACTTTAATAATACAACAACAATAGCTAGCATATACAATGAACCAAAAAGAATTTACCGCGAAGCGTTAGAAATCTATAAACATAAAAATAATATGAATACTAGAAATGACTCAATCAGAATTCCCAACACCTGGAAAGTCATAATCGATGAAAATCCCCCAAAAACGGCATTCCCAAAATTACCGGTAGTATCTCAAATTATCTACTGCCGGCCCCGCCCCCCACCCCCTCCACCATCAATCACCTTCAACCCGGGTACTTCGTTCTAGACATAAGAAGTGACTTGCACTCACTTAAGTCTTAGCTTCTGGACCGAACAGACATGCGAAAGCTATCAGTTTGAGACAAAAACTCAAGACATAAGGCCTCTGAAGATGGACAGTGTGATCTGTCCGAAACGTCAGGAGTTAAAAAGTCCTTTTAAGGACTATGTTACGCTGGTAAACCGAGAAAATTGTTCTACATCTTACACACGTGAAAACCTTAACCATAACATATATATTTATATATATATAACTATAACTCAATATTTATAACTCACTCATTAGAAAACTCTTAAATTATTTTTGAAGCCTTATTTGCGCCCAAAAAATTATTATATTTTTATGTCCAATATATCATTCTTACTTTACTTCTATAAAAATAACCCTTACGTCGTAATTATTAAGTATCTGTTTCTATACAAAATGTCAATAGAGTGAAGGTTGCTCACAACCAATCGTCTACTAGCTTAACGGGCTTTCATTTTGATTGGCAATATGATAAATTGATTGTGTCATGGAATGAAAAAATAGGGTAATTAAAAAAGGAGCGTATTTAAACTCAATTTTAACCAAAGTTCGTTTCTACAGTTGCATCGCGTAATACACTTGTTTTCACAAAGTTATCAATGGAGGAACCAACTCTTCCGGAAGATAAACGCTACAACATCGCATCTGCGCACCGCCCAGTTCATATATTACTTTCTTTATTTGGACTGAGTAAATTTACATCCGTTCAAAATAAGACATCGAAACTGGAAAAGTTGTCATTCGTATGGGCCAGTGGCGTACCGTGGGGGGGGCGGGGGGGGCGGCCCGCCCCGGGCGGCACTTTTGGGGGGGCGGCAAAATTTCACAATCAATAATCATCTTGTAAAAATTTGGATTGGGGAAGTCGCGGGTTCTATTCTCGCGTCAGGACTTAAAAGTTTTTTCTAGTTTATAGTTTCTTAACATCTTTCTTAAGTTTTATATACTGTTAAAATCAAAATATTAATGACAGACGTTTTGTTTTTATTTCTAATACATACATTATTTTTAAATAAAAATGTAAATGGCAACAGTATCATTTTAGCTCTAATTGATAGTCGATTTGTGTTTTATATTCGTGAAGCTTTGTGCGCCCTGCTGAAAGCGCACAAAAAAATACACTTATACGGTTTTCTTCCACGTATATATCACGGTGATATATTTTAAATTTATTATCACAGAAAAATTAAATAGCTGACAGGTGTGTGCATATGAATTGCAGTTATAAAATTCTAGATGCACACTATCTATGTGCTGCCAGAATCAAAGAAAAACCATTTTTATGTTCTGAGTGAAGTTTTAATTCACCGCATACATATTTAATTAAAAGCAGTTTTGTGTTCAAAATGTATAATTCCAGTTGTGGATTCATCTGACGACACATTTCGAAGGAAAACATTATATTATTTAAAGTGCTTTATAAAATTCTTGCAGACAATTTATGTGCCGCCAGAATCAAAGAAAAAACATTTTCATGTTCCGAGTGTAGTCTTAATTCACCGCTTAGAGATTTAATTAAAACCCCTTTTGTGTTCAGAATGTAAAATTCCAGTTGTGAATTCATCCGACGACACATTTCGAAGAAAAAACTTATTTGAAGTGCTTAATAAAATTCTTCCAGACAAGTTATGTGCCGCCAGAGTCAAATAAAAACCTTTTTCATGTTCTGAGTGTAGTTTTAATTCACCGCATACAGATAAAATTTAAGCCAGTTTTATTGTTCAGAATGTAAAATTCCAATTGTGTATTCATCTGCTGACATATTTCGAAGGAACACATAACTTTTTTCGAAGTGCAAATATAAAATTCTATTTGCAGACAATTTATGTGCTGCCAGAACCAAAGAAAAACCGTTTTCACGTTCTGAGTGTAGTTTTAATTCACCGCATACAGATTTAATTTATAAATATTTAAAAAAAAAATTTAAAAAAAAAGGATCACTACCCCCCCCCCCCCCTCCCTGAAGAAGTACCAATATAGGGGGGGGGGGGCGGCAAAATTTTCCTCCGCCCCGGGCGGCTGATACCCACGGTACGCCACTGGTATGGGCTATTACTTTGGGCATTTTCAATCTGTCTGTAACCTTTATTACCAACAAGCAAAAGATTAATAAGACATTGAACAGTCAAATGCATCTTCCTGCTGTTACTTACATCATTCACGTTCTTTTAACGTTATCAATTTCTATATCTTCAGTGATTAGCATATTTGCCTCAATCTGCGCTGGTAAACAATATTCAATGATGATAAACAATTTCAAAACAATTGATGTCAAACTGAACATACGTGGTAGAAAGGAATACACAGATTTGAAATTCACATTGTTTTGCTTTGAACTATGTGTCATCTTAATTTTCATAGCAAAGGTTGCCAATCAATATGTCCACAGAGTCGAAGAACTTAATGTGTTGTTCCTGTATTTATATAGCATGGAGTTTTTCACTGTTCTGCAGATGTTAGATTTCATTTGTATTTTTTGGATTACCATAACAAGGTTTGAGAAACTCAATTACAGAATGGAGTCTTTGCTAAATGGTGTTATTGAAGCCAACAAAGCTGAAAGTTTATCTGACAAACTCTTCAGAAATGATTTCAAAACCATAACAAGAGTTTTAGAGAACCGATCAATGGATTTTGATAAGTCAAACGCATTACCAAGCAAATTTTTGAAAGATGGTCTTCTGAATTACATGGAATTATTTGATCTATTGGCTGATAATATTTTTATCATTAATAACGTCTTCGGTACATCGGTATGTTCTTCACACTAAGGGTAGATTTTGAATATCTTTTGTCACAATGCTCAAACTTTTCTATTTTTAAAATATGTTCGTACATTGCAGTTAATTTTCGCTACAATAACTTTATTTCTTCATATCCTTTCAACTATGAACGGTTTGATATTGATCGACATAATAACTGAGTTTTATGTAAGTAATAAAACTAATAAGTGTCATACATCTTACCATCTCACCTATATACTAGTCCCAGCGAGAGGTCGCACGTGACGTTATCGTTCTTATCTTCATTTGTCTTTTTAGTTTTTGTACAAGATATGTAGGAAGAGGACGATCGTCGATGACGCACTTACGAGCACTCGCAGGGAATATTTTATTTTTTTTGTAATTCCTTAGTGATAAATAATATATATCTATAATGCTATATCTACATTAATAGTAAAAGTAGAACTAATACATAATAAATTCATTTAGTTTCTCTGGTTCAAACACAACACCAACAGACTATTACTGTACATACCAACAACTGATACTAAGGCTAACGACAGCCGACAGTATAATCACCTATAAAATCCTTATAATGAAATTCTCTGCCCTGAAATCTTACACAACAAACGTTGCAGCAAACTCACTTTACCGTGTTCTCCAAACATTAATTTAATAGTCTTTGTCCCAAATCAACTCTCGACATATTTTTGATTCTCTGCCGTCATTTAAGAAAAACATAATTTGTAACTTAATCTATGCGCACTCACAACGCTCCACTACTTAACACAATTCAAATAAATAAGACACGTCCACATAAACTTATACATCACATACATTATATATATATATGTGTATTTATATAGGTTATATTTCCCTAGCATGTACCAACCCCACCCGGCAAAATCTATAAGGAGGCGTCTACTAATATCTACAGTAATTCCAAAAACTGAACAAATCGGACTAATATCTATGGGAACCAAAGTGAGGACGAATATCTACAGCTCAAACTGCTGACTAATATCTATGAGAATCAAAGTGAGGACGAATATATACAGCACTGGCAGATGTTGGATTTGCAATTATGTATAGCATATTGGCATAACGTAATATTGCGTATGCAGTTTAAACAACTTAATTTATGTTAAGTTTGATTAGGTATGGTTAATGGTTAGGTTAGGTTAGGTTAGTATTACGTAATTGAAGTAATTTATGCTTTTCCGTACAACCTCTTGCTCAGCTGCCCTCTGTAGATATTAGTCCCACCTACGATCTATAGATATTAGTCACCACTGGGACCGTCATAGATATTAGTCCGACCTTAGCTCTATAGATATTTGTCCAACATATGAGCTGTAGATATTTGTCCAACATATGAGCTGTAGATATTCGTCCAACATACAGGCTGTAGATATTAGTACCTGGAGTCATCTATAATAGGTATAATCCACTCATCAGATATTTCATAGAGATATATGTCATTGGTATCCTTGTAATAATTTTTCAAACTTTGTAAACTGTTTGCCACTCATTTTATCTACTAAACGTTTGTTTCAAAATGATAAAATAAATATAGTATATTTATTGTTTTGCTTTCAAATTTTTCACGACACGCCTAATAAACCGATGAACGGTAAAATTATTTATTATAAAGCTTGACAATATTTAATGCATGTTTGGTTGAACGCTTTTCTTTTAGGTCAACTACACAAGTTTCATATTTCTGGTGGAACTGATACCCCTGGGTTCCATTTACGTGTTTGGCGTGTACCTGGCAGAAAAATTGAATGAGAAATTATGCAGACTCTCCTCCATAATAGATAAATTGACCATCAAAGCCTCAGTTGGTAAGCCAACATACTCACTAACTATTTTTTTGACCTATCCTTGAATGTGTACAATTTACTGTTTAATTGAGCGTAATATATTGTACTGTTTACTTTTCAGGTGAATTAGAGCTGGAGTTATTGGAGTGCTTTTCCCAAATTGTGACAGCACGAAACGTCTTCATAACAGCTAAATACTACTTCGTCTATGATTTCACTTTCCTCTGTACTCTTCTTGGTAACGTTGCTACATACTCAATTATAATGCTGCAAGTCAGTGGCAAGAAAAAATAATTATTTGTACAAATAAATCTACTTCAAAAAGAATAATGTTTTAATGAAATTGTTTTCGATATATTATATAATCATTATGATTTATGTTTTTGAACAGTGCTGCATGGTTTGAATGTGCCCAATTATAAAATTAACACTTTCTAGCAAAGTGCATATTTCATCACCCGATCAATCCAGATTAATATCTTTAATAATCAATACAATTACATTTATTAAACTTCCTCAACCTCGACAGCCGCCAGCTTCCCACAGGGATCGCTTCTGTAACCAACATTTTGTATTAGAATAAGTTAACAATAATAATCTAAACGAAAATATGAAAGAGAAAAAGACACAGAAAAAGACAATGGTCGCAACTGGGACTCGAACCCAGACCTCTCCGTCTAACCGGGACGAGTGCGTTAACCAAACTAGACGGAGAGGTCTGGGTTCGAGTCCCAGTTGCGACCATTGTCTTTTTATGTTTTTCTGTGTCTTTTTCTCCGTCTAACCGGGACGAGTGCGTTAACCAAACTAGACGGAGAGGTCTGGGTTCGAGTCCCAGTTGCGACCATTGTCTTTTTCTGTTTTTCTGTGTCTTGTTCTCTTTCATATTTTCGTTTAGATTATTATTGTTAACTTATTCTAATATGATATATTTCACTGATGGGAATAACCTTCAATAAAGTATAAAAATAAAGTTTTTCTTATAAAAATTGAACATTATTTTGGTTTCAGGTTGATAAACTCCTGTCATAAATACGTAAACAAAAAAATCACTTATTTAGTCTCCGAAGGATACGCAAACTGAAGTGACATGGATGGCTTTGAAACAGAAAATTTATTGCTAACTCGAGAAAGATGCTCTTTTGGGAAAAAAAACAGCTCAGTAGAATGAATTTTTCAAATTTCCATCTTCTCTGATTTCGACTAACAGGGGTCATAAATATAATATTTAAAAAAGCTGGTTTCTTAGGCTCCGTTGTTTCGCATAAGTTCACACATCACAAAACCATTAAGTGGCCATTCTGCCACATTTTGATTTTTTTTACATTTGAAAGGTCCCCATTAAACTCTGATTCTAGTTAGGTTTTAGGTTTCTATCAAATTTCGATAAGCTGACAAGCTTAGCAACGTAGGTAATAGTCATCTTCTGCTGTTCAAAATTTATTCAAAAGCTGAAAAAGACTTAATCACTATTTAACGGGGACCTTTCACATTAAAAAAAAAACAAAATGACGCTAAATGGTCATTTGACGACAATGTTCTATTTGAATTTCTTTGAAATAACTCGTCGTTAGACATCATCAGAGAAAGTCGAAAATTAATCCATTTTAATTGATCGTATGACGGTAGGTAATCGCATTAAAAACAGTATACTGCAGAAAATTATTATTATTTAAGTAGATTAACACTCCACTATCTCATGAAACATCGCAATCAAATCAAATATTAACGCAGTTATCACTCTCCCAATCAATTTCATTTCAATATATTTATATTCCAGCTACCAATCAATTTGCTTTGTATGACTGACTGGTATATTAGATCAAACACATTATAATGTCGTCATAACGTGTTTATAAAATTGACTGGAAACTAGTCACAATGCTTTTTAGGAAAGCGAACACTGAACAATAAAATAATCCAAAAGACTGATCTAAAAAATTGAAGGTGTATTTAGTTTACTAGTAGTTTTAAGGTTGCTCTATTAGGAAACAGTAAATTTATAGCAATGACAAGAAAAATGACCCCGATTAACGCGCTTGAAAAATTTCCAAGTGCTATTAAAGGCAAAGAACCAAAAGTTGAAAAACAATACAACATGTTCTATGTCTACAAATCCAACAATTATCTCAACAAATTTTTTGGCCTCCAGAAGATAACATATGATGGTGAAACTCAAAAGGCCATTGGAGGTTTTGCCAAACTGTACGCTTTGATCGTAATAGCGCTAGTAATCACTGAAGGTTGCTTCCTCGTAGGAGATTTGAAAAATAGAAACAGTGTTCAGGCAATCATCATCGTAATAGACGTGTTGTCCAACGTCTGTGTGACGATCACAACCATTGTATCAATATTAATTTCAGCTTTCTTGGTTTCCCCTTTCCTGTTGAGAGCTTTGCAGGGATTTGGCCCCATCGACGATGAACTCGGCATCAAGGGAAATCAAAACTACATTTTTTTAAGAAAAAGGATTATGCTAGCCCAGTTTGCACTCATCACATTTAGCGTATGTCACTTTTCCTACGAATATTACATTGGTGTAGTACAATGGAATTTCGGATACCGGGCAATCACTTTACATCTGATAGACTTCAGCGTCTATGTTCAGATGTTCGACTTTTCAACTGTCATTTGGGTTGTTGTTGTTCGTTTCAAAATGTTTAACTCTCAATTGGTGGAGTTGGTGAATGAAGAGAATGAATTTGATAAAACCTATAGCGATGAAATGACAATATTTCCTAATGAAATGGGATTCAGCAAACTTTCTGATTTCTTTCTGATAACAAAAACTTATAACAAAACGAAATCTGATCAAAAAAACAAGTCTCGGAACTTAATGCGGTTAATGAAAGTGTTTGACGAACTTGCGGACGTTGCTAATATTGTGAGCTCGTGTTTTGGACTCTCAGTAAGTAAAAACATTTTTTATGAATATTTATTTATTGTCAAAAACAGTGCTTCCAATTAAATTTCACAAAATTTACAATTAATAACCTGACATTAATTTTATTTTTTTTATTTACTTATATTTCCTAATATTTATTGTAATCACATTATATATTATCCTATCGTATTGTATAATTGAATTTTGGGATGGCACTAACCTCCCAATTAGACTTTTGTGAACATAAATAGTTACGGTTGGAACAACTTCGCCCCGGCAAGGCAATGGTGTTCGGCTTCCAGATGTGACCGTACCTTTTTCTGATTTTTCAGTTTTCAGATTTTCGATAGAGTTTCGCTAATATCGTATAGATTTAATTAAATATTACAATTTGAGGTTTTGCTCATTAAGTTAAAAATATTTTTATTTTATATATCTATGTGGTGAGCCGTGGCACAAGTTTCTTTATAGCCTACACGAAAAACTCTCCCGTCATTTTCCGGCATATAGAGATATATCGATGAAGATGATAATAGAGAGCATAGATACACAATTCATGTGGACAGTAGATTTGTTTTTAAAGAAAAAAAAAACACATTCCCTCATAGACAATACACGTATTGATAAGATGACAGTAGAGAGCATAGATACACAATTCGGAGGCGTCTACTAACATCTACAGGAATTCCAAAAACTGAACAAATCGGACTAATATCCATGAGAACCAAAGTGTGGACGAATATCTGCAGTTCAAACTGCTGACTAATATCTATGAGAACCAAAGTGAGGACGAATATCTACAGCACTGGCAGAGGTTGGATTTGCAATTATGTGTAGCATATTAGAATAACGTAATATTGCGTATGCAGTTTAAAAAACTTAATTTATGTTAAGTAAGTTTAGGTAAGGTTAGATTAGGTTAGGTTAGGTTAGTATTACGTAATTTATGATTTTCCGTACAACCTCTTACTCAGCTGCCCTCTTTAGATATTAGCCCCACCTACGGTTCATAGATATTAGTCACCACTGGGACCGTCATAGATATTATAGTCCGACCTTAGCTCTGTAGATATTAGTCCTCATTCTGAAGTTCGTAGATATTTGTCCAACGTATGAGCTGTAGATATTCGTCCGAAATACAGGCTGTAGATATTAGTACCTGGAGTCACACAATTCATGTGGATAGTAAATTTGTTTTCAAAGAAAAAAGAAACACGTTCCCTCATAGACAATACACGTGATATTGGTAACATCTAAGCTTTTTCGACCTACATACGGATTACGTTCCAAACTGTGCTAAGTTCGACATTTCAACAAAGCAATGCCAAAAACCAACTGTCGCGGGCCGCACTTCGGGGCTCCGAGGGCCGCACCGAAGGACGCCACGGGTTGGCCGGTCTTGATCTAAAAGATCTAGTCCTAGCATTCAGCGAGAAAATCCTAAGGGTGGGTACGTCAGAGGGTAGTACCCAAGCTCGCATAAATAATAATAAAGATACAAACGTATGTAGAAAGTAGGCGAGGATGATAATGTTTAGCTTAGGTAGATAATTGTGTTTTTACAGATTCTTTTCACATCAACCAAAACATTTCTGTATATTATTTCTACCGTAAATGGATTAATTATGTACGAAGATTTACTCAAGGAAGACGTGAGTATTTTTTCAATGATGGAGTACCTAAATTATTAATACTTTAAGATCTACTGGTTAAGATGGGATCTTTTTTCATGAGATTTTGGTAAATTCAATTATATTGCTTATCATAATGAAAGTGAATTTATAGGAAAATCAGACAATTCCATTTATAATCGGTTGGTGCTTACCCGATACCGTTTACTTGGTTGCAGCAGCCTACGTAAGTGAAATGATGAAGACCGAAGTTGAAAAGACAAACAGTTATATAGACAAACTCAGCATCAACACAGAATATGGTAAAAACATAAATAATTTTAAAATTTATTGCTAAATATTATTATACAAAATGCTCTCCGTCCCATATTGGGCACTAAGAAAACGAATTATTTTTCCAGGTACGCAGAACAGCGAGCTAATTGAGAATTTTTCCCAGCTTCTATCAGTAAGGGAGGTGTTTGTTACAGCGAGTAATTTCTTTCCGTTTGACATGACATTCGTTCTGTCCCTAGTTGGAGCCGTGGCTACATACACCGTTTTGCTGATGCAGGTCAAACCGTACAAAGAAGTCTCGGCTTCTAACGGTACCATCATGGGCAATTCCACTAATGTCACAATTTCCTGAAGATGAATTGATGAAGATCCATTAATCAATTGTGAAATTTTCCGACATATGATAAAATTGTCAGAAATTATGATATGCACACGTAAGGAATTGTATCACAACTACAATATTTATAATAAGTGCACCTTGTTCCAGAGTGAATAATACACTCTCTCACTAAGGGAATAGATTAGAAGTTGATTCAGAATAAAGACATCGGCAACGGGTTGATTTAAATTATATTATATATATTTTGTAACCATATCTGAATATGATATAACATGAACACTTAAATAATGCAGATAAATACAGAAAAAAACTAAAACAGAGTTTTCACTTTGACAAGTGACTTTCCGAAGTTTTTCAATGGGCCCCCCACGTAGGACCGATAATTTCGACAGTTTAACAAAATTATGACTCATATATTTTGATTAAACATAGTAACATAAGATCTAAATGTTTTTTAATCAGAAATATTAAATTTATAAGTAATCAACACCCGTTATTCAGTAATCAACTAGAGATTATACTTTTTTTACATTAGATATACACAGGAGGCCCTGGGGAAAATAACTCCTCTTAGGGCCTATGTCATCATTGGGGATGCTGTGTGGAGGCTTTTAGGAAAGGAAGTTCTGGGAAGGAAAAACGTGTAACGGGTGGGTAGGAATCTGGAGGTTAGTGTGTCCAGGAGTGGCAGACTTATGAATCCATCCCTCCTATTGCGGTGCATGGCGTTATTCTGAAAGTATCGAGTTTAAAAGGACTTCCGCAACCGTTCTCGATTCGGCCTGCCCCGCGGCTGGTTGGCAGACGCATCCGTAGCCAGGACACGAACAAAACCTCACCCCATGAACCCGGGTACCCCTGCTAAGTCATGAAACGTAGCGAACCACTTGGGGTGACCTATGGCAGAGGTGTTGACTATCCAATAAATGGTACCCATCCCCGTATTGAAATTAAACATTACGTGGAATGAAACAATCACTTTACAGGTTATACAATTACTTTTAGTATATCCTTTTAATAGTCCAGTCAGTGGGGAGTTTTACCTTGCAAAAAGTCATGTAGTAGCGATTTTGATATATGTTGTTAAGATTGGGACTCTAAAGAAAAAAAAAGTTTTCGACCTTGGGGGGGTCGAGCTCGAGCCGCCGCGCCATCTTGGATTGAAGGTACCAAAATATATATTTTTTTAAATAATTGTGTAATGGTCGATCCTTCAACCAAATTGAGGAAGACACACTTAAAGAAGATAAAATTTCTAATATTTTGTTATGTGACAATTTTTTTGTAAGTCTAATGAGTAACAAGTTACAGCGGCGGAAATGTGAATATTTTTCTAAAAAATGGTGAAATTCCCAATTTTTTCGGGCTATTCATTACATAAACTAGCTGTTAAAAACCCACTCCGCAGGTTTATACTGCTAGGCCCTGCGGGCGGCTTTTGGTTCGGCTTCGTCCAGTTAGTGTTGGTGACCATTTTATAGATTCAATAAGAACTGGATTAACTGATTCTAAAAACAGCCCATTCCCCAGATCCACTGTATCTAGTCACTTGGACAAAGTAACCGAGACAGATCAATGACGTCATAATATATGTAATATATAGCCACTTGATACAACATGTATTACCATCAATCTTTTCATATCCGGAGAGCCACCACATATTCACAAATTCGTAGCAGTTATACCTAGGGGGAGAGGTCCCCGTCCGACCTGCCGACGGAAGTAGAAACATCTCGTTTCGAATTCTTGAATTCGAAACCGAATTAAAACAGTAGCTTTGTGTGAAATTCCACGTACACAGATATTATTTGTGGCGCGGCGCGTATGGCGTGGCGTCCGACATACACTCGTAGCTGGGTTCTGAAATTCAACCACACAGACGCTACAATATTAATATTGTTTGATTGATGATGATGATTGACGATGATTATAATAATTTTGTAAACTCATTTCCACACCACCATGAGGTAGAGAAAATGGCACATTTTTTAAATTATGGTATCTCCAATAGGTATTCTTCCTCTATGGCCTATGGCACTACAACTCATTTTGAGCCTTGGCCTCCTTCAACATAAGCCTCCACCGCCTTATGTCCTCGGTCGTTGTCTTCCAATCTGCGACATGGAGTAGTCCTCTTGCATCCTTCCTGACATCATCCTCCCATCTCAGCCTAGGTCTTCTCACCTTTCGTTTGCCTCCCGGGTGTCCTGTTAGAACCTTCTTCGGTACTCGTGTGCTTGGAATTCGATGCACATGTCCGACCCATCTTAGTCTTTGGAGCCTTAGATGGATAGAGAGTCTTGGAGCTTGGTAAATATCATAGAGCTTTATTGTGGCGGATTATCCATGCGTCTCCCTCTCGCACCGCTCCTAAGATTCTTCGAAGTACCTTTCTTTCGAAGGTGTCCAGCTGTTCCACAGACTTTGCTGTCAGTGTTCCCGTCTCACATCTATAGACCAAGACCGTTCTAATAATTGATTTATATAGGGTTTTCTTGTGGACTTTGCGGGATTTGAACACTGGAAATAACGCGAAATAAGTGTTGTTAGCGGCTGCGATGCTTTTTTTTTCTTTTTTTTTTTTTTTATTAGTATCTATAGCAAAATTTGTACATAATGTATTTATAAATTATATTATATTAAGGTATTATAAAGTAGGTACATAATTTTTTTTTAGGTAGGTATTATAAAGTACATTTTTTTTCACAGTCCTCCTCACTAGGGTTTCTTGTTCTGAGGCGGCCTGTAGTTTTCCACATTTGTATTTAGTATCCAGTTGTCTTTATATGGTCTTCAGTATGTTTGATAGTTCATTTTCACTTTGTTCTCGCAACCATATTTTTACTTTTGTTTTAAATTTATTTATTTCTGTTATTTTTTTGTTTGAGTTGGTAGAGCGTTGTATAGTTTTGTCGCATTGAATTTCACATTTCTTTGTCCAAAAGATGTTTTCAAACTGGCTGTAGCTAGAATATTTTGGTTTATTGCCCTGGTTGTGTATCTATGTTGGACAGTGGAGTAATCTGATATGTTTTTTTTTAATTTTAAATAAAATATTTTTTGCATAAAGTTTTTGTATGTTGTAGACTTGAATGCTTTGAAACAATTCTTCTGTCGGAGTTCTAACCGGTAATTTCAAAATTATGAAGAAGTTATTGACATATTCAAGAATTTCGTCAGGACTCTCAGCGTATTTCCTGGGGACATTGTTTATATTCAGCTCGTCAATTGATGTGGCGTTGGTAGATTTAGTACTAGTTATTTCATTTATAATTTGCCACATCTTACGGGGATTTTGTTCTTCTACTGGGTCTTCGTTGTCCTGCGTTATGATGGAACCCAGGTAGGTAAACTCTTCGACCACTTCGAAATTATAAGTGTAAATTTCACTTAATCTTTTATTCTGCGGTGTGGGATTCTGGTTTGCATCATGATTTTGGTTTTATTCTCATTGATTTGCAAACACTACAGCTTATAAGGATCTTCTGACAATATTAAGGTCAGTAGGTCTATCCCACAGATATTCCAGCGATGGTTCGAAATGGCGCTTGAGCCACACAGAGTTCGACTAGTATTAGTAGTCATGATCTAACTCATTGCCTGTGGACCCTGTGGTACTGAGATTCCGGGCTTGCATTGACAAAATCTCTTCATATTCAATTGCATTTAATAAATTTTAATAAAGTCTCGGGTGATTCTTTGTCATTTTTACTTGAACAAGCCCATTGGTGCCACGTTTCCAGCCCCAGTTTTCTGGATTTTTTTGGATTCCATACCATTTTTGGACTTGATGGTATGTACTAAATGCATAGTACCATACAGCGTCATTCTTTGGTGGCAAAGGAGCAAGATTGAATTTGATTTTTGTTGTTGACTTTGCGATACGTTGGTAGCGGACTTCTTCCAAAGTTTGCTCATCCATGTCACCCCCCGTACAAAGCAACAAGAAAGCGTGTTCCTGCATCTGCTATGTCTTCTGGTTTGGCGCCATGTTGTTTTCAATCGTATACTCGATAAAGACGCACTGGCAGACCAGCTTTTTTAAGGCTTACTAATTTTTTTATTATCACTACAAAGTAGTTTCATCCATGCACTCGATGACGTAGGGTTTGTCATAGTGTGATCCTAGCCTGTAGCAATATAGGCGCAGAGCTGGCAATGCTGCAGTCAGGACTGCGAGCACAAAGTATGTTGAAATCTCTTTCTCTCCTATATGTAACACGAAATTTTTTTGCTGTAAAGTCAACCGTTGAGGAATTATTTTGAAAAAACCAAATTTTGGTACCTTCAATCCAAGATGGCGGCTCGAGCTCGACACTTTTTTTTTTCTTTAGAGTCCCAATCTAAACAACATTTTACATATCAAAATCGCTACTACGTGACCTTTTGCAAGCTAAAGGCCTATTTTATCCCCCACTGACTGGACTATAAGTCATGTCATGTAAATAATTACCACAAAAAATGCAACACGGATATTTTAACTTTTTATATTAATGTGAGCACCGGGTTCAGCTACTTGTCTTGTGAAAAATACTTATTAATTACTAAAAAAGAGTAATTAAATTGATAAAAAATAAACAGTGCCGGACTAGCTGATGCGCCGCCCCATTCCTTAGTCATTATTCACTGTCTCTTTAAGTCATTTGGGAAATTTTATTCTATTTTGTTATGCTTTCAATATTCCCGTCACTTTGCGTTATGTTCTTGTAAAGCCTAGTAAAACACAAGTTTTTTTCTTGAGCTCCGAACTTATAGTAATATAACCTATTAATACGCTTCCAAAACTTATAATAATACGAAAGGTACGAAGAAGAAAATCCCATTAAAACCATTAAAAATAACCAACCAATAAAGTTTGTAGGTTACTGAAATATTTATCAATACATCAAAGAACATCAACCCCTCTGTACAAGTTAGTGTACAGTGTTCATCTGATTAGCCCGTTTGGTCAATCTGCCCCTGTCGGTGGAATTACACTTAGTTATTTTCATTTCAAAAGACACATCCACCTAGCAGAATGGACGCTTTGAAAAACAATTTTACCAGCCCGAAGATAGAATCAATATTTAAAAAATGGCGAAGAAATAAGACATCGCCTTTTTCATCGGCACATGAAGATGAGCCATGTACGACAAACACGGACTTGACATTTTTGGTCCAAGTATATGCAATCTTTGGAAAACTGGTAGGGATTCAAAGAATAACATTCACTGGCCAAAAACTCACAGAGATTAGTAAAATATACAAATACTACGCTCTTTCCATCACCATATTCATTACTGCAACAACAGTGTGGGGAATGCTAAATGAATTAGCTTATTTTAATATCGTTTCAAAAGTAGTCGTATTTACAACTCTCCTCCAATTAACATTCACCATAATTGCCCACATTGCTATCATCCTTCAAATAGCCCTGAAGGGCTCTCGTATATCCTTAAAGATATACGAATCTCTCGATGCCGTTGATAAGATCCTTCATCCAAACATGAAAGCTGATATAGGGTTCTTCAAGATGGGAGTCATAGCCATTCAAACGATACATCTAGTATTTATGATAGTAATTATGATCGGATTTGAAATGCTGTTGAGTGACTGCACTTTTGTCAACTTTTCTTGTGTATCTGCTTACATCATCAGAGAGGAAACTCTTAAATTTTCCGTGGGAATAAGCACGATAGCGAGAAGATTTCAATGCCTAAATAAGGGATTGAAGAATTTTAGGATAGTTAAAAGTGAGGAGGAAATAGATCCAAAATGCGCGGTGAAATTTGAGTCGAATGATGGAATTTTGATGAATTTTTGGGGAAAACAACGATACTTCAACTACCCAAAAATATCAGACAGAAAAAACATAACAACTGAAATAGGTGTCGAAGATCTTTTGGAAGTTTACGATAAGCTGGCTGATACTGTTGACAACTTCAACAGCGTGTACGGATTAACGGTAAATATGACTTTGAGCTCTGTATCCAGGTGAATAAGGTACCTACACATTGATTCAATGAAAATATTAATTTATCTTCTCGTTTTTTTTTTCAGATACTCTGTTCAGTTATCCACAGCGTTCTCGATTTCCTGTCTGTGATGAATAGTTTTGTTTTACCGAGCCCATTCACACCAACGGTATGTTTTCTATTTAGGCAATAATGAATCATTAGCAATTATTTTTTTAAGGAAAACTTCTTTACGCACGCTTGACTTGGGGGTAAGCTGGCGAAAAGCGAGGCGAACGCTTCGTATATTACTGTAGGAGCAAGAGAGAGCAGTGCGCGCGCACATTTTCTTTCTCTCTTCTTGTCATATAGATGGAGTAGAAGTTTTACTTCAGTTGTGTGGCCCAAAGCACACTCGTTTTTTTCTGATTATTTAGTAACATCGCTTTTCTTGCAGGAACTTATGGAACAGATCCTTCCCGTGGTATGGTGCTTGTTTGAAATATTCACAATGTTAATTTGTACGACAGCCTGTGAAGTACTGGAACATGAGACGAAGAAATCCGGAATTCTAATTAATAAATTACTGACGTCTTCTTCTATGGGTAGGTATCATCTAATAATCTAACCAAACAAGGTCTAACAGCACGTACCCTAAGGATTTTAACCAGCGATTTCTGAGCATTGAGTAAAAAATGTACATGTCATTTTTCTGTCTGATGACATTTTTAAAAAACATTTTTTCACCACACGTCGCAACTGAGTGGTCCAGTATAGCTAGCGGAGGGTTGCTTGATAAGCACTCCTTCTCGTTCTAACAGCACGGTAACACACGAAACAGCGCGCGTATCACTCGATCCCGGCGTGACGTATAGGGATGTGACCAGAAGCAATATGTGATAGAAAAATATTTTTTAATTGAAAATAATATCTACGGAAAGCAAAACGACATCTAAATTTTTAGTTCAAATGTGCTCAGTTACACCACGTATATAATATAATATATTGTTAGCAATAATAAAACGCTAAGGTAATATTTATGATGAAATATATTGTCTCAACGTTAATTGACAATAACAACATTCAAGAATCAGCAAGATTATGTTCCGCTATTTGTATTTCCCAGTCGTTCGCTGTCCGCGCTCATTCCGCGCTGTTGGTAGTTCTCCAGTGCTGCCAACCAGGAAGAGTTAGTATTTTCCTCCTTTACCGGCCGCCGTAGCTGGTGTAGTTTCCTTGTTGGCTGCCAGAGGCGATAATAGTACCTCTTACGGTGGATGAGCAAACCAAACGTGTGAAGCGGCAATATTTAAATATGTTGCTAACAATATATTGTACATCCAGTATAGATAATTCTCAAAATCGGCCTTCGTTTCCAAAGACATCTAATCCGTTAAATTTGAAGAAGTTTATGTTTAGTCTGTAATTGATATATTTATTTTAATTTTTGCTAGATGCAGACACTGAGCTCCTAGAAGGATTTGCAAGATTGGTGCAAAACCGTCAGCCAAAGATCACAGCCCAGAACTTTTTTCATGTCAATTACAGTTTTTTATTCTCCCTGATGGGAACTCTCTTATCTTACTCAATCCTTGTGAGACAAATTTAACAGACGAAAAATGCTTTGAAAATTTGTAATGTGTTTTTTTTTAAATATATTTTTGAATAACCAATCGAACCAATCATACAACAAATTCATAAACATGATGTACCTAAGTCTGAAATGTTCACTAAATTGAAATAAATTCCCCTCCGACCCAAATACAGGTAGATGTTAACACTATGCTATAACAATGCAAAAAAAATTACGATAATACTTTTGGCGCTTTTGGCCGTGAAAATGTCAAATCATATCTACATTATAATAATACCATTTATGAATTAAACGCGTGAATATGTACATATCAAATACAATGAAATATTTCCATAAGATCAATCAAATAATTTAATTAGCGGGATTTCAACTTGATCAGCAATATGGTTAATTGAACGACATGAATTTAATCAATGTAGGTAATTATTACATTTAGGTTAAACGTCAAGCACGTTATAATCTACGCATTCACAGATGGCGCCAATTAAATTAATTTTTAATGCTTTTTGCACGTTACGCTTTAAAATATTAACTTGTTCGCGGCCGTACATATTAAATTAGAATATAAATAAATAGTTTTGTCCATAAACAAACCCAAATCTTTCAAGAAAGGCTGAAAAATTCAATTTTGTATTGGTGACTCGATCCAATTAAGTATTTCAATGAAAGCCAATATGATGTTACGTTGATAAAGTTCAACTAATTAATTGGGGTACGAACAGATAGGACTGATTGCGACATTTTTGTAATTTGTAGAGAAAGGCACGGTCTTTTACAACCCTAGCACAAACGAGTCTTTCCTTGAATGCGTCGAAAAATCTATTGAATGCTCATTTTTTCGAATTCGATGTTGCTTCATTTTGGATACAGTTTCTGCTTTTGACCCACTATATTAGAAAGGTCGGTAGGGCACGTGCGACCCTACGATTCGTGGCTGAAAAATTGCGCGTGTTTTTGAATTCTTTGTTATGGAATTGGATATTTTATTATTTAAAAAATTATTTTCCTCTATTTTTTCCCTTCCTGATCATTTTGTACAGGATAAATATAGGATTTAAGAAATGTATTATTATATTTTTTTTATGAATATTTTCAATTAAATTGGTGGTATAGGTATCCATTATTAATTGCAATTTGTTTAATAAGATTAAGTTCTATTAAGAAATTACTTGGAGATAGAGGCACTTTAATTCATCTATCAATCATTGAATGGAAAGCTGACATTTTTGGGAAATGGGATTATTTGATGTGTTGAGGATTATTATGTCTGTATATGTATCTTTACGAAAAATAATAAATTTAAATTTATTATTAATAATTGACATATTTAAGCCTAAAAAGTCTATGTTGAAATTTTTTCAATTTCTATAGTAAAGTGTACATTTTTATGGAGCTTGTTTAAGAAATTAAGAAAAATGTCGAGTTGTCTCACTGTACCAGTCCAAACACAAAGCACATCAGCGACTTATATATTATCTCTTCCGATACAGGCGAACCCTGGTGGGGTTGATAATTACATGCTAAACGATGTATTTTTATTGTGAAGAATCAATAAAAATAAAAAAACATGCGCAACTGTTAAAAATCTTATTTTCGAGATGGCCATGAGTCCAGGGAATTCCCTGCTTTTCAGGAATACCTCAGGGGTCAAACTTGTGACCACAACTATTCTTGATATTCAAGAGTGCGTCCAAAGTATCTACTGCTTGCTTGCTTTTTGCTGACGATCTCAAACTGCTTGGGATTCGCAGATGAAAATAAACTTTTCTTTAATTCTAAAATGTGTCACTATGACGTATGCGTGTTCCAAAAACCCGATTAAATTTGGTTTTTTTTTTTTTTTTTTTTTTTTTTTTATTTAAAGAAATATTAACATAGTACCTACATAATTCATATTGTTTACAACTTTTTAATGTAATTTTTTATATTTATATTGGTAAGTATATAACATGTTTCTTGATTTAATTTAATACCTCCCTAATTGAGAATAACTCGTGTTTAGGGAGGGAATTTTTACAAGATTTGTTTAATTTCTAGAATTATACCTATAATTAACACTATATACACTCAATTTATTAGCGTACATATATGCACTGAAGAACAGATAACATATATTAAAAAAAAACAGACAGTTCTTTAAAATATATAATATATAATGCATAACCTTTACGAGAGTGTATTGTTCGTTTGAAAAGGCAGAAAAAAAAGTGATAGTATCTATAAAAAATCAATGAGATATTTACTGATTCTAATTAGCTAATTTATTTATGATATTATTATTTAATTTATTTTTAAATTTATTGTAATCAGGTTCTAATCTTAGCTCTGTCCCAAGTTGATTAAACCACACCACTCCATTGTACGTGTAGTAGTGTTGTCCAAAACTGGTACGCATCAATGGCGTGCATAAGCGACCCGCTGTGTTTTGTCTATTGCTCTCAACGCGTACTAAGGCGTGCAACTTCTTCGAGTGATCTTTGTGTATTTGAAGCAGTGTATTTTTTATGTATGTGTTTTTTAGAGGTGGGACTTGAAAGTCTTGAAAAAGTTGTGAGGTTGAATAATCTGATGGTTTTTTAGTAATAATTTTGATTAATAGTCTCTGAGTAATTTCGAGTGGCAAAATTGAGGTTTTGTATGCTCCCCCCCAAGCAACTATACCATATTGTAATATTGAATGGGCTAGAGCGTAGTATATATTTTTAAGAATTTTTAAGTTTAGTATATTTCTTAAGTTAATAAATATGTAAGTATATAAGTTTTCTTAATCTATTTATAATGTTGGTAATTTGAGTCTTCCATTTGAGGTTATTATCTATTATAATACCTAGATATTTAATTTCTTTTTTATTTGTTATGCACAAACAGTCAATATTTTGACATGTTAATATTTTAGTACTACATTTTTTTGCATGAATTTTAATATTTAACGTGGTAGTAGCTATTTTTTGGTTATTTATATTAAAAAGTATATAATGTGTTTTTTCAATATTCAATGTTAATAAATTTTTGTCAAACCACTCTTTTAGTTGGTTATTATCTGAATGATGAAATATTTTCATCAGTGAAATCCATAAGGGACCTCGAGGTTACATTTGATCCCAAACTTACTTTTTCAGATCATATAGTTGACATCATCGTGTTACAAACTTCTTGGATTTGTGATAAGAATAAGCAAACAATTTTCCAAACCCGAAGCAATGACCTCGATGTTGATTTGCATTATACGATCAAAATTAGAATACCTACCTACGCTTCTGCTATTTGGGCCCCATACCAGCAAAAATACATAGATTTATTGAAACAAATTCAAAAAATGTTTCTAAGGTAACTTTATACGAAAATGCGTGGTGAATACCCGCGATTTATGCATCACCTGGATTTGCTCTCTGAAACACGCTACGAAAGTCTCCAATCTAGAAGGAATTGTACCCTTTCATTAACAGCTTTTTAAATTAAAAACTATTACATTGACAGCCCATACCTCTTGGAATTCTATATTGTTCGTATCGAACAACTACTGCTAGGGTCGTCACCACGACTTGCTCTGTATTCCATACGGCAGAACAGATGTTCTGACCCAGCATAGCATGACGAGAGGTATGGTGCTGCTAATCTATATGCTATCTCTAGGGCTCTTGACATTTTCAACATTGGCCTAGAAGGTTTCAAGAGCTATTTAGGACAAGAACTTTAAAATATATTATTGTAAAATTTTTCGTAAGTTATGTATAATATGTTATGTGTGTTTTAATAGAATTATATTGATCTGTAATGCACGAAAAAAAAATAAAAATTATTTATAAGTATATCCGCGACCAAAGGGCTGGTACTAGCACCCATAGCCACGCCATAGTCACCTAGGCACCCATAGTCACCTAAACAACAAAATACTTCAGCCTTCCTCAGATCCTTAGACTTGGCATTATTGAACTTTACACCAAACGAAGAGCTAATGGTAATCGGTGACATTAACATTGATCTACTTAAGCCCATGTCAACACAAACGCTTGATTATAAAAATCTAATGACTCAACACGGGCTTGTCTCTTATATCAATGCTCCAACCAGAGCAACAGACACGACCAAATCATGCATTGACCACATATTCGTAAGAACAAAAAAAAAATGCGAAAGCAACTGTATATCAATCAACCATAACTGAACACTTCTCAATAATAATTGGCCTCAACAATAATAATTTAATGAATAAAATACCCATTTCCAAAACATCATGTGATAATATAAAAAAGAAAAAGGTAAATTTCGAGGAACTAACTTCTAAACTTAAATTAGAAAATTGGCTCTCTATCCTAAATTCAGGAGACGTAGATATTGCTTTTAATATTTTTTCTGAAACCCTATTGCAACATATTGAGGCTGTCACCGAAGAATCCCCCTTGAACAATTCAAAAAATAAAAAACTGAAACCATGGATTACAGACGGCCTTATTTTTTGTATTAAAAAACGGGACAAGCTCCACAAAAACCTACATAACAATCCAAATATACAAGCCCAAATATTTTATAAAAAATACAGAAACATATGTAATAATCTCATTAAAATCACAAAAGAAAACTACTACAAAGACAAACTGTCCAAAGCCGGCAATAATAACAAAAAAATCTGGCAAATTATCAAAGAAATATCTGACACCGACCACCCAACACCATCAATTACTAAACTAAATATCAACGGACAAGACACTTCCCTAAAAGACCACCCTGATAGTGTGACCAATCACATAAATGAATATTTTTGTAATATCGGTAAAAATTTTGCATCACAAATTCTAAATGAGACTTCAACCAATGAAAATGTTCTTGCCGACAAAATCAATAAATCTGCTGGTAAAACAAATAACATACTCATATTAAACCCCACTAACTCTGCTGAAATTTCACAAACTATTAAACAATTAAAGCCCTCTAATTCATGTAATCAAGATAAAATATCCTCAAACAATTGAACCTTTTATAAACAAACCACTAGTACATATCATTAATCTCAGTCTCAACAAATGTGTATTCCCAAATAAACTTAAACTTGCAATAGTTCAACCAATTTTTAAGACTGGAACCCCCACAAACATAACAAACTATAGACCTATTTCTATACTATCATCACTATCCAAAATTATGGAAAAAATTATAAAAAAAGACTTATCGACCATCTTACAAAATACAACATTCTATCGTCAAACCAGTTTGGATTCATAGAAGGGCTAAGTAAAGATTCTGCTATTTTAGAATTAACATTTCATATAACGCAAGCCCTAGATAATGGTGATAAATGTTTGGCAATATTTCTGGACTTAGCTAAGGCATTTGACACAGTCTCTCGTCCAATCCTTTTAGCTAAACTACGGCAAATCGGTATACAAAATAAGGCATTTGAATGGTTCAAATCATACCTAACAGATAGAAAGCAATGTGTTCAATTACCATCACTGAAATCATCCCGTCCAACCAGAATCAACTTTGGTGTACCACAGGGAAGTGTACTCGGTCCCATACTTTTTCTCATATACATTGATGATTTATGTAGATTACAAATTGATGGTAATATAATCACTTTTGCCGATGATACTGCCCTAGTAATAAAAAGTAAAACATGGGAAGAAACATTTCGTAGAGCGGAAATAATATTGCAAAATATCAAACAGTGGCTGGATGATAATTTACTTACGTTAAACATATCTAAAACGAAATATCTAACATTTAGCCTCAATAACCCAAGTCAACCCTCAATTAATCGTGTACTAAAAATACATTCTTGTAAAGATCTCGTTAGATGTATGTGCAATCCACTAGAACGAGTAGATTCCATTAAGTACTTAGGGGCAATAATTGATAATAAACTTAAGTGGGAAGACCATGTAATTAATGTCACAAACCGTATACGGAAACTGGCATACATCTTCAGATCATTACGAAACATATTAAGCAAAAATACACTAAAAACAGTTTACTTTTCTCTATGTCAATCATTAATATCTTACGGTATAATTGTCTGGGGAGGATGCTCTAAAACAATATTAGATCTGTTAATAAAAGCTCAAAAACTGATAATACGGACTATTTACAAAGTACATTACATTCACCCCACGAAGGACTTATTTAGTGACCTCCAAGTGCTTAACATAAAATCCTTGTATATCAAATATCTATCTTCCTATTTTAAATTTAAATTTATAAAAAAAAAATAAAAAATTTGAATCAAACTACAGTACAAGATATTCCAAACAATCTAACTATATTATTCCAGTTACAAAAACCTCAATGGCCCAGTCACAGTTTAACTTCCTTGCCCCGAAAATCTTTAATAATCTACCAATTAAAATAAAGACGGTAGACCAATATCACACTTTTATGAAAGCGATTAGGGATTTTTTGATGAGTGAATGTAACAGTGCCAGTGGCCTGTTTCTCGTTCTCAGATAGAACAACTGTATTTTTTATATGTTATGATATGTATATGTATGTTTATATATGTATGTTTATACCTGTACGAGTATAGATATGTGCACGTTTGTATAATATGTATGTGTGCACCGCATTCGTTGTGCTTGCATGCACACATATTGAAAAAAAAATTATGCACTATATGCAATTTATGACCTATTTTATCAAACTTGTTCCCTTTGTAAATTATGCCCTATTACACCCTCCCAATTCCGTCTATGTCTATTGTTGTAATTACTTTTTTAATAGGGATTGGTATTGGTTTATTTATGGTTAACCCGGAGCATTGCCCACGAAACAAGTCGGTTTTTTAAACCATAAACGTGGAACTAAGTAATTTATTAATTTTGAATTAAAATGGTGCCACAAAATAAGTTTGCTGTGTTTAAAGAAATATATAAGATTGATGGGCATAACCTTCAAACTTTATAAAAAGAGAGTAGTTCTAAAATTATATATATTACATCTATAAAGACCTCGGCGATGTTTTATACGGTGTCCAGCACAACACATTTAATATCATATTCTCTTTTCTTTATTAGCAATTTTTATTTTAAATTTTGAAATCAATGTTGTTAATAATTAAATTGTTTTGTTCATAAACTGTAAAAGTAGTGGATTTCTCACTCACTTAAAATGATGTACCTAATCATTAGTAGGTAGGTACTTATTATTATTTATGTTGATTAAAACTTTCTCCCCACTTTAAAGTTTATCGCAATTATATTAATATTCCTGTCATTCTCGTCTTGACCATTTTATTAATTGCGTTAATGGCATGTTAAGTTTATCATCAAATTACTTGAACGCATTAAATAAATCAGACTTATATTTTATAAGTAGATTAAACATATTACTAGGTTTTTCTTTAAAAAAAATTAAACATAGGCACGGTATACAATGTTTCCACGGCTAAACGTTCACTAAGCAATTTATATCGTACCAAAACAGTTCTAGAAGTTTAGAAGCATGTTTAGTAATCAGTAGGTTATGAGAAAAAATATTAAATATTTGGAAATTATAATATATTAAGCAGAGAGTTAAAGCCTGTGATGAACCTGTTTCACTCCGGTATAGGTGGGTAAAAATTTTTTTTAAATATAGAATATGATCACACTATCGACATCTTTCGGGTGGTTTTAAAATCAATATTAAAGGAATCTTTTTTAAACTTTGGGGTTTCCTTGCCACGAAGGGGTGTAAACAGTTAGAAAAAAAAAACGACTATCCAATCGGAATAGAGATGAGGACAGTAGGTGCGTCTTAAACCAATCACAGGCTGGGGGCGTGGGATGATGGATTTGAAAAATTAAGATTCAAAGATTATCTCACGGTTTGGTCGGGCAGATATTTTAAGAGGATAGTACCACTTCTAACTTGGTCATAAATCGCATTTTTATGGGAGCAGGAGGGGATCGACAACAGTTGATTTCACGTCTGGAATCGGGAAGTTTTGCGGGGATCTCGGTGGCGGAAAATTCAAAAGGACAAATATCATTCACTGATAACTAGAGTAGCAAGCGATCTCGATTACTTAGTAATCGTGAAACGGGAGTGGACATTGACGGTCTTAACCGCTTTTTCCAGACAAATATCTAGCGGATTCTGCAGGTAGACGTTGGGGGAAAGTGTTAGACGTGGAAAACCCACAGGAGCCGATCTCTTCGAGGTAGTCGAGGGAAATCAATTCATGTTAGTGACCATATGGAATCTAAGATTTTGTATTGGATTTTTGTCCATTAGTTTAGAGGGGAGGGAAGGTTTACGATCTCTTGTTACTTAAGTGGGTCTCGAGTGTGAGATATCGGACATGATTTTGGGTCTCTAAGGTACGCATTAAGCTGAAATCACCACTTGATTTTACATACAGATGATAGGAGAAAGAAATTAGTGAAAAAGCATAAAATTTAACGACCTGTCAGGATTTTAAATTATTTGAAAACTCAAGTATTTTCTTGATCACTAGGCGAATAATTAAGGGGGATTTATCGGTTTTGGTGCCAGAGAGAGATGTAATATGTAGGAGGAATTAGGAAATGGGGGGAAAAAAACGTTCGAAGGCAGGATTGGAATGGGATCTTGGCAGTAGTTATAGCCCATAGGAAAGGAGAATCGAGGTTATAAAAGTTTAGATTATTATAAAATAAGGTCCCACGGGCATCACGACTTTGCTGGGAGGTGACCAAGTAATTGGAGTTTGCACATGAGCGTTTGCAAACGCGAGAAATATTAAAATTGTATACGAACACAAGAAACGCGACATGTAGCCAGAAACGGACACGGCTGAGTGTGCACACTAGCGGTACGTTCGATACAGGATATTCAGTCACAAATTTATTAGAAAATCCATAGCCAAATGTTAGAACGTCGGAATATCTAGGCAGTGACGTGTTGGGAGAATTTTATAATAATGAATGCTTAATAGATGACTGTCGAGATGTATTATAGGTTGCTAGGTTGAAATCGGACTTGGGGATTTCGAGAAAAGTATGGAAAATATATCGAAAATTCAGGATACGCCGTACCTGGAAGCGATTTTAAAAATGGTAGAACGGACACGATAGGATTTCGAGAAAAGTTGAATTAATTATTCACATGGTAAATAATATTTTTAGGTGCTCAGATTGTAGAGATTCGTATGGAGGTTTAAGAGTGCTAGGTCGGGTCCGCCCCTGGACGGTCGGGCTGGATAGTTTTGTCGCACGGGGCGTAATGGGGATTGTGGGGACCGATCGGGGAAAAAGGTCGTAAGCGACACGACAGGACAGTGGGTGAGAAAAGATTCGATTTTACGTGTTATTAGAAGTCGAATTTGCAAAAATTAAAATTGATTTATGTGGAAATGGATGATCAAAAAGGGAAGTTGAGAGGAGAGAGGGGACAGTTCGTGACAATTCGGGAATACAGGGTGAGGTCTCGGGAAGAAAACGCGCGAAACTGGGGTGTTGGAAATTTACCGGGGATCAAATGACTATCTGAGCGATTTGACTAGAGTGGATTTTTGTGCAAAGTGTATCGGACTAGACTCAGTGAAAAGATAATAACCTAATAGAGTGGATTTTAGTCGAATCACTTAAATTCTAAAAATAATAATTAATCAATCGATAAAATCAAAAGGAAGGAAAACGGTGAATACGTCTGTGAAGTTAACGGAATTATATTGTTCCCGGTGTTGTGTTTAATTCCCCGGTCTTAATATAAATAATCATCTTTTAAGGTGCACGAGAGAGAAAAGATATTTTCTATAAATATCTATTCTAAATAATAATCACGGTCTCGAATTTTAATAATAATAATATAATGGTTCCAATTCAGGTTGAGGAAGTTTTACTAAATCAGATTAAGCCTAAATAATAACTGAACAGTCGTTTAAAACTACAATAATAGACTCGTTTTATAATAAATATATATTAGAGAACTTCCATATTGCACTTAAGGGTCGTACAATAATAATAATAACCTACGAACGAATGTTTAGCTTAGGTATATCACAGTACGTGAATTATGGAGTCACAATTTTAGAGTCACAATTGCGCAATACTCGGAATGTAGCGACGAAGATACCAGTTTATATAAAGCTTATAAGACAGTAGGGAGGTTTTTTTGTTTTCTATATAGGTACAGGACCACGGGATACGTAATTAAGACATCATTGGTTGTGTTTACCCGACTGGAAAATTAAACAATTACGTACGGGTAAGTTAATGAATCTATAATTGAATTACAGGCCATTGGATGCAGAAGGACGGAATAGAACGCGAATCCTGGACAGTTACTTTCATCCGTTCCAGCGGCGAGGAAAAATTAATAACACCTTATCAGCTGATATATTAACCGTATTATGTAACGCATGGGATAGAGAACATCTTTTGTTTCAGTCATCTGGCGACGGAGGGTCAGGGAAACAAACAAAAAATGAACGAGATATGGTGCTTACACCGCCGTGGGTGCTGTACACTCAACCAAATGGAGAATGTTTTCAAGTGTACGAGACACCAAATAGAAAGCGACTGTCTGCAACCTAAAGAAACGTAAATTTAAAACTAACAGGTACTCCTTTGAATTCCTATTTGTTGAATTGCGCCTTTTAAACTTTATGGTTGAACAATGTGACGATGACACCGAGGCTACACATATGTGTGAAATGTGTGGTCCATCGGTAAGGGTCTTCCCACATTGTCCTGTTAGGGAGGGATGCTCACCATAGACTGATCGGGTCACGCGAGATGCTGGAAGCAATTCCCTTTCGCGGAACCGTGTCGAGAGAATGGGCGTGACGAGACGGATTTGAAATGAGTTGCCAAACGGTATGTGAGGACGCGGTTCGCTGACGGAGGCGTCTTGGCCAAAAGCATCTCGGGTTGCCGGCAAGGTAGTGTGGGAGGAGCATAAGCAGCACATTTTGTGGGAACAACCCCTCAGCGCCTGCACATTTTTTAATTCTATCGACCTAGAAGCAAACATAAAGCCTAGACAATACTTAGGTAGTATGTTCGCTACTAGAGGTGGTTTATTCGCTGGCCAGGTCACGCAGGAGGAAGGATCTGTCTATCACAAGCTGTAGCCACATGTTCGCGAGTAGAGCCGTGACAAGGGACGAATTGGATTACCCCTTCTAGAGCCAGTAAAGTAGTCCTGGAGGTGTTCGATACTGGGGTTGATTGGGAAAGGTTTGAAGGCATGCCGTCCTTCCTTGGTTATGGAAGGGTCCGGGTATCTGGTTGGTCGTCAAGAGATCTTCTGGGTGCCATGGGTATAGCCTTGACATGCTTTGGTCGGGAGGTCGTGTCCGGAGAGCCGACCACCTGGTCAATTTGGTCAAGTGGAGGAGCCAGTACTAGATTGCAAAAACTGCATGATCCATATCCATCCCTCCCTTATCCCTTCCATCTTAGGTACGAAGTTTGCGTTTACTAACAATATAATATTATCAAAATTATGTATAGGGTTCAGCCATGGAGAGATGCAGAGGAGCCACCAAATAACTAAATGAAACATTCTAGGTATGTATTTTAAAATCTATTAAGACGTATAGGATCATAGATCAACCTTATAGGCTTCCCAGAACTACAGGGGGTACTGCGAGAGTATTAAAACAACGTAGATTATTAGGGACGTAATGGGGTCACATTTAGGATAGATTTAGACAGTAAATATCCTTCATACGTTCAAGAGATGCAGAGAAATTCTTCCACACCTTATCTAAAAGAACCAAAAAGTTACCACATATAGACATTAAATACCTATTCTAGATTTTCTAGTACCTTTGAAACAAAAATAAAACACAACGTAAAGGAAAGGGTTTATTGTAAAGTTTTCCCGGAAGGAGAAAGCCTTTTGCTGTGTTCAGTCACAGGGGTGGGAAAAGCGAGTCATGATTCAAGACATTATTGGCGAATCAAACAGTACGAGAGAAGGATCTACCGTCCGGAGATCGAAACGCAAGAGAGGAGAGGTATTAAAACCTAAGAAAAGGGTTAGACCCATCACAAGCCATAACCAGAAAAATGGGCTGGGCGAATCCGATTAACGCACCAGATAAATTTGACAGTGCCAGTAAAAAGGGGAAAGAACAAAAAGTTGAAAAACAATACGACATATTCTATGTCTACAAATTTAACAATTATCTCAACAAATTATTTGGCCTACAAAAGATCACATATCATGATGATGAAACACATAAGGCCATTGGAGGTTTTGCCAAGCTATATGCGCTGCTCATAATTTCACTCGTAATTAGCGATGAATATTTTCTCATCGGAGAATTGAAGAACAGAACTTCGGTTCAGGCAATACTCGTTGTGATGGACATATTGTCTAGTGTCTGTGTGACGATCACAACTACTGTTTCAATTTTAATTTCAGCATTCTTGGTCTCCCCCTTCATACTTAGAGCTTTGCATGGATTTGGCCCGATTGATGACAAACTCGGCATCAAAGGAAATCAAAACTACATTTATTTAAGGAAGAGGGTTATGTTGGCTCAGTTTTCACTTATCGCAGTTTGTCTGTGTCAAGTTTACTATGAAAACTATGTTGGCGTAGTACAATGGAATTCTGGTTACCGATACATCACGTTACACCTAATAGACTTAAGCGTTTATGTTCAGATGTTCGATTTCGCATCTCTAATTTGGATTGTCGTCACTCGTTTCAAAATGTTCAATTCTCAGTTGGCTGAGGTGGTGAAAGATGAAATAGACTTGGAAAATATCTATAAGGATGAAATGGCGATAATTTCAAATGTATTGGGATCCAACAAAGTGTCTGATATCTCTGTGAGATCGAAAACTTACAACCAACTAAAATTCAACCAAAAGAATAAGTATCAGAACTTAATGCGGCTTATGAAAGTATTTGACGAACTTGCGGATGTTGCTAATATTATAAGCTCAAGTTATGGACTATCAGTAAGTAAAAATATGTTATAATGGTGAATGGAATTGATATTAGTAGGTACTTAAATGTATAACAGAATATCGTTCTCGCTCCTTTATTAGAAATGCATTCAGATGTCGCCAATACGTTATAGTTTTACGTCAACTCAAATCCGATATTCTTCAAATGGAAGATTAATTTTGTGATTATGACATATTCACACATTATAAATTTTGACAAGCAAAAATTATATTTTGCCCCCGCGTTTTTATTGTTAAACCTGTGAGGCCCTTCGTACTTGGAGATACTTACAAACTACGTTACTGTAACGCAACCACAAGTAGCTTACAGATATACTACTCTTTAGGCTGGCCGCAAACATCAGGTTGCGGAAAGGCGTGGCCTATTTTTATTACCGATCCGGTTTTCGAATCGGATGTGTGCGGGCTTTTATAAGAAATGTATGGCGCGAAGGTCTTCCGGTTGTCTGATCAGACAATCGGATGGAAAAACCTGATGTATGCGGCCAGCCTTAATAGATAGCTATTTTTCCAGCGATAAAAAGGATGCGACTTAGAAAACCATAAATGAGATGAAATTGGCCGGAAATAAGAAAGTTTTAAAAAATTTCATTGCATTTTCTTAAGCAAACATTTTTTTATAACTTATGCGCAAAAAAATCATCCTCACTAGAATCAGTACTTGAAATCACTCTGTTCACTTAAGCTCGACTCTTTTCCGCTCGCAGTGGAAGGCAGGCTTATGCCTACAATACACAATATCTTTTTTCAGCCCGATTCCAATTAGAGACCAAAGTCAACATTTTTCGCTTTACGCAATCGCTGTTTTCATTTCTATTTTCATATCTACGATTTCAATTATCATCACTGCAAAAACACATAAACCATGCTGTTTGCTGTGATGCCAACCGAAATAGTAGATATGAAAATAGAGATGACAATAGCGATCGCGTAAAGCGAAAAATGTTGACTTTAGTCTCTAATTGGAATCCGGCTGAAAAAAGATGTCATGTATTGTAGGCATTAGGGGGAGTACGGATATTATCGGACGCATTGTGTTGTTCATTTGTATTTTGTTGTTGTTGCTTCAATTGAGCTGACTTCGCTGAAGGGGGCCTTCAAGAGGGCCTGCAGGGCGCTGGGGCTGTCCAGGAGTGGCAACTGTACGGAGGAGGAGACGGTTGCTCTTCAGGCGAGCCTCAGGTCTGCCAGGTCGGCCTTCAAACGGGCCGTCCTTCGAGCGAAACGAGCTGCTTGGCATAACTGGGTTAAAGACGTGGGTAACGCCAACCCGTGGGAAATCCACAGCGCGATTGGAAAATCCGGGAAAGGTTCTGATCGGTATTTGTCAACAGTAATTGGGTTCACAGATGGGAGGAACGCTGAGACTGTGGACGTTGCCTCCACTCTCAAGACACTATTGGGCGAGTTAGTTCCTTTAGAGTCAGTAGTTGGGGAAAGTGACCACCATAAACAGATTAGAAATCTAGCACGGCTACCACCTAGAGACCTCGCCCAAGAGGCTAACTTCACTAGAGTCACAAAAGCTGAAATTGATATGATTATTAAGGGTTTGGGTCCTAAGAAGGCACCAGGGCATGATAGGCTCAATGGCGTGATTGCGAAGCAAGTCTGGGTCCACGCCAAGGAAGAGCTCTTCCAGGTGATGGACACGTGCCTGAGGAGAGGAGTTTTCCCCTCCGAGTGGAAGCGCGGCGTGCTCCGGATCATACCAAAGGGGAACGGAAAACCACTGAACGACATCAAGGCGTACCGGCCAATTACCCTCCTCCCGGTACTCGGCAAAATTCTGGAGAAACTGATACGAGAGCGACTTCGGCAAACCCTGTCTCCGGCAAGTGACCTGCAGTTCGGCTTCGTCCCCGGTAGATCCACGGTGCACGCCCTGTCGTATGTGCTTGACTGGGTGAAGGCTTGTCCAAAGAGGTATGTGGTTGCAATCTTCCTCGATATCACTGGTGCCTTCGATCACGCGTGGTGGGACATGATACGGACAAAGGTGAAAAACAGGCAGTGTTCCAAACTTTTGTTCCAAGCAACCGACGATTACCTTTCCAATCGTACTATCACGATTTGCTTCGGAGACTTTTTGATCCAGAGGGAAGCTGACATGGGATGCCCGCAGGGCTCCATTCTTGGACCTGACCTGTGGAACATCAACTTTGACGACTCCTCCAGGTTACCCTTGCCTGGAGGATGTATCGCTGTCGACTACGCTGATGACAAAATGTATCTGGTCGCTGGTGTGATGATCTCGCCTTTGGGCCTACGAAATAATTCTTTTAAAATTGAGAGATCAATTTAGAATTATATTTAATTTTTGTAACATGGAATGGTTTCAGCATACGATTCTCTGTTTCAATTCATGGGGGTGATTTATGGGTCCTTACCACTAAATAACCACATGTGTTTGCGTAGCTCAAGTGCATGCGAGCCCCGGCAAGGCCATTCTTCACAAAACTAAGAAGGGACCCAGAATAACATTTAGAGGGATTTTTTCAGGTTCATTATCAAGTCAGGGGCGGCCGATGGATATTTGCCCGAGTGGTGATTGATCTTAACGCGAGCAGATTGGATTTGCGAAACAATTGTCTTGTGCATTTTTATGGCAGTAGGAAATTGAAAACTAGGCAATAAAGATTAATCTTGGTGCATTTAAATATACTAGAGCGACGCGCCGAGTAGGGGTTAAAATATTTAACATATTTGTCAAAATAAGATTGCAGAATTCGTTAAATAGTGACGCACGCAGAAAGAACGAAAACGTGTACAGACAATGCTTATATAATGTTATTATATAACCAATAAAGTCGACGCAAGTAATGAGAAAGAGTATTAGATTGAAGTACGCCACTGAGCTCTTCTTTTAAGCGCTATTGGGATAATTTATGACTCCGGCGCAGACAAAATTAGTTTGTATTCTGTTATCTAAAGGTTACACACAAAAAAATAGCAAACATGAAAGTTGCACTGATTTCTTGGAATTTGGGACCTAATGTGACAGAACACTATTAAAACGATTGAAATATGCATATTGGGAGATGTGTTTATCACTTAAGATTTGAAGAAGTGGCTAATATATTATTGAAACCACACAAGTAGATGGGGGGGAGTCAGGGGGCAGAGAGTTGGAACAGGATAGTCGGGGCAGGGAAGTGTTAGAGGACAGTCAGGGAGAGATCCTGTTGAGAATTAAGATCGTCAAGTTCTGAGAGTCGCGAGGAGACCAGCTCGGTGCTTCTAAATCGGGGATATTTCATTTTAATTAAACAAAGAATAGTTCGTCTTTATTAAACAAAAAGAGTCCACGCGAATAAGGAAGTCAGAGATTGCGGCTTGCGAGTTCATGAAGTTAAATAATATAATTTGTAAATTGAGGCGGTCAATGTTAATTTAATATCAATACAAAATGCACTTTCGGGGCATTTATCAGGGATAGGATAAAATTTAATACAAACCGACGCGAAAGTTAGACCGAAATAATAAGTGCTTTAATTAGTGATTAATCAATTAGTGCACGAGGGATGCTGGTTTTGGATTGTGATTCGTGCATGTCATGGTTGTGTGCATGAGAGGGGTAAGTTTGAAAAATTGAATTAATTATTAACAACATTAATGTTTGGATTTCGTACAAAGCAGGGTTAAAACAATAGAATCATCATTACTCCCCGAGTATTTTAATTGTTTATAATTGTTCGTCTAGCTTGTAGTTTTCTAGATTTAAACATGTATTATAGGTTATATAGCGCCCTTGAGGTGATTTTCCATAAAAGCGGTGCTATGTGGATCGTTCAAATATTAGTATTATTATTATGGCTACCTTAATGGGGCCTTTAATAAGGAACCATGTCATCTAAGTCGGATGATTTAATCGGAAAATTATAACGGTAACATTTAAAAAGCTATCGGGTAATTATCGGTAATCGTAAAAAAAGGAGCGTTCCCTCCGTAAGTCGATCCGGAGCTGCCTGATGTTGACCGGCGACGATTCTTGAGACAATACCGTTGTAAAATAATAATTTGGGGTTCAATGAACTAAAATACTATTTGATGCACAAAAGACACTTTCGGGCAATAAATCTTATACGAGAGACTTCATTTAAAAGACGGGATTTTGAAACCACAAAACAATAATAAAATCCTTTAAAAGTGCTTTGTTGGTGATCTAGAAAACTAGGTTACTGGGTATTCTCCAATACATAACGGGTAACAAAATACATAGGTATAGAATGTAGGTATAAATTAATGTGTAAAGCGCCTTTGAGGTGATAATTATTATTTACGAGTCTCGCAATAATATTTATAAACGTAGCTAGGGGACTATATTCAGGAAGGTTTTTTGAAAAAGCATTGGGTAATATAACGGTTTATGAAGGGAGCGTAGCATGGGCATTTTTGATTACTAACAAAATCTGACATAATTGAATTCCCGTTCCAAAAATTTCCCACACCTTATTCCAAATTTTAGGTATCACAACAAGTCTATTACATAGGACTTTGCATAAACTTGGTTCGATATCTTATCATATAATCACCTTTGGTTCACGGTTAGGTATATTTCTTTCGACTTAGCGAAAAACTTTCATATTGTCGGTTGAATGAAGCCGTCGGTAGGTATTCACATTTTAGCGTGATGCGCTATATCCACCTACTTAATTAACAAACTCTTTTTCTTCAAACTTAATTGAGCGGGTGACGACTCGAGAATGGACGGCGGTTGTCGAATGGATTAACGGGTCCGGCTTTCCTATTCCACCATGAGGAAGTATCTCACGCGACTTTATCGGGGGCGATGTGATCGAAATGCAGGTGGGCTTACACTATTTTTCTAATGTGGAGGCGAAGTAAGCGATGGTCGTGTCTGGTCCGAGCAAATTGGAATCCCTTGTGATCACATCTCGGTAACGTGGATCTCGTACCCGCTCTAGACTGGATTGGAAGCGTGGCCGGAGCCATTTCATGATGTCGACGTATGTACGTCACTAAGGCATTGGGGGACTTCAGGAGAACAAAGGACGTGCACCCATTTCGCCCTCCCTCTACCGCCGCTCCGAGGTACCAGCGGATAAAAATTGTCGTCGCGGGAGGCCAGTTTGATGCAGGACGAAGATTACGATCTGGCCGGACTACCTTCGTCATGGGGAAACGAAGTGACGAAATTTGCGTGGGCTTCACTACCTTTTAGGTTACGCTCGTGTGGGGTCTGCCTTGTCGGCGGAACGAAGGGAACATGACATATGGAATCGTTTTGGCAACCGATCGGCGGTTCTTTGTTGGAATCCGGATAAGTTTTCTTAACTCCCTCACACTAGGAATAGGGATCATCCAGCATCAGGGTGGGAATGTACTCTGGACGAAAGGGCAGCCGGGGAAATAGAAGGGAGGGAAGCCAGATTCACGACCTGGTGCCTTTCATTCTTGGACCCAGCACCCTGGACGCCGAGCTTGACCTTCCTTCTTTGAGCTGATATTTGAGTTTGAGCTTGAGGTACGCCTATCGTAGAGCATATGCCCGTAACACATATAGGGGAAGGTCCCAAGTTACGCTTGTGTATGTTATGCGAGAGGACGTATTTTTCATTCAAATCAAATACCGATGACCATCGCGATTGCAGGCTGGCGCATGTTTTGTAGCGTGTCTAGGAAAAACGTAATCATTATTTCTACTGGTTCGAGGCGGCGTGCTGGACGGAGAACGGGACTATTGAGGACATGAGTGACTGCCAAGGCGAGGATCGGTGACATCAAAATCTTCCTTAATTAAATTCATACATCGCCAGATCAGAGGAGAGAGCGGCCCCACCGATCTCCTGACATTGCCGATTGTCTAATCAACTTCGGTTTAATGTTTATGCCGGTGCTTTAGGAGTTAATGGAACTCAAGTCATCGGCATGCTGAAGAACTTCAAAATCATCACCATCATCATCAATCCAGAGTAGGATGTCACGATCCAAAACCTCGTGCCACCCACACATTTTCTGAACAGTTCCTGACATCGGCTATCACGCCATTAATCGGAGCAGACCCTCATATCAAACGGTATGAGATGACCTTTCATCATCATCATCAACATAGTTATAATTTGGCTGCATATTGGTCGATATTATTCCCATTACCACTCTATGATCCAGAAACACACATCAAACCCTTTCCCGACAGAAGGCAAAACATGTCGATTTTCATTCGTCGCTTGCGACCTTAACATTCTCCGGAGGCGTTGGAATTGGAAGCTGATTCGGCAGTCTATGACCATCACCTTATCAGTTGGGCTATGGAGGAGTCCAATTATTTAAACAGCACATGTTCTGTCTCATGTTAATCCAAAATACCTACCCGTAGAGTCAAATTAACAAAATAAAACAAGCTAGCTAACTAACAAACTGCATCTAGCACTGTAAGTGTAGAATTATTGCACTCCGTACTGCTTTGAGTGTAAATCTTTTGTTAGAATATACATAAATGTCAAATTATTTTCATGATAGCATTTTATAGGGCCGCAGAGAGTACGCGACATCGCATCGAAAGGTAGGATCTTCTCTATTCGCCGTTTGAATGTAAATTTATATATTAGATGCTAGGAGGGAAAATGCAGATTACTTCAATAAAATTAGTCGTCGATGAGCGTAGGTGTATAACAGGTGCTAGGGGAGGAAGCTGGATGAATATAGATAGATAATTAGTTAATTTTCAAGCTAGTCAGACTCAGTCATTGTTATTCGAAGCCTTGCAAATTGTAACACGCCATACCTAAAAGAACCAGGGTTTACCACAAATAAATTATTAATTAAATTGGATTAACTATACCAAACCACTAAAACAAAAAATACACAACCTTGTGGGGTTAATTACAATTGATTAATTGAGAGCATCTTGTCACGTTTGCATAAAAGTATTACGTGATGGGGTTGAAAAGGCGCTGCAAAAGAAATGCAGGGGAGAGACGCGAGAACGGGCGAGCTACGAGCTTTTAAAGGCCGACCGGGGTTGCGCCTGTAGCTGTAGCACTGTAGCAGCATTTGGAAACCAAGAGGAAGGTTTTACTTCGTAGAGAGGGGGGGGGTTTATCACACTGGGGACAGCAGAAAGGAAGTTGAGAGCAAAGGCAGTGAAGGTTTGAACATGTTCCTCGATTGGGGGAAAAGAAACAAGATGACCCTCGCTCCCCACAAGACCCAGGGCCTCCTGATGAAGGGCTTTCTCAGCAGAAAAAGAAATCCTGTCATCAAAATGGGGGATTCTACTGTCCGATTTTGCGAAACTGTTAAATATTTAGGCGTTACACTAGATCGATCGTCCTCTTTTCTGGCTCACGTTAAAGAAGTATCCAGCAAGGCCCAGGCTCTCTTCTTGAAGCTGAGGAGACTCTCCACAGCTGAGTGGGGATTGCGAAATCCGGCTCTGCGAACGCTATGTAGGTGTGTGTACGTGGCGCAAGTCTCGTATGCCGCCTCTGTGTGGGAGCACCGCCTGGACAACTCGCTGATTCTCTTAGCTCTCAGGCGTGGCCAACGAACCCCCTTGCTGGCACTCTCTGGCGCGTATAGAACCGTTGCTTCGGACGCTTTACCCGTTTTGGCTGGCATATTGCCAATCGATCTGGAAATTAGGGAAGTGCTCACTAAGCAGAAATTAACTAGAGGAACCCCGGCCACTCACCTAGGTGTTGTTCTGACACCGGGCGGGCCGGGGACTCTCCCTGGACTGCTCCGTCAAATGAGGGATCTGTCGCTCCAAGAGTGGCAGGTCCGTTGGGATAGGTCGAATATGGGAAGATGGACCTTATCCTTCTTCCCATCAGTTAAAATCAGAATGGAAGGGGCATATCTACAACTGGACCACCACATCACCCAGCTTCTGTCCGGGAATGGGGAATTCAGGGGGAGACTTCACACCCTCGCCCTGTCTCCCCATCCCAACTGCGCATCGGATCGACGAACCAGTCAGCCGAGCACATTCTGTGGCACTGTGAGATCTTGACGGATGCGAGAGAGGAAATGCTCGATGGTTTGGTCGTACCTATCAGACCAGTATGGAATACTGATCTGGTTTCGAATAAGACGAACTTCGAGTGTCTGAAGAAATTTGCAAGGATCTGGGTTGAGAGATGGCCTGAGCTTAGAGTCGCTGACTAGTTGACTTTGACACCAGGTGTACTTGTTCCTGTTTTACCACGGACTATCCCATACGACTCTTATCATCTTAATTTGCCAAGGATGTACAGTTTTTTTTGTTTTTTTTTCTTCGTTTTTTATTTTACACTTTTATGTTTATTGTTTATACCCTCGACTTTTATAATTGAATACTGTACAGTATGTATATTTTTTATGTTTTTTTTACAGTTTGCTTTTTTTGCGTATGTAATTTTATGCTGTTTTTATTTTTTACATCTTGATTTTTCTATTAGCACTATCATGTTCACACATGTTCGCGTGATTTTACGCTCATGTCTTCTGTTTTTTTACACATATTTTTTTGCCATTTTTATTTATACTTTAGGCTCTTTGGTTCCTGATACATATAGCGTAATTAAACGCACATGCCTATTTCATATTATTTTGGTTTTCTTGGTTGCCTTACTGTTTTTCATTTATTTATTTTTTTTTTTTTCATTTCTTTTAGTTTTGTTTAGCGAGAGAGAACTGAACTCCGTTGCCCGTTTTGTATCGTCCTTATCCCCATTTAAGGGGTCGGACCCTAGAACGTGTCCCCGTGTACGTGCCATGGCCGATCTCTTGGAACTGGTGGGGCTGCACCCGGCCACCGCGCTACCCCTCGTGACATGAAGAGGTTGGGGAGAGGGCTAAACGTCATCCGAAAGCTGTCCGTCCCGCCTCCAGCGACCCGACGCGTCTCTCCCTAGGGTCTTCTTTTTGATTTCCACACACTCCTCGTCTAGGCACCACCGGGTAGCTGGCTTACGGACGACGCTGCCGGTTATCGGGAGGCCTGACAACCAGCCTTCTTCACTATCTCTGGGACTGCCGGTAGCTGGATTTCGGTAACACCAGTTCTACATTGTATATATCGACGCTGGAAAGGATAAATGGCTAAAGCGCCATTATGTTAAATGTTCAGGAGAGCTGTTTGAAAGTTTAAAAAAATCATAACTCTGAAAACGATTATCGGATTTTGTTGCCGCTTGAAAATTATAAATGCATTTACCAAACCTAATCAATTGTAATAAATATATTTTTAATAATATTAACAATTCCGAAGATAATGGCGCTTTAGTCAAAAGTGCCTAAAAATTTAGGCAGGAAAAATGACTAATGTGCATGTTTATGTTATTTTCACACGAGGATAAATAACTAAACTCTTTGTACTACACATTAATAGGGAAGGAAAAATACCTTACGCACAAATGTACCAATAATGTAGTGAGGAATAAAAGCTTATCATTAGAAAAGTAATAGATATTCCAAGCAATAATGGCTAATGATCCACCGTAAGTGATATCTTGACCGACATAAAGACTTACGGACATGACGAATACATATTTTAACTATGGTCATAGGGGTATTATATTGGTTAAAAAAAGAAAAAAAATATAAAAAAACACGGATTTTATTATATTTCGATCGCCAAAACATTAGTACCATAGTTGCTTTCTACAATTTTACCTTTTCAATAATATTAATTTGAAATAAAGAATATAGTATCATGTTATAATGCGCTACGATGAGCAAATAACGATATATTAAATAATATTTAACCCTTGAAGGGTAAAGCTAGAAAAAATGGAAAAAAGGGATTAATGGCCTACAAATTAAACTTTTCAATTAATATAAATTTGAAATTAAGAAGCCTTATTAAAAAAAAAAAAAAATACGCTACGATGAGCAAATAACGATATAGTATAATATTCAACCCTTGGAGGGTGGAAGCCATTAAAATATGAAAGAATAAAAATGAATGGCCTACACTCTGCAGGCCTACAATTTTAATATAAATTAAAACAAGCTAGAAAGGTGCAGCTATTAATTGCAAATAATACAAAAATAAATAAAGACACTTTGATCGACTGTTAATTGTCATGATCTGGGTCTTCAATGTCTGATTCCAAAAGCATGTCTTTAAAGTTATTAATTTTGAATTGTTTATATTCATTGTGATTACGAGATGGAATGGTGTTATTTGTGCACAATTTAATTAAATCGGAATATTTCTTTCAGGATATCGGTAACATATCTGCGTTAATTGGCTCAGGTTTAAATGTTTTGTTTTTAGTAAAATTTCAAATTCTTCCACTGGAGCGTCGTCGGCCATGGAATATTTTACGAAAATTTTGTTTAAATTCTTTTTAAATGTGGCAATTCTTATTTTGTTAATTTTTCCAGCAATACTTTTGAAATACCTATCACTTATCTTGTCCCAGCCAATAAAGTCTGAGTAGGATACCACTCTTGTACAATAACGAGATGGCACTGCCGGTAAGTTTTTTTATGTAATCTCTTGCGAACTGTAATAGAATAGATCGGCTTTTGTTTTATTAGCTGCAATTGTTTTGCCTCTCATATCCAACTTTGAAACTCCAAAGTCAGCATTTGACAGGGTATAGTGTAAGAATTTTTGGCTAATATCTAAAGTATTCAGTAAGAATTTCAGGTAAACTTGACGTCGCCCTTCCCCTTCGTTTATAAAATAAAAAGTACGTATGATTACGTCGGCTTAGCTCTTTGACTCTTTTTCTTTTGACTTCTTGTTTTTGCGCCATCGCAATGAGCCAATCACGCCTCCTGGTTGAAATAAAGCTCCAAAAATAATTGAATATGCTTTGTCTTTTCTCATCTGTAATTTCACTACAACTTTTACCACAGGGTTTGTCTTTGCAGGTATTATTTTTAATTTTTTCTGGTACTTCAAAACCATCTTTTCGCTCATATTTTTTACCACTTTGAATTAAAATGGACCTTTCCCTTTTTTATTGATGCGTTTTCTTTTTTTCGCATTTTCGCCAACCTTTCCATCTACATCGATTTTATTTTTTTCTGAAAGTCTCTTTTTAGTCGATCCTTCTTCAATATTCCCAACTACAGAGTCGGAGCTTGATGAACCACTCCATGACTTGGAATCCCACTGAAAATCTAAGGCATATTCATCATCTGACAAAAAGTCCAAATAATTTTTTTGCATTTTATTTCTGAGGCTTTGGACTGACTGGCTTAGACAATACAGTATAATATTTTTATGTATGTTTATTATTACTCAATATTTTAGTACGATTTTATAAATATACCCACCAACAATAATATTATAAATTGTACATCAGCGCATGTGACGTAGGAAGAACTTAATTATACATTATTAAGCTTAATTTTGCTACTTACCACACTCGTGACAAAGCTTACACCAGAGAATAAATATATCCGACGCTCGAACTCGTAACCTGTTAACAATGAACCGCGCAGCAACGGACGTGCGTTCACCCGCACTGTTCTTGGAGGACTAAAGGGCCCGTGGAATCCGGATCTATATTTATAGGTGGGTGCTTCCGACTAAATTGATGGTAAAATGGTAGATCTAAGCGACATTAGCAAAATGACGATCAATATATTTAAAATGATTTATTCGCCAAATCAACTGTAAAACGTGGCAAGCATAATTAAATAAAGCGACAAATCTTTTTTTTTTTTGGAAAGGAAAAACAGCTAAAGCGACATTATTAGTGATTTTCTATATGACCTATTTGACTTAACAACAAATATATTATTAAAACGGGTAGTGAAGAAATACTAATCTGAATAATATAGTTTATTATGGTAGGGAACGTGTGCTTAAGTAACTTCCATAGCCTTTTCATGGTAAGGAAAAAAAGCTAATTCTACATGTTATCCTAAAACATAGAAGGTAAAAAAAGCTTACAAACAATTTGAATAAAATTCTGGTAAGGAAGAGTGATGTAACCTTCCACCACACGTAATCTAAGATGACTTAAGTCGCACTCATATTAAAAGACCATATTTGCTGTCGTTTAAGTCAATGAAATTTAAAAAAAGTAGCTATTTTGTGGTGACTAAAGCGCCATAAAAGTGCTCGGATCGCAATGAAACTAGGACCAATCGACGCAGAAAAAAAAACTAAGTAGGACTGCATATATAACTCATATTCACCCGATGTGGCGTTTTAGTCACTCTTCCTTTCCAGCGTCGATATGTTTATTTTTTCTTCCTTTTTTTATGTACAGTGCACGGTGCTGCCTGCTAGATCATTGTGTGGTCCTTCGCCGCCATGAGCTTCCCACTCATGACGGTTGTCGTTCATTTTGTTTTTTCCTTATATTTTCTCTATTACCTAGTTTTGTTACTAACACCTTGTTTGACTGTCCATGGGGCTCACTGCTTTAGCATTGATTACCTTCATGGGCTTTAGAATTGTAGAATTGACCATCACAGTACATTCCTGTAGGCGCGCCTGCATACCGCCCTCTAACAACGTATGCGGGGACATTGAAGTTCTAGAATCGTTACATATTTTAAATGTAGAGTCGTTCATTCAAAAAATTAGATTCTTGCGAGAACTCCGAAGGGGCGACCATAAGTCGCCAATACCGGGGTGGGAATAGGTGGGTGAAAGCTTCAATGTTGCTTCAATATAAACGAATTATGAATTTATCATAAGTGGAAAGGACAGATCTACGTGGTACACTAATTTTTAAAATTAGTTCCCAAAACTTAGATTTTAAAATTACGAAATGTTCGTTTTTTATCGGAATTCGACGGGTGGTATCGGACAAATTATCTCCTTGGTTTAACACGGTACTTTATTTTGTTTTATAATAAAATTATTACTAATGATTAAATACAAAAGATTCCAAACATATCAAGACAATATTTTTTTTTTTTTTTTTTTTTTAATTTATTTTATTCTTTCAAAAACATTACATTTTATTTTTAGCATATAAATTAAATTATAGTATACATTTATATAATGTTATAATTAGCATACATGTTCATGTTCGAATGTTAATACCACTCTTCCATAGAAGCATTAGCTTGTGTCTGGAAGAGTAGTGTACATTTTTTAATGCTATATTATGTTATGAGTTCTTAAATTACTATGTGAATGTAAAAAACAATAAGTTGTAAGTTCGGTGATATGTAATTAAAAGTATTTTTCTACTAATAAACAATTTTACTATTAGAATAAAGTATCTTGAGTTATTGTAATTAGTTGTTAAAAACAAAATAAAATTTACCTTATTTGAAAAACGGGGTATCACTTGGAAACTGAGTTATAAGTTGTTCTTGAGATTAGATTAGTCGGAAACTTTTTTTTTTTTGAGATTATCTTTAAAAAATTTTTTAACAGAGTTTGTTAATTGGATTTTATCATTATCTTTATTTAAAAAAATACAAGTTAGAGAAATACAAGAAAAAGGGCACCAAAGCATTTGAAAGAATTGTCTAATATCGGACATCAAAGGTGGTATCGGACACGAAAGTGCACAAAAAATATTCATGTTTTTTTTTAATTAAAAAAGGATTTAAAAAAAGTGGTAAAACCGTGTTCAAACTTTTCATAGCACGTTATGAAATATTGAAAATAAAAATTATTTCTGGCACAATTTACATTTGTTAAAATGCTGGTACAATTTTCATGGGCCCATCCGTGACAACCTTGGCATTGAATCCAGTCTTCTTCGAAGCTTCCTCATCAGATTATGCAAACTTCATATTTTTTATAATCCTTATGTAGTTTTAGTTTATCTGCTTTCTTAAAATTGATGGTTTTAACATTATTTTCTTTTTTGATTTATCCATTTGAAAATCTTTTTAGCACTGTTCCTGAGTTTTTCTTGTTTTATTTTGATTGGGAAACCTGGTACTTGTATTTGGCTTCGTTCTTTACATTTTTTTTACGTTTTAGAAGTGCACCTAAATTTCTTATCCTAAATCCTTTCTTCAATTTCAACCACCTGTCACTAAATAGTGTACTTTTAGGGACATCAAAATATCTTATTTTCACAAACGTATTCCTCTGCTGATTTCATGTTGCAATCCTTCCATTAACCCCGAGCCCCTGCTCCCACTTTTTTTTCTCGGCATTATCTGGAAAAATGGAAGAAAAACAGAATGACTTTTTGAAAACAATGTTTTTAAACGATATGAAAGGAGGTTCTGCACCGGGATTTGATGGAGTTACGGTTAATATTTTAAAAAATATTAAAAATCAAATTTCTAAACCATTAATGCATATAGTAAATTTAAGTTTCCAAAGCGGTGTGTTCCCATCTATTTACAAACAAACTATCATTACTCCAATATTTAAATCTGGTAATCCATAAGAAGTAAGCAACTACCGACCAATATCAGTAATCTCAAATATAGCAAAAATTTTTGAAAAGATAGTAAAAAAAAGAATGAACCAGTTTATAAAATGTAATAAAATAATTGATGAAAATCAGTTTGGATTTATGGAAGGTAGAAGCACACAGGATGCAATTGCAAAATTAACTAGCCTTGTTCTCAATTCATTAGATAAATCATTCAAATGTATTGGAATTTTCATAGATCTCAAAAAAGCGTTTGACAGCATATCACATGACAAACTCGTAACTAAATTAAGAAACATTGGATTAAACGGTACAGCTCTAGAATGGATAAAAAGCTACCTTTTCAAACGCCCTCAAGTCGTAAAAATCAACAATGTGCTTAGCCAACAAGGTACAAGTAATTTTGGTATACCTCAAGGTACAGTCCTAGGGCCGTTACTGTTTATCATCTATGTAAATGATATATTCACACAAAGAATAAACGGAAAAATAGTATCTTATGTTGATGACACTGTCATAATAATTGAAGGTGCTGATTGGAATACTGTGAACAACCTAGCGAATATTGACAACAATACACTGAAAAATTGGTTCGATAAAAATCTCCTCTCTTTAAATACCGAAAAAACAAACTTTATCCCATTCTCTATCAATAAATTTAAATCTAAACCAGAAATAAAAGTTCTAATACATCAGAGTAAATGTAGTGGAACTAATTGCACTCCAGAATGTTCTACACTTAATTCAACTTCCAAAATTAAATATCTTGGTGTATATATAGATCAACATTTTAAATGGAAAACACATATTTGTGAACTTGTCAAAAGAATTAGGAAATGTATATATATATTTATAAGACTCAGAAATATTATTAGACTGGAAAACCTAAAAAGAGTGTAATATGCAATTGTTCAATCTATATTACAATACGGTATTATAGGATGGGGAGGAACATATGATGTTATTTTAAATCCTCTCAAAATAGTTCAAAGATTAATAATTAAGATTATATTGAAAAAACCATCTACATTTTCTACCGAAAAAATCTTTTCAATATTCAAAGTAACTACAATAGACAATTTATATAAAAAATATTCAATTCTACAAACTTTCAAAGAAATACAGCTAAAAAAATTACATTTCAATATCTCAGCAAGATATCAAAACAATATTAAAATCCCAAAATTTAATACCAAGCACATCCAAAATTCCTATCTGTATCATGGTATAAATTATTTCAACAAACTCCCATTAGAAGTGAACATTATTGAAAATAAAAGTAAATTCCAAACTAAATTAAAAAATTACCTGAAACAACTGTAAGAGTTACATTACTATTTCACTTCATTTAAATCTGTTAATCGACACGTCTCAAGTTTCTCTTACTATATCTATTGTTAATAGTTGCAATATTATTATTCACCTACTCAAATGATAACATTAATAACATAATTGAGTATGAATTCACTCACCAAACACAAGAGCCTTGTCTCTTTATGGCGAGGAAAGGCTTTTATTACATTAATATTACAAATCTGTTTAATATGTAAAAAAAATGTATAATTATTGTAAAAACAAACAAATATTAAATAAAAATAAAAAAATTTAAAAAAATAGCAAACCCTTTATACATTGTTTTCGCAGTACAATATACTTTCATAATATACAGGTGTATAAAAATATGAAACACTTCATTTGGTGTATATGCATTAATTTAAATAAATAAATAAAAAATAAACATTTATTCGTGTGTCCGATATCATCCATAACAGCCATGTCCGATATTAACTAAACGACGCGACGTGGAGTTAAAAAAATAACCACCTACCTGGTATGGGAAACAAATTTTACAACATAAGATCGTCATTTGATTGCCACCGAAATGTAGTGCACAGTCTTATATTTATAAATGTAATTAAATTAATAACGTACCTTTTATTTGTCTTCGAATAAAGCTGAGGACACAATATCCGGTGGTCAAAGTTCGTTTTCTAGGCACAACACGACCCCAACGGCTTTGGCGAGAGTCATGCAAACACTAAGCACCTAGAATTAGTTCGGCAATATTGTGAACTAACTAGCATCGTCCTATCTATACGCCGGTTAGAGAAATAACACTTGTCCGATACCATACGTCGTCCGATAATGTACGTACTCCCCCTAATGCTTGTGTCACACACAGCTATAAAAGATAAAAATATCATTTGGCTCGGCCTATTTCAGCAGTATATTCCCATTGGGAATGTACGGCGAGCGATACGCCGAAATACGCCCAGCTAAATGATATTTTATCTCTTATAGCTGTGTGTGACACACCGAGTGATCCGACACATAACGCCCGCAGGTTTCGGCTGAGCCAAAATTTTAGCCGAAACCGAAACCGCGCTCGAAACTCGTTTATTGGCCGAAACCAAAACTTCAGTCAGTACGGTCATAACCAGAGAACACCAAAAATATGTCATTTTTAAATCAGTGTTTAGACGTATTGACTCTTTTCCACGAAAAATTATAGATTGGTTTCGAAAGATTTTTCTTTTATCTAGTAAGCGTATGTTTTAAATTTTCAGAAAAAATGATAATTTTTAGTAGTACCTAATAAAGTTATACCATAGGTCGTTGGCGGATTTGTTGAATTTTCAAAAAAGTACATTTATTATACAACACCCATTTCAAATCATATAATCATGCAGTAAAATAAATCAATACATTATCTGGTAAACGTATGTAACAGAATTTTAATTTTAGTTATAAAATCATAAAAAAATATATAAGTATATGTGTTTCTTGACGAAAATTGGTCCGTTTGCGTATTTATTTGCGCACTTACAGACTAATAGGTATATTTCAATTTTTTTTACATTCTTATTTTGCCGAGACATTGAAAAATGATAAATACTTATGATCAAAAAATAATTACAAAAAGTATATACTTTAATAGTTTTATCAACACACCTTTCAGCATTTTTGGATGTAGGTATAAATTAAAGCAAATTTGGAATGAAATAAAATCGATATTGAGTTATAATTTTAAAAAGCTGGTATGGAGAGTAATTACCTAATCTTTCTCATTGGAACCGCCCTGTACGATCGTAAGAACCTCTTTCGACGAAATGTGGATTTTCGTCCGCTGGCTGGTTATACGCTCTTAAATCTGGTCACCAAACACGGTTAATGCCATTTCAAGCGACGTTTCAATTCTGAATGGTGGTCTTACACCAGGGCGATACTGAGAGTATCTTAAGAGTATGTAACCAGCAAATCATAATTCTGATTCCTGCGCCAGCGCTCTCACATCATACCGGGTCCAAACACATGGCAAGCCTCTGCAAGCGTCCACAAGTCCCAACGTCTGGAGCGCGCGTGTGGCTTGGCTTGCGTAGGCTTGCAAGAGCTTGCCGCCGATCCGATCGAGGTCGGATATTTTGGCCACAAGCGGCAAACGCTGGCGTGGCATCCACACGTTGATACAACTTACGGACAATAAACAAAATATTAGAATATTAAATGAATTACCTGGTACGATTTCTATGGATTTTAATCATCCACTATCTTCTCTTTCGAATTCTTCGATTTCTTTCGTTTTGTTTCGCTTTAAAATAGAAATAGGTTAGCGCAAAAATGACAGGTATGGGGACGCCAGCCATTCGCTTGCCAGAGCTTGCGACAAGCAGCTTGTCGCAAGGGTCTGGACGTAGCATTAGAGCTCGTTAGCGGACGTTTTTGGAATTAGATTACGTTCCGCTGTAAACCGGGTTTTGTGTATCGCGCGGAGCTAGGGCGGCTACAGGGCTACAGAGTACAGTATGCTTATATTCTCGCTTCCAGAATTTTAATTAGTAGTAGTTATTTGTAATTTGTATATCGAAGTGCATAAACATAAATAGATACAAGTAAAATGCGTAAACACAGTAGGTATTAAGTAGATACCTACACGAATAAACAATGCGTTATATTATTTTTAATATTTTGGAATTTTGTTTTTTAATTTTATTTTACGGCCATTAGAGCGGAAGATATCTCAGTATCGCCCTGGTGTAAGACCACCATTAAGATTTGAGACGTTGCTTGAAATGTCTTTAGCCGTGTTTGGTGACCAGATCTGAATTTTTTTTTTTTTTTTTTTTTTTTTATTGACAAATTTTTTGATACAGATATTTACAGGTACATACATAATAACATAAATGAAGAGTAACAAAAAAATCCCACAAAGGCGAAGCCTGTGCGTGGGCATTATAAAAAGTGTATATTAAACAGTGAAGGTTAAAATAAAAAAATTAAAAATATAGTACATATGTGTTGGTATTGATTTTAGAGGAATTTCTGTGAACTTTTATTAAAATTACATGTGAACTTTTATTAAAATTTCTATTTATTAAAATTTATTTCTTTTATTAAAATTTTATTAGAATTTCTGTGAACTTTTATTAAAATTACATTTTTTTTTTTTTTTATGTATTCTTATATATAGATATATAAATATATATTTTATATTTTTTTAAATCCAATGAATCAGAAGGACATGACATATTTTATTTATTTCAAATATAGATAGTTGAAATTATAAGAAAAATTTATTCACTTCCATATTTTTTACCCAACTTTTAATATTTTTTTTACATAAGTTAAAGTTTTGGCATGTGTTAATAGAATTGGGTATGGAATTGAACAATTTAGGGGCAATAAAGTTAATGTGCCTTTGGGCCAGCCTGGTTTTGTAATGGGGCACTGTGTACATGCAAGTGGTGAGTCTTTGACTAGAGCGATTTGGGTTTTTAGCGAAATAATTAGGATGGGTAAGTATAAATTTAAGACATTGGAAACAGTAGATACGCCTTAGTTCCATAATTTCAGTTTCCTGAAATAATTGATTAGTAGGATAAGTTTTCGTCTTCTGGTACATTATTTTAACGATGGACTTCTGGGCAGTTTCTAGAGGTTTCACATGGTTATTGTATGTTCCTCCCCAGGCGATTATTCCATAGGTAATGGATGAAAGCACCAATGCATCATAAACGAGTTTCATGGTTCTTATATTGACAATATTGCTCATCCGTTTGAATATGTAATTTAGGTATCTCAGTTTATTGACTGTTTTCTCTATATGGTAAGTCCATTTAAGTTGGGAGTCTATAGTTACACCTAAGTACTTGATATATTTTCCTATTTTCATATCTTCGCAGTGTGTGCATGTAGCAGGGTTACAATTAATATTATGGAACTTCAAGTTAAGATTATTTTTAGGGGATGACTTTAGGGAATTATAGAAGGGAATACAAATAGTTTTATCAAAATTTAGACTGAGAAGATTTCTATCTAACCAATCTTTGACAGTTGCAATGCATTTGTTTGCCTTGATCGTTGTTTCTTCCCACGTTATACCTTGTACTGTTATTGCAGTGTCATCTGCAAAGGAGAAAATTTTACCGGGTATTGCAATATTGCATAGGTCATTGATGTAGATTAGAAAGAGTAGTGGCCCTAAGACAGTTCCTTGAGGAATACCATGTTTTACTAAATCACAAGTGCTTAAGCTTAACCCTATTTTAGTGCGTTGTTGGCGATTTAATATATAGCTTTTTAATAGCATAAGACTTTTGTTTTTAATACCAATGTTTGAAATTTTTTTTAATAGAATTCTGTGGTTGACAGTGTCAAAAGCTTTCTTTAAGTCTAAGAAAATGGTAAGTGTTTTGGTGTTAGAGTCTAGATTAGAGTATATGTTTTTAGTTAAGCTAAAGACAGCGTCGTCGGTGGACAGGTTACTTCTAAACCCGTATTGATTAGCTGAGAGGATCGAATTACAGTCTAGAAAGTTCATAATTTGTCGTTTTAAACACTTTTCAAAGATCTTGGATAGTTGTGAAGTTAAGGTTATTGGTCTATAGTTGTCTGTTTTACATTGCGATCCGGATTTGTGTATTGGGATAATGTGAGCGAGTTTAAAATGATTTGGGTAAATACCGAGTCTGATGCAGTTGTTGAAAATGTGGTGTAATGGAATGATTATATGTTCTTTAATTGATTTAATTGTTGTGTTGCTTAAGTTATCCGGGCCATTAGCAGACTTCTCTTTAAGGTTGTCAATTTGTTTAGAAATTTCAAGTTCTGTTATTTCTTTGAATGTACATAGCTTAGGGGTGAGGTCATTAGACTCTGAAAGGTCGGGAGGAATTTGATTTGTGTGAATAGTAAGACTGGGATTATTTTCTATGAGAGTTGAGGCGATGTTTGTAAAGAAGTTGTTGAAATTATTTGCAATGCTCTCAGCGTGTTCGATAGTTGTGTTGTTGCCAGTAATGATTTTTTGAGGAATTTTGTTAACCTTTTGGTTTCTATTTGAAATTTCATTTATGACATGCCATGTTTTTTTTGAGTCGTTTTGAGCATTGAGTAGTTGTGTGGAGTAATATTCTTGTTTTCGTTTTTTTATTATTGTGTTTAAATAGTTTCTAAATAAAATGTATTCATTCCGTTTGGTGTGGTTCTGTGTTTCGTGGTTGGATGTGCAATGTTTTTCATGATTTTTATAGATTTTAAAAAGTTTGTTTCTATGTTGTATAGAGATTATTAGTCCGCGCGTAATCCATGGTTTTATGTGTTTGTGCTTATTTTTTGGTGATGCTATTTGTTCTTGACTTTTAAAAATGTAATCATGAAGTAGTTCGTAAAAGGTATTCAAAGCTGAATCAGGATTATCATTGGATAGTACCGCGATCCACGATTCTACGGTCAGTAAGTTATTTAAAGTAGAATAGTTGATTTTAGTGATTATTTTGTTATAGTTATTTGGGTTACCACAGGCGGGCGAATTTGGAATATGATGGCCGTAGAAGGTGGGATAGTGGTCAGTTATGTCAATTTTTAGTGTAGCGGATTTATGTTGGTAATTTTTATTTGATTTTAAAAATATGTGATCAAGACATGTATCATTAGGATGGTTAGGTCTGGTGGTGTTGTTTATGTAGGATAGATATCCTGTGGAATACAAAACATCTAGATATTCGTTCGCGATCGGATTTAGTACGGCGTTTTGTATATTTATATTAATGTCACCCATAAAAAATGAAAAATCAAAATGGTTTGAGTTAAAGTTGTTAATAAAAGTTTTAATTTCGTTTGCAAATGGATTTGCGGATAAAGAAGGAGAGCGGTATGCTGTCAAAATAGAATATTTTTTTCCTTTTGAGGTGAAGGTTGCATGAACAGCATTTGAATATTTGAAGTTTGGGTTGTCAAGGATAATGTTTGATATAGAGTGTTTATTGTAAAATATGGTAATGCCATCATGAGAGGTATGTCTAGCTGGAATTGAAAAAGAAATAAAGTTTGGTAAGCTGAACGGGATACATTCGCGCATTTGCGTTTCAGTGAGTGCTATAAAATCAATTTGGAAAGATAACGAATTTAATAGGATACAGAATTCGTCGAAATGTTTTCGGATGCTTCGGATATTCATGTTTAATACATTGAAGGATGTATCAATAAATAATCTGTTTACATCTTCAATATTTTCAAATTCATGAGTTTCAGGAATGCTGTAATCTTCAGATGGGGCCATTTTGATTGTGTCCGGGTGGTTTTCTTTGAAGTTCCAAGGGAGACTATGCTATTGAAGAGGTATGTCGCTTGCATCTCTGACATATATTATTGGCGAATCCTTGTTTCTGCGGAGAAGGACGTTCCCGTTCTTCGTCCACGCGTATTGGTATCCCATGGATTTTGTCGATCTTGCTAGCCATAGGAGTTGCTTGCTTTGTGGGGTCAGTTTTTCGTTAATATAGATTGGGTTTACTGAAGAGGAGTGGTTGATATCTTTGGCGGAGAAAAATCCCGCTTTCTTTTTTTGTAAAAGAATCCTGTCTTTTAATTCTTTTGTTGCCATTTTTATAGAAATAGTTTTCTTTAGGGAGTTGTTATAAACGTTAATTATAGAATTATTATTTAGTAACTCCTCGCACCCTATTTTTTTGAAGATACATTCTACAGGTACTTTCGGATTTTCTTCCTTTTTAGTTTCTATTCCATTGATTTCGAGCGATGTTTCGAGGCAGTTTTGCAGAGATTGGTTTACGGCGTATTTTAAATTTTTGTTTTCTTTTTCAATTTCTTTAATTTTTTTGTGGAATTTATTTCTCTCCACCTCATAATCGTCGATTTTTAGTGAAAGAAAGTCAATTGTCTTGGTGAGTTCGCACAACTGGTTCTTGATGTTTTTTACATCTTTCAGTTCAGATGAGAATTTTTTTTCTATAATTTCTAACATTTCTTTCTTCATGTTGTCGATGTTTTTTTGGTTTTCAATATTTTGGTTTGCAATTTGAGATATTATATCTTTTTTAATTACTTCCATTTTTTTTTCTAGAAACTGGATAATTTTATCTTCACTTTCGAGAGTAGTTGTCTTGCCTCTGGTGGTGGTCATTGTAAATTATTGCTAATAAATTTGATGGTTTGATATTTTAAATCAAATTTCACAATATAACACTTTACAGTAGTGTTAAAATTAGTATTTTCTTTACTTTTTGTTTTTTTGTTTACACCTCTCTTATCGACAGATGGCGCTTAAAGGTGAGCGTCGACCTGTCCGCGCCGGCCGCAACGCACGCACGGCACGCAACGGATTGAACGGATTTGCCGATGGCATGCGTCCACTGTAAACGGATTTTAAATTTAGTTTGAGTACTTTTGTAGTAGACGACGGTCGTCTGTCATGGATATTGACGAAGATATTATCATTATCAGTTGCTTGTTGGCAGAAGAAGAAAAACGTAAAACTAAACGTAGAATGTGGGTTCATAAAATAAACTTGAAGCGACCAATGTTTGGGGAATATCATTCGTTATTTGTTCCTGATTTTCTTCATGATGAAGATTAATTTAATTTTTGTGGGTTTTCAAATTCAATTCAATTTTCTAAAACAAACAACCAAGCCTCCAAAGAGCACACAAACCCCAATAGCTCGGTTTGAAGCAAAGAATGGAAGGTTACCTCGAGAGTGTTTTCTCTTGGGGTAAGAATAACCTCGTCGAGTTTAATGTTTCGAAGACTCAATCATATTTGATAACGTCTAAAAGGGATCGAAATGATAATCTAGTCTCCTTCAACGGAAGCATTCTTCCGAACAGGACCTCCATTGATATGCTGTGTCACTCTTGTGTAACTCTAAGTGACCAGCTCAGGTATGGGGGCTCCATAGAAACCAGAGTTATGTTAGCCTCTCAGAAACTGGGCGTACTGTACCTGGCCGTAGATACTTTAATAGTACACAACTGCTAACCCTGCACAAGTCGCAAGTGCGCCCCACGGTTGAATTTGGCAGCCACCTCTGGCCTGGAGCTCCAAATTACCTAAAAAAAAACCCTTGACTCTGCAGAAATGGGCGGTCCATTTGACAGATTCTCCCATCTTAACAGACGGATTGCAATCTTTAGAGCACAAGCGTCAGGTGGGAATGATGTCCTTGTTCTACCGGTATTACAATGGAAGATGCTCCGAGGAACTAGCATCATTGATCCCCTCGGCACCGGTGCACAGTCGGGAAACACGCGACCAACATTCGTACATGATTGACATTAGTCACATGAGAACTGGTCGTTTTTATGACTCGTTCTTGAGTTCAACAACTCGGCTGTGGAACGATTTACCGGCATCTGTGTTTCCTCCCTCCTACAACAAGGGTCTCTTCATGACCCATGTTCACCCCTTCCTTTCCTCAAAAAGACCCTCCACACAGCATCCTCAAAGATAACATAGCATTAGGAAAATAATTTCCCTCATGGCCTCCTGTGTGGAGTGTAAAAAAAAAAAACAATCAACACTTGCGGCAGTGAGCGATGCAAGCTGCGAACTAAAGTCAATTAATCCGTGTGACGTCACCGGCATTTTTTTGCTCAGTCGGCTAATCCGTGTGACGTCATCGGCACGCAACGCATTTTTTTGCTCAGTCAGCTAATCCGTGTGACGTCATCGGCACGCAACGCATTTTTTGCTCAAAAATACCGGCGGGCGGGCCGGTATTTGCCGGTAGTGGACGCAGAGCTATACTAATTCATATAAAGATATAGAAAAATCCGTTGCGTGCCGTGCGTGCGTTGCGTGCGTGCGGACAGGTCGACGCTCACCTTAATAGTGTTATTATTGTTAGCTTTGAGTGTGTGCTAAGAGATGTCACTGTAGAGCAATTTTTTTTAAAAGAGTTGTTGAAATTTTATTTATTTGGAAATTAAAATAATTGTTCGTTTTAATTGCAGTAATTTCACAATTTTTTTATGGTTACTCCTAGGAGATTTAATTTTATAAAGTTTGTATTACTCTTATGACAGTTTACATACGATTCGTTTAGTGTGTTGTTTTTAATGTTTTGACACTTAACCTCACAATAAAATGTCACTGTGATTACGGTGTGATAATGCACAATATTAGGATTATTATAGTTTTAGCACTGTGGGTACTTTATTTAGACGACGTATAGTGTTTAATTGAAAGATTTTGAGTCGAGTTTCACAGATATCACAGTTTGCACATAGTTTTCAAGATTTTTGTCAGAGCAAAATTTGTACTTGTTCACTGTTTGACGGTTAGATTATTGTGAATAGCCAGGTACTTCCCCACCTTCCTCTTCCCTATATTTTTACCCTCCCCACTAACTTCAGTCTTACAACATACCTCAATTGGGGATGCCATAGTCCCACTGGCTCCAGACGGTAGCAGTTGGGACTCTTGTGCGGTATATTTATGAAAAAAAAGTGTTATATTCAGTTGGATTGTAAAAAATGTCTCATTTTGAAATATTTATTCGTATGCACAATTTTTTATTTTATATTTGTGTGAATACCGCACAAGAGACCCAAATGCTCCTACTGGAGCCAGTGAGACTATGACGTGACTATGGGGTATATTGCGAGGCTGAAGGTGGTGGGGGAAGAGGAAGACGAGGAATTACCTGGCTATTCAGATCTGGTCACTAAACAACGTTTCAATTCTGAATGGTGGTCTTACACCAGGGCGATACTGAAAGTATCTTTTACTCTGGAACGTGACGCAAATATATTATTTTTAAATTAAATAATTGTGAAATAACTCAAATTAGTCAAATAAAATTTATTTGCCCATGCCGGGATTCGATCCCACGACCTTCGGATTGCGAGTCAAGAGCCTTACCCCTTAACCACGCCAGCCGTCAACAGGTAGTATCAGTAATTTGGAAGGTACATTCACCAACTACATGGAAGGCCGGATCGGGAGAGACTGTTTTTTTTTACACTCGCTAGACACACTGCTTATCTCTTCTTTGGCAATGCTGTGTGGAGGGTCGTTTTAGGGAAAGGAAGAAGAGGAACTTCGGAGAAGGAAAGGGGTATTAGGGGTGGGTAGAAATCTGGAGGTCAGTGTGTCCAGGAGAGCGGATGTATGAATCCATCCCTCCCACTGCGGTGCAAGGCGATGTTCCGAGAGAGTAAGGCTGGAGAAGTCAAAGGGACTCCCTCAACCACTTTTTCCAGATCCGACCTGCCATGCAGCTGGTGGGCAGACGCATCCGCCGCCAAGACCTAAACAAACCTCACCCCCTTGAACCCAGGTACCCCTGCTATTCACCAAATTTTACGAACCACTTAGGATGACCTATGGCAGACGTGTTGGTTATCTAATAATTGGTTCCCGGGACGGTGGTACCCATACCCAATTCTCGTGTTTGTTATTTTTCCATCAAAATTATTTATGATTTGTCAATAATGTCTTAGCAAAATAAGTATGTAAAAAAATCTGAAATATATTAGTTTGTAAGTGCGCAAATAAATAAACAAACGGACCAATTTTCGTCAAGAAACACATGTATGTATATATTTTTTAATAATTTTATTTAAACTAAAATTAAAATTCTGAAACATACGTTTACCAGATAATGTATTGATTTATTTTACTGCATGATTATATGATTTGAAATGGGTGTTGTATAATACATCTACTTTTTTGAAAATTTAACAAATCTGCCAACGACCTATGGTATAACCTTATTATACTAAAAATAAACATTTTTTCTCAAAATTTAAAACATACGTTTACTAGATGAAAGAACAATCTTTCGAAATCAATTTATAATTTCTTATGGAAAAGAGTCAATACGTCTAACCACTGATTTAAAAATGACATATTTCTGGTTTTCTGGTTATGCACTCTTAACTGTTCATTCGGAACATGTTGAGGTGGAGTTGCTCAGTTATCGTTATAATATAACTTATGATTCATGATTGTGGCCGTGATAAATTTATCATTGTAAAATTGTAAATTGATCCAACCTACATTCCTTCAGATTCTTTTCACTTCAACAATGGCGTTTCTATATATTATTTCTACAGTCAATGGGTTAATCATGTATCAAGATCTGCTCAGGGAAGATGTGAGTATTGTTTTTACCTAATAGATTTCATTTTTCATTTTAGTTTTAAGTAATATTCTTGTTTATGTCAGTGAAATGTTTCCTTTTGTTAAGAAACATTCCTTCTGGACCAGTTTACTTCCCCATTTCCTCTCTCCTCTTGCCTTCTATTTCTTCTTGATTACAAGGAACTCCTCAATATGTACGTAGATTAGGGTTGCCAACCGTCCTGCTTTCCCAGGACATGTCCTGTTTTTTGGGGTGTCCTGAGCTGTCCTGGATAGTTTTTAAGCATCGTCCTGAGTTTTTAAGGAGTCCTGTTAAGAACCTATGTTTTAAAATTCGCGTGCCACTGCCCTCTACAATCGTTTTGTCCTGGTTTTTCTACCTTCAAATCCTGGATTTCAAAGTTTGGAGATGGCAACCCTAACGTAGATAGAAGTAGAACTTCCACTGTCTCCCTCTAAAATATTTTCAGAACTCTTCAAATTTCAAAAAGAGTTTTCTCTCGATAAAACCTTTTTGTACGGTTTTGTTGGATTGTATTGTGGCGACCAGAACGGTCGCCCCCTTTTGCCACAATCCTTGCGCCGCCACTGATACAGCCAGCGTATTCTCGAAATGTACATACTACCTACAGTTGTAGTGTTTCACGCCGCTCACGGCTAAACATTTCGGGAAGCGCAGCGAAAGGCCTCGACTAACAGCCGTCACATTCTTACGGCCGCGGAATGTTCCAGAGGCTTCTCCGCTTTGCGCGGTGGCTCAACATTACTTGGCGTTCCGGGTACTCAACGGTCGGCTATATAAAGCGCAGCGACACCGCGCTAGTCAGTCAGTTCCAGTCATTAGTGCAAGTAACATCACTAACACACATAGACAGTGCATCGAGTGATAACATCCAGTGCGGTAACCGCCAGGTCCACGGCGACGTGCCGGACCTGTGGCGGTGCATCATCATATCATCAACCTTCGAGAACGCAACAAGCGACACAATTGCCCACGACAAGTCCCACGGCGGGCCTTCTTGTCACGTGAGCGGCAACTCCTCAGGTTCACCGCAGCCATCTCCGCGACACCGCGTCGAGCATCCATCCTGGACGTCAAGGTCTTCTCCACCACCACGGTGCGGAACAACATGCTGGCGACATGCAGACACTAGTTCTGCTCCACCAGGCATCACCGACCTTCATCACATGCAACACCATAGAGCCACATCATCATCGCTCCTGTCTACACTGTTACTCCATACCAATTCACCATCGCTACGTAGCAGCAATAAAGACTGACTCATACATCGACTGACGCCTTTTCATTCCATCGTCCCCCGTCTCTGCCGATCGCTGCCTCGCTCCCTCAGTATCATATCGCTTTGATTTTTCAGGCACAACATACTATTCCATTCATAATTAGTTGGTGTACTCCAGACGTGATATACTTGGTTTCAGCAGCGTACATAAGTGAAACGTTGAAAAATGAAGTCGAAAAGACCAACAGCTATATGGATAAACTGACTATCAATGCAGAGCATGGTAAAAATTTCTGTGATATTGAAAAAACACTAGGAAATGTGAAGATGATATACAAAATTATGCTTACTCCCCTGGCTTCAAAATACAAACATATTCTTGTTTGCAGGTACGGAGATCGCCGAGCTTATTGAGAATTTCGTTCAACTTCTGTCAGTAAGGGAGGTGTTTGTCACAGCGAGTAATTTCTTTCCATTTGATATGACATTCGTCCTATCTCTAGTTGGAGCCGTGGCTACATACACCGTTTTGCTGATGCAGGTCAAACCATATAAAGAAGGCTCTATTTCTAACAGTACCACCTTGGCCAATTTCACGGCCAATTTTACCAATAATACAATTGGCTGATGAGGCTAAGAGAAAATAAGCCGACTTGATTATATGCAAGATACCTACATTGTATTATAAGTTTTGAAGTTCACAAGTTCCATTTACAAAATCATTTAAAAAGTTTTTCGAAATGTTTTAGTACCTGTTTTTACCGCGGCAAAGTAAAGCACCTTCATTTAGACCAGTGTTTCCCAAACTCTCTTGTTTGGGAATCACTGATTTAGACCTAACGTTTAAAAACATTTTCCGTGAGATTAAAAAAATGTGCAAGTAAGTTTTTTTCTGCTAATATCGAGTTGTATTTGTTTATCCAATTTTTCGAATCGATTCAATATTCGCAATACTTCTCAGCTGTACTATTTTAATAAACTGGCATTTTCAAACCGTTTGATTATAAATACCTACCATTTATTCAATTACCTTAAGTATTGGATAAAACGCAGACGCTTGAAGAGCGTAATTAATAATTAGGTACCTACTTATCAATGTATGTACTTATATCGAAAATGTCAGCACTACTTGATTTTAATCACTTTTGCAACGGAAAATGTCCAGATACATACAAAAGCATCCATATTATACGGTACATTTATCCTTTTTTTTTGTTTAAGAGAATTCACCCTAAAAAGAATGCTATGTGACTTATCCTTTAAAGTGCAAATGTTTTTGTTTTGTTCAGTGAAACATAAAAATATACCTAGTCGTTTTGATTTCCGTAGCATAATTTATTTCCCAGAGACCTAATCTTCTATTTCCTTATTTATTTATTTATTTATTTAATCACGCCTTAAAGGCTTTTACAAAAACACGTTAATACAGATACATTAGTTTTTCAGGAGTACAATTAAAGAAAAATATAAAATAGTATTATTTAAAATAAAAAACTGAACAATAAGGATATAAGCAGAATTAAAAAGATATATCAACAAAAACCATATTAGAAGAATAATAATAAAATTTACATAAGAATTTTAGAAATTTCTGTTATAAATTTAGGTAAAGAATAAATGAAAATATCAACCGAACTGAATTCATTTCCAAGCCTATGAAGTCTTTGGATTGGGGAATTAATGAAATAGTTTGTTTTAGAAGGATAAACAAAGAACAGCTCAGGAAGTCTCGTGTCACGATTAGGTACTCGGTAAGTTATTAGTTTTGTTAAGTCAGGTGCGTCAAGTGATCCATTAACTAATTTGAATAATAGAACCAAATCGCTCTTGGATCTTCTACACGATAGATCAGTTAAATTAAGCATTTTCATTAAATTAACATAATTAATTTGTTCAATAGGTATGGAGAGTTTGAAATTAATGAACCTTAAAAATTTATGCTGAACTTTCTCAATTTTTATTTTGTGTGCTTTATAGTATGGAGACCAAATAGTGGAATTGTATTCTAAATTACTTCTTACTAAAGCAGTGAAGAGAATTTTAAATGAATAAAGTGATGAAAAATCTTTTACTGTTCTTAAAATAAATCCCAAACATTTCATAGCCTTATTAGTAACTTCATTAATGTGTGGAACAAATGTTAATTTTTCATCAAAAAGGATACCCAGATCCTTGATATTAGACATCTTTTTAAGAGAAATATTGTTAATACTATAATGAGACATAATAGGATTTTTGTTTCTACAGAAAGATATAAATTGACATTTATCAATATTTAAAAATAGTTCATTATAATTACACCAATCCTGTAAGCGATCAAGATTAGCTTGAAGAGTATTACAATCATTAATTGAGGTAATCGTTTTGTAAATTTTTAGGTCATCAGCAAACAAGAGTATGTTTACTTCTTTAAAATTTTTTACAATATCATTAATAAATTTTAAAAATAAAACAGGTCCTAAATGTGAACCTTGAGGAACTCCACTGGAAGCCACAAATTGTTTTGAAATCCTCTTTACCATATATGTTAATGACATTTTTTTTCAACCACTACATGGCCAAATAACTTCATATGCCGATGATACGGTACTAATAATTAGCGATAAAACTTGGGAAAAAGTAACATTTAAAGCCACCGAAGACATAAATATTTTAAAGAATTTCTTCCACGTAAATTTACTATCACTAAATGGTGATAAAACATTTGTAATTCCATTTGCAATACACAAAAATGATACCCCTAAAAACATTGATATCATCATCCATGATAATTCTACAACACATAGTAAAAATTATTGTATCCAAAACTGCACAATATTAAAAACAACAAACACAATAAAATATTTAGGAGTTATTATCGATAAAAATTTAAAATGGAAGGAACAAATTTGTCAAGTTGTAAAAAAAATTAGAAAATTGATTTACATATTTTTAAGAATCAGAAATTTTTTATCTGTAAAAAATTTATATCTAATATATTACGCTTTGGTTCAATCAACTTTACAATATGCTATCATTAGCTGGGGATCCGCATACAAAACTAATCTTTCCCCAATTGAAGTTGTGCAGAAGCTAATTATTAAAATCATATTAAAAAAACCATCTGACTACCCAACGGATAAATTATTTAAGGAATTCCAAGTACCTTCTTTCAAAGATCTGTACAATAGAAATACATTGATTCAAATTATAAAAGAAAAAGAGAAGTATCAATTTATAACTGAAAATCGTACTAGACATAAATATATTTTTTCATGCCCAAAATTAAACACTTCCTTCGCACAAAATTATTATACTTATCAAGGAAGACTTATTTTCAACCGATTACCGGATGAAATTAGAAAAATTAATGATAAAATCCAATTAATAAACTCTGTTAAAAAATTTTTTAAAGATAATCTCAAAAAAAAAGTTTCCGACTAATCTAATCTCAAGAACAACTTATAACTCAGTTTCCAAGTGATACCCCGTTTTTCAAATAAGGTAAATTTTGTTTTGTTTTTAACAACTAATTACAATAACTCAAGATACTTTATTCTAATAGTAAAATTGTTTATTAGTAGAAAAATACTTTTAATTACATATCACCGAACTTACAACTTATTGTTTTTTACATTCACATAGTAATTTAAGAACTCATAACATAATATAGCATTAAAAAATGTACACTACTCTTCCAGACACAAGCTAATGCTTCTATGGAAGAGTGGTATTAACATTCGAACATGAACATGTATACTAATTATAACATTATCTAAATGTATACTATATTTTATATGCTAAATAAAAAGAAAAAAAAAAAAAAAAAAAAAAAAAAAAAATGTAATCTAAAATTTTTACAGAAAGTTTTCTACAAGACAAGTAACTAATGAACCAGTTTAACAAACTACCCGAGATACCAAGAGCTTTTAGTTTTTGGATTAAAATTTCATGAGATACCTTATCGAATGCCTTGCTAAAGTCTGTGTACACTGTATCAATTTGGAATCGTTTATTTAATGATTCAATTATGTGATGTTGATAAATCAAAAGATTTGTTAGAGTTGATCTTCCCGAAATGAATCCATGTTGAAATGGTGTAATAACTTTACTAAATTCCTTATTAAGTTTCGTTAATAAAATAGATTCAAATAATTTAGGAATTGCAGATTGTATACATATAGGTCTATAATTTGAGACGTCATTTTTATCACCTTTTTTAAATATAGGTGTTAAGAAACTATTCTTCCATTGATCAGGAAAAATTCCAGATTTCAAAGAAAGGTTAAAAATTTTCATTAGTGGAATTGTTAATATGGATACACATTTTAATAAAAATATTGGAGGAACATTATCAGGGCCTGCTGATTTATTTTGTTTTAAAGTGATAATTTTCTTTTTAATATCAGCTTCATTAAATATACAATTGTTAAAGTCAATAGAATCGTCAAATGTAAAATCATGTGATGAGAAATCAGTTTTAGTATTATAGACTTCACCAAAGCAATCAGCAAATAAGTTTACTATATCTAAAGAGTTATCGGCTACTCTGTGTTTATAAAACATTGTGGAAGGAAATCCTGATTCTTTATTATTAAGAGTCTCGGAGAATTTGAAAACAGTTTGCGGATTCTCAATTGCTAACTCTTCAAATTTATTAATATAGTTTAAATAGCACATTTTTGACATCTTCTTTGATTTAGATCGTAGATCTCGAAATTTATTGAAGTCATCTATATTTCTAGTTGTTTTATAAATTTTGCGACAAATTTTCTTTTGCGAAATAATTTCAATGAGATCTTTACTAAACCATTTGGGATATTTAGTAGCATAACTTGTTGTTATGGGAACATGTAAATCAATTGCGTTATATAAAATATCATAAAATTTTTCTACCAACAAATTTACGTTATCATTTAAGTTCAAAAATGATCAATCTGTCGAGGAAAGCAACTCATTTATTTTTGTAAAATCAGCTTTAAAAAAGTTTAATTTGTAACTAGTTTTTCTAGTATTTTTCATGATATTACTTTTACAATAAATTACCAGAGGTGGATGATGCACATCGATTGGTAGGACACATTCTTTTGCACGTAAAACATTAACACTGTCGGAGCTCGTAAATACAAGATCCAGAAGACGGGAATTAACATTATAAACAAAATTAATCTGCCGAAGGTTTAAAAAATTAGACATTTCAATTATTTCATGGGAACCATGATTAATATTGTCTGGGCAAAAAGTTTTAAAATATTCAGAATCCCATACTACATTAGGTATATTATAATCTCCTATCAAAATCATTTTAGCACTAGGGAATTTTTTACGCATTGATTCTACTTCAAAGTAATGGTCTTTATAAACTTGGGCATCGGATGATGGGGGAATATAAATGCATCCTAATATAATTTTTTCTTTTTTGGTAGACACCATAATGAATAATTGTTCAAGATTTTTGAAGACGCAATTAAGTTTTCTAGAATTCAGTTTTGAGTTTATAGATACTAATACACCACCACCTCTTATTTTATTAGTAGTAATTATTAGAACCTACAGTAGTTACCAACATACTTTTGAGAAGATGACTGGAAGACAAATTTTTTTAGCCTTTCTAGAAGTTGGTTACTGATGGACAAGCAGTATCAATGTTTGAAGAGCTATCAATGACTGTTCAGAAACTAGGACGCATCCGCTGGGCAGCAGGGTCATAGAGTAATCAATGGGCAGGGCACCTAGCAAAGATGGAAGCCGACCACTGATTGCGGTTGTTCCTCTGTCTGTAACTTCGGTTCAATTAATTCTAGAAATTTTGCTTTGAATTTAATTTTCATTATCAAAATTGAAAGTGTTTGTTTGGAGAATACAGACAAGTGAAAAAGTATACTACCTATCTATAACATAATATTTTTAGCAGAAAATTATTTTAATTGTCATTTTCAAAACTGGAACCGATTTATCAAGAATTCAGACGGCCTGTGATTTTTAACAGGTCTGTGCTATTCTATAATAATCCTTCTGGAGGAGGGAGTGTTGGGGTTCTCCCTTGATTCAATGTATTAATTAAAATTGAACCAAGGGCGTACAGCATTAGAAGGGGGTTCGCGACGTGCGGGAGTGTGATCAAGGGTGACGTGTAATTATAAAATATATTTTAGGTTTTTAATAGAAAAAAATATCATCGGACGTCAAAATGATGTCTACTTTTCGAACTTCGAATACGCTCAGGAACCGCTGATTAAAATCCTTTGGGTATGTGATGTTAATATGTTATATACCTGTTCACTAAAATTTTCGAATTTTTAAAAACCATAAGCCTGATTCCAAAAATAGATTTAATGAGCACTTTTTTTATTATGGCACAAAAAAGGAAATTAGCACAAGTCCCTTATCACAATAATGCTGCAGCTCTTTCAAAAGATGAGATACTTAATGTATCTACGTAGATCTGTCTCCTCCAAAGGAAAAAATTAATCATTTTCTTGCATCTCTCTCACACACTGCACCGTGACATCTCCTTAGACCCCTACGCTACTACTAGCCGGGACGATAATTTTGAGAGTACTGAATATAGTTACAACAATTTGTGTGAGTAAATTCCAAAAATTCCAATGTCTAACGTCAATGCGCCGATGATTTTGCGATGGCTGATGTGATGGCTGCGGCTCTTTCCCACACACTTTAACGACATTAAAAAATTAGACAAAAGGTTGGCACACTTCCCGTCACCGCAGCTGAGCCATAATAAAATATATAAGTAGGTATGTTTCCCCCAAAGGAAAAAAGTAGTCCTTGTAGGAAACAGACACGCGTAGGTAAATCGTGTGTCTCACCATTATTTATATTCCATCTTTATTTTATATCCGTCAATTTTTAAAAATTTTTAAAAACATTTTAAGAGGGCTTTCTTAACAAGTGCATCTTTCAGAAAACGAAATAAAAAATGACAATTTTTTTTTCAGTGTCCTGGTGTCTTAAAGTCTTCTTTAGGATTAGATCAAGGGAACATGGAGGCTTTTGGGCCCCCCCCCAGGACCAGGGGCCCGAGCCGGGCCACCCCCTCCCCTCCCCTTAGTCAGCCACTGTGTAATATATATTAATTACATAGCAGAACTTGTTTATATAAACCGTTTTTATAAATTCAATAATAATATTATTAAATGTATAAAAGAAATAAAAATAAAAATGGAGTTCTACAAATTAAATTTGATAACAAAAAAAAAAAAATTATGATATATTTGGATAGATAAATGCTTAGGTATAAATTATGGTTTACGCTATGTAGGTCCTGCTTATTGCTATAAATATAAACAGTGAGTACAGAGTACAGCGATACTCAAAACATATTATTTATTTTTCTTTTCTACATATATTGACAATTTCAACAACAACTGATCAGTTCAAAGAGATAATGTTTATAAACATAATAATTTAAAAAAAATAGAATTGGATTACTCAGTTCTTAAAAAGCACTATTGATAATAATTATTTTTTAATATGTTGACTGAATAATTATTGTCACTTAATTGAATTTCACACTTATATGTATAAATATGTATAATATGCAGCTATCACTCCCCTAACCATTGCCATTTCATTATATGAATAATATATGGTATTACTCATGTCAAACTGTCCATCAAATTACTCGGAGATTGTAGATACAGAAGACCTATATTTGAGGGGAAACACATCATAATGTTTTGTTTATTAAAATTAAGTGAAACCTTATTCTTATTAAAACAATGTTTGTTTGGCGATGCTTGTAAAGCAATTACTTAAATACAGAAGTTGTTGTAGAGGTATGGAAGGTTATTTAGTAGATAACTAAAACTTTTCCAGAACGGTCTTTCAATATCCAGAAGCGAAGAAAGTTAAAGCAATGACCAGAAAAATGACTGGTGTGAACCCAATCAACGCACATGATAAATTATCGAGTGCTAAAGATAAAGAGCAAGTTGGAAAACAATACGACATGTTCTATGTCTACAAATCCAACAATTATCTCAACAAATTATTTGGTCTGCAAAAGATCACATATGATGGTGAAACTCATAAGGCCATCGGAGGTTTTGCTAAACTGTATGCTTTGCTAATAATTTCACTCATAATCACTGAAGGTTATTTCCTCATAGGAGATTTGAAGAACAGAAATGGTGTTCAGGCGATTATCGTTGTGATAGATATTTTGTCCAATGTCTGCGTGACAATCACAACCATTGTGTCAATATTAATTTCAGCTTTTTTGGTTTCCCCTTTCATGCTAAGGGCTTTGCAGGGATTTGGCCCCATCGATGAAAAACTCGGAATCAAGGGAAATCAAAACTATATTTTTTTAAGGAGGAGAATTATGTTAGCCCAGTTTGCACTCCTCGTAATTACTGTATGTCATTTTATATATGAAAACTATACTGGCGTTTTACAGTGGAATTATGGCTACCGAGCATTAACGATGCATCTAACAGACTTAAGCGTGTACATTCAAGTGTTCGACTTTGCAACTGTAATTTGGATTATTGTCACACGTTTCAAAATGTTCAACTCTCAGCTGGCAGAGTTGGTGAATGAAGAGAAAGAATTGGATAAAATCTTTAACGAACCAATAACAATATTCCCAAGCGAATTGGGATCGAACAAAGTGTCTGATTTCTCACTAAGAACAGAGACTTACAACCAAACAAAAATCAATGAAAAGAACAGGTCTCAAGACCTTATGCGACTAATGAAAGTGTTTGATGAACTGGCGGATGTTGCTAATATTGTCAGCTCGTGTTATGGACTATCAGTAAGTAGAAAGTATACAGCATATCATTCATATGTGTTGCAACCTGTTTCAAAATAATATGACAAATAAAACATATTATAATATTTGATAAGCTAATCTTCTAATATGTACATACAGTAGCGTAGCTAGCATGGGTGGCACCCGGGGCGGATAGCACAACGGGGGCGTGTAATGGGATAGGGTGGCACGGGTTCTAACAGAATATTTACCACAACGGAGGGGGCGAAATGGGATATGGGGTGGAACAGGGTAGGATGGGGTGGGGCGAAATGGAATGGTTGGTACAGGTATCGGCTCTACTGGGTTCTGTAATTCGTAAAAAAAAATCCATGGTCGATTGTCATCCGGGCTCCCTTGCTACGCTACTGTGTACATACATAGGTTACTCTTTTAACCTATGACAAATCAAGATTTGCAAACATAACATTTGTGACCCCTTTATTAATTAATGATTCGGAAATTTTAACTAGGAATATATTTATAACATAGCTGTTTTGAGAGAATTGTAATGGTGGTAATTGTACACACTTTATGCATCGTAATCACAAAGGATGATCTCTCCCATAATCAAGGGGAGATTTCTATAAATAATGTGTTTAATTTGATTAATCTTTCTTTCCAGATTCTGTTCACTTCAACAATGACATTTCTGTATATTATTTCTACAGTCAATGGATTAATAATGTATGACGATCTGCTCAAGGAAGATGTAAATATAATTATAATATGATGAATATTTTGGATTTCATTTCAACTATGTATTATAAATTTGAGTTGGTGAAACGTGTGTTTCTTCCTATGTTGCAATGTCTTCTAGCGACAATTAAAAGTTTTGTGTAATAATAAAATGAATTTTCAGGACCGTCACACCATCCCTTACATAATTGGGTGGTGCCTTCCAGACACTGTATATTTGGTAACAGCGGCATATATAAGTGAAATGATGAAGAACGAAGTAGAGAAGACAAACAGTTATATAGATAAATTGACCATCAATACAGAGCACGGTAATATACATAATGTGAGGAAAGTGTGATGATCTAAACCAGGGGTGTTACGGATATTCGCATCATGCAAATGCGGAACATCCGCAGATGTGAACCTCTAATAATCCGCTTCCGCGGATGTCAAAATTTTGCATATCAAAGGGTGTTACAGATATTCGCATCCGCATTAATTCAGACATCTGCATCCGCATCCGCAGATGTGTCTAATAATCCACATCCACATCCGCGGATGTCAAAATGTTTGCATCCGCAACAACTCTGATCTAAACTACTTGTTACCGCTCTTCTGGTGTGGATTTCATCATTATTCTCCATTAATATATATAAAATTATGTTCTTGGTTTTAGGTACAAAGGAGAGCGAGCTAATAGAGAATTTTGTCCAACTTCTGTCAGTGAGGGAGGTGTTTGTCACAGCAAGTAATTTCTTTCCATTTGACATGACATTTGTCCTGTCTCTAGTTGGAGCAGTGGCTACATACACCGTATTGCTTATGCAAGTCAAACCATTCAAAGATGGCACGGCTGCTAATAGCACCATCGTAGGCAATTTCACCAATAGTACATCAGACTGAAAGGGCAAAAACAAAGGAAATTGGGAAATTGAAAATGGTCAGATAAATCTTAAAATAATCAAAGATTATAATGTCAAAAAATAGTACAATTTGGTTTTTGTCCTGATGAGAGGTAATTCATTGTTACTCTCTCTCTCTGGTTTCAATCCTGGGATTAGTTTGCAGCAATTTCCTTTACTCTTCTCTTCCATTCTTCCCTGTCTTGTGCGGCTCTTTTGAAGTCTGCATATGATGAGCAGCGCACGTCCACCAGCAGACCCTCCAGGTACTCTCGGCGTGGGCGTCCCCTAGAGTTTGTCCCCTCGGTCATACTCTCCATTATGGCATGCAAGAGGCCTTCTTGTCATATTACATGGCCGATCCATCTTGCACGCCTTTCGGACAAGGTCCTGAGCAGGTGCCTTCCTCCTTCGATTCTTTGGAGAACCTCCGCATTTGTAATGTGGTCTCTCCAGGAAATTCCTAATAGTTATTATTAAATTCCTAATTGTCACGAGGTGTATAAAAACCCAACAGTATTAAATCATGTATTTGCAGATTAAAATTCAGCAACAATGTACCCATCATATTATTGCACTGTGGAGAGAATTGAACCTGCAACCTCTCGACTCGAAGTCAAATGATTAATGATATTACCCGACTCTACGTGTGACACTACAGCCGAGCTGTGATTATATCCAAGGTTGCTAAAACCAAATTGTACCATATATCCAAACACTACCAGAGTTCTCACTTCTAAGCTGCCTACCTACTCTTTGATAAAACGGTGTTTTAGTGTGTTTAAATTTGACTTTGATAAATTAAATAATAAATACACCTACTTATAAATGTGTTTTAAATTTTACACATCTAATGTAGGAAAAATGGTTTGTTATCAGTTGTGTAAAGTTTAAAACACATTTATTAGTAAGAGTATGAATTGTATTTTGTGTGATGTTAATACAATTATCGAGTGATAATATCTTTACTCCAGCGCATGGGAAGAAAGGAGCCGAAAATTATGTACTCACTGACTTATATCACTTAATTACGTAATAACTAATGTAAGAACACTGTCACTAACATAGTATTAAATTCCCATAATGACCCTGCAAAAATCGCAAGTGCACCCTAGTGTTGAATTTGGCAGCCACCTTTTCTCCGGATCCCCAAAATTCCTGAAAAAAACCCTGAAATTCCTGAAAGGCTCTCTGCAGAAACGGGCGGTCTATTAAACATATAAACGGTGTCCGGAAAAGTGGGAGCGGGAAACTGGTGAATCTGTATCACATAGTAAACTCAAAAAAAACTTTTTTTTCATCTGAACATTTCGATTTTTTTTTTTACTTCATCCTTTTTTTCAGCAACTAAGGGGTTACAAATACTTTTGGAACCATTTCTACGATTCTAAACATTTTAAGACATTAAACTGCTGATATTAACCCTTAAAAAGTCCAAATTTGGAGTCAACTTACTCGAAAATGAAAGCTGAAAATTAAAGTTATAGTTACCACAAACTCGATGACTCGTGATGTAAATTTATCAGTTTCCCGCTTGTACTACGAGTTTCCGAATACCGTGTATTAAAATGTAAAATACAACAGCAGTAATTAAAAATAATCTGTTTTAGATATATTTAGAGATAATAAACATTTTAAAAAAATAAATAAACTTACATTATTTCAACCTTCATAAATATTGAAAGAAGCGACTCCTGCAACAAAAAAAAAAACAAACTATTTATGTAGAAAGAAAATGAACAAAGATAACAAATACCATTTTTTGCACTATCCCCCTTATTAGTAAATGTGTTTTAAATTTTACAAATCTGACAAACGGTGACCGGACAACTCAGAATGAAATCAACTCAGAACTTCCTTCAAAAGTCATTAATAGTGATGAAAACAAATTGTTAAATAGGTAACGTTAGGTTGGGGTTATGGGCTATTTTAAAATATTTTTTTTTCATAGCTTTTAATGACTTTTCAAAGAGATGTTGAGTTGACTTGATTCTGAGTTGGATGGAACCCTGATAAACAACCATTTACCATGCAAACGGTTGTCTATCATTTGTGTAAAATTTAAAACACCTTTAATCGTAAACAAATCTTAAATTCATAATAGGACTACTTGCCAAAAAGAACTCAAAGTGTTTTAATGGCACAAACCCTCCATGTAGAAACCATAGTGGAGTTAATATAAAAATAATAAAATTATTCAAAAGCGTAATTCGAATTTGAATACCCAGTGCATCAATCGCCCAATTGCTAAGTCAGACGTCTTTGAAATATCGAAACTAACGAACCCTCTATCTGGTACAATACTCAGTTTCAACTGAATCAATTATAATGCAAAAAAACTTGTAGTGAATTAAACAAAATGCTGATGTTGTCTAGGTCACTAGTAGGATAATTCAAAATGTAATACTAATGTACCGGACTGTTATGCCTCCCAGTATTATTTTTCATACATTCTGTTGGCAGTTTGCTACACTAGCACCTTCTAGCGGTGCGAGTTCTACGCTTTGGTTTTCTTTTACACATTTTAATGGATTTTTTGAGAAATATTTTCTTTATTTTACATTAATAAATTACAGAAATCGAAAATTTAAAAAAAAAATAACCTACATACGACCTTACTGCCTTTATTATAATTTTTTTATGAATATTGATCAAAATACAAATTAGAAAGTGCAAAACACCGCCACCAAGTACTATATAAATTCAATTATTTGCTGCCATTGTCTGGAAGGAATGTCAACATGCTAAACTAGTGCCTCTAGCAGCCAGCGTTACGTAAATAAATTCTGCCAATATTTTACTGGAGTTGGGCGCATTATTATTATTCAAAGGTATTTATTATACAACAGCAATGTAGCTCTCTCTCTGGACATTATCCCAGAAGTGTCGGATGAAACATTGTTGCCCAAGTTGTAGTGTTGAGTACCTCATACAAGATGCAATACAAATGTTCCATACAAAAACATAAGATGTCCCGCCACCTCACTGAATATATTATTGTGTCAACTCTTTTACTTTGTATTACTACAAAAGAGGTGGTTGATGTATTGCCATTACATTTCCTTACAAGGGGGCGTAGGCACGGTGGGGCAAGATGCAACCATTAGATCAAGGTTCCCTAGTATGTATTATTGTGACAATTATATGTTTGTCTCAAGCCACAATTCTGTTATGGTGCGTTTCCATGCTTGCCAAGGCTCGGCAAGCCTCCACAAGCTCCAAGGGTCCACAAATCTCGCTTGGCATTTGGAAGCCGTTTACACGCTTATGACTGCGTCAGTACGCTACCAACACCCAAGCATGGCGGACGCCGAACTTGTGTCGGCTATTGCGTTTGGTAACATACTTTTATTTGAAATACAAGAAAAGTATAAAAAAACAATATAATATTGTCTTGTATTATAAAAAAAAAGTTACTCTAACAAAAATCATATGTTTTTTATTGTAATAAATAATAAATCATCAATAAAAGATTATTTATTTATATTGACTTTTTAGGAAAATCCAATAAATTAAATTAGTGCATTCAAATTATGTACTTATACATTTTAATAAGTCAGGCACGCCTCTTACATCATACATATGTCTCGTAATGTTAATTATCGATATACCGCATTGAGCAAAAACGGCGTGCATTCACCGTCAGTTCGGAAATTACACTAAGTGTTTGCCGAAGCTTGCCGCTGGATCCGACCCCGACTGGATCGGCGGCAAGCTCTTGCAAGCCTACGCAAGCCAAGACAAATGACCTGTTTCCACGTTGGCGTTTGTGGAGGCTTGCCGAGGCTTGGCAAGCGTGGAAACGGGGCTTAACAAATAGAATACTCACCATTGGTAATTTTTATGCCAATGTTTCTGATATATTTAATATTTCATTATTAAAATACAAGGCTCTACTGATGATTCATTTCAGTCACATGTATTTTAATGAGGTCATTTCATAACAGGTTTTTTTCATTTTATTGTTTCTTTTTAATGCTTTCATAAGTTGTTAGTAATTTATTTTCTTTTCTATTGTTATGTGAAATTTAAAAATAATAATAATATAAAATCTTTCTCTACTGTTTAAAACTATTAAATAAACACCTGTTTGTAAATGGCACTTTGTGCCGTAAATTTAAATAAATAAATAAATCTCAATTTGAAACGAAAAAGCGACACTAAAAAGAGACAAACACATATATCTACAGGGTTTAGTCTGCAAGAGAATGAGATAGAATAATCAATCTCCTCTTTGTGCAGTGCTTCATAGCCTCCCCACACTTCTCCACTTCAGTTTTCTGAAGGTTTCACTTCTATCGCGTGCGAACGGCACACTTTTTTTTTTAAATTATCATGCTGTACACTGACTGCTCCCAAGGGAGGGGTTGATAGGGAGTTGTAATGAGGGATAGGGAGAACTGAAGGGTTTTGAGGAGGTGGCGGAGGCGTGGGGGAGGAGGTGTGGGGGAGGGGAGATGAGAGGGGGTCATGTCTGGGATTTTTATTTTTAATTATGTGAATATCGCACAAAAGAAGAGTCCCAACAGCCAGTTGAGGGACTCAACACTACCCATTTGTAGTAATGAGGTGATTGTTTCTAATAAGGTTGTGTTGACAGGCGGTGTTGAGAATTATTTTTTTTTTCTATATTTATTGCTTTGATGGTTACATAATTTGTGAATTTTTCGACCACCATGCTAGGCACATGCCTATGTTACGTATTGTTATAATTCTATATCTAATTTGAGGTGCGACCCTTCCAACACTTCATTTCAATATTTGAGTACCTCCAAAAACTCATATCACGTCCTACCCAACACTACTAACTTGCCAACAAAAATTAATGTACGTAAATTTTGGGCCTCTCCGTCTAACATACTAAAAATACATTTTGAAAATGTCATACAACATTGAGTACTGCATTTAGATTAGAAGCTTGAAAGAAAATAAATAAAATCTTTGGGAGTCAAGATAAAATTATCTTAGGCCATTGGCAAAAGGAATGAATATATATTTTTGGTAAATATTCGGAACAAACGTCAACGGTTAATACGCACTTTTTTATATAAAACCTTTAGATTCTTCTTAATTACCATAAAAGACAACTATTAGCATTGGAGGAGGTTGAAAATGTTACATTTTTAATTTTGGTTCCGTAAATTGAAAATTTGCTTTCGTATTTAGACACAACGCTTCTCCATATGCAATTTGGAATGATTATTGTCATTTTATTATGTTGGTATTACTGATATGTTATGAGATGTCCTTAAATAGTAATATGTATTATGTAAAAACTTCCTTCTTCTTCTGGCGCTGTGGAGTGATTCTGGCGAATGTATGATATTTATAAGATGTTTTCAAGTATTTTTAAATGTAAATAAATATGTTAGTTATAAATCTCTAACTTTAAGTCATAATTGTAAATATATATGTCATTCAGCTCAGTTTTAGGTCATCTTTTATACGTCTTTTATATGTCTTAGTCATAAGTCACTAGCAATAAGACTTAGATGTAAGTCACTAGTTATAATTGTAAATCTTAGTTGTAAGCCAGTAATATTATTTTTAATGTATTTATTTGTACAGCGCCCTTGAGGTGATTTTTCACGAAAACGGCGCTATATAAATTAGCCAAATATTATTATTATTATTATACTATATGGAAGGCTACATCATACCGTAACTGACTTCATGGCAATATATTCAAAGGCGCGTAACCGAAAAAAACCTATACGCTAGGTCTGTGTAACATGGTTTGTGATTCAAAAGAAAGTGCCCCTTTATAACGCCTACTCACGTCAAGGCAAGAAAAACATCCAAGTTTTCAAGTAGTTTAGCGGCTACGCTAGGTTTGTGTAACATGGAATGTAAAATATCAGTAATACCAACATATTAAAATAACAATAATATTGCAAGCAGAGTGATTTGACAGTGTTAAAGCAAATTTTCAATTTACGTAACTAAAATTAAAAATGTAACATTTTCAACCTCCCCCAATGCAAATAGTTGTCTTTTATGGTAATTAAGAAGAATCTAAAAGTTTTATCAAAAAAAGTGCGTATTAATCGTTGACGTTTGTTCCGAAGAATTACCATATCTTTTTAAATTGTTAAGATAACGTTTATAAAAAAAAATTACTTTTAAGGTAACATTTATATTTCAATTTATTTTCACACTACATATCAATCTTATTACTACAATTTAATAAAGAGTACTATGTATTAGTTAATAATAAAAACAACTAATTATAATGAATATTTACAACTGTAATGAATGTAATACAGATAAAACTTTCAATTTTGTATTGTATTTTTGTTACAATAAGGATAAATTTTGTTTTTTATGACCTTTTGACATAAATACCAGTTTTTTTATATACAAACTTTGTTTTCATAGCAAAAAAAATTTTCAATTTTGTATTTTTCAAATTACACCAAAATGATTAAAACCTTGCGACGTAAGGATGAAGTCATAAGTATCTCGGTTTTGTTGGTTAACAGTAAGGACATTCCCGCACGGATCTGTATGAAATGAAAAAATCCCAAAATAAATAATTAGTAAATTCAAAAAACTCTTCAAATAATGTCAGTCCACGCAGTGCGATATTGCGCAAAATTGTCTGCTTTCTTAATGCAAGTGCCTGACCGACGCGAGAGGGAATGGTCTCAATTCTGTAAAAAACTCTAAACCCACCGACCAATCACAGGGCATTTTAAGTCTAATGATTTTAATAATATATTAATTCTACATATACTTAATTATATACACAAAGTGTAACAAGGCGTACCAGTACCAGGATGTACCCGAGCGATTTTAACCGATTACAGCGATTCCTGAGCATATTTGGAGTAAAAAATGAAGACGTAATTTTTTTTCTTTAAAAACAATAAAAATATTTTTCCATCACACGCCGCAACTGACTAGTTAGAAGAATAGCGCGTTTATAGCCGAGCGGGAACACTTGGAAAGCGCTGCATCTCGTTCTAACAGCATATTATAACACGAAACAGCACGTATCGCTCAAACACATCACGACGAGGTGTAAACCGTAGCGATGGGAAGAGTAGCACGGTGTAATTGAAAAACATATTTTTTGTTTATAATAGAAAAAAAATATCAAAGGACATCAAAATGACAAATACATTTTTTACTACTCAGTAACTACATTTTTATGGTCAGGATCGCTGGTTAAAATCCCTCAGGTACATCTTGGTATGTCCTGTTACACCCTGTATAATAAAACTTATAATATGAATATGTATAAGAAAAGGGGTGCTTACATTGAGTAATAACATCACTACAAATCTTATAAAAATATGAAATCTTTATAATCATTTTGTAAACTAAAAAGGCATAGAAAATTTCAAAAAAATAATTATTACTTTTGAGAAATAAAATCTTCAAATGATGCACTGGATTGTGCAGATGCTACACGAAGATGGCTCTGCATCAGTAATAAAACTGACTTGAGGATAAAAACCATATTCACTCATATGTAGAATAAAATCACCAGATTATAGGATCGTGAACCACTTTATGTTTCTTCAATGTGTGTCTTGTTGAACTAGCGTAGTCACACTTATCACATTTATGGGGACGGACACCGGTATGTGTGTATCGATGGTTCCTCAGCGAACTGGCTTGAGTCGTCTTGTAGTCACACAAGTCACAGTTGAAAGGTTTAACTCCAGAATGGGTCAAGAGATGGCGCCGTAACGAGCCTGAGTGGAGACTCACATAACTACACTTGGGGCAAGGAAAAGCTTTCTTATCACTATGAATGTTCTTATGCAGCTCAAGATGGTCGTAAATTTTAGTGGTATAGATGCATTTGTCGCATGAATACACTTTATCCGTTATGTGTTTTCGTTTGTGAATTTTTAGAGAGCCACTCCTTGTCGATGTATATTCGCATTCCTCGCACTTGTAAATGATAGTCAAATCATCTGACTGTTTAACATGTTTCAGTTTGTGCACTTTGAGTTTGTTGCTCAGTTTGCAGCGATAGTCACATAAATCACATTTAAATGGTTTCTCCACTTGGTGCACAAGTTGATGCCTTTGGAATGCTGATCGAAGAGAGCCAGAATATGTGCATAGTGTGCATGCGTACTGTATCTTTGGGGTTTGATGAGCGTGGTGTTTTTTCCTATGAGACTTCATACTTGATTTCAATCTACAAGTAAAATCGCAGTAATCACACTTGATCGGTGTGTAAAAGTGAATCTTCATGTGTTTTATCAGTTTGCTTTTTAATTTACACCGATATGAGCATTCGTGACATGCTAGAGGTTTGACATCAGTGTGGACAAGCTTATGCCTAGTGAGAGAGGAAAATCTTTTACCAACATAATCGCATTGATCGCAATCCAGATTTCTAACTTTTGTTTTTTTTTTATGAGTTTTGAGGTGTTGCTTTAAAATATCACTCCGTGTACAACTGAAATCACATGTTGTGCAAAACAGGCAATTGTCATTCTTTTCTACACCACATAAACTGAGGAGACCTTCGATTCCCATGTTCAAAACTCCCTCCTTTAAGTGTTTATGGAGGCAGGCGATGATATGTTTGCGTATACGGAATCCTTTCCCACATATACAATTGTGGATGCCTAGTTTTGGAATTAAACAATCCTCTAATTCAGGATTTGAAAATTTGACAATGCCATGTGTTTTTTTGTGCTGTTGGTAAGTAAATAGATTTCTGCACTTCTTATTGCAGGTAGAACAGATATAGGCGATGTTTTCACTCCGAAGCTTAAATGGGAGATCTCCTTGACCTTCAAGAAACTCAGCACTATCTTCATGAAGGAACAACGCTTCTTGAAATTCCAGGTGGTTGGTGACTTCCCCGCGGTTGAGTTCGATTTTAACAACCCGGTTCTTATTCAGACCTAAAGGGTCATAGTTTTTACTGCAACTAGCTTCATCTTTTTCGTGATTGATTGTGACATGTTCGAAATTTGCTGAAGGTACCAATTCCTACAAATAGAAAAATCAATGGATTAATAAAATTAAATTGCAGCCTAGTAATTTTCTGGTATTTGAATTGCACGTTTTTTACGACTAAAATCAAATAAACAGTTTAAAGTATTGAAAGCAGAAACTATATATCACCTGTTCCATCAATGTTGTTGGTAAATTATTATTTGTTGATAGGTGCTCCTCATCATTTGCATCTAATAAATCGAACTCTGCCTTCAACATAACACTCGCCATCTCCATATTTGATAAATTGTTATGAATTCTTATATCATTTACATTTCATCACAATTTCAAGGAAACAAAACATGACAGCACTATTATGTTTTGACATAAGGGAACCACTCATGAACCACTGTAAGGTAAAGGCGCTCCCTTTTAAATTATTAGATGAGACACCACTTGCATCATTCGATAGAATTAGATGTTTAATATAAGGATTTAGCGAAATTTATGTTTATTTTCAAACCAATTACGCGCTAATCACCATCAATTATCACCATAAATATACCAAACCACTGCAAACATAAATAAACCAGTCATCATAAATAAACCAGTCATTAGATTGATAACTTCCTGCTTTTTGCTCAGAAAAAATTTCAACGCTATTTCACCATAGATACGCCATAAATGTGACGACTTTTTTTTTTTTCCTACCGGTATGACGTCATAGACACCATCGACAATAATAGAGGAAACAATAAAAGGCTCGACCATAGACAATATAATTATCTTTCGGTACCTACCCAATTTTTTTAGCCTAAAATATTATTTTAAAAATAAAATGGAATGTCATAATAAATGAAAACTCAATAACATGTTTTAATATTTTATTATAAACAGGTAAAAACAGGAAATACAAGAATTAGTGAAACAAGGAAATACAATACAATAATACAAGAATTAGTGAAACAAGGAAATACAATACAATAATACAAGAAGAAGGAAATACAAAGGCATGTAGAGCGAATGAACGAAGAAAATAGTGTAAGAAGAGTATACGACGCATTTGTGAATGGTAAAAGAAGACGGGGACGCCCGAGGAAGTGAATCAAGTGACTCAGATACTTGAGTCGGGCCATGTCAAAAGTCAGAATAATAGGAATGTATGAGACAATGTACGAATGTGAGTGAGGCAAAGAGTGTGTGCCAAGACCGAGTTGTTTGACAGACCATCCTATCTGCCTACCCCTGCGGCTAAACGGCGTGATGGTTGGTTAGTTAGTTAAAAACAGGAAATACAAGAATAACCAACTAACCATCTCGCCGTTTCACCACAGGGGTGGAAGGATAGGACGTTCCGCCAAACAACTCGGTCTTGGCACACACTCTTTGCCTCATTCACAAATCGACTCATACATACTATTTTGACTCTTGACGTGGCCCGAGGCAATATCTGATTCACTTGATCGTGTCAGGTCTTCCTCTGGCATCCCTGAGTTCATCTACCACTCACATCTGCATCATATTACTTACATTCCATGCTTCGTTCATTCACTCTACATACCCAAACCATCTGAGAGTCCCTTTCTTAATCTTACTCATTACGATTAGCCTTGCATTCTTTGTGGATCTCCACATTTCTCACATGATCATAAATAATATTTTAATGATCTGTATAGCGCCAGTTTTGTAAAAAAAATCACCTCAAAGGCGCTCTGCACAAACTTATAAATAAAGTAGACAAACCACTTCATCACTTCAAAAAATTTCATCCACCGGTTCAGCGATCACTGATATGAAACTATACTCGTACATTCGATTTGACCAATAAACGCTTTGCTGAGTAAAATATACATATATTGCTTTAATTATACTCCGTACAGGCAGAAAGGGACTATACATGATTTTACCACACATACGCCTCGGGGATCTCATTTCTAGAGCATTCAATCTACTTTCATCTTTCCTCTGCCAGTTCCTCACTGCCATACATCAGGTACAGTACTCCATTGTGGGCTGCTATCTTCACTTCTTTAGACTTTTCAGGTTTTTTGTTAGCACCGACGCCATTCAATCCTCCGTTAATGGAGTTACCTGCATTTACCCTTCTTTCAATACCTCTATCAACTTTCCCATCTCTTGTAAACATACTTCCCACGATATACAAACTCATTCACCTGCTCAAGCATTCATCATTCACATCTGTATTACACACTGTTATCGTACTCTCTCTACTGACAAAAATATAAAGTACAGAATAGAAAAGGCGTACTGAGAATGTGCCGTTCTTGTCGAGTTCTGGTGGAGACTCTTCCTTCTTGTGTTCTCTCAAGGACAGCGGTGCCAGGAAGTGGTGGAATAAGTCAGCTCCCCATCTCCCGGCATGACACCACAACGTTACTGAAGGAAATTACTGTACTCCAGGACTAGTAGTCTCCGCCAGCCTGCCAGCTGTGGGGGTAGAAAGTAGGCAGCCTGACACTATATCCGTCACTTTGGTGTTTCGAGCTGAAAGTATTAGAAAAACTCGTGAGATACATAAAGACAGACAGATCAAAACAAAACATTATAAATACGTGAAAACAAGATTAAATCAATGTACCTTTGACACTATGAAGTGATTGTAATTATTCGCTAAAATAGCCGTACGAAATGAGCTTAAAATTCCATATAAATAATCAACATAAATATTTGTACCTGGAGGTTATGACGACGATTATGCATTCAATCGCGATGTGCCATTTCACGATAGTATTATTCAAAAACACATGCACTCAAAATCAGGTAAACAATGTATTCAAGTCTGCTAATTCCACACCGCGCTGATATTTACATGTTTAAAGTTTAAAGTTTTAGATTGTGCTCGGGTAAATAAAACGTGACATTTTGAATAGCGACCATTTTGGATTTTGGATTATACACTGATACACATGCACATTACACATACGCATAGCTGTCAAGCTTTCCATTGGTCCTAGCGGTATGACGTCACGCAGTCATAGAAATTTACCATTTTTGAAATCGGTTGAAGAAATGAAGCGGAGTTATACCCCCCTGCCAGTCATTAGATATTAGATTCATATTAGATTTGTTAAGCTTTGTCCATTGCGCGGGCAAACGCCAGATTTTTGGCAGTCCAACACAACAATCAAGGTCATAATTTTTGCCAACACTCAAGGCCATAACTTTACACCAACATCGTTTGGGGTGAAGTTCGCGCGGTCCACACAATTTGACAAGTGGTCTGAGCTGAGGTACGGACGTGTCCGCGGCACGCACACTTGGCGTTTGACGTTTATATTTCAATATTAAAATGCGTTCTGATGACAAAAGAGATGCATCAGGGAGAAAACACAGATATTTTAATAGATATTTATTTATCAGGAAAGATTTCCGACTAATACGCACGACCTAAAGTTACTATTTAAGAATTTAGAGTGAATACTTTTTGTTGCTACGTAAATAATTACGTAGCATCAAAAATAGAATATCGATTTACAATGGTCAATTCCTCCCGTGTCTCTGAAACCGATTAATAAATTAATAGACTTTATTTACAAGTGAGTTCACGAAAGAAATAATCACCCATTACGACAGTGTGTTTATTTACAACTTAAAATCATAATTATTAGGTCCGCGTACCAAAAAAATTGACGTTCATCGTTTGCATAAATGTTAAAATGCGTTCGATGTAGAAAAGATGCTACCTGCATCAGGAAGAAAACACAGATCAGGGTTTATCAGGAAAGATTTCCGACTAATATCGATTATTGCACCAATGACATTATATAATAACGTCATTTTATTGCACGACCTAATTTAGAACTATAGAATCTAAATTCTATTAACTATCTAAAATCTAATTCTACTCTAAAGTACGTAAATATTTACGTCAACAACAGAATAATTATAAATATTTGATATTATATTATCAAATATTTCTATTATTATATTATATTTAGGTATAATAATATTTTAAACTCGTGATTATGTTCGCTCATACATAGCACATAACCACAAAAATCCGTTCCGATTCTTCTACATACACGGACCGCACCGCGCGACTTCTGTCAAAAAATGAATTCTCCCCCCTCGCTGGACCCCGCCTGCCTTCCCGCTTCACCCGGGATGAGATGTTTAAGTTTTGTTTTCCGCCGAACACGGGAAGCACAAACACTGCGGCCTTGAGTGTTGGCAAAAATTGTGACCTTGATTGTTGTATAGGACTGTCAAGCAAAATTCGGGCGTTTGCCGGCGCAATGGACCCCGCATTAGATTGATAACTTCGTTCTTTTTGTATAGACAATTTTTCGACGCTATTTTACGCCTTTATTTTTCAAGGAGTACAACTGACGTCACACATACCATCGACAAGGATAGAGGAAACAAAAAAAAAGGACCGACCATAGACAATATAATTCTCTTTCGGTACCTACCCAATAACACCCAAATCATTAGCCTAAAATATTATTTTAAAAATAAAACTCGTAATTACATAAAGAGAATTTTATTATAAACATTTAGAAACAGGAAATACAAGACAGAATATATAATTAAAATATGATTATGCGTTTCTACGAAACTACTGAATTTAAAAAATCTTATAACAGAAAAATGTAAAACTCAGAATTACATGTACTTATTTTAAACAAGAATATAATATAAGCAGGTTATATTTCTGTAGCAAATTGCCACATGAAGACGTTGTTGAATAGGAATAAGCCGTAAGCCGTAGGCCGTAAGCCGTAAGCCGTAGAAGTTGGAAGATAGGAAACCTGTGTATCCGTTTATAATAGATGGCAATAAGCCGTAAACTTTTTCCATAACCGAAAAGATGGTTCAACTTTAACATTTACGGTTACGGCTTGCAGAAAGCTTAGATATATGCTGAGATTTATGTATTTTCGATCGATACTCTATGGCTTTGGATTCAATATTCAGTTTAGTTGAACAATAATTTTATTTTATATATATTTGCTGAAGACGAAAATGATCTAATATAAATATAAAAATGAATATAAATGACGCGGAATTGATTTCTTGGGTCGAACAATTTCGTCTTTTATATAACAAGAAAGAAAAATATTATAAAGACAGAATTGTCGTATAAAACGTTATTTATTTGTGTTTTTTTCGTCAACTGTACGTCTCCATATGCAGTATATGCTAGCCCCAAAATAAACAAAAACATTCCATGTGCAACAATGTCCGACAAATCCATCGTTTCAATATTTATTTATATAAAACAAAGTAAAATATATTATCGGTTGACAGTTGACGTAGACAAGTGACAGCGGCATAGTCACTTCTATGGGCGTATTCTATTCTATTCCTATTCCAATTATAAACAACGTTCTAAAATATTACGGCTTACAGATTACGGCACCGGCCTATTCTTACGGCTTATTCCTATGTTAATCAGTTCGGCTGTAGAAAGTTTTTCGTGCTTCCTCCCTCCTACAACTTTTGAATGGGGTTACAAAATCTTTATTTTTATGATAAATCTTTTTTATGATACGCCCGTAGAAGTGACTATGCCGCTGTCACTTGTCTACGTCAACTGTCAACCGATAATATATTATACTTTGTTTTATATAAATAAATATTGAAACGATGGATTTGTCGGACATTGTTGCATGTGGAATGTTTTTATTTTATTTTGGGGCTAGCATATACTGCATATGGAGACGTACAGTTGACGAAAAAACACAAATAAATAACGTTTTCTACGACAATTCTGTCTTAATAATATTTTTCTTTCTTGTTATATAAAAGACGAAATTGTTCGACCCAAGAAATCAATTCCGCGTCATTTATATTCATTTTTATATTTATATTTGATCATTTTCGTCTTCAGCAAATATATATAAAATAAAATTATTGTTCAACTAAACTGAATATTGAACCATCTTTTCGGTTATGGAAAAAGTTAACGGCTTATTGCCATCTATTATAAACGGATACACAGGTTTCCTATCTTCCAACTTCTACGGCTTACGGCTTACGGCCTACGGCTTACGGCTTATTCCTATTATAAACGGGCCTTATTGACAAGAAAATGTAAAAATTTAATGGAGACCGGTGACTTACCCGTAAAAAAGTTAATTTATTTTAGAGTCCTTGTTTGTAGGTAGGTACCTCTAACTTTAAAATAAAATTTAAAAAAAATTACAATGAAGAGAAAAAAATGTCAAAATTTGAAATATTTCTAATAATTTACATTTTTTTATTTATAATTTGTTATATTGCCGTTGTTACAATACTCATTGACCTGCGGGGACGAGTGGCATCCTTCGTTAGATGAAATCTAAATAGACTAAATATTATAATGCCGGAAAACTCATAAATTCCAATACAAATTCATATATTATGTTGCATCGATTGACAAATCCCACATTTTTGTATTATGTCAGTGTCAAGAAAACGGAAATGTTTAAAAAGGGTTTTTGTAGTTTGTAAGTATTTTATAACTGCACTTATAACGCTCATAACAATGACATTAAATATTATTATTATTTTATTTTTTTTAAATTGTAATAAAATACGATAATATCATTGTAACGAAAAGGGCGATGATAGTGACAACATAAAATAATTTTCAATTTTTATATTTTTTATCGATTGTAGATCTTTTATGTTGATTTTTGATGCCCTCCATAAATAATATGCCCTCTCCCGTAGAAAGTCGGCTAATGGTAATTGTGTTTTTTCATTGATCGATCTCGATGTGAACGAATGTGGGCGATCTTGATTGTTGCAATATTGATACTAGACTTGACACAATAAATCCAAATCGTATATCGTATTCCACGCAAAAAAAGTTTTTCAAAAACATCCTCGACCTAAAAAATATATTTTGTTTTGGACTAAAGGAATTTTCACGCGAATAGCCTTAAAAAATAGAAATCTGTGTGATGACCAGTGATGACCCACGTCCCACATGAAAAATGACAAGTGATACGTCGTCATACGTCGTCTTTCCAGAGATAGTAGCTAACTTTTTAGCAAACAATTTATGTTAATATTAAAAAGCATAATTTTTCCAAAGCCAGTTTTTTGTTAAAATAGAAGTCTTTTTTTTACCTTTGCATAGAGTGCCATTAAAATACAATCTATTTTTGTGTGATCTGCTGCTATTTAATTTTTGGGCAAATCGGGACTCGGCTCGTGGGTGTTTGGCAGTGTTGCCAACTTAGTGGATTTTCCACTAAAACTGGTGGTTTTCATACTTCATTTAGTGGCGAAATATTTCTTTTAGTGGCTGGTGGATTTTTTAGTGGTTTCCAAAATTTTTGTTTAATTACTAAAACACAATCACTCAGCCACTAATCCACTTCTATTTTTAATCTTATTCATCCTTTTTCGTTCTACTTTCTTTAATTTTAAATGGGATTTACGTTTACTGTGTAGGCAACACCAGTGGTGTCAAATTCATTAATTGAATGGAGTGAGATGAGACGAAAAGCACAAAAAAAAATTGGAACGAAGTATTCAATTTTAAAGATGCTCAAGGAGGGCTGAGGTTTAAGGAATTAGCGACTTTTGCGATTAGTCTCCTAATACTGCCTCATTCTAATGCCGATGTTGAGAGACTATTTAGCAGCATGAATATAATAAAAAACAAACAGAGGAATAGAATGAAGTTAGGTAAATCATTTAACTGCTATATTGAGAGTACGCTGTGGTTTGAGGTTGGAAAGAAAATGCTGCAATGATTATAAAATTCCAGTAGCCATTGTAAATCGAATCGGTACCATATATCGGTCATATCAATCTGAAACCGACTATTTTGGTGCATGTAAAAATGGTTCGTCTGAAGAAGACGACTTAATTTAGAATTAGTCTTAATTGAATAATTTTAAAATGTTGATTTACCTACAAATGGTGTGTTGGTTACTAATTATTATATTTGTAATAATAAAGAAAACAAATAATTTCTAAACTTATTTTATTTCATCAATGTCTTTCATTAAACTTTATTTTAGGGGAAAAATTTGCGAGTGTGAGTGTAGTACTATATTTTTTAGTGGTTTTCTGGTGGATTTAAAGGTAGAATCTGGTCAATCTGGCGGAAAGCTGGTATAACTGTTGGCAACACTGGTGTTTGGTTACTGCTTTATCACACATGTCATTTTAGTTTATCAAGCCGGCTCGGAGGCGTTTTCTGCAACTTCTCCTTTCAAAATGTTTTCCATGTACATTTTATTACCTTTACTATTTTTCGGCACCGTTCTCTGTGTCGACGATGACCCGTTTACCGTAAATTACTCGACCGAAACTTTCAAAGAAGAGGTCCCAAAAAAGGATCATTTTGTAATGTTCTTCGCTCCTTGGTAAGTCTTATCACGCGGATAATATTATCATAATATGTGTCAATTTTTCCGCAATTAATGGTTAATTGTTCAATGCCGCCTTGCATATAATTTTGAGGTGTTTTGCTAAAAAAGGTTGTAAATTTGTATGTAAAGGTGTATTTTTTCTCGGTTTTGATTTGCATTGCCTTTGCAGTGGCGGTTCATGACGTGAGCTAGAGTGCTAAGATCGAAAATTACATTATGTTGTAGCTGAAAATTATTATTATTATTTTTTTTAATAAATTTTCTTGTAGGTATGAAGATTTTATTTTTATTTTAGGGAGGTTGTGCCTCCTTCAAAAAAATCTCCATAAAAAATTAAAATTTTGAAAAATTAAATTCATTTTCATTTACAACAACAATAATGTTGTATTTTTCAATGAAAAAATATGATGGCCATAAGAGTTGTTATCTCGGTTTATTCAATCAGAGATCCGCCCCCTGTCTATTGGAATGAAAATGTTATCATCACTCATAATTTAATGTGGGTAGGCGTTGAAGTAACTGTCTCTGATGATCGTTTACCTATTTGAACATCTGACCGCTTCTAATAATATATGTTGACAGTGGACATTGAACAATTGCATAAATTAGTCCCACCGAAATGACAAAAGACAATGAAAGCCTTCATTCATTTTATTTGCTTTGGGTCATTTTAAAAAAATTTTGTGATTTGTGGTAAGCGACGTAGTTAAGGCTATAGGCCCCGGTTTAAAATAGGCCCAATTTTATCATGACCTTATAGAAGATAAAGAAGAAGATAGACGAGCAGTCCTAATAAGTAAAATTTTAGATCTGGTAAATTATTATAGGTGCTACTTCTCCTAAAATATTACAAATCGCTAAATGATATAATGAGATCATGTGTTGGCATTCTTTACTACTCATTCACTTCTACACATTCAAACTACAAAAGTACATTATGTTCAATGTATTCTATAAGTCGTCTATTTTAATATTTTTTTTAGACTTCGTTGATATCTGTGAAAAATTATGTCAAGATGAAAACTGAATAAAAAAAATAAATGGAATCATTTTTTTTTAATATAAAAAAAAATTGTCTTATAAAATTGAATCTCTTGTCTGAATTTGAAATGATTCCTATTATAATTTTCTTAACACAGGTACATTACTTCCAATTTTTAAAATATATACATACAGGATGTACCCGTTTGAATGTTTATGTCATTTAGTGTCCGATGACATTTTTTTCTATTAAAAACATTAAAAATATTTTTACACCACATGCCGCAACTGACTAGTTAAAATAATAAGCGCCTTTATATCCTAGCTGACACTTAATAAGCTTGCATCTCATTCCAACCATTATTACTACACAAAACCGCGCATATCGCTCAAACACGTCACAACAGGATATATCCCGTAAAGCAGGGGTTCCCAAACTTTTCCAAGTCGCGGCACCCTTAGAAAATTTGAATTTTCTCACGGCACCCCTGTCATATAATGTCTATCTGTGGTAGCCTCGGGATCTATCTAGCCACCGCCACCCCCCCCCCCCTTTTTTTTACCTACTCCACTGAATAATACAACTCGTAAAATGAATAAGTGCATTTATTGATAGGAAAACTTGCAAAGAAAATGCAAATATAATACGAGTACAAAAACCGTTTAGTGCTCCTCATTTCTTTTTCCACATTTATTTTTGAGCGATATTTGCTCTTTATAACCGCAACCGCTGAAAATCCAGCTTCACACAGATATGAAGTAGCAAAGGGAATGAGGACCCTTACAGCTTTTCCACTTAGAATCGGATACTGATTTCTGATATCCAAAACTCCGTCAAATCCGAACAAGCGTATTTCATTTTTAGGCTGCTGTCGGTCGAGAGGTCAATTAAATTTTCTTCTTCCTGCGTAGTAAAATCTTGGGGAGCTTGAGCACGGAATGGATCTTGGATCCATACAAACTTCTCCACTTGGTCTTCCGTGAAGTACTTGGCAGTCAACTGTGATAGGTGCTCTGTGAAAAGGGTCAGCAAGTTATTTGAAACCTTAACTCCGCTATGGGCCATGTACTGTTGCAATATTGGAAAACAATCTTTGCCTCCATCATCACCCATTTTTCTCTTCCATACTTGTAGTTTTTTCCTGAATAATGAAATCTTAAATGAAAAAACTACAAGTGAATGCGGCACGCGGCCGCTGCAAGCGCAGCACCACAACCGTATCCCCACTCCTGTGCCTCCCACCCAATCCATTCCCAGAGCGCAGACTCCATAAAATGTTTGTATTCGTTCATGTCAATTTTGATTTTTAGTAGAGACATCAGGGGCGCCTCGCGGCACCCCTGACCACTGTCCGCGACACCCCAGGGTGCCGCGGCACCCACTTTGGGAACCTCTGCCGTATAGCGATGGGAACGTAGCACGGTGTGATTGAAAAACATGTTTTTTTTATTTTTAATAGAAAAAAATATCATCGGACACCAAAATGACAACTACATTTTTTACTCCAAAAATGCCCAGGAATCGCTGGTTAAAATCCCTCGGCTCGGGTACGTCCTGTTACACCCTGTATAAAGAAAGGCACAAGGAAATTATGTTGTTTAATACTTTTTATCCGTACGTGTAATCATCAACGATCTACCAGCAAGGTTATTGTGCTGTGCCACACGCTCAAGTGATAAGAAAAAAAACATTTGAAAAATGTTTGATTAATAATAATTTGTTTTTAATTAATTATGCGATTTGAATCACAGCACACCTGCTGTCGAACATCTATGATTCTATCTACTAGATACAACCTTTCCCCAAAAAATTGTAATGTCTTAGTTTCACTGGCTCACTATTATATTATTTTGTATGTGCGGTATCACAATGTACACTCAGGAATTGCTTACAGTCTTCCATTGCTCACATTACATGTTGAATTAGATTAGGTATGCTTCTTGATCTTCATCTGATAAGCTAATTGAGTATTGTAACAACTTTATTTGCGTTTATAAAAGTAACTGTTTTGTGTTTGTCTTGCGTTCTTGTCCACACTACATAAACAAAATAATAGACTTAAATATGAAATACATTGTTTACGCTACACATTTGTACAAGTCACAGATGTTATTTCAGTTACCAATTAATTTACCTCTGGAGCAGTGAAATGTAAAAATAATGTCAAGGTTTGACTTATTGAGTCGAACTCTATTCCCAGTATGATAAAATATAATACGCCTTTAACCACTCGGACCCATAAGCTTGTTTACACAACTACTAGACATATTATGTATGACGTATTAATTCGAAATGAACATAAATTTTTTGAAATATAATTCTTTTGCGTGCAAATATAAAAAAGTTTTAAAAATGTCTCACCTTAAGTTTTTTCTAACTAAAATTACTGATACAGAAAAAAAAACACATACATATTTTATTAGGCAAAGGTTTTATTAACATTATACATCACTTTTTTGTCGTTCCATGTAAAATTAATTAATAAACAATTTCCAAACTTAAATTTTTTTTTCAAATTGCGATCCGGAACTTTGGTTTTATAAAGGTGTACACTTTACTTCTTTTGTGATTAATTTTTAGATTTTAATATAAAGCGTGGTGTTTTCTCTTTCTACCACTGCTTATATCGTATTTCTTACTATGATAGTAAGGAAGACACAATTATTTTTATGAGACCTTTATTAGTTGTTCTGAAAATCGAACCAATTAGCATGACGGGTTAATATCAAGTAAAGTGGAAGGAACCAAGATGCAGTCCGGAAACTAATATCAGAGATGCTTTTGTAGTAGCAGGCCCCAAAACTTGGAATAAACTCACCCCTGGTGCTTAAAAACTAGTACATTTCTTATACTATGCATTTTATTTGTTTTTGGTGCAAACTACCCTCTTAATATTTTTCTAGTCTGTTATTTAAAACCAAACTATACGTTCAGATATGTTTTGAAAATATTTTTGTTGTTAATTGTTGTTGATCATCCCAAGTGTGATACTCCTATTAGTTTACCCATGGTTTCCTAATCAAATTTAAAATAAAACAGAACCTTATAAAATATCTTAAGTGTTGCAAATAAAAGGAAAATGCACCTCAGACAAAAAATTGAATAACACTGCCTTAGAACTTAGAGTGGTTACACAAGAAGTAGTGTCTCACCGTTGTGTTAACTTTGCATCCAATCGTTTTGCTACAGTTGGCCATCTTGTTTTGTCATTTAGAAGACACTGACTTAACCTAGAGCCTCTATCCATTATTCTTACTCTCTCTCAGGGTTTGATGTTATTGTACTTTTTCATTAAATATATAGTCAATTCTTCTTAATTGGGACACATTGCGACACATTGGGACCAAACATTTTGTCCCAAATAAGCAGCTGTCCCAAATAACCGATTTTTAAGATAGGTAGATAAAAAATCATTTTGTTATTTATATTTATTGAGCTTTTTTTATAGTATAAATATTAAATACACATATTTTGAGTTATTATCATATTAGTATACATAATTTTTTTTCTTCCTGTTTAGGTGTGGACATTGCCAAAGACTCTCTCCTACTTGGGGTCAGCTGGCTGAACTCCTGAACGTGGGAGATGACTCCAAGGTCACTGTTGCCAAGGTAGACTGCACCCAAGACAAGGAAATCTGTTCAGAAAATGGCGTCACAGGTAAACATAATCATTCATCTTATTTATTTATGTATTACACACACGACACAACATGTGCCAACTGTAAATTAAAACAGGAAGCCTGCATCAGAAAGTGCATATTCGTATAAATTAATTTCATCAACGATACGAGATTTTGTCAATGCTTATAACAGAAAGGGAGGTTATAACAGAATTCTCAGTGTCAGGACCATTTTATTCCTTCAATAGAACTGTGATCACGGTATCACTGTGATCACAGTATTTATTTAAAAAAAATTATTTGTTCATTTCTGATCATTTTATTTTGTTCCTTGGTGGATTTAGAACCAAGCGAGCAAATGCTCATTCTAATCTGCTCTTACAAATTATTTTTCTGTAAACAGTTATAGAGTATTCTTTCAGTGCTCCGAGTTCATTATTTGCCGAAATTTAGTAGACTGCTCATTAGTTTGAAGTAAATGCCGCAAGTGCACCTGGACAGTTGCCTAGAGCATTCCTTCGTGTTTGGACGTGATCGCTTCTCGAGTTAGTCTCTTCAAAACGTGTTCTTGGAACTTGCGTTCGACTTTTTTGTACTAATTATTAATTAATGAAAAATGTCTACAAATGATAGAAGCATACAAAAATTTCGGATGTTTGTGGGATCCAACTTATGGAAAATAAAAGTAAATAATAATAATAATAACTTATGGAAAATAAAAATACAAATCGGTGCTTAGCAACGCTGTAAAGACATTCGCATTTCATTAGCTCTCTGATTTTTTACTATATCAGATAGAAAATAATTAGTTTTGATCCCAAAAAATATAAATATTTGAAAATAAGTATATTAGATTACGTAATAAATAAACTGCCAGTAAACCATAGGTTATTTAGATAAATAAATAGGATATAAAAAAATCCCTTTTGTGAAGGCTCTAGTAACCAAGGTAAACAAAAATATTTGAGATTAATTTGTAATATATTTTATAGGTAAATTTAATTACATATATTTTATTTTGATAACAGTATTCTAAAATATAATATATTATAGATTTGTTACTTTGAAAGGTAAAAGGTTTAAATTAAAATATTTAATTTAATTTGGGCATTTTGAAAATTATTTGTTGACAATTGACAATTAACAAACGATATTACTAGGTAACGATAGTTGCTTGGTTACTGGAATGTAGGAACTAATAATAAAAATCATTTTCGTGTTGTTTCGTAAATTGATAATATGTCATTTACAACCAACCGAAATGAAGAGCGGTCTGTTATGTCATCTACACAGATGAACAATGATAGTCTGAGACCACCAAAAACAAAAGCAGGTATTCCTAGGCAGCGTATGAAATGGACAAACGATGTCAATATGTTCATCGTTCGTTCATATTTTTATGTAACTTAATTAGAAACAGATATGTTATTGGATAGGAAAAAATTACATTTAATTTTTTCACAAAATTATCCGATTGCCCAAGTAAACGAACAAAGATTAGCAGACCAAAAGAGGGCAATTTTCAAAAATAATTTAATTCCTGTAGTAACATTAGATCAGATAAAAAGGAAGTAGCAAATAGATTTGCAATTAGAAAATAATTTAGAACAAGTTAATACGAGTAGTAATGTTATATCAGATGCATTGAACGTAGATAGTTCAGATAATATTCTAGTCGAAGAATCCAATGATATTACAGTAGACTCAAATAGCTTAGACGTTATTTACAATGTTAGGGAAATCAACATTGCAAATTTAAACTTACTAGATGATAATATTATAGAATTAGCTAACTTACTTCATAATAATATAAATATAGAGCCCACAGTTAGACCAAAATTACATACGTCAAAGAAATTATCTAAATTAATTTCTGAATTAAATAATATAATTTTACCAAAAATAATATTTGATGATATTAGTTTTTTAGATCTTCATACAATAGTGTATGCTAGTGCTATCACTATATGTAATAAGTTAGGAGTTAAATTAACGTCTTCTGATGATAGATCATATAGTTATAGAAAACCAGAATGGCAGAGTAGATTAGAAAATAATGTAGTATTTTTAAGAAGTAGCATAGCTAGAGTAATAGAGTATAAAAACGGAAATAGAAGTAGGAATATTTTGAGACATGTAGATGTAATTGGGAGAAAATTTGGTTATAGCATTGGTAGTAATAATAATGAAAAAATAATCAATGATTTATTAGATTTATTAAAACAAAAATTAGGTGTAAAAGCTAGTAGATTAAAAAGATATAATTATATGTATAATAAAAAAAATAATAATAGATTATTTCAGAAAAATGAGAAAATATTTTATTCCAAACTTGACGATAAACAAAATATTATTTCGAATAATAATAATCCGTTGCCATCTGAATCAGATATGCGCGATTTTTGGACAAATATTTGGAGTAAAGATATAAAACATAATGAGTCAGGTCCGTGGATAGAAAATGAAGAACTCAATTGTTCAGACATTGAACAAGTGAGTTTTTCTGATATATCGGTTGAATTTTTAGCCAAAACTATGAAAAATACTCATAATTGGAAAGCCACGGGTTGCGATTGGATACATAATTTTTGGTATAAACGTCTGACTACTTTACATCCCCTTTTGGCAAAAAATCTTTCAAAATTTGTCAGAGAACCTCAAAATTTTCCAAATTTTCTAACTAAGGGCATTACTTATATGTTGCCTAAAAGCGAAAATATTAATAATCCCTCGCAATATAGACCCATTACATGTTTACCGACAATATATAAAATTTTAACCTCTTGCTTGACAGATTTAATATACACTCATTTAGATGAAAAAAATGTTTTATCTGAACAACAAAAAGGTTGTCGCAGAAAACATATGGGATGTAAAGAACAATTAGTTATTGATTCTATAATTCTAAAACAGATTCAAACCCAAAAACGTAATTTACATATTTGTTATATAGATTACCAAAAGGCTTACGATAGTGTCCCGCACTCGTGGCTGATAAAAGTTTTAAATATATACAAAATTAACCCAATTATTAGCTTTTTGGAAAAAATTATGGCATTTTGGAATACCGATTTGCTTGTGAATTTGAAAGATAAGAAAATTATAGTATCGGGCATTTCAATAAAAAGAGAGATTTTTCAAGGAGACTCATTGAGTCCTCTTTGGTTTTGCTTAGCATTAAATCCTCTATCTAAAATGTTAATTAAAAGCAAGTTTGGAATAAAAATTAAAGGTAAACAAGAGAAAGAAATATAATTTCTCATTTATTATTTATGGATGATTTAAAATTATATTCGAATTCTCAACCAAATTTAGAGAAAATGATTAAAGTATTTAAAATTTTTTCAGATGATATTAAAATGACTTTTGGTTTAGATAAATGTAGAACGATCCATATAGAGAAAGGTAAAATTGTAGATGGAGACGAGGGTATATTTAGAAACTTCAAAATTGAAAGTATGAAAGGGGATGAGGTTTATAAATATTTAGGATATCCGCAATCAAATAGATCAGATCATTCTAGTATTAAAAATGATATTAGGATTAAATTTAAAACTAGGATCAGAAAAATTTTAAAATGCAATCTATCTGCTAAAAATTTAGTAAAGGCAATAAATACTTGGGCAATACCTCTATTAACTTACTCATTTGGCATAATTAAATGGTCTAATACAGATTTAGATAGCTTAGAACGATTAATTCGAACTACGTTAACAAAGTTTAATTGCCATCATCCAAATTCAGCTATAGAACGAATTAATTTACCCAGAAATTTAGGAGGTAGAGGTATAGTCAAAATAACATCTTTAAAAAATAATCAGGTAGAATGCTAAGAAATTTTTTCCACAGGAAAGCTGATAGTTCAGAAATGCACAAAATAATTTGCAAGGCAGATATAAATATTTCGCCATTAAATTTATACGACGAGAATGCCAGCATTCTTATAAATACCAACCAGGAATTATTAGATTCCTGGTCAAATAAAATTCTTCACGCAAAACAATCTCAACAACTATCTCAACCAAACATATGTTGACAAATTTTCGTCAAACAAATGGTTGAGTATTGGAGAGTTGAGCGCAGAAATAGAAGTCTTTATGCTTGCCATTCAAGATAGAGTCATTAATACTAAAAATAATAAGAAGCATATCATCAAAGATACAAATCAAATTGATGATTTATGGAGAAAATGTTTGGCTTTTCCGGAAATTATAGAACATATTATATCGGGATGTTCTGTATTAGCGCCGTCAGAGTATACATTTAGGCACAATCAAGTTTTAAAAATAATTCACCAAAGTTTGGTAATTAAACATAACTTGATTGACTGCCGTAATGTACCATATTATGAATATGAACCAAATTCATTTTTAGAAAATGAATTTTATAAAATTTATTATGATAAAACTATTCTAACAGACAGAACAACTAGTCATAATAGACCCGATATAGTTTTACATGACAAAATTAAAAAAATAACTTATATCATTAATGTCGCTATTCCAAATTCTTCTAATATTCAGAAAACTGTTTCTGAAAAAATTAGAAAATGTACAGATTTAGGAAATGAGATAAAAAGAATTTGGCATTCTCAGACTATAAAAATATTACCATTTGTTATTTCGGCTACTGGCATTATACCTAGCTCTCTCATACAAAATTTAGGCATATTAGATTTGTCAAAAAATTTGTATATAAAAATGCAAAAGTCGGTCATTTTAAATACATGTAGGATTACGAAAGATTTTTTAAATATTTATATTGAGGGATCAGTAGGATTTATCGGACCAGTTAGGATTTCATCAGAGCCAAACCCTCTGATATGAAAATATCTGGAGTCGGTGAAATATTTTCCCGTTTGTTTCTGGTGGATTGACTTATTGTTCTCGTATTGTTTTGTATTTATTATACTTATATAGTGCAATTAAATTGCGTGAATTTACTAGATAATCATTTGTTGCAAAGTGTGTGGAAGGGTTTAGTCTTTCATTTGGGAAAGATTTAACCCGGACATAAAATCTGGAGTTAAAAAGTCTCTTACTACTTTTCTTTTTCGATAATCGAGTCGTAACGATAAATGCACTACTTGAAATCACAATATTGCTCTCACTGTCGGACATGGTATAGTGAACACCAACACTGATTATTGAAGAATGAGCAATGAGCATTTGCTCGCCTGATTTAGACATCCCTAAAACATCTGCAAGAATTCTTGTTCTTTTTTCTCGTTCTTGTTTGTTGATATTCTTTTAGTGTAAATGGGGAAAACGAATTACCGTTTACACTTAAGATCAAGAAAGAACTCTCTTGTTCCAGCGCTAGCTCTATGCTCGTTTGGTCTAAATCCACCTTTAGATTCGTTTAACCATGTTGTATTTTCTTTCAGGATATCCAACCTTGAAGTTCTTCAAGGTTGGCGAATCTGAGGGAATCAAATTCCGTGGAATTCGAGACTTGTCTACGCTCACCAATTTCATCAATGAGCAATTAGGAGAACCAACTGTGAGTGTAGTATTTATCAATGACAATACATTTTAGATGTCATAAGATTTTTGACGTACTTTATCATTTTTTTTTCTCAATATTTACTCTATTTATTAATTTATGTATTGTGTTTTATTTCAGGAGGAAGATGATGATGATCTGTTCCCTAAGATGGAAGTAAAGGGGGCAGTTGACTTGACGGAAGACACCTTCAACAAACATGTCGCCAGTGGCAAACATTTCGTCAAGTTCTATGCACCATGGTGTGGACATTGTCAGGTTTGTACGAGATCATTATATTCATTTAACTACTTAACTTTTTCACAGCGTTCCTGATGTCTATAGGTTAACGGTTTTACTAACACTTTTTATAACATTTGTACATTTTCTATGAAAATGAACACACTCATAATGCTTGTTGCGCTGAGGACAAGTTTTATTCTCGCACATATATGTGCCCGTAGCGAAGAAGAGGTTAAACAAATTGTTTTAAATTTTTCTTTTTCTTCGTGTCCCCTCTACAATGTTACTTTTATGATTTTATTCCTCAAAAACTATTTTAAAATTTAACTTGAGATTTTTAACATTGGAGAGCAGTAAGCACTGTTCATTTTTGTCTATGCGCTCATGAGACAGTTTTTTTTAAAGATGGTTTCATAGAAATTATAAATACAAGCAAATCAATTTTTTGTATTTCTTGGGCATTAACTATGTAACAATTTCTAGACATTTTGTTTTGAAGAGTTTTAATTTTCAATGTACATTTTTGTTACTTAAATTTTAAATTTTTCTGCGACCGGTTTCGACACATCCGTGTCATTCACGAGCAAACTTAAAACTAACTTAAAATGGGCTCATGATGTAGGATTAATTATTAATGTTAAAAAAACCAAATGCATGTACATAAAATCACCAAGTTTGAAAATGTGGAATGTTCCTAAAATAACCGCTCATAGCTTTGACTGTATACATAGAGGAATTGTTAACGTTTGTGACTGTGAAAAAATAGATTTTACAAATGAATATACTTATCTGGGAATAATTGTTGATAACAATTTTAAGTGGGATAAACAAGTGGCAAAAATTTGTAACCAGCTCCGATCCTTAGCTAGTAACTTTTACAAATTAAAATTTATTTTGCCTCATTCTACTCTTAAACTCATATATTTTTCTATAGTCGAATCCATCCTTAGATATGGTATTCGAACTTGGGGACATGCAAGCACTACTTACATTAAATATATTCAAAATTTACAAACTGCCATAATAAAAGAAATTGTCCCAACAAATATTTACAAACAGAGAAATAACCTAAAACTACTATATGGCTCAGAGAGCCTACTTACAATAAAAGGTCTCCACTGGTTCACTACTATTATGGATAATATGGGGGAAAGCCCTTACAAACACCTACTTGTACACAAACATACCACAAGATTTAGAGAAGGAAAGGGCCTAAAAACTCCTCGAATATTAAATAAATATGGAAGCCGTACTCTTGAATATCTAATACCAGTGATTTTCAATAAAATCAATAAAAACATAAAATTTGAAAAAAATGAGAGACTATATCCTAAAATGATAAAACTATGGTTAATGAACGAAAACTCCATGTATCTTTGAATATCTTAATATAGCTGCCTACATATCTTGTTATTAGGCAGGTATATTGAAATATCTTATATATTTATAGATGTAAGTTAAATTATCTAATATTATGTGATCTATTCTAATGTTTCCTTAAAACTATAAATGTATTTACAAATATTTTCTTAGATATTATATTAAGAATGTTTAAATTGTTAGAACCTGCAGACAAGCTGCCATATGACAGCTTTGTGGGTCTACTCAAATTGTTGTACAAAATGTATTTTGTTATTTAATAAATAAAAAATAAAAAAACTTAAAAATTCATACAAGTACAAAAATTAATTAGGGGGGGGTAGTGGGAGGGGAGATTTTGGAGGAGTGGGAGAAAGGTGGAAGGAGTCAACGTTACTTGCAGTCTACTTATTATATAATTATATTTAGGTTTCCCGCAAATTAAAGGGCAGAAGGGCAAAAATAATTTTAAAAAATTTAAACAGATTTAATTTTACAACCCTTTCAAAAGACCCCACAAAGAAGTTTCAAGAAGACGTCAAGGAGACAATCAAGAGCTGCCCTTTAATTTGCGGGTAACCTAAATATAATTCTCTAGTATTAACTAATCCTCAGCCACCTAAACTGTATGGTTTGGCGAAAGTCCATAAACAAGATATCCCTATCAGACCAGTTGTTCCTGCTTATTCTAGCCCCAACTATAATATATGTTCTAAATTAGTTTCTTTGTTCAAATCCAATAACTTCTTCACATCATGTCGCTCAATTAAAAACAGTTTTGAGTTAATCAATAAAATCAAAGATTTGAATATACCTAACAACAGTAAATTAGTTTCATTTGACGTTGTTAATCTGTTACCGAGCATTCCGACCATTGAATGTAAAAACCTAATTTTAAGTATTTTAAATAATTCCCACTTAGATCGAACCATTGTGAAGGAAATGTCCACACTCTTAGAAATTTGCATTAATCAAAACTATTTTACCTTTAATGATAAATTATACAAACAATATAATGGTCTCCCGATGGGGAATCCCGCTTCTCCATTGTTTGCTGAAATATTTATGAACTCGTTAGAAAACAAATTATTTTGTTGTGGATTTTCCCTATGATCTAATGTCTTTGCATGGTATAGGTATGTTGATGACGTGTTTGTAATTTGGTCGGGTAGTAACAGACAATTAGATAATTTTCTCACTTTTATTAATAACCTTCACCAAAATATAAAATTGACACTGGAACATAATGAAAACAACAATTTAAATTTCTTAGACTTAAATATCAATTTAGTTAATAATAAGTGCGTATTTAATATACATATACAGAAAACCTACACACACTGATTGTGTTATACCGTCTACTTCACTTCACCCTTTGTCACATAAACTCGCATCCTTCCAACTCAATGATACATCGTGATATTAATGTCCCTTTAAACAATGATAATTATAATAATGAAATTAACATTATAAAACAGATAGCCCTAAACAATGGATATAAACCTGAAATAATTAACCGCCTAGTTAAAAAGAAGCAAGCAAAATTTTTAACAAAAAAATATATTTATAGTGGTAATAACAACATCAAACCTAGTAACAACCTAATATATATAAAAACCTCTTTATACAGGTGATTTATCTTTAAAAATATCCCGCATATTACCAGATCATATTTCTCCAGCTTTCTATACTAATTCTAAAACAAAAAAAATTGATTAATAACAAGGATGTTTCAAATAAATGGGAAAAAAAACGGGATATACACTTTAGAATGTAACGATTGTGACGCACAGTATGTAGGGATGACTACTAGAAATTTTAAAACTAGAATCAGGGAACATGAACTTTCAATTTTTATAAGAAAAACTTTCTTTTTATACTTTTTTTTAAGGTTATTCCCATCAGTGAAATATATCATATTAGAATAAGTTAAAAATAATAATCTAAACGAAAATATGAAAGAGGTCTGGGTTCGAGTCCCAGTTGCGACCATTGTCTTTTTCTGTTTTTCTGTATCTTGTTCTCTTTCATATTTTTGTTTAGATTATTATTGTTAACTTATTCTAATATAACATGAACTTTGTTTACGAAATAATAACTTCTCCGAGTTTGCTAACCATCTAATAGAGTCAGTTCATAGCTTTAAAAAAGAAAACACTAAGTTTAAACATTGCAATGTAAATTCATATTTTAATTTGTGCGCTTTAGAAACTTTAGAAATTGACAAAAAAATGAAATCTAAAATTAATTTAGTGAATAAAATAATAGCCCCATGTAAATCACCTTTACTTACGATGTTTCCAAGTAATGTTGACTCCTCCCACCTTTCTCCCACTCCTCCAAAATCTCCCCTCCCACTACCCCCCCCCCCTAATTAATTTTTGTACTTGTATAGAATTTTTAAGTTAGTTTTAAGTTTGCTCGTGAATGACACGGATGTGTCGAAACCGGTCGCAGAAAAATTTAAGTAACAAATGTACATTGAAAATTAAAACTCTTCAAAATAAGCAAATCATTTTAAGAACCAATGGTGCTCAAATTAACAGTTTGGAACACCCTCCCGAAGTCTCCTCTTACCCCGCAGTAGTCTTATGACACAGTACATCACTAAACAAGCAAGATTTTCTTTAAAATGATTTTACTGTAAATATTCATAAATGCTTGGGCATCTCAGTAACAATGTTTTTAAGGATATATAGATAGAATAATTACATAGTATAAAATTAAGTCGCTCAAAATGTTTGTGCGCTTAGATCTTTTAAACTACGCAACAGATTTTCATGCAGTTTTCACCAATAGATAGAGTGATTCAAGATGAAGGTTACATGTATAATACATGCTTATTATAGTAGAGAAAAGCCGAGAAATTCAAATATTCAATTCAGGCAGCGGGCAGCTGGCAAGCGGGTGGTGTGGATTTTATAAAAGTTGGGTATGAGCACCATACCCAACCTTTGGGTTTCGTTAGCCACAGCAACGTGTGGCCGGGTCTGCTATTATAGTATAAAAAGTTAGTAGTAAGAATGTATAATTGTATATTATATTGTCAAAAAGAAACATGAAAAAACACTAATATATCAGTAAGAGATGATAATATCTAAGAAGATAAGTAAATTTTTACAATTTTCTAGGTAATAGCGCAATACAATTTGAATTGAGCAGTATTGATTTATATTTGATTATGTATTTATTGTTTATGGTTATCATTCCAGAAACTTGCACCAACATGGGAGGACTTGGGAAACAGCCTGAACCATGACAAAACAGTGACTATTGGTAAAGTAGACTGCACTCTACACAAGCCAGTGTGCACAGAATTTGAAGTCAAAGGATACCCTACTCTTCTTTGGATTGAAGATGGCAAAAAGGTGAACTTGAATAATTTTATTTTATTCAAATTTGATTGAGCATCGCATGTTTTATTTCAACTATTTGGCATTTCAACTGCCTGTACATTTATATGTAAGCATCTGTTGCATTCATATTATTCAATGAAGCTTTACTATGTCTGGATGGCTAACTTTGACTGAATTGTTATAATAATAATAAGTTTATGCCAAAACCAAAATGATGGGGATAGGAACACAAAGTACCTATCTACCTGCAGGACAACACTGAGTGTTCTACACTCTGGAACAAAACATTACAAATCATTTTAACTTAATTTATATGAACTTCGCGTGGTTTTGAATCTGTAACAATCATTCAAGCAAAATTTAAGTATCATATTGTTCAAGCAACTTTTTCTGCTTATTATAGTTCAAATGTTGTCACATTATTCGGAACCTGAGAATGTTTTTCTTTATTTGTATAGATTGAGAAATACACCGGCCAGCGTTCCCACGAGAGTCTGAAGGCTTACGTAGACAAGATGGTGGCGGGAACAGAGGACGGCGATCGCATCATCAAGGAGAAACCCGAGGTTGACAGCAGCCCTGTGGCCACCCTCACGTACGACAACTTCCAACACGGCATCAAGAAAGGATACGTGTTCGTCAAGTTCTTTGTCCCATGGTAAGTACTGTATGAAACTGAACTTTTCAAAATAAGGAAGTTGAGTGAAAAATATGTTGACTTATAAAAAATGTGTTCATGTAGAATATGTAAATCAAAAAATATCGATTCTAAATATATTTCTATATTATTATTCTTAGAATTAATTAAACGTTCTTAAGAAATGATTAAAAAGCTATAAACTAAAAATGCTTCATGATTGGTCGAAAGATTCTGACGTCATCTCGTCGCCTTAGTTCGTATTTGTCCAACAGACCATTAGAAAATTTTACAGGAGAAGTTTCTTATTTTAATGAAACATTATGATAGGTGTTTAAGGTAAAGTTATTTCCGTAAAGGTTAAAGGTCTCATTAGTTTAAATAGTTTTTAGTTATGTGATTAACTATAATTTTTTATACTTTATTATCAATTTTAAAGTGGAGATTGAACAAAAACTTAAATGGTTTGTTGGACAAATAAGAACTTAGGCGACGATCTGTACACCAGTTTGTATGATCATTCGAATCATGATCATGCATCTCTTTCTATTACATGAGAGATGGTTTGTTTATGATGAGAGAGGTATAGACCGAACAGTTTCGTTTGCTATCATGTTATTAGTATTTTTAGTTTGAGTAAAGCCTTGATGACATTGAGCGAGTTTACAAGCTACTAGCTGGGAAAATTACTATCTGTTAGTAAACTCGCTCAATGTAATAGTATTACTAGCTAACTAGCAAATTGTGGACAATCTACGAAAAAAGTTGAAATGTGGTCAACTTTGCTCGCTACCCGCTGGCGTTTGCCTGAAGATGGCGGCCCACGAACAGCTGATTTTGTTACTGTCAGAATTAGTTCACACGGGAGTCGTCATTCTTGCTACTGGCTAGCGTGTGGCGCTAGCTGCGAATTCAAATATTCTACAAAATGTCGACAGAATTGGTTCGAGCGGGAGTCGTTATTCAAAAATTCTAACTTTAAAAATTAATTTAGCTATGAAATCTTGAAAAAAAAATTTTTTTTAATACCTTTAATTCTCTTAGACGGTTGACATTGATAAAAAAATACTGGAATTCCTTATTGAAGAATTTAAAAAATCTCCATACAGAATGCTTAAGCGAAGTGTTTTTCCAGAGTCCAAATGATGTCACACACACACCCCGCCTCTTACCGCTTGGATTCCGGTCGTTTTGGCGGGCTTAATAAAATTTAAACTTGGAGAATTAATTTAATTATGAAAACAAACTTAAAAAAAAAAATTCTAGTATTTACGTTTGAATGTGAAAGAACATTGATAAAAAAAATGGACTTAACTTCCTTATTGGATGTGCTAATAAAAATTTTAAAAGAATCTTTTCGAATCCAATCAAGCCATTAAGTAACTACCCACAATATAATTTTTTTTATTCTATATTCGAAATATGCAGTTTACTTTTGCAGACCCTTTTTTTTCAGAGGGGAATAAGGAACTCCAGTGAAAAATATTATGGCTTTAAAAAAATATGTTCATATAGACCATAGGTTCTCAACGTGGGCGATAACGCCCCTTTGGGGGCGTTTCAGACCTCCAGGGGGGCGGTAGAAGACCAAGAGAAAATTGGGGGGCGTTTCAAACTTTCAGGGGGGCGGTAGGAGACCCAAAGAACCCCATCCCACCCCATCCTATCTTGCCCCATCCCATCCCATAAGGGGACAGCCATCCACAAAAATATTTTTCCCATCCCACTACACCCCCTCCGTTGGGGTAAATGTAACCCTATCGTGGTATCCCATTACGCCCCCTCCGTTGTGGCAAATGTAACCCTGTCGTGGTATCCCATTATGCCCCCTTCGTCGTGGGGTCACTTGCTTTCGGATTCACGAGTTAGGGGGCGCTAGAAATAAAAATATTCTCAAAGTGGGAGGTGGACGAAAAAAGGTTGAGAATCTATGATATAGACCAATAAATGCTGATTCTGAATATATAACTTTTATTAATTAAATTATTAAAACACTTTGTTTTTACCACAATAATCTTTATTTAAAAAGTCGACATGTTTCGAGAACGATGTTCTCTTCATCAGGACATTATATGTACTAAAACTAAATTATCAAGCATAGAAAGACAGGCGTGGGTGGAAATGGAATTAGTTGGAGGGGGGGGGGGGAGAGGGGCGGAAAGAGGAGGAGTTTAGAAGATAGACAGGGGGGAGGGGGTTGCTTAGAAGATCATAGACAAAATTACAATGGAAATATGTTTAAAATAGGGTTATTCACAAAATTAATTTGGTTATTAATAATATTTAAATTTTTATTGACATTTTTCCTAATTTCTAATATTTCTAAAAGATCTAATTGAAAACCACTAACGTTAGTATGTAAAATTTTAAAACCAGTATTTATATCAAATGAATGGTTAAATTCAATTAGATGGTTAGCAAATTCCGAATAATTATTGCTATTTAGACATCTCATATAACTTTTATTTGATAATATTAAACGTACAGTTTTAAAAAAAATATTAAAAAGTCATTTTTAATATTCTCGTTAAAACACAGTGTCAGGTTGGTATGCTGTGTAATGCTGTATGGTGACGTCACGATGGAAGATTCACTTGGTGATGGCATTTTGAAATGTATGAGGCAAGCCGTTCAAACACAACATTTCGTGTTTTTTATTTGGTTTATTTACATACTGTTAGTAGAGATTTAGACATATAATAGTTGTTGTGTTTATTGAAACATTAATTAGGCCTTCACAATTAAAATTATGACGGAAAAGGGCTATATTTGCGAACAATCTGATATTTCCAGGATAATGTTTTTCAAATATAATACGGACTGTGTACCTAAGTGCTGAATTTCGTGGGATAAAAGTTGGTTAGTAAATAAATCATCTTATTAGTTGTTTTTGAAAGTCGTAGTAAGCTGTAAAAAAAGATTTTTGATAATCTTCAGTAAATGTGGCCCATTTGAGGTCAAAGTCGTGTCAATTTTGACATTTTGTTTATCTACCATAACGTCGATCGTATTTTCGAATTGGTTTATTATCAAGGGCTTTTTATACAAGTCATGATAAGTGTATTATAAATACCAGTGTTTCTGTATGTGTTATACATAATACAATGTATTATGTTAAAGCAAAAGTCACACCTGGACACAAAATTCTACGGTTTACAATGTCATTTGCAGTCATTTTTTTTTGCAATGAAAAATATATTGTATTGTACCAAAGTGTACAAGCTAATTAATTGTTATTGTATTGCACTTTGGTACAATACAATAACAGTAGCGATGAGATGTCGACATTTTACCTAATGTTTTTCTATATTAAAAGTAGTTAATCGTGAAGAAAAAACGCCTCGACTTGTTACACCTAAAGTCATTCGGCCATCGATTTTTCAATATAAAATGAGTAAAATGACAGCACCTGTTGAAAGTGAATAAAACTATCGATGACGTGATGACGTCACACAATGCACCATAGATATGGTGTTTTTCAAGGGATCTTGAAAAATCAAAACTTTGAAAATTATTTTAAATATTAAAACTAACTCTAAAAATAAAAAATAAATATGCAGTTATTTAAGCTAGAAGGTCATTATAGGTAAGTTACATCCTGTGATTTTCACGGGTGACGACTATCTCTCAACATAATTATATTAGACTAGCTGGTTCCCGGCATGCGTTGAAATAAATTGATTCTCCCTGCGAGATCTTTCCGTGCGTCCCCGTTCCCTTCCACCTTCCCCGCCTTCCCCCTCCCTCATCTCTTCCCTCTCTGCGAACCCCACCTCTCCCATTCCCCTTCCCCCTACCTTTCCTCCCTGCCGCTAAAACATATGAAATACACACATTTTCATTTATACAAATTTCATAATGCCAGAGCTTACCATTATATTATATAGCCTAAATGTAATTCTGATGTATGAGCTATATTATTGTAAAGTTTCATTAAAATCCATTCAGTAGATTTTGTGTAAAAGAGCAACAAACACACATACATCCATACAAACTTTCACATTTATAATATTAGTAAGATTACAAAATTAATGTCAGGTTAATTTATTCGCTTTTCAGAACAACTTATGTATGTCTCATAGAAATCGTTGTGTCTCCCTTACTCTCATGTAGTTGAAAACATGGTATAACAGTGTTAAAAAGAGAAAACACAAATATTCCATTTATTTGGATTTTATTGTAAAGTGGAAATATTTTGACCCCCTGACAAAATACGGGCAAGGCCCAAGGGATGAATGCAGATTGTTTTAAAGGAATTTATTATTTTTCTGTATATATTAAATTTGTCATTTCTTTCACAAGAGTATTTTAGTATGCTCATTTGTAACTATACGCTTGGATAATTAATAATTGTGACTAAAATATCTTAATTATAAAGCAGAAAATCTGTTTGTGTCTCTCACTGAAAACTCGCGAGTGGTAATTTGTTCAATATGTTGGAAATTTCTAGGTCATCTTTCTAGTGCAACCATTTTTAACATTCAGTGTCATTTATATTATCATAAGATATGGAGAATTTGAAATTTTCATTTATTTGCCAAAATAAGATGCTTTTCAGTTATTTAATAAGAAGAAAAAAAGGCAAATTTCTGGCTAAGCCGGGTAGTATTTGATTTTTGCATATTTGGGATCATAGTACGAATCTCAACTTTGTATTCTTTTTTACAGAATTTGAAGAATTATTTATTTATCAAATATCAAAGTTAAAATTCAAGTGTGAAAGTTTTGCTATTGTTTCATCATGGTCCAGTTGTTTCACAGTACTTGGATTTCAACAGAACATGAATAGGATTTTCATAGAACTTGAATTAATTTTAATGAATTGTTGAAAATTCTGTAAAACAACCCATCCTTAATGTTTCTTTTTAGGTTTTTAGTTATTGCTTCGAAATGCGATTTATGAAAAGGAGAGGGAGGCTAGAATTGGTCTATAGGCAGTGAGTCTGATTAGTAGAGCTTTTATGGTAGAATTTGAGGTTATTTTTATTCATTGATAAAAAATGTATCTCTTTTTTAATCCCATATCTTATATGCATTTTCATGTGGTATATGTATTTTTATTGTTAAGTAACAAAAATGTAATATATTTTCAGGTGCGGTCATTGCAAGGCCCTGGCGCCAACCTGGGAAGAGTTAGGTCGCAAGTTTATTGGCGATGAACGTGTCGTCATCGGGAAAGTAGACTGCACCCTAGAAATCAACAAGAAATTGTGCACCCAAGAGAGTGTAAGTATTTTTTATTGAATCAATAAAACCCATTTTTAGATATTTTTTATTTATATTGTTTTGTAACAACTTTTTGTCCTTAAATAATTTGTTTTATTAATTAATAATTTTTTTTGAGTGTTGTATTAGTTGATTTGTTTTTTTGAAATCGGGGTACGGATCAAGCAATATTATTTCCCTAATTGAAAGCGCTGTGATATTATTTTATAAGATTTTGTAGCAATTTAAAATTTTTTAGATTTAAAACTCTGCAGTATTTTGAAGCATTTTATTACGTTTTTTATGACTATACGATTTTGAGCCAAATTCTTCAGGAATGAGGTTCTTCCTGGCAGCCGTAAGTCATTTGACTATATTTATGTATCTATACAGCAGTAATACACAATCTTTTTAACAGAAGAATTGACTTTTAGTCAATTTACCTATTTTCCAATATCCATAAAATTATTGAAAAGCGAGAACGAGGTGTGAGCATGGCTGATCTAGCACGCACATACAATCAAGGATTTACACTATCCCCAAGAACAATGACAAGATTTTGGAAATAGACACAAAACATTAAGTACATTGAACATGATAAAAAAATTATAGACGCCAATATACAGCCTAAACAATGTGCAAACATATTTAATTCCTTCTTTGCAAATGTTGGGAAAAATCTTGCGAAAAATATTCATATGCCTTTAAACCTGGAAAACCATAAAAATAAAAATTTACAGAAACGTAATATACTTTCAACGTTTGAAACAACAACAGAATGTGAAATCTTAAAAATAATAGAAAATATGAAAGGAGGTTCGTCTCCCGGTTTTGATTCTATTACGACACACATGTTAAAATCTATGAAATCTTACTTAATAAAACCTATCACTCATTTAATAAACTTAAGTTTAACAAATGGAATATTTCCAATGAAATACAAAAACACAATAATATCACCTATTTACAAATCTGGAGATCCACATCAAGTAATGAATTATCCCAATATGTCTAATTTCTAATATAGAAAAGATCTTTGAAAAAATAGTAAAAAAACAATTGGTAAATTTCCTAAATACTAAAATACTACACAAAAACCAGTTTGGTTTTATAAAATCACTCAGCACACAAGATGCTATTGCTAACGTAACTTCATACATTTATGAATCATTAGATAAAGGTAAAAAATGTGCGGGTATATTTATTGACCTCAGAATGGCATTCAATAGCATATCCCATGAGATGCTATTAAAAAAATTAAATAATATTGACATAAAAGTCAACGCGATTAAATGGATCACCAACTACTTAAAAAACCGCCCTCAAGTAATAAAAATAAATCATGTTAATAGCGATCAGGAGATTTCAAGCTTTGGAATCCCCCAAGGTACAGTGCTTGGACCAATAATATTTACCATATATGTAAACGATATATTTTTTCAAACTTTACATGGTCAAATAACATCATACGCCGACGATACAGTATTAATAATAAGTGAAAATACTTGGGAAAATGTCGAATTAAAGGCCATAGAAGACATCAACACGCTAAGAATTTTTTCGACACTAATTTACTATCACTAAATAGTGAAAAAACATTTGTAATTCCATTTGCAATCCATCCAAACGATGCTCCTAAAAAATTTAACATTGTCATACATGATAATACTAAAATTCACAGCCAAAACCATTGCAAATCAAACTGTACAATACTAAAAAATAACAAATAAAATTAAATATCTACAAATAATTATCGATAAAAATCTGAAATGGAAGGAACAATTATGTCAAGTAGTAAACAAAATTAGAAAATTAATATATATAGATATTTTTAAGAATTAGAAACTTTCTGTCGATAAAAAATCTATATTTAATCTACTATGCCTTAGTGCAGGGGTCTCCAAACTACGGCCCGCGGGCCGCATCCGGCCCGCCAGGGTCATCAATCCGGCCCGCGACAGCTTAGGACCAGTGTCATCAATCAGGCCCGCGGCAGCTAATGGCTAAAACCTTGCTCAGAAGCGGCGAAGCCGTCGCGAACTTTTTTCGCGCGAATACATACGCTCGTTGGCTAGGTACTGGGCACCAATACATTGCGTCCACAAGTATCGCGCGAAAAATACGGGCGTAAATCGGGTGTAGTACGCCAGCGTACGTCCAGTTTATGTACGCGCGAACTATAGAGCGAGTGCACGTATCAAGGGAAATGGAGCGGCAAAATTATGATTAGGAATCGGTTAATAAGTTTCCAAATGCTGGCGCGTTTCACGCTCTTTCCGAGCCGAATATTCGCGCAAAACAATTCGCGGTGAATTCGCGCCTTTTGAACAATGTTTTTGTTGTGATTGTGATATGTAGGATAAAAAACTCAGAATGATATTTTGATGATAGTAACTCGGTTTTATTTACGGGCTAGGCAAAGCTTAATGACAAGTATGCAGAAAATTAAACTATAGCAAACTAACAAATAATTGTAATGAATCCAACTAACTTTATAAACATAAAAAAATTATAACATACGAGTATAAACTCGCTAACATATAAAATACTAATGAGATTTATGTAATTGTGATTTTTCACTGACGATAGTTTGTAGTTGTGGATCAATTTTACTTGTACCAATTATTTAAAAAAAATTAAGATGCTCATCGATTAATTTTTGAGAATGTTTTCTCACACAAGTAAGTAGTACCAAAAACAGAAATCAGCCTACGAGCACAATTTGATAATTTATGCAAATTATCAAATTGTGCCAGCGGAAGACTCTTGAAAAATTCCAACAAAGATGAGTTTTTATATTTGTTTTTAATTATATCACTGTATTGTAAATCAATAATTTCCATTTGAAGTTCCGGGGCCAGGGTTTCAAAGTCGATATCAAGAGGATTTTGAAAAATCTTAATTTCATTCACAATGATATCAAGGTCTGAGAAACAAGTATCAAAATTTATCTTCAAAGCACTCAAAGCTCCGATTGCAAAATCGATGGGAAACTCAGTCTCAGTAGTGTGGCTGAATATTTCACACGTTTTAAACTGTGTGAAACATTTTTTACGCAATTGTGATAAATACAGCATTATTTTCTGCCGGAACGATTTGAAATTTGTGTATAAATCAGGAAGAAGTTGGTTTTCTCCTTGCAACCTCAAATTCAGTTCGTTCATATGTTTTGTCAAATCGACATAGAATGCTAACTTCCACAGCCATTCGCTGTTTTGTAATTCGGTAAGAGGGCGATGCTTTTCATTCAAAAAATTCGATCACTGATCGAAGTTCAAAGAAGCGCTGAAGGACTTAGCCAGCGTACGGCAGTATGATATGGCAAATCATTTTCTCCAATCTCTTTAATAAATTCGCCGAATTCTCGGTGATTCAGTCCAGTGGATATGATGAAATTAACAATTGATATCACTGGTTTTAGAACTTCAGACATATCCAAACCTTTCCCGCACGGAGACTGTTGATGAATGACACAATGTAAGACTAATGGTTTTGAACCACCATCATTTTCTACAGCCTTTGACACAAGAGCCACTACCCCTTTATTTTTACCACACATGTTTTTGCCTACATCAGTTGTAATAGATTTCAAGTTTTTCCATTGAGGATTCTTTTTAAAAATGGCATTTTCAACTCCCTTAAAAATATTTTCACCAATAGTTGTGCCGTGAATACTATAAACATCAAGAAGGTCTTCATACACTTCATAGCTTTTATCCACTCCTCGAATAAAAATCAGCACCTGAGCAGTATCTGAAACATCTGTTGATTCATCCAAGGCCAGAGAAAACCACTCAAGATGTCCATTTTTTCCAGACAGTTGAGATGATATATTTTCTGCGATGTCTTCTACCCTCCGATCCACAGTATTTGCTGACAAACTGAGAGTTTTAAATAAATTTACCTTTTCAGGGCACATTTCTTCAGCTACTGCAATTACGCATTCTTTGATCATTTCTCCATCGGTGAATGGTTTTCCACGTTTTGCGATTTCAAGAGCCACACGAAAGCTGGTAAACGAAGATTGCTGCGATTATAATCCACGCTTCAAAGCTTCAATTTTTTCTGTCCGCAAACTTCCTGTACATTTTGAGAATTTTCGAAAATGTTTCGTTTCTTATTGACGTTTAATATTATATTCTTTGAGAACTGCTATGGTTTCATTGCAAATCAAACATAGTGCTTTCTTATTGGACTCAATTACGAAATATTGAAAGTTCCACTGATCTTGGAATGTTCTGCACTCACGGTCTACTTTTCGCTTCTTTGCCATACTTTCCATAGTAAATCACACCAAAAACAAGTCAAATCAAAATACTGTTACATAGATGTCTTTTAAAAACACAAAAACACTTTTAAAGGAGTTACGCACTATGTCGTCAAGCGATGTCGTCAAGCGTCGCAGTCGTGACAATACAATATAACACAATTAATGATTGAACTAGCGAATTTAGCACACGTGTACTCACTCAGAGCGCGTGATCAGCGAATTGTCTATAAATTATAGATAATGGCAGGAGAATAAATTGGAAAAATTAAAATTATAGGTTTTGGCCCTTGGGACTCACTGGAGTAATCAGTACGGCCCTCCGGCTGAAAAGTTTGGAGACCCCTGCCTTAGTGCAATCAACTTTACAATACGCTATTATTAGTTGGGGATCCACGTATAAATGTAACCTTCTTCCAATTGAAATTGTACAAAGAACAATTAGTAAAATTATATTAAAAAAATCCTTAGACTACCCAACAGAACGCCTGTTTGAAGAATTTCAAGTACCTACATTTAAAGATTTATATATTAAAAATTCATTAATACAAATTATAAAAGAAAAAGATAAATATCAATTTTTAAATGAAAACAGAACTCAACTTAAACATGTTTTTCTATGGCCAAAACTAAATACGTCTTTCGCACAACATCATTACACTTACCAGAGAAGAACTTTTTTTAAATCGTCTACCAGAAGAAATCAGAAGCATTAACCGTTTCTGTGCCAAGAGCGAGATATCTCGCATTCTTGGCCGTGCCCAGCAGGCCGGCCATAGAAAAATAGCGAGTATTCTCGCTCTTTTTGAGCCTCTGTATCATACATATGTCCCATTTTTTATTAATTTAAAATATGGAACACACAGAGACATCTATTGGGATGATTTTAATTTTTTTATTTTGATTTTTTAAATTTTTTTTTTAAACAAGGTTTAAAAATGATTTATTTTGATTAAAAGTTCACGGCCTGCTGTGCACAGCTACATTTCTACCTACCGGCATTTAAAAGGTTAATGATAAAACCCGTATACTGCTCTCTGTTAAGAGACATTTAAAAAATATTCTTAAGAAAAAAACCACTACCACTAATCTTACAAATATCCTTAGTTTTCCATAACATTATTTTTTTTTAAACACACATGTATTTATGTATAATGAATTATTTAAGTACATACTAAATAATAACAAAATTTATGTACACTCCCCTTCCATACACAAGCAAATGCTTTCAATGGAATAGTAAAAAAAAAACCTAAGATGTAAAATTATCATTGTGTATCATATAAAACATATTATAAAAAAAAAAAATTTAAAAAAGATGTTTCAAAGGGAGTCTCAAGAATATCGACACAATAGCGATGTGTCGGTTCAGCCGGAATGGGCTCATGTGATCCGCTCCTGTGCGGGAAGCGGTTCCTACTCCCACTCCTTTTTCAAAGCGACTACTCCAAGAGAACCCTGTCCCAGAACTCGGGCTCGTTCCCAAACCCGAAACTCGGATGCCTCCACCGGCCGGCCCCGTGTTCGCCGCGAGTACTGAGTAGTAGGAGCTAGGAATCACCGTCCGGCGTCCCCGACGCGCTCCACTCTCCACTCCCGAGTCGCGGGTTCTCGGAACTGCGTGAACCGCAAGACACTCCCTGCGAACCGCCAACTATGACACTTCCCCTTGAGTCACGACTCGCGACGTGCGGGCGATCATTAGATCGCTGTCTGCTGATTGACATACATGTGCTTGACCGCTTGACGTAACACTATACTGCTCTCGCGGGATTGTTTAGTAGGTATTTTAGATTTTTGAATATTCGGCTAGACACGGAGTCCTTTTTAATTAGAGCGTGTTATCTTGGTATGATCAAAGGGTGAAGTGCATTATAAAATAATAGTTTATAATAAAGCAACACAGCTTACAGCTAATTTACTTATATAAATTCTCAATAAAAGCCCGTGCAATGTACCTACATTGCACGGGTGACGGGTCCGAGCCCTCATACGGGTCTTGTCCGGCTCCGGGGTTCTGAGTTCTCGTGCGGGTTCTACGAGTAGGTCCTGGCTCTGAGTTCTTTGAACCCGTGCGTCCCGGTTCGGTGCGCCGCAACAACACCCAGTGCTCAGTCCGCACCTAAGAACTGGGACCTGGGACCTGCTCCTAGAACTCGTGTACTTTTAAAAGGGAGCAAGTCTCGGAGGCTTCCGGCAAAGTGCAGAACTTACCCACCTCTACTACACAATAGTTACATATTCTTGACAATGTTGAAAGGTTGCTTCTCGTATGGATAAACGAAAAGCAATTGCACGGCCACTCTATTAACGAAAACATTATTTATAAGAAGGCGATAGTAATTTTTCGCCAACCTCGTTAAGAAGACACCAGAATCATCAACGGCTGAAGAAATGTATTTAATGGGTAAAAAGTCATAGATGGTTGGAGAAGTAGATAAAAACTCCCGACATCCACAGAAGTTGTTGTGAGGCACTGTGAAGCAGCAAGCTCCGACACAAAGGCAGCCGAGAATTTCATCGGCGACTTCAAGAAGCTTGTAGATTCTGAGGGTTATCTGCCACAAAAGAGTTTTAATTGTGACGAGAAGGGTCTCTTCTAGTTAAATGTAACTTTAAAAAAATTTGAGCATTTTTTCGTCATGGTACTTATTATCGTGTTTTACATTATTATATGCAAAACTTTTTTTTCGCTTAATGAATGTTTCGCATTATTAGTAAGATTATGTAACGAATTATGCTTGTTACACAAGGTTTCACTGTATGTATTGTGAAGTGCCAAGTAAATAAATAAAAAACTAATTTAAGTGTTTTTTCCCAGGTTGAGAGCTTCCCATCGCTGATCCTCTTCAGAAGCGGAGTGAAAATCTCAGAGTATGACGGAACCAGGTCGCTGGACGACTTGTACGAATTTGTGATAGAGCAGATGGGCAAATCTCACGACGAGTTATAATAACAATGTCGTTAAAGTTAAAAGAAGTCTAGTTGACATTTATTAGAGCTTCCTTTAGCCAAATAGTCATAGCACGTCCGGTAATCATTTGTGTTATTATTAGTATGTATGTACTTACTTCTCATTCCATTTTGCAATAAAGACATGATTTAAAAAAAAAAATTTACATTATTAAATAATTATTATTATTGTTGAAGCTGCAATATTTTGAAATTTTTGTACAATTGCGAGTCTCGGTAACCATTGTATGTATGTACTCAATTTTTTATGTTCATAATAAAATTTTGTTTTGTATTTTGTCTTTTATTATTGTCTTAACATTATCATTTGTGTGTTAATCGAATGAAAGATGATGTTGTTTATATGAAATGTATACAATTATGTAGACGCTGAGTGAAATCTGTGGTTGAATCCAGCAGAACAAGTTCATCATTACTCTCTTTAAGGTGAATTGCCTATTTAAAAACAAAAGAAGCATTTATGGTTTTGTAATCATATTAAATAAAGTGTCTATAAAGTTTAAAACATAAGTAGCTGTTTTCAAATGGATCAGTCAGAATGTAGCAGTTCCATACAAAATTCTAAAGATAATCTAGGTCTTAGAGACGTAAGCGATACACAAGAATTGCTGTATTTTTTTTATTTCACAACGTAGCGCGCTGTCTATCTCGGTTAACTCAGTTGCCGAGCAGGGCTTACGTGGGGCTGCTCTGTCACCACGGTAAGTATAATAATTACAGAAATACACCGTAAGTCCGAAAGACGCATGATTTACCTTATGTGTAACTTTCAAACTTGTTCATATAAATGTGATTTAGCAAAATAAAAATAAAATTATTTTAATGTATAACGACTGATTAGCATTTAAACTTTCACAGCAAAAAAAAAACAGGCACCGGAACACCGTAAAAAAAAGGCCTTTTTTATTTCATTTTCCGAAAGATGCAAATGTTAAGAATGCTCTCACCAAATGTTTTAAAGAAATCCGATAAAATGACGGAGATACAGAATTTTATATGAAACCATTTGTATGTTGAATAAAAAAACAAAAACTTCAGCAAAACTTTGAATGTGTTTTTTTCGAAACTTTTTAACACGTTTTTCAACCTGGTTGACAACATATTAAAAAAATATATACATCCGATTTGCATGCACCAAGTTCGAAAATCCAGTATCTATAGTACCACGTAGGGGAATTTTGATATGTATCTAAAAAAAATAAAAAATGACAGACCAGCGAATTTTACTTTCGATTTTTCATGGAAAATTTTCATCGTTCATAAAAAAAAAATAGAAGGGACCCTTCATACAAAAATACCTATGTGGTGCCATGGTGACTGGATTTTTGAATAGTTTAAGACTTGGTGCATGCAAATCGGATGTATAGTTTTTCTAATATGTTGTCAGCCAGGTTGAAAAACAAAGTTTCGATGCATTATTAACAAATGCATCTTTCAGAAAATAAAATAAAAATGACAATTTTTTTTACCGTGTTCTGGTGCCTTAGCCTTGTTTATGATTTGATCAAGGGAACAAGGAGGCATTTGGAGGCCCCCCAGGATCAGAGATCCGTGTAAACTGAATAAAAGCTTGTAAAATTACATCAACTTCTTAAAATAGGGGAGGGGGGCCTCATTCAGCTTTGCTGCTCCGGGACTCTGACGGGCTTAGTCCGCCACTGCTACTTTGAAGTTGTGAAATCTCTATTCGCAAGCGCCCGATGTGCGCTCAAGTTGTGTAGTTTGCGGAATCTCTTTCCGGCAGGTGCCAAATATGCGCCTCAAAAAATATCCACAATATTTTTAGCTCTGAAGTTATGCAGTTTACGGAATCTCATCTCGACAGGAGCCAAATGTGCGCCTTAAGAAAATAATTTCAACAGTCTGCGTAACTTTAAAGTTTTGCAGTTTGCGAAATCTCTATTGAGCAGGCGCCGAATGTGTTCCTTAAAAAAGATATTCGGCATACTATAGATAGATTCGTACTACCAAGGTAGATGTTCAGTTTGTGGAATCTCTATTAAAATATGAGCCTTAATTAACCTTTCAGCGGTCGCGCACGGCCTGTGAGTCCGCAGCGAACTTATTTTACTGATTATTTAATCAATCACCATAACACGGGCATGGTGGTCGAAAAATCCACAAATAATGTAACCATATTATTTATGCAATGAATAAAGAAAAATTAAATAAAAAATTATGCGCTAACTATAAAAAATAGAGGGGGTGAGATATGTACGTCCCCTCTGTACCCCAGTGACATTCGTAGCAAACACACATGTTCTTTTGTTTATATTTGCGGTTTCAGATTTCGCGTGCGACTGGTTGTGTACTTGAAAAATCTCTTAAATAATATTGAGGTGAGTATTTCATGATATTTGTATCATATTATTTAGAACTTAGTTAATACGTTATTTATATAGATAAAATAATTTTTTATTATATATTCTATATACAATATCATGAAATATTTAGTCGTCTTCTAAAACTAGACGCCTAAAGTTGCGGAATCACCGACCGCGAGCGACTGCTTATGTTCGGTGCAAGGGTGCGACTACTGGAAGGTTAAAAAATATCTCCAATCTATGTAGCTTTGAAGTTGTGAAGTTTGCAAAATCTCTATTCCCAGGCGCCAGATGTGTGCCTTAAAAATGGAGTTTACGCAATCTGCTTAGCTTTGAAGTTGTTTTAGTTTGCTGAATCTCTTTTCGGCAGGTGCCAAAAATGCACCTCGAAAATTTTCCGCAATATTTTTAGCTTTAAAGTTGTGTAGTTCGCGGAATCTCGGCAACCACTAATTATGCGCCTTAAAATAAGAATTTTCCGCATTCTGCGTACTTGTGGATTCTTTTTTCAATAGGTGCAAAATATATGTCTTAAAAAAGAATTTCCGTATCAATTTAGCTGTCCAACTATTCAACAGGCACCAAACTTGCGCCTTACGAAAAGAATTTTCGCAATCTACGTAACTTTAAAGTTTGCGAAATATATTGCAGGCGCCAATATACACCTTAAAATAATTTCCACAATCTACGTAGCTTTACAGTTATTTAGTTTACAGAATCTCACCTCGGCAGGCACCAATTACGCACCTCGAAAATTTTCCGCAATATTTTTAGCTTTAAAGTTATGTAGTTTGCGGAACCCCTTCTCGGCTGGGGCCAAACAAGCACCTTGAATAAAGATTTTCCGCAATCTGCATAATTTGCGAAATTTTTATTCAGCAGGCGCTAAATATGGGCCTAGAAAAACTCACTCCGAAGAGATTTAGAAATTGCCCTTGTTCCTTGTAAAAGTTATTTACGTAAATTGCTACGCAGCACTATGACGCTGCAATTTTCATTAAGCATTTGTCGGTCTTCGGAAAGCACATGTTCAATTTGAGTATGGTACATTGCGGTCGGCGCGTGTCTTGATAACTCTATTTATTGTTTATCCTGTTCAAATAAATACACGACAGCAAAACTACGGACGACGAGACCTTTGTTCCGATAAATGGTGACGGTGAGGATGGAAGTGAAAGTGATGGAAGTACATTAGTAAGATAAAGTGATCCAACCTCAAATGGGCTGTAAAAAGGGACTACATTGACTTTGCGCTGGACAATACAATTTTTTAATATTTCTTGTAATTATTTCTTGTAATAATTACAAGAAATTTTAAAAAATTGTATTGTCCAGCAATTATTGTAATGTGTAGTTTTTATTAGTAATAAAATATCATTTTTTACTTGTACAATTGCAAAAAAAATCATTACAATTGCTTGATATTTGTCCAAGTTAACTATTATATTAATAATTCAATATTAATTTGTATGCATACTTATAAAATGAGCATAGTACTAAAACGGTTAAGTTGGAAGATAAACTTTATATAAAAACACTTATCGTTGGTATTTTAAAACATGTGCATTGGCAACCCTGACCGCGCGTCTACAGTTTGTACGGTATGAAGTATGCATGCAGTTTGCCCAACACAATGAAAAAAATTGTGTTGCCAGCAAAGATTAATTAAATTATTAAAAAAAACAAACACACACAAATAAATAGGGTTAGTACTTCTCAAATAATTTTCACAGTTAGCATTGTTGTAAAAAACTCTGGTTGAGATTGTAAAACTTACTTTTTTTTAATGTGAAAGTCGCAAGAGTCCCAACTGCTCCTGTCTGAAGCCAGTGAGACTATGGTATCCCCAATTGGGGTATGTTGTGAGGTTGAAGGTAGAGGGGAGGGCAAGGAGATGGGGAAGAGAAAGGTGGGGAACCTGGCTGTTCCGATCTGGTCACCAAACACGGCTAAAGCCTTTTTTTTATTAGCAAAGTTTTTTGGTACATTTACATACAGGTATACAAACATTTCAAGCAACGTTTCAATTCTGAATGGTGGTCTTACACCAGGGCGATACTGAGAGTATCTTACACTCTGGAACGTGCCACAAATAAACTATGTATCTATTTTATTTAATTTTTTTATTTTTTATATTTATTTTATACACTTTACAAATACACGACAAAAAGTCCCGATAAACTACTTTTTATCAGTTTGTCTAACGGGTTCTTTACGTTAAAGATCTTATAATAGTGATTTAATAGTTACATTTTTACAATTATATGAAATAAAATTTAATTTTTTACAGAAATATAGATAAAAATAAATTTTTGATAACATAAATAATATTTTTAAAGTCTTTAGAATAATATGTCATTGTGAGCTAATACAAATTAATTCTTTCCGTAAGCCAAGTATTCAGTAAATTCATCAATTGTTTGTTTTGGGCACAGTTATTAATTTCAGCAGGTAACATATTTAAACAACTGGGAATCATGTAATTTAACGTTCTTTGTCCATATTTATTTGTATGCTTAGGTACAATTAGCCCTTCATTAAAGTTAAAATGAGTATTATGGTTGTGTTCCAGCCTGTTAATATATAAAGGATTATTTATGTGCTGAAATATAATTTTGTACCACAGAATTGCTCTCACTGAAAGAACTTTGAGACTCTGATAAAAGTATGGAATATTATGCCTTTCTTTGTATAAATTTTTTTCAGCTAATAATTTAACTAATGAATTTTGCACTGATTGTACATGGTCTATATTTGTTTTACAGGAAAATCCCCAAGCTGTTATTCCATACCTTATAACAGATTCAGCTAGAGATAAATAAATTATTCGAAGTGTGCAGATAGGAACAAAAAATTTTAGTTTATACAATCTGCTTACAATTGATCTTAGTCGTGCACAAACTTTGTTTATTTGTATATCCCACTTGAAAAAGCAATCAATAATAAAACCTAAATAAACATATTCTTAAACTAGTTCCATATTTTCACATGATGTACACGTTGCAGGAATACCATTGTGTAAGCAATCTGATGTAGGTGTCTTTATTTCAGGTGTAATATATACCTTAACATTAGGGGATCTTATATGTAACAATTTAGTTTTTTTGGCATTTATGAGAGTCCCAGAGTCATGAGACCACTTTAAGAGTTCAATGTAGTCTTTTTGTAAAAGATCTATACAAGTTTGCAAATCACTGCTAGAAATCACTAAAGCAGTATCATCCGCGTATACAAAGTACTTTACACGTCTAAAAATTAATTTAATAAAAGATACATATATAATATACAGAATTGGACCTTATATGGAACCTTGAGGAACGCCGGAAAAAAACTTCTTTTTTTACTTAAAGAGTTTAAGAGTTTTAATTTCATGCATCGGTTGTTTAAGTAATTTTCAAAAAGTTTTAGTAGTTTTCCTAGTATTCCTATAATTTCTAGTATTTTAAGTAATTTACCATGATCAATAGTATCAAAAGCTTTCGAATAATCTATAAATAAGACTAATGTATGTTTTTTACAGTTTAATTCATTATTTATCATGTTGGCAAATTTTTGAAGCAGCAATTCTGTGCTCTTTTTTTTTTGGAAACCGTATTGATTAGTATCTGAGGGAGCGGGCAGCGATCGGCAGAGACGGGGGACGATGGAATGAAAGGCGTCCGTCTCTGCCGATCGCTGCCCGCTCCCTCACTGGTGACCCCGACGTGATCATGTGAGGGAGCGAGGCAGCGGATCGGCAGAGACGGGGACGATTGAATGAAAAGACGTCAGTCGATGTATGAGTCAGTTTTTATTGCTGCTACGTAGCGATGTAAAGTTGGTGTAGAGTAACAGTGTAGACAGGAGCGATGATGATATGGCTCGTAGGTGTTGCATGTGATGAAGGTCGGTGATGCAGTGGTGTAGCAGAACTCGTGTCTGCATGTCGCCAGCATGTTGTTCTGCACCGTGGTGGTGGAGAAGACCTTGACGTCCAGGATGGATGCTCGACGCGGTGTCGCGGAGATGGCTGCGGTGAACCTGAGGAGTTGCCACCACGTGACAAGAAGGCCCGCCGTGGGACTTGTCGTGGGCAATTGTGTCGCTTGTTGCGTTCTCGAAGGTTGATGATATGATGATGCACCGCCACAGGTCCGGCACGTCGCCGTGGACCTGGCGGTTACCGCACTGGATGTTATCACTCGATGCACTGTCTATGTGTGTTAGTGATGTTACTTGCACTAATGACTGGAACTGACTGACTGACTAGCGCGGTGTCGCTGCGCTTTATATAGCCGACCGTTGAGTACCCGGAACGCCAAGTAATGTTGAGCCACCGCGCAAAGCGGAGAAGCCTCTGGAACATTCCGCGGCCGTAAGAATGTGACGGCTGTTAGATCGAGGCCTTTCGCTGCGCTTCCCGAAATATTTAGCCGTGTGCGGCGTGGAAACACTACAACTGTAGGTAGTATGTACATTTCGAGAATGCGCTGGCTGTATCAGTGGCGGCGCAAGGATTGTGGCAAAAGAGGGCGACCATTCTGGTCGCCACATATCTATTATAGAAAAATCTTCTAAATATTTTATTAATTTTATTTGAATATATTTTTCAAGAATTTTTTCTAGAGATGGCAAGATACTAATTGGTCTGTAGTTACCCAGTACAGTGTGGTCACCTCCCTTCAGGGGCGTGCACTCCATATAGGCACATAAGCACTGCCTACCCTAGCGTATTTGTAAAACGTCAGCATGTAAATAATATTATAATTTATTAAATTATTGCTAAAAATAAATACACAATTTCAAAAATAAGCGCGACAAAGCTGAGCAACCAAAACTACGCGACTGCCACATCAAACGGCATACTACAAATGTGACATAAACTGTAACTAAAAACTACACGCGCCCTCCGACTACCTCACTAAAATGCGGGCTAAGCAGGAATTATTTCTGCTTAGAGCTAACTTCATACAAGATATAATATCAATGTTTACGAAATGCACGTAGCATAAAGTAGAACTGTCGTTTGAATTTGCTTCTATGGGGTTTTTTTGTTAGTATCAGGCAGTGCTTTGTGGAACAAAGTAGCAAAGGCAATCAGTGGCGACAGTGACATCTGTTGTTATCTGAAGTATGAAAGTGAGACAACGCCAATTGCTTTTATCAAGGCCACCTCGGATATCCAATGATTGGCTTGTGATAATACGCATACATGAAGCGATTATTTATTATTATTATTATTTGTATATTTAAAGTGGCTTAGATAATACAAACCTACATCATCTACAGCCACAGCCAGCAGCAAGTACACCTAGCGAAAACTTGTACGAAGGGAGCCATCTGTGGCAAGTTTCTTTTTTATTTATTTGAATCAATTTGGCGGTTTTCCTACTGCCTACCCTGATCAAAAACTCTGTGCACGCCACTGCCTCCCTTATATACAGGTCTTATGATACTACATTTTAAGTCATCGGGGATTTTTGCTTGAAATAAGATTCTGTTTATAAAATGGGTTATAATTGGACCTAGGATTAAAATATGTATTTTAATATCGCTCATTCTGATACTATCAATTCCTGGAGAAGAACTCTTCATTTGTCTAACAATGCTTTCTACATCCGCCGCTGTTGCCCTCGGTAGGTACATGCTTTGAGGCATCGCATCTGGTTCAAATTTAGTTGTCTTATAGTTGCACTTATATAACATATTGTAAACACTTTCAGAGAAATAATCAACAAAATCATTAATTAAACCTTCTTTTGTTCGATCTTTCATCAGATATTTAGAAGCATTTTCATCACAGTCATTTTTACATTTAGTTCCTAAAATTTTATTACACTCCTCCCATGTTTTTTTTGAGTCTTGAAAATAGTTTTTGAATTTATCATTATAGTAAGAAGTTTTTAATTTAACTAATAATTTATTTAACACATTTCTAAAACATTTATGTATATTGTTTCTCGTAATATTTGTTTGTTGGAGAATTTTTCCAGCGTTTATATAAATTATCTCTTTTTTTAATTTTACATAAAACATCGGAAGATATCCAATCGTTTTTCGCATAAGGCCGGGTTTTGGATTTTTTAATAATAATAATAATAATATTTGGACGATTTATATAGCGCCGTTTTTGTGAAAAAATCACCTCAAGGGAGCTGTACAAACTTACCATACATGCCTAAAATCTAGAAAGACTACAAGCTAGACAAACAATTAAAAACAACTTATGGCTAAAAATTGCATACACCGGTTCATTGATCACCGATATGAAAATATATGTACAATATTTTGACCAATGAACGCATGCTGCCTAAAAATGGATTAATACAGGACCATACTTACCTGGGAGGTCGCTTGAAATTAACACTGTTAATTGTCTATTTAAAGAAATTTAGATAGAGTTCGCACGCAGAGGACATAATTATGAACACGTGTTGTTTAATCCTGAAAATATTTTAATATTAATATGTAATATATTCTTTAATGAGTGTATTTTGGAAAGTAAAAGCAACATTTAATGGTGGGCGGTGCAGTAGTACAAGGATTTGATCTTCTGAGAGACAGATTGATGTGTAAGGATTCGAGTAATTTTAATTCAGTAAGAAAAGTGTGATTAAGACATATCATAGGCAATACAAGTATGATACTCCCAGATAGGTATATTTAAATTAAGTTAAGGATATGAGAGCCCGAAAAGGTAGGTGTTTAGTTTGGACCTAAACTCTGTTTGGCTTTTTATGAATCTTAATTCCGGAGGGAGTCTATTCCAAGCCTTAGGCCCAGATACTCCGAAAGCACGATCTCCGAACTTAGTATTTGGCTTTCGTTTGGGTTCTATTAGTCTGCCTATAGCAGATGAAGTTGCCGATCTAAGGGTTAATTGCCTCGGACCGGTATTTTCCGGGACACATAATACAGAGATGTAAGGTGGGGCCATTTCGTTGATTGATTTAAACACCATCCAGCACAATTTGTACTGGATTCTTTCAGGGCACTTGAGCCAGTGAAGGTTACGAAGGTGTTCTGAAATGTGTGAATATTTAGAGACAACGGTTATGAGCCTTGCAGCTGCATTAAACACGGATTGAAGTTTGTCAGTTTGGTATTTTGGAAGACTAGCGTAGATGCCGTTACAGTAGTCGAGCCGTGAGACTACGTAGGAGTTTACAAGTAGTTTTGTTGCTTCTATAGGAAGATTTCTTCGGACTGACTTGAGTTGTCTTAGGTGAAAAAAACCATTGCTTACAGTCGTATTTATTTGCTTTTTAAGCGAAAAGTTTGAATCCAGATTAACGCCAAGAAGTTTGACTGTTGTCTTTGGAATAATATCGCTTCCGGAAATGGAAATAGGTGAATTGTCTATGAAATGTTGGCGTTTGTTTGTGGCCGCCCAGAGAAACTCAGTCTTAGATGGGTTCAGCTTCAGCTTGTTTGAAGACATCCAACGAGTTATTGCTTCTAGGCATTCAGCTATGCGGATTTTGAGGCTATTGATTTCGTTTGGAGAGCAGTAAAAATAAACTTGCTGATCGTCAGCGTAGCAGTGGGACAAGAGACCAAATGACTCGATTATTTTGGCGACATCATTTGTAAAAAGGATGAAAAGAAGTGGACCTAAAACGGATCCTTGGGGTACCCCTGAAGAAAGTGTTGCGAAGTCAGAGAGTTTATTTCCAACCTTAACGGCTTGTAAGCGATTGGATAGGTATGATACCAGCCAATTTTTTATATCGGAACTCAAACCAAATGTTTCCTCTAATCTCTTAATGAGGAAGTCATGATCAATCGTGTCAAACGCTGCACTCATGTCCAGAAGTGAGATAAGTGCTAACTTACCTGACTCTATGGCCAAAGTTATATCTGACAGCATACGAAGTATTCCGGTTTCTGTTGAGTGAAACCTTCTATATGCGGATTGACGATTAGTGAATAATTTATTTGAATTCAAGTGACTGGTTATTTGTGCAGCAGCAATTTTCTCCAGGATTTTTGATAGGAAAGGTAAATTTGAAACAGGTCTGTAATTACCTAAGTTATCGGAGTCTAGTTGTGGCTTTTTTAGTATCGGCGTAACTACAGCTGATTTTAGTGGTTCAGGGAAGTCACCTGTGCTCAGAGATTTATTAAAAAGATGAACTAGGAATGGAGCTAAGACAATGACACATTTTTTTAATAACCATGTTGGTATAGGGTCAAGACTGCATTGCTTATTTGGCGAACTTGAAATTATTTTCCTTACTTCTTCCAGCGTTGTGAGTTTGAAGGATGACAAATTTCCTTTAGAATTTATAGTAAATATTGGCGGAGGGGCGTTAGATGTGGAAGCACGAATGGCTTCTATTTTTTCACTAAAAAACGTTAAGAAGGCTTCCGGGGTAATATCTATTTTAGTTGGAACAGTGACGTCGGAAATAACGGTCTTTATTGAGTTCCAGAGACGCCGTGGATTGGTTCGCTCAGAGTCAATTTTTTCATTCCAGTATTCAGATCTTTTGGAATTTATTTTGCTCATATACTGTTTTTGAGCAAGGATCCACTCATCCCTTGAAGTTACCGCAGAATTTTTTCTATATGACCTCTCTAATTTCCGCATAAGTCTTTTCTGGTTTCGGCATTCATCATCAAACCAGCCGTCAGACTTTCGAACTTTACGTGTTTTTGACGTTGTCGGAGCATATTTATTTAACAGACATATTAGAGTTGTATTATACGTCTCGACAAGTTCTGTTGGCGTCTTTGTTTCCCAAAAATTAGGTGTACATAATAGAGAGGTCTGAAGCTCTTCCAGAAAATCACTAAAACTAAATTTACGCCATTCCCTTGATATAATTGTTCTATATGGTACTTTTGGCGGGTTAAAATCAATATCAGTGCAAACAAGCCGATGGTCCGATAGTCCTATATCACGAATATCTGCTAAGAGCGGCGATCCGCTCTGTTTTGAAATGAGTATATCCAATGTACCACCAGCATCATGAGTTGGGCCGTCGACCCACTGGTGGCATCCAAAGCTGGCTAATAAATCTAAGAATTTAACGGTGTTTGGTGATGTCACGCGCTCGAGACAAATATTAATGTTACCTGTAATAATGAGTGTATCAGAAAGTCCAACTGAGAGTTCCAAAAAACGCGAGAACTCATTATAAAATTCAACAGAGATTGGTTTCGATCCGGGCCTATACAGAGTACAGAGCATAAACGACGTTCCTGTAGAAGAGACCCTGCATGCAATATACTCAAACGTGCTAAATGTACCAAGGGTTATTTTGGTTAGCCGCAATCCTTGTCGGGCTATTATCGCTACACCCCCGTGGTTCACATGAGAGATGTTATTTGATGGTTCCTCGGCACTAGGTCGGGCTTCCTCGAGAACCACATATCCCAAAGCTTGGAGTCTGTGAATTGAGTACGAGTCACTGTTCTCATGCCAAGTTTCTGTAATGGTAAGGATGTGGAGTTTTTCATCTCTGAAAACATCGTCCACCGCCTCTAGTTTGTTATTAAGGGAACGCGCATTCCAGGAACCAATTGCAAGCTGTTTGCTCTTATAGTTAGCATGCCTTTCTACTCGAATTTCATTGAAGTTGTGGAAATTATCAGAATCGCGGAGGGAATTGGTCGTTAGGTAAATCTGTTCGCCGGTTGATGCGACTTCTGGAAGACAGTCTACAGACGGAGAGTTATTATTATTATTATTATTACTATTATTATTAATTGTTGGAACGTTTAGTTCCTTCCTGTGAAAGTATTTTATTCTTTGTCCCCCACGGCACCCTCTATATCTAGATTTCACGTTAGTATCACGGGCTAGATTGTACAAGTTTATTTTTGTGGTCACTAATGGGTCCAGCGGTGCACTTTCACTTTTAAAACATAGGAGTGTTGCTCGGTCATACTTAATAGGAGTGTTTACAATCTGCACTGCATCACTGAGTATTTTATCACATTTATCATTTCCGATGCACACTTGTTTTTTATTATTGCGTCCTGCTCGCCGGCCTCGGAATCTAATTTTACGGGTCGAAATACTATTGTCGCTATCGATATTGTTTTCAGTCAACATAGCTCCAAAGATACCCCTAATCAATCACTTTCCGCACTTGACATTGTTCGACAGGCTTTCACTATTTATTTATTTTTATTTATTTATTTATATAATTTGTACATATATTTATAACAAATTACAGGCAATATAGCCTAAGACGTTATAATTGTACCATTTATGCAGTGTATATGTAATGCCAAAAATCTTACAAATGCGCTATAGGACACAAAAAATAAATCTATTTTTTTATCCACTTCATTCAAAAAGCACGTAGCTCTCCCCACAGGTGAGTTCATAAATAAATTAGTGCGGCTTGCTCTACCATATAGGAGGTTGTGATGACGTCCTCGAGAGTGAGTCTCTGGTACAAAAAAATTTAATTGGGCCAGTATCTCATTATTAGATAAGTGACCGTTGATTAGTTGAAAAAAATATTTAAGCAAAGCAATACCTCTACGTGTCTCTAGGGAGTGGTAATTGGTCATGCCTAATATATAAATCGATGGGTAAAGCCAAGGGTAACGTCCATAGAGCCGCGAGAATAAAAACCTTAAAAATTTCTTATGGACTCTTTCAATGCGTAAAGTGTATGTTAATTCGTGTGGGGCCCAGACGATCGAATTTGACTCAAGTACACTCAGGACTAGTGTGTTATATAATAACGTCAGTGTTTTTGTGTTACGAAACGGATATGAGTTTCTAATTACGAAGCCGAGAAGCCTGTATGCTCTGCTTATTAAATCATCGATGTGTTGGTGAAAAGTTAATTTGCTGTCATAAATAATTCCTAGATCTTTGATTTGGTTAAGGTGTTGGAGAATAATTTCATTAATTGTATATTGAAATACATGCGGTTTCTTTGATCTTGTATACGAGACGATATTGCACTTGGGTGTACTGAAGTTCAAGCCATTTATTTTGGCCCAGTTTGAGACGCAGTCAATGTCACGTTGAAGGAGAATACAGTCAAGAAGATTTTTTATTGATCGATATAGTTTCAAGTCATCTGCAAATAGTAAATACAGCGAGTGTGTGATGACTGAACCAATATCGTTAATAAAAATCAAAAACAGAAGTGGTCCAAGGATAGACCCCTGAGGAAATCCAGAAAAAACTACGAATTCAAAAGAACTGGATCCCTTATAGTAAACAAACTGTCTACGATTTCGAAAATATGAAGCAAAAAAACAGAGTAGTCTTTTGGAAAAACCAAATGAAGCTAGTTTATTAAGAAGAATGTCGATGTCAACCTTGTCGAATGCTTTTTCCAGGTCAAAATAAGCAACATCCACCTGGCCACCATTGTCGAGAGTTCGTGATAAGAAATCTGAGATGCATAAGAGGTTTGATGTTACTGACATCTGGGATCTAAAACCATGTTGATGGTCGTCAAGAATTGGAGTAATGTGATTAAGTATATATTTATGTAGAATTTTCTCGAATATTTTCATGATGGAACATAGAACGGCAACTGGTCGATAATTCCGGATATCGCGTTTGTCTCCCTTTTTGTAGATAGGGGTTATTTTAGTTAATCTCCAGATGTCTGGGAGAATCCCGTTTTTTAGGCATACATTGAAGAGATGACATAATGGTGGTATTAAAAGGTCGGAACAACCCTTTAGTATAAATGTTGGAATATTGTCAGGACCGATGGAGTGAGGTTTCTTTAAGTTTGAGAGTGCCTCCTTAACATCTTTTTCTGAAATACTGTCCAGGTCGAATGAGGGCCAAATCTGTACAGTGTGGAGTGTAGAGTCAATATTGAGAGTTGGTTGAACATTTTTGTACACAGATGAAAAAAAGGTAGCAAAACTATTTGCGATTTTATCATCAGTAGTCAATTCCTCTCCGTCAAAAATCATAGACTTAAATGAGTTGTTGGATTTTTTTAGATCCTTAATAAACTTCCAAAACTGTTTGGGATCGATAGACAATTTTTCTTCCATTGAAGTTAAATGATTTTTAAAAGCTTCACTGATTTCACGTTTTACGATGGAGCGATAGGCTGAAAAACTAGCATAGTCCAAGTTGTGACGAGTTTTTTTCCATTGCTTATGAAAAATATGTTTTATTTTAATATTTGAAATAATACTATTGGTGTACCACTTAGGATATACTCTGTGTGCCGTAGTGCGAGGTGTGGAAATGGGTATACACTTATCGAATATATTGTAGATTGAATTGTAAAAATTTGTACATAATGCATTTATATCTGTTGAACTTTGGCAGACCGGTTGCCATGAGCATTCAGAAAGCAATTCATATAATAAGTGGAAATTACCTTTGTTGAATCTCCAGGCGTTTATGGTTCTAGCTCCATGATAGGAAGGAACTTCTATTGGACTTGGGTTTAGACATGAACTTGAACCACCCAAGTGAGCCTCACTAATACTTATAGACAAAGCAGGGTGGTGCTTGTCTTCGTTTGTAATAGGGTCCTGACATTTCTCAACACACTTTATAAGATCCTTGGCATTACATAAAACTACATCCAGAGTGTTATTATAATCATTACATATCAAGTTATATTCTTGCAAACCGTAGAAACATTTAAAATAATTATACATGTTCACAATATTGGAGTTACAGGAAGGGAGGTTCAAATCACCTAATATTATGATATTTTTGTCATTGAGAAGATTATAATTACTTTCTATTTTTTCGAATATGTTATAGTATAACGAAGTTGAAGAACGCGGTGGCACATATATCACGCATACAAAAACAGTTGAAGATTTCAAGGATAGCTTCACCCACAGGGATTCAGTATCGGGGAGGTCCATTGAAGAAATCCTCTCAGCATGGGTTACAGCATCAGCGCGAACAGCCAGGACGACACCTCCCGCTCGTGTGAGGCGGTCACGACGAAAGACAACATAATTTTCTGGAAATAGCTCTGAATTATGCACACTTGGTTTCAGCCACGATTCAGTGATTGCTATTAAATCTAAGCTTTCACGAGCAAATAAGTTGTTTTTAAATACTGCCAATTTCGTATTTAGCCCTCGAACATTTTGATAATACATAGAGAGGTTAGAATTACTTCTCACTCTCAGAGTGTTTCGTTGCATCATTGGTTGCAGCATTTCTCCGAAAAAACCATTCATTGAATGCAACATGATTTGGCCATATATTCGGGTCCATATAAAACGAAAGCTTCGATTCCGGGACTCCGATCCGGAAAGAGGCGTAGTCAGCTTTGGCTGTCAACTTAACAACATCGTAAACAATTTCTTTGTTTATGTTAAGAAGGAATTTTACAATATCCTCAACCGTTGTGTTGACATCAAATTGCCAGGCATGAATATATTTGCGCCTTTCGACGGCTATGAGGCCTTTATGCTCAGTCGCGGTACCACGAAGTACTGGTCGTCTTTTTCGCCTATGTGTAACTCGGCGCCAATTGGGGTTAGCCGAAGTGGAGGCATAGGCTTCTGTTTCAGTTTCAGATTCTGCTGTATCGGTTTCTGCAGTCTTCGATGTTACAGTGTCGGTAAGGGGGGTAACGGGAGTTGACATCTTCTTCGGTTTAGATGGGCCGGACAGTGGCCTCTTCCCCTTGTAGATGGTCCCAGAAACTTGAGTTGTTTCGCCCTCCTTTGCTCTAGCTGTGGCGCGAGTAGACATTCGACCTTTGTTTACGGTATCTGTCGACTCTGGGCGAGTGGCCGGGTGAGCGGGCGGTGGCGGGGGCGGGGGGGCAGTGACATCGGCCCAGCGGCGGCCGGTGAGCGCTGCATCTACCTCGCCTTTACGTACATTTGATGTAGGTACACTTTTATCACCGATAACTTTAGAATTCAAAGTCACTTCGATGCTTTTTACACGAGTTAGTAGTTCTTGTATGGTTTTATTTTGCTCAAGTATAATATTCCTTAGTTCAAGAAGCACAGGATCACTCATTTTTAAGATAATAACTTAAAAAATTGAACGAAAAACGTTATTTTACTATCGCGTAAATAGTAACACACCCGTGGCGTTCGGTGACAGGTGAAAACTGCACATGTGGCGAGCGTCTCTGACCGTTGACGGGTAACTCTGCAAATCTGACCGCTGATCTTGCATTAACAGTGCCCCTTTGGAACAATTTGTCTATTATGAGATTTGAACATTTGAAAATTTTGTAGTAAACCTTGCATTAATCTCAAATCAGCGACACTAAAATTATTTTATTTTTATAGACGTCACGGAAAAATTAACGTGAATATTTTAAGCTATATTTACACTCGAAAATTTTAGAATTTCTAAACATTTCGCAAATAAAACTCGGAGCGCTCAAAAAAGCAGCCCGCAGCTCCGAAAGCGCACCAGAAAGTTTAAGTTACTTATCACAATTGTGCTATTTTTATACAAGTCATCAAAATAATTCTGAAATTTTGAGTAAATAATAGAACAGTCATTTTCTTCTAAAAGTGAATTCCAATCATAATTTTGGATATTATTGTCGATATGTCTCTGCGAAAGAATCGTTATATTTTCCGTTTTGTTCAAGTTTACTTGTTCTATAGAATCTAACTGAACATTAATAGCCGTGGTGTGGTGATCAGCAATATTATAATCACATACGCATGAGGAAATTGAACTCACACCTGTGAAAGCTCCAGCGGATTGTCTTCCGCTAATCCAATTAATAGTGAAATAACAAAAATTAATCAAATAAAATTTATTCAATCCCGCGACCTTTGGTTTACGAGTCGAGAACCTTACCCCTCGAAAAAAACGCGGAGGCCGTCATTTGCAAACGAACAGTAAAAATTTTGATAGTTTACTTGCAATGGTTTGTTCAAAAATTAACTACATACTACTGTATTGAGAAAATGCATATTTATTATAAGCACAAGAACATCTAATAGAGATTTTCTGGGACTGGTTTGAAGATTTAAAATTTAGTACCAGTATTTCCGCATCAGCATTGTATACTAATTATTCTAGAAATGTGCAAAGCAATTTTTAAAGTTGGTGCTTAGACTTGGAAGGGATTTTTTTGCTAACAAATTCTTGTTTGCAGTTTAGAAAATTAAAAAAAAGATTGAAAAACAATTTCTTCACAGAACTCCACAAGCTCATTATATTATTAAATGCAAATTTTTGTTTCTATTTGTGTAATGGTAAATACATCCATTCTTTTCTTTTGATTTTTCATAAATTAGGTGGATGTGACATTACTGAATAAAATCAGTTAGTAAAAAGCCATAAACAAATAAAACAAAAGGCATTTGATGCGCGGCGCCGTGCTCAAACCTGCTCTCCCGGTCTCCTGCGAAAAAATGTTTTACAAAACCTCAGACAAAAATCTAAAACATTGGGGCAGGGCCACAACGTTTATTGTTTTCTATCGAGATGGTGGTGAACTGGCCGTTCGGACTGCGGGCCGATTGCTATTACACGTAAATTTTGGCCCACATTGGAGCGAAGTGTGGTGTGCTTTTCAGGCCGAACTCTATATCCTTATCCGTGTAATGGCCGCTTATATCCTTTTACCTACATGCATGGGCGTAGGCATGGTGGGGTGTTTGCCCCACCCGGGCTGGCCGATGCACGACATTTGGGATTGTCGACAGAGTCGTGTTTTCAAATTTATAGCACTTCGTAGGATAATTTTTCCTTCTTCCGTTCAAATTCTTTGTATTCATAGAGCCTAAAGCATGAATATGTTGTAGATGTTAACTTATTTCGGTACCTACTCTAGATTTTTTATTTTTTGCGCCACCCTAAATCAAATCCTGGCTACGCCCATGCCTACATGCACCATAGAGTAAAGAATATCACTCCAGACAATGGTAGCTACTTCAAAGGAGGAATTCTGGAAAGAAAAAATAATACAGTGCGTAATTCACACGCGGGAGAAGTGAAACTAGAAAGTCGCTAGATGTCGCTTTCTTTTCTTTTGCTGGTTTTTTTAAGGTGGTTTGAAGATTAGATGTTGATTTCACAAAAGAATTTTTTTTTTTTGGATTTTGTAGTATTCAAACTCCCGTTCGCTTGATGTCTGTTTCTCTGGCCGCTGAGACTTGTCAGACACCTTGCCCGCTACGCTATGGAAGGCAAGCGCCGAGGTGCGAATTTACCGCATTATATTAAAACCGAGTATTTGTGTAGAACTGATTTGTGACGTGTCCGTTTCATCCAAATTTCAAGTCACTAACGGCGCTAAAGAAGTCTCACTTCAATAATAAACAAATTAAATGAAGGTATGTTTATTACGGTAAAGGGTTATTATCACATATATTTAGTGTATAAACAATTATTAATATTAAACTAACATCTTTAAAACACCGATATAACGACTAGGTTCAATATCACAATTTTGTAGACTAAGAACTACACAGTAAGTTCAAAGAAACATTTTTTAAAGAACTTATAATACCAAGTCTCAGGTTCACCACAAATTATACAATTTAGGATTTGAATATACATCAAAATTATCGACAGTTGTTTAGTTTATACCACTTGCCACACCAGAAGCAAAATATATAAAAGGAATAAAAATACATAACTTGACTGTCCTAAAACGGAAAACCTTCCTAGTTGGGCAGTCAAAGCTTCCTTTTATATTGTTATATCTTGTATGTAATAAATGTAATAATAATAATAATAATAAAAATAACTATTAATTTATATAATTTGCCTAAATTACAACTATCATTATTACCAATTTGAAATTAGACATGTTTTAGTGACAGACCATAGATAAAAATATAATCATCGCTAGTGATGTGACATGACAATAGTGTTCGGGAACCGTAGGTTAGATGCTGAGCACATTATAAAAGGTCAATCAAACATTTTGAGATCACACTTTGTTTTGGTAAGATTTATGCAAATGATGTTTCTAGATCAAGCCCAGAAAAGCTTCTAAATAAAACTGGCAAGTGGGCAAATACATCTACAAAACTTGGAATATCTGCCTTCAAAAATTGAATTAATTATCATTGAAATATTCTAAAATTGCAATAGGTAGGTACTTTCCACAATTGAAAATATTTCATTTTTAAATATATAAACTAAAGCATAGATTTTTTCTAAAAGAGATTATTGGGAGAAAACAGAGAAAGGTTTCAGATTAGAGTAGTGGAAAATATGTTTAAATTTTAATTTAAGGATAATAAACAGGAGAAGGTAATATTTGTGGCTTTGGCATTTTTATCAAAAGAACCGTGTACTTTGAACATGCTAAATATGCCACATCAAGAAGTTTGCAAATTATTAAGTATTTATTTAACTCTTAAGGTGCAATAATTGCTTATTTGAATAAAATTTTAAGAGATCAATATTATTAGTACATATTTATTATACCAGCTCCACGTTTTTCAACTCTCAACAACTCTAGTGAGAAACGTTTTTAGACAAATCTTAATGACCTAACCTATTCCAGTCTAAAGTTGAAAATTGTGGAAACGGTTTAAGAAAAATATACCTCCTAATATATACCAATAACAATATTAGAATCCCAGTTATAAATTTCCTTAAATTTCAAAGTGATCTACTTGGAAATATCACACATCTACAGGACGAGAATTTCATTGAACAATCAATAAAGTTATTACTTTATTCTTGTATTATTAACTTATTTATTTATCATTGTATTTTTTATTTTATTTTTACGTCTAAAAAGTGGGTTATTCAGTGCAAATTTAACTAATGAAGAACTATGTCTATTGAAATTGTAAATACATAATGAATTTAATCCAGTCTTCCTGCATTATGTATCAGTTTTTTGCCGTCGCAAGTATGTAGTAGAGAGAATTAATTACATTTTTAGATCTATGCTTACCATTGTTTAATACATTTACCAAAATAAAACTAGTTAAAAAGCTGAATCTGACTAAAGATGTTGAAAATTTTAAACTCTTTGCATAATGTGAACCTTAAATATTTAATTTCTTTCAAAAGGAAAAATTGACAGTTCTGTTTTACCATCAGGAATTTTTTAAACTTGTTTATACAATATAATTAGCCATAGGGATATAATTCAATTGTGATTCTTTGGTTTCTACTATAACACTTTGTGCCAATAATGTTTTACATTAATAAAAATTTGATCTTTAAGGCGGTTTCCTCATGGTCCAAAGTAAGTAAACGACATAAACCGGGTAAAGCAAAAATCTGGTTAATATTGCGCGATGTTTCCCTGCACATGGATCAGCAGATGTCAGTACATTTGTAGCCATTAAATTAACAATATTGCAAAATTCTATTTAACACTCCTATATTTATCATATAGTTAAATTGAGTTATTGGTTAGACTATGAGGTTATTAAATGAACATTTATTAATAAGACTTAAATTTAAAGTTCCGTGTGGTCTCGGCGGTGACGCTATAATATTGAGAAGATACCCGCTACAGCATTGCTCCCATGCCGTTTGTGGCACATTTATTTATTTAATATAAACGGCATAAATATGCCATAAGCCATAAATATGCCATAAACCATAAATATGCCATAAACAAAATTGTGGCGCGCGGGCGCCAATAGAAATATATGGAACGGAGCGCTTTCGGTATTACCATTTTTACATCACTTGATTTATGTTGATTCCTTATCGGCCCACGAGGGAGCTGCCTAAATAATAATTTTATGGGGAAGAGAATCAATTTTTTTTTTTTCAAATTGTGCGCAACATTTAAATTCCTAACAACTTAGTATATGTTCACAGACAATTAACCAATGTACAAACTGTTGAAACATCAGATCTTTAATTCCTTCGATACATACTCGGGGTACATTGCTAAATTGTTATAGTTGTTTCAAATATAATCTGAAAGTAGTACGATTGTACATTATCAGCTACAAAAACATTCATTTTGGATTCACGGCATTCACCAGTTTTTTCAATAGTAATAAAACATGGTGGTTTATACAAAACTTAATATTCATGGGGTAAAAAATGTGAAATGATTCGAATTTTTCTGTTTCAAATTGGACACATTTTTTTTGTAAAGAGTTTACTTTGGCAAGAGATTTTTATAAATCATATTGTTACGTCATAAAAGCCAGGGTAATGAAACAACGAGGAATAGAATGGTGTCACTGGCAGTAGAATATTATTCTGCTTTATGAGAATTATATCAGTTACATTAATGCTGAGCAAAGCTATCGCTATCATAAGGCTCTTTTCCTTGACGCCATTTAAGTGAAAGGGCCTGACATATTTCTCTTAATGTATTGCTTATGGTTAAAATACGAAATTATGAGGTAAAACACTTATGGTGGCCTTAAATCAATATATTGAGATAGTTCTACTTTTTATCAATATAATGAGAATGTAGGAATGCAATGACTAATCAATAATTATTACCCAAAAATTACCAAAATCCAAGTCAGGTTTGTCATGAGTTTTTATAAATTCTATGCAAATCAGGACCTGCATTAAATATCCAAATGAAAAAATAACTTAAAGTGTGATCTACACCGATTTGAAAGAAAATTGATGGTCGATGAAATTGATCGTTCAAGAAAGAATTTCACTATTTGAAAATGTGTGATCAATTTCATCAAAAGTAGGGAAAAGGAGCTTATTTTAGGCACACAGACATGCCCACAACACGTTTCTACCAGTTTATTTCTCAGAGCATTATAAAGTAATTAATAGAACAAGTGAACATACCTAATTCAGATCCCCCATTGAGATCGAAAAACACGCTACGATTTTACTTGTATATGTAATATCTTTTCTCAAAAATATTCCACTACTAATAATTCGAAAACACATTGCTGATAAGCAAAAGTATACATATTTATGGGGACATTATTTAACAAAAGTTTTTATTTCAAACAAAAGATTTCATCACAGCACTTAATGTATGCTGAAGGGTTAAAAAGCCATTATTAAACTTATGATTCTTAGGCTAAGTAAATGAGATATTCATTTCACTAGTAGGCATATCTCTTTTTCTGACAATTACTAATATGTTATATTTATGAAAGAAGGAAAAGTTCTTATCTTAAATCTTCAGAGGGGTAAAACACAATGTTATTTAAAAAAATAAGTCAACATTGTCATTTTTTTACATACTTACTAAATCAAAAAGGTTAAAGTGTAAATAATAATAAAATAATTTCACAACAAGTCTTTTTAAATTTATAACGTGGATGCACATTGGACTAAAACGACTAGATTCTGTATAAAAGATGCAATCTTAAAATATCGTAAGAAAGCAATACTGCTGTAACCGCCACTACATACGAAAATACTTTTGATTTTGAGGTATGTACATCAGTTAAAAAACATATTGTTGACAAAACGGCTAGTTTTTCCAATGTCGTACAGTTCTTATTTATCTTCGTAGAGTCACGGCACCCAGATAGATCGACGCAGAAAAAAAAACCCCTGCAAAATGGTGTTTATGAAGTATTTTCAAAGGTAGTGGGGGTTACAGCAGTATTGCTTTCTTGTGACGATATGTACTGTGTACAAAATGTACACACATATTTAAGCAAATATACTTTTTTACAACAGCAATGTTATTAGTTAAAATATTTATTTGAAATAGTTTCTGAAATTATTCCTAGCTATTTTCGAAATGTATTTAGTTTAAATTGCATTGGAAAAATGGTAGTTTTTAATTGTGCAATAATGGTTTCTTTAATATTGCTACATAATTCCATAATCCTTTTATCTAATATTTAAAAGGTAAAAAGATCATTTTGAAGAAAAGTTTAGTCAAATAAGTACATATTGGTTTTTGTAGGTTTGAATAAAGTGTAGTTTTATGATTTCCACAGAATATATGTAAAGGCAATGTCATACTTTTCTAAACCGTATTCCAAGTATTTTATCATTGAAGATGATAATATATATTAACAAATCTCAATGAAATATGAAACAGAAAAAGACACAGTAAATAAAAAGGTAACGGTCGCAACTGGATATTGAATTCAGATCCTCTGTCTTACCAGGACAATCCCCTTCAAATTGGGTTACATTCAGATATTTTTAACGATTTAATAAATTGAAGAGTATTTTCTATTCAACAATTCACATTAGGCACTGATATCGAGTACGCACATTAGCAACTGACCGTATTGTCTGTTTGCCATCATCTGTTTAATTCTGGCATCGAGTTGTTGCCATAAAAAATCATAGCATCGATAACTCCTAATATCAGCAAATGAAATATGTATGGCATTAGTAATCGCATATCCTAAGGTGGTGTGAGGGAAACTGTGTGACAGAAATAAAATCAATTAATCTTTAATAACCGAACCGTGCACTACGAGATGTGATTATTGGCCCTGTGATTTTATATTCATTTGAGTGCCGATTGTCATCCGGGTGACAATATTTCAAGCATATGCGGCGACATTCGGCACACAACAAGATATCACACCTTACCGACCCTAGCTGTTTATTTGCCCGTCTCATCTCTAAAGAGCGTAACTTATATCAACACATAGTAATACGTATGTGATTATTCTAATGTTGTTACAAGGGACATAATTTGAATTTTTAATAACAATAAACAGTGTATATCTCATATTAAACAATTAACAACAATTATTTCAATAATAATTGAATATAACTTTTGTGACAACAATAATACTTTGGGAGAGGAATATACATACATCAAAACATGAGGAGAAATGTACATAATATTATGGTCCATGACTTCAAAATTAGATTCAAGATTATCTTTCGGAAAAGGAAAAATTCTTCATTGGAAAGAAAAATCTTGCAGCTCATTTTGGCTTCGACTTCTTATATTCTAATCTGTTATGGTAAATGCTTATAATATTATTATTGTAATTATATCTATTGCATAATAATAGTTTTACACACAGCTATTTTTACTATATCGTGTTAAATATAATAATATATGATAGCAATTCTAAGTATTAATTTAATTATATATTTAGTGGACAGGGATTATTATAATTTTGATGATTTAAAGTTAAGCATATGAAGTGACGCTACTGCCGAACAATTGATATAAAATAGTAATGTAAATAATAATGGGAATAAATGGAGAGAGAATGATGTTTTTTTAAAGTTTTTTCATTAATTTGTCTTTTGATTTAGAAATAGAGACAGCTTACATAGCTCTCGTAAGCACTCAGACCATTGGACCGTTGTGTTTGCTATCTCCTATATTTTAAATTTTATTTCTCTGACAGTAGCCTAGTCCCTGTAACCCATCCCATCCGTAGTTATTTTGGTTGAAGCTGACCACTGCAACTGAATTAATTTTTGGGCAAACTTGTCCTGAATTTATTGATGTAGTAAAAATTTCAGAACTTTTTGTTTTTGAAATTATTTAACACAAATTTATTTTTCAATATAAAACAAATTAAATTAATTATAAAAATTAAAAAAAAAACGTTATGATGGCAATGCATACTAACATTTATGTAAAAATAAACAGTCTGTCGAGAGGCGGCTCGGAGGGGAGGCCTTCTAAAATAGCAACCCTAAATTATGGCAGCTCAGAGGGAATGGGTTAACAAAAGTCACCAAGGATGTCATTGGGTTTTCAACAATGTCTCTTGATTAGTGGCTTCCAAGTTATCTGAGCCTTCTTAGCATAGCAATATTTATAACTTGAACAATAAATTAACGATTAAGTCCAATTTCCATTAATACTGTTGCACCAACAATCAACATGTCACAATACATTTACATTTACGTTTAGGTAATAATATCTTAAATTGGACAAGATTGTTAAAATGTTTTATATTTTGTGGAATGTAGGTACTTCTATTCATTGTAATGGTGCGTTTCGACGCTTGCCAAGCCTCGGCAAGCCTCCACAAACGCCAACGTGGGAACAGGTTATTTGTCTTGGCTTGCGTAGGCTTGCAAGAGCTTGCGAGAGCTTGCCGCCGATCCAGTCGGGGTCGGATCCAGCGGCAAGCTTCGGCAAACGCTCAGTGGAATTTCCGAACTGACGGCGAATGCACACCGTTTTTGCTCCATGCGGTCAATCGATAATTGACATTACGAGACATATGTATGACGTATGAGGCATGCCTGACTTATTAAAATGTATAAGTACATAATTTGAATGCACTAATTTAATTTATTGGATTTACCTAAAAAGTCAATATAAATAAATAATATTTTATTGATGATTTATTATTTATTACAATAAAAAATATATGATTTTTGTTAGAATAGCTTTTTTTAATAATACAAGACAATATTATATTGTTTTTTTATACTTTGCTTGTATTTCAAATAAAAGTATGTTAAACCAAACGCAATAGCCGACACAAATTCGGCGTCTGCCATGCTTAAGTGTAGGTAGCGCACTGACGCATTTACAAGCATGTAAACGACTTTCAAATGCCAAGCGAGATTTGTGGACGCTTGGAGCTTGTGGAGGCTTGCCGAGCCTTGGCAAGCGTGGAAACGCACCATAGTGTTTTTCAATTGGTTTAAATTAAAGGAGTGAATACTACACCGATTGCTCCTATCATTTATATCAATGACAATAATTATTTTTGGTCTTGTATTTCAATATTTTAACTCTTTTAAAGGTCAATTCTGGTAATGTTAATAATTGCTACATTATTATTTAGAAGCTTCTAGAATGTTAATGGTAAAATACTTTCTTTTAAACAGCAGTTAGACAAAAATACAAACTATATCGTAAACATAGAGAATTAAATTGATACTTTTGCATTGATTAAAATATTAAATAATCACATAACAATATTGCATTAAAACCACCCTTCGATTATTTAAATCTACAAAAATAGTAAGGAGTGTGTTTTTGTTAAATCTGGACAAAAGATTTACAAACCCAAAGTATTAATGAAAGAGCAAATGCTAAACTTTGTAGATAAACATAACATTATTAAACAGCACTAATAATAGCAGAATTAAAATTTTAAAAAGTGTAGCAATTTAAAAGTGCCACCATTTCCGGCCCTCCCGATTCCCGCCAATATTTATTTTTTCCCCAAAATTTTTAATAGTTTATAACAAAGATATTTAAATGTAAGAGATACGCTATGATGGCCGCCCGACTATCGGCGGACTATGGTCTAATGGTCCTAGTTTGAATACGGAATTTAGTTGATTTTTTTAGGGTGTGCAGTAGTATTGATTAACAATATCGGCAACACCAGAAAGCGCAGTCCCACCCAGTAAAAACTGCCAATAGCACATCTCTTATATTTAAATATCTTTGGTTTGTAAGTATGTAGTTACTACTATTTCGATATGCCCTACATAATAATAACATTTTCAAATCTTTTTTACTTTGCTGATAAGAATGTTTTACTGTCAATCTGTTACATTTCCAAATAAGTTATTTTGTCGATAAAGAGTATTTTACAGCAAATCTGTTTCATTGCAAATTCGTTACTTCTTTGTTAATAGATTAATTTACTGCCAATCTGATTCGTTGCAAAATTGTTACTGCAACATTAATTTTCAAATATTTAAAATTTGTTATAAGAACTTTTTGCAAATCTGTTTAATTCCATATCCATTAATTTGTCAAGAGAGTAATTAATTTATTGCTAAACTAATTTTAGAACATTTCATATCCATTAATCTACAGATATATATATATATATATACATATATATATATATTTTACCGACAAAGTAATTTATTGTGAATCTGTTACATTTAGTATCCGACACTTTTCCGAAAGAGTATTTTACTGCAAATATGATGTTACACACAAATCCGTTACTTAGAGTAAATTCATCACAAATCCGTAACTATATTAAGTAACTTATAGCAAATCTGCTTTCTTTAAGAATTTTACTACTTTGATAAAGTGATTTATTTCCAATCTTGTTACATTCCAAATCTGTTACTCTTTCGATAAATATTTTAATGTCAATCTGTTACATTGATTATTTGTTACTTTTTCGATAATTATTTGACTGTTACTATATGCAAATATCGAAGAATGGGGAAGGTATAATATTCAGACGGGCGTGGGGAGTGCAGGAAGTTGCGAGGGTCACCTGACCTGCCCACTGGGAGAACGGAGTTGGGAGCGGATGTATCCGGTGCGACAGTCCACCAGCTCTCTGCGCGCTTCGCAGGACCTGATCTGACGCCGCAGCGACCATCTGCGATATCACACCATCGTATTGGTATTTGCAAGGATTTATGAATTAATTGATGTACATACCATAAAGCAGCATCGTAGAGATATTTTTTTTGTAAAACACACAGAGAGAACAAATATTATTATTTAGAAATGACATGTATTATTTTGTAAATTAATAAACTGCTTTTAAATAAGTCAAACATGAAGATAGAGGTTAATTTTTTTTAAATCATTTTATTTCAGCACACTGATTGCCGCTTTCACAAATAAGACTGAAAAAAAAAATTCTTTGCGAAGACTTATAGAAAGAAGAATCGATTCTATTTTTATTTATTTTATTCTGTGCCAACAGATATAAAGAAAAAATTTAAAAGTAAAGCTTTTTTCTTTCATCATACATTTGTAAAAATAGAGTTATTTTTTACCTGCAAAGATTGTGACAAATAGTGGAAGTTAATCCATACAAATAGATGTGTAAATTTGGATTGTGTTTAGTCGCGTTGATAATATTTAAATTTATTTATTGTTTCTTCTAATTAATTATATAATTGTTTACATTTCAATTTTTAACCCCATTAGGACTAACCTGTTGAGGTTAATATTTAAATTTATCAAATTGACCGTAAGAGCAGTTAACATCTAAATCAGCAGTAAATAACAAAAAGATGAACACCCCACTAATTCTTCTCTGAGTATGTATTCACCCAGTATAATCACAAATTTGAAAAAATTGAATTTAATTTTGAATAATGTAATTATACAGAACTTGGAAAAGACATTAGAAATGTGATAATTATTGTTAAAATTATGAATAATTTCTACCTGAAATCAAATTACTGCCAAATCGATAAGTGAATTTCTCAATTTAATTGATTCTAAAAAGGCAATCACTTGTATTTAACAGTGCTGTACAATATCAATGTTAGACCCGCCGACGAGATATCTGGTACAACTCATTAAAAAGTAATCAATATATAAAAATAAGCAACATCAATCAATATGTTTTGTAAGTAGATATTTTTTTGGAATAAGTGGTAGCAGATATATCGTCAACTGGACCACCCCCTGATTACTTACTGGTGACGTGGTGTGATGGGACTAAACTAGCTTGGGAATGAATCCTGAGCAGGCAGGTGTATGTCTCGGTGATGAAAGAACGCAGGTCTTAAAGCCGCAGCGCGTCCGAGGCAACGGTTGGAGGAAAAATTACTCGTCAGTGAACAGGACTAAGCGTCACACGTATCTAACAATACCAAATCAAAACAAAAACACTAGCAACTAAATATGATCTAAATTAATACTGCAAGCTCTCTAAGTAAAGTGACTTCAAATTATACATCATGTATTATGATTTCTTATTTGTGTTGTGTTTAGTCAATGGTTTCTCAATTAATGTTTACTTTATGGTTAGTTAACTTATAAAAAATATTTAATTTATGGTTATTAGGGATTGCAGTTCATATTGGCTGTAAAACTACTGCGCATGCCTGAAGAAAAGATGAATAGAAATAAATTCAGAATTGTTTACTTCTTCTTTTCTTTGGGCATGCACAGTTTTACAGCCTCTAAGCACTGCGTACCCTTAATGGTTAGTCAACTTATGAAAAGTGTCAGATTCATAGTTATGTAGTTAACTTATGGAGAATGTGTTGTTTGTAAACTATTTATAAATGTTGTCTGATTTTAATTCCTTTATTTCTTTGAATGAAAACCAAAAATATGGAACTAAAAAATAAATCATGCTTGTTCATTTAACATTTAAAAAAAAAACACATTAAAATTTTATCATTGAAAATGTCACCAACAAGGAAAAAACTGTAAATATAAAGTTCAAAATATTAATGAATTTCTAAGAATTATCTATCTATTTATTTTGCAAAGCTGGAATTAGGTAAACTAGAATTTAACCGAAAACACCAAAAGAATTTAAAGGTAAGTAAATTCAAAATACAAAAATTTAATCATTATTATTTGAAAGAAATTAATTCCAGTCAATTTAAATTTAGTAAAAAATGTTTCCGTGATTTTAAAATATAATTACAAAGGATGGGCTGTTTAAAAAAATTTGAACAATTCATCAAATATTTGTGGTCAATTTTCACGTTCTGTGTAAGTTTTTGTACTTCTTTCACGGCCTTTGTGTTTCCTCCTTCCTACAACATGGGTCTCGTCAAGACCAATGTTCCTTACTTCTTCTCCCCAAAAAGACTCCCCACACAGCATCTCAGATGACATAGGCCCTGAGGGAAATTATTTTCCTTAGGGCCTCCTATGTGGAGCTAACGTAAAAAAAAAAGTTAACAAGTTCTGTGATTATTTCAGATTTATGAAGCAACTGGCCTGCAATGATGTAATAACAGAACTTGAATAGAACTTACACAGAATGTCAAAATTGACCTCAACTATTTGATGAATTGTTCAAATTTTTTAAACAACCCATCGTAAGTGTGTGAAAGGTATACTATTTATACACCAAAACTTGCATAATTTTTTTTTACTATTAAGAAGCCTTAGACAATTTTGATATGAGTTCCTACTGGCAAGCATTTAAGCCATGGACACCTCTCTTCTGGTACGCTGAATCACATCAGGAGTCAGTCGTAATTGCCGTGCATTGTCTCTGTTAAATGTTGCAGATCCTAGATTTTTCTGCATAAACAATTTTCTTAAGATAACCCCAAGTAAAATCCCATAGGAGTTAGATCAGGTAGCCAGAAAACAGCAGAATAGAGCACCGACTCACTAAAGCCTTAATATACAACAAGCCCTCTACAACAAATCCCCTGGCCATTGGATTGGTAGGTAATATCCTGTTTTGTGGTCACAGGATCTAAAGCCCTGATCTCACTCCTATAGACTTTTTCAAGTGGGGTTATCTTAAGAAGACTGTTTACTTAGAAAATTCCGAGATCTGCTACATTTAAGAGAGAATCCGCGCGGCAATTGCGACTGTGATTCCTGGTTTCATTCAGCACACCGTATTTGGTGACCAGATCTGAATAGCCAGATACTTCCCCACCTTCCTCTTCCCCAGCTCCTTCCCTTCCCCACTACCTTCAGCCTCACAACATACCCCGATTGGGCATGCCATAGTCCCACTGGCTCCAGACGAGAGCAGTTGGGACTTTTGTGCAGTACTCACTGGAGGGAGGTCAAATATCGCTTAGATGTTTGCCGTGCAACAGGGGGAACTTAAATCAAAATTGTCTAAATAACATTAAAAAAAAAATGATTTTCTGCTTGTTTTGGTGTATAAATAAATAGTATACCTACCTTTAATAAGCACTGAATTATTTAATTTTAAAATCACAGACACCTTTTTTAATGACCCTTTAAATGTTTTTTTAATATTAAAATTAAATTTGGTACACACACATGTACAGGGTATCCAGGGGGCAAAGTGCACAGCTTCGGGAGGTGATTCTACATGACAATACTAGTAAAAAAGATAAACACCTTTTCTAGAAATTCAAACATCTTAATAAGTAAGATACGCCTCATATGTCATACATATGTCTGGTAATGTAATGTTATATTATCGTGAAAACAAGCTTATAGGTTCAAGTAGTTAAGATAATTTTCAGTTAACCAATCGAGCGACAGTGCGATTTTTAACTTTTTACTCCGATTGCTCGTGATTTTTTGGTGACTATTTTGAATATTTTCCACCGACATTAAAAAAATCATCATACCTCCGAATTTTAATATGGAAAAATTGAAAAAAAAATTATGCATCTAGGGAAAATTTGCCTAAAACTGGCAGTAAAGCAATCCGAGGTATTTTAAATGGTGCCATATTGTGGCAAAAAGCGCTCCAGTGGTTACAAATTTGATTTTTTTGGTATGGAATAAACAATGAATTTTGAAAAAAGTTATTTATCTTTTGTAGTTTTAACATCATATAGAATCATCTTCCGAAATTAGTGCACTTTACCCCTGGACACCCTCCATGTCACGAAAAAAAATCATTATAAATTATAAAAATGATGATTAAATGTTTAATTTAGTGATTCTCACCTTGCGCTGTGACTCAACATGATGATATTTCTGGAACATTTTTTTTGCAGATTGGAGTTTTTGTAAATAATGAGAAAAGTCATATTGTTAGTGTTTTACATTCATTTGATAGGAGTCATTGTGATAAAAAAAAACACTGTAATAAAAAATTATTGTGATTTGTAACTGTTGTACGACTTTAAGGACATTGTGAAATGTGTTTTGTGTAAAACTGACCAAAATTCACTTCCAGAAGAAATTTAAGTAAAAAAAAATGTAAAACTTTTGTTTACGTACAAAGGTTTTTTTTCTGGAAAATTGTGAAAGTCAGCAAAGCGTGAATACACACCACTGCCAAAATAAGTTAAATACCAACCCAATAAATGTAAATTAGAAAGAGGAAACAACTTTAATAGTATTATTTACTGTTTACATTTAAATATAAATTACACACAAGAGAATTTGAGGTTTTCCTTCAGGATGTATATGTGAGTGAATTTTGAGTAAAGTTCTTTCATAAAAAAATAAAGCCCATTGCAAGATAATGGATGTGTGCATACTGCATTATTTAATAGAATGGACAATAACTTATTAACAGACATTACATCAGCAGCTTTAAAACTTACGCTAGAAAATGCAATGTGCAGTTTACACAACATGATGTGTTAACTAAATATTCAAACTAAACTATTATTTACATGGGCCTGTGGGGAAATACAAAACACACCTACTTGCTCTCAATGTGAATCTAGCAGTTTAAATTAAAATGGTAAACAGAGGATACATTATGAATTATTCGCTGTCAAATTCGTTACAGATTGAAAGAAAATATCTTGCAGATAAATCTAGCGTTTTAACCGCTGTAACTGTTGCTTTTTATAATCACATTTTATTCAGGGTTTTTTATAACTTATCAGCCTATGTCACATCACCGTAACATATAATTTCAATAACGTGAACTCCGCACCTGCCAAATGACGCTTTGCGTCAATATAACTTTCATTGCTTAGTGTTCGTCCGGCAACTGCTGCGAAGTGTTGTTTTTGTGCTTGCCTTGTGCTCGAATGAAGAAGTTTTTCAAGTCTTCGCTGACTAAGGCCGGCAAGAAACCTGTTAAAGTGACCTGCCTCATAGTATATTTCTAAAAGTAATAAATAATGTATTCTTGAAATAAAAACTTTATAGAATGTATAATACAACCATGTAATATTTAAAAATAAATATATTTGAAAAAAATATATATATCTGTTTGTATATATGGAATTAGATATAACCTAAAATGAAATATTTGTGAAGCGCCCGTGAGGTGATTTTTCACAAAAATGGCACTGAACAAATTATCATTGTTATAAATCAAACCCGCAACCTTCCGACAGTGATTGCACGGATCACCATGCTACAAAGGTTGTAAATTTTCTATAAAATAATAAATTATTTTAACAGTATAATTGTCTAATTCTGAGTAATTATTTTGATAAGTTGTAAACTAAACAAACAATTAGAATAGCTTAATAATTTATGTTAATAATTTGTACGAAATAGCCTTTTTAATTTTATTAATTTAGTTTTTATTCACAAAATCGATTCAGCACCTCAAATGAAGTCGTTAAGACGAGTAATTTTACCACGCATTTGGAGGATAGAGAGAAGACACATAATATTATTTCTATGGATATATGAACATGTGGTGATGTAACATTCGCGGTTAAGAATTTATAATGACGTTATTTAACATTAAGTTACATTGGCTAAAACTTAAAAAAATCTGCCGCAATTTATTTTCTCTGTAGTTACAAATTTTCTCATAACGAATTTAGCTCCCAGATTTGATTGAATTTTCATTTAAGGGTTGGTGATAATTCTCAAGAGGGTGTTTATTTATCAACGAGATATCACTCACCTCAGCAGCCTCGTGATGTAGTCCGGCCAATTGTCAGGGAACATGACGAGGAAGAATCCCACAGCGATGAGAATGATCCCCGCCAATTTCATGCCAGCAAAATTGGCTCCATACAATACCACATCCAGTGCTGAAACAATTATAAAATAATACAAATTAAAAATTATTGTTCCCCTCAGCACAGGATCTCCTAGTGAGGAGGACTACAAATATAATCAACATCTATTTTATATATACCTAACATGTATCATATAAAAAAATGTAGATATATAGTTACGAAATAAAAAATAATAATAAAAAACTGGAAAATTTTGATAACTGGGTAACTGCTCTAAAGAGCCGTTCGCACATGCCAACTATTTTAGTGGAGTAGAGAGTATAGTAGTGGCTAAACGCTTCCGAACACCATAATTTTAGTAGAGTGGGTTAGTCTGCTCTTTAGTAGATTCAATCTATTTTGTTCTATTTTTTCAAGCGAGTAAGGACCCCCACGACGCATCCCTGTGAACTGACATGCTACTCCAAAATTATTTATTTATGCTGCTATTGATCTCTTTTAGCGTCCATGGTTTATTTATTTTCATCTTACTAATTTATTATTCCACCTCTTTTAAAATTTCACCTCTTCCAAGCATTACAATATGCTCAATTAGCCTATTTACTTTGTTGTGTAACAGCCTGTCATCTTGTAACGGGCAATGGGCACTAATGTACCCCTACTTGAAAGTAAAGCGAACGATTTTCGGCGAGTCAAGTAACAAGTATAATCGCTACTTGTTCAATGCGAACAAGCCATTAGTCACTAAGCCATTGAGGCAACTTTTAGATCAGCCATAAATAGCCAATATCTATTTTCAAATATTTAATAAGTATGTATAAGTGTTTCAAGTTTTGCAATATGGTGTAATATTTGTACATAATATGTAATCCAATACTGTCAGTTAGAATGCAATTATCTATTGTCACTTATTTTATTATTCTTATTATTTGATTGAAAATATCAGTTTTTGTTAGAAGAAACCATTCAAAGGAAAGTGATATAAATAAACATAAATGTCGTTTCTTTGTAAAAAATCTTAGCAACACAAGTGTTTTACTTATAAATGAATAGAAAGAAATTAAACCTCTCAACGTATTATATACATATTAAAAACATTAAAAAATATAATACATTCAAGACATCTGTAAAATTAAGTGTGTATATTTAAAAATTTACATCATTTAACTATTAGGGTGTGTTTATTTTAAAATGTAAATAATAGATTTTGAAGCGTATGACATTGACTGGAAAAAAAAATTACAAATGATTTTTACAAATTAAGATTTAATGCTTTGATGTTTCGAACTGTAGGTTTTTCATAACCAAAAAAAAATGTTGGTAAATATTTACCTAACCGCCGCAAGCCGCTTCACTTTTAATAGGCATACATTTAAAGAAATAAACTACCCATAAACTTAATTACCAAAAGAAACATCGGTTTCAGTCCGATAGACGGAAAAAATATGCATTAAAATTCCATTTTTATTCAATCAAAGTTAAAAACTTCCGTTGCCGCCATTTTTGTTTTGTATGGATTTGACATTTGCGAAGTTTTGTTTCAAACTAAATACGCATGAATTACTTAATTTACCTAAACTAAGAACCTAACAACCTATTTTGTGAAGGTAAATAGTTGTTTCTTGTGTTAATTATTGAAATGAAGTGTGATTTCCATAATCCGTGCTTAAAAATGCGGCGGCTTACGCATAAATTAATAAAATTTTACTTATAAATTATAAATAAAAATGTTCTCTACCACTGGACTTATTTCTTCCGCCTGTGTGAATGGCCACTTTTAAAGAGCTTAGAAAATACTTTCACAACAATTGAATATAATTCCAAGTCAAGTTGTACATCTTGTGGAGCACTTGTGCTGGCGAATTGCCAATAGGATCAAGGTAAACCTCACTCGGGGAAAAATCAATACGAGACAATACGAGGGAAATAAACTTATGTACAGGTTGGCTTCATGATAATCGCTGTGAGTTGAAACAAAACTCTTTACAAACAAATGGAAGATGCTTTCAGTATCGCCCTGATGAAAGACCACCATTCAGAACTGAAACATTGCTTGGAATTCCGTGTTTGGTGACCAGATCTTAATAGTCAGTTTCTTTTCCCAGTCTCCTTCCCCTCCACAAAACTTTCGGCCTAACAATATATCGGAATTTGGAATGCCATAGTATCACAGGCTCTGAACAGTTGGGACTCTTGTGTAGTATTCACAGAAAAAAATTAAAACATTAAAATAAAACTCTTTACAAACCATGATTCTACAAAAACTTTGTTCGAAATTCTGTGGGTCGAAAATATTTTAACATTCCTTTCACTGTGCAATTATTATTGTTTAAACGTCAAAACTCGCGATATTGGTCAATATTTGTTTGCAGTTTCCATGGATACAGATCAAATGTTGCAAATACCCAATCTATGAAATTACGGTAGAATGGTGTGATTTGGGAATTAGAAGCTTACTGGGACTAAGGGGTTACAATCAGTGGCGGCTCGTGACTTTTGGGTGTTCTAGGGTGCATAAAAAAATGACATTATGGATATTTACACAGACGAAAATATATTTATTTTTTTTAGTATTTTGGATGAAGATTTTTCAGGAAATCCGTGTGGCACACGGCCAAACTGAAACGTCCTGAAATTTTTCATACAAAAAACTAATTTAAAAAAAAAATTTCGGCTACAACAACATCAATAATGCCATTTTTTTTAAATGTCAGCACTCTAGCATACCCAAAAGTCACGAGCCGCCACTGGTCACAATTACATATTGAATTGATGATGATTTCCATTTTGCGATTGTCTAATTGATCCCTTGCCCGGAAGAATGTTGTATCCGACAATATTCTTGTTCCGAGGAAAATTGAAAAAACGAAACCAGTTATGTTTCTTAACATTTTATATTTAATATACATAAAACATACAATTTTTAAGAGTTTTAATTGAAAAGTCGTTTAGAAAGGCAATGAAATTAGAGTTTATTACTAGAATTTATGCTGAATTTGTGGAATGTATATGCTGCAATGAAGAGAAAATGAAAAAATGCGAATACTGCAAAATAAAGCAATGCGAATAATACTTAAGCGCAATATATACACATGGATACGAGACATGCTAAAATCCAGACCCAATCCTGTTTGATAATGTCTAAAAGGGATCGAAATGATAATCTAGTTTCCTTCAACGGAAGCATTCTTCCGAACAGGACCTCTATTGATATGCTTGGTGTAACTCTTAGTGACCAGCTCAGGTATGGGGGCTCCATCGAAACCAGAGTTAAGTTAGCCTCTCAGAAACTGGGCGTACTGTACAGGGCCCGCAGATACTTTAATAGTACACAACTGCTAACCCTGTACAAATCGCAAGTGCGCCCCACGGTTGAATTTGGTAGCCACCTCTGGTCTGGAGCTCCAAAATACCTAAAAAAAACCCTTGACTCTGTGCAGAAACGGGCAGTCCGTTTGATAGATTCTCCCATCTTAACAGACGGATTGCAATCTTTAGAGCACAGGCGTCAGGTGGGAATGCTGTCCTTGTTCTACCGGTATTACAACGGAAGATGCTCCAAAGAACTAGCATCATTGATCCCTTTGGCACCGGTGCATGGTCGGGAAACACGCCAAACACGCTCCCAACATTTGTACACGGTTGATATTAGTCACATGAGAATGGGTCGTTTTTACGATTCGTTCTTGAGTTCAACAGCTCGGCTGTGGAACGATTTACCGGCCTCTGTGTTTCCTCCCTCCTACAACATGAGTCTCTTCAAGACCCATGTTAACTCCTTCCTTTCCTCAAAAAGACCCTCCACACAGAATCCTCAAAGATGACATAGGCCCTGAGGGAAATTATTTTCCTCAGGGCCTCCTGTGTGGAGTTATGTAAAAAAAAAAAAAAAGCTAAATATGTTGACGATGAAGCAAACTGTGTATTTGAATGTACTTATTTTTTTACATAAAAATAACATGGGGATGATGTCTAAGGAACTAAAAAGAAAAATACATTATAATAACGAAACACACGGACACGGGACAAGAAATTCAAAGCAAATTAGACTGCCGACAAGAAAAAAATCAAGCACCCAGAAATCTCTGATTGAAATTTCACACACAACATTTTCAAAACATTTTTTTTACTCTTCGTACCTTACAGAAAGCAACATGCTCTTCTAACATAAATGTACACATATCATTGATGTATTTGAGCTTAAAAAGCAAAATAAATTAAACCATTTCCATTCCAATATTGTCTTGAGATCAACATACAACATTATTCCACAAATCTGTTTCAACAGCTAAAAAGCGGGCTTAATAATATTTTTTCTGGACAAATTCTACTTTATTTTTATTTTTTATTTTAGTTTTTTAGGGAAACAAACAGTTATACATTTTATAAGGTAATTTTACATGTTATATGGTTGCATTAACCAGCGAAGTTTCTGCAAAAAAATTATAGTATAAAAACATAAATTAAAACATTAAAGTAAACATAGAGTGGTGGAAAAAAAAGAAAAAAAAAATAAATACAACAGAAATGAAAAAGCACAAATTAAAGCATGCGGGATAGAAAAAATGAAATTAAACTGTGAACCTATATAAAATTAATACATTTTCACATCATAAGATAATGTTCAACGATGAATGATTAGCCATTAGCCAGCGCCCTTGAGGGGATTTTTCACAATGGCGCTATATAAATCATCCAAATATTATTATTATTATAAATAAAAGGAAAAACAACATAATGAGAACGAAAAAATAACATACAGCAGGGGTGGAGGGTTCGCAATTAACACTTGGTTTTAATTTTTTTCAATTATGAATTTAATAAATTGGCCTGAGGACAAATGGAAAATATCAGATTCGTAAAACATATCATTGTATTTTGTGCACATCCTTCTGAGAAATGAATGTTGTGTGTAATTTGTTTTTCCAGCATTCTTCAGCTTCTTGACTTTGAAGACTTATTCCCATAAAGTAAACCATGCACCGTGATTTCGATAAATGGCATTATACAACATTCTTCAACAAAACAAACTTTAAAAGGCTGTCAGAGGCCTAAAAAAATTTTCATTACCATAATCCCTACCTTAAATTATGCATATTAATATGCCCAACATTATTCCATCAACAACTCAAAATTGATAGTTTTGTTCGATACAACATGATTCAGGGCAAGGCCTCAATTATTAATTAAATAAAACAAATCATCATACCTGCCGACACTGGAACTGCAGTTATTAGTCCAAGAGTGATGAACAGATCATAAGTGACAGCTTTCCCAAAATGGCTCAGCAAATTAAAAGCTAAAACAAAAATATTACATTAACATTCATAATAAATAACCATTTCATTAAAATCTTCCCAAACCCTTTATTGTGATGCTTTCTAGCAAAGGACAGAATGTAATAATCATATTTGAAGAGTTGTAGATACTCTCAATATTGCCTACGGGAATGACCACCATTCAGAATCAAAACTTCGCTTGAAATCATTTCAGCTATGTTTAGTGGCCAGATCTGAATAGCAAGATACTTCATAAGTTTCTTCTTCAAATCTCCTTCCCCTCCCCACTTATTTGAGCCTCACAACATACATAAATAGGGGATTCTATAGTCCCACATGCTCTGGGAAGTTGAAACTCTTGTACACATTTAAATGTACATCCAGTTAAAGAAATCCTATTTTTATTATTAGCAAAACTACTGTAGTTAATTGCCGATACTTAAAAAAAAGATTCTCGTAAGAATGGGAAAGATTGGTTGATAGATTCTTAGAATAAAAAAAGAAAAACCACAACATTTAGGTTAATCAAAGAGATTGTGTATGTACTTACTTACTTAGGTAAATGAATAGCAACCTCACCTAGAAACATGCCACTTGCAGCCAGCAATATAGGCCAGGAGAGCCTCTCCCAGGATAGGGTCTCCACCCCAGTAAGGTACAGGGTCAGACAGAGAGGCCACATCAGCCATGCGTTCAGGAGACCCATTATCGAGAAAAACAGGGACACCTGGCCATATGTGGCGTCCCCAATCACCTTGCGAAACAGAACCTAAATAACAACAAGAACTTCGATTACTTCAATTTTTTCAAATAAGCTATAAACCCTAAGGGGACATACATTAATTATGTGAGCAGTTTTTCTTCCAATCTAGACCCCTTGGTGAGATAAATTTGGGCCACTTCGTATATTCTTTTTAAGTAACGTGAGATTTTGCTGGACCCCCCCCCCCCCAACGGACCGGTGACGGACAGACATTTTTGCTTCCAAATATTTTATTTTGTAGCGCAATTTGAAAAGAAATACGGATCAATTTATCACTTTAGTGAAAAATAAACCAATAGTATTAGATAAAACCACAGAGAGTTATAACTCTAAGCAGCATAATTTTACAGCATGGAAGGAAATCTGCTCGATTTTTGACCAGACCTGAAGAACCAGGTACTCGCTCACCTTTCTCCTTCCATCTCCTTCTCCTCCCCACTACCTACAGCCTCACAATATACCTCTTCCTAGCTCCAGAGGGGAGCAACTGGGACTTGTGAGATATTCACATAAAAAAAATTGATAAAAAGTATATTTCAATGCTACTATTCAAATAGCAGTGCCGAAATCATTCCATGTGCCCGAGGCTTAAGATTGATAGTATAGACATTTCACTAATCATAACCTACTCATACTTCTTTTAATTAACTAGATTTTTAAAGCAAAATCATATAAATACATGTTTATAACATACAAGGTTTAAAGGGATAGAGTGCAGTAATTTCAGGAGGTGATTCTACTAGCATTGAATAGTGAAAATCTTAAAACATTTGATTTTTGATTATTGTTATTGTTTTAACGTGAAAACTCTCTGTTTGTTATTGTTTGTTTGCAGTTTCCATAAAAAGTTGCAACTAAGGGTCGACCGAGACAGGTTTTTCGTTCTCGGCCGACACCGAGAATAAATTAGAATCTCGGCCGAGACGAGAATGGATAAATTGAGAAAAAAAAATGAAAATGCGCTATTTTTGCATAATATAGTATATTTAAAAAAGGTATATTGTAAAGGCGTGCAAGATGGATCGGCCATGTTATACGACAAGAAGGCCTCTTGCATGCCATAATGGAGGGTATGACCGAGGGGACAAACTCCAGGGGACGCCCACGCCGAGAGTACCTGGAGGACCTGCTGGTGGACGTGCGCTGCTCATCATATGCAGAATTCAAAAGAATCGCACAAGACAGGAAAGAATGGAAGAGAAGATTAGAGGAAATTGCTGCAAACCAATCCCAGGATTGAAACCAGAGAGAGAGAGAGTATATTTAAGAATGTAATAACAATTTGTTTTAAATAGTTTTAATTATCAAAATTGAACAACATGATGTTGTAGCACATAAAAAGCAATTTTTCTGCGTTGTCACCCTTCAAAGAGTGTCGCCTCATGTCGTATAATTGACCAGCTCTGCTAAAGAGCTGTTTACTTGCTACACTAGTAGGCGATGTTGATAAAAACTTTTTTGCTGTAGGCCTAAGTACTTGATATGGTGACGAATACCAATACTCAAAAATATTTGCATTTCTTTGCAGTCTTGGTTCTCTAAGAAAGCTATCAAGCGCTATTTCTATCACAGCACTTGAACTGCTTTCGTCACTGGTAAGAAAAAACCCGCCTCGCTGCCAGCTGACCAATCACAATCGACAGACTATCGTGACACGCACTGACACCAAGTGACGGATGTGGACGCGCGCGGTAGATTTGAATCCCATTATCCTATACCGTACCTACTTACAACGGTCTCGGTTATGGCCCAGAAAACCGAGACAGAGTTCTCGATAGAATTTGTAGCCGAGAATTCCGAGACCAAGATCTCGGTCGACCCTTCAGTTGCAACATTCCCACTCTTCACTCTCGGCGTGTTTATCAGATAAGTTCAACCTTACGCTACAGATTTTTATAGATATAACTTTTTATAAGGAAAAAAACAATGGAATTTGGTAAAATATATTTAGTTATCTTGCATAATCGCCTCCCAGCCCAGTAACCCTGTATAAAATCCCTAGAATAATGGGTCCACAAAAATATTAAATGATGAAATATTCTGTAATTAAATGCAGATGAGGGAAGTTCAATAGTGTACCTTATAAACAGCATATCCCGCTGCAGCTGAAGTTGCCATTACCACTCCACCTAGTGTTGGACTGCTGGTTATTCCATCCATATAAGCCAATAGAGCTATTCCAGTGTCGCACAAAATTACAGCCACAATCTATTTGAGAAACAATAAAAGAAAATTATTATTAAACTATAAAAAGAAAGGCCCGGTTCTAAAACAACAATAATAATATTCTATTATCTATGTACTAAAATTTGGACTACGTACAAGACAATATTGAGACATCCATCCACCCACGAAAAAGTGCAAGACTTAAATTAAGTTTTATTTTTATTTCTTTACATTAACCCCACACAGGAGGCTCCTCAGTAGTAGTCAAAAATAATTTCCCTCAGGGCCTAAGTCATCTTTGAGGATGCTGTGTGCAGGGTCTTTTTAAGGAAAGGAAGGACAGAAAGTTCTGGAAAGGAAAAATGTATGTGGGGTGAGTAGGAATCTAGGGGTTAGTATGTCCAGGAGTGCCGGATCCATCCCTCCCACTGTGGTGCAAGACGATGGGTTGAGAGAGACATCTGGCGAGATCAAAGGGTCACCCTAAACTGACCCGCGCACCATGCAGCTGGTGTGCAGGCGTATCAGAGGCGTCGATTATCTAACAAATGGTTCCCGGGACGGCGGTACCCATATCCACCTCCCAAATTAATAAGTTAAGACCAGCGGAATCTGGGCCATGTTGCCTTCATTATCTACCATCTTCAAAAAATGTTGTATACAAATTGAATTGCCTTTGATCTCATTCGTAGTTTATCATTTTAATAACAGATCTACAGAGTTATCTGCATAAGTGGCCAAAAGAGAAAACTAAAAAAACAAATCTAAAAAAACATTAACAACTCAGATAAGCTAGAAGATCTGTGTCTGGCATTACCTGTAAATACTCAGTTGGACTAAAATAAGAAGTCCACGAGTTATCTAATTTTTAACTAATTACACTAATATTGCATAATTTATAAATTTGTTTAATAGTGACAACTTACTCGAACTCCGACAAACTGCTCGTGGAGAATTACCCAGGAGAGCATGTAGACGCAAGAGACATTTGTGGCAAATAGTGCCATTGCGTCCGTCGCAAGGAGAATGCGTAAAGAGTGAAGATACATGTACGTAGTTGCTACCCACAGGAGACAGAATAGACTGCATCTTGTCAAGAAACGAGCTATAAAAAATAGAGTTCAATGATTAACCTTTTCAATGCTGGCCTTTTCAACTTAGTCTATCCCACCATGCACCATTTCATGGCCCACATAATATGCGACATTCGTATACGGGATCAGCCTCAGTTGTATCACATTGCGACAACCGCGTAGATAAGGTTAATACACTTACATATTTGATTTACTGTGCATATTAATTGTAAGTAATGAATTGCATAGTAAAATATAATTTATTAGATATGAGCAGATTCATTTATACTAGTGAATCAATGCAGTCTGAATCAAGTGATAATTCATTTAAACTAATAAATCAATTCAGACTGAATCACCACACCAAGCAAATTAAATAATTTAAAAAGTGAATCGATTCAGTCTAAATCAAAACATCAAGTAAATTAATTCATTTATATGAATGAATCAATTCAGTCCTTAAATGGACAAGTGAATTAATTCACATATTCAATTGAGTCTATTCCTGCGAATCATCACACCAAGCGAATTAATTAATTTATACTAGTGAATCAATTCCTTCTGAATGACTATATATGAATTAATTCAATATTCAAAATCAAAATATATGAAATGTAAAATGGTAGGTGTACCTGCTGTGAATCCTTTATCTCGGAAATTCCTCAAACTCTCAGAAATGATTTCGCTGGGAGAATCACACCTGTTTCTTATCATTCTTCCGATGACATAGATGGGGAAGAACAGAATACTGAAGTTGGTGCAGAACCAGGTGGTGAAGAATGGTGCATTATAAGGACTCTGCAAAAATAAATAAATAAAATTCCGAAATAAATAACCAAATACGACAAGTATATGTTCATATCTGGGACTGAAATTATATAATAAAATCGCTCCAGAATTAAATATTAAAATATGCAAAATGTCCTACAAGAATACCTAAATAGTTGATTGGCTTGGTTAGGGAGGAGTCTGAAAACTATTGAATAATGTCGTTATTATTACCTATTATTGGCACATTTAGTAAAAATTAGTATATACATATTTAAAAAAAAAATAATTTCATGGCATAAATTTGGCATTTTCAGGAGCATTTGCAAGCAATATCGAGCAAGTAATATCGACCTAACAAGACATAATAACACTTGAACACGTTTATAAATATTTTCAGTTATTATGCAATATTATTACAATGTTATGTAACTATTGTAATGTAATAAATAAAAAAATTCCCAACATTCTCCCCCTTCCTTTTATCCGTTCCTTCACCCTTAAAGCAATCCATACCAAATGGGGATAGCACATTTCCATTGGTTCTGTCTTGTGTGGTCATCACAAAAACAACAACACATATAATAATAAAAAAATTACTCACATAGTGCATAGCGTGCATATTGCTGTTGTAGACTGATTGATTTTTGTTCTCGGGAATTCCCAGACTTCGTGATGTTATCAGCCGCAAGTATAAATATTTAATACAGTGCGTAGAGCCCACCCACGAGGCAGTTAGCAAAACCGTCACACATATGCCAAAGTACATCTGAAATTATTTTAGAGGTTAGATTTGCAAGGATAAATATTTAAATGTCAATGGAGACAGAGGTAACAAGTAATACTCAGAGGCAGACAAGGAGCATTAAAGATTGGAGAAAGGGCTCACATATAGAGAGATAATTAATGTAAATGAATCAAATTTTAATTACTATTTGTGAGCATGTAATTTTTATTCTAAACATTGTTCTAAAAATACTTATCTTACTTTAATTTTTATTTGTTAGCATGTAATTTTTGTTCTAAAAATATGTCTCTTTATATTCATACACAATCTTCCTTTATATTACTCTACTCATTCATTCATTAGTTAAGTTTTAAGAACTGTTCAAATCCCAGGTGAAATTATCTAATGATATTCTACAGACTTACGTAATAGGTACTACCATGTAATAATAATAATAATAATAATAATAATTAGGAGGTAGAGGTACAGTCAAAATAACATCTTTAAAACATAATCAGGTAGAAATACTAAGAAATTTTTTCCATAGGAAAGCTGATAGTTCAGAAATGCACAAAATAATTTGCAAGGCAGATAGAAATATTTCGCCATTAAATTTATACAACGAGAATTCCAGCATTCTTATAAATACCAACCGGGAATTATTAGATTCCTGGTCAAATAAAATTCTTCACGCAAAACACTTCAATTATCTCAACCAAACATATGTTGACAAATTTTCGTCAAACAAATGGTTGAGTATTGGAGAGTTGAGAGCAGAAATAGAAGGCTTTATGCTTGCCATTCAAGATAGAGTCATTAATACTAAAAATTATAGGAAGCATATCATCAAAGATGCAAATCAAATTGATGATTTAAGTAGAAAATGTTTGGCTTTTCCGGAAACTATAGAGCATATTATATCGATATGTTCTGTATTAGCGCCGTCCGATTGATTTAGGCACAATCAAGTTTTAAAAATAATTCACCACAGTTTGTAATTAAACATAACTTTATTGACTGCCGTAATGTACCATATTATGAATATGAACCAAATTCATTTTTAGAAAATGAATTTTATAAAATTTATTATGATAAAACTATACTAACAGACAGAACAATTAGTCATAATAGACCCGATATAGTTTTAAATGACAAAATTAAAAAAATAACTTATATCATTGATGTCGCTATTCCAAATTCTTGTAATATTCAGAAAACTGTTTCTGAAAAAATAAGAAAATATAAAGATTTAGGAAATGAGATTAAAAGAATTTGGCATTCTCAGACTATAAAAATATTACCATTTGTTATTTCGGCTACTGGCATTATACCTAGCTCTCTCATTCAAAATTTAGGCGTATTAGATTTGTCAAAAAATTTATACATAAAAATGCAAAAGTCGGTCATTTTAAATACATGTAGGATTACGAAAGATTTTTTAAATATCTATATTGAGGGATCAGTAAGATTTATCGGACCAGTTAGGATTTCATCAGAGCCCTCTGATATGAATCCTCTGATATGAAAATATCTGGAGTCGGTGAAATATTTTCCCATTATGTTTCTGGTGGATTGACGTATTGTTCTTGTATTGTTTTGTATTTATTATACTTATATAGTGCACTCACATTGCGTGAATTTACTAGATATTCATTTGTGGAAAAGTGTGTGGAAGGGTTTATAGTAGGGGAGGAAATAACGCTAAATGGGTAGTTACTCGAGCGTTGTGGGGACCTATTGGATTGCAAAGATTAGATGCTAAAAAGAAAAAAGTTTATGTGATGTATTCCCTTTCAGTGGTGGGGGGAGCGAGTATAAATGTTCAAAAATGTTAAAAAAAATCGTCACAATGACTTACTCGAGCGCGTCAGATATTAATAGTGTATACGCCCTACGTGTTTCTGGTAACGGAGAGATATTAATCTGACGAGTTGAGTGGTGGGGGTGGCCGTATGAAGAGATAGAAAATTGAAAAAAAAAGGATTTATTCGAGCGTGTCAGATTAAGGTAATGTGAGTTAATTACATGCAGAAAAGTTTACATTTCAATAATCTGACGATTTGGACGTAACCTAAACTCGTGGCAGATTTTTTAAAATGTAAAAAAAAATCGTGACCTTGACATACTCGAGCGCGTCAGATTTTTATACAGACGGTTCAGTTTGTTGTCCTTGTTGTGCTGACCTATAATCTGACAATTATGTGGAGGGGTTTTCTTAATCTGACAGTTTTAAGTTTTTTATTTTATTTTTTATTACTGAATAGAATTACAATGAACAAAAATAATATATACCTATTATAATGATAAAAAGAAAATCGCTTAATTAAACTTCTTAAAAATTTAACTTATTAAATTTCTTTACACAATGAATAAACCAAAGCGTTGTACACGAACGCCCTCCGGCTCTGCGACAACAGGCAAGCGCTTGTCAACGTACGACTCGACTATAGACATATGAATATTACTAGACCTGCCCTAAGTGATAAAAGCGGTCTGCCTATACATATATAAAGAGGAAATATTTGATTGTTTGTTTTTTTGCATTGAATAGGCTCCGAAACTACTGAACCGATTTGAAAAATTCTTTCACTGTTAGGAAGCTACACTATCCCCGTGTGACAAGGGCTATATTATATTTTCAAAAAATTAGATCTCCTTACTAAAACTCCAATAATGTACCCCAAGGTGTAAAAAAATTACCTAAAATATTCATAACATCGCGAGCGCTGCGAAAACTATTGATGATAGAATTAAATATTGTACTACGACTTTGCAGAACACATCATTATTTACAAAAAGTGTCGCGACAGCATATGTCTAACTATTATAGTTATGCCACAATAAGTGTTATTTTATTTTAAAAATTTAATTAAAATGTCACCGCTTGGGTCGTAGTAATTTTTCAAATCGTTTCAGTAGTTTCGGAGCATATTCAATGCAAACAAATAAACAATAAAATCTTTCCTCTTTAAATATAGGCAGACCACTTTTATCACTTAGGGCAGGTCTAGTAATATTCCTATGTCTATGGACTCAACAGTTGTAGGCAGTTGTCAGCGCCGTCAGCCGCTGTACGCTCCACACTCAGTGATGAGTTTAGCTTCTTCGGCATGTTGAAATCGTCAGATTATATTATTTCTGTGATCCGTACATTATTTTCTTCAAAATAAAAAAATAAATAACCGCGCTCGAGTAAATCCACGTGACGTTTTTTTTTTGCAACTTTGTGACTCGCTAATTTTCTTACGTCACGTTCAAATCGTCAGATTATTGAAATGTAAACTTTTCTGCATGTAATTAAATCACAATACCTTAATCTGACACGCTCGAGTAACTACGGGGATCGATTTTTTTTTACTAATCTGATCGGTTGCCCTAGCCGCACCCACCAATATTATTGGTTCATAAATGGTGGTAGTCCATAACAGGGTCGGGAGGTATCTCCCCTTAGTTAATCTGACGCGCTTGAGTAAATCCAAAAATCCTTGCTTCGCCTCCCCTACTATTAGTCTTTCATTTGGGAAAGATTTAACCCGGATATAAAATCTGGAGCACCGTAATAATATCTTTATTTGGAAAACAAACAGCTTTACAAAGATGCATAAAAAAGAAAGAGTGCTAAAATAAAACAGTAAGCCTAAAAACATGTTTTCGCTGATAATTTTTTTTTTTTTTTTTAGTAGCTAGACAAGAAAAACTAAGAAAAAAAATATATAGTTAAGAGAAGTTAAAATAAAACATAAAGAAAAAACTAAGAAAAAAATATTTAAGAGAAGCAAGTATTTAGCTTCATATAATATGCATGAAAAGAATTTAGAAAAACACAATAAAGGGTAAGCTTATGATCTTGTAGGAGTATAAGGATTATATATTTGTAATTAGGGAATATGTAAATATATTGCAAATTAGGAAAAGAAATCTGATTAATAATACAATAAATATAAATATGGATGTTAAGGGGTGTGTTGTGATGCATTACATTTATCTAATAGTGTTGCTTTGAATTTGTTGAAAGTTATATTGAAGATGTCTATATATAGGAGGTGTGTGTTATGATAATGGCAGGCTCGATGTATGAATTCATTTTGTAAGTAGTTGGTATTGGAGCGGCTGTTATAAAAAAGGGATACGTTTCTACTATTACGACCAGGAACTCTAATATCTATTTATGGGGATGGGATGGGCACTGGGCCTCTAAGTTCGGGCCTATACATATCGACGGTCCCGAAGAACAATGTCGGATGTGCAATTTTGAATTTTTGCAGTGGAGCTTTTTAAAGCATCGTTTCTGCAAGTTTACTGTTTTTGATATCAAGAAATTTAGTGTTGTTTTGATCTTTGATACTTCATCTCATTTCATTAATAAATCCGAAAATACGGACTTTTAAATCAACAAAATAAGCCAATAAATAAGCCAACAGAACGCTTTTCAATTTTTGTCAGATCCGACATTGTTCTTCGGGACCGTCGATATGAAGAATAATATGGTACCTTTTGAGCAAGCTCCGAGCAGCAAGATTTCCGACAGAGCAGAAACTGGTGTCCGATGCCATTTGCCCCCGCCAACTCCGGAACATCAGTTTGCAACTCACTTGGGTCATGTTGACTACTGGCAACTATTGAAATAGAAAAATACAATAGTATAATAATTATACTAACCTCTAGGTATAGGTGTGAAAACATTTACATCAATTACGGCAAATCATTTGACGTATGGCAACACGGAAACTAATTTAATTGAGAAAAGTTGAAAATTGGCTCCGGATTACCAATTTTAATGGTAACTGGATATATCAGAACGGTGACAAATCAGAAGTAACACTTTTGAAAAGTGATATAGTAATTGAAATTGATGAAAAAAACGTAGGTCAACTAGATTAGGTAAGGATATAGGTTTTTTCACTTTTAATGATTTAATATCATTTTTCAAATGTGTTAAGATTTGCCACCGTTTTGATTTATGATAAAACCAGTGTTTGGGAGGCGGGAATAAGTACCGCCGCCCCGGGAACCTTTATTGGATAACCAACACCTCTGCCATAGGTCACCCCAAGTGGTTCGCTACGTTTGGTGATTTAGCAGGGGTGCCCGGGTTCATGGGGTGAGGTTTGTCTAGGCCTTGGAGGCGGATGACCAGGACACACTGAACCCCAGATTCCTACCCACCCCTTAAACCCTCTTCCTTCCCAGAGCTCTCCTCTCCTTCCTTTTCATTAAAAAACCCACCACACAGCATCCCCAAAGATGACATATGCCCTGAGGGAAATTATTTTCCTCAGGGCCTCCTGTGTGGAGCTCATTTAAAAAAAAAATTTACATAAAATAATAGTATTCAAGATTTTTTTTAAATGCACAACAAATAATTGTAAATATGTAATAACAATTTATGGGAGGAATCATTGAAGATTTTTATCATTCACAACCTATTATTATCATTGAAAAATTGAAATATCAGAATATAAAAAGGTTAATAATAAATTGGTTACTTTTGTTCTTTATTAATTTTGATTCACAATAGAAATCATAAAAGTATAAGTTTAATCACTAAAATAAATGAAATTTATAAAACGTAAATTACGTCCGGCATTTATGTAAATCAGATAAATATTTATAAGATCTTTTTTATCTAGAGTTAGGGAATAGACATTTATTTTAAGTTTACGTTTATTTAATGAAAATACAAAAATTACAAAATACGTCTTTCTGCTTTACTCGCTCGTTAACAACCAAACAACTGCACTCAAGTCAGAAACAGACATTCTAATTTTAAGAACTAATTGATTAAGTACCTAGTTATAAAAATAACACTAGATTAAGAATTAACACCTACCCGTTACCTTTCGGTGCGTACCCTTTTTTTCCGATACTATATATGTTATATTGGAAGATTATCAGGTAAATTTTCGAAATCACTGGGCATGCCTAATACAAATATTTTTTATAAAAAACCTTTTGATTTGTGGCGACCAGAACGGTCGCCCCCTTCAGCCAAAATCATTGCGCCGCCACTGGAAGAACATACCAGATTCACCTACTTGCCAACCGCCAATCAACTTATTTACAGCTATGGGTTTGCGTCGCGCAATATCGGGAAGCATACCGAAAGGCGTCGACTCGACAGCCGACGCATCGTTACGGCCGCGGAAGGTTCGAGAGCCTTCTCCCTTTTGCGCGGGCACGCAACAATATTACTTGGCGCTACGGGAAGCTACTCTACCGGTCGGCTAAATAAGCGCAGCGACTCAACGCTCAGTCAGTCAGTTCCAGTCCACGCTAGTACCAGTAACAGTTCACCAACACACACAGACAACAGTGCACAGTGATAACGTTCCAGTGCGGTAACCGGTAACAGACTCGATCCTCGGCGACTCAAAGCCTGATCCTGTGCCGGTGCATAACAACCTTCGAGGACGCACCATCTCGCAGCTAAAATGGTCCATCGCACTATCAGCTTAAGAGACTCAATTTCCCGCGACAAGAAGACGCGGCGGGCCTTCTTGTCACGGGTGCAGCAACTACTCTGGCTTACCGAAGCCCATCACGCTTCGCTGCCACTGAGACCTCAATTCTTCTCACAAGGTTCACCGCTGCCCATCTCCGCGACTCACCGCGGCGAGCATCCATCCTGGACGACGACTAGGTCTTCTCCACCACCACGGTGCGGAACTACATGCTGGCGACATGCAGACTCAAGATCTGCTCCACCACTGCATCATCGGCCTTCATCACCTACGTGCCTCATCACATCGCTCCTGTCTGCACTCTGTTACTCCACACTAAATTTACCATCGCTACGTAGCAGCAATAAACGACTGACTCAACACATCAACTCGACACCTTTTATTTCTCTACCCGTCTCTGCCGATCCGAGTCCGCTCCCTCAGATTCATCTTAATAACTATAAGAGACAACTTTTTGTATTGGGGCGATGGAAAATACTGCATTCAAAATTTCAATTATGTAAAATATCAATCGTGTGAAACTGCCACCATTTGCTTGCAAAATTTTGAAAGCAGTATCGCCCCAAGTGCAAAATATTATCTGTTATAGTAATTAAGACGAATCAAAAGATTTTTTCTAAAAAATATTTGTATCAAGCATGTCTAGTGATTACGAAAATTTACCCAAATTTACAAAACAGGGACACGCTTAATATGCACATTTTATTTCAAAATCACTTAATGTCAGTTAGATAATAATGGGAAGTAAGTATTTCAGTTTCCGGAATTGGAAAATAATGAATTTTAAATTTATTTCGTCAAAATTAAAATTGATTAATCACTTGGTGGCAGTTGTCAAAGATGTCAAGGTTTTAAGGTTAGTTTTTTCTTCTCTTAAATCCAAAATATTAACCTATCACCCTAAAATAGGTTCTTAGTTTGGGTTTTTAAAAGAAGAAGAAAAAAACCAGCCTGAAAATTTATTTTAATATTGTAATGTCAAAACATGGTGTGAAGAAAAGATGCCAAATTGTGTTTTTTTTTTAAATAGCTACTAAAATGCATTATTTTCCATTTCCGAATCTCATTATTACCTAACTCAGGGCTTCCCAAACTTTTTTCAACTGTGACGCCCTTGGGAAGTTTCCATATTTTTGCGACGCCCCCCCCCCCCCCCCCCCCCCCCCCCCCTTCCCCGGTGACTAAAAATCTAAGCCCCCCGCCGCTCATTTGTACCAAGCGTAGTATTTTGAAGCCCCCCCCTGAACGGGTCACGTAGTATGAGTACGTTACCTAATAAAATGTGTCAGAAAAACTCCAAATAGTATCTAAATTTTTTATTAGAAAATAAAGAACACAAAATAAAAACAAAAATGGAAGCAAACAAAAAAGATAAAAAATCAATTTTTTTCTTTGGTATTACTAAGAAGGATGTGCTTGCTTTTCTGAGCATAGTTTCTCAAAACGAGGTTTAGCACTAGCCCCCGCTCCCACCGGCAGCCGCATCATCACAATGTGCGTGGCACTCACTTGAGTCGGTCGCGTCAACACAGACAGCCAACGAGCCAACCTATTAGCGTCTCCCACACGCACACTTCAGAAGCGACCGAGTCCCGCGCCACTTCAGGCGCAGAAAAGTAAAGACCGATAGGTTTACAGCGCAGTTCACTGTGAGAATTTTCTGCGCGGCGGCCTGAAGTGTCGCGGGACTCAGTCGCTCCGAAGTGTGCGTGTGGAAGACGCTATAAAGATTGCCTCACGACGCCCCTGGGATGATCCCGCGGCGCCCCGGGGCGTCGCGACTCACAGTTTGGGAAGCCCTGACCTAACTGATACCAAGTATTTTTGAAATAAAAAGTGCGTGTTAAGCGTGTCCCTATTTTGTAAATATTTACCAAATTGATCACTTGGTATTATAACCTGTAAAATATATGTATAACAAAAAATAAGAAAACCCACTTTGAGTAAAGGGGTTAAATAAAAATAACCTTGAGTAGTATGTAGCCTTGAAAAACTTATGTAAATGTTTGAGGCTTCCTCAAGGCTAATACAATACAGATTGTTAATTCATGCACCAGTGACAACTGCAATTCATCAAACTAACGACAAATAAAATATTCCTAGAGCCAAAATATATATAAAAAAGAATGAACAACAAATTAAAACGATAGACATCAAACCGCTGTTTTATAAATTATTAATGATTTGGATAGTCTTTTATTGTATTTCAATCAATTCACCTGAATCTGCATGATGTATTTGAGCAATATTGGCAAAGGGTCCATTAATTCTGCCATCGGAATCGCTAGTGACAACAACTGAAGGAGCCCTCACACGCTTTGGATTGAATATAGTTGGAATATCGCCATCTCGAGTCATTTTTAAGTAAATAAATATTCAACCACAAGAAAAAGAATCATAATGCAAGTGCGTTAACAATATTAATGAATGCATCGAGATAAAGTGTCAACGCTCAAACAACATTATTATCGACAACAAGAACATGACGATTTTGAAATATTAGCAACCAGCTAATCATTTCAACGCACTGAAAACATTTTTTCATTAAAATACGACATTATACGATAAAAAATGTCATCTGTCACAAAAGTCGTTTTGATTTTGCAAAATTCTATGATTTAGTTTACATGACCATAGACATGGTTTCTCTGTTGAGGTAGGGAGGGGCAAAAGTGGTTGATCGACCATAAAAGAGAATCGATTTTACGTTTGCGAAAATAACAACTCACTTGGGAAAAACCACACCTGGTACAATGTTTATTCCTAGATTTTCGCGATCTTTCATACACCAGATGCCTAATATCTTATGTCATGGAGCTTTTGTCACTCTTTTGAAGTTGCCGATTGGTCAATAAAACTGGTGACCGGCCAACTCAGAATGAAACTAACTCAGAACCACCAAAAAGGTCATAAAAAATGGTGAAGTAGGTTGAGTTAGGCTAGGGTTACCGGCTATTTAATTATTTTTTCATAGCTGGCGCTTTTTACGCTCTTGTTTGATTTCAGGTGGAGGTTTTCTATGGTACTCACTTTTGTAAATCAAACGCTTGTTTTGTGTTTGTTTATCTAGTCGTAATTTATTATTCTTTTATTTACATAATCCTGATTTTTTATAAGATTTATATTGTGATCTGCTTGTTGGAACACATTTTTTTACGTAAGACATAGAAGCTACCTTCTTTTTTTCTTCTATAGAACTATTTGAATCATGGAACTAAAATCCAATGGAAGCGGCATACCTAACTCAGAATGTATAAAACCGCCAAAACCAGTGTAGCTCTAAAAATTTGTGGCCACCGGGAAGTGGGGATACAGACGGGTAAAGGGGCCAGCGTGCGGGGGGAGGGCAGCCGCCAGGAGATAAGGGCCGAATTGGGAATGGGCTTCACATTTTTTTTTTATTATTAAAAAAAAAGTTCGTAAATTTTTTATAAATTTTGAACATATGTATAATAGTTGTTTTCTGAACAGGGAATGGTGGTGAAAAATAAGTAATGAAGAAAAGGGAAGTACTTAAAAAAAGACTTTTGAGTAAGTTAAGTAATTTGAGACTACATTATTTAATTTTTAAAATGTCCTGATGTATGTTACTCATCCAGACCACAAACAATCACATAAAAAACAGACATATCGTGACAATAATTCGAAAAAAAACTTAACGGAAAACGGAAGATATGATTATCTGACCAATGTCATGTTGAATTATTCCGACTGCTGACGAAACTTATTACTGTTGGCAGTGGCGTACCGTGGGTATCAGCCGCCCGGGGCGGAGGAAAATTTTTTGCACTCAGAACATGAAAAAGGTTTTTATTTGACTCTGGCGGCACATAACTTGTCTGGAAGAATTTTATTAAGCACTTCAAATAAGTTTTTTCTTCGAAATGTGTCGTCGGATGAATTCACAACTGAAATTTTACATTCTGAACACAAAAGGGGTTTTAATTAAATCTCTAAGCGGTGAATTAAGACTACACTCGGAACATGAAAATGTTTTTTCTTTGATTCTGGCGGCACATAAATTGTCTGCAAGAATTTTATAAAGCACTTTAAATAATATAATGTTTTCCTTCGAAATGTGTCGTCAGATGAATCCACAACTGGAATTATACATTTTGAACACAAAACTGATTTTAATTAAATATGTATGCGGTGAATTAAAACTTCACTCAGAACATAAAAATGTTTTTTCTTTGATTCTGGCAGCACATAGATAGTGTGCATCTAGAATTTTATAACTGCAATTCGAATAAGTATGCACACACCTGTCAGCTATTTAACTTTTCTGTGATAATAAATTTAAAATATATCACCGTGATATATACGTGGAAAAAAACCGTATAAGTGTAATTTTTTGTGCGCTTTCAGCAGGGCTCACAAAGCTTCACGAATATAAAACACAAATCGACTATCAATTAGAGCTAAAATGATACTGTTGCCATTTACATTTTTATTTAAAAATAATGTATGTGTTAGAAATAAAAACAAAACGTCTGTCATTAATATTTTGATTTTAACAGTATATAAAACTTAAGAAAGATGTTAAGAAACTATAAACTAGAAAAAACTTTTAAGTCCTGACGCGAGAATAGAACCCGCGACTTCCCCAATCCAAATTTTTACAAGATGATTATTGATTGTGAAATTTTGCCGCCCCCCCAAAAGTGCCGCCTGGGGCGGGCCGCCCCCCCGCCCCCCCCACGGTACGCCACTGACTGTTGGATACTAAAAAATATTTTGCTGACACCAGATGTTCATCAAAAAAATTATTCAAAGCATCAAGAGTTTATACTGCTTTCATCAATTCAGGATGGTAGACATATACAAGTTCACCCTACAGGCTCGTCGGATACATAGATAATATATCATACTCCCAGGTGTCCAGCAGTCAAATGACCCCGTCTTCATGATATTGTCGAAAACAAAGAAATTTTGCTGCCACCAGCTATCCAGCACCTAAATAATTTACACAACATTGTCGGATATCAAGATATATCTATAATTAAAAATGACAATTCCAAAACCAACATTGACCTTATTATGAGTAGAACTAAAATTCACGTGCAATATGTCAACAAAAAAGTGCAATCAACAATAACTAAATATATATTTTTTTAATGTGATCACCTCACAAGAATCCCAACTGCTCCATTCTGGAGACTATGGCATCCCCAATTGGGGTATGTTGTGAGGCTGAAGGCAAGTGAGGAGGGGAAGGATATGGGGAAGAGGGAGGTGGGGAAATACCCGACTATTCAGATCTAGTCTCCAAATACGGCTAAAGCTACGTTTTAATTCTAATTGTTGGTCACTCAGCCGAATAACAGATTCTAACAACTTCTAACCCCGCCTTTAGCTGTTCAACACATACCATTTTTTTTATGTTTTTGTAGAAAAAAAAATGTCACAGAAGACCAAACTTTCAGTTAGATTTTTTAGTCCAAATAATGTCAGGAAGCACTGATTAGAGTAAGTCAAGTACGTCCCTTAACACCCTATATATACACACACACACACACGTATATATATAACATAAAATTCGAATATTTATTTATATATATGTAAATAACAAATAATCGAATATTTACATATGAATAACACATAATCGAATATATATATGAGGGGAAGGAGATAGGGAAGAAGAAGGTGGGGAAGTACCCGTCTATTCAGATCTTTTCAACAAACATAGCTAAAGCCATTTCAAGCAACATTTCTATTATTATGGGTGGTCTTACACCAGGGCGATACTGATAGTATGTTCCACCTGGAACTTGACGGAAATATACCTTATATTATTTTTAATTATTAAATTTTGAGAACACAAATCAATCGAATAAAATTTATCTGTGCGCGCCGGGATTTGAACCCGCGACCTCCGGATTGCTAGTCAAGAGCTTTTCCCCCCGACCACGGGGGCATGTCAATGTGAATTTTACATAACAATACAGTGATTATTTTATTTTTTTTATATACTATGAATTACAATTGTAAACATATGTAAAAGGAGGGATAAATTAGTAGGAAAAGAAATAAAAATAACAGTGCAAAAAAGACGAAGTAAAAACGTTTAAAAATGCATAAGCTAAACGATAAAAAACACGTACATACGACATGTGTAAATCAGAACTTTATATTTGTGCGTTATGATTTATAAAAAAATAAAAGTTTTTTGGTAACTTTTAATTATTATAATTTAAGTTGACTGATTCGGCCCATTGCCATTCCGAGATAGCGACGGGCCGATGGCGGTAGCGGTTGAAATGAACACGTCGACAATTATAAAATGTATATTTAAGCGATGTTTAAACACTTATATGTGAAAGGTAATACCGTCTTTTTTTTTAAAGGTCTTCATAGAACTACTTTTACACAATTTTACGGCGCATTGGACCATTTTTCTATGTTTTATGAACGTTTTACTGGGAGCTCTATACGCGACCGAGGTGTAAAAGCCAATGTCAACCGTCTAAAAACCGTTCGGTAAAATTTTTGAATAATCACACTTTGGGTCAGTGTGCACACTTTACATGCCGTCTCTCTAAGATTGACGGGCGAGTAAAACGGGCGGATTTGAATAAGGGAGCAAAAAATAAAATCATTAAATTAGGTAGGTACTTGCCTAGAAGTAATTGCCCATAGAACAAGTACCTACTCAATAAGCATCAATTTTAACCAATAGCTGACCTTTCTGATGTGGTTCTGAGTTGGTTTCATTCTGAGTTGGCATGGAACAAATAAAACTACATAAGGCCAATAATTATTATTCACACAATCGTAACTAAAAGCAATACACGGTTCCGCTCATTTAAAAAGATATCGTAGGCATGACAAAAATAGAAAAGTGGGTTATTATTATTATTATTATTATTATTGGATGATTTTTATAGCGCCATTTTCGTGAGAAAATCACCTCAAGGGCGCTTTATAAATTCATTTATACATGTAATCTATACCTATATACTACAAGTGGCTTATATTATAACTAACATTGACAACTAATGACTTACAACTAAGACTTCTATGAATAGTGATTAAGAACTATACTTATTTTTATAACCGAGTTTGTACATGTAATTGCAAGCCATAATACAATACGAAACGAACAGAGCAGTATTGTTACTGCTCTATTCGTATTATGACCTGCAACTCTCTTAAAATTAGTTATTTACGATTAACATACTTATTTACATTTATAATCACATATTGTTATGATTACTGTCATAATACGAATAGAGCAGTATTGTTACCGCTCTATTTGCATTATGATTTGCAACTGTCTTAAAATTAGTTATTTACGACTAACATACTTATTTACGTTTATAAACACATTTTGTTATGTTACTGCCCGTGCTGTCAGTGTAAGTCATGAAAAATATAACAAAAAAAAAAAAAAAAAAAAAAGTTTTTGCATAATAAGTTGTAATATATAGTATCAAAAGAAGCGTAACAACGTAAAAGCTGGTAATGAAGATACATCAATCTAGGTAATTCCCATGGACTGAGTAATGAAATACTACTGAAAGAATGAAGTTATTTTTCGGGATATGATAATGTGAAAAGGTGAGTTTTGAGCTTTGCTCTGAACTCAGATGTACCGTCGATCTTTCGCAAATGTGAAGGGAGTTTGTTCCAAGCTGTTGGGCCTGCTACTGCAAAAGCCCGGTCTCCGAAATTGGTATTGGGATTGCGCATAGGCACTGAGAGTCTACCTATGGCTGTTGAAGATACTGATCGAAGGGTTGCTTGCCTAGTATTGACATCATTCGGAATGCACAGTTCCGACAGGTAGGGTGGCGCCATGTCGTGTAGTGCTTTAAAAACCATCCAGCAGAGTTTGAACTGAATTCTCTCAGGACACTTAAGCCAATGAAGGTTCCGCAGATGTTGGGAAATGTGAGAATATTTGGAAACGCCGGTTATCAGTCTCGCTGCAGCATTGAAAACTGACTGAAGTTTATCAGTATATATTTTAGGGAGATTTGCATATATGCCATTGCAATAGTCAAGTCGCGATACTACGTAAGAGTTTACCAACATCTTTGTGGCCTTAGTCGGAATACTTCTCCTTATAGATTTGATTTGGCGCAGGTGAAAGAATCCCGCGCTTACTGTTTTATTAATCTGGGATTTAAGGGAAAGATCTTGGTCTAGATGTACACCTAGGAGTTTGACGCCATTTTTAGGGATGATGTTACAGCCAGAAGTAATGAGAGGAGATTTGTCTAATAATGACTGACGCTTTTTTGTTGCTGTCCAGAGAAATTCTGTTTTGGTTGGATTTAGTTTTAGTTTGTTTGAAGACATCCAGTCTGTTATGGCAGCAATGCATTTAATGGTAATATCTTTTAATCTATCTCTCTCATTCGGTGCGCAGTAGAAATAGATTTGCTGATCGTCAGCGTAGCAATGGGAAAGAAGTCCGAATGATTCTATTATTTTGGCAACATCGTTGATGAACAGAATAAAAAGTAGGGGTCCCAGCACTGAACCCTGGGGGACTCCAGAAGTGAGGGTTACAAAGGGAGAATTTTTACCACCGGCTTGTACAGATTGTGTTCGGCCACAGAGGTAGGATTTTATCCATTGAATAGTTTCACCACCCAGTCCAAAGGTTTTTTCCAGTCTTTTGATGAGAAAATCGTGGTCGATGGTATCAAATGCCGCACTCAAATCTAAAAATGATAGCAAAGCTAACTTACCTGACTCATTTGCAAGCATTAAATCTGACAGCACGCGCAATATGCCAGTCTCTGTAGAATGGTACCTCCTATAAGCTGACTGGTACTTTGATAACAGTTCATTTTTGGCCAGATGGGCAGTCATCTGCCTGATTACAATTTTTTCAAGAACTTTTGAGATAAATGGTAAATTGGATACAGGGCGATAATTACTTAAATCTACAGAATCTAATTGGGGTTTCTTTAAAATTGGGGAAACTAGGGCTTTTTTGAGTAGTTGGGGCACCTCGCCTAAATCGAAAGTTTTGTTAAAAAGGAAACACTAGGAACGGCACTACATGTTTTAGACACTTTTTGAGTAGCCACGTTGGAATTGGGTCTAATGCACATTGTTTGTTCAGAGAACTAGACACAATTTTGGTGACTTCCTCCAATGTTGTGTGTTTGAACTTCATCAGAAATTCACCGCTGTAGGTGGTGAAATTAGGTGGAGGAGCAGACGCCGTCGTTGCTCGGATATTTTGGATTTTTTCTTGGAAAAAGTCGGAGAAATCCTTCGGACTGAACGCGGCTGTAGTTGAGTTTTCAGACTCACCCATGACAGTTTTAAGCGAGTTCCAAAGTCGCTGGGGGTCAGAATCTTCCCCCTCAATCTTCGCCGTCCAGTACTCCGACCTTTTTCTTCGAATTGTCTCCCTGTACTCCGATTGCGCACTAACCCAAGCTTCCCTTTGGTCGGATAATTTTCCGCTCCGGAAAATCCGCTCAAGTCGGCGCATGGTCCTCTTCTTTTCCCGGCATTCTGCATCAAACCAGGAATCAGACTTGCGAACAGCACAGGTTTTGGTCGAAAAGGGGGCATGTTTGTTTATAAGAGCACTTAAGGTACCATTATAAATTTCAACTAGACCGGATGTCGAAGTGACATTGCTATTTAAATCGTATTTCGCTAGAGTGGATGACTTTAGCTCTTCCTCGAAGAGATCAAAGTTGAACTTTCGCCATGCTCTTGTCGTCTTCGTTTTGTAGACAGGTTTGGGAGGATTGAAGTCTACTTCTGTACGTATAAGCCTGTGGTCTGAGAGTCCTATGTCTACGACTTCGGTTGTTAGCGGTGGGTCAGTAATCCGCGTTATAAAAACATCTAATATTCCACCTGCATTGTGGGTTGGAATATTTACCCACTGCGTACATCCGTAGCACTCCAAAGTATCGATAAATTTAATAGTGTTTCCGTCGGTTTTTCTGTCCAGTCTGATATTTAAATCCCCGGTTATAATTAGTGCACCCGGTAAGGAGTTAACCCGCCCTAAAAGTTGCGCCAGTTCCACATAAAATTCTGCAGTGACGATCCTCGACCCCGGTCGGTAGACAGTGATCAGGGTGAAAGACGCACCTTTTGTAGAAATACTACACCCCAGAGATTCAAAAGTATGATAATCTCCAATGTTTATCCTAGTTATGCGCACTCCTTGACGCCCAATAATCGCCACCCCTCCATGATTCACAAAGGAGATATCATTGTTTCTGGGGTCATCCGGTAATTTCCGCCTTGCTTGTTCTACGACCGTGTAGCCTAGGGCTCGCAACTTTTTTATGGAGGTTGAGTCGTGGTTTTCGTGCCACGTCTCAGTGATCGATATTATGTTCAGCTTCTGTTGATCAATAATATCGCGAACATCGTCCACCTTATTGTTCACTGAGCGAGCATTCCAATTTGCCACTGCAAGTCGGCGAGTTTGTAAATTTGCATGGCGTTGTACCGACACTTTTGTTACTGTGGTTTTGCTTTGATTTGTGTTCTCATGGTCAGATTTGAGGGTTACCGCACTGTTTTCTCCCGGTTTATATTTCCGTTTTCGTCCTCCCCGACAACCCCTAAATCTTATTTTCTTAGCAGTATCGTGATTTAAATTGTAAAAGTCAAGTTTTTCGGCCACCGAAGGTTTTAATGCCACACCGGTATTTTTTAAGCCTATTAGTTCGGTTCTGTCGTACACAATCACCATATTTATGTAACAGGCATTATATTATTAGTACACTTTGCCAGTACCACAAAAAACAAAAACAAACAAAGAAACACTTCACCCTGTTAGCGAGACAAGATCCGGCACGAAACATGTGGAACCCTACACAAAACAAGGGACGCAACATGTGTCAATGGTCAATGGTCAATATCACTCGGTCTGTAGCACTTTTTAGAAATACTGTGAGATTGATTTAGAAATCGTAACTAAAATTTTTCTAGAATCACGGATTACGTCCACACTGGTAACTTTAAAATTATTTTGAGTTCATTCACTTATTCTATAAATTATTATGATTATTTTATGATATATTTACACGGTAAGACTTGAGAATTTCTCAATATTTTCAAAATAAACTAAGAGCTATGGTAAAAAGCCTCCGGCTGCAATGAAGCGCCATCACAACTCTCGCCAATAAAGGGTTAGTTATTTTATATCCATGGTATATTTATGTTTATATCTACCATGGCAAAAAGATTGGAGAGGAACGAGAGGAACTGTAGCGGTCGCAGAGATAGACCGTACGTACGTCATCTTTTCCTTCGCATACGTCTTATATGAAAACAAAAAAGACAATTCTAGAATAATGACGTTACGTAATCATTCCCAAATGGAAAATGAAAATTATCCAAGCTGTTGTTGGTTGAGATGATAAATCTTATACTTACAACATTTGGATTTATAAAAAAAAATTGGTTATAGAAAAAATAAAAATAAATAGAAAGAATGTTTGTAATAGAAAGGGGCTATCAAAGAAATAAGAACAAAAGAGAACTTTTTTTCGATATCCTCCTCGGACTCACTTTCCTGTAAAATCCCTAGCCACACCTCCACCTTTGTAATAATTTTTGTACCACTCTCAAGTAATAATAGACTGATGTGTTGGGTCAACTCGCACGAACCAGTCATCGCCGACCGCTTCGGAGGCGATCCCGGGCCAACTCAAACTCCAACCTTCAAACTCGAACTTCCAACGCATGAACTACCTCCTCACTCATCCAAACGTTTGAAGTTGGAAGTTGGCCGCAGTGTGGTCATACCATTAGGATGATGCAAAAATAATGTTATTTCGGAATACAGACCTAAATTATTTTTAATAGACAATAAAACATTTTTAATAGAATAGGTACTTACCTATTTTTCCCGTCGTTTGAAATTGTGAATTTTTACGCACTAAATACCTAAATATTTTAGCCACCAAAAATTATCACTAGAATGCAGTACAATCGCTTTTCAGTTCGAAATTCTACCACCAGAGTAAATTTGTTCGTAGCCCACTTGAAGCATCCGGGAACTCGCCATAGTGGACATTGTGGTAGACATGGCGGGCATCAACCTGGTTAAATGACGGAGAATGATTTGTTTAACCGAATATATTAAAGTGGTGTTATTGTGAAATAGTATAATCTATACCCAAAAGATTTTTTGTAGTTATCTTAGGTTGAAAAATGCAGAATGTTGGACAATCTGAAAATCAAAATCGTGATAAGGTGAATGTGCAACTTGATGTAGTTAAATCGTCGACTCCCCAAAGTTATACGTCGAGTCCGGCCAAGTCCGAAACGGAAACTTTTGCAGAATTGCAGCCCAGATTCATGACGGATTCGTCGGAAAGTGAGGAAGATTCCGTTTCTGAGGTAAATCTTGTTAGTATAATGGATATAGCTACTAACAATTATCGAAAATATTGGTACCCGCGGAGTGAGAGACATCTTGCGTACATGTTGTCTGTCCTGTGAATACTTTTCTTGCAACGTAACTATTTTTACCTGGTAAAATATAAATACTTTCATAGCGCAGTGTAGCGTGTGGCTAATTATGGCCGAATAAAGACCATTTTATTATCTCATGTCCTCAAAATACTTAGATAGCACTTCAACGTCGTAATCACATTATTCGGTTTCTGGCAGAATAACACGGTCGGTGCCGCCGCCGTCGAGAATAAGGAATGATGGCACAATTCCCGATGATAATGTTGCTGTTGGAGAGTGCTGACCCTTGTATCGGGCAAATAAGTCACAGAAATGCATTCTTAATGCACACATTATATAAGTCAGTGAACAATTCGGCGTGAATAGAAAGATACGTATGACAGCGTACCTAGCGCGAAGTCGGATGAAAGTATTTAAACACATAATTTCCATCATTAGTGACAAGCTGTCACTTTACTAATGTGACCAAGGCGTCAGAGAACCACGAGAATATTTCGAACAAAGGGCAGCACACTATCGAACTTGGTGTTTTCATCTCTTATGCAGGTGATATAGGATGTCCTTGCATCCCAATTCACGGGGTTTCTAGGCACTTGTTTATTTGTACAGGCGATGAATCATGTTTTTCTAACACTAAAGTTTAACATTTAGTAAAAGTTAGCGACTTGTATGTTTGCCAAGACGATCTTTAACTTGATTGAACTATTGAACTCAGCACAGTCACAGGGGAAGATACTGATATAACATAACCATAGGGCACACTGTATCGCCTAATTGACAAGATTCTAATGTTTATTCTGATGTTTGTAGATCTTGCTGGCTTGTTTGTGCCTTAGCAGGCCAGACCTGTTGGTAAGTCTTGAGGATTTCCTTTCATTCAATCCTAAGCTAATGACCTAATAGCTAAAAGCTCTGATAATATTTGTTTGTGTCTACACTATTCCTTTTTTCAAATGTAGGAATGTCATTATTTGAATTATGTTTTGTGTAATCACAAAAATTTGTTTCAGTTTGATGGACACAGACAGGTCTTATGTTGAGAGATTGTATATTTCACATTATCCGATTGTTTTAACACTTGTCTCCCTTTTGAAGTGTTGTTATTTAAAGTTAACAATGCATTGTGCATCTTAACCAATAAAAATTGTTGTGTTCTCTCTTGGCAAATATACATTCCTGTCTGCTTGATTAGTGATTGAAATTGTACAATTTATTGCCGAATTACAGTTTCAAATGTTGTGGGTGCAATTGATGGTTGTGCCTTACCGTAAAATAAGTTTCCTAATCAAGCATTACTTTCTACAGAACAATGATTCGGAATTGCTGTTTTTTCGCGAGTTGAATTCGCATGTAATAAGATGATCCATATTATTTTAACCGTTTGCAGTGTTTCATTTTTACTCATCCACCCGATAGAATTGTATTTGTTTTGTGTTATTTTCATTCCTCATCATAAATTGAGCAACTTTACTTTCAATGCATGCAACATTTTTTAAAAACACCGATCCTCCAGTACTATTACTGCCCACAATAATCCCCTTGAAAGCATTCTCAAGTGTCAATTTCTCAAAAACAATTTATTTTTCCTTAATCTGTGAATCTTTTGCTATTTCTCTAAACACAAGCATTGAAATCAACATAAATTTAATTGCTCCCAAATAGTCCCTATCAAATTATGATTCACAATCTAAATAACTATGATATATGATTTAATCTATTTCAGTAAAGTTCAGTCATGTGAATTGTTTCTTTTGTAAATAATAGTTGTTCAAATCCTTTCACATAACTTCATAATATTATTATTGTCTATTTTAACTGATAATAATAAATTTGAAACTACATATTAGTTTCTTCAAAATAAATTGTTATTAGTGTCCCAACCTCATTTGACTTTGTACTAATTAAAGGTGTACTAACTGGTTTATTAATAATACATAAGGAAAGGCTTTTTTCTAATAATTGTGATTTGAATTGTCCACGCCTTAATTAATATTAATTATCTTTCTGTCTTTCTCATACTCTATTAAACACTGACTTTACCTTTTCCTATTGCGAAATTCCTGCTTATAACTAAACTATTAATAAAATTTGGAAATACTTTTCACAAAAAGACGTAAAAACAACAATTTCACCGAAGTTTAGCCAGTTACTTTTACTGGTGGCGAGTTAACTATACAAAGTTTAATAGCTAATAAAATTGATTTTCAGAAACGCCTTTCAATTAATTTTCTTTGAAACAGTTACAAAACTAATCTCTCGGAGAGTTTGTGTAAGGATATTGCGTCACATTAAAAACAAGTTTGTGAAACTGTTCAATTTTTACGGTTTGATAATGTGCTCGATATGAAAAAAACCTTTTGTTATGAAAATACGACAGTCAGCAGTTGCCAGTCTTGCAATGTTTTTATTCTTATCATTCTGTCTGACCAAATGAATGTAGGTAATAATTTATCACAAAGATTGTGTTTTCATTCAGCAGATAATGTGACATCAAATTGTTTATTCATATTCCCAGATGATTGCTGTCATTACTGATGCATTTCTTATTTCTCACACTATGTCAGTACTACAATAAACGATATTCATCTATAGTCACTTTATTGATTTATTTCCAGTGCATTGTGTCAATCACGTTTAACCCTCAGTTATCAATACTGCTCAACGTTTTATATTAAATTCCTTTCAAGTATTCTGCATGTGTCATAGAAAGATCTGTTAAATTAATATTACTGAAGCATTTAAACGATCCTTTTGGCCAATTTTAAGCCAGAGGAATATTTTTCACCGAGGCGATAAAATGATCTATTTTGAATCTGAGACAAGCGAGTATTGTGCAGTAGTGCTATAGAAAGATGTGAACTTGTTAATTATTAACAAGGAAGATTTGTACTCTAAGGCAATATGAAGATCCATTTGGTTCTATAAAATTGGTTTCTAAAATGATATATCTGTAGGAAGATTAATGGGTTACTTTTATTTGTGTCTAATACATTCTGTTCCCAAATATGATATTGTTTATATCCGTCCATGCAAAAAAGACAAGAGCTTTCGATGGACAAATTTGTTGTTGTTTATTGTTGTCTGAACTTTGACATATTGTTTCTGTGTTGCCAGGGAGAACTTGATGAGGACGGAGAGGGGTCGGAAACGGGCGCTGCTGGAGACAATTCCAAGTTCCAGCTATCCCATGATGACCCTGAACGGACCGTCGATCCAGAGACACAAGCTCGCCTAGAGGCCTTACTGGAAGCAGCGGGTAAGGAGATGTTCATTTGTATTATGTGTTACTGTAAATAATGTAATTACTTGTCATTACTTGTCATTGTTTTATGCTTTGAGCGATTCTGTAGTTTTATAGCGACTTATTGAATCTTGACTTATTAAAGTGATTGTGGTTAAATTTCTCTCACTAATTGGAGGTTTAGGATGTTTCTGCCTATTGATCCTAAACCCCTGAAATGCATTTATAAACATTAATGTTTCTCCGAGGTTCTGATAGCAACAATTAAGTAGTTAAAAGTTTTGTGATGCTTTGGCCATAGCAGCTTTAGGATGTTAGTTTTTAGTTGTACACATGGCTGATGATTCATATTTATTACTTATTTTAATCACTCTGTGCTTTTCTCAGAAAAACAGCTTCTGTATGGTTTCCCAGACTAAAAAATATAAGCATCTAATATTTCATCATTTCTTTGCCCCATGGCCCGCTTTGAAAATCAAATCAGCTGTTTCATAAATTGGATCCCTTTTTTAAAAAAATATGAAATAGGTATAGAAAAAAGAGGGAATGTCAATCATTTTGAACTAAGGGGGCATACAATTTTCAATTTGGGAGGCGGGAATGGGTACCACCGCCCCGGTAACCTTTATTGGATAACCAACACCTCAGCCATAGGTCACCCCAAGTGGTTCGCTAGGTTTAGTGATTTAGCAGGGGTGCCCGGGTTCATGGGGAGAGGTTTGTCTAGGTCTTGGAGGCGAATGATCAGGACACACTGAGCCCCAGATTCCTACCCACCCCTTAAACCGTTTTCCTTCCCCTCTTTTTTTCCTTTCTTTAAAAAAACCCTCCACACAGCATCCCCAAAGATGACATAGGCCCTGAGGGAAATTATTTTCTTCAAGGCCTCCTGCAAAAAAAACTTAATTACGTGAGCTCAAAAAAGGACGAGGGGGGGGGGGGGGTCTGGCAAAATCTCTCGTTATTTGATAAGAATATTCAAAGTGGCCCAAATTTATCTCACCAAGGGGGGAGGGGGTCTAGATTGGAAGAAAAACTGTTCACGTAATAAATGTATGCCTCCTAACCCTTTCTTTGCTCAAATTAGAAAGGAAATTGAATTAATTGCCCATTTAACTAAAAATACAAATCATGTTACATGTAAATTTATGATTCTAAACATATAAATACAAACTTATATGTGCAATTGGGGACATCGCTACAGTATAAATTGCGATTACCATTGCAAAACATATTAGTTTGTCATTTCCTCTTTTGAGTACCTGAATAAATCATTTTTGTAAATCTGTATTATGAATTGAAGTTTTTGTTTCGTAATATAGTTATAATTCATTGTGGCCGAATTATAACTATATTATTTAACTTTTTGTCAAAGCTGCTTTTTACTAACTGTCGAAACCGAAACCATCCTATTTATGTGTGTCAACTGTGTTCCTGAGAAAAAAAAAGAAAACCCAAGGAGACACGAGTAATATAATTTCAACATCAAAGGTGTTTTCGTACAAACAATGTTACCCAGTCAATGAAATTACTATTCAGAAATTATTGCTTAGGAGTCAAAGTACTATGTATTGTACATCACTTTCTACTGCATTCGATACTTAACTCACTGCTAAGGAGCCTATTAAATTTATACATGTTTTTATGCTGGTGATACAAATATTTTTTTACCTTATTGCGAGAACTACAAGCAAAAAATAAGCAATTTATTTTCGAATGGTTTATTCTTCCAGCAGCAATAAGGCTTTTTGATTAAACTCTTCCTCAATGATAATTTTTTTTTTGACATCCAAGTGACTGGATTCAGCAGAATCACTCTCCCCATCAGCAAATCGTCAAATTAGACCTAAAGCCAGAGAGAGAACAACCTACGCTGTTGCAAATTATCATTGGAAATATAATCATTCGAAACAAAAATGGAAATTTTTACAATCAACGAATTTTCAAATTTACCCGAATAGATGTGTATCTATGAATTATGAATAACCAATCTCAAAATAAGAATTCTAAATTGCAATCTCAAAATTATTCTTGCACCGGGTGATTATAATGATCATATTTTTACCTCAGGGAAACCCTAAAATAAAGGTCCCGAAAAAAATTTGGAGAAAATTCTGGTACCGAAAATAGGTCAACTTTATCCCAATTCTCAAAACACTGCTGGATTCTGCAGACAAGACAATTTACAGTTTCCTGAACCAATTCTATAAACCAAATACAAATCTATCGGCAAATGCTATGTACAAAAAAATACTCTTGACCTAGATAATAATTAACTCGAATATAGTCACAATATAGTCACTAACACTTTTCCTTGTAGTTTTCGCATTGTTTCTTTGCTTTACTAAAACACAATGTTTTTAAAAATACTAAAACAATTTATAAAAACCTACAATGAAACCACATTATAGATATAGGAAAGGTATTGAAAAATTTGAGGGTCTTACTGATACATACATGTGTTTTAAATTTTACACAGGTGATAAAAAACCATTAATGTAGGGTAAATGGTTGTTTATAATTCAAAACACGTTTATTAGAAAAGAGGGTAAGAGGCTAGATTAAGTTAATATTGGAGTTTTACCTACCATTAAAACTCTTATTATGTTGCCTTCCTTATCCAGAATATTCCTTAGTGGGAGATGACATCTCTGTGTCTATCCGATTTCGGTCTCTCTTCTCCTTTTACCTTCTTGAAATATTCAAATTTCGCGCGATTTTTTGTTCCTTGGTGATCGCAAATCACTGCTACCAACAGTTAGGCGCTCACTAGCGTCTGTCGCGACGCCATCTTCTTCAATTGTAGTCTCACCAGACAGGGGATGAGGAATATTCTGGATAAGGAAGGCAACATAATAAGAGTTTTAATGGTAGGTAAAACTCCAATATTATGTAGTGCCGTTCCTTATCCAGAATATTCCTTAGTGAGAATTGTCTGCTATCGTCTGGTGGCAGTGTTGATGCCAATTGTGATCATCTTCATAAAGAAGCGCCGGTTGGAGGTCTGCCCTCACAATGATCGCTTCTTCTTCTGTCTCCAGAAATGGAAGACCTTTGGGGGTCTGCCCCCCTCAGGCGAATGATTGAATTAAACAGGTTTGTCAAGGACGACGAAGTCCTCGGCTCCTGAATATTGGATTGCCTTATTTCTTTTTTATAATATTTTTGGAAGGTATTTTCATTCTGCCAATTTCCCTTTTCCAAAATGTCCTCTATTGAACAGTTTTCAAACCACCGAAGTGAAGCCACTGCCGACCTAGTGCTCCCCGCAGAGACCTCAATACCAGCATCTCTAAGTATTGTCTTGACCTATCCACCGATATTTGTTCTAGAAGCTGCTTTGGCTGGACCTGATGTGGATAAAAACAGGTTATCAATATTAGGTGCCTCTTGTCTCCTGTCCTTTGAGAGAACACACAGCTTCTTAAGCCAAAAATACAGGATCGGTGGATTGATTTGATGAGGAGTTTAATCTCCATCCTGATTGTTGATACTTTGCAGAATCTGTCTTTGAACCAAATGCAGGCCATAAAATAATATGATCATCCATATCAATGAAATGTTCCGATGTTAATCTCAAAAGTGTCAGATCATGTACCCTTCGCCCTGAGGCTAACAGGAGTATGACTGCACACCTTCTGGATGCTTCAAATAAGGTTATAGTTTCTGGATTGTTAGTCTGAAGCCAAGAACATATCTGTCTCGGGTCCCATATTGTATCCCGTTGCACTTTAATCGAGCTGTTTACTATTCCCTTCATTACTTGCTTCACCACAAGATGGTTACTTAGTCTATTTTCATTATTTGGATTGCATAAAGTTGAAATAGCCGATTTATGCAAAGCTACAGTGCTAGGAGCTAAATTCAGCGATATTTTGAGATGCGCTAGAAACTTTGCCAACTGGGCTCCCATTGGATCTTTGAAATTAACATGGTTGGATGAACACCATTCACGCCATCTAATCCATGCTGCTTTATAAGAAGCTTGTGTTGAAGTTCGCCAGCTGGATTTTAAAATCCCTCTTTCTCTATCAGACCATCCTTGCAATGCATCATCCCAGCCCCAATTTTCCACACTTGCAGTTCTAGTTGAAGTATTTGCTGGGGATGGGAGCCTGTGGTGGTATCTATCAGTATCTCTTGTAGATTCTTGATCTCCTGAGGTAGGCACAAGGCTCTCTGTTTCAAGTCTGGTAGCCAAAATACTTTCGTCCATTTGGGAGCTACTGGCAGATAAATTCCCGTGGATTTGTTCAGATGAGCAAGCACTCGGGGAATTAGACAAGGAGGCGGAAACACCCATGCCAGAGGAAAGTGCCAAGGTCTGCTGAAAGCATTGTGAAATAATGCCGCTCTGTCTTTCCTGTCTATGGATACATATTTGTCCACAACATGAGCCGTGTGAGAGGCAAACAGGTCCACAGTGGGTCTGCCCCATTTGTGAAATATCTGTTCTGTTGCAGGAGGTAGAAGGTGCCACTCCGGTAGAAGGGTTCCTCGGGACAAATGGTCTGCAAGACCGTTGTACCGCCCTGGTAGGTAGTGAACTTGCAGGGTTATATTGTATTTGTCCACTAGAGACAGAATCTGAAAGGTCAGATGAAGTAGACTCAAGGATCTCGTCCCTCCTTCGTTCCTCAAATAAGCGAGGACTGTTCTGTTGTCTGACTGTATTAGAACGGTAGAACTCCTCAAACATTTGTTCTGGTATTTCAAGGCATTTAGTATGGCAAACATCTCTTTCAAGTTGCTGTGCCAATTCTGCTGTTCCCTGGTCCAATTTCCCGCAATCGGAATATCGTCCACTTGAGCGCCCCAGCCATGATCTGCTGCATCGGTCGAGAGGAAATGAGAGGCAGCGGGGACGTGTAGTGGCATAAAGACCTTTACATTCTGTGCCCACCATGATATGTCTTTCATTACAGGTTCCTTTATGATAATTCTCGTTCGTATGGGAAGTTTCATCATTTGTAGTTGCATCCTTCGGCAATGAAGACGACCTCTTGGAGTGACGAATGATGCAAAATTTAGTTTTCCCAGAACTCTCTGGGCCTCCTTCACATTCCACTTCTTCTTTTTCTGAAGCCTTTGAAGGGATTGTTGAAGGTCTTCGCACTTTCTCCTGTTCAGTGACTTCCGACCGCGTTGCCTGTCCCACATTACACCCAGATACTCCACTGTTTGTACCGGCTCGCTGACGCATTTTTTCAAATTGACAGTCAAACCGAGGTCTCTTAGTAGATTCAGAAATAGACTTGTTTGGACCTTCAGAATTTCCCTGTCCTGGTGGGCCAGAAGGAAATCGTCCAAGTATACAATGGTCCTCACATTTTGACGACGTAGGGTCTCCGCAACCCAATTGGTCACCTTGGCAAAGGCTTGTGGAGCACTGCTCAAGCCCTGGGGAAGGCATGTCATTTGCAAAAGCTCTCCTTTGTACACAATCCTCAAAAAACGACGATGAGACTCTGCGACTGGGATGTGAATCCTTTGTACACAATCCTCAAAAAACGACGATGTGAAAATATGCGTGAGATATGTCTATTTTTGTCATCCAGTCTTGTGGTTGGAGAAATTCGGAAACTTTCTGATGTGACATTAAAGAAAATTTTCTTACCGACACAAAGTGATTGAGACCTTTCAGGTTGAGAATAGGTCTGTTGCTTCCGTCCCCTTTTCGAACTAGGAACATTTGGGAGAGAAAACCGGAGTTGTTGACTGCCGGTTCCAATATATTCAGTTTTTTGAGAATTTCTATTTCTTTTGTCATTGCTGGGGTTGTATTTGTCACAAATCTTTTCAAAGTTAAGGCAGTTGGGCGTAATAATAGGGGCTTTGTAAAGAAGGGGATTCTGTATCCCCCTATGATTTTTTTAACAACTTTGGGAGCATTTAGAGCTGCCCATTTGTTTTTGAAATTCAGCAATTGCCCCGCTTGAAACTTTAATGGCCTCCAGTCATGCACCCCTGTAATAGCGTCGGTTAGAGGTCTGCCCTCGCACCGGTCGCTTGTTACTCTCCTTTCCCCCCCTTTTAATACCAGAGGTGGAGGGCTGGGGATACCTTTGGGGGTCTGTCCCCCTCGGGCGAAAGGATTCTCGGGATGGAAAAAATTCTCGAGATGGAATAAAATCTCGGGTCGGAAAGGAATCTCGGGCCCGAAAATATTGAACGAGCTTAGAAGCCTTTTTAGCATCAGACCCCTCCTTTGGTGGACCGGTAGTGATGACTTGTGAGAAGGGCCTAAAACAATTCTTTACTCCTCCCAATTTCTGCAATTGGGTAGAGAGGGCTTCCTCATTGAAGAGATGAGAGGAAGTCGGAGGGATCTGCATAAGAACTTTCTTGTCTGATTTCTGTTTACAGGAATTGAGAATCCTGTCCCTTCTAAATTCAATTATCTCTGCCCGTTTTCCGCATGTTATTTGCAGCAGGTCATCGGAGCATTTTTGTAAGTCGTTCTGACCTCCAAACAGCTCATTAACTTTCTCGTACAGGGTTTCTGGAGAGACATCCTGTACTTCAAATCCCCATTCGACCAATTTCTGCAGTTGTTCCCTGTGTTTGAGAGCTGCATGTGTTATTGCCCTGAAAGATCTTTCAATAGCGACCTGTTGAGGAGACCCAGAATCGTAAGGTTGCAACTCACAGTTCACCTCAAGCTCCTTAAAGCCCGGATCGGCAAGGTGTTCTTTAATGACCTTGTTATATCTCACATTGGTCCAATCTTTCTGATTAAATCGTTGAAGACGCTCTAACACTTCAAGTCTGTCTTGAGGAGGAGCAGTCATTAAGGGTTCTTTAAGAGAAATGGTGGGACTCGGCATTTGAAAAACACAAGTATTACGCCCGGATACTGTTGAACACTCTTTCTCCGTCTCTGCGATGGACATATTATCTGAGGCTGCATTCTCTGCGAATCTTGACCTCGGTGCTTGCAGAATAAAATTTTGTAGTCTGCCTACTTGTTCAGTTAATTTCTTAATAGAACGGGCCATTCCTCGCCTTCTGGAGCGTGAAGCCCTGCTTGAAAAACTCATGGAAGTAGAGCTGTCGGAACTTGGTGAGCGTCGGCGTCGCCTTCGTCTTTTTCGTTTATTGTCACAAACGGATTCATTAGAGGAACAGTCGGAACACAAATTCTTTCGTTTCGTTTTTCGTATTTCGTCACGGTTTACACTTGCGGACGCGGAAATCTTAACCGCTTCGGGAGATACAATATTTTCTGACATTGCGTAATGATTTTCGTAATTATTTTGGAGAAGAAATCTAGTTTCTGGTTAAATCGCAATATTGTAACTAGACGACCGTTCGCGATAGAAATTAGACGCCAATTGATGAAGATGGCGTCGCGACAGACGCTAGCGAGCGCCTAACTGTTGGTAGCAGTGATTTGCGATCACCAAGGAACAAAAAATCGCGCGAAATTTGAATATTTCAAGAAGGTAAAAGGAGAAGAGAGACCGAAATCGGATAGAAACAGAGATGTCATCTCTCACTAAGGAATATTCTGGATAAGGAACGGCACTACATAATAATTTTATTGAGCAAATAGTAACATTATTTATAAAAGCTTGTTGGTGTTATTATAATACTAGCAGTTAAATGGTGACCATTGACTATTTTATAAATCCAATAGGAACAAAAATAGCCCGTTCCTCGGATCCACTGTCAAAGCTAGTCATAGTCACCGGGCAAAGTAACCGGGACGGGCAATGACGTCATATGTATTACATACATAGCCGGCTGATGCAACTAAGTACTACCGTCAATCTTTCCGTATATCCGGAGAGACTTTTGACTTTTGAAATAATGGCGTTCAGAGCACCGGGCCAATTTAGGCCCCTTTCTCTTTCATCGTGAGTTTATGTAATGGTTGTAGAAGTGTGATTTTAGGTGTTTTGTTTAATTACTGGGGAGTTTGGGATGGGGGAGGGAGGGGGAAGGTGAAGTTTTTGGGGTGGGGTAAGAGGTGATGGGGGTAAGAGCGAGAGGGGGGGGGGCTTTGGGGGGGGGGGTGGAGGAACAAGGGGAAGGGGGTGGTAGATCGGTGGGTGGGAGAAGTGGTAGACTGAGGGGTGAGGGTTGCGTTGGGCTTGCCGGAGGTGAGGGGGAGGGGACGTTTGTTGTTAGGGGGGGAATGTTTGGAGTTTTTGAGGATGAACGGGGGGGGAGGTTTCTTTAGACGGACACGTTTGCGGGATGGTTTGAGGGGTTCCCAGGCCTTTTTGGGGCCTGAGTTGTCAGAAGTTGGTTGGATTGACTGGGTGTCGCTGGGGTATGAGGAGACGGGGTGGAACCTTTGCCCCCTGGTTGGGGGGTTGGGGGGGGAGGTTAGGCCGGAGGATTTGAGCGAGAGTGAGCCGTGAGGAGAGGTTTGGGGGACGGTGGAGGGTCGGTTGGTTTGGGGGGTGGTGAGGTAGTGATCGGTTGGGGGGGTGGTCGGGGGATGAGCGGTTGGAGGAGTGGTATGGGGGCCATCGGTTTGGGGGGTGGGGGGTGGGCAGGCCGTTTGGTTGTCGGTAGGGGGGCGGGTGGTAGGGGGGAGGGTAGGGCGGGCATTGGTTTGGGTGGCAATGGGGGGGCGATCGGTAAGGGGTGCGGTGAGGGGGCGATCGGTTGAGGGGGCGGTAGGGGGACGGTTGGTTTGAGGGGCAATGGTTTGGGGGGTGAGAGGGGAGTGGTCGGTTTGTGGGGTAGTGGTGGGGCTATCGGTTTGGGGGGGGGTAGGGGGGTGGTTTGGAGAGGTTGGCTGGGGGGAGTTTAGGGGGGGTGTAGGGGGGGGATTCAATGAGGGGGTGAATTCTGATTCGGGCTGGGGTGAACTGCGGGGAATGAGGGTACTGGAACGGGCGTGATGTCTGATTACGAGTAAGGACACATGGTTTTTGTCTTCTAGGGACATGTTGTCGGGGTCGGGGTGGTTGTCGAGGAAGGAGAGTACCTCGGGGGAGAGGAAATGCATGATGGATTTGTTGGGGGGAAGACGGTGGAGTATTTAGAGTAGGAAAGGTAGAGAGAGAGGAATGTTGGAATGAAGTTAGTTTGCAAAAGATTTTACGACTTGGATGACTCTGAGTGCTGATTTTGGAGGATCTTGCTGGAGTGGCACAGGGTCTGGTCAGAACGGTGGTGATGGTGATGATGGTCTGAGTGGAGATTCAGTGGTGGTCTCATGCGGGGTAGTCCTATGGCGAGCGATGAGCCTTACTCTTCTTTCAGGCGGAATCAACTCGAGCCTCAGACACGGGGAAAAAACTGAATTGCATGAAAGTTCAAACCACTGAATTAACTGAAGTTATTTGCGGGAGAAGGCACTGAATGTAGGGAGACGTGAACCCGGTAGGCGGGTGATCGTTGGACGCGAGACAAGACGACGGTTGGAAAAGGCGGGAAAATGACGGCGTCGTCGTTTGTCGGTTGGATTTGGCGGGAAAAACTGTAGTAGCGGCGAATTGGGCGGCCGTGGGCGCGACAATAGGCGGGATTGTTCCTAGGCGGCACTGAGGTGGGTGTGGAGACTGGGGAGAGATCCTTTACTGGGAAAGGCACTTTGGAATCACTGTGGTGTGGTTTTCACGAGCGCGGCAAAACTGGCGTGGGACGAACGAACTGTAGGCGACGGGAGATGGCATGATGCCAAGCCAGAGGGGGTGCTGCGTTTTCCCAGAGGGGGTGCTGCGTTTTGATATCCGGAGAGATGCAACAAATTCACTAATACGTAGTATTTACATCTGCCCGGGAGACGTCCACACGAGACTGCTAACGGAAGTAGCGCCATCTATTGTCGAATTCTTGAATTTAAAACTGAATTACAAAAGTAGCTTTGTTTGAAATTCCACATACACAGATGTTATTTGAGGCGTGGCGCGTATGGCGGGGCTCAGACATGCAGCGAAGCCGGTTTCTGAAATTCAAACATGCAGACGTTAAGCTATTAATACTGTTTGATATATACATATATAATATTATTAATAGCCTTGCGCCTGCGTACACACGCTATTCACAAATAGATACAAGCGGAAGTGCTGCCATCTATCATCAAACAGTATTAATTATCTAATCTATGTAGGTGTGCGTAATATAATATGTTTCCGCAAGTTTTTTCTGACATTATATTAGTATGGATAAATTACAAAACTCGCGTATAGATGGCACCACTTTCATCTGCGTTTTGCACACGAATAATTCCAACAACCTGATTTATATTAAAAAATTGCCAGTACTCTGGTTTCCCTTCAATAACGAATAAATCTTTCACCCTTTAATAAAAATTTCCGTGGAGGGGAGCACTGAAATGAGTATAAACCAATTTTTTGTTCCCCGTTTCTTGAAGCCGGGCCTTTATCGGTGATCTTGAAGGAAGACGACCTTTTTATCGCGGCGCGCTTGGTTCTCAAAGTGGTTTGTCGGTTGTCACTGCGTTTTCAATTCCCGAAGACCGATGTGGAACCGTATTTTGAAAGCCCTTGAAAGAAAAAAGCCATGGGGGGGGGGGAGTTCGCTTACGCTAGAGAATTTCAGAATTTTTTCAGTTTCGTTGCTGTCACTGGAAGCGTTTAGTTCTGGAACTGATTCCTTCTGCAATATTTATCTCCTTTATTTATTTTCTCGAAATTGTAAAAGCAACAAAATATTATAATTTTGAGGAATGCTTCTCTTTTTATCGATATTTCTCTAGCCACCCCTCCCTTCTCTCTGAACGAGAAAGGAAACCCCCCCATGATTCCGCAACCGGTTCCACATCGGTCTTGGTAACTGAAACCTGGAATTGCGGTGACAAACTATTTCACATATCACCATAGTAAATTGTGGGCATTGGGTGGAATAGGCCACTTGCATGATTTCATAACGACTTGGAAAAAATCGTGTGGATAGATTTTTTTTTACTAAGATTACGAATATGTTAGTAAAATTTTTTAGAAATGTATAGTTTTTTATTTTTAAATAAATAAATCCATTATTTGAGCCCGTAATGTCACACTACATGAAAATGTCCCCTTTCAGAAATTTATCCTCAATGGCATTCTCCTAAAGCGACTAGGATCACGCAATGTTTAAGAGCAATAATTGTGATGCAACTGGCCATTGAAAACTTGACATTGAATAAGATGCTCTCCCATACAATGTGCTCAGACATATTGTGTTATCATTTGTACTGAAAAAAAACCACACACACTTTCTGAATATGAAACACATTAATATACAGTACACTAGAAGAGTTTTGCTTAACAAAATAAAAAAAATAATGTATACGTGATATGTATGTATGTATAACAGCAAAATGAAATGACTGTAGACAGCACGCAAGAAGCTGTTTAGACCTTTAAAACTATGTGCGTATTCTACATGGTATATCCTGATTCTTATGTATTCTATGTTGATGGTTAAACATACATTTTATTATCACTAGAATTTTTATGTTGACCTAAATGCTAACTTAAAATTAGATAAAAAAATAATTGTTTCCGTTTGTAATACACTTTTAGAAAATAATAGACCCTTGGAATTTTTTTTTAATTACTCTCTGTAAAAAAATGTTTTAATATATGACCTGGGATCTTACACCATGAAATTATTAGGTCAGGTTTTTATCACACCTTATAACTCATTATGCGCAAAATCTTTACATATTGTAAATGAAAGTCTTCCGCTGTCTTTTTGCGATATACTCAAAAACTACTAAACGGATTTTCATGCGGTTTTCACCAATAGATAGAGTGATTCATGAGTAAGGTTTAGGTATATAATTTGTTAAGGTTTTGTGTAAATTGGTTGAAATATATAATATATAAAGGAGAATGTCTGTATGTGGTGGACGAGCGGGCTGGCAATCGGACGGTGTGGATTTGATTTGTATGCAAATTAATGGATGGCAATGTGAGTTAATTTATCAAAGGTTGGATAACCATCCAGTAGATGGCGTTGTTTCGTTAGCCACAGCAACACGTGGCCGGGCCAGCCAGTACATAATATGTAGAATCAGGAGGCCTAGATGTGTACAAATACAGCTATAAACCACGAGCAGATATCTGTTGTACCGCGAGCGCTTATGTTTTGTACCGTTCACACAACGCCATCAAATGTTTCTTCCTATGGTAGGAGGAGAGGGGGTCAGATGAATTAACGAGTGGCCCCGGAATGCACATTTTTTGTACTGAATCTGTCAACTTGACACCTGTCATCCACCGGTCTAGGCAGCTCCGTAATTAAAATGACCCCCTCTCCTGTTTTTGTTGGAGAGGGGGTGCATAACTTTTCGTATATCGCCTCAGGAGTGGTCACAGCGTAAGATGTGTATTGATCTGCGCTTAAACCGCTTAGGTGTGAACGGTCGGAAGGAATTGTATGGAGAGTGTTATTTGGCATGCGATCATCTTTTATATTTGATAGCCTTGTCTGAACACCCCTTTAATATAAAATCAATGAAAATATTAATGGGACTGGGAAAGGGCTACTGCCAAAGGGATAAAGTGAAATACGAAGAATACCAGTGAGCTTATGACCCAAGTTCTTACGGTACGCAGATTGATATGACCTGTCAGTGATTGAGTGGGCATCGCGTTTGGGTCCCACCCGGGTGTCGCGTTTTCGATTCCTCGACTGGCTAAGTTCTCCATCGCAACACAAGTAACATTTTCGGCTTCCTCTGGTGGTAGTAGGAGATTTTCAAACGTTGGGTTATTCGTAACCCGGGAATGTGTTTGTCTTTAAAAAAAAAATATATATATTTTTTTTACTTTGGCTCCACACGGGAATAATTTCGCTCAGTGGCTGTGTCACCTTTAGGGATATGGTGTGAATGATCTTTTAAGGAAATGTAGGTAAAGAAATTCTGGGAAGAAAAAAGGTATCAGGGGTAGGTAGGAATCTTGGGGGTCAGTGTGTCCACGAGTGACAGATAGACATATGAATCCTTCCCACCGCCTTGCAAGGCGATGGGTTGAGAGCGAATCCGGCTGGAGAGATGTTTTCTATGTTTCACTTTATCCCTTTGGTAGTAGCCTTTTCCCATTCTAATTAATATTATCATTGGATATATGGTTCCATGGTGAGGCGTTGACACTGACGGTAAAGATGGCGGAAATGCTGGATACTTTTGAAAGAAAAGTTCTGAGAATAATATGTGGAATTGTACGATGTATATAAGGCCCCTAGCATCTCAGCACACATGAGACTCCTCAGGCTGAGATGGACTGGGCATGTACAGAGAATGCCGAGTACACGCGTCCCAAAAAGAATTTTGACTGGACATCCAGATGGAAAGAGAAAAGTGGGAAGACCCAGACTGAGGTGGGAAGACGAGGTTAGAGGGGATGCAGCACAGCTTCTCCAGGTACCAAACTGGAAGTCAGCCGCTGAGGATAGGAGGAGTTAGAGGCGACTGTTGCAGGAGGCCAAAGCTCGATATGGGCTGTAGTGCCATCGAAGAAGAAGTATGGTTCCACTATATTGGCTCCCCAAGCATTAACACATGCGTACCAAAAATGAATGGGTGTTTCTTCAACCCCTTCACATTTCCTACAGTTATTTGCTTACCACTCTCAACAGTACGAGTCTCCCGGGGTAACAATATCCTGTTATTAGTCCTACTAACTCCCTCCATATTGATTTGGTTGCTTGGGATTTGGACATATAGAGATAGTGTACTTTGGATTGTTTCACTCTCACAAACTCTCACGATGTTTTGAATGATTGGCGTCTGTTTGAACATTGTTTTGTGTATTTTGCAGGTATTGGCAAATTGTCAACGGGGGACGGCAAGCACTTGGCCGACCCCGAGGTGCTGAGGCGTCTCACGTCCTCCGTGTCCTGTGCGCTGGACGAGGCCGCCGCCGCTCTCACGCGCATGCGCACTGACCAGCCGCGCACTCACAATACTGACAAAGGGTGAGCACTATTGAACTGTTTACTCAATTCTCATTCAGTATCCAAACATTGTATGGACCTGCCGTTAATAGCTCAGCTCCGTTGTAATACCTCTTTCTGTCAAGTGATTTGTTTATGATACAGAGGACTATATTACAACGGAGCTATTAGCAATATATCTTTATAATCTTATTTTTCTTAACTGAACATTTTCAAATAATTGTTTTTGTTTCGACAGTTTATTTAATTTTTGTTCTTTATTGCACAATAGATTTCTTGAATCTAAATCCTGAATTTTTATAAATATATTGTTTTGAATAAATATTTTAATTTAGTCATCTGCATAATGAAAATTATTCAATCTTAATGTTTTTTAGTCGTAATAATTATTTGTGGTACCATTGACCTTTTTAGAATATCTTAATAGAATCTGTTACTTGACCTTTTTGTCACAATTATTATCTCTCAGGCTAATTTTTTCTGTTTTGTGAACAAACAGCTATTACCCGTAGAGTCAATTTGTTTACTTTTGGGAACAGCCCGTATTGTCTCTCGAAAATCGTTGTCTCCCTCACTGTCTTGGTGAGAAATACGATCTAAACAGGGCCCGCAGATACTTAAGTACACAACTGCTAACCCTGTACAAATCACAAGTGCACCCCACGGTTGAATTTGGCAGCCACCTGTGGACTGTAGCCCCAAAATACCTGAAAAAAACCCTCGACTCTGAAGAAACGGGCGGTCCGTCTGATAGATTCTCCTAATTTAACAAACGGATTGCAATCTTTAGAGCACAGGTGTCAGGTGGGAATGCTATCCTTATTCTACCAGTATTTCAATGGAAGATGTTCCGAGGAACTGGCGTCATTGAACCCCTTGGTACCGGTGCATAGTCGGGAAACATGCCAAACGCGTGCCCAACTATGTACATGGTTGACATTTGTCACATGAGAACGGGTCGCTTCTTTGACTCATTCTTGTGTTCAACAGCTCAGCTGTGGAACGACTTGCCGACCTTTGTGTTTCCTCCTTCTTACAACATTGATCTCTTCAAGACCAATGTTCATTCCTTCCTCTCCTCAAAAAGACCCTCCACACAGCATCTCAGATGACACAGGCCCTGAGGGAAATTATTTTCCTCAGGACCTCCTGTGTGATTTAATGTAAAAAAAAACAATGTTAGAAAGAGAAAACATAAGCATTATATTCAAATCTAGAAGTTGCATTAACCACAGAAGAATTAAAATGTATACTTCTATGAAACAAAAGGTTCTTCCAACCGCAAATTATTTTGATATGAAACGAATCTCGTAGATGACAGAACAGTTCATTAATCTTCCAGTCTTTGATGCTTTATTTGTAGTTATCGATATATATTCCAGGAGCACATAGGTGAAATTTAGTATTCTATACTAGTACATAGGTAACCAAGTATACAGTACAAGGTGTCTTATGTGATGTTTGGTTGCATCTTCCAGAGGAGGAGGCAGTAGTGAGTGCGCGCCCAGCCTCGCGGAGGCCTGCTCGGACGGGGACGTGGGCACGGTGCGGAAGCTCCTCACCGAGGGTCGGTCGGTCCACGAGACAACAGAGGAAGGCGAGAGTCTTCTTTCACTTGCCTGCAGTGCTGGGTACTACGAACTAGCACAGGTAAGTCCTCAATTCTATATTACTTCAAATAACTCTTACGACAATAATAACAGGGGTACAGATGTATCTTTGTTTTAGCTAAAGTATACAGCCGCAATTGCTTCTGCCATCTCAATGCCAAAATGTCTAATCAATCATTCATTATGTTGAGTTTTGTCGTAATATGTTTGTCTTACAATGATTTATATTACTATTTTTTCATGTCCTTGAATTCTACTCCTTGTATTGAGTTTTGTCTCCCCAACTTCAAGCGATATGACCCATTTACAATTAATTATTCATCTGCATACAATGCAAAAAACTACTTTATTGCGTATATGATGACATAAAATTAACACTTTGCATAATCTAACCTAAACACAAAAGAAATTTCAATTCTTAATTCGCAAAATGTTCATTTTGTTTGATCAGGAGTATTGAAATTCACTAGTTAACCACTCCGATCTATCGCGAATATGCACTTTTTATGTCTTAAACGAAATGTCAGATTTACGAAAACTTTGTGTTATTTCCGCTTCACAATTAAAGCTTTATAAATGAAACATTTCTGAATGGAGCCGAATACTAAAAACTGTTTTTGAAAAGTTACGAAATGAGCTTTCAAATTGTTATATTACGAATAAATATTAACATTTGTATATATAAAAATTTAGAATGCAAACATAAAAAAATGTAAAAATTACTCACGCTATGTTTTTATGTGAAAACGATACTAAAATCACGGATGTAAAAAAACAATACTTATTCTATTGTATACATGTATAATAAACAATTTAGTCACCTCACTTTTTTATCATTTCATACAAGAATATTTAATAAAAATTAACAATGTCTAGCGGCCCGTAGCCGTTCGCGGGTAAAATATGTATCAACCGTTTATCTAAATAGAATAGGTCTTTTTATGTATTTCTATGGACAACTTGAATAGTGATGGGTAGCTTGATTAATTATTGAGCTTCTACTTTTTGTTTTAGGGAAGTCACTAGAACAATAACGGAGTTATAACGATTTCTGTGGAAACGTACGCGTTGACATGAAAACACGCTTATTTTACTTGACTGCTATTGTCATATTAATGTGTATATCTGCTTACGTTGCTGAAAGGTTAACAACAAATAATTAGAAACGTGTTTGACATTCCAGGTTTTAATAAAACGTCTAGTAATAAAATATTCAAAAAGTCATTCCATACAAGCAAACTAATCTCATCTCTATTTTAATCTTGAATTCAATATCTAAAATCCACCCACCAAGAAATAACTTCTACCAGGAGAACAGAATTTCACTGGTTAACACTATGTATATAATTTGAAACTTGGGCGACATCCTCATTTATTCGGTGCGAACCAATGTTGTCTTTATTGTAATTTAGAAGTGAACCCAGTTTATGTATTCTCAAATAACTTTTATGAGGTGCACAGAAGTTCAGTTGTTAACAGCATATATGTAACTATAAATTTGTTTGACATTCCAGGTGTTACTAGCAATGCATGCGAATGTGGAAGACCGTGGGATCAAAGGGGACTGCACCCCCCTGATGGAGGCTGCCAGTGCCGGCCATCAGGATATAGTGCGGCTGCTCATTGCACACGGGGCCGATGTCAACGCCCAATCCTCATCAGGTAATGTTACTTCAATTTACTGAAAACCATACATACATCATGGCTTCTGCAACCCTTCAGCATTTTCTAACATTGATTTTTATCCATATTGTTGGCTAACACCTCACCATTCAGTTTTGTACAGTCCTGATATGAGGTAACCTCAATATTTTGTTCAGTTTTCTCAACTAACCTCATAATTTATCCCTAACCTATCCTAACCATGTGCAACTTATCTTATTTTGATTAATCTTAATCTTGGTCTCTAATCTAATCATTTTCATATGAGTCATAAAATTAACCATTCTCTTATATCTGTCAATGACCTAACCTCACTCCTTTATTTTTTTATTTAAAACTAACCTCTCATTTTTAATTGCATCTGCAAAAAATAATCTAGATGGTTCCTTGTTACAGCTTTTACGCTACCTAATAATATTTTTCTTCCGTTTAAAATTTCTCAAAATATTCTTAAATGATTTACACCATACTCTTGTTTTAATTCTTGGGAGAATGATGTTATTAGAATCTTTATAATGGGTTTACAACATTTAAAGGAAAATTTATAAATGATTTTACTATGTATTTATAAATGATATTTGTGTTCATGGGGTTTTTACATTCGGCTATCTAATGTCAATTTATAATGCACTCCATTATTAATTCAATGCTCTTATGTTATGTAATATTATTATTCAGTCAACCCCTAAGTCCCCAAAATAAGTATAATTTCTGGACGCATCTTGCATCTGAAAATTAAAAACTGTTTTTGAAAGGTGATGAAATATACTTTCAAATTTTATTTTATTAAGCAATTTTTTTATAAACGTTATTGTCAACTCACCTTTTTGTCGTTTCATGTAAATAAATTAAAATTCGGTCGGAAACTTTGGTTTCATAAAAGTGTACATTTTTTATTATTTTATGATGCTAATGTGAATGGTAGAAGAAGTCGGGGATGCGAGAAAGACATGGCACGACCAAGTGAATCAGATACCTGAGTCGGGCCATGTCAAGAGTCAGAATAATAGAAGAGCATGTATGAGACGATGTATGAATGTGAACGAGGCAAGGAGTGTGTGCCAAGACCGAGTTGTTTTGGCGGTCCGTCCTCTCTTCCTACCCCTGGGGGGAAACGGCGTGATGCTTAGTTAGTTAATTAATTATTTTGTGGTTAACTTTTAGATTTGAATATAAAGTGTGGTGTTTTCTCTTTCTCGCCGTTTAGATTAGCAATTTGGGATGCGGGTATGGGTACCGCCGTCTCGGGAACCATTTATTGGATAATCAACACCTCTGCCACAGGTCACTCCAAGTGTTTCGCTTCGTTTGTTGACTTAGCAGGGGTGTTTTTTTTCTTGTCCCTTGAAAATGCCTATAGTTTCAACTGCACATTCAAAAACCTCTTTTGTGGGTTCCACACCGGTGCGGGAATCTGGAACATGGCATAAGACCGGCACCCGCATGGGTTCCATCTACTGGGTGGTACATAGTTTAGGATTGTAAGGTGAGCTGGGAGGACCTTGATCCTTCTCACGCTGTCTCCGTTAATGATTAAAAATGTATTTGCTAATTTGAGTGTGAAGTGGTTTAAGCTAATCTTTTGTATGTGTTCCTCAGGCAATACCCCCCTGATGTACGGATGCGCCGGAGGTCACGAGGGAGTGGTGGCGGCCCTGCTGGAGGCGGGGGCCAACGTGGAGGACCACAATGAGAACGGCCACACCCCTCTGATGGAGGCTGCCTCCGCTGGTCATGTACCTGTAGCTAAGGTAGAACTAGCTCTCATATCAATACATAAAATTTAATCAAAACTAATAATATGTGATGGTAATATCAGAACTATGTACTTAAAACAGTTTTATAGGGGTTAAAATACTGTTTCAAACTTTTACTCGATTTGCTTTAGGACCGACAATGTGTATCCTGCTCAAATTGACAGAATTTAGTATATACATACTACATATTTTAGTAGGTAATAGAATATTGTTATACATTAGTACCCCCCGCACCGGCGCACGCACACTTCGGAGCGACCGAGTCCCGCACCACTTCAGGCCGCCACGTAAAGTAAAGACCGATAGGTTTACAGCGCAGTTCACTGTGAGACTTTTCTGCGCGGCGGCCTGAAGTGGCGCGGGACTCGGTCGTTCCGAAGTGTGCGTGTGGGAGGTTTAAGGTACTTTTACCCTAGACATAAAATTATAGCAAAATCAAATACACAAAGTATTGCAATATGAATTTCATACTATTATCAAATTGATCAAATGTGAAAATGCGAAAGCAAAATGTTTGTCGTTTATGAAAAATTATAAATTTTGTTAAAAAAATTCTTTTTGTGGTTGTAAAAATGCCACCCAAAACATTATAATCGGATAAAAGTCACAGCCCTTTCCCCTCGGTGAAATGATCATGAACTTCGGTTTAAAAATAAGAATGATTATTTATTTCTGAAAATCTGTGTTATTTGTTCATGTTTTCTTATGTTAAATGGAAATAGAAACTTGGGTGTGAATAACAATTTTAATAAATTCCAACATAATTATGCAAAGCGTAAATATTAAGGTCTTTATTAAGATATAGGGTGTCCGGTGGCAGAATTAGGATTTAAAATTTAAATAAAAAATAAACTGCTAAGGATATACATTTATTTCAATACCTATTACAGAGAAGAGAAGTGCGGATTTTATTTCTGAAAAAAATATTTCGTCTAAATGTAGACCATCACGTCGGACACACTCTTGGAATCTGGCCTCAGTATTTCGTGCCTATAATAAAATGTATTTTAAACTGCGCGTCGAAGATTGATGCCCCGCGATGCCGCGTGATGCCCCAAGTGAAGATTTGATTCGATCATTGGTGCGGAGGTTCCGGGCAACAAGTTCAGTGGCAAACGACCCACGGCTGGGGCCCAGCAGGACATCGAGAACAAATCGAAACATCAAACTCGTTACGAACAGCTTGCGCGATAATCCGCGTCAGTCCGTGCGCAAGAGAGCGGCTACCCTAGGGCTTCCAAAAACTACTGTGCACGAAATATTGAAGAAGGACCTTAAATTTCACCCTTTTAAGATTCTAATTGTGCAAGCGCTTAAACCTAATGATTACAATTTACGTAAAATTTTCTGCGAGATAATGTTAGAGCGATTTCATACGGTAAACACTATCTTTTGGAGTGATAAAGTCCATTTTCATTTAAATGGAAGTGAAAATAAGCAGAATTGTCGTTATTGGTCACCTAAAGGACAGAACCCACGTTTAAAACATCAACAGCCACTTAACAGTCCCAAAGTGACGGTTTGGTGTGCATTGTCAAGCAGTGGAATAATCGGACCCTATTTTTTTGAAAATCGTCGATTGCAAGCCATTACTGTGAACGGGGTTTCTTATCGGCGCATGCTTAACGATTATTTTTGCCAAAAATGAGAGAACATCCTGCCTCCACTTCACACACATGGTTCCAGCAAGATGGCGCCACGCCTCACACTGCTAGAGAGACGATGGCGCTTCTTCGTGATGTCTTCCCTAAAAAACTGATTAGCCGTTTCTGTGACATCCCCTGGCCACCCAGGTCACCAGATCTCACTCCTATGAACTTTTTTCTATGGGGGTACCTCAAAAGTAAAGTGTATGAAAACGACCCTGCGACCATCTCTGCACTAAAAGAAAATATCGTTCGCGAAGTTAATGGCATCCCAACGTCACTTCTCCAGCGAGTGGCACAAAATGCTGAGGCCAGATTCCAAGAGTGTGTCCGACGTGATGGTCTACATTTAGACAAAATAATTGTTAAGAAATAAAATCCGCACTTCTCTTCTCTGTAATAGGTATTGAAATAAATGTATATCTCTAGTAGTTTATTTTTTATTTAAATTTTAAATCCTAATTCTGCCACCGGAGACACCCTATACATTCCCAACCCATTCAAGGGCGTCTATAAACAGTTAGAGAAAGGCCCTGATTGGAGGGTAATAAATTTGAATGCATTTCTGTAGGCTTCATTCTCTCTACAATTCCAACCTGCACGGAATATTGTAATTAACTTTGCCTTTGCTGCATTTTTAGGTCTTTGAATAAATTACATGATTCTTTGAACTCCTTCAGCTTGTGCAACCCTCCGTTAAGTTATTTTACTGTATGAAATATTGATTTATGACACAATGAATTCATTGAAATGTCGCAATTTTATTTACACCCTGATCTTCCTTATATTTTGTTTTTTTGTTTTATATAATATGTAAATTTAAATTTTAAATTAATCTTTACTATTATGTATAGCGCTACCCAAGAAAATTTGATACAGAAAAAAAGTTAATGTTTGATTTTGCCAGAACTCACCATTTGAGATTTTTTGCTGAGACAAACTGATTTTTTACTTTATTCAGTAGAAGAACCCTGTTAATCCGAAAAATACGTAATTCTGTATAGTTTTCCGAATTTGTATTATTTCTAAACGTTAACTGTTTCCTGTTCTATAGTATATTTAAGTTTTTAATGGTTTCAATGGGATCAATATCTATTGTCATGTGCACTCACTATTGTTCTTTAGGAATTGCTTTGTATATACTGTATATTCTTTGTTTCACATTATTTAATCAATTTTGTAAGGACTCGTAAGGAACACTATATACAGTCGAACTTGGTTATAACGATCATGGCTATAGTGAGTTCATGGCTATAATGAGCAATTTTCAAATGATATGTTAGTTCAGACCTTTTTTCATATAATTGTTGACTGATATAACGAGGACGATTCACTGATATAACGTGCAAATAATTTTGTCAAAACAATTTCTAAATACATGAAAGGATGTCAACACAATTTCTAAGTGGTTAAATGGGTTTAAAAAAAACAATAATTGGGAATTATTCTCGTAGTAAGATATAAGTATCAAAGGTGGCGACCATAAAGGGACATATGCCCGGCGTGCAACAGCGGCGGCTGGCGGGAATTTCCTATCCTGTTAGGGACAGATTCATATTTTTATGGCACTACCTGTGTAAGATTGTCGGCTATGTGAGACATTGTTACCAATTGTTACCATTGTTACCCATCGGGCACTATGTAAAATTGTCATAAAATCTGCTAAAAGCCAACAAATTTTCAGTTTGCAAATTTGTTCCCTTTCTTAATCTTCTTTTGCATTGTGCCTAATCGTCAATTTTGTTTTAAAAATCAATAAAAGTGTTAACGAAGGTACCGAGCTACGAGTACCTACATAGGGTAAATTTGTGATAGTGATGCACAACCTTTTTAGCTTAGGGGTGCTCTGCCTCTTTATCAAATGGCCCGCGACCTACATGTGGATTTCTGGAGGGAAGGAGATTGACAGCGAAATTCAGGATTTCGCTTTCGGGGGATTTTTTCTGGGGGTCTTCCAATTTAGTTCCATTTAGGGCAAGCAGCGTAAATTTTACAAACCCCACTAAAAAATGTTCTCAACCAGGGATTTCAGGGTTTTTTCTCTATAACCAGGGGGACATACTCATACAAAATTGTGTGACAAGTATAATTTTAGTTGAAAATCAATAACAATCCCACCAGCTAATGATTTATAATAAGTGAGATTTTACATGTGCTACAATACGCACAAGATATCGATAATAAGTTAGACAATTTTTAGGGATGTTTTTCTTGGAAACCTCAAACCAGGTGATGTTAGATGCGTTGCTTTTTTGTGTAGGAAATTGAGAAGCATAAAAACGAAATCTTTAAAACATTGATCATTGATTAAAACAATAATTTATTAATTAGTGTTTTTTTTTTAATATATTTTTGAAATAATATGATACCTACTCGCATTTTAAAATATTTTTTTTTTTTTTTTTTATTTAAAGAAATATTAACATAGTACATAATTCATATTGTTTACAACTTTTTAATGTAACATTTTTATATTTATATTGGTAAGTATATAACATGTTTCTTGATTTAATTTAATACCTCCCTGATTGAGAATAACTCGTGTGTAGGGAGGGAATTTTTACAAGATTTTTTAATTTCTAGAATTATACCTATAATTAATACTATATACATTCAATTTATTAGCGTACATATATACACTGAAGATGTCTAATAGGCACTATATTTATACATTTGCGATTATATTAGAGTAAAGACAGGTAGGTAGGTACATACGACTTTCAAAAAACCTATTTTGGATATAACGAGTAATGGCTATAAGGAGCAAATTTAATCGGTCCCCTCGTGCTCGTTATAACCAAGTTTGACTGTAATTAATTTTAAGCTTATTATAATTAAGCACATTTGAAGTGAAATATCACAAAACTGCGCTATATAAATACTATAATATTATTATTATCTATGTCGAAATTAATTAATTTTACACGCTAAAGAGTGTTATATAAACTACAGGTGGCGTTGAAGGAGTGCGAAATTAACCCATAAAACTTGTAACTTTTCATTGGAAAAAATATAAATCACTAGAAAAAAATACAATACAGTTTTCTGGAACCATGTAATACGGACTTCTCTGTTGCCCGAACATCGTACACAGCGAAATAAATCTTGCAAGCGGTCTTTAAAAAAAAGGTCCAGTTCACGCCAGTAACCGCAAGATACGCTCTTTAACCCAGCCAGCCCTTTTTATAAATTATTCTATCTACCCGGTGGTTGATTTAATTTAATGGATCCATCAGACCTCTAGTCTTCCGTCTCTTTTGAAAACGTAGGTTTTACCGTTAAATTTATGAAATGCACCCTTTTCGCAAATATGTTTCGGTTGGGTATTTCTGTATGAACGCGCGCGGGATTGTAGCAAATGTATTTTTACATGTTAATTTAATAATAAAATTGTGCTTTTTTCAGCCGCATTCTAATATTATAAAATTAAAGATATAAAAAACTATTTAAGCAGATTACTATATCTTATGTACATTCGCAAATCAATAATTCATCCCAATATTAAAAAGTATAACGTGTTAAAAGCGTTTTATTCGACAATATTGAAAATAATGCCATCTATCGGTGTGAAGTTTCTAAATATATTTTGAGAATATGCTTAATGTACATTGTACATAAAATAAGCAAATAACGGTTATAAAAATCACATAAATATGACAGGTGATTACGTCCGCTATCTAATAACGATCCCACAAAAGATACGGAATCGCTCGGCTAAATCTGAAGGGCGGGCTGCGTAACTCGAATTTTCAGTGAAATTTATTTTTATTTTATTTTTAATATTTCGAATTGCGTAAGAATTTGTTAATTGGAAATTTCATTTTCGAAGTTCTGTGGATTTTGAATTAACGGGGTTTTACTCTAGTTAAGAAAACAGATTTCCACAAAGCGCCCACAGAAAACTGTAAATTCAGTTTAAAATTAGCTAGTTCTGTCAAATATTGATGACTTGATTTATATTTTACCGTTGTGCAGATTTACTCAATGGTTGAAAGAATACAAGCCAAGCTTTATTCTGAATCAGCTAAAAAGCTTGTTTATTGCTGCGGTAGACAATAATAATAATTCAACTTTTCTTCCACATTGTCTTATTTTCATAGTTTTCATTAGTCAATGTAGAACTCTTGAGGAATACAGAGCATTCTTGTATTTGCCAAATATTTTTGATTAAATGACTAAAATCAGCAAAATTTTATTAATTCAGATGATAATAATTTAACATTGTGTGAGTCAAAAGAGAAGCCTCGATAATATAAATGACATTAAAAAAAAATAATAATAATAATTAGCAGTTAGTAGTTTTGTATTGGTTCACTCACTGATTAACCCTTCCAATTGGTCCATGGCAGGATGTGTGGTATAGCCGTGTCTTTTATTTATATGCACTGTGCCAACCTTTATCGAATAGTTTCCTCTGTATGTTGGGTAAGTACTACATAATATCTTAACAAAAGGGGAAGGTTCTTTCTTAGTAGATTTTCTTTCACGTTTGAATGGGTTCCATTTTTAAAGTGTGATAGAAAAAAGTTAACGAGTTAGTTTTGACAGATGAATTATTGGAGGGAATACAGTTTGGGTGGAAAAAATGGTAGGAAAATAGTGGAGATATTTAGAAAAGATTTTAGGTTAGGTTTTTTTTTTTTTTTTTTTTTTTCAATTATTTCTGGCTTTCACCCTTCAAGGGTGTTCTAGGCATTTAAAAAATTGTGGAAATAATATTGTAAGTAGTGTAACTTGTGAAATAAAGTTTCTTCCCCAGCTACCCCGTTTATTACATGAAAATAACTTCAGTCAATTTGCTGTTTGATACTACAGGGAATGGGGGGCACAAACCTCAGACATTGCTTTACTGAAATTTAATCCTCGTTGGTTTGCTTTGCTGTTCAGCATGTTTAAAGTTCATATTTTTAATTATTATTTGATTTTCAGTGCTGAACTGTTAAAATCATGATGTTTTTTCTTTGGTCTAGATCTTACTGGAACATGGCGCCGGCATCAACACTCACTCCAACGAGTTCAAGGAGTCGGCGCTCACGCTGGCATGCTACAAGGGCCACCTGGACATGGTGCGTTTCCTGCTGGCGGCCGGCGCGGACCAGGAACACAAGACAGACGAGATGCACACGGCGCTCATGGAGGCTTCCATGGACGGCCATGTGGAAGTTGCACGCCTACTACTCGACAGCGGGGCCCAGGTAATACTCTTCTCTTTTTTGAGCTCCTGGAATTTCAAGACAATCTGTTCAAACTTGCTTACTTTACTGACCGTAATCTACTCTTTTCTGTGTTTTTGGTGCTACAAGGGACATTTTAAGGGATATCTTTCCAAATTTCCTTACTCTACTGCCCATACTCTTCTCTTTTCTATAAGCCTGGTGTTACAAGGAATATTTATAAAATAATTTCCCACAGGGTCTATGTCATCTTTGGGGATGCTGTGTGGAGGCTATTTTTTTTTAAAAGAAGGAGTGAATCTGGGTCTCCAAGAGCCTGTAGTGGGGAGGAAACACAGAGGCCAGCAAATTGTTTCACAGCCGAGCTGTTGTCGAACCGTGTACAAATGTTGGGTGTACGTTTGGCGAGTTTCCTAACTATGCAACAGTGCCGAAGGGATCACAGACGCTAGTTCCTCGGAGCATCTTCCATTGAAATACCTGTAGAACACCTTCAGTATTCCCTGTATATTGCCTATGCTCGAATTGTAATCTGGTTGTTAAAAACCAATCAAACGGACCGCCTGTTTCTGCACAGATTCAAATGTTTTTACAAGTATTTTGGAGCTCCAGACCAGAGGTGGCTGCCAAATTCAACAGTGGAGCCACTTGTGATTTGTACAGGGTCAGCAATTGAAGGATATCCCTAATATTAACTGCTCTGAGAAAACTTTGCATTTCAGTTAGGATGAAGCTGTATGTGAAATCCTATTTAGATTAATCTTCACTACGAATTGGTTTATATTATGAACATCAAAAAATATGCTATGGAAAAATTGAAGCTTTTACTACCTTTTGTATGTATCGAATTACAATAAAATTAATATTTACGTAACAAAAAATCTAAGCGTTAACTACTAAAAAAAATGTTTTTTCATTATTTAACTATGAAGTAATTTAAGAAACATTTTTTTTTAAATATACCTTTATGGCTAAGACTATTTTTGACGTTTTGTACAGTTTGTCAAATAAGAGTAGAAAATAAATGAGGGCGCCACTGTTGCCCAAATGGCAATACTAAAAATATGACAATGGTGTTGATCTAAAGCTGTGTAACCTACATTTTTATTAAAAATTAAAAAGGCATTAAAGTGAAACAAATATTTTTCCACTGCTATATAGATACCCACTGATCTCAAAATTAGAATTGCATTTAGATATATTATTATTATACATTTGCAATTTTGTGTTAACATAATGAAGAATAACGATATTATAATAAAATATAAAGCACACTTTAGAAATTGCTTGCATTTATTTAATACTAGCTTAAGTACCTAGCGTTGCCCGGGCTTTAGATCATGCCTCTAATTTTATATCTGAATATATTTAACTTATTCAGATCTAATGTGCCGTTTCCACGCTTGCCAAGCCTACGCAAACCTCCACAAACGCCAGCGTGGAAACAGGTCGTTTGTCTTGGCTTGCGTAGGGTTGCGTAGGGTTTGCGTAAGCTTGCAAGAGCTTGCCGCCGATCCAGTCGGGGTCGGATCCAGCGGCAAGCTTCGGCAAACGCTCAGTGTAATTTCAGAACTGACGGCGAATGCACGCCGTTTTTGCTCCATGCGGTATATCGATAATTAACATTACGAGACATATGTATGACGAAAGAGGCATGCCTGACTTATTAAAATGTATAAGAACATAATTTGAATGCACTAATTTAATTTATTGGATTTACCTAAAAAGTCAATATAAATAAATAATCTTTTATTGATGATTTATTATTTATTACAATAAAAAAACATATGATTTTTGTTGGAATAACTTTTTTTTATAATACAAGACAATATTATATTGTTTTTTTATACTTTGCTTGTATTTCAAATAAAAGTATGTTAAACCAAACGCAGTAGCCTACACAAATTCGGCGTCCGCCATGCTCGGGTGTTGGTAGCTCACTGACGCAGTCACAAGCGTGTAAACGGCTTCCAAATGCCAGGCGAGATTTGCGTACGCTTGGAGCGTGTGGAGGTTTGCGTAGGCTTGGCAAGCATGGAAATGTACCATAAAAGTAGTGTGACTAAACTCACCATTAATGATTCTTCCTTTCCACCTACTGTTAAATTCAAATCTATGTTAAATTAAATGAAAGACAATCACTTTGTAAAACACAATTTAATCAAATTTATGTAATTTAGTAAGTACCTTCACAATAGTGATTATTCGATTTAATTTTTTTTAAGAACAAAATGTTTTTAAATGCGTATACAGCGTTTTGAATTTTCAGTGTCGTTGCACAGAATATTTGACAGATAAATTGGTGTTGCCAGCCTAAAAATTTCTTAGTTCCATTTTATTTATTTTCTACTCTTATTTGACAGACTCTACACTCTAACTTTTTTTCATTCTTATAAAATTACGCTTATAAGACGCTCGATTTTAAATTTTGAAGGCGTGAGAATCGAAATATTTGTAGCGTTTATATTCTTCTTAAGTCAATAAACTTTTATTGTTGACAACGTACTCACTCCTCGCATACTAAACGCGGAAAGTGATCTTAAAATAAGTGTTTAATGTTTTGCGTTTAAAAATTAAGCTATTTTTTCCCTAGAGTAAACTGGTGTTGCCTTTTCTTACTAATAATGAATGGTTAACTTGCTTTAGCTGATATCCAACAATACAAAAATTCCTTTCAGACAATAAAAATATGTTTTTCTCCAGGTCAACATGCCAACTGACAGCTTTGAGAGCCCCCTGACCCTGGCAGCCTGCGGAGGTCATGTGGAACTAGCCATGCTGCTGATCGAAAGGGGAGCCAACATCGAGGAGGCAAGCAAACCAAATATAACTCTTATTTCTTTATAAATCCATTTTCTTTTACATTGGTGACTTCTTTTTTTCATGTTGTATTTATTTTTGGCCAGACCGGTTTCTGCTGCAGAGGTTTCCAAACTGGTAGTTTTAACTTAACCCAGGATATTTATGACATCTGGGTCAGGGGTGTAAAACATTGATTTTATGTATAATATTGGAAGAGTTATTTGCGGGGTGAAAACTTCATTTATAAAAATTTAAATAATATGAATTGTGATAACCTTCATTGTTTATTTTAATTTTTTTACAGTGAAATAAAGTAATCAGAATTTTTGTACCGCAAATTTCGATTTTCTAACCTTAAATACTGCTGTATCCTGCATGTAAATATACTCAATTTTACCTAGCCCAGATAAAAGGTTGAAAGTGGAGTAATAATTTATTTTAATTGATGAATATACTCACAATCTTTGCAAATTTCCAACTAAAAATGTTTCTTTTATGTTCAAAATACTGGTGATTTGTTGCATTTTTACTAGGCAGCCAAAAATGCCGATGTAATTAATGCCAGTAACAAATTAATATATGTTAAGCAGAAGCAGGGTATTTGTGCAATCTAGTTGTTGATGCATTCCTTGGTAGATAATTGAATGTTACATAAATAACAGGTGTTCAACATGTTTAAATACTTTACTAATCATATTCCATGCTTTGTATTATATATCACTTCAACAAAACTACATGCAGATTCATACACTTATCTGTGCTGGGACCAAGAGAGTATTTTGTTATCCATGTAATATTTTCATAGCCATACAAATATCCCGGCATGATGTTTTTCAAGGATATCCATCCACTACTTTACTCCGAACATAAATTTTATTTAACCCACAAAATGATAGTTGTAAAGCTTGAAATTAAAATTGATCTCAATTAAAATCAACAGAACGGAAGATGAATCCATTAGTTTGAAGCTGCATGTATGTAATACATACATATAGAACAGTGGGTGACTAATGTTATATAACGGCTGGATAGAATTTAAGCCCAACTGCAAATGGTGTCAAGGGGTCAAGTTTAGGAAGTGTTTTATGGTTGATCAAGAATTAAAACTGAATAGTTTTATTATAATGTCTCCCTATTTATTTATGTACTACGAAACGTGTAACGGTAACTTAATATAAATTGATTGTAATTCAGTTATATTTTATTACAATACATATTGTTATACACTTGAAATTTTGGTAGCTTTATTTTGCTAAAAAAGCATTTTGTCAGTGATTTGGTCAGCAAATATAAATATAAGTTAATGATCCAAAGTGGCAGTATAAAAAGATTGCAATTTTTTTTTTGTCATAATTTCCAATGTGAACATTTGAACTGCACTGCAATGATAAATAATTTGTATTCATTATATACTACGGTGGGCCGAAAAAACTCATTTTTTGATTTCGAAGTTGTAATAGCGCGGAAAAGTTGCGAATTATATAGAGAAAAAATAATAAAAAAAATCGAATGACATCTTTCGTGCATAAGCGGATGACATCTTCCGTGCATAGGCCCGAAAGTTTGACAAAATATGAAAAAACCACATTTTTGCGATCATTTTTTAAAAAATTTTATAAAATTTTTTCGTAATGTAATAGTTTGTAATGTCTTTAAATAGAGCCTATAAACATTGTGTTGTAATTTGGTTTCGATCAATTGATATCTTTCGGTCGCGCATAAGCCCCAAAATTTGCCAAAATATTGAAAATTTCAAATTTTTACGCATTTTTGGTATTTGATAAGCAAGCCAGACAACGTCACTCGATAGGCCTATGACATGATGGGTGATAACAGTAACAGCGGGCATGGTACTTTTCGACTTGCTCTACATCTACAGATATTTAAAAAGCTTAAATATTTAAGTTACAGTATAGTTTCAACAATAAACTTACCTTTATAAAAATAAAAACAGAGTTCTGAATAAACAGTTTATGTTAGTTAAATCTGTCCATTAGTACTGTTCTCTACTTTGTAGTGAAGACTGATTTGCTGGTGAAATTAGGCATAGATGATCTGGACAGCAGAGTACAGTTAGTACAGAGTACAGAGGACAGTTCTTATAAATCCGTCTCGAGATTCAGCTCCTTAAACTTTTCCTGAGGCTTCCGTGACGAGTTTTACACAGCGTTAAACAGCCCGCGTGTGAACTGGGAATTGCTTGAAAATAATATTCCAGTCAAGGATTGAGTCACTCTGACGATGTGTGATTTGATCTCGTCGTCACTGATTTCTGCCAACAATGGGGAAGAAGATAATTCACAGTCCATCCAGCAATCATTTCTGAGTATTCTTGTGCATTGAAGTTAATTTCGCACCGGCACAAATCTGGGGTTTTTTCGCAAGTGCATTCAACAACGATAAGGCATTTGCAAGCTGCTACATCAAAAAGAAGTGAGCACTTTTGTTTGAATTCATCAACATGTAAATTAAAAGAAGCTTTGTTTTTGTCTCGTGTATATGATTTCCTCAGGCTGTAATACTTATCATGCAACGCAGTTATGAACTGCGCGATTCTCTTATCTGTAACTGTAGGGATAGATGCTTTTTCATATAAGCTGATTACTTCGTTAGTTACTGTACTGGCAACTTGTTTAAAACTAATGCCCTTATTATTAATTTGTAGTGCCAAATTATACCTTTCTTGAGAACAACTCCGAATGATTTCCTCGCCCGTAGGCAACTTGTTTGTTGGCAGATCTTTTGGAGTACCAAAAATGGGGCAGTCGAATACCTGTCTTGTTATTACTTTCTTCTGCACAGCCATGATGCCACCGTTTCGTTATATCAGACAGTTAACACACAGCAATATGATAACACAAAACGCCAAGAGTTGCAGAATGAAAACAACGGGTCGAACTAAGCACTAACGCACTGCACAAAGCAGACTGATAAAACAGTGGAGGAAGATAGGTGGCATAATCCTAGGACTGCGGAGGGGGTGGAGTGGAGGGGAGGAGATCAGCTTGCTTATCAAATACTTTGAAATTTTCAATATTTTGGCAAATTTTGGGGTTTATGCGCGACCGGAAGATATCAATTGATCTAAACCAAATTAAAACACAATGTTTTAAGGCTTTATATGAAGACGTTACAAACTATTACATTACGAAAACATCTAATTAAAAATTTAAAAAAATAATCGCAAAAATGAGGTTTTTTCATATTTTGTCAAATTTTAGGGCCTATGCGCGAACGGAAGATGTCATCCGTTTTTTTTTTTTTTTTAATTATTATTTTTTGTCTATAAGATTCGCAACTTTTCCGCGCTATTACAACTTCGAAATCAAAAAATGAGTTTTTTCGGCCCACTCTATTATATACGGGGCTTATAGTAACAAAAGACAATTTTGTCCTGCATACATATTTCAGTAAAGTTTCATTCTTAATAACACCAAAATTCCTAACATAATATATAACTGAAAGATATAGAATAGAAGACGACCATGCTAATTTAGAGATTCGTTATACCTTATTACAGTGAACAAGAAGAAATAACATCAAAACGCCCGGGTTGCCGGCAGTGAAATCGATTGTATTAGCATTGAGCCATTGAGCCGCAGACATTAGTTTATGTCCAAAATATGACACGTTGAGTGAAGTTAACTAATCCTGCATTAAACATGCTTACCTATTATTCTTCTTGATAGAAAGCAGTTTTTATTTGTCTGATTCAAATGTCCATAGGCTAGACAAGTGCAAACACGCATCAAGCAATAGTAGTAGATCATTGATGGAAAGGCCCGTCTATCAATAAATGTCCATAGGATAGACAAGTGCAAACACGCATCAAGCAATAGTAATAGATCATTGATGGAAAGGCCCGTCTATCAATAAATGTCCATAGGCTAGACAAGTTCAAACACGCATCAAGCAATAGTAGTAGATCATTGATGGAAAGGCCCGTCTATCAATAAATGTCCATAGGCTAGACAAGTGCAAACACGCATCAAGCAATAGTAATAGATCATTGATGGAAAGGCCCGTCTATCAATAAATGTCCATAGGCTAGACAAGTGCAAACACGCATCAAGCAATAGTAGTAGATCATTGATGGAAAGGCCCGTCTATCAATTGATTTCATTATTTATTTGCTAGTTGGTAATGTGTGTTGTTGACTATTCAAACGAAGCCATTTAACTTGTTAATTGTCCAGGTGAATGATGAAGGCTACACCCCCCTGATGGAGGCGGCCAGGGAGGGCCACGAAGAGATGGTGGCGCTGCTGCTGAGCCAAGGAGCTAACATCAACGCTCAGACCGAGGAGACACAGGAGACGGCCCTGACGCTGGCCTGCTGCGGGGGCTTCTTAGAGGTAAATACCCTGTCAAACTATCTGTACTGTTATGGAGTTAAAGATATTTACTTTGATGTTTTGATTCAAGTGTGTAATTTAAAGTTTTTATCATATTTTGCAATGATGTGTTAGCAGACAAATCTTCTCTTTTCAAATTTCATGCATTGTTCTTATTATGTGTAAAATTTATAAAATTGCAGTTTTCCAATCCTGCTTAAATTTCATTCAATGAATATGGCTTTGTTGTTTCCGTCCGATTGTATAGTCCGATGATTACTATCACTATTTATGTATTTTCTGGAGTTTTAAAGGATTCAGAGTAGAATCAGTCTCTATGTGATTCTTGTACTAAAAATTTGCATTGTTTTCAGGTGGCGGACTTTCTGATAAAGGCCGGTGCCGACATGGAGCTGGGTGCGAGCACGCCGCTCATGGAGGCCTCCCAGGAGGGCCACCTGGAGCTGGTGCGCTACCTGCTGGAGACTGGCGGGGCTGACGTGCATGCGCAGACGCAGTCGGGCGACACGGCACTGACGTACGCCGCGGAGAACGGTCACACGGACGTGGCCGATCTGCTGCTGCAGTATGGCGCCGATCTGGAGCACGAATCAGAAGGGGGCAGGACGCCGCTCATGAAGGTAACCTTCACCAGATACTTTAGAAAGCCCAATCGTTACCTCTCTTTCTGTTCTTAGCTTTGGCTTTTATACTATGCCCAAGGTGAAAGCCCTATTGAAAGCTAAAATTTGAAAGAGTAATCTAAATAAGTTAATTGTTTTGTGCAAAAAGTTACAATTTGATAAAAGCTGCTAACTGGAAAAAATATATATTACCAGAATCTTTATCAAAATAATAATTATATTAATTCAAATAATTTAAAAGTTTAAATTAAACTAAAATAATATAAACCTTACAGTTTGGCAAGAAAGTGTAGAAAATAAATGATGGCGCTGCGATCGTTTTTTATGTTTTAAATGGCAACACCAACATCAGTTCATCAATATCAACATATATATAGTACTGCCTCGTGCATAATATTCTCCTCAATTTTCATCACGTGTTTGGCAACAATTTTTCCAATCGTCAGCACTTTTATGCTATTACATATTATTATTATGCTATTTTCCGTTTTCCCGGTGTTTCAAATTTTCCTTCTGCCTTTTCCCCTTCCTTGACGATTCATCTTACCGTTGATTCAGATTTACCTGTGTGTGGAAAACATCATTAAAATTATTATTCTATAGAAAAAAAAATAATTACAAAAAAAAAACACACTAGATAATATTCATTTAGAAAGAAAGAAAGAAAAAAATAGGAAAAAAGTTACATTTGTATGAGTTTAGAAATTGCACTTTTTTATTTTTTTATTGAGTTATTCCCTTTTTCTTGTGGCCACATATTAACTGTCAAATAGAAGTGTCAAATTCAGATTTTTAAGCATAACCTCAAATTAGATTGTAATGATTATAATCGCTCGAAAATTGGCATTAATCTTGTAATACTAATGAAATTTATTAAAAAAACTATACTAAATACCATTAATTTCTGCAGTTCGATTGTAAACATCTTCCAAATTAGATAGGAGCTTTGTCGCGCGATATTCTGCTAGGCTTACTTCTCTTGCACTACTACGTATTGGTTTATTAATTTTAATTCAATTCAAACAATGCACAGGCAAACAATGAAATTTTTATTTATTAAACGAGCGATTTTCAGTGTTTTCTACACGATTTGTCAGTAAAGCCAAGAGCCATACGAAATGTCATTGACAAATCTAGTATTTCGGTGTTACCATAGAAATGAAAAAATTTAGTTCCAAATTAATAAATTTCTACACTTTCTTGCCAAACTATACTCTCTGATTTGAAAACATGACTGACCAGAAAACTACATGTCTTTTTTGAAAAATAATGTTCTTGGAAGAGTAGAAAGATTGTAGCGAATGGCTTCTACGCTACCCTTATTCTTGTTGTGGAAATTATGATAATTTATTTTCTTCATAAATTGGCTTTTCATTTGTAACCCGCCAATGTAATTCATAGGCGTGTCGGGCTGGCCACCTCTGCACCGTGCAATTCCTGGTGGGCAAGCGTGCCAATGTGAACCGCACCACCACCAACAATGATCACACGCCCCTCAGCTTGGCCTGTGCCGGTGGTCACCAGGAGACAGTGAAGTTCCTACTGGCGCACTCAGCGGATCCCTTCCACAAGCTCAAGGACAACAGCACAATGCTAATTGAGGCGGCCAAGGGGGGCCACACACCCGTGGTTCAGTGCCTGCTGGACTACCCGCACTCCATCATGATGGCGCCTGCACCTCCCCCGCCTCCTCCACCCCTGCAGATAATACCTGGAGGTGAGGAGCTTGATTGTAAATATATTGCTTTTTTATTATCTTATGGTGTCGGGAATTTGTCAATAGCTTCACCCAGACAGTCCCAACTAGCAAATAAACCCCAACTAGCAATAAACCACACAGCTTTTGGGTTGCTAGGGGATCGTGCTTCATGCGGAATATTAATGAAAAAGTGTCACATACAAGCATCAAGACGCCTAGCATCGAAACATCACCCGCTAGAGTTAAGTTGAAGTCAAAAGGGCAAAATGAAGTATAGGAAATTATTTATGCTTAGAATCGTATATTCAAGCCATCCCATCAATAATTAAAGTGCGTTTCAGACGAAGGATATAATATGAAATTATGTGGGTGTGGCTTACATACCCTTGTTCCCATCTTGTATAATTTATATTTACTTTATCAGCAAGAAGAGATGGTGACCCATCTCTGGGGTTCGGCTAGCACTGTAGAAATATAAAAATACAGACATATTTTTGGCATCTTTTTGCATATCTGTACTCCCACTTACATTTACGTATTAAATTTGCAATGTACCTTAAATATTTATTAACTTATTTGCTAGTTGGAAACGCCTCATAGGCTACCAGCCTGTTGAAGTTGATGAAGCCTGTATGAAGCTAATTGTTGGAATATTCGGGCCATGTAATAATTAGTCCAGTGATTTTGCTGAGCCCTTTCTTAACTGCTTGCTTTGTGGCTACTAAAAATTCGCTATCTTTGTACAAACATTTTTATTTGATTTTTTGAATTTGATCATCTTGTGTAAATGACAAATCACACGTAAAAGCCACATAGCTTAGTTTGAGTTCCTCCTCTCGAGGCTTTAGTTGAATTGTCACCTTGAAGGCAGTCATTAATAATAAAACTTTTTTCATGATCACAAAAAATGGCCTACGTTCAATATGCCAAATCATTAATTTATTATCTCAGAGCATGTGTTCCAATTCCTAACAAATCAGTGCCCCTCGGTGTACCTGTCTCACCGGGACAGGAGTGCTCCTGGCTGGGAGGTACAAGCGTATCGTATAAGAATTTGTTGTATAACACATGAAAATAGCCTATTAGACTTAGGCCCTTTCTACACAGAGATATGTACTTATAAGCTACGTGACTGTGATGCAATCACAAGTCGCCTACTCTTTAAAACTGGTTTCCGTATACGGTGCTACCGGAATTGATATGAACTAGATTATTTTTTCGCATGCAGCCATGGAGTTAATATGATGTCAAGTGACTCGAGGGATGAAGACAATATATTTTTCCTCCACCTTTATAAAAAAAGTTCTAAAACAAAATTTTGGATTCATCCATACAATAAAAAATATTATTTGTAGGGCATTCGTCGCCATCAAGGAACTACGAACTATGAGAATGATGTCAAATTGACTTTCTTTTTCAACTTCAATCCACGCCTTCTTCAAATACTTTCTCACGTTTTTTTGTAAATTATACTTACATAAACACACATATTTTCCTACCACAATAAATTTACCATTCAAATCATGCTCGGACACCATTTATGTCAAACGAGTAGTGGATGTGTATGCAAATAGAGTAGCGTGCAATTGACATCAAACGTTGTTGATGCGTCACGTACGAACTCTAGCAAAATAATATGGGGATACTTATGAGCAAAATGTATGCTTAGCGCACAAAATTCCGGTTGCTTGTAAATATCTCTGTGTGTGATTGGCCTTACCGTTTTCTTAATAAAAACTGCCTTCATTTTTAGTTCTTAGTAGTTCCTTATTGTTGTTTTTGATTTTTCCAATTAAATGAAACAATCAACATTCAATCATGTTAGTTTTCTTCAGCTCAAGAAATAGGCCAATATTTCGAAAATATCCCAAAGTAAGATAATCTTTATTGTGAAAAACAGTGAATCCAATAGGCCACTTGCATGGATTTCATAACGACTTGGAAAAAATCGTGTGGATAGATTTTTTTACTAAGATTACGAAAATGTTGTAAAAATTTTAAGAAATGTATAGTTTTTCTTATTTTTAAATAAATAAATCCATTATTTGAGCTTGTGACGTCACTACATGAAAATGTCCCGTCTCCGATTATGTTCCCTTAATTTTGTAATATTCCACACTGATTATTTTTTTTTTATATGGCAACACTTTTTTCTTGATTTTTATTTGATTTCCGGCGAATTTTTGAAAATGCGTTTAACGTTCACTAGATTTATTGTTTTTTCTATGCGAACTTATCCTATGGTTTGATTTTTTGATAAAGATGGCCGTGTTTTTACAAATGTTACGAAGATAACCCTGTACAATTTATTGCTATTCGTTTGGAAAACGTTATTTTTTTTAAAATGATTTTCGATTATGGAATTATCGTTTTTTCGCACACATAAAATTATGTCCCGTATTTCCGGTTTATAAAAAATGGTCTGATTTTTCGGATTGAAATTTTCAAAAAATCACCAGGGTTTCAAAAATACGATAAAAAAATATAGAATATCTTAGAATATTTGCCTTAACCAGAAAATTTTTTTAAAAAATGTGATGCAAGTGGCCTATTACATTTCACAAAATTAGGATTGATATGAATGAAAAACTTTTCAAACAATAATAATTTTTTTTTACTGACACATCTAAGTTCTAGGATCACACAATGCAGTGCAGAGTAAGGTAGGCCTATCATTTAATAGAATTAAACACACATCGCAGTTGGTCGCAGTCTAAAGTTAAAGGATTCATCACATGGTCAACTGTGCCACTTGGGGCAATAGAAGCGTTTGGGAAGCACACTACTTAATTTTAGTTACAATATCTGACTTAATAATATTGTAATTGTTTTTTAATAGTGGAGGTCGGCAGCGGGGCCGGGGTGGTGGGGAGTGCGGCTGTAGGAGAGGAAGGGGTGGTGCCCGTGGCGGGAGGGATGTACTCCCCCATGGGTTTCCCCCGCTCCCTGCAGCCGCTGGTGCCCATTCCCCAACACCTGCTGCCCATGAACCCTGAGGAGGCCCAGTACTATGTTGAAGGTAGGCATTGCGTCTATTCAGGTCTATGGAATTCCCTCAGTGTGCTTGCTCATTCTCCCACCTTGTATCTTTATTCATGTTTTCCTTTTTGTTAATCCACTGCGTACAACTGTGATGTGTACTTAATTGTAACTGCTAGGAGTTTTACAGTTTTTCATTTTCCATACTTCAGAAACATGCAATAATCTTCATTTTATTTTTTCAGTTTTGGGAAATTTCGAAATATTGGCCCTTTCCTTCGTAAATATTTTTATTTATATATTGTTATAATAAGTTGCATCGAATGATGAATGCGTAGCTTATTCTAAATCATTACAAGGTTGGTTTTTTCAAGGTTTTATTATTCTCATTATACATTCATTCGCTAAATAGTGATGTCATTTGATTGTTACTTGCGCCTCTTTGGCTTGGCACAGTCGATGTGTATTCATTGATCACATTAATTCAGTGAGGTCAATTCACACATCATGATGTTGACTGCGTGTTTCAGGCTGGAACGACGGCTTTCTGTACCTGTCTTCCCCGCAGAACGAGGGCCCCGACTCGCCCCCCGAGGTGGGGGCGGGACCAGGGGGTGGTCCCCCTGCCGCCCCGCAGCAGATGGTGGTGCAGCAGCACCAGCTGCAGCAGCTGCAAGCGCTCCAGCAGCAGCAGCAGCAGGGTGTGCAGGCGGGAGGCGGACAGGCCGGCGGCAAGCACAAGATGGTGGTCCGCAAGTCCAGGATATCTCTCGCGCCCGCCGCCATGCAGGACATACTACTCCCTAATCTGGATTTGACACAGGTAAATATGTACCACAATCTTATTCTTTTTGCACACTCCTGTCACTCCTTTCTCCTAAACGACACATGTAGAAAGCGGGAGAGGTTACAACAGAGTTATGTACACATCTCTAAGGTCTATTTCCTGTTAACACATAGTTATTATTTACCAAACTTATCTGTTGGTTCAGCTAGCACTGCAGTCATTTTGGCATCTATTTGCATATGTCGTTTCTTAGCTATTGCCGAACAATTGTCTTGGCAGTCAATATTGCCATTTGTTTTATTTGTTTATTTCATGAAAAAAAGGTACATTTTTTAGTATTATTTCACCCGCCATGCTAGGGATGTCCCTGTGTTATGGCAGGTTGTCAATATTGCCATGTCCCGTCAAGTGATCTCCTGCTATAACTCCATTAAACTTTAAAATTGTGAAATAATTTATCGATATTAATAGCATTTGAAACGGTTTTCGTAGCGGATAGGTGACGGAACAGAAACGTCCAATGAGAAGGAAGTAAATTTAGCCTAGCAACATTGTAGTAATATCAGTAGTTGAGCACACTCAACAGCAAGAATACGCAATACATAACAATCTTGCAATCTTGACTCACAATACGGAAATCTTGACAGAAATACCTTGCTGGCAAGAAATTTTCATGAAAAGTTACTTGTTCACCAGAGCCAGAGCCTTAACATACAAATTTGCTTTCCATTCTGTTGGTTTTATTTTTTCAATTTTTATTCACTATTTTTTTTTTTTTTTTTTCTTGGGGGAGACGGTTTACTGTTAATTCCCGTGAGCACGTAGGCCATAGGCCCATTGTGCTATCTCCCATTTTACCTCAATCCTTTAACAATAACCCAGTCGCTTTAATAAAGTTCACCAGAGTTTTTATTGGAAATGAAGCCTATATCTTCTGGTTCGACAATCTGTCTTCCCAGGTCTCATTTCCCCTCTTCACTCGTCCTTGGTTCCTTGAAGGCCCCACGAGGGAAGAGCGGCTTCATCTCTCCTCTCCACTCCTTAGTTCCCCGAAGGCTCCACGATGGAGAGTCCACTTCCCCTTGGTTCCCTAAAGACCCCACAAGGGAAGAGTCCACCCTACCTTGGTTCTCCAAGGGCTCCAGGAGGGTATAGGACTTCATCTCTCCTCTTCATTCCTCCTTGGTTCCACAAAAGCCCCAAAAGGGAAGAGGACTTCATCTTTCCTCTTCACTCCTCCTTGGTTCCACAAAGGCCCCACAAGAGAAGAGTTCACAAAGATGGTCTCATTTTTTCTCCTCACTCCTACATGGTTCCCTGAAGGCCCCACATGGGAAGAGGACATCATCTCTCCACCTCACTCCTTGGTTCCTCAAAGGCCCCACTCTGGAAGAGTGCCCTTCCCCTTGGTTCCCTGAAGACCCTACAAGGGAATAGTTCATGGAGGTGGCCTCAGCTCTCATCTCCACGGCTTCTCCTCTTGGTTCCTCCTACAGGCCCCAGGTAGGAAGTCCACGGAGGTGGCCTCAGCACTCCTAGGTTCTCAAAAGGCCCCTAGTTTTCGAATGGTCCAATTTTCTGTCCCACGAGTTACCAGGGAAGTAGAAGGTCCACTCCAGCAAAGCCCCGAGTGCTGGAGTAGGGTCTAAATACTCCGAGATGCGACCTTGTTTCTCGGAGGCATCGTTCATGACACTGTTCCCCAGGACATTCAGCCTGAGCACGGTAGCTCACACTTTGGTTTGGGATGGCTATTGCAGGTTTGTGTTTCCACTCCCTGAGCGATGGGTTCGCCACACTCCCTACGCTTGCTTTATTCACTATGTTTATCCATTTTTTTTCATCACCAGTAAAAAGCAATGACTTCCCTATATCTTATAATTTTTTTTTTTCTACAGGTGGTACGAATGCACCCAATGGGAACCGACAGTGAATCTGTAACCCCCATTACGCAAACCCAAGATAAGAAACCATCACGAGAGGAACAAATATTCCAAAAGCAACAAATATTGGAAGAACTCCAGGTAATTAACTTATGCCCAATTATTTTGATTTTTCATTTGAAACTGCAAACTAATCTAAATTATTGAAAATTGACATTGTTTTGTAATTTATTTTTGTCATTGTTTACGGTATAAAAATAAACATGTTGGTTTTTTGGTATAGTGAATAAACATGTTGGTGTTTTGCAGAGGGTGGAGAGAGAGTTGGCTGTGAAGGGGGCCAGCGGTGGTTCCATGTCACTGCTGAGCACACAACTCAGTCAGGTGGATGTGAATGCGCCCATTCACAACCTGGACATCTCCCCTAACCAAGGTAACTAATCAAATAACTATATAGCGTGTTGTTTTCTCTTTCCAATACTGTTTTGATCATATTTTTCACAATGATAGTAAGGGAGAAACAACCATTTATATGAGACGTGTATGAGTTATTTAAAAAAGCGAACAAAACGGAGCATTTTGACGTCTTGGCCAGAAAATTCTCCTTCTGCCAGAAAATTCTCCTTCTGCCAGAAAATTCTCGGCCGACTGATTCGCGAAGGAAAGTCCGTTCACACACATCATTCGCGTCACAATGTAATATCGTGATGCTAATTCCGGTTGTGAATGAACACCGATATCTAACATTGTCGGAATGCTTCATTCGGCACTGTCTCATCACTTTCGTTTCATCGCATGTTCAGATGGGTAATTTCAAGGGAAAGAGGCGGAATGAAATCATGAAATGAACGATAAATGAATCATGTGACATAGCTATAACTAATATCCAAAAATAGTATGGTAGAACCCCGTTTATTCGAACCCCAATTATTTGAAAAAAATGCGTAATTCAAAATTTTTGCCGAAAAGGCTATTTTTGGAACCAGATACTATTGGATTTATAAAATGGTCACCAATCCTAATTGGGCGAAGCCGAACCAAAAGCCTGGGCCTAGCAGTGTGGGTTTTTACCTGCTAGTTACATTCTATCACCTAATTCAGGGTTTCCCAAACTGTGTTCCGCGGAACACCAGGGTTCCACCGAACCTGAATAGGGGTTCCGCGACAATTTGTTGGAAGAATTTCATTAAATATAATATGCACATATTTCGTATTGATATTTTAACACTATAATATATAATATACAGTAAAACCCCTATTTTACGTTTTTTAGTTTTTTAAGAGACCGAAAAAAAAAACCTAAACGGAGGGAAAATGCAAATGGGGGGTATTGAAGAAAAGAACATTTTAAATTATGTTTTTTTATTTAATCATGTATATTGGTGAATTGAAGAAAAGAACCTTCTAAATTTTATTTTTTATTAATATAATCATGTATATGAAGAGATAAATGTTATTCCAACAAAAGAAGAAGCAATAAAGTACATCGAGGGTCTTAAAATCTATTTTTCCAGCATTGGTTGATTTTAAGACGAAACTTTTAAATGTCCATACACGATTGAAAATAAATTAGAACAGAAAATGTAACAAACTAATCTATCTGTTTTTTTTAATAAAAAATATAATAAATGAAACAATGTTACTTTGTTTGAACCACTTGTATATTTGTTTAAAGCCGACCGGTTTCGGAACGACCTTGAGGAAGGAACGGTCGTTCCGAAACCGGTCGGCTTTAAACAAATATACAAGTGGTTCAAACAAAGTAACATTGTTTCATTTATCTATAATGGATAACCACAAAGTTATAGCTACATTCAAAAGTAAAAAATATAATGTTCTTTTCTACAAATCGAAATTTCGCGGCCGACTCTCTAAATTTAGATATCTATTTGAAATAAATTTGTAAACATACCGCATAATGTCCGCGTAAATCAAACTTTCGCGGCTGATTTGTAAAAATATGATAAATTTCCTCGTAAATCGATTTTTTTGCAGCCGATTTCCGCTGCAGGCGGCCATTTAAATTCATATATACTAAGTAAATTTGTGAAAATATGACATTCCAGTGTAGACCGATTCAATTTCAAACTAACCAACTTGTTTATCAACTTTTTCGAGAATATTCCTTTTCTCGCACTGAACTGACATCATAAATGTAATAAACTTAACGAAAACAAAACAAGAAACGTAAAAACTGTGTTGAACTGTGATGATCACGAATAATGTTGGAAGAAAGCGTTTCAAATCACAAATCGAGTCAAAACCAAATGACAGATACATAAATAAATAAACTGACAGATGCTGTAGCATTTTACACATGGCTAAAGTTGAAAGATGTCGGCCAATCACCGCGTTGCGAGCCGTATGCTGACCAATCACGGCCGGCTAAAAATGGAAAGATGTCAGCCAATCACCACGTTTCGCGCAGTTTGCCGACCAATCACGACTCGGCCGTGTCAAGCGCGCGTAACTCACATATTTTGAATATTTTCGACGTAAACTACAGGAAAAAAAACGTAAAAAGGGGGTATAAATGTACTAAAATATACCGGGACCGAAATAATTACACGTAATTGGCGGGAAAACGTTAAATCTGGGGACGTAAAATTCGGGTTTCACTGTATTCATATTTCACCACTACTGAAATTATTCACAAGAAATTATTATTTGAATAAATATTTCACAACAGATCTTAAGTAAGGTACTAGACCCTTCCAGGTACAGAGACTGAGATTTATGGAAGTTGAAGGGGCCATTTTTTTTTTTTTTTTTTTTTTTTTACATTAACTCCACACAGGAGGCCCTGAGGAAAATAATTTCCCTCAGGGCCTATGTCATCTTTGAGGATGCTGTGTGGAGGGTCTTTTTGAGGAAAGGAAGGAGTTAACATGGGTCTTGAAGAGACTCATGTTGTAGGAGGGAGGAAACACAGAGGCCGGTAAATCGTTCCATAGCCGAGCTGTTGAACTCAAGAACGAATCGTAAAAACGACCCGTTCTCATGTGACTAATATCAACTGTGTACAAATGTTGGGCGCGTGTTTGGCGTGTTTCCCGACTATGCACCGGTGCCGAGGGGATCAATGACGCTAGTTCCTCGGAGCATCTTCCATTGTAATACCGGTAGAACAAGGACAGCATTCCCACCTGACGCCTATGCTCTAAAGATTGCAATCCGTCTGTTAAGATGGGAGAATCTATCAAACGGACCGCCCGTTTCTGCACAGAGTCAAGGGTTTTTTTTAGGTATTTTGGAGCTCCAGACCAGAGGTGGCTGCCAAATTCAACCGTGGGGCGCACTTGCGATTTGTACAGGGTTAACAGTTGAGTACTATTAAAGTATCTGCGGGCCCTGTACAGTACGCCCAGTTTCTGAGAGGCTAACTTAACTCTGGATTCGATGGAGCCCCCATACCTGAGCTGGTCACTAAGAGTTACACCAAGCATATCAATGGAGGTCCTGTTCGGGAGAATGCTTCCGTTGAAGGACACTAGATTATCATTTCGATCCCTTTTAGACGTTATCAGACATGATTGGGTCTTTGAAACATTAAATTCGACGAGGTTATTCTTACCCCAAGAGAAAACACTCTCGAGGTAACCGTCCATTCTCTGCTTCAAAGCCCTCCGAGCTATTGGGGTTTGTGTGCCCTTTGGAGGCTTGTCAAACAAAAAGCTATCATGGACTGTACTGTCATCCGCGTAACAATGAATCGGTGCACATGACAAGAGGTCGTTGATGTGCAACAGAAACAAAGTCGGAGACAGAACCGATCCCTGTGGGACGCCAGCATTTATCGAATGCGAGGAAGAGGTGAAACCGTCAGCAACCGCCTGAATCGACCTCCCCCTCAAAAAGTCGGCAATCCACGCACACAAGGATGCGGGAAGTCCGTAAGAACGCAGTTTGTTGACAAGCGCTCGATGCCAAACCCGGTCAAAGGCCTTGGAAATGTCCAGTGAAACCGTTTGGGTCTCACCAAAACATTCCAGGCACCGTCCCCAAACATGCGTCACATACGCGAGAAGATCACCGCACGAGCGGTTCCGCCGGAATCCGTATTGACGGTCGTTAATAATTTTGTTCTTCTCGAGGTATGTGAGCAGTTTGTCATTGATCACACGTTCCATCACTTTTGACAGAACAGATGTGATCGCTATGGGGCGGTAGTTGGCTGGGTTGGAGCGGTCACCCTTCTTTGGAATAGGGTGAATGATCGCTTTTTTCCAACCAGAGGGCACAGAGCCAGTCTTCAGGGACATTTTGAAAAGCTTCGTCAAAATTGGAGCTATTTCTACAGCGCACCTCTGCAATACCAGGGCAGGTATTCCGTCAGGCCCGCTAGCTTTATTAACATCAAGCCCTCGTAAGACTTGGAGTACATCCCGATGCCGGATCCTCAGCTTTTTCATACGAAAACTGCAATGAGGAACCGACGGCGGGGTAGCACCTTGATCATCGAGGGTCGAGTTTTCCGCGAACATTTTGCCTAATAAGTTAGCCTTTTCGGCGGCGGTATTTGCTAGAGAGCCATCAGGTCTGGTGAGAGGTGGCAGACTGGATTTGCAGAAATTGCGACCTATTGAGCCCGCAAGCGACCAGAACGCTCTGCTGCCGTGCGGGCAGGCAGCCAGCTTACTGCTGATCTGCAGGTCGTGCTCGAATTTTGACCTGTTAATGATCCTCCTGCATTCCTTTGCCATTTTGTTATATACTGTTCTGCTTTCAGACGTTCGAGATGTGTTGTAGGCTCGGTAAGCCGCGTTTTTTCGTCGCACTGCTTCGGAGCATTGTCGACTGAACCACGGCTTTGAGCCCACACCAGTTTCTTTCACAGTGGATTGGATGAAGCCATCCATCGCGGATGTGATGACTTCACCAATTTCCTGGGCACATCTTGAGGGATCCGAAGTCTGAAAACAGACAGCTGACCACGGGAAGGCATTGAAATGAGCCCGCAGACCAAACCAATCTGCTGATCTATAGTGCCACACTTTTCTCTTCAGCCGCTCATTTGGCGGTCTGAAGGTTACGGGGATTGATGTTGTCACCAGGCAGTGGTCGGACGATCCTAGAGGCGCTGTGACTTCAATCTTGTAGCCGTGTGGCACAGTGGTTAGAAACAGATCTAGCAGATTGGAGCGGTGAGTCTGGACATCAGGAACCCTTGTAGGCTCCTGAACCATTTGCTCCAGTCCGTAGCAGAGGGCAAAGGATTCCGCCTCTCGTCCAGCCGAGTCCGTTGGTCCTGAGAACTTTAACCAAGGTTCGTTATGAACATTGAAGTCCCCCAGGACCACAAACTCTGCTGTAGGGAAGCGGGGCAAGAGGTCATCAACAGTATTACTTAGATGTTTGAAGAGTTCGGATGTATCTGAAACGCTAATGTTCGGTGAGCGGTATAAACACGCGTAAAACCTTACCGTACTGGCAAGATTGATGCGCACCCACATTACGTCGAATTTGGAGTTCTCCAGATTCAACAGTCGCACACAGTTGACGTCAGCTCGGCTGAAGAGACATACACCTCCTTTGGGTCTGAATTTGCCCATGAGGGTGAAACCCGGGCAATCCAGATAGGAGGCGTCTGTAGGCTCAGCTATCTGCGTTTCGGAAAGGAAGAGAAGGTTGGGACGTTGGGAAACAAGGTGGTGGTGGACTGAATTTAGATTTTTGTGCAGGCCGCGAATGTTGGTGAAGTTCACCAACAGTTTTGGCCTGCACCGGGGACTCCTGCTTCTCGCCGTTGTAAAGATGTTATTTATGTTTTTTTGTGAGTTCATGATTGATTTAAGTTTTTTGTTTTGAAGAGGAGAAATGAAGATCTGGAAAGGAAAAGGTATAAGGGGTGGGTAGGAAGCTGGGGATCGGAGTGTCCAGGAGTGACGGACGTATGGTATGAATCCAACCCACCCACTGCGGTGCAAGGCGATGGGCTGGGAGAGTCCGGCTGGAGAGGTCGCCCAATGCGCCCCAAACGCAACTGCTGGGTCCCCTCCGGTCACGAACCGGCACAACAGCAGCGGTGGGGTTTTTGCACTCGTTGATGGGGCAGCCCACCCTCAGTCGTGAGCCTAAGGGTCGGGCCCCTGTACTACCGAGCGGCCCGGACAACGGTAACCGGTTGTAAAGGGTCTCCCTCAACCAGCATCTCCCAATCCGGCCTGCCACGCAGAAGGTGGGCCGACGCACCCGCCATCAAGACCCAGACAAACATTACCCCATGAACCTGGGCACCCCTGCTAAGTCACCAAACGTGGCGAACCACTTGGGGTAACCTGTGGCAGAGGTGTTGGTCATCCAATAAATGGTTCCCAGGGCGGCGGTACCCAAACCCGCCTACCAAATTAGAACTGTTATCGCAGTAAATCTTCTTTTTGTGTACAAATGTATATACTAAAAAAAATCTTTGAAATTTATAACTATGGTGTATAATACTGTGGTAAGAGTCAATAATATGAACATCTGTGCAATGTGGAAACAATTAGAACGGGATAACGGTTCTGAATGTGTTTCACGAAATTTCTGTTCCCAAGGAACCCAACAATATTTTTTACGATACCGACTTTACCTGAAAGTAAAATAATGTTAAAATCAATCGGTCTTACTACATCCTTATTAGCAATTAGTCGAACAATAAAAGTGCATGGCGCCGTAAATATTGTTGATAAAGTTTAAAAAAAATTACAATTTTGGATTTCATCAGTTCAATCTGACCATTTTAATTGTTTTCCTGCCTTACATGAATGTTTGAATGCATTAAATTTTAAAGTAGATGAAGAAGTCTTCAAAGAATTTTAATAACACATACATGACTTGAAAACAACTCTTTTGATTATTTTCCGAAAACTAGTAAGGACGATTCCTGGGTTCGGAATCCGTTTTCCGTGATAGCTAAATCATTAGGATTAAGGATCAGTCAGTGGCTGAGTTTGCATCAAGTTTGGGTCCCACCCAGGCGTCTCGTGTTCGCTTTCTCGGCTGGATAAGTCCTCCATCATAACACAAGCAATATTTTCCGGTTACTGTCAAATATTGTCAGGTGATTCATAACCCGAGAATATTTGTCTTTCTTTAAAAAAAAAATTAAGCGCAAGTGAATATGAAATTCTAATTAATTTAATTAGTTACTCTATCTTGAAACAGAAATAGAAAATCAGCCTTTAAATGATTTCTGGGCAAGTTTGTCAGAAGAGTTTCTCAATTTATCAAAACAATTTTTCAAAACGAAATTTTCTAATCATGCTGTAACGAAGTCAAAGTGCAGGAACAGGATCGATACGACAAAAAATATTAGAATCTAACTTACCGGCGAATCCAACTTCCAACTACTTGTGCCTGATCTCAAGGTTCGCAATAAGGAACTCCAGTGAAAAATATTATGGCTTTAAAAAAATATGTTCATATAGACCAATAAACGCTGATTCTGAATATATAAGTTTTATTTAATAATATTAAACATACAGTTTTTAAAAAAATATTAAAAAGTGCATTTTTAATATTCTCGTTAAAACACAGCGTCAGGTTGGTATGCTGTGTAATGCTCTGTGGTGACGTCACGATGGTAATCACTGTAATGACAGGTTTATTTATGCTGTACGTCATTTGTATGGGAATTTAGGTATAACACAAACGAATGTTCTATATATTTCTTATTTTTGAAGATGTCGTAAAAGCATATACCTTTATAGAAACTAAATAGAATTGCCTTTTAGATTTTTGTATCTGACATATACGATCGCGTTTGAAAATTGCAGTATTTTAAGTTTCAAAATGAAAAAATTTAAAAAAAAACAGCTGACTGTAAACATAATCTATTAAATGGTCGAAAAATTTAGGAAAATTCAAAATTTAAAAAATACAGTCCTCTTACTTTATGAATTTGGAATAAAACTGTCACTTCACTTTTTATCTCGTTCATACAATTAAATATGATAAAAAAATATTTTAATGATTCCGAAAAAATAACTTAAAAAATATGACATCTTGGATTCGGTGTTAATGCGTATTTTGTGTTCTGTATTTTGTATTTATTTACACATGCATTAGTCTTTTACATTATTAAATAATATTATTTTTATGGAAGTTTTATTAAATTCATGCGGAAAAGTCATTAAAAAAATTTTTCAGACGTAACCTTAAACCTATCGTAGAAAAAAAGTCACCAACCAAAACACTATTTAAAGGACTAAAACTGAAAAAAAAGTAACGCAGCATTGGTACTTATGATGAATTACACTAATATCACAGTGAATTGAACATTTAAACGTAAATTAACTTCAAAAAACATAAAACTGCAAGTAAAATTCATCATGTCATTTTTGCGAAGCTTCTGATCTTGCCGTCGCCATAGACGCCATTGCCCATACACCATAAATAGACCAATCAACGCGTTAAGATGGCCGGCGGCGCCTGCGCAAATCTATGTGAGATTCAAGGAGACTAACATAAAAATCATAAAACACGTTTTTTCGTATTTAGTAGATGACGTCACAAAATGCATAATAGATATGGTGTTTTTAGAGGGACCTTGAAAAATTAAAACTTTGAAAATTATTTTAACTATTAAAACTAACTCTAAAAAAAATAAAAAATATGCAGTTATTTAAGTTAGAAGGTCATTATTCATAAAAAAAATAAAAAATTGGACTGGACTTCTCTATTCACGGACTCAAAATCGTCAAAGTCTTCGGTGCTTTATTTATTCCAATTTTTTGTTTATATGTATTCCGTGTTTTGTTTGTTTGTAAATATGTAAAATTTACGGGTTTGTAAAGTGTTCCATTGCAGAAAAAGTTTGGGAAACCCTGACCTAATCTATCCTAAAAAGATCTGCAATGATGCTGTTTACTTCTTAATCCCTCTACTTCTTTTTCCTTGTATTGTTATAGTTTCTTTAATTTTTATTTATACTCTTCCCGATGACTACATTTTTCCACTATATTTGTCAGATTTATTATTCCAAAGCCATTACAATGTTCCTTTTTGAAGGTTCTTGTAGTTATGGCACCTAAATTAATTTCTAGTTCATCTGATTATTGTTTTATATAATACATGTATCATTTATCTTCTCTACGATTCATTAATCTTCTGCGATTCGAACTATTCCCATTTATTATTGAACAATATCTGATGATGCCTTTGCAGGTATGTTGCTTGCCAGTATGGGTGTAGCCCCCAGCTTACAAGAACTCCAAGACTATGCTCAAGGTATACAACTTTTTTTCTAAATCTAAAATAGTTAAATGCTGCCTTTCAATTTGTAAAGTACGCTTAAAAGGGTTTTAGCGCTTGTGGCGACTTACTGATCCTTTGTCTGTTTGCAGGATTGAAGGCAGGCCGGCAGCTAGCGCGACAGTACTCCACCGCATTCCAAATACCTCCGCACCAGTATACGTTGCCTCCGTCGCTGCAGCAGCCGCCCGTACCCCAGCAGCAGCAGCAGGCGCAGCAACCCCCCGTCCCCCAATCGCAGCAGCAACTTCACCAGGTGCTGCAGCAACAACTGCAGCAGCAACAGCAGGAGCAGCAGCAACAGATGCAACTGCAGCAGCAACAGTTGCAACAGCTGCAGCACTTGCAGCAGCAGAAGCAACAGCAGCAACAACAACAACAGCAACAACAACAACAGCAACAGCAGCAACAGCAGCTATTCCAGCCCGTTCAGCAGCAACACCACCCCCCTCATCACACCACACCCAACACCGCCAGCCAAGTCAGCCAGGTGAATCTTATTATCTATTTATATCTGGCGGGCGGGTGGCTTGGATTTGATTTTTATACAAATCTACAATTTTATTCTAAAATTGATGGAATTTTTTGAAAATCTGAATTTAATACTTGACCTTGAAATCTAGAGGATGGTCACTGTCTTCATGAAATTTCATTCCGGGCAACATTAGGGAAATTTCATTGGGAATTTCAGCTCGTAAGTAAATGACTAGGATCATTAAAGAGAGAATCAATGATTGTATGATGCATACCGATTTGAAAGAAAAGTGATGTTGCCAATTAACATAGGACCTTGTGACTCTTAGGTCCCAGAGAGATAGATACATTCTATCTTCAAGATAAATTCAATTTAAGAGGCAGGTATGGGTACCGCCGCCCTCGGAACCATTTATTGGATAAACAACATCCCTGCCATAGGTCATCCCAAGTGGTTTAATATGTCTGGTGACTTAGCAGAGGCGCCCGGGTTGATGGGGTGAGCAGTGTTTAGGTCTTGGCGGCCCATGCGTTTGCCCGCCTACTCGTGGCTGGCTGGATCGAGAGAGACTGGTTGATGGAGACTTTTTTACCTCTCCAGCTGGACTCTCTCGACCCATTGTCTTGTACCGCAGAGGGAGGAATGAATTCATTTGTATGTCACACCTAGACACATTAACTCCCAGATTCCTACCCACCCCTCATGCCTTTTTCTTTCTCAGAACTTCTTTCTCTAAAAATACCCTCTTTTTCTGTACAAAGATATGTGTATTAAATATGGTGACTATTTTAATATATTAGGTTTAGGTTTCTAATAGATACTGTGGTTATAGATAGTAAGGCATTGATTCTTTTGATGTTTCGATTAAAATTTTCGATTACAGTGAAACTCTCTTAACCTGGCTAAAGCCAGGCGTATTTGGAAAAAACCGCGCGAAATTAGCTTTTTCCCACTCCGGAAACAAATCGTAAAAAAATATATTTATACGAAAATGAACGGATTTCGGTCCCTCGGCCCAGAATTGGCCCAATTTTTCCCACATATAAGGTTTTCCTGCTTAACCACTCAGCAACGTAAGCAGATATACACGTTAATATGACAACATCAGTCAAGTACAATAAGCGTGTTTTCACGTCAACGCGTATGTTTCCACAGAAATCGTTATAACTCCTTTATTGTTCCAGTGACATCTCTAAAACAAAAAGTAGAAGCTCCATAATAAATCAAGCTACCCATCACTATTCAGAGTGTAAGATACTCTCTGTATCGCCCTGGTGTAAGACCACCATTCAGAATTGAAACGTTGCTTGAAATGGCATTAGCCGTGTTTGGTGACCAGATCTGAATAGCCAGGTACTTCCCCACCTTCCTCTTCTCTATCATGTCATAGTCTCACTGGCTTCAGACGGGAGCAGTTGGGACTCTTGTGCAGTAATCATATAAAAAAAAAAATTCAAGTTGTCCATAGAAATACATAAAAATAAACCTTTTCTCTCAGATACATGATAGACCACCAAATTGCCTATCCACTGTAAGACATTGTTATTAAATATTCTTGTATGAAATGATAAAAAAGTGAGGTGACTAAATTGTTTATTATACATTTATACGATAGAATAAGTATTGTTTTTTTTTTATATAATCTGTGATTTTAGTACCGTTTTCACATAAAAACATCGCGCGAGTCATTTTTGAAGTAAAACTTCTTTACGCAGGCTCGACATTTGGGAGGGTAAAATGATGAATACGTTCCAAAAAAATATGAAACATACGAAAAGTGTGATTGTTACGAAAAGTGTGATTGTTACGAAAAGTGTGATTGTTTCGAAAAGTGTGATTGTTACGAAAAGTGTGATTGTTACGAAAAGTGTGATTGTTACGAAAAGTGTGATTGTTACGAACAGTGTGATTGTTACGAACAGTGTGATTGTTACGAACAGTGATTGTTATGAAAAGTGTGATTGTTACGAAAAGTGTGATTGTTACGAAAAATGTGATTGTTACGAAAAGTGTGATGCGATCGGTGATCATTAAAAAAGGAAACGAAGCATGTGCAACTTTTGCCCACGCTTCGTTTCCTTTTTTTAATGTGTTTCAATGTCATATGTTCTTTTATAAGTTAGTGAAGTTTTACTTCAGTCATGTGGTCTAAAGCACACTCGTTTTTTTACATTTTTTTATGTTTGCATTCTAAATTTTTATATTTACAAATGTTAATACATATTTATTTGTAATATAACAATTTGAAAGCTTATTTTGTAACCTTTCAAAAACAGTTTTTAGTATTCGGCTACGTACAGAAATGTTTCATTTATATAGCTTAAATTGTGAAGCGGAAATAACATAAAGTTTTCGTAAATCTGACATGTCGTTTAAGATGTAAAAAGTGCATATTCGCAATATATCAGAGTGGTTAAGAAGTTCATTTTTACCGGTCCCTTGGAAAATTTCTTAAGAGGGTTTCACTGTATCTAAATATATCCACTGTGACCATCACAATACACAACACTTTTATGTCTCACTTAAAAGCAAAACAACATAAGTAAAATATCCACACGTGGGATTTTCTGATTAACCTCTTCTTTGCCAGGTTGGCCAAGCCGATTTGAAAAAAAGCACGTGAAAATTACCTTCCTGACTTTTGCTTAAATATCCGTATAAATACGGAAATGAACTGATGTTGTTATTTTTACACAAACCTGAATAGACATCCCTAGTGAAAAAACACATTTCAAAGGTTATTTATTGCTAATAAATATATACCTTTATATGCATTTGAAAAAAGAACAAAAATGTTAAAACCTCCAGACTTTTCGGTTTTGACAACGCTTGGAAGTCAGAGATAATTCAATTATAAATCGTGTAGTGTTGCCACATGCATGAAATCTTTAAAGCTACGGAGAGAGGTATTGGCGCAAGCAATTGGGACCTTATCTTTCATACAGTTTATTCATAAGGGTCAAAATTGATTTTTTTTTTTTAATACGGCCTGGCCATCGGGTGACATTTGGCACACAGCAAGTTAAGATGCGCAGTTATAATTTAATTTTCTCTTTTCAGAATACCGCCATCCAAGATCGACCGAAAGCGAAACCCGTCTCGAAGAAGGAAGGCAAGAACGGTCGCAAGGTGGCCGCCGCGCCCGTCCCCAGTCCTGCGCCGCCTGCGCCCCCGCAGTTGTCGCAGGAGGCCCCGCAGCTGCAGATGGCCGCGCAGCCGGCCGGAGCCACCCTGCAGCAGCAGATCACGCACGCCACCACCATCTACCCCCTGCAGCCGATGCCGTTGAACCTCCCTCAGCCAACCCGAAACCCCAAGGTATTGAATGAACCTGTACCCCTACCTGCTTAACTATCATCACACAATGACTCTACGTTGTCAACCTATGTCCCTGCAAGCACATGCAAGAATATTAACACAAGTTATTGTTCCATCCAAATTCATTGTTGTAAACGATCCTCACTTTTGCCGCCATTATTGCTATTCTAGCCTCACTTTCATCCGACAGATTGCCATTCTTTAAAAGTTAGCATTTCAGTTATAACGTGCCCTTAGATTTTATTCATTTTTAATTTGGTTCAGTTGTATAGTGAAACAAGAAGGTGCATTTTTTTTACAATCTCTTATATTTTGTAAAGAAAATTCATAACTTCACTTATTTTTGCCCTTCGGATGGAAGAATGTCTTATTACATTGACTCGTTCAAAATGCTGTATTAACCTTTTCTACTCGTCAAAATATGTATTACTTCTGTCCTCACTCTGGGCTCTTTATCATAATCATCAAGCATGGATTTAATTATTTGTTTTAAAAATATATTACTCATGTCTTCAAGTATCTAAGTAACTAACTCCAAGATGCAAATTATTATTAAGATGTAAATTATTGTATTGTAAATAAATGAATAAAAAAATATATTAAAAAAAAAAAACACTTGGAACTTAACCTCTCAGAAATAGACGTTTTGTTTATTATGTGTCCCTTAGAAAACTGTCAAAACGTGATACTATTTGTGTTATTTACGATTTTTACTAAAAGCTTCATAAATCACGTTTTGGGAAACGTAGCCTCATTCTAAAAACTGTTTTGAAAAGGTTATGAAATAAACTTTCATATTGTATTATTACAAATAAATAATAACATTTGTAAATATTAAAATTTAGAATGCAAACATAAAAAAATTGTAAAAATGACCCACGCGATGTTTTATGTGAAAACGGTACTAAAATCACAGATTATGTAAAAAAAAATACTTATTCTATCGTACAAATGTATAATAAACAATTTTGTCACCTCACTTTTTTACCATTTCATACAAAAATATTTGAATAAAAAACTAACAATGTCTTGAACAAATGACAATCAAATAAGATGGAGGTTCCATTCGGCTCAGATAATTAATCTCTATGTTCCATAGATATTTTTGAATACAGACGCGTAGCGTTGTTCATTATCAATATTCCGTTTTTTATTTCATGGTAATCCGCATACTAGTGATGGAAATAAATCAATTTTTGTAAAATCTCACGCGTTGACGTCAAAAGACGCTCTAATGTCTTGACGGCTATTATTATATTTGCGTCTTTTGACGCTCTAATGTTCCGAGTGGTTAAATGTGGTTCAATAAATCGTTGGAAGTTTATTTTCATAGTATAAGATGTGGCCCGACGGCCATTTTTATTATTTCAAGGATGACATTATTATGTTTGAACGCATTCCAGAGTACAGCTCTACAGAAAGGTGCAGATGCGATTGCGTTAATAACTTAATACAAGAAATTCAATATTGATACCTGAAAAGGGTTTCATAATTTAAAAAAAAACGGAAACACGCCAAACACGCGCCCAACATTTGTACACGGTTGACATTAGTCTCATGAGAACGGGTTGTTTCTACGACTCGTTCTTGAGTTCAACAGCTCGGCTGTGGAACGATTTACTGGCCTTTGTTTCCTCCCTCCTATAACATGGGTCTCTTCAAGACCCATGTTCACTCCTTCCTTTCCTCAAAAAGACCCTCCACACAGCACCTTCAAAGATGACATAGGCCCTGATGGAAATTATTTTCCTCAGGGCCTCCTGTGTGGAGTTAATGTAAATAAAATATAATAATAATGGTCAATGTTAACTTTTTATTTATTCTTATTTTTTATTAGCGACGATATTTGAACATACAAAATATTTTTTTTTAGAAAGGTATAATATTGTTTTTTCTTAATCCTTCTCACTAGAGGGTCCTGTTCTGAGGCGGACTAAAGTTATTTAATTAGATGCATCTTCTATGTCGCTCTTAGTGCTGTTAATAGAGTTGCCAATTGAACTGCTGATTCTTGACCTGTCGTCTAATTTTGATTAACATTATGTTTGACAGCTGATCAAACAACCTGACTCAAATTTTGACAAAGTATCAGTACCCTGTCAGCAGGGTGTTGTGAATTGGCAGTTCAAAAAACAGGCCTCTTCATAAAGGTAAGGAATCGACATAAACTAAGACCCTGCTCGTAAAAGTCCCATAATGGCTGCGTTGCAAACCTTAGCTAACTTTTCTTTTTCTGAGCATGATCTAACATTCCTAACATGGCCAGTTGGTTTATGTGGATTCCTTACGGGTTGTTATATTGTTGTTGATACACCCCATTCAACTAATGGAATTAGTCTCCCCAGCAGCACAACCTGGTGGCGCCCCCAGGCCTGACACAGCAGCCTATCCAGCAACAGCAGCAGCAGCTCCTGGCCATGCACCAGCAGCAGATGATGGAACAGCGGAATGCCCTCATGCTGAGCCACCATCAGGCTGTTCTCGAGGATCAGGCAAAGGTAAACAACACTGTTATAACGTTAACCCCTAAACCCAGTCTTCTGTTTGAATTTAATAAATACCCATTTATTTGTTTGATGGGCTTCAGGCAACAAAACATTCGACAAATACTCCTTTACCCTCCACACAGAATCCCCAAAGATGACATGAGGGAAATTATTTTCCACATTGCCTTCCTGTGGAGCTAATGTAAAAAAAAATAGTTCCAGTTGCAGTTTTCTCTAAAGTGCATTTGCGCAGTGAACTTCAATAAAAAATATAAGGAAATTTTTCTAAACTTCAGTGCATTATTCAAATTTTTAATTTAAAAAAAATCACCTCTCCGAATGATACACGTACTGCCCAAGAGCGAGTTTGAAATGAATCCCAAATCCCATTATGAATATCTGCACATATGGAACCTTCCATCATATTTCTTAGGTTCATACAAAACATACTAGTATATAAACATACAACTCCCAATGAGGTAGGCCATGAACCGCCACTGCTCAACTCTCATAACCAGAATGAAGAAAGCCTTTTTAAATCCCATTATGAATATCTGCACATATGGAACCTTCCATCATATTTCTTAGGTTCATACAAAACATACTAGTATATAAACATACAACTCCCAATGAGGTAGGCCATGAACCGCCACTGCTCAACTCTCATAACCAGAATGAAGAAAGCCTTTTTAAATCCCATTATGAATATCTGCACATATGGAACCTTCCATCATATTTCTTAGGTTCATACAAAACATACTAGTATATAAACATACAACTCCCAATGAGGTAGGCCATGAACCGCCACTGCTCAACTCTCATAACCAGAATGAAGAAAGCCTTTTTAAATGCTTTTCGTAACTGATAATCCATTAGCGTGGATTTTTTTTATCGTTTAAATTTATTTTGATTTGCTGTGAATTTCATTTAGTCTGAGAATGTCCATAATGGCAATTATAAGGCGGAAAATTCGGTATCACTTTGTCTGCAATAAGAGTTACAACTTGCATTTCAAATACACCACACTTAAACGCAAATCAAAAATTTTTCTCCTGCTGGAGGTTAAACAACACCTAGACTTTTCCTGATGCAACTTCTCTAAACAATGAAATGGTACCACAACAGTTGCTGAATTTTCTATGAGAACAAATGAATGATATGAAGGCAGCCACAGCACAAACTAAGTAACTGATGTTAACCAATCTGGTTGTATTCTAGATGAGTGCGTCTGGTGCTCAGCTGATAGCGTCCCACACGCAGGTCAGCGTCATTACCAACATCGCAGCCACCCCTCCTCCGGCCACATCCTTGCAGACTACGAAGCAGCAAAACCAAACACCAACTCAGTCTGGTAAGAATAACACTTAACTCTCTCTCTGTCTGGTGTTGGTCGACATAGCCAATATTGTCGTAAGAAAAGGTTTCATTATCAATATGATTATTTTTTCAAATTTGCCTACAAAAGACACAAAACCTTTCCCTTTCTTTTCATTTATCAACTTATTGCACGTACTGTGAAGGAAGATTGACAGTAATTTTTATCTCTCAAATATATAATCACAGCTTCACTAACATAGCCGAGTGTAGTTTCCTCTCTGCAGTATGTTAATTAAAGTTAAAAAATCTTTTGGAGTGGCCTTGATGGTCTCCTTTTTATTTGGATTTTATTTATTTAGTGCTCTTTCAAAATATTTGCATTTTATTATTCGGAATTTTGATATTTTCAGTCATCATCACTCAAACAATAAATAATAATATGTACAGTGAACTTAACAAATTCCCATTTAAGAAGTTTCATGCTTAACAGGTTCACTGTTAGCCTTGGACAGTGAAGGCTTGAAAAGCACATTTTGGATCTATTATTATGTTCTAGATCTATCATTATATATATCATTATGTTCTAATTATTAAGTCCAAAATCTTATTTAAAATTCCTCAGGTTGTTCCATTCAAGCACAATACGAGCATAAGACATGTAGAGGTGGGTAAGTTTTGCCGAAAGCCTCCGAGACTTGCTTCCTTTTAAAAGTACACGAGTTCTAGGAGCAAGTCCCGGGACCGAGTTCTTAGGTGCGGACTGAGCACTGGGTGTTGTTGCGGCGCACCGAACCGGGGCGCATGGGTTCAAAGCACTCAGAGCCAGGACCTACTCGTAGAACCCACACAAGAACTCAGAACCCCGGAGCCGGACAAGACCCGCACGAGAGCTCGGACCCCTCAACCGTGCAATGTAGGTACATTCAATGTACCTACATTGCACGGGCTTTTATTGAGAATTTAAAAAAGTTAATTAGCCGTAAGCTGTAATGCTTTATTATAAACTATTATTTTATAATGCACTTCACCCGTTGATTAACAATACCAGGATACGTTTTAATTAAAAACGACTCCGTGTCTAGTAGAATATTCAAAAATCGAATCTACGAAATAATCCCGCGATGATGTGACACACGGGCAGGAAGCAGGATACTGTTACATCACACACGTGTGTTGATCTGCAATCGGCGACCGAATGAATGTGTCGCAGTTCGCAATTCGCTAGTTACGTTTCGCCACTCGCATATGGGCAGACCGGTCGCGAGAGTGTCGTGAGTCACGAGGTGCGGGGGACGCCGGCCGGTGGTTCCTGGTTCCTAGTATTCCTACTGCTCACTAGTACCGGAGAACTAGTGATTTGCGAGTGGAGTGGAGGGCAAACACGGGGACGCCAACCGGTGGAGGCATTCAGGTTCCCGGTCCGACTTCGAGTTTCGGGTTTGGGACCGAGCCCGAGTTCCGAGACCGGGTTTTTTTGGAGTGTTCGATTTTAAAAAGGAACAGGAGTAGGAACCGCTTCCCGCAAAGGAGCGATCACACGAGTCCATTCCAGCTGAACCGACACATCGCTACACTGCAGTTGCCAGATGAACACAAGTTATATTGACCCGCAACACCAATTGGTGGGTGCAGAGTTTCTTGAAACATTTGCATTTAGTTGGCAGTGAACCTGTTGAAAAGTGTTTTTCTGTCCCTTGAAGGCAGAATTTGAAAAATGGCCCAATTTATCCCACAGATAAGGTTTTCCCACATAAGAAGTTATTTCTGGTCCCTTGGAAAACTTTTGAAGAGAGTTTCTGTGTCCTATGCAAAAAGTGGTATTTTTTGTTACTCTCCTTTCAATAAGAATGTACAGTTTGGCAATTAAGTGTAGAAAATAAATGATGGCGCTGCGATCGATTTCTTGGTTTTAAATGGCAACACCGTGATGGCTCATAAGACAATGAATGTATGTTTAAAAAAAACCCTTCAGCCAAAATGCATATTTCATAATGTGTTTGTATTTTCATAAATTTTGCACAAAAACACATAATTTAATAGAAGTAAAATAAAACAAAACAGGTTTTAAGTGGGCGTTTATTTTGTTATAAAAACGTAGGTACATAGGTATTTAAAAATCTGAGTATATTTATTCAACACCCGACATGTAATAATTATTGTCTTAGTCCTCATATGATTCTTCTTCTTCCATATCTTCATCTTCATCTAAACGTTTTATCAGTTCATCTATATCATCATATAGAGTAATTCCTCGTGCATAATAATCTGCCTCGATTTTCATCACGTTTTTGCAAGAATTTTTTTTAATCATCAACACTTATGCTATTTTCCGTTTTCCCGGTATTTCAAATTTTCCATCTGCCTTTTCCCTTCCTTGATGATTTATCTTACTTTTCAGATTTACCTGTATGTGGAAAACATCATTAAAATGATTATTCTATAGAAGGTAGTTTTAAAAAAGCACACCTAATAATATTCATTTAGAAAGAAAGAAAGAGAAAATTAAGAACAAGTTACATTTCTATGAGTTTAAAGAAGTTGCATATTATTTTTTTTTTTTTAAATTGAGTTATTCCATTTTTCTTGTGGCCTAATATTAACTGTCAAATGGAAATGTCAAATTCGGATTTTTAAACATAACCTCAAATCAGATTGTAATGGTTATAATCGCACAAAAATTGGCATAAATCTTGTAATACTAATGAAATTTATTAAAAAAAACTATACCACGTACCATTCATTTCTGCAGTTCGTTTGTAAACTTCTTTCAAATTGGATAGGAGCTTCTTCGCACGATATTCAGCTAGGCAGCGTTGAAACACGCAGTTTACAACTTCTCTTGCACCACTACGTATTGGTTTGTTCATTTTAATTCAATTCAAACAATGCACAGGCAAACAATGAAAAAAAAAACACTAAACGAGCGATTTTCAGTGTGTTCTACATGATTAAAGTCAGTAAAGCCAAGAGCCATACAAAATGTCATTGACAAAACGAGTATTTCGGTGTTACCATAGTAATGAAAAAATTTAGTTCCAAATTAATTAATTTCTACACTTTCTTGCCAAACAATAGAAAAGATTGCTCTGCTCTTATTTACACAGTTTTCTCCCGGTGTAGCATTAAACTCTAAACTTTGAGCCCAAAATATAGATAAGAAATAGTTTATTTTAGATTGATGCTCATAATTGTCTGTAGCCTCCACTGATGGTTGTATGTATAACTGTTAGTTTATTGGCCTTGTTTTCCATACTAAATGGTATGTGTTGGTTTCTCCTGCAGTGACGGTGAACACGGTAGTGGGCAACAACAACAACGCCCTGTCCAACATCCCCTACCTGAACAATGTGATAGCCTACCTGCAGAAGAAGGTGCCCTCGTTGGTGAACATGCCCCCCTTGCAGCTGCGCAGTCTCGTGCTACTCATCATGCAGCAGAAGAGCCACGAGATTCTCCAGGAGAAGGTAAAGAAACCTTGTTTTATTATTTCTACATCACACCTAAATCATTTTTTAAACTACAGTAAAACCCCTATTTTACGTTTTTTAAGGGACCGAAAAAAAAAACCTTAACGGATGGAAAATGTAAATGGGGGGTATTGAAGAAAAGAACATTTTAAATTTTGTTTTTTTTTTTTATATTTAATCATGTATATTGGTAAATTGAAGAAAAGAACCTTTTATTTTTTATTAATATAATCATGTACAGTTTGGCAAGAAAGTGTAGAAAATAAATGATGGCGCCACAATCGTTTTTTTAGGTTTTAAATGGCAACACCAAGATGGCTCATAAGACAATGAATATAAGTTTTAAAAAACACTTCGTTCAAAATGCATATTTCATAATGTATTTGTATTCTCAAAAATTTTGCAAAAAAACTATAATTTAATCGAAGTAAAATTACAATTTACTATAAATAAAATAACACAAAACAAATTATAAGTGGGCTTGTATTTCGTTATAAGGTAATAATAATAATATACGAGAATGCCAGCATTCTTATAAATACCAACCAGGAATTATTAGATTCCTGGTCAAATAAAATTCTTCACGCAAAACACTTCAATTATCTCAACCAAACATATGTTGACAAATTTTCGTCAAACAAATGGTTGAGTATTGGAGAGTTGAGCGCAGAAATAGAAGGCTTTATGCTTGCCATACAAGATAGAGTCATTAATACTAAAAATTATAGGAAGCATATCATCAAAGATGCAAATCAAATTGATGATTTATGTAGAAAATGTTTGGCTTTTCCGGAAACTATAGAACATATTATATCGGGATGTTCTGTATTAGCGCCGTCCGAGTATACATTTAGGCACAATCAAGTTTTAAAAATAATTCACCAAAGTTTGGTAATTAAACATAACTTGATTGACTGCCGTAATGTACCATATTATGAATATGAACCAAATTCATTTTTAGAAAATGAATTTTATAAAATTTATTATGATAAAACTATTCTGACAGACAGAACAATTAGTCATAATAGACCCGATATAGTTTTACATGACAAAATTAAGAAAATAACTTATATCATTGATGTCGCTATTCCAAATTCTTGTAATATTCAGAAAACTGTTTCTGAAAAAATAAGAAAATATACAGATTTAGGAAATGAAATTAAAAGAATTTGGCATTCTCAGACTATAAAAATATTACCATTTGTTATTTCGGCTACTGGCATTATACCTAGCTCTCTCATTCAAAATTTAGGCGTATTAGATTTGTCAAAAAATTTGTACATAAAAATGCAAAAGTCGGTCATTTTAAATACATGTAGGATTACGAAAGATTTTTTAAATATTTATATTGAGGGATCAGTAGGATTTATCGGACCAGTTAGGATTTCATCAGAGCCGAACCCTCTGATATGAAAATATCTGGAGTCGGTGAAATATTTTCCCATTATGTTTCTGGTGGATTGACGTATTGTTCTTGTATTGTTTTATTCTTATATAGTGCAATTACATTGCGTTAATTTACTAGATATTCATTTGTGGAAAAGTGTGTGGAAGGGTTTAGTCTTTCATTTGGGAAAGATTCAACCCGGACATGAAATCTGGAGCACCGTAAAAAAAAAAAAATAGGATGGGGCACTATAGGATGGGGCGGTATATATACAAATCAAAAACAAACAATTTTCATAGGTATCACAAAAATTAATTATAAAAACAACAACCTTACTCATATTCGTCACAACTTTTATTCAAACAATTTAAGGTCAGAAATTTAAGTGCATTATACTTTTATCATGCAACATTAAGAAATTTATAAAGATAATATTCAAAATATAGTTGAACCCTTTAAAAATAACAGAAATCTTAGGCAAACATCAATACTTCCTACTCCGAAATGTAAAAAAAACAAAAGGACAGTTAAATCATAAATATCTCGGAGTTAATTTTTTTAATTCACTACCTGAAAAAATCAGAAACAGGAACAGTAATTTAAAAAGATTTAAAACTCAGCTTAAAAATTACAACGAAAATTTGTACTGAACAAAAAAAAAAATTAAACCAATATAATAACCCCCTCCCCCCCCCATATACACGAGTCCTACTTATTTATGGGGGTAAATCATCCGTCTGTGCCATTCGTCAAAAAAATCTTTTTTTTGTGTTCCGTATCGATGCCTGGAATCCATTATTAGGAGAGAGAGCTAGCTCTTTTGCCCTTTTTGTAACCGTTTCGCGCGTTTATTCCCTAAATTTTGCCCTTTTTCTCTACTTGCCACACTTTCTTTCTCTACTGGCAAAACTAGTGACGCGGATTTAAGATCACGTGATGTTATTGTTTGTCATATGACGCTGTTTTTTCGCGCCGAAAATTGCTTTGTGTCTCGCTGTGCTTAAGGGACCCTTACACCAGAGAAGGCCTTGCCAGGATTCCCCCGAGCTCCAGCCACCTCTTCAATAAAGAGGAACTGGCGGCCTATATCGTGGCAAACGGGGGACGGGACAAGGTATTCGGTGGCGCATCCTTGTCATATACCCCCCATCAACCTCAACCCTCTACCTCGCAAGTGACAAGACCAGTGAGAGAGGCTCCACCCTCTCGACCTAAGAAGCTCTTTCGACCCGCTCGTAGGCCAGAGAAAGATAGGACGTATAGGCAACCCGCCAAAAAGCCAGAGCCCTTTCGCAAGGCGACCAGCGATCGGGGTAGGAGGCGATGGAGGTGACTGGAAGCAGGATCCATTCTGGGGAGGATGGACGCCTAAAGGCGTATCAGGAGGTGTGGAAGGAGCTGGGAGCATCACCGCTAATCCTGAAGATTCTGAAAGGAGCACGGATCCATTTTGTTACAAAACCTCCTCTGGCGCTCTCATCGGCAGAGCTCAAGCAGAACTTCAGGACGAAGTCGTCTCCAGGCATGACCGCACACATCGAAATGATGAAAGCGTCAAAGGTCCTGGAGGCAGCAGAAGACTCCCCAAGCTTCCTATCAGGTATGTTCCTTACCTCCAAATCAGACCACACATTCAGGCCCATCTTCAACCTGAAGGCCTTGAACGTCTTCATAGACTCAAAGCCCTTCAGGCTGTTCAGTCATTTTCGGGTTCCGGAATTCCTCCAACCCGACGACTGGCTGATAAAAGTCGACCTCTCCCAGGCTTACTTCCACGTGCCGATCGCAAGATCACACCGGAAGTTCCTGCGCCTCGTCTACAACGGAGAGCTCCTTCAGATGACATGTCTGCCCTTCGGCCTGTCATCAGCGCCAAGGATCTTCTCGCTGCTCTCAAACTGGGTAGCGGAGCTGCTAAGGAAAAAAGGGCTCAGGACTGTAGTCTACCTAGACGACTTCTTAGTAGCAAACCAGTCCAGAAAGCTTCTCACCTCCCAAGCCGTTGCTATAGTGCACACACTTCCAGGGGCGTGCACAGAGTTTTTGATCAGGGTAGGCAGTAAGAAAATGGAACAAGTTTCACAGATTAAAATTTCCATATTCTGTCAGATAATTTCAGAATTAAAGTACGACAAACGTTTTTGAACCGACAATTAGCATTTATGAAAGGCAACTATTTGATAGAAGTACATAACAACAGATGTTTTTGTCGTCACTGATTGCCATTTGCTAATTTTGCTCTAGAAAGCACTGCTTAATACTAACAAAAAAAGCTCATAGAAGCAAATTCAAAACGACAGTTCTACTCTATGCTTTGTGCATTTTGTAAACATTGAATTATGTCTTGTATGAAGTTAGCTCTAGTCAGAAATAATTCCTGCTTAGACCGCATTTTAGTGAGGCAGTTGGAGGGCGTGCGTGTAGTTTCTAGTTTATGCCACTTTTGTAGTTTGCCGTTTGATGTGTCGCTCGCGTAGTTTCGGTTGCTCAGCTTTTTCGCGCTTATTTTTGAAAGTGTCTATTTTTTTTTTTTTAGCAATAATTTTATAAATTATAATATTATTTACATGCTTATATTTTACAAAAACGGCAGGGTAGGCAGTGCTTAAGTGCCTATATGGAGTGCACGCCCCTGCACACTTCAACAGCTAGGCTGGTGCATAAACCCAGAGAAGTGTATCCTGACACCCACGCAGAAGTTGGAGTTCCTGGGTATAACATGGGACACGAGAGCAGATCAAAAGTCTCTCTCCGACCGCAAGTGCTCTGGTCTACGCCAAGCCTTGCAGGTTCCCTTGGAAGTCGGCAGTTGCTCTCCCAGGCAGGCTCTCGGTCTACTGGGAAGACTCAACTTCGCAAATTTTGTGATCCCCCGTGGTCGCTTACATTGCCGCAGACTGCAGAGGTTCAGCCGACGCATACAGCATCTGAAACCATCCCGGCCAGTTGCTCTGCCCAACGCAGCACGGCAGGACATACAGTGGTGGCTAGCAGCCATTGGAAGGACAAGCCCCATTCAACCTCTCCCTTTCCATCACTTCCTGACGACAGACGCAGCAGACACAGGATGGGGAGGACAATTAGACGACACCACAGTTGCTGGGCCAATGGACAGGGGAACAAGCCCTATGGCACTCAAACCGGAAGGAGGCATACGCCGTGTTAGAGGTCATCAAAGATCAAGTTCATGCCCTGGCAGGGACGAATGTTTTATTGCAGACAGACAACAAAACAGTAGTGGCTTATGTCAACAAGAAGGGGGGCACAAAATCGTTAGCTCTTCTGGAAACAACGCGGGAGCTACTAGATTTCGTAGACCAGATGGAGATATCTCTGACAGCCGAATACATCCCAGGAAGTCTCTCTCGGGGCACACCGCTTCCAGAGTGGCATCTACTAAGTCCGGCAATGAAGGGAATATTCAAAAAATGGGGTCGCCCTCAAATAGACCTGTTTGCTTCAGCCACTGCTCACGTGGTACCAACATACGTCTCCAAAGACTCAAGCGACTGCTTAGCCTGCTTTCCCAACGCGTTCAGTCAACCTTGGGACTACGATCTAGCTTGGGTATTCCCTCCGCCAAACCTCGTTCCGAGAGTTCTCACCCACCTAAATCAGGCAAAGGGCACGTTCCTTCTAGTCGTCCCAAAATGGGAGAAGACCTTCTGGAGAAGCGACCTGAAGCAGCGAACAGACGAACCTCCCATACGTCTGCGCAGCCTAGAGAGAGTCCTCATAGACACATCTACAGGACTACCCCCTCCCAGGATTCAGGATCTGGAACTAGAGGTCTGGAGAATTGCGGGTGGGAACAAGCCCTGACAACATGGAACCGGGAAGAACGCCAACTCCTCAAGTCATCCTGGAGAGAGTCTACACTAAAGACCTACAAACCTGCATGGGATAGGTGGCGTAATTGGGGCACTCAAAACGGCGTGGATGTCAACAATCCCCCACCAACAATGGTCGCCAGGTATCTGGCCCACCTATTCGTTCAAGGAGGCCTAGCCCCAGAGACCATTCAGGTCCACAAGTCAGCCATTGTTACCTTCTGCGGTCCAGCTCAGAATGCTAGAAAAATCAGCTCTGATTTCTTGGTGAGACACGTTCTCAAGGCAATCTCAATGGCAAGGAGAACCAAGGAGAAAGCTCCCATCTGGGACCCCAGACAAGTGATAGACTGGCTGATCAAGAATTCCCCCGCAGACGACTCACTGTTTGAAGCGTCACGGAGGGCAGCAATACTTCTCGTCCTGGCGTCAGGCAGGAGAGTTCATGATTTGACACTGCTCAGAATCACCCCAGAACATTTCATCGACAAGAGGAACACCATTACCCTGTGGCCAATTTTCTGGGCAAAAACCGATACAGCCAACCACAAACAATCAGGTTGGAAACTGACCGGTTCACAAAAAGATAACATCAACCTTCTTAAATGGTTGAGGAAAGTCGTTGCTCTCTCTACAACCAGAAGAGGTCCACTACTAAAGAACCTTTTTGTGACTACATCAGGAGAGGCAAAACCGGCAACGCAAACAATAATAGGGGGATGGATTAAATCGGTCCTCAGAGAAGCTGGAGTCCACGCAACCCCGGGAAGTGTACGTTCGGCTGTAGCCTCCTTAAACTGGTTGGAAGACTACCCCGTAGAAGAGATTCTTGCTAGAGGGAATTGGAAGTCCGAGCACACCTTCCGGAAATTCTACAAAAAGGAGATAGCGCACTCCAGAAGCGAGCACCTCCAGCACTCAATGGCTTCATTCTTTACTCCGGTGTAAATAGCATCACATATAACGCTAAGTTTTCAGATCACCAGGTGAGAGCAGACACATCTCATAATGGATTCCAGGCATCGATACGGAACACAAAATAAAAGAATTTTACCTACCAATAAAATTTATATTTTGTTTCCATCGATGCCTGGAATCCAGGTAATCCCTACCTGGTGCATTACGAGTCATATGACAAACAATAACATCACGTGATATTAAATGCGCGTCACTAGTGTTGCCAGTAGAGAAAGAAAGTGTGGCAAGTAGAGAAAAAGGGCAAAATTTAGGGAATAAACGCGCGAAACGGTTACAAAAAGGGCGAAAGAGCTAGCTCTCTCTCCTAATAATGGATTCCAGGCATCGATGGAAACAAAATATAAATTTTATTGGTAGGTAAAATTCTTTTATTTTACATAGTACGTAAAGAAGTCCCAACTTTAAGAACTTTACTAACCGTACTCAAAGAAGACATTGGATTTGATGGTAGCCGGGAAAATTTACGAAAAATTTTGCATTCCATTGGCTTTGTTTATAAAAAAAGTGCAAAACAAACAGAACTGCACTTATTGAAAAAAACAAATATAGCGGCTAAAAGAGAGCATTACTTAAAAATTAACATGGAAATCCGAAATTTACCAGAAGAACTGCAAAAAAATATTATTCACTTAGATGAAAGTTATATCCATTCATCCTACAAGCTAAAGAAATGCTGGCAATCTATATATGTGACTGGAGTTCAGCACGATATTTCAAAAGGTAAGCGCTGGATCATGGTTCACGCTGAAAGCCAAATGGGTTTTGTCCCTCATGCTTTTTTCCTTGACGATTCATCTTACCGTTGATTCAGATTTAACTGTGTGTGGAAAATATCATTAAAATTATTATTCTATAGAAGGGAGTTTAAAAAAACACACTAGATAATATTCATTTAGAAAGAAAGACTGAGAAAACTAAGAAAAAAGTAACTTTTCTATGAGTTTAAAGAAGTTGCATATTATTATTATTTTTTTGTTAATTGAGTTACATATTCCCTTTTTCTTGTGGCCTAATATTAACTGCCAAATGTAAATGTCAAATTCGGATTTTTAAACATAACCTCAAATCAGATTGTAATGGTTATGATCGCTCGAAAATTGGCATAAATCTTATAATACTAATGAAATTCATTAAAAAACGATACTACGTACCAGTCATTTCTGCAGTTCGTTTGTTAACATCTTACAAATTAGGCATAGGAGCTTCTTCGCGCGATAATCGGCTAGGCAGCATTGAAAACCCAGTATATAACTTCTCTTACACCACTACGTATTGGTTTGTTCATTTTTATTCAATTCAAACAATGCACAGGCAAACAATGAAAAAACAAACATTAAACGAGTGATTTTCAGCGTTTTCTACACTTTTTAAGTCAGTAAAGCCAAGAGCCATACGAAATGTCATTGACAAAACGAGTATTTCGGTGTTACCATAGTAATGAAAAAATTTAGTTCCAAAATAATAAATTTCTAGACTTAATTGAAAAAGATTGAAAAAGAATTAGAACAGAAAAAAATGTAACAAACTAATCTATGTGATTTTCTACTTCAATACTGGGGGTATAGATATGTAAATTCGTCAAAATACGATAAATTTCCGCATAAATCGAAATTTCGCGGCCGATTCTCTAAATTTAGATACCTATTTGAAATAAATTTGTAAAAATTCCACATAATGTCCTCGTAAATAAAATTTTGGCGGCTGATTTGTAAAAAATATGATAAATTTCCTCGTAAATCGAATTTTTGCAACCGATTACCGCCGCAGCCGGCCATTTAAATTCATTTATACGAAGTAAACAAATACAATGTAAAAATACGACATTCTAGTGTAAACCGATTCAATTTAAAACTAACCAACTTGTTTATCAACTTATTTGAGAATGTTCCTTTTCTCGCACTGAACTGACAGTTTTTCCTTGTTGAGACATTACGAACGTAATTAACTTAACGAAAACAAAACAAGAGACGTAAAAACTGTGTGTAAACGATTATCTCGAATAATATCAGAAAAAGCGTCTCAAATCACAAATCGAGTCAAAACCAAATGACAGATGCGTAAATAAACAAACTGACAGATGCTGTAGCATTTTACACATGGCTAAAGTTGAAAGATGTCGGCCAATCACCGCGTTGCGAGCAGTACGCTGACCAATCACGGCTGGCTAAAAATGGAAAGATGTCGGCCAATCACCACGTTTCGCGCAGTTTGCCGACCAATCACGGCTCGGCCGTGTCAAGCGCGCGTAACTCACATATTTTGAATATTTTCGACGTAAATTGCGGGAAAAAAAACGTAAAAAGGGGGTATAAATGTACTAAAATATACCGGGACCGAAATAATTACACGTAATTGGCGGGAAAACGTTAAATCTGGGGACGTAAAATTTGGGTTTCACTGTATTCAAATTAAGTTTTAAGCCTCTGAAAAAGTGATTGTTTCAATTACATATATCCTTTACTACCACTACCTGTAGTGTGCAATACAATGTTATACAAAATCTCAAGATGAAGGGTTTTGCCAATTTATCACAATTTTTTTTAACCCAATCCATATTTACTGAGACAGAAAAATGTGGGATCGTCGAATATACAGGCTTTATTTTGTACTAAAATTTTGCCAAATTGATGCATATTTTCCACAACCGCAGCTAAAATTCATGTTATTATTTTTGTAACGCATCGAAGGGATTTATTACGCAATTTTTTAGGGATTTTCATATACAACTGGGATGTACTACATATGTACCTTCACGACTGTTGGAAAAAAATAGATGTACTTATGCTTTGTAACCAGTGATTGTAGGGGAATCTTTCAACACTATCTCTAGGATTGCACAGTGGTTAGAACAGACACCTGGAAAGTGAAAGGTCCCTAATTCAAATCCCTCAATAACCTGTTCAATGTTTTTCTAGTACTCGTGAGATTTTTTTACAAAATTGAATGCTATTTTGTGTGTTTTCAGTGTTCTGTAGGTGGAATAAGTCTAGCGGAGCAGCAGGCACGTTGCCAGTTGATTGCAGCTGCAGCGGAGGAGGCCCTCGCAGCCCTGGCCGCCTCTGACTGGAGCCCTCCTGCACCCCTCCCCGCCTTGCAAGCCCTGTCCAACACAGACGAGCCCTTCAGCCTGGACGACGTTGCCACAGGTTAAAAATCAATCATGTCTTAGAGTTCATGGCACTGATCCCATTCTGATATTCATAACACTAATCCTATCCTCACATTTATAATGCTCATCCTTTCCGGAAATTCATAATGTCAACCCTATCCGAACATTCAAAAAGCATCTTATTCTGACATTTTTTAGACCAATCATAATCTGACATTCGTAAAACTAATCCTATCTTGACGTTCATAAGACATTCATTGTAACGGTTACCAGACAACTCGGAATCAACTCAACTCAACTCAACACAATTTTTTCAAATGTTATTTGGAAAACGAGTCATAAGTAGGTACAAACTCTGTTCTGATAGCCCTAATTATCTTCAAATACTAAACTTATAGTATGATGGGCGCGGTTTATACCTTACTTAAATCTCGTCATGTATTTGTATGTAAACATCTTGTATTAGGTCTGTATATTTTTGAGCCCGTACCTTATATTGTATTTTCCTGATTTTGTTTTATCTATGCATTTCTTAGTCCATCTCATTAGTCCATCATGGAGGAAACTTTATTTTAACTTTTTGAAACCCAAAGTACAAAAAGTACAATCAAATGAGTCAATGAGTTATACAAATTCATAAAATGTTATAAGACATGTTTCTGTGAAATATTTGTAACTTAGTCCATCTCATTAGTCTATCATGGAGGAAACTTTATTTTAACTTTTTGAAACCCAAAGTACAAAAAGTACAATCAAATGAGTCAATGAGTTATACAAATTCATAAAATGTTATAAGACATGTTTCTGTGAAATATTTGTAACTTAGTCCATCTCATTAGTCCATCATGGAGGAAACTTTATTTTAACTTTTTGAAACCCAAAGTACAAAAAGTACAATCAAATGAGTCAATGAGTTATACAAATTCATAAAATGTTATAAGACATATTTCTGTGAAATATTTGTAAAGTGATTCTTCATATGTTTGTATCTGTATGTTGCTTCTGTGAAATGTTTTGTAAATTTTTTATTCATAAATTGTGTCTACATATTGGGTTGAGTTGGGTTTAACTTCTCAAAAGTACCAATTGGCGATCCCTTAATGAGTTTTGATAACTCATGGGAGTGCATTGTATGTTTTTAATAATAAAAAAAAAAAAAATAAAAAACACATCCTTTGAAAAGTGTTTTAAAGGACATTTGAAAATATGTATTGTATTGCATATTGATTCATTCCCGCCGCCCCGGGAATCTTTATTGGATAACCAACACCTCTGCCATAGGTCACCCCAAGTGGTTTGCTACGTTTGGTGATTTAGCAGGGGTGGTGCCCGGGTTCATGGTGTGAGGTTTGCCTGGGTCTTGGAGGTGGATGACCAGGGCACACTGAACCCCAGATTCCTACCCACCCCTTAAACCCTTTTCCTTCCCAGAACTCTCCTCTCCTTCCTTTCCTTAAGAAAACCCTCCACAAATTTATTTATACTGGGTTTTACAGATGTTCGCACTTACAGCGCTCTTGAGGTGATTACAGCGCCCTTGAAGTGATTTCTCACAAAAACGGCGCTATATAAATTAGCCAAGTATTATTATTATCACGTGAGAACAATCCAGTTATAAAAACTCAGTTATTACACAATTACAGTAATCTACAATTACAAACACATTACAAATAAAAATACAGATTTATATACAAGCTCACTCCAGTAACACATTACAATGAGTGGCAAGAGACATAAGAAATACGCGAGGCATGCAGAGAGAGTCTATAATTAGTTATACACAATATAATTAGTTAATATTTTTTTAACAGTGCCAGACCTTTTGTTTTTAATCCGTACGGTCCTGGATATGACTTTTTCTAACATTAAAATGTTCTGGTTATAGCAGTGGCAGCGGCTGAGCAGAAACTGGAGGGCGCCAGCCTGGAAGAGGCCCTTGAAGCCATGGGTCCTCTAGAAGCCCTGGACGGTTCGGAGTGCTCTCCCCTGGAGCTTGCAGACTTCCTGGCGTTGCCCCGCCACCACCTGCACCCCGTCTCCGTCCTGAAGAGACTGCACGACGAACCCGAGCTATGTGACCTGGTGATGGAGGGCAAGCAGCAGGACCTGATTGACAGGATGATAGTCAACCAGCTGCCAGGGCATCAGCAGGTGCAAGCCACGCAGACCCATCATCACCATCACATCATGCAGAGTGAGTAATAGCTTGATGCATAGTTCACAGTTTTCAAAATTAAACTTGATATTGCCATCAAATTAGATGATAATATAAATCAAATAAGAGAAGACATTGAAAGCTTTGTAAATTCAATTTTAGTTTGCTATTTCCATTTTATGTGAATGCTGAGAAACACTTTGCTAACAATCTTAATTTTTCTATTAGGCCAGCAGTACATGAGCAATCCGCAATACATACCCACCGGCACTGCCCAGCACCCTCAACAACAGCAGCAGCATCCTCAGCACCAGCAGCTGCAGCAGCCCCATCCTCAACAGCAACATCAGCAACAACTACAGCAGCAGCAGCAGCAACAACAACAACAACAACAACAACAACAACAACAACAACAACAACAACAACAACAACAACAACAAAACCAACAGCAGCAGCAGCACCAACAACAGCAACAACAGCAACAGCAACAACAACAGCAACAACAGCAGCAGCAGCAACAACAACAGCAGCAACAACAACAACAACAGCAGCAGCAGCAACAACAACAGCAGCAGCAACAACATCAGCAACAACAACAGCAACAACAACAGCAACAACAACAACAACAGCAACAACAACAACAGCAACAACAACAGCAGCAACAACAGCAGCAACAACAACAACAACCACAGCAGCAGCAGCAGCAACAACAGCAGCAACAGCAACAACAGCAGCAACTTCAACAACAGCAGCAGCAACAGCAACCGTCATGCATGGACGTGGACAGCGAGACTGACTCCAACCACGATACAGCACTGACGTTGGCTTGCGCTGGAGGACATGAGGAACTTGTTGAGTTACTGCTATCGAGAGGGGCGGATATTGAGCATCGAGATAAAAAGGGGTTCACTCCGCTTATCTTGGCGGCTACGGCAGGTCATGATAAGGTTGTGGAAATCCTTCTAAATCACGGTGCGGACATCGAAGCCCAATCGGAGCGCACTAAGGACACGCCTCTGTCGCTGGCCTGCTCGGGCGGGCGCTATGAGGTGGTGGAGTTGGTGCTGAACCGCGGTGCCAACAAGGAGCACCGCAACGTGTCCGACTATACCCCCCTGTCCCTGGCCGCCAGCGGGGGCTACGTCAACATCATCCGCCTGCTGCTCAACCACCAGGCGGAGATCAACTCCCGCACCGGCAGCAAGCTGGGCATCTCACCTCTCATGCTAGCCGCCATGAATGGCCACACGGGTACGATACTAGACTTTACTTCTAATCATCCTCTTTTCTTATCAATTCACTTTACAATATATGTATGTACATCAATATCGGTGTTTGTACATGGTATCCGCAAACTCATACGTGCGGGAAACTTGTGAATCTTGGTTCAAATTTGAAAATCATTGATCGCTAGCCGGTTGATGTATATGTTTTAAAATGTGTTAAAGCGTAGCCCTGGCTCCAAAAGTTTTTTTTAAACCTTTAGTTACTGAAAAAATGGAAAAAATAAATGGAAATGCTCAGATTGAAACAGAATTTTTTTTAGCGTTTTCTATGTGATGTGGATTCAACAGTTTCCTCGCTGTACTATGTGTTTCCGGACACCGTGTATAAACACCGAAATTAATCTACGTGTATTGGAAAGTGTATCCATAACAAAAGACACTAAGGATACCGTCTGTAGAAAGAAGCAAGTAGTGGAAAATGAGCAAGTTGCTCAGAAGAGAGAATTTATTATTTGCAACTTCAGAAACCTTCTTTCATTTCCCTTAGAATGTTCCTGAAGAAGTCTCCACCCAGGATAACTTTAGATTTCTTCAGGAAGTTCTATTACAAAAGCCTTCAGTCTTGAAATCATTTTCTTCTCCTCTTCTTCTTTTCCATAATATGTACCTTTTTTTTGTTCCATTTAATTTTAATTTAATTACTGGCAACCCAGGTGTTTAGTAAAATTAAATTTGCGCTTGCACTTTCTAAATCAGAGATATCAAGTCATCTATTATCCAATAATAATCTTTTTGTTTCACTGGGAAATTGAAAATGTCTTGTTAACATATTGTTTTTCTTTTCTTCTTTTTTGCGCGAATATCAAATTTTAAACTTTCGTAATATAATGTCTTTATGATTGAATTTAATTGTGTATTAATTTGGTTAGCCGCGGTAAGACTCCTCCTCGACATGGGTTCGGACATTAATGCCCAGATCGAGACCAACCGGAACACGGCCCTGACGCTAGCCTGCTTTCAGGGCCGCCACGAGGTGGTCAGCCTCCTCCTGGACCGAAAGGCCAACGTGGAACATCGAGCCAAGGTAAACACACATACCCTATATCTCTCTGCAGGCTAGCTTTACACTTTTAAGTAATATTTATGATTTAACGTTAGTTTTTGAGGGGCGTTTACATGTGCATCCGACTAATGGTAATTAATGCTCATGGAAGTTATTAGGAAGTTCAACCTGTGTAAATGCTCATTCGACCGTTTACATCTGTAAATTTATTTGCGGTAAGATGGCTTCCTGTCAACAATGATCCTGCTACTGCTAAATTTACATCATTTTGTCAATAAAGGCGAAAAGGCCAAAATAAAGTGTTAAAATAGAATTTGGCTTTAATTAAACAATTCTCCATGTTCTTTTGTGCCATCAAAGGCGGAAATTAATGGAGTTCTCTCATTTTATCCGAATGACAGCTACCTGACATCAACCGACTTCGAATTCAAATACGTAATGTTAATAACAGAAACATTGAGATTAGAAAGGATTGGACTGATAATTGAATAGATGGACGTCAATTTTCAGAAAACTTAAATAAGTGTAAATAAATGTTAGTTTTATAGGAAAATCCTACGAAAACCACTGTCTTTTAATTTTTGACATCTCTCAATGGCGCATTTTGGTACAATTTTTTGCGGCAAGCCTCTCAACTTATCAAACTGATTTTATAAGCTGTGAGAAGGCTGGAAGTTCGCAATTAGGCCAGTCAAAAAACTCATGAAAGAACAGCTTCTGTAACTTGCTATAAATTATTATAAGTGACTTTTGGTGTCGTTTACATAGGTAATTTGGCCATAAATCGCTTACGTTAGCGATTTACGGGAAAAAACTTACGAGTGTAAAGCTGGCCTCACAAGAGTGAAATTAAAGTTTTGTGCTCTTACCCATATCCAATACACAAAATATGCTATTTTCAACTTTGGTCGACAAATTTACATACTTTTCACAAAATTAAAAGAAATGTCTATTTTTATTTTGATCTCACAATATAGCACTATGTAATCCTGTGTTTTATTTCCATCAGACTGGACTCACCCCTCTTATGGAAGCAGCCTCAGGAGGCTATGTGGAGGTGGGGAGGGTCCTCATGGAGAAAGGGGCGGATGTGAACGCCACTCCGGTACCCTCCTCGAGGGATACGGCCCTCACCATCGCCGCGGATAAGGGACACTCGAGATTTGTGGAACTCCTCCTGCAGAGGTATGTCCAATTTGTACTTTATAAGCTTGTAAACGAGGATAATTATGGTTCCATAAATAAAAGCTTTTACTTTGCCATATTAGAGACAGCTTCTCAAAGACACACTATGTGTAAGGACTGACATCATTTTTATTTTTATTATTTATTTTGTTCACCTAAAGGTATTGTATAGTTAAGGTCGGTAACCAGTGAAGACATGGGAGGGTTTAATTTATTTAAATTGAAAAATAAAATTTCACCAGAAAACAAAATTTAATTCCAAATTAGCTCACAAATCACTGGTTTTGAAGTTTGTCGGGTATTTCCTAATGAATCCTGTAAATGGGCTGCCAATCAAGTGGGCAGCAAACCCATTTACATGGCAGAAACTGAAATCCACAAAATGATGGAATTAAAAATCCTTATTGGTCATGTCTTATTTTCTATTACAGGGGTGCCGCAGTTGAAGTGAAGAACAAGAAAGGAAATTCCCCTCTCTGGTTAGCGGCTAACGGAGGGCACCTCAGTGTAGTGGAAATGCTTTACAATGCTGGGGCAGACATCGACTCTCAAGATAACAGAAAGGTAAATTATCTATATACATAATTTTTTAAATAATTCGTAGACGGGCAAATCTTTGGCCTTATCTCAAGCATTAGGACTACAATTACATATAAAGTAGAACCCAGTTAATTCAAACATTTTTAATTTGAAATGATTTTTTTAATTCGCAATTTGTTAATTCATAATTTGAAATTTGTCTTTGCCCGCACACGAAAATTTGTTTGTGTATTTCGAAAAACATCGATTTTTGCAAAAAAAATAATTCGTAAATCTGAATCTGTCCGACAGAAATGGTGGTAAAACGGTGTAAAATATTGACTTACGCGGTTAACATGCTAATTCATATTATTATTTTGTAAAAATGAATTTCATACCACTTGAATGTCATATTAATACAAATTTACTACCAATATATTAATTTAACCCTTCGAATAATAAGAAAATAATATCTCTAACCTTTTGCCTGTCAAGGTTTGCGCGCAAAATTCCTGGTTCTTGCCATGCATCTTAAATTTTCCTATTTATGGGTTATTTTTGAACCCTTTTGCAAAAAAAAAATTTTTTCTAAAATCTAGACAAAATTATCTTTCCGATGTGTTTATTAGAAATCAACTTTTTATTTCTAAATATTGAAATTTTGATATTGGAAATGTAAATTAGCTAAAATATGCATACAGTTTGTCAAATAAGAGTAGAAAATAAATGAGGGCGCCACCGTTGCCCAAATGACAATACTAAAAATATAACCATGGTGTTAATCTAAAGCTGTGTAACCTACATTTTTATTAAAAATTAAAAAGGCATTAATCATTGCTATATAGATACCCACTGATCTCAAAATTAGAATTACATTTAGGTTATATTATTATTAAACATTTGAAATTTTGTGTTAACATAATGAAGAATAACATTTTGCAATTTTGTGTTAAAATAATAAAATATAAAGCACACTTTAGAAATTACTCATATTTATTTAATACTAACTTAAGTACCTAGCGTTGCCCGGGCTTTGAATCATGCCTCTAATTTTAGATCTGAATATATTTAACTCATTCAGATCTAAAAGAAGTGTGACTAAACTCACCATTAATGATTCTTCCTTTCCACCTACTGTTAAATTCAAATCTAAGTTAAATTAAATGAAAGCCAATCACTTTGTAAAGCACGATTTAATCAAATTTATGTCATTTCGTAGGTACCTTCACAATAGTGCTTATTCGATTTAATTTTTTTTTTTTAAGAACAAAAAAATGTTTTTTTAAATGTGTATACAGTGTTTTGAATTTTCTGTGTCATTGCAATTTTAAAGAATATTTGACAGATAAATTGGTGTGGCCAGCCTAAAAATTTCTTAGTTCCATTTTATTTATTTTCTACTCTTATTTGACAGACTCTACCTGCGAATATTGGAATTAAAGTACTTAAAATAGAATAAACTTAAAATTTTAAATACAGATTCCCTTTTTAAACAAAATTTGTAATAAAACTGTCACCTCACTTTTTTTCACTTTCATACAATTTTATTTTAAAATTAAATGTTTGTTACGTCAAAAATTGGCTCGAAATAAAACCATCACTTATGATCGGGTTTGTAAAATATCTAAACAACAAAGCTCATATAATCCTAAGGCAATGAGAAGCATTATTTCTTTGGCTCTCTAACATAAAAGAAATCACAAATATTCGCATAACAGGAAGAGAGATATATAACTTTTAATAATGCACGGTCGCTTTGGGACAATCTGGGTCTCTTGTTATTATAACAGCATATGATGTTTTGGGACAACTTGGGTCTCCTGTGATTAGAAGGGTTAAAGGGTCGACTATGATGGAAATCGACTGCAAAATTTTGGTTTACGAGGAAATTTATCGTATATTTACAAATTTACTTTTGAATATCTAAATTTGTAGAGCGGCCGCGGCGGTAAAGGCCGTGGAAATTATGCGGTATCTGTTGTAAATTATCGGAATTTGTTTCAAATGGGTATCTGAATTTAGAGGGCCAGCCACGAAAACGCCACCGTTCGTAAATAATATACGAATACTTATCGTATATTTACTTCAAGTATCTGATTTCAAAGGGCCGGCTACTGGGAAGTCGGCTACGAAATTTCAATTTACGAGGTAATATATCACATTTTTATGACTTTAAAGGGTCCGCCGCGGTGGTAATCAGCCGTGTAAATTTAATCTACGCGGACAATGTCATTTTTTTTAATTTACTCCGAATATAGGGCGAATATAATAAGTTGTATTATTACATATTTATTCCGAAGAACCTACCCAAATTTGAATTTGCAGCAGAGGAAGTCAATTTTCAGCAATTATTTTTCCATTAAATTCATTTCAATTACGTGGAGATTCTTAAATTCGAAATTTAATTTTTGATGTACTGTGGATTTCGAATTCACAGGGTTCTATGGAAGTTGTTGAAGAAATAACAAAATTAAGCAAAAAAACCCCCAAATTCCAGCACTAAAAAACTATGTTACTTAATTTTCCTGGAATGTTTTTGTAGCCCACTCTAAAAAAAATGATTCCAAACTTATTTTTTACTTCTATAATATTTTGGTTAAATGCATGGGCGGGCAAATAATATCCAACAACATTTCAGACATTAAGAGGGATAGACACTTTCAGTAACACCCTGGTGAAAGACAATCCTTCTGAGTTAAAATATTACTTGAAATGGCCGTGTTTTGTGACCAGATCTGAAAAGCCAGGTACTTCCCAACCTTCCCTCCCCCATCTACTTCCATTTTACACTTCCTTTAGCCTCACAATAGGTTTAGGCCCATGACAGTTGGGATTCATTAATTGGTTTGTTAATTTTCAGGTATCGTGTCTCATGGCCGCATTCCGGAAGGGCCACGTCAAGACCGTCAGGTGGATGGTGGACGTGGTGACGCAATTCCCGTCCGACCAGGAGATGACCCGTTACATCTGCACACTGTCTGACAAGGAGCTGCTGGAGAAGTGCCACGAGTGCGTGCGCGCCATCCGCGCGGCCAAGGAGACGCAGGCGGCGCGTGCCAATAAGAATGCCTCCATCCTCCTAGAGGAACTGGACCAGGAGAGGTCCCGAGAGGAGACCAAGAGATTGGCAGCCGCTCGCCGACGGGAGAGAAAGAAGAAGAAGAAGCTAGAGAAGAAGGTCAACCTAAATGTAAGTCTATTCTTGGCAATTTGTAATGAGATTCTCAAGTGAAAAATTTATTATTATTAAAATGTTGGTTTTACTCATAGACATATGAATACTAGTAGACGAGAACAGATAAGAGAGGGGTACAAACCAACTATAGCGAGACGCAGAGGGGCAAGATGACTAAGATGATATGTGATTCGTCAATAAATCAATCTGACAGTATATAGGCATCTCGCATTATAATATCACCATTTAGTTCTTAAAAGTAAAATCTGCTTTTGAATGAATAGACCTTTTTACATGGGAACGCGAATTGCTCGCAAAGTTATGAACAAATTTGCGAAGTCCATATATGGCAAAGTAAAGTTCGACTGTTTTTAGAGTCAAATATTTTGTTGATGTATTTAGTTAAGACACTTTACAATTGTTTCATAATTTACTTACCTCAATAAACAGCGACGAGCACACCTGAGAAACGCCTGCATTCGTCTACATATCTCGATGTGATAGTATATGTTACTAAAACTGATAGTATTATATGATCTGAATAAGCTTAAAATAAAGTAAAATAATGCTTACCCATGGAATGTAATACGACAATTGGGTTTATTCTCTTTTTCACTTCTATTTTTACACGTTTTCATAGCACAAGCCACCATTTTTGCCGTGTTATTTCGTAAAATGTACTAATGAAAGCTCGACGCTGGTTCGAACAAGAATGATTTTCTAGATTCACGCGAGGCCATACGCGAGCCCAGCCGGCTCCAAATTAAACTGGTATGGGGAGGGGGAAATAATACGCTTTTATCACTTAGGGCAGGTTTAATTCATGTCTCATTAGTGGTATTTGGTCATATGTTTTTATAATTATTGTTAAAATGCTTATAATTGTTGATTTTTAAGGCCAAGCTGTAAAAATGTTTATTTTTGTATATTTATTCAAAATTATTGAAGATTGTATTCACAAAAAAAAAATATAAACAAGATAAAAAATGAGATCACAGTTTTCTTGCAGATTCCCCCTAAATAAAAGTAATGTGTTTTTATTTTTTTATTCTCTACAATTTTTCAACGGTTTGGAGTAATTTATAAATATTAAAAATATATTTCAAACAAAAATCTAAAAGGTACTTTTATCTAGTTTTTAAAAATAGTATTTGTTTTTATGACATCTTCAAAAGAAGAAATATATGTAAAGCACATTTAAAATACCTCGGGAATATCCTGAAATTCTGTGAGAAATACCAAGTTTATGCAACGAGTAAACTACCCTCTTCCACTGTACAAACAATGTTTATAACTTTTTATGGCTGTTAAATATCAGTTTAGACAATTTTAATTTATTGGTAAGGTTTTTTTTCACTTACACGGTGTTTATCTATTGTATAAAATTTACACCATTTCATTATTAAGGCCGTTAATGTTTAAAAAAATCCTATATAGAGTCAGATAGTGTTAATATTTTTTTCTCTCCAGGAGGAAAAGCGCAAATTCCACGAGGAGAATGAAGTCAATGAATACAGCGAGAAGAATGAGGCAGAAGAAGAAGACAGTGACCGGGAAGAAGTGGTGGTTAGCCGAGTGGGTGCCAAGGGGGCCGCCAACCCCTCCCCCTCCCCCGCCCCCCACGACAAGGAAGAAGGGGACTCCGGCATCGACGCCAACTCCCAAGGCTCCTGTTCCTCCAGCGACGTGAAGGCGCAGGACAAGACAAAGAACAAGAAGAAGAAAAAAGCAATCTCACCTGTCACAACTTCGCCTGTCGCCTCTGCTATCAAACAACCTGAAGTGATCAAACCCAAGTTGGGTCTTATAAAGGTGGAGAAACCCGTGGCGCTGACAAGTGCACAGGTGGAGAGCGTCAAGTTGAACAAGCAGGAGAAGGAGAATGTGGCGCCCGTGACGTACGCACCTGTCGATGACATCAACAAGCGAGCCAAGCAGGCTGATAAACTGGTCAAACTAGCCGCTGAGCTGGCTTTGTCCGAAAACAAGAGTGAAAAGAGAGAAAAGTAAGTCATATATAACTTCTTTATGGTCAATTACAATAATGGTCTGTTTGGATATTTTAAAACATATAGGTATGGAGTGAAAATGGCAAATATACAAGTTCATATTACTTTCACAATGTTCATGATGGTTAATGCAAAAAAGCTGTAATTAGACTGTTCAAAAAGGATTATACTGATTCAGTCTTACTCATAATCGCAAAATAAGATACAACCATGAGAGCAAGACCGGGTTAGGTGAAATTGTTACTCATAATGGTGGGTCAATTGCGCGCATGCGCGTTTTCTTACCCTGTCGCTGTACGGGAGATGTAGCAGCTGTCAGAATTTAAACCACCCTATCACCAGGGTTAACTCAGTACTACGGCAGTGTAACTTTCGAAATGGCGAATTTTTTTGAGAATTTTGATGCATTGAATGGAACTTTGGCAAATATTGACCGTATTCGTGGCATTCATGCACCACGGCTACGGAAAAGGTACAAAAAAAGGTTCGATCCATTTGCGGCACTTACGGAAGGAGATTTTAGGTCTAAACATAGATTTACAAAAGTTAACATGAGACATTTGATTGCCTCGGTACGGCCGTATTTGGATGTGAACGATAAACGGGGTGGCAAAGTATCTACCGATCTCCAAGGTCTTTGTGCCATACGATAATGGAGTAGAAAAGATTGTTTATATTTGCATTCTTGTGAAACAAATCAGCGAAATCGATAACCAAACAGGCTTTATTATTATTTTTTTTTATAACACTCATTTCAACGTCACCCCAATTCTTAGTACGCCTACTACTTTTTGTTTCCTCATACGAATTACTGTTTATGATGTTGTCCATTATTTATTAGTTATTTTTGAAACGCGAAACACAAAACAATCTCGTCGAATAATATTTTGACGTATGAATAAACGTGAAGTTGGCAACACGTCACAAAATGCCAAATTGACCTCGTTTTTCAGCTTTGGAGCAGTGTTGCTACTGTAAAAAAATGATAACCCATACATAATCCAGCTGTCGAGCAATATTGGGAAAATTTATGATTATGAGAAAAGATTTTTACCCTGAGCAGTGTAGGCCCCCTTCCCGTCTAGCGTTTCTTCCAGCGTTTTATTATGATTAAGGCTGTAATATAAGAGTTTTAACCACACAAAAAAGGCTCAGCATGAATATCATAACTTTGAAAATGTTGCTTTTTCTCTCATCTTCCTAACAATGCAGATTTCATCAACAATGTTTAACCTAAACGTCACTATGGGCAAATACTCCACGCTCCCATTATGTGTGCTTTAGTTTTAAGTAATAAATTTACAAATATCACAAATAGAGTCCACACATGCCCGTTTTCCTATAAACATGGAAAATGCAGTGAAAATTTTTCAAAATCATTTACTAAACCCATTTTAAAATTTGTTCCAGTAGAGAGGAGGAAGATCTGAAGATGAGCAAGTTGAAGGGCAACCTCGGCGTGCACCGGAAGGGCATCATCTTTGAGTCCAGCAGACACCCGGCCGACAGAGAAGACTTTGAAGCAACTGGAAATGAAAGCCTGTTTACTTCCCCCAATTGCAAGGGAAAGAAATGCCAAAACATTGTTTCCTACCAGTAAGTACATTAAAAAAAACTCAAAACCTACTGAAAAAGCAGCAAGTAAAAGAAATAGTTTTCAAAACCAAAGATTTTACTCCTTTGTGGTGTGGGGTCTACAGACAATTCAAATTCATTCGATCTAGCAAAAGGAAACTTATCTGAAGGCTCGACCATCAGACCCCTTGAGCCACGCCTATTTTCAGATACATTTCCAAGTGCTTTCATGAGCTACGACAATTGAAATTGAATCATCTGTGGACCTCTTTAAGACCAGCATTTTTATACATACGGATGAGGAAATAACTGCCCTCTGTATTAACAAAACTAAATGTGTTGTTTCAGCTATGAAAATGACATAGTAAACGCAACAAGAGTTCAGCTCCCCAAACAGAGCGGAAAGAGAGAAGAAGGCTGGAAAGAGGTGGTTCGCAAGTCCAGTGTCCAAGTGTCTTCCGTTGACCCAGGGTAAGGAACATTGACTCATTCATTACTTAATAAGGAGCTCCAGTGAAAAATATCATGGCTTTAAAAAAATATGTTCATATAGACCATAGGTTCTCAACGTGGGCGATAACGCCCCCTTGGGGGCGTTTCAGACCTTCAGGGGGGCGGTGGAAGACCAAGAGCAAATTGGGGGGCGTTTCAGACTTTCAGGGGGGCGGTAGAAGACCCAGAGAAACCCATCTTACCCCTTCGGTGCTCCAGATAGTTCGCCGGCAGGACGTACGTCTTTTTCGCTGCGCGCCGTAATTTTAAAATTATTAAAATGATTTACAAGTTTATCCTAATTGATATTAACGAGGAAACTAGTGCGCTTCGTTTGCTAACGACAAGCGGTGGTGGTCGCCAGTATCTGAGAAGTGGTTCTCGAGAGAAGTCATCTCGAATATAGAGATCAAACACGCCCTTCATAAGCGTTGGAAAACTGGAGGCCTTCAGAGTGAATATGATCTGTTAGTTAGGCGCGAGTTTCGAGTGGCCTATCGAGCCTACGTGTCTGAAATCGAGGAAAACATCACGCATGATCCCAAGATGTTTTGGCACTATATAAAATCCCTTCTGAAGGATGGTAGTCTTGAACACACCATGTTATAAGGTAATCAAGAATTTCGTGGCTTGAGTGTGGCTAACGCATTTGCTGATCATTTTCAATCGGTCTACAATAAAGACCCTCCACTTCTAGACATTAATAATACGGCCACATTTACTACCAGAGAAGCTTCAAACTTTGATTTCGATATATTTACGGAATCTGACCTTATGAGTGCCATAAGTCTTATGAACTCATAAACTCACCCTCTATCGGACCAGACTTCGTTCCCGTATTTTTTATTAAAGGGTGCACCGAGTTCCTAAAAACACCATTATCTTATCATTAACTTCGCTATTAGTACTTCCACTATTTCTAAAGTATGGAAAGCTTCCAAAAATATGTCCTATTTTTAAGAAAGGTTCGAAAAAGTTAATCGAAAATTATAGACCAGTTGCCATACTATCAGCTCCTGCTAACAGCTAAACTATTTGAACAATTAATTCATAAATTCCTTATGCCTCAGATAGACGCATACATTATCCCCAAACAGCATAGTTTCATGAAAGGAAGATCCACTGAAACCAATCTGATGGTTTTCACCGACTATGTTGCTAGGTCCCTAGATAGTGGATACCAAGTAGACTGTTCGTATAACGACTTCTCCAAAGACTTTGATACTATGAATCATGATATCTTACTCATAAAACTTGCCCAGTTGGATTTTTCTTTTTGCATTTATGATGTTAAAGTTACCTCAAGAACAGAAAGCAATTTGTCACACACGGAATCTTCCAATCTGCTGAATTTCTCGTTTTTTCTGGGGTTCCCTAAGGATCGATCCTAGGGCCTCTTCTCTTTTCTATTTTCATTAATGACATTGCTGGAGTCCTCCGTTTTTCTCGCTTTTTGCTGTTCGCTGACGATCTAAAATTATTTCTTCTTATAATGGGATGGGGCGAAATGGGATATAATAATAACATTTTTTTATTAATTTCTTACACCATTACAAATTTGACTTTATTATACATATATAAGAAATAAGGCAAGAAATATGGCAATCATTCGGTGTCATATATCTTGAAATTTATTTGATGCCTCCCCCTCCACCACCGTTGTGGTAAATATGATCGTGATGACAATTGCTGTTTCAGATTCACGAGTTGGGGGGCGCTAGAAAAATTAATATTCTCAAAGTGGGCGGTGGGCAAAAAAAGGTTGAGAATCTATGATATAGACCAATAAACGCTGATTCTGAATATATAAGATTTAATAAATAATATTAAACGTACATTTTTTAAAAAAATATTAAAAAGTGCATTTTTAATATTCTCAATAAAACACAGCGTCAAGTTGGTATGCTGTGTAATGCTCTGTGGTGACGTCACGATGGTAATCACTGTACGTCACATAAATAAACCAGGTACGTCATTTGTATGGGAATTTAGGTATGACACAAACGAATGTTCTATATATTTCTTATTTTTGAAGATGTCTTAAAGCGTATACCTTTATAGAAACTAAATAGAATTGCCTTTTAGATGTTGGTATCTGACATATACGATCGTGTTTGAAAATTGTAGTATTTTAAGTTTCAAAATGAAAAACTTAAAAAAAAAAACAGCTAAGTAAACATATTCAATTAAATGGTCGAAAAATTTAGGAAAATTCAAAATTAAAAAAATACAGTCCTCTTACTTTGGAATAAAACTGTCACTTCACATTTTATCTAGTTCATACAATTAAAAAGGATAAAAAAATATTTTAATGATTCCGAAAAAATATGACATCTTGGACTCGGTTTTACGCAATTTAATGCGTTGATTTCTCTATTTTGTGTTTATTTACACATGCATAAGGCTTTTACATTATTAAATAATATTACTTTTATAGAAGTTTTATTAAATTCACGCGGAGGAGTCATTAAAAAAATTTCAGACGTAACCTAAAATCTTTTGTAAAACGAAAATAAATCACCAACAAAACACTATTTTAAGGACTAAAACTGAAAAAAAAATTATGTTGAATTACACTAATATCACAGTGAATTGATCATTTAAACGAAAATTATCTTAAAAAACATATAATTAACTGCAAGCATAATTCAACATGTCATTTGTGAAGTACTTGATCTCGCTACGCCATGAAGTAAACCAATAAACGCGTAGTAACAAGATGGCCGGCGGCGCACAGTGGTTCCGAATACCCCAAAAGTTGGAAACAATTCACAGGCAGGATTAATGAGGAAAAAAAGTGATATTATTTTTCAGTATGGTTACAAAAAATAAGAATATTTGATTTAAGTAAGTTTTACTGGATTTTATTAACGATTTATGCATTTTTTTTAAACAAAGAACATCTAAATCTAAACGTGCATTACAAAATTAAAAAAAAAAACAAAATCATAAACAAAACAAAAACAAAATCAAAATCAGAATCAATATCAATATCAATATCAATATCAATATCAAAACCAAAATCATAATCAAATATCAAATCTAAAACAAAAATAGAGTCAAAAACAAATTGAAATAAAAACAAAACACACCACCATGCAAGATGGAAAAACTGAAAACTGGGAAAAGTGCAATACATATGGAATAAATCGAAGCAGAGCTATGCAGCATAACTAGGTGCCCATACTGTCGAGTTGTACTCGATTTGACTCCTAACCAATGACATGTACAATTTTTTAATGGTTTGAATATTTTTAAATTGGCTGCAAATTCTTATTACAAAACCCAGCATTTTCAAAGCTTTATTTGATGTAATTTCAATATGATTTATAAATTTCAGTTTTTGATCAAAGTTTACACCTAAATCATTCACCTCGGTTACAGCTGTTAGTACTACATCATTAATGGAGTATTCATAAATTATTGTATTTTTTATTCTATGAAATCTCATAATAAAACATTTACTTAAATTAAGTTGTAGATAGTTCTCTTGGCACCAAACAAAAAGTTTAAACAAGTTATTAGACAATATTTGACAGTCATTAATATTTCTTATAGCTTTATATATTTTCATATCGTCCGCAAACATTAAAACTTGAACATCGTTGAAAATAGAAAGAACATCATTCACAAATATCAAAAATAAAATTGGTCCCAAATGTGACCCTTGCGGAACGCCGCTAGTAGCGATAAATATATATGAAGTAAAGCCGTCGATTTTAACGGCTAATTGCCTGTTACTTAAATAACTTTTAAACCACTCGTATAAATACCCCACTATTCCTAATTTGTGAAGTTTTTTTAACAAGAGCTCATGGTTAACTCTGTCGAATGCTTTGCTGAAATCGGTATAGACTGAATCAACTTGTAACTTATTAGACATGGATTCGGATATATAGTTTTGGTAAATTAAAAGATTAGACAAGGTAGATTTTCCTGAAGTGAAACCATGTTGGTTAGGTAAAATTACTGGCTTGATACAGTGGATGATTTTATTTAAAATAAGTTTCTCAAACAATTTTGGAATGGTTGATAACAGGCAGATCGGTCTATAATTGCTCACCTCGTTTTTGTCTCCTTTTTTAAATATCGGGGTGAGGAAACTGTATTTCCATTTTTCAGGAAAATGTCCCGTTTGTAATGACTGGTTGAAAAGAAAATGTAGTGGATATGCAAGAGTGGTGGCACAATTCTTTAAGAAAACAGGTGGGATATTATCAGGACCACCGCTCTTACTTTGATCCAGTTGTTTTAGCTGAGTCAGTACATCGTTATATTCAATTGTTACATTAGATAAATTTAAATAATGATCTGAGGAAAAACTGGGCAAGCAATAATTGACTGCTGTTGAGTCACGGACATAAACACTTTTAAAAAAGTCTGCAAATAGGTGAGCTATGTTTTGAGTGTCGTTGGCTCTTTTACTTTCGTAGCACATGTTGGAGGGTATACTAACGTCATCATTTTTCAATGACTTTGTGAAATTCCAAAAATGTTTTATGTCACCATTAATTGAATTTTCTACTTTATTTATATAATTGTTGTAACAAATTTTTGATAAATTTTTGCATTCTTTTCTTATTTTACTATACTCTATATAATTTGGAAGGGATCTCTCTTCTTTATATGTTTTATGTATGTTTTTTTTTTAGCTATTAGTTGGATTAATTCCTTACTAAACCATTTTGGATGCTTTAATTCTTTGTATTCAATTAATGGTATGCAGTCTACGATAATGGCATTTAATTTGGAATAAAACGAATCTATGTTATAGCTCATATCGTGTATGTCCAGATCCATGTGAAAATAAAGGCCGAGTAATGTTTAATTTTGCTTTTCAACATTCTGATGCAGACTATGAACAATCTTCATCATCGTCGGTGCCAAAGATATTTATATAATGAATATCCGGAGGAAATATTAAATCGAAAACTTCTTTAGGAAAACGATTTAATTGTTTATTTGGGGGTTACCTGTAACTACAGTGAAACCCGAATTTTACGTCCCCAGATTTAACGTTTTCCCGCCAATTACGTGTAATTATTTCGGTCCCAATATATATTAGTACATTTATACCCCCTTTTTACGTTTTTTTTCCCGCGATTTACGTCGAAAATATTCAAAATATGTGAGTTACGCGCGCTTGACACGGCCAAGCAGTGATTGGTCGGCAAACTGCGCGAAACGTGGTGATTGGCCGACATCTTTCCATTTTTAGCCGGCCGTTATTGGTTGGCGTACTGCTTGCAACGCGGCGATTGGCCGACATCTTTCAACTTTAGCCATGTTTAAAATGCTACAGCATCTGTCAGTTTGTTTATTTACGCATCTGTCATTTGGTTTTGACTCGATTTGTGATTTGAGACGCTTTTTTCCGACATTATACACAGTTTTTACGTTTCTTGTTTTGTTTTTGTTAAGTTAATTATGTTCGTAATGTCTCAACAAAGAAAAACTGTCAGTTCAGTGCGAGAAAATGAACATTCTCGAAAAAGTTGATAAAACAAGTTGGTTAGTTTTAAATTGAATCGGTTTACACTAGAATGTCGTATTTTTACAAATTTACTTCGTACATATGAATTTAAATGGCCGGCTGCGGCGGAAATCGGCTGCAAAAATTCGATTTACGAGAAAAATTTATATTTTTACAAATCAGCCGCGAAAATTTAATTTACGCGGACATTATGCGGAATTTTTACAAATTTATTTCAAAGAGGTATCTAAATTTATAGTCGGCCGCGAAATTTCGATTTATGCGGAAATATATCGTATTTCGACGAATTTACTTAGAATATCTATACCCCCAGTATTGAAGAAAAGAACATTTTATTTTTTATTTAAAAAATCACATAGAATAGTTTGTTACATTTTTTTCTGTTCTAATTCTTTTTCAATCATGTATACACATTTAAAAGTTTCGTCTTGAAAGCAAAAAATGCTGGAAAAATAGATTTTAAGACCCTCAATGTACTTTATTGCTTCTTCTTTTGTTGGAATAACATTTTTCTCTCCATATACATGATTATATTAATAAAAAATAAAATTTAAAGAGTTCTTTTCTTCAATTCACCAATATACATGATTGAATAAATAAAAAACAAAATTTAAAATGTTCTTTTCTTCAATACCCCCCATTTACATTTTCCCTCCGTTTAGGTTTTTTTTTTCCGGTCCCTTAAAAAACGTAAAATAGGGGTTTTACTGTAGTTATGACAGGATCAGATATAACTAACATTAAATTAAGAATATCCTCATTAAATTTCTTACCAGAACATTTTCTAGAATAGTTTTTTTTTATTTTTTATTTTTTTTCCATCTGTTGACACTTTGAGTTCATCACTATGTCAAATAACTCCTTTTGTCTGAAGAAAAAATCCTTTGAAACAGAACCTGTGACAATAATGATATTTATGAAGCACTCAAATTTTACAGTAAGTAAATTACGTAAAAATTACTGGGCCGTAGAGACGCAAAAGTAGGTAAGATAGGTAAGATATCTTTAATTTGTCATATTAAATATATGAAAAAAGTACTTTACATCTTTAGTACATACCCAAAGGTATTGGATCCATGTTGAAAAAAGATTGCCAGCAAGCGGTGTAAAAAGTTATTAGTCCCTAAATGTTATATAACAAACGTTGCATTTTCACACAAACGTCCTGACTGCTCGGGAAGTCATTCTTTGCTGACGTGTTACGCAGTGACGAAACGTTTTGATGAGTTTGGTGGTATGGGGAAAGATGCGCTGTATGTGGTGTCAAGATATAGAAACAAAATTTAGTGATCCCTGCAATTTGAAATTTCGAATTGTTTCCAACTCTCCCATACTAGTAAAACCATTGTGCGGCGCCTGCGCAGATAGATCTATGTGAGATTCAGGGAGACCAACATAAAAATCATAAAATGCGTATCGTTATTAAGTAGGTGAACTGTTGATGACGTCACAAAATACATCTTAAATTTGGCGGGTTTCGAGGGACCTTGAAAAATTGAAACTTTGACAATTATTTTAACTATTAAAACTAACTTTAAAAAAAAAAAAATGCAGTTATTTAAGTTAGAAGGATAAAAAAAAATAAAAAAAATGGACTGGACTTCTCTATTCTCATTTAATATTTTCTGCAGACAAGTAAGAATCAGGTTCAATCAACTCAACAGTATTCCTCTTATACAAAAGAGAGAAACGCTGGCGGAGGCCATGAGTACGAGTGTGTTTTTATGTGTCACTTAACGTCTTTCTAGTACTCTTGTAGAAGAGGTTCTAAGGATCCTCTTTCAGTCTGATTTTTATGGATCTGAGACTTCTGATATTATTTATGTGATGTTGAGATTGTAATTACAGTACCCTTGTTATTGATTAAATTATTTCAATTAACACTACATATTTAATTACGTTGCAATATGTGATTGTATTCAATACAGTGGTTTGAAAAGTTATAGAACTGAAAAGACAGGGTATTTGTAGTTGCATTGGTTTCGACTGTTCAATAGACAAAATAAGTAGAAAAGTAAAACAACATGAATATTAGAAAATAAAAGATAATGCAACAGATTCAACAGGCGAGAATAGAATAAAGTAATGATGAATTTCACCCCTTAGGCCTTTGTCACGTTGAATATCACATTTCAAAGACGCTTTCAGAAGGTCAGCGAATTTATGTGTATTTCTGCTTCGCAATAAAATCCAAATAAAGGGAACATTTCTGAACTTAACTGAAAACTAAAAACTGTTTTCGAAAAGTGATTAAATACGCTTTCAAATTTAGTTATTATAAAAAAGCATATAATTTTTGAAAAATTTTAATTTTGTATGCAAACAATATGGGATTTTCAAGTACGTCTATTACGAAGTGAGCAATGCATGCACTATTGTAAAAAGGGCTAGTAATTCGTAAGCAGATTTTATTATCGAAGACTAAATGGTGATAGTACAATGCAAATTGCCTGTAAACTGTCAGATTCATTTATTGACATATGTATCATTAAAAGGGAGACGTACACTCCACCTCCCCGCTCCACGCAACTTGATTAGTTTCCCTCATGCTTATGGGCCCATCTAACAGTTTGATTGTTGTCCTCCAGGTGCAAGAAGGTGTCAGTTCCGCTACACGCTATCTCACGTGTGATCGGTCGTGCGGGCAGCAATATTAACGCCATTCGCGCTGCCACCGGTGCACACATCGAGGTGGAGAAACAGAGCAAGGGCCAGGGCGAGAGGACCATCACCATCAAGTGAGTGACTGCCTGACTGATTTTTGTAACCCCCAAAATATATAAAATTTGCCTAAAATGGTAACCAAACTATTTCTTCCACGAATAGTCAAACCTAACCATAACGCTATTTGTCCCACTTCTTCGTTCACAAATACAATTTAATTATTCTAACTCTTTACACGACCTGAATCGTGGGTATACTTGCAAAAAAACATTAACTCTAAAATTGCTGTTTTGCAGCAAATTAAATTGCAGTTTGTGTTGATATATAAAGATGATACGATGTGTGTGAACATTTAAGAATATCTTTTTCATTTGTATCTGTTTGATTTTTAGTTACGAATAGCTGGTTTTTAAGTTTATTTCCAAAATGGTAGCAATTTGTATATGTTTTGCCAAATTTTGAAGTTTTTGTTTTGCTAAAAAAACACAAAGTTATTAAGTGCTTTTTGTAGTTGGGTATTTGTTTCAAATTGACTGCTTTGCTTTCTTTTCAATGCACTACACATTTCCATTACATCTGTTATGAAAAATAATATTCCACATGAACTGTCAAACAAAAGCAAAAAAAAACATAATGTTATGTTGACATTTACAGAAGAGTAGACATGCGAAATGCCTACAGCCAAAAACAATTACGTTGTGTTAAAGTTTTCTGCCAGAAATGATAAGGGCAGATACAAGTGCACATCCATAGACATGGTACAAGGCAAATCGATTAATGTTTTTTTGCCAGTATGAAGGTTCGTTTTCGACTCAACCTTAAATTAATTTTTAAAATTGTGGAAAATTTTAATTTAACACCAATTTGTGTGTTCTGTCAGTTTGTAGAGTGTAAATTAATTCGTAATACTGCATTATTAGGTCAATATTCCAACTTAACGTTTTTTGGCAGTATGCCCATGATATTGTATTCTCTTGATAATCCTTTGTGTGTGTCCAAAAACTTGCACATTAATTTGCCACAATTGTAATTGGTCATATGTGGTTTTACCATGCATGAAAAGTCGCCATTGAAATAATTTAATTTCATTTATTAATTTTCAGGAAATCGACAGTTTACATTTATTTCAGTTTGTACATAATATTAAATAGCCAAAATAAAACCAATTATGGATTTCCTCCTTGTGACTTTACTTCTACTGAGACGGCATAATAAGAATTAATAAATTAATTTTATAAAAAAGGAATATGAATCCAAAAATTATATAAAACAACAAAAAATAAAAATATAAAACAATTTTTTTTCTTATATAAAACGAAACATTACTAAACAAAAAAAAAATCTATCAATACATTGGTAGCCATGGAGAGAGGTTGCACATTTGAGTCAAATCATAACAGAAATATAAACAATAAAAACATAACATTATTCACGAACAATCAGAGAACTATTCTTTTATGGACCTCTTATATTTGGTAAGTTCGCAATTGTAAATGTCCACATTGGATATTGGATAACATTATGGACTCATTTCTACTGCGATCAATCTGCTTTCATTCTTTTTATATACCTCACAGCCATGTATCATCAACGTTATTACACAAGCCCTTTTATTGACTGTTGCCATCTGTTCCTCTAACCACTCTTAATGAAAGATATTTTGTATTCACCAGGGGCTCAGCAGAGGCAACGAAGCAAGCTCATGTCCTGATTGCCACCATGATCCGGGATCCCGATGTGGACATCATGCAGATGCTCCCTCGCACCTCCAAACCCGTTGTCCTTGTGGCCACGTCTTCGGTGTGGGACAAGTCTCATACGCTGTCTGTGAGTAACATAACTACTTGTGTACTTTTACTTCAGTGTATCGTCACAAACTTGGCTAAGTTTTACCTTAACATCCATGACTACATATTTTAACTTTGTAGGCAAACTCATTCACTATTTAATAAATACACCGAATAAAACTCAAAGAAGTAGCCTAGCATAATATTAAATCAATATTCAAACTGAACGATACATACATATTTTTAAACATGTACAATTTCCAGAGACTATCCATTTAGTAATTTTGAAAATATTTCAAGTTCAAATATATTTTTTGACAGCTGCATGACCTTAAAGATTATATATAAGAGATTAAAGTCATCGGTTATAGAGCATCAAAATTCTTATCATGTATACACTACTAAATATTGATTAAAATTCTAACACACGTCTACAAATAGAAAATACCATTGGCCATGGATTTCTCAATGATTTGTTAATACAGTAAAACCCCTATTTTACGTTTTTTAAGGGACCGAAAAAAAAAAACCTGAACGGAGGGAAAATGTAAATGGGGGGTATTGAAGAAAAGAAAATTTTAAATTTTGTTTTTTTTTATTTATTTAATCATGTATATTGGTGAATTGAAGAAAATAACCCTTTAAATTTTATTTTTTATTAATATAATCATGTATACGAAGAGAAAAATATTATTCCAACAAAAGAAGAAGCAATAAAGTACATCGAGGGTCTTAAAATCTATTTTTCCAGCATTGTTTGCTTTCAAGACGAAACTTTTAAATGTGACATGATTGAAAAAGAAATAGAACAGAAAAAAATGTAACAAACTAATCTATGTGATTTTTTTAATAAAAAATAAAATGTTCTTTTCTTCAATACTGGGGGTATAGATATTCTAAGTAAATTCGTCGAAATACGATATATTTCCGCATAAATCGAAATTTCGCGGCCGACTCTCGACGAAATGTAGATACCTCTTTGAAATAAATTTGTAAAAATTCCGCATAATGTCTACGTAAATTAAATTTTCGCAGCTGATTTGTAAAAATATGATCGAAATTCCCTCGTAAATCGAATTTTTGCAGCCGATTTCCGCCGCAGCCGGCTATTTAAATTCATATATACGAAGTAAATTTGTAAAAATACGACATTCTAGTGTAAACCGATTCAATTTAAAACTAACCAACTTGTTTTATCAACTTTTTCGAGAACGTTCCTTTTCTTGCACTGAACTGACAGTTTTTCTTTGTTGAGACATTACGAACGTAATTAACTTAACGAAAACAAAACAAGAGACCTAAAAACTGTGTGTAAACGATTATCACGAATAATGTTGGAAAAAAGCGTCTCAAATCACAAATCGAGTCAAATCCAAATGACAGATGCGTAAATAAACCTGACAGATGCTGTAGCATTTTACACATGGCTAAAGGTGAAAGATGTCGGCCAATCGCCGCGTTGCGAGCAGTACGCCGACCAATCACGGCCGGCTAAAAATGGAAAGATGTCGGCCAATCACCACGTTTCGCGCAGTTTGCTGACCAATCACTGCTCGGCCGTGTCAAGCGCGCGTAACTCACATATTTTGAATATTTTTGACGTAAATTGCGGGAAAAAAAACGTAAAAAGGGGGTATAAATGTACTTAAATATATCGGGACCGAAATAATTACACGTAATTGGCAGGAAAACGTTAAATCTGGGGACGTAAAATTCGGGTTTCACTGTACACATTATTTCCTTGATTACAAATAAGTCAGCCTAGGGGTATGATAAGTCAACGGCCCGACCTAAAACCATCTCATCTTGTATTCAAACGAGTTACTTATAAAATAATTGTATTGCCAGGTGAATACAAAGACCAAACTGCCCGTTCACCTTACGGGGAAGGTGCCCGGCCTCCTGTCGCTGGCTGGAGCCATCACCAAGCCCGTGGTGGGGAGCCCCAACCCACCGCCTGCCATTGCACCTCCCAAGGCCGTGGTCCCCCTCCAAAACTTCCCCCTGCCGCACCACACGGTGAGGGCGGCAACGGCACCAAGACTGGTAGCGCAAGGTAACAGTACAGTGATACACACACAAGAAGTTTTATTTATTTATGGACTAATAGTCCATTATTTACCATATAACAATAACACAAATAAGATACAGAGATGACAGTGATAGGAGAGTATGTATATATAAATGAAGAGCATTGACAATATGTATACAATATAAAAGTACATTTATAAGTAACTACAAGTCATAGCTTGAAGATGGATTTAAAAGGCTCTAAAAATTACACATTGCATATAGACTGCCGAAATTCATTTAGGCTTACACCAAAAAATTCAATGCTTTGACTTGCTTTGACAAGTCTCGACATTCTGAACAAAGGAGAATGTTATCCATAATTAGTAGAATGTTGATTGAGGAATAGCAATTCATTATTTCGGAGTCTGCAGGAAGGGATGTTGAACTGGATGAGTTGTAACAAAGCAGGTGTGTCAGTAATACTGTTGATAATTTTAAATATGCAAATTAGATCAGAATCCTTTCTACGTTTTTCTAACGAAGAAATGTTTAAAAGTTTGTTCCAATTTCATCATACGAGTACTCACCTCTTTCAAGTCCTAACCTCCAAGCAATCATCGTAAGAAACAATGTTGTACGGATTCGGTGTGACAAATGTGGACAGCATATAAAGGAGACCAAATGACACTAGCATATTTAAGGTGAGGGCGAACCAGCGAACGGTAAAAAGTTTTAAGTGTACTTATATGTTTAAAGTCAGAGGTAATTCTATGAATGAAGCCGAGTAGTTTAAGTGATTTGTTTACGATGTTATTTATTAATGTGATCACGGAAAGAAAGTTTGCAGTCCAGAATGACCCCAAGGTCCTTGATAGATGTGACAGTAGAGAGACAAACATTATTTAGTTTATAATCAAACTGAATAGGTTTTTTGGTTCTATAAAAGGACAAAATTTTGCATTTATCAATAATGCTTTTATGCTTATGAAGTTTGGTTTTAGGTCCTGTTAAGCGTGAAATTAATAAATATGCATTGAAATACTGAATTAAAAAACTTTAATCGATAAACAAAACTTTCTAAAACCAAAAAATGGGTGAAACCTTTTGTAAAAATTTTATAATAATCAGTCAAAAAATCTTGAAGATTGCAGTTTCAAATAGGCTTTTCAGACTGCATAAACATTGACTCTTTCAACCAATTATTAAATAAGCTCTCATCTTTGCAGCTGAAAAGCGAGCCGCATCAGCCACGGCCCCGCCTCCGAGCAGCACGCCCGCCCCGCAGGCCGGTTCCACCAAGACCACCATGTCCTACACCTCCGCCATCATGGCGTCCGGCCGCCAACAGCAACAGCAACAACAGCAGCAACAGCTGACGCCCACCTCCTCACAGCAACAGACGGGCAGCCAACAGCAGCCGGCCCAGCAAGGGACATTTGCGGCTAAGCTGTCTGCGTCTGCAGCTGCCGCCACTGAAGCCAGCAACCGCTCCTCTAAGCAACACTCAACGGTTGGTTAATTTTTTTTTTGCTTTTATTATATATAAATGTAGCTTCGTTCAATAAAAAAGTAGAGTCTTGACGTGTGCGGTGAAGGAGGAAACCATATGTTTCCTTATAACGCTGTTGGGAAAGTGGTGGGGTCCCCTCCAATGCTTTTATTATGGTGACAAGATTGAGTGGCACTGGCAGCAGAATTCCAATACACCTTACATAGAAATGAATTGCACACATATAAGATGGCTGTAATAGTATACCTCTTCAATAAGTACTGATGTAAACATTTTCTATCTCATACAATATCACTCATCGGTTATGTTTGTGTGAGCTAACTATTTACTCATGCAGTCTTACTTACTCATAATCGCAAAATAAGATACAACCATGAGAGCAAGACCGGGTTAGGTGAAATTGTTACTCAACATGGTGGGTCAATCGCGCGCATGCACTTTTTCTTACCTCGTCGCTGTACGGGAGGTGTAGTAGCTGTCGGAATTTAAACCACCCGATCACCAAGGTTAACTCAGTATTACGGCATTGTAACTTTCGAAATGGCAAACTTTTATGAGAATCTTGATGGCAAACTTTTATGAGAATCTTGACGTTTTGAAAGGAGCTTTGGCAAATATTGACCGTATTCGCGGCATTCGTGCACCACGGCTATGGAAAAGGTACAAAAAAAGGTTCGATCCATTTGCGGCACTTACGGAAGGAGATTTTTGGTCTAAATATAGATTTACAAAAGTTTACATGAGACGTTTGATTGCCTTGGTACGGCCGTATTTGGATGTGGACGATAAACAGGGTGGCAAAGTATCTACCGATCTCCAAGTTCTTTGTGCCATACGATAATAGAGAAGTCCAGTCCATTTTTAAATTTTTTTTTTTAATGAAAAATGACCTTCTAACTTAAATTACTGCATATTTTTTTTTTTTTAGAGTTAGTTTTAATAGTTAAAATAATTTTCAAAGTTTTAATTTTTGGAGATCCCTCGAAAACACCCATATCTATGATGAATTTTGTGACGTCATCTACTAAAATAACTATTCACGTATTTTATGATTTTTATGTTGGTTTTCTTGAATCTCACATAGATTTGCACAGGCGTGCGGCCATCTTGTTTATTATAATGCGTTGATTGGCTTATTTACTGCAAATGGCGAAATCAAATGCTTTGCAAAACAATGAATGACGTTGATGAATTTTACTTGCAGTTTTATGTTTTTGATGATAATTTTCATTTAAATGATTAATTCACTGTGATATTAGTGTAATTCAGCATAAGTACCAATGCTGCCTTTACTTTTTTTCAGTTTTAGTCCTTACATAATGTTTTGTTGGTGATTTAGTTTCGTTAACGATAGGTTTTTAGGTTACTGACATTACGTAATCAAAGGTTACTTCTGAAAAAAAAAAAATTTATGACTTTTCCGCGTGAATTTAATAAAACTTCCATAAAAGTAATATTATTTAACAATATAAAAGCCTTATGCATGTGTAAATAAATACAAATTCGAGAAATCAACGCATTAATTGCGTAAAACTGAGTCCAAGATGTCGGATTTTTTCAATAATTTTTTCGGAATTATTATAATATTTTTTTATCCTTTTTAATTGTATGAACGAGATAAAAAGTGAAGTGACAGTTTTATTCCAAATTTATAAAGTAAGAGGACTGTATTTTTTAAATTTTCCTAAATTTTTCGACCATTTAATAGAATATGTTTACAGTCAGCTGTTTTTTTTTTTAATTTTTTAATTTTGAAACTTAAAATACTGCATTTTTCAAACACAATCGTATATGTCAGATACAAAAATCTAAAAGGCAATTCTATTAAGTTTCTATAAAGGTATATGCTTTTACGACATCTTCAAAAATAAGAAATATATAGAACATTCGCTTGTGTCATACCTAAATTCCCATATAAATGACCCAAATGAATTACAGTGAATCATCAGTGAATCTTCCATCATGACGTCACCATAACAGCATTACAAAGCATACCAACTTAACGCTGTGTTTTAACGAGAATATTAAAAATGCACTTTTTAATATTTTTTTAAAAACTGTACGTTTAATATTATTAAAAAAAACTTATATATTCAGAATCAGCGTTTATTGGTCTATATGAACCATAGACATACAAATAGCTAGACGAGAACTTATAGATGAGGGGTAAAAACCAACTATGGCGGGACGAAGAGAGGAAAGAGACTTGTGATTCGCCAATAAATCAATCTAACAGTATATTGGCACCTCGCACTATAATATCACCATTTAGTTCTTGAAAGTAAAATCTGCATTTGAATGAATAGACCTTTTTATATGGGAGCGCGAATTGCATGACACGTTATGAACAGATGTGTCAAGTCCAAATTCGCAAAGTAAGGTTCTGAGTATTTTCAAAGTCGAATATTTTGTTTCCGTAGACACTTCTACAAATGTTTCATGATTTACTTACCCCAGTAAACAGCAGCTTTGTGTTTCGCGTCGCCATGTATCTCGATGTCATAGTATGTGTTCCAGACATACAACGTCCATGCGTAAAATGTACGATAAGAGCTCGACACTGGTCCGGACAAGAATGATGACGTCACATTTTTTAGATTAACGCGAGGCTCTCGCAAGCCCAGCCGGTTCCGAAAAATGGTTCCAATGGGAGGGGGAAATAACACGCTTTTATCACGTAAGGGCAAGTCCATATATTTTGTACGTCCGTGATATGAACATATTTTTTTAAAGCCATAATATTTTTCACTGGAGTTCCTTATTGGGTAGAAACTAGGGATGTTATGGAGATCCGTAACCGTATCCGAAACTATCGGATATCCCAAATAAAAAAATATCCGTATCCGTAACCGAAACCGATATAAAAGTTTCGGATAGTTTTGGATAAAGGCGGAGTCTAAATGACATGGCCGAGCCGTCATTTGCCATAAAAACACCGCGCGTGACTGATTGTAAAAACAAATGATAATATAGACTAGAAATAAAAGTCAAATCTTGCCATTTGTATTTTACTTTTATAATTTTAAAATTCTAATATCCGTAACCGAAATTATCCGAAACTAGCGGATAATTCGAAATAATTTCATATCTGTAACCGTATCCGAAACCGGTATAATATTATTCCTATATCCGTATCCGTATCCAGATCCGAAATTGCATATCCATAACATCCCTAGTAGAAACAAGTGTTTATAATTGCATTAGTGTGAAACAAATCAGCGATATCGATAACCAAACAGGCTTTATTATTATTATTTTTTATAACACTCATTTCAACGTCACCCCAATTCTTATTACGCCTACTTCTTTTTGTTTCCTCATCCGAATTACTGTTTATGATATTGTCCATTATTAGTTATTTTTGAAACGCGAAACACAAAACAATCTCGTTGAATAATATTTTGACGTATGAATAAACGTGAAGTTGGCAACACGCCACGAAATGCCAAATTGACCGCGTTTTTCAGCTTTGGAGCAGAGTGTTGCTACCGTAAACAAAATCATAACCATAATCCAGCTGTCGAGCAATATTGGGAAAATTTATGATTATGAGTAAAGATTTTTACCCTGAGCAGTGTAGGCCCCCTCCCCTATGTACGCTATAGCGTCGTGGTAGGGTTTCATTATGAGTAAGGCTGATGAAGTATTAATTTACTCCTGTATTGCTATTATTATTAATTATGTACCATCATATATTACGTAAAAGTTTCTTACTTCATGTTAATAATTTATTTAATCAAATTTTCAAATTTTAATTCTTTCAGAAACCATTTACCATTCACACATTCATTCTTTTTTGTTGTAAATATTATTGTTTTTTTTTTATTTTGAGTAGGTTGTTTCTTCTGTAACTAAAGAAGGAAGAAGTGTTTACCTTAATTTATTTATCTTAATTTGTTTATCCTAATTGATCATCATCTTCATTGGGATCAGCACTTAGCCACTCTAACTCCCCGAATTCGCAAGCTGTCTTATGTTTTTAGAACTCTTAGAAAAATCCTTACTCCCACAGTACTAAAAACAGTCTACTATGCTCTCTGCCAATCCCTATTAGTATACGGCATCATAATTTGGGGCGGCTGTGCTCATAAATTTATTGATCCCCTACAGAAAGCCCAAAAAACGATATTACGTGCTATCAAAAAGCGACCGACAACATACCCCTCCACTCGACTATTCACCGAATGTAATGTCCTAAACATACGTCAACTTCATCTAAAATCCTTCATGTTTAAATATAAGAAAAAAACCCTTTTACATCATAATTACACCACTAGAACAATAACCAACCGACACTACAACGTACCTACACTACATACCACGTCAGCTCAAAGACATTTCATATACCTAGCTCCTAAAATATTTAACCTTCTCCCTGAAAAAATAAAAACCGAATCCCAACCCCACACCTTTAAAAAACTTTTATCACAATGGATCCTTACGTTTAGAAACCGTTATATATAAAACTTGTTACTTGAATTGTAATGTTTTAATACTATTATTATCAAATTAAATTGTATAATTTAACAACATTTTTTTTTAATTAACATATAATTTTATAACTTTTACTCACATTGAATTTTATTATCTACCTAATTATTATTACTATTCTTTCGAAATTAAATTGTATATATTAACAACAATTTTTTCAATTAACAAATAATTTTATAACTTTTGCTTACATTGAATTTTATTATCGACCTAATTATTATTATATACTATTCTTACTTACTATTCTTTCGCAATTAAATTGTATAATTTAACATAAAATTTTTAAACTAACAAATAATTCTATAACTTTTACTCACATTGAATTTTATTATCGACCTAATTATTATTACTATTAATTAATTAATAATTTTACTATTATTATTATTAAAGAAAATATTTATTACAGTGAAACCCTCTTAAGAAGTTTTCCAAAGGACCGGAAAAAACAAACTTCTTAAGCAGGAAAACCTTATATGTGGGAAAAATTGGGCCAATATTGAGCCGAGGGACCGAAAAAACCAAACTTCTTAAGCCACGAAACGTCTTAAGAGAGAACTTCTTAAGAGGGTTTCACTGTATTACATTTAAAAACCATGATATATAATATTTGCAACTTGATTTAATTTGTATAACTTAAATTTTTACTTTACAACCATAACATGTATAATTTACTATCTGAAAACTTCACCCGCCATAACACAGGGACTTCCCTAGCATGGCGGTTGAAATAACACAAAAATAATATACAATGTACAATATTCTTATATTAAATAAATAAAATAAAATTATTGTGTCAATTCATTTGATGCTTAACCCTTCAGGCCTTGGGCCTATTTTGTCGGAAGGTCAAAATATTTCCGCTTTGCAATAAAATCTAAATAAATGGAATATTTCTGAACGCATCCCAAAACAAAAAACTGTTTTTTAAAGGTGATAAAAAATGCTTTAGTAATTAGAAATAAACATATAATTTTTGAAATATAAAAATCTTAAAAGCAAACAAAACTGTTTTAAAAAAACAAATGCAATATAAATGATATCGTCAACTCCTCTTTTCGTTTAAAAATAATCCCGAAGTTTCTATTTTTTTATTAAATGCGTGCGGAAAACTTTGGTTTCAGAAGTACATTTTTAATTATTTTGTGGTTAACTTTTAGATTTGAATATAAACTATGGTGTTTTCTCTTTTTAACACCGTTTAGATCATTGTTCAAACCATGATAGTAAGGGAGACACAACGATTTCTATGAAACCTCTATTAGTTCCGAAAAGTAAACAAATTAGCCTGAGGGGTTAATTTTTAGAAATTTAAAAAAAATTAAAACATTTTTAGAAAACAATCAAACAAGAAAAAAATTCTGTCAATGAATAATCTGTTAGTATTAGAAGTGTGTCGATTCACTCATTTTACGGAATCAATCCCGGAACCTTATTCGTGCTGAGTGCACTCGATTCACTGAACTCATTCCTTTGATTCCGGCCATAAATTAACTAATACCATTCCGGCGATTCCGCTGGACCGGTTGGAAGTAAAATATTAACTAACTAACTAACTAACCATCACTCCGTTTCTCCGCAGGGGTAGGCAGAGAAGACGGACCGCCAAACAACTCGGTCTTGGCACACACTTTTTGTCTCACTCACATTCATACATCGTCTCATACATTCTCATCTATATTCTGACTTTTGACATGGCCCGACTCGAGTATCTGATTCACTTGATCGTGCCATATCTTCCTCGGGCGTCCTCGACTTCTTCTACAATTCACATTTGTGTCGTATATTCTTCTTTCACTACTTTCTTCGTTCATTCACTCTACATGCCCAAACCATCTGAGGGTCCCTTTCTTAATCTTACTCATTATGCTTACATCAGCCTTACATTCTTTGCGAATATCCACATTAATCACACGATCATACATTGTTTTACCACACATATGCCTCAGGGATCTCATTTCAACAGCATTCAGCTTACTTTCATCCTTCCTCTGCCAGTTCCATGCCTCACTTCCATACATCAGGGTAGGTACCAGGACTCCATTGTGGACTGCTAGCTTCGCTTCTTTTGACAGTTTTTTATTAGCGCCAACAAATGTGTTTATGTGTTAGTGTCGAGCTGTGGCCGCCAGCCAGTCTGTGTTATTGTTTATTGTGAGTTTATTATTTCAAGACGTCTTATCTTTTTATAGCTAATAATAATCTGTTTGAGATGAGTGATATCATTTGTTGGCTTTAGTAAGATAATATTAACATTATACATATTTGAAATTTACGAACAATGAAGTCCTTGTACCTTGTGTTAAAAAAAATGATCTTCATAAAACAAGTATGTAATTATCGCGGGCGCCAACTTGCCAGATAGCAAATTTGCTCCATGCAACAAAAGGTAAAACGCAATGCTCCTTGCTATCTTTTGGCAACGAGATAATGCTAGGCCTATTTCTTTTGAAAAATGTTTTCGTGACCGGTTAGAGCGGTACACTGTGCCCCGGCCCGCGCCGCGCACCTCTTCCCTTGAGTGATTCCTGTACTCTCACTCTCTCTCTCGTTCCCGAGTGAGAGAGTAAGACCGCCCCGCTAGAGAAAATTAACCCCGCCCGGCCCGCGCCGCGTACCTCCTGGTGTTTCCTGCTCTCATTGTGTCACTCGTTTCCGAGTGCGAGTGACTCCGGAATCGATTGATTACATTTTGCGAACTCGGAACGAATTAAACGCATTCGGACTCGGAGTCATTGTATTCGTTCCGACCGGAACGACACAATTCTAGTTGGTATCCACCACAATTTCAGTTCAACATATAAATTTGAATGTAATATTTATTTTTCTAGTGGGTGAGCACCAACAGCAGCAGCAATGGTAGCAGCGGCAGTCCGCCCCTGAGCCTGGCACCCCCGTCCCACCCCCCTGCGCCCCCCGCGCCCTCTGTCCCTCCCCCGCCCGCCCCCATCGCCCCTCCGCCACCTGTCTCCGTCATGGAGGACACGGTGAGGAAGGCACCCCCGCAGTTGCAGGCTCATCAGGTTGGGATACCTCCCTAATTTGAGCTTTGCTTTTGCATCATTTCATTCTGGCTTATCTTACTAAAAAATCTTTATTTTTTGTCATTCGCGCCACGTCTACACTTATAATTATAACACATCAGAAGTCAGGGTGCCAGATCTTTATGTGATTGTATGGCGAGCGATATGGTGATAAAGGCCACGTCCCAAAAGAGCTTTATGGTTTGATGTGAAGTAAAGTAAAATTATTTTATAAGGGACTTGAAAAAAAACTTTGTATTTAGTGTTAAACCTTATGTGGGGTTTTTTCCTTTATAGTATAAGTTTATATTGAAATATCTTATCTAAATAACTTCTCATTATGTTTTTTTATTAGTGTGGTATTAAATACACTACATTCTTCCTTGAAGTACATACTGAGGTGAAGTTTGTTTTAAATTGTGCTTAACTTTCGCCTTGCGCCATCTGATTCTATTTTTGTAATAACTGATCTTTTTTGCAAAATTATGTTTTCGTAAATTGTACCATTTTTTCAGGTAATGTGTATGTGTTTACATAATATTTATAAAAATAGTACAGTGAAACCTTCTTAAGAAATTTTCCAAGGGACCGGAAAAAACAAACTTCTTAAGAAGGAAAACCTTGTATGTAGGAAAAATTGGGCCAAATTTGGGCTGAGGGACCGAAAAAACCAAACTTCTTAAGCCACGAAACATCTTAAGAGAGAACTTCAAGAGGGTTTCACTGTATGTAATCTGCCATAAGTAGAACAGAAGTAGAACAGTTCAGAAAAAAACAAGCCATAAGAGGAGAACAGTTCAGAAAAGTGTTTTTTTATTTTTTTATTGTGCCTATTGGCAACGGCAGCGCGTTCTCCTTATTAGATTATAAAATATTTATGTATCTTGTATTTAGTAAATGAAACTAATAACATGCTTGGTTTAATTTCCAGAGTCCTGTTGCTGCTCCTCAACCCCCACCAGTCTCCCAACCACCCCAAGAATCCATCACCTCTTTCAGCCCAGTTCCCACGCCCCCCATGATCCAAACCCCCATCAGCGTACCCCCACCAGCGCCCATCCACACTGCGCCCCCACCCCAACTGCCCCAGCTGCAGCAACTGCAACAACAACAGCAGCAACAGCAACAGCAGTTACAGCAGAGACAGCAACAGGAGCAGCTTCAGCAACAGCAACAGCAGCTCTTGCAGCAACAACAGCAGCAGCACCAACTGCCGCCGCCGCAGTCGTCGGCCCAGCAGCAGGAGCAGCAGCTGATGCAGCAGCTCTTGAGTGCGGGACATCACAACACTGCGCTCACCATCAACACCTCCACACAGTTTTCCAATCATGTAAGTCTGTTTCATATTGTCCACTTTCTTACGTTTCATTTCTATTCATTCTTTTCAGGAGTTAACATTTTTTTCGTCGATAGACTAAAAGCTCTAGGGCTAAAATAAGATGCATGCAATTAAATGACAAGTAATTAACAACTGCGATTCACATAAAACATTCTTCCCCTTTTAACTGAATTATAAAAAAAACACAATTTTATTTAATTTTTAATTATTTAAAAAAATACTACATGATACCTATATGTTTATAACTAATTCATATTAATTTCTTATAATTAAATTATAATATGTAAATGAAATCCTCAGCACGGGAAATCCCAGTGAGGATATCATTATCTTTAGATGTTTGTAAAGAAAGGAAGACAATAAATCATTATTATTATATATTATTATTAATCAATGAAAATCTTGCCTCACGAAGTCCTGTTTTAACCTTTGAAACGCCGAGTTCCCACGACCTAAACTTCTAGCTCCGTAGTGTGCCCAAAAATCCCACAAACAGAATGTATTAATCTGACAACCATATGGATATGCTGGTGCTCAATAGATACACATTTTTCATATCCAATTGGTACTTTTGGAGCTTGAGAACTTAAAACTCCACCATTAGCATTTCATCTGTCTGTAATTTTTTTTGTTTCGTTCTGGTTCTCGTTCAAAATAGTGATCTTGTTGGCAGTGGCGTGCGCAGAATTTTGTATCAGGGTAGGCAGAATGGATAACAGCTAATTAATTGAAAAAAAAACTAGGAAAATAACTAGAAAAATGACATACCACAGACGATTACTCCCTTTGCGCTATGGTATGTAATATGGCTATGGTTGGGATTTCATAAGCCAATATTACCTTACTATGACAAAATGTTTTCAAAACATCAAACAAAAACATTGTGTCAGGGCCACAATGTTTTTTTTTTGTTTTCAATCAGCCATGGTAAACAAAACAAACATTTGGTTTAATATTTCGTCGCCTTAGTTCTTAATTGTCCAAACGACCATTAGAAAATTTTACAGAAGGAGAAGGTTTTCTTTCATTATTTTAATGAAACATTATGATAGGTGTTTAAGATAAAGCTATTTCCGTAAAGGTAAAGGTCTCATTAGTTTAAATTATTCTTAGTTAAGTGATTACCTATCATTTTTTATACTTTATTTTAAACTAAAATGATCATTTGGACAATTAAGAGCTAAGTCAACGATTTGTGATAATATTGTCGCTGGAGGACCCGGTTTTAAGCAAACATTGAATATTCGCTACAAGCAAACATTGAATACTCTGATGTGAGGGACATTTCTGCTTTCGACACGATATAGTGTGCTGTCAGTACGGTGCATAAAGTGCTGCGATTCGTACCTGGAACTATGTGCAAATTTTTAAAAGTATATGTTGATTTCTTGCAATAAGTTTATAAATTTTAATAATATTTATATTTTTATGGTTGTATGGTAGAGGCTGTGCTTATGTGCGTACATGAATTGTGCGCCTCTGTTGCACGTTGGATACTACCTTTTAATCCCGCCAGAGTTTGCATCATCGTAGTTCCTAGTATGACCTGTGTCAAATTAGAATATTCAATATTATGGTACCTACCACCGTTCTAAAGAAAGTTTGAAAAAGGATTTCGCATTGAGATGGTGGCATTCTTTGGACAAATTGTATAATTTCTTATTTGAAATAAAAATAAATAGTAATAATAACAATATTTATGGTTTATAATAAATTAAATGGGTAGATATTTAAGTACCTACATACAAATCTTATGATTTCAGAGAAGACTTTAGTTTTGATTTAATTAGACACTGTATCAGATAAGTCCCGCAAAAGAGCGTTAATAAATAAAAAGATTAAAATACCATTAATTTGATGATGACAAACACCAGGAAGATGTGCAACATTTTGCATTTGAATTGATATTAATGTGCCTAATTAACTTTCAGGGGAATATTGGCAGTGGCGTGACCGCACCCTTTGAGTATTCCCTATTCAAGAATTTCTCCAGAGGGATGATGTGGGGAAGCTCAGGAGAAAATACCCAAAATACTGAAAATACCCAAAACAGTAATCCTAACCCTCCTATACAGGTAAACACCCAAATTAATTCAATTTCATTACATTTTTCTCCTACTCTTACGATGGCCAGCATTACAGACTTATCTAAAACTAGTGTATATTGTGGAAGTTTAACTAGTGTTAAACTTAGTTAAAAAAATGTTGGAAGGGCCACAGGCAATTTGGGAGGCGGGAAAGGGTACTGCCGCCCCGGGAACCTTTATTGGATAACTAACACCTCTGCCATAGGTCACCCCAAGTGGTTCGCTTGGGCGTTTGGTGACTATGGCGTTTGGTGACTTAGCAGGGGTGCCCGGGTTCAAAGGATGAGGTTTGTCTAGGTCTTGGAGGCAGATGACCAGGACACCAAACCCCAGATTCCTATCCACCCCTTGAACCTTTTCCTTCCCAGAACTCTCTTCTGCTTCCTTTCCTTAAAAAAACCCTCCACACAGCATCCCCAAAGATGACATAGGCCCTGAGGGAAATTATTTTCCTCAGGGTCTCCTGTGTGGAGCTCATGTAAAAAAAAAAAAAGGTCTGGAAAATCCGGAATTACCACATATTTTTGCTGGGAATGTCGGGGAATAGAATTAAATATATTTTTATTAAGAGTGTATTACCAGAGAAACCAGAAATATGTCATTTTTAAATCAGTGGTTAGACGTATTGACTCTTTTCCACAAAAAACTATAAATGGATTTCAAAAGATTGTTCTTTTATCTAGTAAACGTATGTTTTAGATTTTGAGAAAAAATGTTTATTTTTAGAATAATAAGGTTATACCATAGGTCGTTCGCAGATTTGTTCAATTTTCAAAAAAGTACATTTATTATACAACACCCATTTCAAATCATATAATCATGCAGTAAAATAAATCAATACATTATCTGGTAAACGTATGTTTCAGAATTTTAATTTTAGTTTAAATAAAATTATTCAAAAATATATACGGACATGTGTTTCTTGACGAAAATTGGTCGGTTTGTGCATTTATTTGTGCACTTACAAACAAATATATTTCGGATTTTTTTACATACTTATTTTGCTAAGACGTTATTGACAAATCATAAATAATTTGATCGTAAAATAATTTCAGAAAGTATTTAATTTTAAATAATTTTGAACATCGCATTTCACCATTTTTATCGCAGCCCGTAAACACAAATTTCAGATTTCATTACGGGCCCAAACGCGGCCAGGAGAGCACGTCTTCGCGACGCTTTGAATAATAATATTTGGAAATGAAATTTGAAAACGAAATTTGAAATAAACACGAATTCCTTGATTCATGTTTGTTAAATCTACAGGGTTGCCCGAACGAAATTTTTCATGTTCATTGAATATTTTTATGCAAAAATTTTTATAATTTCGAATATTTTTTTTTAATTTTTAATTATTCTTGTGTGAATACCGCACAAGAGTCCCAACTGCTCCAAAATATTTTTTGGGGTAAATCTTTTTTACGCACGCTCGACACTTGGGGGTAAACTGGTGAATGGGTTACGAAAAGTGGTGATTGTTACGAAAAATGACATGCGAACGGTAATCAATGCGAACGGTGATCGATTGCTCGGCGGGTCGGGCCTTTACGCACGCTTGTTTTTCGTGTTATTGTTATATTGTTAATGGACTATTTGTCCATAAATAAATAAATAAATTATAAACAGCGGGTACCCGGCATGCGTTTCAAGGGCACTGTAACCTCGCGGTCAACTAAACTGGTTTCATCACAAGTCCCGGGAATTATAATGCAAGCGCCTGCACTATATAACATTATACACAGCGGGTACCCGGCATGCGTTGCAAGGCCACTCAAAGAAAGAAAGGGTTTGTGCGCTTTAATTCTGTTTGTTGAAGTGCTTTTTATTAATTATGCACACAAATAAATATTTCAAAATGCGACATTTTTTACAATCCAACTGAATATTACTCGTTTTTTTTCATGAATACCGCACAAGAGTCCCAACTGCTCTCGTCTGGAGCCAGTGGGACTATTGCATCCCCAATTTGGGGTATGTTGTAAGACTGAAGGTAGTGGGGAGGGAAAGGATATAGGGAAGAGGAAGGTGGGGAAGTACCTGGCTATTCAGATCTGGCCAATAAACACGGCTAAAGCCATTTCAAGCAACGTTTCAATTCTTAATGGTGGTCTTACACCAGGGCGATACTGAGAGTATCTTCCACTCTAATGGCCGTAAAATACAATTAAAAAACAAAAAACCAAAATATTAAAAAGAATATAACAAATTGTTTATTCATGTAGGTATCTACTTAATACCTACTGTGTTTACGCATTTCACTTGTATCTATTTATGTTTATGCACTTCGATATACAAATTACAAATAACTACTACTAATTAAAATTCTGGAAGCGAGAATAGTAATATAAAGTAGTAATAGTAGCGGGTAGCCCTAGCTCGCGTGAACAAAACCCTCAAAACTCGGATTGCCGCGGAACGAAATTTAGTTCTGAAAACGCCCGCTCGCGAGCCCTGATGTGTTAGCGCTAGTGTCGGAATCGAAGTTGTCATGTGCTGGTTATTCACTCTTAACCACTCGGACCCATTAACTTGTTTACACGACAATGTATCATTATTAGACATATTGTCGCCTTTGTTTGTATTTGTCCAACAGACCATTAGAGAATTTTATAGAAGGTTTTCTTTCATTATTTCAATGAAACATTATGATAGGTGTTTAAAGACTTAAGGACTCGGTCTAACGGACCCAGTTCTTCGTATTTTGCGTAGTAACTTTAAATTTTGACATTTGTGACGTTGCCCCTCTTAGTACCTTCCAACGATAGTATAGCATGACAGATGACGATCTAAATCGTCAGTTAGCACGCTGCGTGTGAGTGATATGGAAGTAAAAGGTGTGTATGGGTCCTCTGGACCCGGTAGCGACTAAATGCGTTAGTGTTTTTTCCATCACGTTATTACCATTAATTTAACTTTTTTTTTTTTTTTTATTTTTTTTTTACTTTATTTCATAGAAAATGGTTACCAATCGGTTTTTGAGACCTAACGAAATATAATAATATTTCAATTAAGAAACAGAAAATGAAGACTTTTTTTTCTGAGACTGAAGACTTTTTAGAAATAAGTGAGCATGAATCGGATTCCGAACAAGAAGGCGATAATGGCCTATGTAACTGGAAAAAAAAGATAGAAAAACCAAAGTTTTTTTTTGCGTATAATGCAATTTACCAATTTGTGGAGAGCACATGAAGCATCTTTGTTCAAATTGTTATAAATAAATTTGTAGAAGAAAGAGACCGAACAATGTACAGATTCTAAAGAAAATATTTTATTCTTTGCTAATTTTCGAAGTTGTTCTTGTTTTTTTTTTATAATGATTGATCTCTAATTATTATTTTGTCTAAGTAGGTTCATTATAGTACTGTAAGAAAATATAGAAAATTTTGTGTAAAATAAATAATTACAAAAACTCTAACAATTAGATTTAATCTAGTCATAAAAATTTATTTTTGTAGTGACGCTTTAATTAAGCCCAAATAGAATAGGTATTATATCGGTACAAAACTACAACAGAGCACTCCAGCGGTCAGAACGGTCTTTATCATTCATTTTGAGATTATTTTGTTTTCAAAAAGTTTCGTTAAAATCCGAAAGATGCCACTAAAAAAATAAATATTACTTATTTTATTATTCAACATGTCGCATCTGGTTGCATCAAATAATTCGGGCGGCTAGCCGGCCAAGGGTACTATGCACTATGCACGTGTCATACGGTAAAGTTTTGAGAAAAACCTACCTGAAGTCTCAGTGCTTGAAGTTATTATGGCAACGTCGCGTCGCACGTCAGCTGTAGCTAGTGACATTTCTGACGCTTGGCCAATTTATCTTCACCAAAAATCTCAAGATCACGTGGATCACAGAATGATTTGTGCGTGTTCCTTTTTTTGCATTATCTCGATACAGGAGGCCTTAGTAAAAAAGTGCTCTTAGGGCCTATGTCATCTTGAGGGTGCCGTGAATAGGGAAAGGAAGGAGGGGACGTTCTGGGGGGATCAAGAGTGACGAACTTGCGAATCCATCCCTTCCCCTGCTGTGCAAGGCGACGGGTCAAAAGGTCTCCCTCAACCTGTCTCTCCCAATCCAAAAGCCTCTGCCGCCTAGACTTAAACAAACCTCACCCCAAGAACCCGTGTACTACTGCTCACCAAACCTAGCAAACCTTTGTTGTTGGTTATCCAATAAATTTGGGAGGCGGGTGTGGCTGCCGCGCCCTGGGAACCATTTATTGGATAACCAACACCTCTGCCATAAGTCACTCCAAGTGTTACGCTACGTTTGGTGACTCAGCAGGGGTGCCCGGGTTCATGGGGTGCGGTTTGTCGGGTGTTGGTGACGAATGTGTCTGCTCACCTATTGCACGGCAGGCCGGATCGGGAGAGAATGATTGAGGTAGGTCTTTTATCCTCTCGAGTCGGAATCTCTCGGAACATCGCCATGCACCGTAATAGGGTACGTCCATCACTCCTGGACACACTGCCCCCAGATTCCTACCCACCCCCCGTACCTTTTCCTTCCCAGAACCTCCTCTCCTTCCTTTCCTGTTTAGAGTACCGGGCTATTCAGATCTGGTCAAACACGGCTAAAGCAATTTCAAGTAAAATTTAACTATTTTTCAAAGGAATGTATTTAAAAAAATAATCGGAACGTAGCCATCTATTTTAGTTTTTAAAATGAAAAAAATAAATAAAACAAAAACTTTGTTTGACCAAGGCTCGAACCTTACCTCCCAGTGACCGAAATCAAACGCTTTACCACTAAGCTAACTCGAAAGTCGGAGAGTCTGACATTATTTATAATATAAGACTAAACTCATGGACAGAAGTAAAGGCGATGATTTTATTAATTGACAACAGTGTATTGTATCGCTTTCCGTATCCTGTTGCCAAAAAATAAAAGCTTTTGGTTCAAGTTTGGACCACGGGCATGATAAAGCGCCATGTTACGGTAATGTAATTCATTATTTTAAAAGTCCCGAATACCTCTTTTAATGGGAAATTTAAAAATTTGAAAATTATTTTAAAAAGTGGAGAAAGATTTTAACATGTTGTTGTCGTTTCGTTTTTTCTAATAAACTTAACCTAAGTTATGTAATTTGAATTTAAAAAAACATTGAATTTAGGGTTCATGAAAAAAGTAAACCAAAACCCTATCCTTGATTTTTTTTTTAAATTTACGTATGTCGTTTTAAAGAAAAACCTTCAGAGTAATTTTTAGGGTCTTCATAATTTGAAAATATTTTGTAAAACATATGGAAGGGCGGTCAGAAAAGGGTTTGATTTCTGATTTATTTTTGATAAATGCTAATCCCCTGTAAATTTAAAAAATACGAAATATTTCCTTTTCCCACTAAAAACATTATTTTTATCATATTGCGAAATAAAATTTTCGTTATTTCGAAATAATTTATTATTACATTCCACCTTAAGTAAAAACCATAACAATGGTATTTTTTTAAATTTTATTTTTATTTTTATTTTTTTAAGTAAAAACAATCTAAGTTTTAACTTTAGGGCAATAAAGGCAGAAACACACTTAGCCCACGCGACGCGACGCTACGTAGGTTGACGTCACCATTTCCATATCTGGACTACTTATCTTCCATACATTTTCTATGGAAACGGGTGCTTTAGAATCACACTAGCCCTACGCAACGCAAACCGAGGTGCCCTACGCGACGCGGATCTGCCACAGCCAGATCGGCGTGGGCCGTGTGGAAGGTGGAGGGGGTATGGTCACGCCTACTATGAGATGATTTCACATCTTTTTGGTGTTATCTAAGCATAACGCGTTTCGCTATATCTGTGGTTGTTTTTTGACATTTATTATCGTTTATTATTAAAAAATGGGTGACGAACAGTTCATTGAAACTGAGCACGAAGTTATTTATAATATCAAATCTCAGAATTATAGAGATTCTGCTATACGATTATATAATAAATAACTAATTTCAATATTATACCCCTATAATGAATGTCTTTCTCTAGTCCAAATTGACTTTCGAAGACGTGTGTTTTCTTTTTTTATATCACATTCAATTATGCTGTGAAGCTCTTCAAATACCACTTTACTCATACGGAAGTATATGAAGAATCGTCCGTATCAGATTATAGATCTTTTACTAAAGTATGGAACTCTCCAAACATTTGTCTTCGTTTATTAATGTTGTGGACCCAAATACTTCTCACTTTTTTGTTTTTCTTTTTACGAGAATATTGATTTAATAATAATAATCGTAGCAAATCATCTTCAAATTCGCTTTTAGAAGACATGGCAAAGCTGTCGTCTGCTGAGAAAAGAATCACATAAACATAACAAAATAAACGTCAAATGTGTCAAATCAAACGCGCCGGCGCACCAGGGACCTATTGTCACGTGGTCACAGCGACGCGTATGGCCAGTGTGAACATGGACAGAAACTTTGCGTAGCGTCGCGTCGCGTTGCGTGGGCCTAGTATGTTCCTACCTTTAAAGTGGTATTTTTTTATTTTTTTTTATTATTTTTTTTTTAAGTAAAAACACTAACAATGGTATATTTTTTTTTTTTTTTTTTACTCATTTATTTACGGTATAATAATTTACATCATTTGCTTGTGTACGGAAGGGAAGTGTACATAAATGTGGTCATTAGTTAACACTTACATAATAAAGTGTACGAAAATAACAAAGGTATATAATATATTCATATAACATAATGTAGTTAATACATTGATATTTATACTTGTGTTACAACTAAGAAAATATGAATACAAACGTTACATATGTATTTGAAATAAAAGAAAAATAAAGGAAAATAAAGGATATTTATAAAATTAATTTAGGTGGCAGTAGTTTTTTTTTTTATTGAATAATGCCATTTTTTATTCATACATTATCCTTAGAAAATTTATTTTTATTTTTATTGAGCAGTTTTGGAATAAATATATGCTATTAGGTTGGGTCCAGCGCACCCGGTAGCGAGTATTTATGCCACAAATCGATGCGCGAGTCCCTAAGTGTTAAGATAAAGCTATTTCCATAAAGGTAAAGGTCTCATTAGTTTAAATAATTCTTAGTTAAGTGATTAACTATAATTTTTTATTCTTTATTTTAAAGTGGAGATTGAAGAAAAACAAATAAGAACTGAGGCGATGATATGTATGGTGTATGAGGCGTACCTGAGTTATTAAACTTAAAATATTTCTACTGCATTGGTCTAACATAAGCATGCATTTAAATTTTTATTTACTTTTTTAACATTATTCTTCAAATATGCTCTAGGTACCTACATTTAATTTTAAGGATTAGCGAATTCTGATTTTTATTCAATTTGGTACACAAAAGAGGTTTTTCGTTGTTTCATTAAAAAATAATTAAAAAATTCACAAAGTTTCATAGATTTTTCTCAAATTGCGGTCGGAAACTTGGTATCATAGAGGTGCACATTTTAATTTTTCTGTAATTAATTTCTAGATTCGTATATAAAGCGTAGTGTTTTCTCTTTCTAACACTATTTTGATCATATTTCTCACCATGACAGTAGATACATATTATGAGACCTGTGTGAGCTGTTCCCAAAAGCTAAGAAATTAACCTGATGGGTTAAGGTTACCGCTGTAATGTGAAATGGTTGGTTGACAGAAGTGGAAGGTCACAATAGGGTTGTGGGAATGTGATTCAGAATCCTGCCTTGCAACACTATACCAAACCTGTCTACCAAGTCATGTGAGAATAAGATTAAGTCAAATTACAGAATTATATTGACTTTTGTTGAATTACATTACCAGAGCAGATGAACCAAGAAAGAATGAATATGACACCAAATTGAATGGCAGAAGAAGTCGGAAAGGCATGACATGATCAAGTGGATCAAGTAGTTAGTACCTCAGCAATCCATTTATAAGCAAAGTAGCCTGGTTAAATGGAAATGTGTAGAAAGTGCGTTTTGTGTTGTGTTGCAGGTGGACGCTTCCAAGGCCCCCGGCTACAGAGGCACCGCAGGGTGCTCTCCCGTGTCACACTCCTCCCGCACCAGCTCCCACAGCAGCAGTCCTCCGGGCCCGCCCAACCCTTCCAACCCCAACAACCCCTACCAGGGACAGTACTCCGACCTGCCACCAGGTGTGTATCAAAAGAAAAGAACTAACCAACAACCAACCTAACCATGTAAATTTTCTGTTGTAATGTTTTCCTCACTGGGATTTCACATGTTATGCAAATATGCACATTTTAAATATAAATTTTTTGGTAAAATTTATATCTAAATTTAGCAAAAAAAATTATTCAAGGTTTGCTCCTATAAAGGTACACATTCTTCTCAAATTTATTTGAAATGCTTTTATCTAATGCCGTGATTGTCATATAATTTAGTTAAAATTTTTACGAAGAATTGTAAGTGTTTTTCTTTATTTTCTTTCTTATCCCCTTTTTTTAAATGGATTACCAGAAGAGTCCTCTCACTAAGAGCTCTGCTGTAACCCCCATTTCCATTACGTAAGTCGTTATGTGCATTGCAATTGCTTGCCTGAAAATATGTTATTTACCGGTTTCACTATAATATATGTACTGCTATTTATGTCTCGACCCTTAGCTCTTAGTATAAGGTCAAGTAACCTGTGAAGAGTTGTTATCAATTAATTCAGATTATTTCCTTCCAGGTCCTCCTGGCGGGAGTATCCGGGGCGCGGGGCTCGTATCTCTGGGCAGTCTGGCGCAGGGAGCCCCCTCAATCGGGGCCATCAGAATGCCCGCTGGTAAATTCAACATCTTTTTATAATTAAAGTAAAACTTTCTAACAAGGTTTTCCGAGGAACCAGAAAAAATGTGGGATCCTTATAAGTGGGTTTCTAAATATTATTGTCAAGGAATGGGCTCGACACCAATGCATTGATTTGGAAATACTATGCAGTTATTCTACTGATAAGGAACTCCAGTCAAAAGTATAAGAGCGAAAAATAAAATTCATGTACGTCAACAAATGCAGATTCTGGATATAAAAGTTTTATTATACTCTAGCTGGTACCCGGCATGCGTTTCAATGCCATTCAAAGAAATAAATTGATTCTCCCTGCATGTCCTTTCCCGTGCGTCCCCGTCCCCTTCCACCATCCCCGCCCCCTTCCACCATCCCCGCCTTCCCCCTCCCTCGTCTCTTCCCTCTCTGCGAATCCCACCTTCCCCCTGCCTTTCCTCCCTGCCGTTAAAATATATGAAATACACACATTTTCATTTATACAAATTTCATAATGCCAGAGCTTACCATTATATACAGCCTATGTTACTCGCTGATGATGTAGCTTTCTATTGGTGAAGTAATTTTTAAAGTCGGTTTAGTGGTTTAGGCGTGAAAGCGTAACAAACAAACACATTTTCGCATTTATATTATTAGTATAGATATTTTCCCCTTTACTAATAAACATGTTTAAGCATCTTTTAGCTCTATAATATTGCTAAATTTAAAAAAAAAACTCTCATTAATGATGGAATTGAAAAGCTTTTTAGGAATGGTCACTCTTGTTACTACATCGTGTCCCTTCGGGAATATAAATTGGAAATACATATATTTATTTTATTGCCGACAATCCGGCATTCATTGAATTTTTATTTGAATATGTTGCCGAAACTCACTTGATGATGTGTGTTCAGTAATTACAAAACCAGTTAGGTATTTGGTTTCTCATCGGAATATGAAGATATTTTATAATATTTTAATTGCCTTTTTCTTATGTGTGGTTATTTTGCGCAGGAAATGGAATAGGATCTGTGGACATGGGGAACATGGCTCGCAATGGGCCGTGTTACCAGTCTGACGCACCAAGAAACACACATAATTTGATGGTAAGATGCCCTTCTTCATTACTTTTTTTCTAAACCGCCGATGTGAACCATTTCTGTGTAAATTACAATCGCCACTCTTCACCAGAAAAATAATCTTTTTAAAATGCACTTATAGACACTACACTAATATTTTGGTTTTATGGAGAAGATTCTTTACTACAAAGGTCTGTAAATTCAATAGAAATTTCACATATCAAATAATTTATGCATATTAGCACAGTAATGGTTACGCATTGTGTTTCTAATTCTATTCTTCATGAGTTATTGTTGAGTGTCCTTAGAGAATAATGCGCCAGTATGACCGCTGTGGAATTTCCTTGTTGCGCCGAAGACCACCACCTCGTCAGTACGGAACAGCACCGCCAGCAGATCTTCATGGAGGAAACTTGCTTTTTCGTCAGGAGCTATCGTTGAGACTTGATTTTGCTATAAACCAATCAGTCTTGACAATAGTTTCTGGGGAGAGAGCATCCCTCAACACTACGGTAAATTTGATAACTTTACTGAGTATAACATTGCGAAAGTCATTAATTCTCTAGTGTGTTGTTGGTTTTTTTTCTTTTTTTTGCGATTTTCTAGAAGAAAGTAAAATATTGGTATTTTATAACTGAATATTTATTATTTTGTATTATAGCCTATTTTCCAAGAAAAACTATCATGAAATAGTGATCTCCCTCCATTCAAAAGGTTGGGATTTTTATAAAGAATAAAATCTTTAGTTATCTCAGCTTTTCTGCTTTTGATTTATAGTACCAAATATAATTTCTTTTCATGAGAGCTTCAGATCTAATGACTATCCATTGAAAAGTAATCTTCTACTTTTGAAAATTTCTTTCAAACATTAAATCTGCGGATATTAATTGTTGAGTTATTCTTTCCTGAAATGTGTTGAAATCTCCCACTTCCTCTCCATTTTACTATGAACTTTTGCTTTGAAATGAAAGTGGATGAGTAATGTATGCAGTAGAACCATCTCTTATATTCTCCGTTCTGCGTATTTGCAGGTAATAATGTTTGTTGGAAGTAACAATTTTAATTACCCAGTTAACTCATACAAAAGCGCTATACTCTCATAATTTATGTATGTGGGCTTGGTCTGTTTCACCTTTTCGCTCACCATACATTTCTGGCAAAATGGTGAAATGGTGAAATAGGCCAAGACCACATATTGTAGGAGTCTAGCGCTCGTGTGTGACTAGCTTTATATATGTATATTTTTTATTAATTTGCGGAGTCGGTTTACTGTTAGTTCCCATGAGTACTTAGGCCATAGGCCCATTGTACTATCTCACATTTTACCTCAATCCTTTAACAATAACCCAGTCCCTTCAATGAAGTTCACCAGTTCCACGATGTATCTCCCCAGGTACCTGAGCCTAGTTCCTACCAGGGCAGGACATTGGCACCACAAGTGAATTGGAGTCTCTTCATCCTCTTCACATTTTCTACATCTATTGGTGCTTTCCACTCCCAGACTAGCTTTATAAATTCATAGTGTAAACGAGGTAGTCCCAAAAGTACCCGACCTAACAAAGAAAATACAAAAATTTTTGGAACAAATATTTTTATTTTTCAACATAGTATTCTTTCAGCTTGACATACTTTTCCCAGCGATGTTCAATAGCTTCGATACCCTGTTTATAGTGTGAACCGTCGAGCGCCTCAAAATAGTCAGCAACTGCTGATTCCACCTCTTCATTGTTGCCAAATCTTTTACCACCGAGCTATTTTTTCAAGTTTGGAAAAAGAAAATAATCTGAGCGGGCTAAATCTGGTGAATAGAGTGCGTGAGGAAGCAATTCAAATTTTAATTCATTGATTTTAGCCATCGCGATAACAGATGTGTGAACTGGTGCATTGTTTTTTTTTGCCAAATGCGGCCGTTTTTTCTTGATTTCATCACTCAAACGTTTCAATAAGTTCGCATGATACTCGCCGTTAGCAAACACGGTACCCATCTTGAGAACAGCTTTCTCATGTCCAAATTTTCAGTCAATATGCGATGTACACCACTTTTTAAATGCCTATCATGTTGTGCACTTTTAATTGATGGTCATCCAAAAACATTTTGTCCACTTTACAATTTCTGGCGTGGTTACCTCATTGGTCTCCACTTCGATGTTCATCTGGGCAGCTCGTATGACCTCGTTTAAACTCTGCCACCCAATATTTTACTGTTGTAAACGAAGGACAGACTCCGCCGGAGTAGAATCTAGCTCGGCTTTGATATTGGTTGGACTTAGACCTTTCAAATGAAAGTATTGTATCACAAAACAATGACAGATTTTTTCCATGTTTACAAATTCACTGAGAACGCTCACTATCGCTGCCGCCAAAAAAGCACTAAACAACATAGCGTCTTAAAACTTGAAACTTAAGCTTTATATGGTTGATACTTTCTACCACAGTAATTTTTTAAAGCAATAACCGTCATTTATACGTCAGGTCGGATACTTCTGGGACCACCCTCGTGTTTTTTAAAGTTTTTTGCAGTATTACACCTGGTAAATGCATCATATTATTTTATTTGTTCAATTAAACAACATTCAATCACTAATCCTTCCTGGTGGTGTTTCAGTCATAATAACCTGTTTTTTAAAACTTAATTCTTTTAGCAACAAGTCTCCATGTCAATGGGGGGTGCTTACGAGACAACCGGAGGCCTCTCGGGCTTTCCAAACCTTCCCGGGGGCCCCTCCAGACTGAATCCTAGAGCACCTGACTTCAGTCAGCCACCCCAGAACAACCTCATGCAACACTCCTCTCAGGTAAACATATATATACATTTTATAATGTTATTGTTGTATTGTTGCAATTCGCACTATGGATCTATTTCGTTGCCCATTTGGCTGTTGTTATATAATAAGGAACTCCAGTGAAAAATATTATGGCTTTAAAAAAATATGTTCAAATAGACAAATAAACGCTGATTCTGAATATATAAGTTTTTTTAATAATAATAAACGTACAGTTTTTAAAAAAAATATTAAAAAGTTAATTTTTTATATTCTTTAAAACTCGCCGTCAAGTTGGTATTACAAAAATGTTTCAAAATGAAAATTCAAAATTTTAAAAATACAGTCCTCTTACTTTATGAATTTGGAATAAAACTGTCACTTCACTTTTTATCTCGTTCATACAATTAAAAAGGATAAAAAAATATTATAATGATTCCGAAAAAATAACTGAAAAAATATGACATCTTGGATTCAGTGTTACGCAATTAATGCTTTGATTTCTCGATTTTGTATTTATTTACACATGCATAAGGCTTTTACATTATTAAATAACTTTTATGGAAGTTTTATTAAATTCACACGGAAAAGTCATAAAATTTTTTTTTCAGAAGTAACCTTTGATTATGTAATGTCAGTAACCTAAAAACCTATCGTTAACGAAACTAAATCACCAACAAAACATTATTTAAAGGACTAAAACTGAAAAAAAGTAAAGGCAGCATTGTTAATTATGTTGAATTACACTAATATCACAGTGAATTGATCATTTAAACGAAAATTATCTTCAAAAACATAAAACTGCAAGTAAAATTCATCATGTCAAACATTATTTCATAAATGTGCATTGTTTTACCGCGTCCAGAAAGAACTCGCCATACGCTATAAATAAACCAATCATACGCTCTAATAAAAAAAAATAACCGCGGCGCCGGCGCAGATCTATGTGAGATTCCAGGGGACCAACATAAAAATCATAAAATACGTGATATCCTTATTTTGTAGATGACATGTTGATGACGCATCGCAGATATGGTGGTTTTCGGGAGTTCTTGAAAAATTAAAACTTTGACAATTATTTTAAGTATTAAAACTAACTTTAAAAAAAATAAATATGCAGTTATTGAAGTTAGAAGATTATTAATCACAAAAAAAAAAAAAATAGATTGGACTTCTCTATTAGGAGGTTAAAATATTCTCGATTATAGCAAAGGTCAAGATTTGTTCTACTTGCAGTACTTAATTAAAGCATCGTCTATAATATTTCTAAGCGATTAAATTTTCAAATCAAAAACAAACGATTTTGCTTTACTTTGCATTGCATCATCCTAATCTTTTGACTTTCGTCAATTGGGAAATTTGAATACATATCCAACCAAGCAACAGAAAATAACAGATGTTTTTAAACTTAGAAATCAATGGATAATGAAAAGAAGTCTTAATTTTATGATGAACTAGCTGGTTCCCGGCATGCGTTGCTATTCCATTCAAAGAAATAAATTGATTCTCCGTCCTTTCCCGTGCGTCCCCGTTCCCTTCCCCGCCTTCCCCCTCCCTCGTCTCTTTCCTCTCCGCGAACCCCACCTCCCCCGTTCCCCCTCCTCCTGCCTTTCCTCACCGCAGCTAAAATATAAGAAATACATACATTTTAATTTATACAAATTTCATAATGCCAGAGCTTACTATTGTATATAGCCTATATCTATGTTATTCTGATGTATGAGCTATATTACTGTAAAGTATCATTAAAATCCGTTCAGTAGTTTTTGCATAAAAGAGTAAAAAACCCATATAAATCAATACAATATTTCGCATTTATAATATTAGTAAGATGTTCTTTGTTGTGCCAGCATTTTTACTCCTCTGACTGAGATGTTGGTGATAAAATTCGGAAATCATTATGCGTCTTTGAAAAATAAATATTGATTCCTCGAAAAAAATATGAGAACAGTGCTTAAAATAACAAATTTTCACTATATAAAATCAATATATGTATATGTATGTATGTAATATTTTTCACCATCAAAGTAATGATTAAACACTAATGATTATTGTTTCCAGAACGCCATGTTCCCATCGGGCTACGGCAGCGGAGTAGGGGGAGTAGGGGGAGTGGACAACAACGTGACTAGCGGAGCTCTGCATCAACTGCTCATGTCCTCCTACAACAGTCAGAGGCCCCCCCCACCCTCCACCCCACCGCCCAAGCACCACCAGCCACCGCCCATGTTCCACCAAGTGAGCGTGAGTTTGCCACCCTCTGCCCTTATCACCATCATTTCACACCACGACCGATAATTGCAGTGACACTGGCAAACGAGTCATTAAGCTGACAGACTTATTGTGAAATTCATCTTCTGTTTCATCTTTCTAGTGAAAATTAGATATTCTATCAGTTTTTTTTTCTTGCCAACTCATGCATATATTTGAAACATGTATAAGTTTCTTCTTGCCTTCAGACCACTTAACACTAGAAAGACCGGAGCCTTCATTTTGATGGCTGCCCGAAGTAATGTGACGATATAATGCTAAATAATTATTGTATTGGTGTGATTTTTTTTCACATTTCATGATTTATGATTTTACAACTATGGTGAAAAAAACAGGTACGGGTCTTGTTTAGTTTTTGAAATATATTGACTTATACCTACAAAGACCGCCGCCGTCAATGTGACGGTTTGGGCCATAATGCTGAGTTTGTTTACAACCTTTTTTACCCAAGTTTCTAACATGCCCATTCCTCCTCGTTTATGATAGTTCCACGATAGTACTAATATGTCTGTCTCTTTCTTTCGCTATCGCGTATCATATAATTCATAAAAATACCACAAAAAATATATCTCTGGCCCAAATTTATATTATGGCTCGTCGGAGAACTAAAGATAGTGTATGCAAACATATACCAGAATTGGTCCAGCTGGGTAAGCTCCTGAAGAACTGGCAGAATCATTTATTGGATAACCAATACCTCCGCCATAGGCCCCCCTAAGAGGTTTGCTAAGTTTGGTGACTTAGCAGGGGTGCCCAGGTTCATGGGATTGGGTATTTTTTACATTAGCTAACAGGAGGCCCTGAGAAAAATAATTCCCCTTAGGGCCTATGTCATCTTTGGGGATGCTGTGTAGGAACTCTTTTTAAGAAAGGAAGGAGAGGAAGTTCCGGGAAGGATTAGGGGTGGGTAGGTATCTGGGGGTCAGTGTGTCGAGGTGTGACGGACGTATGAATCCATCCATCCGTGATGTTCCGAGAGAGCACGGCTGGAGAAGTCAAAGGGACTCCCTCAACCAATCTTTTCCGATCCGGCCTGCCATGCAGCTGATGGGCAGACGCATATTTATTTGTACAGCGTCCTTGAGGTAATTTTTCATAAAAATCGCGCTATATAAATTAGCCAAATATTATTATTATCTGCCGTCAAGACCCGGACAAACCTCATCCCATGAACCTGGGCACCCCTACTAAGTCACAAAATGTAGCGAACCAATTTCGGTGACCTATAGCTATAGGTGTTGATTATCCAATAAATGGTTCCCGGGGCGGCAGTACCCAAATCCGCCTCCCAAATTGGGAATCTGTTCGGGGAAGGTGTGTTCGGATCTTGGTGGCGGATGCGTCCACCTAACGACTGCGTGGCAGGTCAGATCGGGAGTGACTGGTTGAGAGAGATCGTTTGACCTTGCCAGCAGAACTCTCGGAACATTGCCTAGCATCGCAGTGATAAGGAATAGATTCTTACGTTTGTCACCACACTGATCCCTAGATTCCTACCCACCCATCATACCTCATTTAATTCCCATAACTTATTCTTCTTCCTTTCCATTTAGGTACCCTCCACACAGAATCTCCAAAGATGACAATGCCATGAGGGGAATAATTTTCCTTAGGGTTTTTTTGTTAGCTAATGTAAACGAAAAAGAAAAGAAACCGGGCCCTATGCCATATTTGGGGATGCTGTGTGGAGGGTGTTTTTAGGGAAAGGAAGGAAAGGAAGTTCTGGGAAGGAAGAAGGTGTGAGGGGTGAATAGGAAAAATTGGTAAATTTATCCAGGAGTAACGGATGAATGAAGAAGATGTGAGGGATGAATAGGAGAAATTGGTAAATGTATTTAGGTGTGTTAGACGAATGAATCGATCTCTTCCACAGCAGTGCAAGGCGACGGTTGAGAGAGGTCCTGCTGGAGAGGTCTAGATTAGGTCTCCCTCAACAAGTGTCTCCCGACCAGGCGCGGCTGGTGCATTAGTGCACTCGTGCAATGAACCGCCAACAAAATTGAACAACAATTTACAGCTCATCGTAATCTTACTTAATGTTTTTAATTATAAAATTAAGCAAAATTTTGAAAAAATCTTAAAAATTGCAATTAATAACATACTAAATGTTACTAAAACGTGACTAACGATGAAATATTGTAGATAAATACAGCAAAAACATTGCATCCGCGCGCCGTTTACACTGGCTAGGAACGAGAAACCGAGGTACATACCAAACCGCGCGCTTTAGCTATGCGCCTTGTTTGACTAATTATATTTTATATGCCGCCCATACGAAACATCTCTGGACCGTGGTTTTGACAAAACGTATCAAGAAAAATACCGCTGACCGTACGCCGCACGGTCAGCGGAGATATCCGAACAAACAATCGAAGAATTCCGAACGAAGGGCTCGAGCGATGTAGGGTTTGGACAGTATGAAGTAAAACAATAACATTTCTCTTGTAAAATGCAACCTCGGGTCAACGGGTCACGGGTCAGCTATGCGTGAGATATTATCTTGTGATAAACTCCTGCGGATTTACATACTTGGCATTGACTTTATTATTTGCTTTTTTTTTGCAGAAAGTAACCTTTTATTTGTGTGCGTTTTTTAAATTATTGCTAACTTCACACCGACGCTTAGTGGGTCAGTAAACACCCGCCACCGTTTGCATCCTATGCTGCAAATTAAAACATTATTGTGATATTAATTCATATCCGAAAGTTGAGTCTTTTAAATAAATACCTTCTGTTCTTTGCCACTAATCCTCTAATACAAATATATGTAATATCAAAAGAAATTAACCATAGTGTAAAATAGCAAACAATTTATGATTTCTGAAGTTTTTTAATGCAGTGTCACCGCTTGCAAAGTCGTATCTTCCAAGCGCATAAACTTTAATATAAATGTGTTTATCGGATAACGAGTTTATCAGGTGAGTAGGTATACAGTGAAACTCTCTTAAGAAGTTTTCCAAGGGACCGGGGAAAAAAAACTTCTTAAGTGGGAAAACTTCTTAAGTGGGATTCAATTTTAGCCATTTAATAACTCGAGTCTGGGGCATACGTCATTCCTATGTCTACCTACGTTAAATTGTTGTGAAAACAAGCTTACATGATGCACGACAAATTTTGAAGTTTTATTGAAAAAAAAAACGTAATTATAATGCATCTTTTACCATCTCCTTGGGCATATTTAATCATGTTGTTATGAACATAAAAATAAAGCTAATTATATTTATTTGAAGGTGAAATATTCCGTATTAATTGTGATCCGATAGATTTAATCAAAAGTTTTTCGTGTTTTACAAATTCGATGGAATAAAAATTTTACACAATAATACAGTAGAACCCCGTTAATTTAAAATCCACGGAACATAAAAAATAAAATTTCGAATTAACAATTCCCACATAAGTAATTCAAAATTTTACGGAAAAAAAAAATCGTAAAAAATTGCCGAAAATTGAATATCTCAGCGGCAAATTCAAATTCGGGTAGGTTCTTTGGAATAAATTCGTAATAATACGACTTATTCCCTGGGTAAGTCGAATTTTCGCAGCCATGTACCGCCGCGGACGGCCCTCTATCCGAAGTAAATTCACAAAAATACGATATTTTCCGAGTAAATTAAATTTTCGCGGCCGATTACTGTCGCGGCCATCCATTTAAACTAAAAAAAAATATGATATATTACTGCGTAAATCGAAATTTCGCAGCCTACTTCCGATGCAACTGGCCCTTTGAATTCAGATACTCGAAGTAAATTCGTAAAAATACGATAAATTTCGCGTAAATGGAAATTTCACCCTCTAAATTCAGATAGGTATAATTATAAATTCGTAAAAAAACCGCATATTTCTGCAAAATCAAAATGTTGCTGCTTATTGCCTCCGGGGCCGGCTTATCAAATTTAGATATTCGAAGTAAATTCGTAAAACTACGATATATTTCGCGTAAATCGAATTTTTGCAGTTGAATCCCGTCGCGGCCGGCCATAATGCAGATACCTATTCCGAATAAATTCATGAAAATTGAATTTTCGCGGCCGAATATAGTCGCTCCCGGCCATAATGCCGATACCTATTCCGAATAAATTCATAAACATGTGATTATATCTCGCGTAAATTGAGTTTTCGCGGCCAAATCCCGTCGCGGCCGTCCAATATTCAGAAACCTATTAGGAAAAAAACCATAAAAATTCGATATATTTCGCGTAAATCGAATTTTTCCTGCTGAATCCCATTGCGGCCGGTCATAATGCAGATACCTATTCGGAATAAACTCATAAAAATACGATATATTTCGCGTAAATTGAATTTTCGCGGCTGAATTCAGTTGCGGCCGGTCATAATTCAGATACTTATTCGAAATAAATTCATAAAAAAAAGCTTTATTTCGCGTAAATTGGGTTTTCGCGGCCAAATCCCGTCGCGGCCGGCCGTAATGCCAATACATATTCGAAATAAATTCAGAAAAAACGATATATTTCGCGTAAATTGAGTTTTCGCGGCCAAATCCCGTCGCGGCCGGCCAGTATTCAGATACCTATTTGAAAAAAAAATCATAAAAATTCGATATATTTCGCGGAAGTCGAATTTTTGCTGCCGAATCCCGCTGCGGTCAGCCATAATGCAGATACCTATTCGAAATAAACTCTTAAAAATACGATATATGTCGCGTAAATTGAGTTTTCGTGACTGAATTCGGTTGCGGCCGGTCATAATGCAGATACCTATTCGAAATAAATTCATAAAACTACGATATATTTCGCGTAAATCGAATTTTTGCAGTTGAATCCCGTCGCGGCCGGCCATAATGCAGATACCTATTCCGAATAAATTCATGAAAATTGAATTTTCGCGGCCGAATATAGTCGCTCCCGGCCATAATGCAGATACCTATTCCGAATAAATTCATAAACATGTGATTATATCTCGCGTAAATTGAGTTTTCGCGGCCAAATCCCGTCGCGGCCGTCCAATATTCAGATACCTATTAGGAAAAAAACCATAAAAATTCGATATATTTCGCGTAAATCGAATTTTTCCTGCTGAATCCCATTGCGGCCGGTCATAATGCAGATACCTATTCGGAATAAACTCATAAAAATACGATATATTTCGCGTAAATTGAATTTTCGCGGCTGAATTCAGTTGCGGCCGGTCATAATTCAGATACTTATTCGAAATAAATTCATAAAAAAAAGCTTTATTTCGCGTAAATTGGGTTTTCGCGGCCAAATCCCGTCGCGGCCGGCCGTAATGCCAATACATATTCGAAATAAATTCAGAAAAAACGATATATTTCGCGTAAATTGAGTTTTCGCGGCCAAATCCCGTAGCGGCCGGCCAGTATTCAGATACCTATTTGAAAAAAAAATCATAAAAATTCGATATATTTCGCGGAAGTCGAATTTTTGCTGCCGAATCCCGCTGCGGTCAGCCATAATGCAGATACCTATTCGAAATAAACTCTTAAAAATACGATATATGTCGCGTAAAATGAATTTTCGTGACTGAATTCGGTTGCGGCCGGTCATAATGCAGATACCTATTCGAAATAAATTCATAAAAATACGATATATTTCGCGTAAATTGAGTTTTCGTGACTGAATTCGGTTGCGGCCGGTCATAATGCAGATACCTATTCGAAATAAATTCATAAAAATACGATATATTTCGCGTAAATTGAGTTTTTGTGACTGAATTCGGTTGCGGCCGGTCATAATGCAGATACCTATTCGAAATAAATTCATAAAAATACGATATATTTCGCGTAAATTGAGTTTTCGTGACTGAATTCGGTTGCGGCCGGTCATAATGCAGATACCTATTCGAAATAAATTCATAAAAATACAATATATTTCGCGTAAATTGAGTTTTCGCGGTCAAATCCCGTCGCGGCCTGCCATAATGCAGACACCTATTCAAAATAAATTCATAAAAAAACGATATATTTCGCGTAAATTAAGTTTTCGCGGCCAAATCCCGTCGCGGCCGGCCAGTAATCAGATACCAATTTGGAAAAAAATCGTAAACATTCGATATATTTTGCGTAAATCGAATTTTTGCTGCCGAATCCCGTTGCGGCCGGCCACAATGCAGATACCTATTCGAAATAAATTCATAAAAATACGATATATTTCGCGCAAATCGAATTTTCGCGGCCGAATCCTATCGCGAGCGGCCCTAATTACCTACGCTTGATTTATCGACATTTTACGGCATTTTACCACCTATCTGTCAGATTCTGATTTGCGAAATTTGTTTTTTTTGTTGTTATAATCGATGTTCTTCGAATGACTAATTTAGAATCTTAAAGACCCTTCCATGTTCGTTACATAATTCCGCACGGCATATTCGTTCGACGTGTCACATTACTATTGTACCTAGGGGTTACGGCTTACGGCTTACGGCTCGGCGGGCGGCGGCCGACAAAGGGTCTGTTTATGGTCTCAGGTACTAGAGATCGCGAGTAAACTGTGAAGACAACGTCTTTCACTTTATGACTTGGAAAAAGGTTCATTTTAGATATGTATTTTGCAGCACAATATTTCGTTTGTGTTGATATTACCGCCGGATTTCTAAAACCTCTTAAGCGGGAAGCAGTTTTAGCTCTAAAACTTCTTAAATGGGAAAAAATGGAGTTTTTTGCAGTTTTTTGTATGGAATTTTCAAGGGACCGAAAATCAAAACTTCTTAAGCGTGAAAACTTCTTATGTGGGAACTTCTTAAGCGAGTTTGACTGTATCTGTATCTGTTTGCAAATATGCATGAGGTGATTTCACACAAAAACATCGCTCTATAAAATATCCCTTTATTATCATTATTGTTGAATTATTCTGGTATCAATATTTTTAGGTACAATTGAATTTCTTTACCCTTTTGAAAATGAGTGATGCAATAATAAATGTGGACTTTATCAAAAAGAACCGCACGAACTCGGCAAAGGGATCGAATAATAATTGATCTTCTCTAAATAAGTAAGATACGTGCATTTATATAAATTAAATACATTTTGTATATCTCTATGCATACATTACGTTTTTTATGAAATCGGTGAACCACCAAAAATTTAAGGCACCGGCCGCGCCTGCTCCCGACCCGGTCGGCTACGCAGTAGGTGGGCAAACGTATTCGCCACCTAGATCAGACAAACCTCACGCAATGAACCCGGGTACCCCTGCTAAGTCACCAAAAATAGCGCAAACTACTTGGAGTGTCCTATTGCAGAGGTGTTGGTTATCCGATAGATGGTTCCCGGGGCGGCGGTACCCATATTCGCCTACCAAGTGGCAAAAAGTGATCAGCCGTCAAAATGACGGTCGTGGTCTTTATAGGTATGGAGAAGTGCCCGGTCTTTCTAGTGTTAAGGCAACCTTTAAAGTAGGGGTCGACAAGTAATTTCTAGTGGGGTCCGGATGCTTAAAAAAAAACATATCAGGGAATACAAAGAAATATGTGAAATGTACAGGTAAATTTAATTTCTCTAAAAGGATTGTGACACTTATAACTGGACAGTTAAATAACTAGATGTTTTTGGGGTCCAGTTTTATATCCTTCGCAGTTCAGATTCGGACCGCGGTCGACCTGTTGCCATCCATTGCTCTAAAGATTGATCGTTTCAGAATGATTAAATCCGCAAGTATTGTTCACTCATTCTGTGATTTGTGCTACTGATACCGGTAATTATTGGACATTAGAGATGGGTAAGTTCTGCATTTTGCCAGAGGCCTCCGAGATGTGCTTCCTTTTAAAAGTACTTGAGCTCTTGGAGCAGGTCCCGGGAGCCACTCCCGACTCGCGAACGGCTCGGACCGAGACGCACGGGTTCGCACCTCGGAGTCCGAGCGCGCAAAAGAATTCGAACGCGCAACCTGCTCCCAACTCGCAAATGGCTCGAACCGAGATGCTCGGGTTCCACTCTAGCCGGACCTCGGAGCCGGAGCCCGCCAAAGAATTCGACCGAGGCGCACGGGTTTGACGAGTGCGAACTGCCGCCGTGCCGCCACCCGAGTTCCAGCTGCAGTATTGGACCGAGTTCTTTGGTAGTAGTCGATTTGAAAAGGGAGTAGGAGTCGCTTCGCGCGAAGAACCCGAGTTTAAGAGCCCACTTCAGCTGAACCTACAAATCGCTACTATATATGCACACTTATTGCTGATTATATTATCTTAATTAATCCACATTAGGACGACAATATACGCATAAAAGCCCTTATTTTTCAGATTTTGTTTCCCGGTGTTTTTGTGCCACTCTGATAATTGAGGTCTGGATAATCAAGGCCCTATTATTATTATTATTCAAGGTTTTATGCTCATCTTAAAGGTTTTCTCTTCACATCTATGCTTTCTTTATTATAAACTATATTGCTAATCAATAGCTATTAGCCATCCAAGCTATTTCCAAATGTTAATAAATAAAAAAATAACACACCCCCCATACACACAAGCTCACCTTCATTATGGGTGTACATCGTTTATATATATATATAATTATAACATTAATACTTAGATACGTTGTACCATAATAAATATGTGTTGAGAGTTTTGTGTTACAATCATTATGGCATATTTAAAGTGTGTGTCTTTATCCACAGCCCGCTCGCAATCAGATGTCTGGCAGCATGGGTGGTTTGGGCCGCTGGACCTCCTTCGGCGGCTTCCAGGGCCCTGAAGACGCGCTGGCGCCCCAGGCCAACGGCGGACCGGAGGACTCGGGCCGCAAGCCCCGACCCATCGGCACAGAGCGCGCCTGGAAGCAACAGCTGGGCACTAACCAGCTGGGCGACCAGGCCGAGTGGGGTGCCTTCCCAGGCCCGCCTCCCTTGCTGCATCAGCCTCCTCCCCCCCAGCCGCGCCTGCACCAACAGCCGCCTCCACACCACCAGTCCTACGACGATATGAACGTGGATAGATACCAGGTAATTATTCTTCCTACTATTCCCGACGGACAGTGGCTACAGATTGAATCCGGCGTTGCGTCGTGCGTCATCTTGGGGAACTGATAAAGTCAATTCTACAATATGCTCTGTCGCTCGAAGCACTCACGAAAATTCACAAATTTAATGGGAATTGTGTTGCTTACGATCTGTTCAAATTTTCTTCCATGATTTTAAAATATATTGATACTGCTAAAGAATGCCTGCTTTCTGCTAATCTTTGATCATCGTTGTCCAGAAAATCAAGGACCTAATATAGTAACTCTTCTACAATATGCTCTTTTGCTTAAACCACTATACATTCACACTATGCACATCCTCATTTGTGCATCATGTGCGCACGGCGACTATGACTGTTTTATGCAGATTAAGATTGCACACGTGAGAGAGAGAGAACCGTGGCAACTTTATAAAGAGATACTCAGATATTTTTTCAACGGGAAGTCTGCTGACTGCCACAAATCTTCAATTGAGCCTTCTGACTTGGAGTAATAAGGCATGCAAGAGTTGAGTCTCCGTAAAATGAGGCTTATTTGAAATCGGTGCCTACATTAGCTTATAGGTAAATCTGACACTGCTTTTGTGACCATCTTGCTGATGATTAAAGGGGTTAAACATATAATAGAAAAAGTACAGGCGCTGTTCCGAAGTTGAGAGAAATTTTCATCTTTTCAAGATACCTTTTCAAGGCATTCATATATGCATAGATCGTGGTTACGCCTTCCATCATTAGTTTCAGGAATTTGGAGCAGGCCAATTTTTTAATTGCTCCGCTCCGGCTCCGCTTCGACATCAAAATACCTGCTCCAGCTCCGCTTCTGCTCCGCTCCACGCTCAGCTTCATTCTCCGCTCCATACGCTCCATCCTCAGCTCCATGCTCCACTTCATACTCCAAGTAAAAATTTTAATTCGAATTACCAATGACAATTTTTGTTATCACCTTGAAAAAAAAAACAGCCTTTCATGTAGATTTGAATGGAAACCGATGTCACCACTCCCTTGATACCTCTTGATTATTTATCGAGACAGCCAATCAACATTGCGTACTTTGTCCCTCTTATACTGCTCGACATCATATTCGCCGTTCCACTTGATTTTGATTTGACACAAACCGAATTTCTCTACTTGAAATTTATGGGATGATCTCCCAGACGTTTGGATCATGCAACACGCCCACTTCGCTTTTCTTGTGTTTTCCTTTAATCTATGCCTACGGCAATAAAATTTTTGTAAGGTCTATTAATATTATGATATCGTGACTGGGAGTGTATAATGTTCGTCAATGTGGGGTTATGTGCTGCAATGGTAGCAATTTTTCGATGGCTAAAAAAAATATGGAAACCTAACCTCAGTCTACTCTGGGACATAGTCGAATAGCATTGTAAAAGTTTTTTAATATTGTTGTGAACCTTCCAACTGCAAATGTAAAGGCACTATTGTTTTCTTACAAGTTGTTAATAGCGTATAACCAGAGAACAACAGAAATATGTCATTTAATCAGTGTTTAAGACGTATTGACTATTTTCCACAAAAAAATATAAATTGATTTCGAAAGATTGTTCTTTTATCTAGTAAACGCATGTTTTAAATTTTCAGAAAAAATGATAATTTTTAGTGCATATAATAGAGTTATACCATAGGTCGTTGGCGGATTTGTTAAATTTTCAAAAAAGTACATTTATTATACAACACCCATTTCAAATCATATAATCATGCAGTAAAATAAATCAATACATTATCTGGTAAACGTATGTAACAGAATTTTAATTTTAGTTTAAATAAAATCATAAAAAAATATATAAGTACATGTGTTTCTTGACAAAAATTGGTCCGTTTGTGTATTTATTTGCGCACTTACAGACTAATATATTTTTAATTTTTTTGCATTCTTATTTTGTTGAGACATTATTGAAAAATGATCAATACTTATGATAAAAAAATAATTAAAAAAGGAAATAATTTTAATAGTTTTATCAACACGCCTTTCAGCATTTTTGGATGTGGGTATAAATTAAAGCAAATTTGGAATGAAATAAAATCGATATTGAGTTATAATTTTAAAAAGCTGGTACGGAGAGTAATTAATCTTTCTCATTGGAACCGCCCTGTACGATCGTAAGAACCTCTTTTGACGAAATGTGGATTTTTGGCCGCTGGCTGGTTATACGCTCTTAAAAAGCAAGTTGAGAAACTAATTGATTTAGTTAATTTCAAAATATGATGTTTACAACACATTTCTGTCGCTGTACTGTACTGTATCGTATGTGTTCAACAATTGATCTAAGAATCAAAAGCAAGATATCTTACTATCAATTTCTCCAGATTGATTTGAGCAAGGTTTTCAAAACTGAGAAAATAACCACTGAACGCCAAGTGTTATCCACTTGTTAATTTCATGGGAAGGAAACAATGTTTTTATTTTTGTTCATTTTTAAAAAAAAAAATTTTGTATTGGGTGAAATTCCGTCATGTAATAAAACATATTAAAAACTTTATTCCTGTTGATTTACTGATTGTTTGAAACCGGTCCGGTCTGATAGAACAAACAAGTGGTATAAAATTTTAAATTGGTTTCATTATAATCAAACAAATGGATTTCTTTTTAATTTTACCAAATAACAACACTTTTTAAACTCAATACATAAATGGCAACATTTTTTGACTCAATACACATCCTTTTCAATTAAAGAAAATTAGATGAAGTGACCAAACGTACTTTAACCTATGGGATTTTTAGTTGTATGTTCCTAGTATTTGTTTCAAATTTCATCACCCGGCCTATTATTTGTCAATAATGGTCACAGAAGTATAGAAACTACTTTCACATACCCTGTACAGCTCAATGTTTGGTATTACTTTTATGGACCTTCCGCTGAGCATTCTGTTTTAATCTCTCTTTCTGATGCATGTAATTTATGAGAAAGAGGGAGAGGTCAGAAGGGAGTTATCGACAGTAACATTGTATTTTACATAGTTTGAATGAAGATGTGTTTAGCCGAGCGTGTGTAATTAGAGATGTATGTTGCTGCAGATGGAGGCATTTGGAGCGGGAGGGCTGAACCACCACCCATACATCGCCACCAACCAGCTGCCCCCCCCCTGGGAGGCACCCCCGCACCATCACACCCCGGAGAAACCACAGGTACCAATCAATCCTATTGAACTCGCATCATATTTTCTCAACAATCTCTACAATCTACCTATATGGAAACAAACCTTTTGTAACCTAGGGGGCATCCATTAATTATGTGAGCAGTTTTTCTTCCAATCTAGACCCCCATCTCCCCCTCGGTGAGATAAATTTGGGCCAATTCCTATATTTTTTTCAAGTAATGTGAGATTTTGCTGGACCCCTCCTCCCCCCCGTTTGTGCTCTCGTAATTAACCTCTACCGAGCCAGGATTTTTTGCCCATACATCGTATAAAATCTCGGAAAGAGCACTTTTGAAGTAATATTTTGTGTATTTATTTTGAACTATCGTATATTTTATTGACTGAAACACATTCTTTGAACAATAAAACTATCGATAAAACACTATTACTTGTGTTTATTTGATAGGTTTTTTTAAGTTTTTGTGACCAAACATCGACGGACTTTTGACAGTTCAACCGTGGCAAAATATGACGTTCGTACTCCACAGAAAATGCTTTTTAAAATATTCCAGTGCTGCCAGATGAATAAAACTTTTGGCGGTATCAACAGTACTGTTAGCGCAAACCATTCTGAGCTTTACTTTCATACAGTTTCTTTATATAGTAGGGTAAAAATCGCATATAAAAATATTTTTTGCCGATCTCACCGGTGAACAAACGGCGCCATAAAGGATGGATGCCCCCCTATTTCATAACCTACATGACCTATATAACCTATAAAATCTGCAAAACCTACATGACCTACAAAATCTACAAAACTTACGTAATCTACATGACCTACAAAAACGGTATAACTCTTGTTTATAAAAACAACAATGAAATTTTATCAAAAACAATTCTTAAAATAAAATACTGCATCAAATTTTATCCCTGAAAAACAGCTGTCATCCGTGTTATGGGCAATATGCTGTATCAATATAAATGACTGAACTATTTTTAACATTTTTTTTTATTTTCCTCGCAAACTAAATAGTAGTAACAATTTTAAATTTGTTACTTATGTAACAGTATTTGTGTTCATGTTTCAGGGTTGGCACAGTAAGTGGACCCACTAGCAGTGCTGGAGCCTCCAGCCAGTCTCGGTAGGAAGAAGACGCTCCCTGAAGTCTCAGCCAACAAACCACCGATACAATTGATTGCTTCACATCGCTTCACTGGATTCTAAGCCCGATTCAATAAATAAATAAATAATAATAATAATAATAATAGCAAATTTTGCATTTCGACATGCTTCGTGTATCCACTTATGGAGATAATTAATTATTTGGATGCTTTACTAGAAGAATTTTGTTACCCGAGTTAGGTGCGTAGATGCTTGTTATACGTGGCCTCAGTCAGTCCTTAGTCCACGGTGGCGCAGGAACAGTACAGTACTGCTTGTTATACGTGGCCTCAGTCAGTCCTCAGTCCACGGTGGCGCAGGAACAACACAGTACAGTACAGTAACAGTTACATACCAACACTATTCACTGCCAATGTTTGCTCGTGCAAGCGAACAGACATGACTATTATAATTATAACGGATTAGTCATATAATGTTAAGTGGACTCTGTTAACGACTCTGTTAGTATTTATATTATACATTGTTTGTTGAGAGAATGGAGAAAGGGCGCAGAAGACATATGCTGATTTGTTGTTTTTTTAACTTTATATTATTCCTAGTGGGTGATGAGGATATGGCAGTTCAGAATGTATTGTTTGGATTTGGAGGACTAGAACATAGAAAGATATTATATGGATTAAAAATATTAAAGATGGCATTATTGAATCTTATTTACACTCTGGCAGTGGCTGTAGTTATAATGAAAAAGGATTTTGGTTCATATATATAAATTTGATTACATATTATATTATCTATTTACTCGAAGGGCGGCATAGTTCTACAGAGACCTCGCTCTAGTATTGCAGGAAGGCAACTTGATTTGCATTCTATCCATACGCTAAACTCTAGTACACGCCCTTAAATTTAGTAGAGGTGTGTATGGGAAAATTTCCCCTTATATAATCTGATGTATTGATTTCTCCTTTAAGACCATGTATCCCAGTTTATACTAGATTTATTCATTTCTCGGAGAAAAGTGGAATATTTTCAGACTGCTAAAAGATGTTTGGCTTTTAGAACACTATTTAGATGAGCCTTTATTTTTCATTAGATTTTGATATAATTTTTTGGGTCGACACGTTTGTTCGCGGTTGGCCCTTATAGTATGTTTTGTGCCGAAGGTGATGTTGTTAAGGATAATATACACTTCCTGTTCTTTATTGTTTATTGCGCGACCCTACGCTACGTTAGCGTGGAGAGCTGGCGCGCCCACGGCCGTCAGCAAACAAACAAACACGTGTGCTGAATTCCTAGCACATATTCTACTCTAATTGAAGTGGTTTTGCTGTTGATGCTGGCATTTGATGTGTTAGTTTAATGGGAAAGTTAGGTCAAGACTCGAACTGGAGGAAGGGTTAGGGCGGGGGCGATGTCGGGGGTGCTTGCTGCGGCACACCCGTCTGCACCCGCTTACTACTCATGTACATGATACATGACTGGCGCCCAACTCAAGGGCAAATGATGTTGGGCGTCGGTTGTTCGCCTCCTTGCGTTCTATTCATTATATTTTAGAATAAATATTTGCATAATAATGAATTGATTTTGAGATGATCTAGATGATGACAATTTCGAATGTAATATTACTCTGCTTGTACATGAAGACTATTAAATAATATAAAACTTTATGCACCGTAACCTGTATTTTATTTATTTGTGTTTCTGTGTGGTCTGTGGCCTTAAAGTAGCAATGGGCTTAAGGCTCCGTTCCCAGCCCCAAAAAGAAGAAGACGGAGAGATATGAAATTACAAATGTTAGAAGAGCGTGCTAACATTTACAATGATAAAATCGATGCAAAAATAATGAAAATCTTTAATAAAACACGACTCGTTTGAAATAGAGCAAAAATCTCGCAAGTATAACTTGTAAAATAACTGAAACAAACGTGTTTATAATAATTTTTGGAGCATACTTTGCGATTTTTTTCTATCGAGGGAATTTTATATAATTTGTGTTTGGGCGCGACTAATGTCTAGATATTATCTTCAAGAATAACATATATGTTTTTAAGAGCTTAAAAACTTCAAATGTTTAAGGGAGGTTTGCAAGAAAGTAGAAATTCGAATACCGGCCTCTTAATCGAGAAATTCATTACATAATCCTAACAGTTCATTCAAATCTAATTGTAATGAAAAAAATGAGTGGTAAAATTCTGATAAAATATCATTTCGTTACTAAAATGTTAATGCTCCAATGAGACATGAATTTTTTTCTTTCTTGCAATTTAATGTTATTTATTCTGCACTGGAGCAAGAAAATAATTGGGTTATATTTGTAATGCATAATTGAAGACGTGAGTCGATCTTATAAAATCGAAGGTATGATTTTTGTTGTACAGTGGCAGGTAATCTAGAAAGCTCGAAGCAGATGGCGCTGATGTAGTTGGATATCATTTGCATTAAATGACTATGTGATTCATTTTAAAATATATTTTTTTTAAGGATTTAAAAGCATTTTTTTAAAGAACACCTTGATGACGGTCCCAGCAACTTGTGCGTAAGCAGAGGGATCGTTTTCCGCCGCTGGACTTTTGTGCACAAATGTCTGTTCAATGATGGGTGACAGGACCCTCCATAGTCTACATTTTTTTTTACCAAAGTCTTAAAATAGTTATTTGATACCTTTTCAATGTCTTTTTATGATATTGCTAGTGTCAAAGATGATTTTTACCAAATAGTGAAAAATGTTGACATTATTTCAATTTAAAACCTCGTAGTTTAAAATTATCCAACCATTAATAAAAAATCCTAGAATCAAAAATTAGAAAAATCTTATAAAAACTTACGAGATTTCTAAATTTTACTCTGCAATCCATTAAAAAAGGTGGGGGATATTCAAACCTATACCGGTCCTGGCCCACCCAATGACGTTATATATTATAAATAGACTCGACATAGTCTCATCGTGCATTTCCATGCTTGCCAAGCCTACGCAAACCTCCACAAGCTCCAAGCGTACGCAAATCTCGCCTGGCATTTGGAAGCTGTTTACACACTTGCGACTGCGTCAGTACGCTACCAAAACCCGAGCATGGCGGACGCCGAACTTGTGTCGGCTATTGCGTTTGGTTTAACATACTGTTATTTGAAATACAAGCAAAGTATAAAAAAACAATATAATATTGTCTTGCATTATATAAAAAAAGTTATTCCAACAAAAATCATGTTTTTTTATTGTAACAAATAATAAATCATCAATAAAAGATTATTTATTTATATCGACTTTTTAGGTAAATCCAATAAATTAAATTAGTGCATTCAAATTATGTACTTATTCATTTTTATAAGTCAGGCATGCCTATTACGTCATACATATGTCTCGTAACGTTAATTATCGATATACCGAATGGAGCAAAAACGGCGTGCATTCGCCGTCAGTTCGGAAATTACACTGAGCGTTTGCCGAAGCTTGCCGCTGGATCCGACCCCGACTGGATCGGCAGCAAGCCTACGCAAACCCTACTCAACCCTACGCAAGCCAAGACAAACGACCTGTTTCCACGATGGCGTTTGTGGAGTTTTGCGTAGGCTTGGCAAGCGTGGAAACGGCGCATCACATACTCAAATATAATGTGGAAAGCAAGCAACACTCTTTTGTTTTCAGCGGTTTTCAGTATAATTTCTAAATTCAAAAGTTTATTTCTGTGTGATAAAGACAGACAATCAAAGAATGTATGTATGTGAATGTCATAGATATATGGTCGGGCATCGTATGCTTATGTCACTTTGTGATATCGTTCACTGTCTCCTTTTCTTGGTCCACTAGAATAAAAGGTCCGGATGCCTGTCGGACTTTGATGTGTCGAGCTACACAATAAATACAATAGGGCAACGACAGTTTTCAAATGGTGGCAGTTGTCGTCAATACTGGAACTGCTGATTTATGTGTTGTTTTGCTGCAAGCAAACAAATAAACAGAGTGTTTAGGCTGATTAGTCTATTTTAAAATAGTAAAGTTTACTTAGCAACAGTAATTTGGCTGTTGCGCGTCCAGACCCTTTACTTTAGTAGGCCTAGAATTTTCTCTGACGACGCGTAAAACCGCGGGCGGGAAACATGAAAATTAATTGTAATATTTATAATAATTGATAATAATAAGTAATTTGCGTGTACAGTTTGTCAAATAAGAGTAGAAAATAAATGAGGGCGCCACTGTTGCCCAAATGGCAATACTAAAAATATGACAATGGTGTTGATCTAAAGCTGTGTAACCTACATTTTTATTAAAAATTAAAAAGGCATTAAAGTGAAACAAATATTTTTTCACTGCTATATAGATACCCACTGATCTCAAAATTAGAATTGCATTTAGGTATATTATTATTATACATTTGCAATTTTGTGTTAACATAATGAAGAATAACGATATTATAATAAAATATAAAGCACACTTTAGAAATTGCTCGCATTTATTTAATACTAGCTTAAGTACCTAGCGTTGCTTTAGATCATGCCTCTAATTTTATATCTGAATATATTTAACTCATTCAGATCTAAAAGTAGTGTGACTAAACTCACCATTAATGATTCTTCCTTTCCACCTACTGTTAAATTCAAATCTATGTTAAATTAAATGAAAGCCAATCACTTTGTAAAACACAATTTAATCAAATTTATGTCATTTAGTAAGTATCTTCACAATAGTGCTTATTCGATTTAATTTTTTTTAAGAACAAAATTTATTTAAATGCGTATACAGCGTTTTGAATTTTCAGTGTCATTGCACTTTTAAAGAATATTTGACAGATAAATTGGTGTTGCCAGCCTAAAAATTTCTTAGTTCCATTTTATTTATTTTCTACTCTTATTTGACAGACTCTACTTACAAATGAAGTGTTATTCCTTCGCCTTTACGACTGTTTGCCGTGTAATTTAAGCATTTTTTCATCACACAGGAGGGCATTTTGGCACTTTGCAATGCAATTTACTTACTGGTAAGACACGACCTCACTCGACGCGTAGCAGTTCAGTACTAAAGTACTAGAAGGATGAAACCGGTCTTGGTGAAAATAAATTAATGGAACAAATTGCAAAAGTTTTGTAATTTCAATTGTAATACAATTGAATTTCACCATGAATTAGCAGTCCTAAAACTAGACTCAGGTTAGGTTCTAATTATCGGGTTGACGCTTTCCATCGATATTTCACAATTTCCTCCAGTAAAAGCTGAAAGAAAAAGAAATGCATTGGAGGAACTCTACACCTGGAGAAGCAGCGGCGCTAAGTTGATAAATAAAAAAAGGACGAATACTAAGTAAAATTTACCACTCTGCAGATAAATGCACCATCACAACATGGCATTGTTTAGCAAGTTTTTGTAAATTTATTTAAAAAACAAAACATAACATTACACATTTGTGCGGGTTTGGTGGTAAAATTTACAATCCCAGTGCTAAGCCCACATATATTATTATGCCTTTGCCAATAATCTGTATGGTTTTGAAATGAGAATATGCATAGTTACCAGTATCCAGTACCTACCTCTCCCTAACCATCACCTTGCTGGAAAAGTATTTGAAATTTCGAACAATGGCAAGAAAAATAGCAAATTCGAGTGCATTTGTTTTTGAAAAACAGAAGAACATTTGGGATGATTATCTTGGAAGCAAGTTGTTTGTGTTTTTGTGTACATAATCTCGTTTTGAACTATTTGACCATCTCGAAAGTAAACAATATCGTTTTGTACTTATTCGTTTTGTTGTGGCGATAATTACCTTCAGGTATCGCAGTGGAACTATATAACTAATTTGTGATTGTGTTGTGTGCTCCTTTGCAGAGGTACAGTAGTAAGTGATTGGTTTACCCTTTACCTTGCATCCATTGTTTTTCCTACACACATTATCACCCATTTCCAGCGAACACCATTTTGTCTCATTAGTATTAGTTTTGTTTCATTTGTATTTCCAGTCTGTTTCAATCTGTTTTTTGGTATGGTCATTCCGGATGTCGTTGTCAGTGTTTTTAATTAGTTTTGTTGGAGTTGGTTGCTTGCATGTGTTATTCCAATAACCTTGATCCCTTCTTTCTCATATTCCTGGAATTTTTTGGCCTTTGAATTAAGCATATCAGCTTTGGAACTTTGTACATACAATACACAATTTCGATTCATATAATTTCGAACATTGATCACAAGTAGGTACTGTATTTTGCATTGGGATGGGTGGTTTGGTATATTTATGGTATTAGGTATCTACTCTTCATAACTTTGGAACTATGTCGAGATTTTAAAAATATTTTCGAATACGGTAGCTACCTAAAGCAATATTCTATTTATTATTATTCAATCTTTGCATACAAAATATACAACATTTATTTTTTTAAATTGTCATTGTGGCATCGATATATTATATACATAGATGAGGCATTTAGCGAATAAATTGGTTCAATGAAATCGTAGGTTAGTACCTCCATTTCTGTGTGACGTATGAAAGTAGGATGAAACCATGGGCTTGAGTAAAAGGAAATGACGGTCAGACGGCCGAGCCTTTCGATGCGGTGGCTTCAGTTAGAATTCACTTGTTCGTGCATGATTTGAACACGAATCTCGGAGAATTATGTACGGGATAGCGCCTCTATAGTATATCTCTATGCTTTATTGTGGTGTTAATTGTAAGAATAGTTTGTTTATTAATTTCAATTGATATATTTTAAAATGGCTGCTTCTGCTATTGTCCAGAATAAATTGGCAATTCTAGGTCCTCGTGAAGTTCATGATTCGTTGAACAAAGTGGTTGTTTCTGGTAATTTGGCAGATAGAAACTGCTTACTGATTAGATTTAAGGATATTGAAAAGTATGGGAATGATTTTGTTAAATCCTAATACTAATGTAATACTAGAAACGTCAAGTAGTAAGGAGGTACGAGGGCTGTCGCGAGAAACAATTTTTACCTGAGATCCGGCAACACTGGCGTGTAGCTTGGTTTCCCTATGCCAAATCCCCACCATGCTTCACTCTCTGCGACACTTAGTCTGGGTGTGGCAGCCGTTCGCGATGGAGCTTCCACTCACCACACCCGCCAGGTTTGAATTACGCTCTATAAATAGTTTTTTTGTGCAAAGAAAAAAAACCCCGGTAGAAATTCATTCTCAGCTACTTGAAGTGTACGAAAAACAGTGTATGAGTGCGAAAACGTGCCCAAATGGTGCAGAGATTTTAAAAGGGTGCTGGGCGGCTTTCGGTTTCAGAAGAAAAAATTGCCAAAATGGGAAAAACAATGATTGCAGATCGACGGGGGACGGTTCGGGAGCTCTGTGATATGATCCCTGATGTCAGTAAGACCACTATTGACAAGATTTTGACAAAACATTTGGGAGGCCACAAAGTCTGCCCAAGGTGGGTCCCAAAATGCTCACTGAAGATCACAAACAACTCTTTGAAGCAGCCCGCGAATTCCTTGAGTGCTACCACATCGATGTCGAAGAATTCTTGGACTCAATTGTGACTGGGGACAAGACCCGGATACACTACACGACACCAGAGACAAGGGGACAATCTCAGTGGCGTCATTTCGATTCACCGAAGAAAAGTTTAAAAACGAATTACAGAGCGCAACTCACACCTGGCGGGTGCCCCGAGTGGAAGCTCCATCGCGAACGGCTGCCACGTGGAGACCAAGCGTCACGAGGGCACCACGTGGTGGGGATTTGGCAAAGGGAAACCAGGCTACACGCCAGTGTTGCAGGATTGTGTGTAAAATCGTTCCTCGCGACCGCAGCACCTTGGAGACGTTATTTTTCAGACAGCCCTCGTACATTGAACAGACATGAGAGTTTTACAGACATGAGTTTTGAAATTCATTTGAATCATCTAGGAGTATTTCCACCCAAGAAAGTTCTGTAAAAATAACAGTCTCGGTTTTTTGCTTCCAAAAATTAGTTGCCAACCTTTACGGGTGGAATAACTGAATGGATAAATTTTATAAAAAATCTTTGATGCAATAATTCATGAAAATGATTCTCTGAGTGACATTCATAAACTGATTTTTTTTTAGGGTCGTTATCTGGAAACGCGTTGAAAATTATAAAGCATCTTCCGGTTTCCGCAATCAATTTTCCCATTGCTTAAAATTTGTTAAGAGATTGTTTTCATAACAAATGGATAATAAAAAACGAATCGCTCAGATCTGTCGTTAATGTTTTAAAGGAAAGTATTCAGGCATTAGAAGTCTCAGATTTTCCAACTGGGGAGCTCATTTTTTTCACCACATATTGTTTTAAAGAAATTTCCTGTTGACCTAAGAACTAACCACTGTTTTCGCAGTTTTTGTCTTTTGTAGAATTGCAATCTAAAATTTATGAATCTGCTTTTATGAACGGCTACGGCATGAAAAATGAAGATCCAAAAGCAAACCAAATCGCGTATTAAATACTTTTGTCAGCACCCAAAAATCAGTGTGCTGAATGCAAAGGTGGACATTTCCTCTGAATGTGTGACCAATTTTTCAAACTACAGCCACCTGCTAGATTTAGTTTTGTGAAGAAATATATATTCTGTCAGAATTGTCAATCCGCTCAGCATTTGGTTAAGAATTGTTCATTGCATTTCAATTGTTTTCAGTGTCATGAAAATAATCATTCCTTGTTACATTTTTCTCTTGGTGTAAATAGGCGATTACAGGCATCAAATAGTAACAATTTCGATAACACTTCAAGACAAGAGGTACTTGATTCGCCACCAATCAACCCAATCGTATCGATCATTGCGGCAACCACATCCCGTCTGGAGAGGCTTACTAATCCCAATGTTTTAGCGAGCTCTAGCCAATCATCAGTTTTGTTAGCTCCTGCTATTCTAGAAGTATGTGATAAAAAGGGTCATATATTATTTCAAGCCAGACAAATTTTATTTCAAATGATTGTGCAGTTCGTTTCGGCCTCGACTGTTCTAATAAACAAATATGTATTCGAGGAATTGGAAGGGACTTATCAATTGTCGAATCCGTCCTCTACGCTCGAATGAGCTTTTGGATCAGGATTTTGTTGTGTTATCAAGCATTTTTGCAGAAATTTCTAGTTCTCCCATTCTTCGGGGAGACTGGGGTCATTTGAGAAATTTTTGGTTTTGAAATTAGAACATTATGCATAGTTTTTTTTAAATTTTTTAAATTTTTTTATTTTATTTTATTTTTTTAAATTATTTATTATTTTTAATAATATGTTTTTTTAAAATAAATAAATAAATAATAATAACTTTATTTCACATAAAATTGAACAATAAAACATATGTGGAAACTTTGACTAGCCAACTAGGAATGGATCCTGTTTTAGGCCAGTCAAATTGACAAATTTAATTTCATATTACATTGTTTACTAACATAACATGTTATTTATAGCAGGAAAAGGTGTTAATTATGTATTCCTAACAGTATATAATTTTGTACTCATAAGAAAAAGAAGACAAATAATGATATCTTAACATCAAATTCAGATATTTTCCCCTAGAGCGCTTAAAAACAAAAACAAATACAAATAAAAGATAAAAGATAAAAGATAAAACCGGTAAAGTAAACAAAATCGGTAAAATAAATAAAACCGGTAAAGTAAATAAAGCAAATACAAGCCAGATGGTAATAATAAGAAGCCTATCTCTTGGTCAACATATCTTCGCTTTTGACCCTCCCTAAATCAAGGAGCCAGTCGTTGATTAATTTGCGCAAAACATTAGTACTTTTCGTTTTCCAAGCATTAGGAATGATATTAAATAATTTAGGTCCTAAGTACGAAAATTGACGTTTTACATCAGGGTTTCCCAAACTGTGTTCCGCGGAACACCAGGGTTCCGCCGAACCTAAGTAGGGGTTCCGCGACAATTTGTCGGAAGAATTTAATTCAATATAAAATACACATATTCATATTTCAACACCACTGATTTTATTCACAAGAAATTATTATTTGTATATTTCGGAATAGTTCTTAAATTGGGTGCTAGATCCTTCCAGGTAGAAAGTTGCTAAAAAACATCACGTGATTAATGGACGACCCCTTACCTGGAAGTAAAATAATGTAAAAATCAATCAGTCTTACATCCTTGTTAGCAATTAGTCGAACTATAAATGTGCATGGTGCCTTACAAGGGCGGATTTAGGGGGGGGGGGCACGGGGGCACGTGCCCCCCCCAGGACGGTATTTTTGTGTACTGTGGAGATACATACTTAGAAGCAAATAAAATTATCAGAGTTGTTAAACTATATGAATAAAATAACAGAAAGAACATGAGTCAAACTTTTGTCTAGTTCTGGCTGGAATTGCGAATTTTGTTCGTTGCATCCCATTCATGCACTTTCAAATGAAAAATGATAATCAGCGTTTGCGAGAGCGGTATGGTCGGGGGAAAGCGCGGTCGGAAATGCCCCCCCCCCCCCATTTAAGTTGACAAACTCAAATTTCGACTTCATGAAAAAAAGGTCCATCCTGAGGGGGGGGGGGGAATTGTGCTCTTGAGGGGTACCCCCCATCGGGGTGGCAGCCGGGGCGGGCCGCCCCCCCCCCTCCGCCCCTTGTGCCCCCCCCAGAAAAAAATCCTGGATCCGCCCTTGGTGCCGTAAATATTGGTGAAAAAGTTTAAAAAATTACAATTTTGAATTTCATCAGTTTAATCTAATCGTTTTTCTGCCTAACGTGAATTAAATTTTAAAGCTGATGAAGAGGTTTCCAAAGAATTTTAAGAAAACCTGCTTAACTTGAAAACAACTATTTTGCAATATTAACTATTAACTGACAAAAACTATTAAGGACGATTCCTGGGTTCGGAATCTATTTTCCGTTCGGACAACTAAATCAGTAGGCAAGCGAAAGTCAATGTGAAAATCTAATTGATTTAATGACCTTGAAGATTTTGAGTCCGTCAATTGCATATCTTCTTGAGATCAGGCACAATATTGGTAAGTTGGTTGTAGAAAACGGAAGTAAAACAATAATAGTTTGTTTTGATAATTTGGGGTACCTACTCTTTTGACAAACTCGCCCAGAAATCATTTAAAGGCTGATCTTTGTATTTTTGTTTCAAGTTAGAGAATATTAATTAGTGACTCTAACTTGAAACAAAAATACAAAGATCAAGCCTTTAAATGATTTCTGGGCGAGTTTGTCAAAAGAGTAGGTACCCCAAATTATCAAAACAAACTATTATTGTTTTATTTCCGTTTTCTACAACCAACTTACCAATATTGTGCATGATCTCAAGAAGATATGCAATTGACGGACTCAAAATCTTCAAGGTCATTAGGTGCTTTATTTATTGCACTTTTTTTGTTTACGTTCCATTTTTTTGTTTGTATTCTAAATAAATAATGTATGCAATAACTTTTTTTTTTAGTTTTACTATTAGGAATTTTTGAAATAGGCTATTCACCCTAAAAAAGAGTGCTTTGTACACAACGTACCCAACCAAAAAAATAAGTTAAGTGTTCTGTTAAAATTTACAGGGTTGCAAAGTGTTCCATTGCAGAAAAAGTTTGGGAAACCCTGTTTTACATGATACATAATGATAATTTTATATCTTGGGTTTTTTTTACTACTCTTCCATTGAAAGCATTTGCTTGTGTATAGTTCCTACCAGGATACATTTTCTAGTTCCTACCTCTCCCTAACTAACCTTGCTAAAAAAATATTTGAAATTTGGAACAATGGCAAGAAAAATAGCAAAATCCAGTGCATTTGTTTTTGAAAAACAGAAAAAAAATTGTGACTACCTTGGAAGCAAGTTTTTAGTGTTTTTCGTGTACATAATCTTGTTTTGAACTAAAAAGAAGGTATTTGACCATCTCGAATGTAAACAATATCGTTTTAATTTATTTTTATTTTAAACTTTTTGAGTAAAACCTTAAATTTATAATATTTAATTAATTTTCGATTGAGTGTCGGTAATATTGTTTTCATTAATTCAATAAACAATATCGTCGTTTTGTACTTATTCGCTTTGTTGTGGCGATAATTACTTCGAAGTATCGAAGTGCGTACTTGACTTACTTTAACCGGCGATTCCTGACATCATTAGGAGTAAAAAATGTTAATGAAATTTTGATCTCCGGTGACTTTTATCGGTACAACTTTTTTATTTAAATTTTTTTTTCTTCTAAAACAAATGAAAAAAATCTTCAACATGTCATCACTGAGCACTCAGCCGAGTAACCACCCAATCCCACACCCCGACCCTATCTGTCCAATACCTAATGATTTGTTATGTTTTGAGTTGAAAAAAACGTTAAAGAATCAGCGGTGACCAAAATTCATTTAAATTTTTTACTCAAAAAAATGTCAGGAATCACTGGTTAAAGTAAGCCAAGTATGTATGTCCCTTGATACCCTGTACAACTATGTTGTGATTGTTTTGCGTGCTCCTTCGCAGAGGTAAGTGGTAAGTGATTGGTTATCCTCTTGTGAAGAATGTCTTCGAAAATTTCCAAAGGGGTTAAATTTAAAAAAAAATGTATGAACATTTTCAGGATTCTTTCAGTTAGGTTAGCCCGTTCAAATCCCGGTGTGCGCAAGTAAATTTTATTTAATTAATTTATAACAATGGATACCTTTACGAAGTGAAGTCTGAAATTAATATGAAAAATTTATATGACATAGAATGTAGATAATTTGATGAAGTATATTCTGGTTCTGACCACAAATAGAGTTAGAATCTAGTTTAAATAACACAGTTCAATGACGACAGATACAATACACCGCGTAGTGTGATTTTCCTTTGCATTAATTCAAAGTACATCGCAGTGGTAGATTCTGGATCTAATAGTGAATAAGGCACGATATTGGTCAGGAATGTATGATGCGGTTGTTTGCGCGTGCAGGTGTGCGTGTCAGCTTGCGTGTGTTGCTCGTGCTCGCCAGTGTCGGAGGCCAGTGGCGTTATCGAGTCGCCGCAAGGTTGAGGGGCAAAAACTGGCAGCCGCCTTCTGGGAATTGCCCGCCCGACCAGCGCCCGCCTCGGACCTTGTAGGGCCCGGTATCCCCTCCAGCGGGCTGATCCCTCCATCCGACATCCAGAGGACCGTAAATGTCATCGTAGGACTTAACGAAATGTAGCTAGTTCACAGAATATCTCGTGGGACATCATTCTTTTTCTTCTTTGAAGGTGCCATCTCTTTTCGGAAATAGACTATCATCCGGAACATCTCCGCAAAATTGAACTTTCATCAGTCATTTAGGCCCAGTTGTTTTGCAGAAATTCACGCGTGACAATGTCATCAAATAGCTATTCAGTGCCATTTTTACAGTAACTTGTTGAAAGGTTCCGTTAAATGCCGATTCAAGCCCTTTTCAGCTTTTGAACAAATTGTGACCAGCGAATGAGGAAAACTACCATGTTGTTAAGCTTATAATATATATAATTTTTTTTTACATTAGCTCCAAACAGGGGGCCCTGAGGGAAATAATTCCCCTCAGGGCCTATGTCATCTTTGGGGATGATGTGTGGATGGTATTTTAAGGAAAGGAAGGAGAGGGAAGTTCGGGGAAGGAAAATGAGTGAGTACCTACGGCTGGAGAAGTCAAAGGGACTTCCTCAACCACTCTCTCCCGATCCGACCTACCATGCCTCTGGTGGGCAGACGCATCCACCGCCAAGACTCGGACAAACCTCACCCCATGAACCCGGACACTCCCGTTAAGTCAAAAAAAGTAGCAAACCACTTGGGGTGACCTATGGCAGAGGTTTTGGTTATCCAATAAATAGTTCCCGGGGCGGTGGTACCCATACCCGCCTTCCAAATTAAAAAACTGTCAATATAATAACGCACTATTTATATAGCGCAGTTTTGTGTTATTTCACTTCAAGTGCGCTTAATTATTATAAACTTAAAAGTAATCTATACAGTGTTCCTTACGAGCCCTAGCGAAAATTGATTAAATAATGTGAAACAAAGAATATACAGTGTATATATACAAAGCAATGCGAACAGAACAAAATTAACAACAACATTGCTGTTTTGGCACAGGACAATATTGTCAGCTTATTACAATTTGACAGAAAGCTGTAACGCACCTAGGATTGGCGTTTAACGGGGTACTTTACAAAATGTGAAAAAAAAAACAAAATGGCGCTGATTGGCTATTTGAAGACAATTTACATTTGAGTTGCGAAACAACTGGGCCTTAGATTTGGAACCCATGAATGACGTCTGCCTGCCCCACGCTACGTCATCATCAAACTTCCTCTGATTTATCAATCTGGAACTCTCGTATTTTTCGTTCCTCATAGTATGAACAAGTTTTCAAAATTTCTTCTTTTTATAGCTGGCACCATTTCAGAGTTTTTGGTAGTAAAGCTTCTAAATTTCTCAACCTTATTTGTCCAGAGGGTGTTTGAGGGGATAGATCCCTAAAAGAGGGAATGTTGTGAAGCTAAAGGAAGTGGGGATGTATAGGAGATGAGGTAGATAAAGGTCTCGTAGTACCTGACCAATAATATCTTGCCAGTGGGAAAGCTCAACCAATGTTTTGATTGGTGACCGGACAACTCAGAACCTCATCAGAAAAGCCATTGAAAGTGATGATAAAAAAATATTAAAAATGGGTTAGGCCGTTAGGGTATAGGGTTAAGGGCTATTTTAGAATTATTTTTTTCATAGCTTTTAATAACTCTTCAAAGAGGTGTTGAGTTGACTTGATTCTGAGTTGGCATGGAATCGTTTCGATTATGAATGCACGGACGCTCATCTGGGAGACATAAATATTATACTTAATACACTTGCAGGTAATGTACATAAAGTACCTACCGATTTGTTTAGTGTTAATTACGTGATTCACGAACTGTCCGAAGATATTTCCATTTTGGGAGGCAGGTATGGGTACCGCCGCCCCGGGAACCATTTATTGAATAACCATCCCCCCTTGCCATAAGTCATCAAAATTGTTTAGCTAAGTTTGATGACTTATCAGAGGTGACCGGGTTTATGAGATGAAATGTGTCAAGATCTTGTTGAAGGTGACCCTTTGATCTTTCCAGCAGGACTCTCTCGGAACATCGCCTTGCACCGCAGTGAGAGGGATGGATTCATACTTCCGTCTCTCCTGGACACACTGACCCCAAATTCCTACCCTCATAACTTTTTCCTTACATACTAGAACTTCCTCTCCTTCCTTTCCTAAAAAGGCGTTCTAAACAGCATCCCCAAAGGTGACATATAGGCCCTAAGGGGAATTATTTTCATTAGGGCCTCCTGTGTGAGCTAATGTAAAAAAATCCATTATTATGTAACGAAAAATAAAATTATTGAGTAACGGAAATGCGAGATCTTGGCATAATGATGAATGAGAAACTGGACTTTACGGTCCACATTCAACAAACTGTAAATAAGGGTATGAAAACGTTAAGGTTTATATCAAAAACTTTAAATTGTTACAAATCGTTAAACTGTTGTACATATCCGTTGTTAGAAGCCTAATAGAACATAACTCCATGTCTGGTCTCCATTATACAAAATTAATATTCATAATTTTAAAAGAATTCAAAGAAAATTTCTATATTCTAATTTTAAACATAACATCCCTTTAGAGCAAATTAATTGTCGGAATCGTTAATTAAAATTTTAAATATTCCAACTTTAGAAAACAGACGAAAGATAAACGACCTAACCCCTTTATTAAAATTATTAAACTCTAAACTCGATTTTTATGATCTCCTGCAATTAATATATCTACATGTTGGTACCTAAACGAACAACTACACAAACATTAACATTTTAAATACAAACATCTCATTCCAACTATAGTTTGCATTCCCCAATAAAACGTTTACATAATCTTGGTAACAAATATTTAAACAATATGGATGTATTTGAAAACAATTTGAACTTGGCAAACTTCAAACGCCGTACGTACCAACTATTTCTACCTATTTTATAAACTAATGTGGACACCAATTTTATTAATATTATTGTTGATTAGGAGGATATTAGCAGATTATCTATTTTGACTCAACTTACATTCTACGTTACATACTTTGCGTCAACTCTTATATTTTATAAAAACCTATATTTTGTTTTTTTTTTTTTTTAATATTTTATGCTACCTGTATTTTGTCAACTCTTATTTTCATTGTAATTAAAAAAAAGTACTGCGTTATATGTAAAAGCCCTACGGGCGCTTAATTTAATAATAGTGATAAATATTTATGTTTGTAAGTTTTTCGTGAAAGAATTTAGTTTTTATACGGAAATAACTATTTAATCACATTCTATGTTCATCTAAAAAATTTAAAGCGTAACTTGGTTTTTTCCTAAAATAATTAAGTTAGCGCCATCTATGAACAATCAGATTTTGAATAATTTTAAGTTTGCATTTAGAGGGAACGCGGGCGGCGTTTTTCCATACAAACGTATTCCCCGTTTATCTCTCTGGATTTTGACCCTAGAGCAAATATTTTTTTTTCATAATATAATATCAACTACAAGCGTGTCGGTACGATTTTTTTTGATAATTTACTTCTTATAGAAGTTAGGACCTTCCAAAAATCCCAAGTGGTCCGCTATGTTTGGTGTCTGAGCATGGGTTCCCGGGTACACGGGTGAGGTTTGCATGGGTTTCGGTGGCGGATGATTTTGTCCACTTACTGCGTGGCGGTCCGGTTGGGAGAAACTGGAAGAGGGAGACCTTTTGATCTCTACAGCCGGACTCTCTCCACCATCACCTTGCAACGCAGTGGGAGGGAGGATTGGATTCATGAACACATGACTCCTGAACACATTGACCCCCAGATTCCTACCCAACCCTCATACCTTTTCCCTTCCCAGAACTTCCTCTCCTTCCTTTCCCTAAAAATACCTACCACACGGCTTCTCCAATGACGTCCAACAACTTTTCCAACAAAGTCCCTGAGCGATTATTTTTCCTCGGGGCCTCCAATGTGTTATCTTTAAAAAAAAATCTGTTTCAAAATTTCGGTTAAGAGTCGCTTATATTGTCTTCAGTGATTAATTCAAATTCTTCTGTTTGTAAACGCTTTATTGTACAAATTTTTACAACTTGACAATGAAGTTAAAACAATTTATGATTTAGATCTTTCTCTCGCCGGTAAATTTCTTATTATATGACCGTCAATTATTTCTGGTAAAACGCATTGATGATAGAAGTTTTCTAACAGTGGTATCGCGACTTATAAGGCCAGTGCAATTAGCGATCTGCGATCGGAATTATTACGGTAGTCCAAATTTTTTTAATATGTTTTTTACACTCATCTTGTGATGTAAAATCTGAGTTTTTCGACCATGGGTCACTTGAGCTTTCGCCGCCATTCTGAAAAAAAAACGAAATTGAGCCAAAATCTAGTTTTTCTCAAATATCTGGTTTCCAATAAAATTTTCGGCTAAAGTAGCTTGAGAAGTTTAGTTGAACAAAAAATTACCTACAATTTTTATTAATAACCAAGTCAAGCAATTTACCTGCTTTTATAAACTTATACACATTTTTACGACTGCAAATCTCGATATTTATTAGAGATAGAAGAAAATTCTTTAAATACAATTTTTAGCCGAATTTTTTATTGGAAAAGATATATTTGAGAAAAATTAGATTTTGCTCGATTACAGCTGTTTTTTTCAAAATGGCGGCGAAAGCTCAAGTGACCCAAGATCGAAAATTCTGATTTTACATCACAAGATGAATGTATAAAACATATAAAAAATTGGTACTACCGGAATAATTCCAATCGCGACCCTTTTTTGCGCTAATTGCACTGGCCTATTATTTGGAAGAGTATTATAACAAAACCCTGTAACAACCTGACACTGGACTTGGTCGTAACAAAGGTCGGCCACCACAACACGGGCGTGTACCTAGCATGGTGGTCGAAAAATCCTCAACTTATGTTAACAATTCAATGAATTAATAAAAAATGTATCTTTAAAAAGATGCCATGGTTATGAAAAAACACTGTAGGAAAAGTTGCAGCGTTTACTCATGACATTATCTATTATTTTCGAGTTGCATGGATATTTAACTACACGTTCATTTTTACTCATGACTTATTTTACGATTTTCAGAACCCCGATATTTCTGGAGTGGGAAAAATTGGAGGTTGCCTCCACACCATTCGATATGCAGAGTGGTGATTGGCAAACGTATCATGGCTTTCATGTTATGTTCAAAATTTTAACTAATGGCATAAGTGTTGGCTTTATTGACAAAACACAATAATAAGATTCGTAAAAGAAAATAATCGCAAACAATTGCCATTTTTGTATCAAAAATTGGTCACTTGCGATGTTTATGTGGCAAAGTTGGTCATTTTAGCTAAAGAAACATCGCAAGGGAATTGAAGCCTGTTAATTTCAGGAATTTTACTTAAATAGAATTTAAATATTTTATTTTAGTACTTTTCCCCATCTCAAACTACTTGAATCACTTGAATGGTATGGTAAAGTTTTGATAAACAAAAAAACAACTATTCCTCGAAACAATTATTTTATTTTATTTTTAAGTAATTAATTTAGCGAAACAATGCAAATTAAATTAATAAAATTAACTTCGCACCCCGGTATATGCAGCCGGAATCGTAGTCGAGAGGCAGTTTAAATGTACGTAGGTTATTTTAGTAGGCAAACATATATATTTTGATACAAAACAACGTTCTGATACAGTACAATTGAATAAATTATTAGATAATCTAGGCCTCGCTATTTTATTACGAATATGTACATAATCAGTTTCTTCAGTCCAAAAATAGCAAAATGGTTATTAGATATGTACAAGCCCTGAAAAAGGGCGTTAATCAATAAATAAATAGATTTAGGCAGAACAGATTCGGAACTATTATTAAAAAATGTCATCTGGTAGTTGAATACGGGTGCATAAATGTATCTTCGCTTTTATTTCTCGTCACCAACTTGGTCAAAGCCGGTAGAGGCGATAAACACACAAGAATCAACAAGAGCGCGCGAAAACGATCACACACTCACACATTTACAGCGCGATGCTACTAAGGATGTGTGAGTGTGACCGATGTGTGACTGAAGCGCGGAGTGGAATAGAAAACATTCGTCCCAATACCTATCGACGATATTTCAAAATGACCAGCAACACTCTTAATATTGAAAATAATAATATCGGTTGTGACTCCATCTTTCTGTCGATAACTCCGTTTAATGAACTCTACTAGTCGAATATGATTTGAATTCAATCTGAATTCTCAAATTCTTGTTTGAACAAGCAATAAAGTACCTACCTATATATAATACATGTTTAGTACGTATATTTAACAGAAAATTATTATTATAATTGCCATTTTCGAAAATGGAACTTATGAGAAATCTGAAATGTCTGTGATTTTTTTACAGTTCTGCACTAGGTATATAAATAATAAGTAAAAACGTGAACCTGCCGACAGGAACAAAATACCAGGAAAATAGAAATTTCATAGAGTAGTTTGTGTCACTTTCCGCAATGGCGCTAGTGTCGAAATTATACATATTAAATATAAAAAATAAAGAAACCTGAAAAGACGGCCTTCCGACAGGAACAAATTACCAGAAGCTCATAAATATGATTGGGGTTCTCCAATTAGTTATTATTAAAAACATTAATTGTTCAGTGATAGCAGTTGTTAAAAATCACATAATCAGGAAACATTAACATTATTTTAAAAAAATTTACGGGGCTGCGCTGGTCGTGTTATAAAATGCAAAAATAAAGGTGTGCTGTGAATGAAATGGTAGGTCTTACTTCGTGAATTCAATTAAACCAAATGGGAACATGCGTCAGGCCATTTTCTATACGATAAGGAAAATAATGGTTTCCTTTATCACTTACTAGGCGAATAGTGAGAAAGTGACATAAAAGCTAGGTCCCATTCTTACACTGCATTCAGAGAGATACCATAAAAGTATATCTAATACCGTAGGTATTAGGTATAGTACGGATAGCGCCGGATCTGGCATACGTTCAAAAACGTGCAAAAAACCTGGCGCCAACTCCGAAGAGGCGCCGTGAGAAAATAAATATTCTATTAAAATTTAGTTATAATATTCCCTGAATCGTTTAAAAATTACCCATAGTACGAAATAATTATTACGCTCTAGCAACACTTTCCAAAGAAACAGAATGCGCACGCATCAGGTTGGAATCAACGGCTTACGAATTTATAGTCAGGTAAAGAATTTTTTTGCAAATTCCATATATTTAGTTTAAACGTAAGATCTATTTTTCCATATATCTTTTACGACGAATGGGTGCGATCCAAATTCAATAACCAATCACAGCGCTATATTTTTTGTTCTGGTGAATCAAACTTGCGCCTTTCAAAATGCTGGCAATTTTAGTTATTGTGTCATACGTACGATAGCTATTGTTTTATTTTGTACGATTTAAGTCTCTAGGAGAAGGTAGTTAAAGACCATTTTCTTATGAAATCTTCAGTAAATTCCATTAACAAAAGCATCGCACGGTTTGCAGGATTTGCAGGTAACAGGTTGAAACGTGTTGACAGTTTCATCATTGATTTGACGTATTATTTGAAGTTCGTTAAATGTATAATTAATATTAGATTTGTTGGATTTGTTATTTTACGGTGTCAGTGTAAGCGTATTTCGTACGTCAGTGTTTAGTGTTTGTATGTTGTATGGTGTTTGTTCGCTCAATTTGGTGTTAGTTCGCTCAACACAGGGGAAATGCAAGGTACAAATTTGAGGTTATATTCTTATTAGATTTTAGAGCTAGTCAGAAGCTGTAGATGCTATTCTTGTGTTGTACGTTGCCATGAGAACGTATTTGTATTTGATTATTCGCGTTGGGTATATACGTAAACGTATAAAGTAAATCTCAAGAATGTCTAATGGACATAGTTCAGCGAAACCACCCGCATTGTCTCGTAACCTATATTTTAAATCATGGTACGGGCCCAAACAAACAATTCGTTGTATTATTTTAAAGCATAACTTGCAAAAAGAGTTTTTCCTAAAATAATTAAAATAGCACCATAATTTTATGTTTACCCAATAGATTCAGAGAGTATAGGGCTCCTGGCGATTCTCTCTTTAAAAAAACGAGTGTGAGAGCTACCGCCAGGTCACTTGGAAAAGTTACACCCTTTATATGTCTTGATTTTATTTGATAAACTAGCTGACCCGGCGAACTTCGTACCGCCTCAAGAATCAATAACTGTTGTGTTAACTTATTAGCTTAAATTCAAATTCAGTTTTTTATTAAGTTAAAAATTACACAATGAAGCAATTATCGATGCGTAACTGTCCGCGTTTTATTTTTGTCAGTATCAGAGATGGCGTTGTAGGTATACAGATTTATAATTTATGTGATTTTCTTACTTTTCGACTTACTTACGGGAATTGCGTTTCATTTTCTTCGTAAGTGTGACGGAGATTTATTATAATTATTGTATTTTTCCATTGGAGGGGTGTAGACATACGTTCTCCGTTTGTCCCATTTTCAACTGTTGACATTGAGTGTGTAAGAAAGAGGGGCATCATTATATGTTTAATAACAACAACTCTTTCCTCTTTCAACTTTCCTGAATGTATCCACAAACTCCTATCGCAATGAATCTATCCCCATACACTCGTATCCCTATGAAAGTCTTACTTTCTATCCAAAGGTGCACCAGTTTATAGGAATATGTAAAAAAATATATAAAAAAAACTCAGCTGAATCCAATAATACAGAATTCAACAAAATTATTGAAAACAACTGGCCAAATTATATAATTTTTTTCATAGATGGTTCCAAACTCAGTCTGGACTCCTATAGTGTGGCCAGTATCTATGCACTTCACAGGAAATTGTGTTTCCCACACAGACTTCTTAAAGAGTGTTCCATTTTCTCTGCTGAATGCAAAGCTATCATAGAAGCTTTACGACTCAATCTGTCAACATTAGAAATGCCCTCATCCTTTCAGACTCACATAGCTCACTACAAAAAATAAGCACATCCCTTCTCAATTCCAGTAGCGACTCTCTTACCTGCTTATTGTATCTTGCTGGCTCAAGCGTCAGTGGTCTTGACTTGGATCCCAGGACACTTTGGTATTGTTGGAAATGAAAAGGCTGATTCTATTGCTAAGGAATCCATTCCCCATGGTCCATTGAGTAGTATACCTATTCCGTTTGGAGACTATTTACCTATTTAAATAAAGTTAAAAATAAGTTACAACGCCAATGGTCCTCTGAATGGAAATCGTCCTCTCTGATAAAAGGTAACCAGTACTCATTAATTCACCCTTCTTTTCCTGTCAAGCCCTGGTTTCACAAAAACACTTTCATGCCTTAAAAATACATCTCTTCCATAACTCGAATGCGTCTAGGTCGTAATTGTTGTCTTAGCCATTTCTCCAGATTCCACATAATCAATTCGCCTTATTGTGATTATGGTTCAGATGATACTTTAGACCATAATTTTATGTGATACGAGTGTCCTATCAATGAACAATTTCCATACTTCATACGCGAATTAATAAAACTTAAAATTGAATTCCCTACCAGTGTACCCTGCCTTCTTAGTCTCAACTCTCCTTAAATTCGATATTTGTTAGCAAAATTTATTAAGCATCAATCACATTTCTTTCTCTTCCTTACGTATGCAATTATTCTTGCAGTGTTATTATGTACAATTGTACAGGTTCCTATTTTTGGGAACCTGTACATCTTCTTAATCTAGAATTTTGTAATTACTATTAATATCAACTTTGTGAATATTTGTATTAAATATTTGTATTGTATAATCATACGAATATTTGTCTTGGCCCATTTTCTATGTTTGCTAATATAATATGAAAAAATACATTCTAACATGTAAAGAAAACTGATCTGAAAATGTAACTAATTAAAAAAACTGATATTGTAACTAATTTTAAAAAACCTAAAAATGTAAATACTTTAAGAAATGGCCAAGATCATTATTAATGGGTGAAAGCCAAATAAAAAAAAATAAAAAAAATAATAACAAATGAAAAACAATTAGCGCATTAACATTTGACATTTTTGAATTTTTGGAATTCACGCACAGTTCAATATTATAGGTAGATAATTATCACAAAATGCCCGCAGCTCTTTGAAATAAGAGAATAGAGAAGTCCAGTCCATTTTTTAAAATTTTTTTTTATGAAAAATGACCTTCTAACTTAAATTACTGCATTTTTTTTTTGAGTTAGTTTTAATAGTTAAAATAATTTTCAAAGTTTTAATTTTTGGAGATCCCTCGAAAACACCCATATCTATGGTGAATTTTGTGACGTCATCTACTAAAATAACGATTCACGGATTTTAGATTTTTATGTTGGTTTTCTTGAATCTCACATAGATTTGCGCAGGCGCGCGGCCATCTTGTTTATTATAACGCGTTGATTGGCTTATTTATTGCAAAAGGCGAAATCAAATTCTTTGCAAAACAATGAATGACGTTGATGAATTTTACTTGCAGTTTTATGTTTTTGATGATAATTTTCGTTTAAATGATTAATTCACTGTGATATTAGTGTAATTCAGCATAAGTACCAATGCTGCCTTTACTTTTTTCAGTTTTAGTCCTTAAATAATGTTTTGTTGTTGATTTAGTTTCGTTCGGTTTTTAGGTTACTGACATTACATAATCAAAGGTTACTTCTCTATAATTTTTATGACTTTTCCGCGTAAATTTAATAAAACTTCCATAAAAGTAATATTATTTGATAATGTAAAAGCCTTATGCATGTGTAAATAAATACAAATTCGAGAAATCAACGCTTTAATTGCGTAAAACCGAGTCCAAGATGTCGGATTTTTTCAGTTATTTTTTCGGAATTATTATAATATTTTTTTATCATTTTTAATTGTATGAACCAGATAAAAAGTGAAGTGACAGTTTTATTCCAAATTCATAAAGTAAGAGGACTGTATTTTTTAAATTTTGAATTTTCCTAATTTTTTCGACCATTTAATAGAATATGTTTACAGTCGGCTGTTTTTTTTAAATTTTTTCATTTTGAAACTTAAAATACTGCATTTTTCAAACACAATCGTATATGTCAGATACCAAAATCTAAAAGGCAATTCTATTAACTTTCTATAAAGGTATATGCTTTTACGACATCTTCAAAAATAAGAAATATATAGAACATTCGCTTGTGTCATACCTAAATTCCCATATAAATGACCCAAATGAATTACAGTGAATCATCAGTGAATCTTCCATCGTGACGTCACCATGACAGCATTACACAGCATACCAACTTAACGCTGTGTTTTAACGAGAATATTAAAAATGCACTTTTTAAATATTTTTTTAAAAACTGTACGTTTAATATTATTAAATAAAAGTTATATATTCAGAATCAGCGTCTATTGGTCTATATCAACGATACTCAACCTTTTTTCTCTTCGGGCCACATACACGTATTTGTAAAGTATCGCGGGCCGCAACATTATACTGGTATGACGAAAAAAAGTCATCACCCCCCCCCCCCGCCATTATGCGTATTTAAATTATAACAAAACAATACTTTATGCAAGAAATGGTGTTAAAATTTGCTAGTAGGTACCTGACTAACCAGTGACATTAACCAGTTTTTATGTATTACTAGCTTTTTGTTTCTCCCTGCGTGTCGTTTCCCTTCATCCCATTCTTTTTCCGCCTCCTATTCCTCTTCCGCTTCCCCTCGCGCGTTCCCACTGTCTTCTCCGCTTTCCCTCTCCCCACTCCCCTCTCCTGCTTCCACCGTCCTAGGAACTCCCCTCCCGATTTCCCTTCCCGCCTCCCGCATTCCACACATTCAGTCCCTGTACATTTAGTTTTCAAACAGCTCGCGTGCCACTTTTTTTGCATTTTTTAATACAAATTTAATAATGCCAGAGCTCACCAGTAGACATATATATATGTTAAATATATATATAGAATATATATATATTTAACATATATAGTTATATATATATATAGAAACCTTCGTTGATGTGTTCACAATAACTCACCAAAGTTTCATCGCAATCGGATGAACGGTTTAGCAATGCATAATTTCATGATGCCAGAGCTCACTATTGTATACATACACCATTTCAAGCATGTACACATCAAGTCTACAAAGTTTCATAGCAATCGGATTAACGGCTTAGCAATGCATAATTTCATGATGCCAGAGCTCACTATTGTATACAGAACCATCGCGGGCATGCACACATCAAATCCCCAAAGTTTTATCGCAATCGGATGAATGGTTTAGCAACGCATATGCCCCATACAAACATACTCAAACAAACCCAGAAAGAAACATATACAATACACGCTTAAAGCTCAAAGTTCAAGGCTCAAAGCTCAAAGTTCAAAGCTCAAACCTTAAAGCTTTAAATAACGAAAACACTTCTGGCCGTGAAAATCTAAAAAACATATCTCACTCTTATACCACATCCATAATGACACTCCTTTTCGGGTGTCACTATCTGTGCGTCAAAGTCGAAACGAATCTCAAGATATACGAAATTTAGAATTTTTACAAACATTTTTAAAAATCAAGTTCCTGATGATAATAAAGTGCTGGGGCCGCACAAAAAAGCTCGGCGGGCCGCAGGTTGAGAATATGAACATATTTTTTTAAAGCCATAATATTTTTCACTGGAGTTCCTTATTCGTTCCATATAAAATGTATGGGGAAAAGAATTTTCTTAATAACTATATGTTTCGTTAATTTTTGTGATGTTTTAATAGTTATTATCCTTTCCGGGGCGGAGACAAATCCAACAAATCAAAGATAGTAAATAAAGAGTTATAAATAGTGTAACTAACCCGAATTTGTTTTATATATTAAGATTAGTGTAAAAAAAAAAAATTAAATAAAAAAAAAAAAAAATTGGGATGAAAGAATTTTTAATCTAAATAAAAATGTAGGGGGGGGGGGGGGGGGCGCGTTATCGGTATCTACTGCACAGGGCGCCAGATTTCGTAGATCCAGCCCTGAGTACCGACTTTCTGTATTGATACAGTCTTGCTTTTCTTCGTCTTAAGTTATTTCATCATTGCTGAAGATCGTGATACCCAATTCAATTTCCCTGGTGGACAAGGCACCTTCATCTTGTGTGACATAGGAAGCCCAGGACACCGACGCGCTACCTTCCGGACAAGGTGATATTTGAGGGAGATATAAGGAATAAAAAATCCCTATACGGGGTATTGGATACCCGACTTACTTTAACCCGTGATTCCTGACATTATTCGGAGGAATAAAAGTAAATGAAATTTTTTTTCGGGTGACATTTTGGTTGTTTTTTTTTTTATTCAATTTAAATCATTTAATTCAATAAGTATTGGAGAGTTAGGGTCGGGGTGAGATGTTGGGCGTTTACTCGGCTGAGTGACATGTGAAATGTTTTTCGTTTTAAAAAAATGAAAAAGATCATTTGAAATGTCACTTGAGACCAAAATTTCGTTAAAATTTTTATTCAAAATAAAGTTGTCTCTGGTTGAAGTAAGTCGTGTACGATTTTGGCCCATATAAAGACACTTTTGTAAGGTTTATCTGAAGTTCGATTTTAACGTAACATTAAACAGCCAGCGGCCGAGAATCCAAATTTCGTCGAAAGATGTTCTTACGATCGTACAGGGCGGTTCCAATAAGAAACATTAATTATTCTCCGTACCAGCTTTTTAAAATTATAACTCAACATCGATTTTATTTCATAAAAAATCGGCTTTAATTTATACCTAGGTACCTCCAAAAATGCTGTAAGTCGTGATGATAAAAATATTCAAATTATCTACTTTTTGTAATTATTTTTTGATCATAAGCATTTATAATTTTTCAATAAACCAAAATAAAAATGTGAAAAAAACTTAAATATATTATTTTGTAAGACCGTAAATAAATAGACAAACTGAAGTATTTTCGTCACAAAACACGTGCGCAGATTTTTTTTAACGATTTTATTTAAACTAAAATTAAAATTCTGGAACATAGTTTTCCCGGATAATTTAATGATTTATTTACTGCATGATTATATGATTTAAAATGTGTGTTGTATAATACAAAATTTTGTTTGAAAATTTAACATATCTGCCAACGATCTACGGTAAAACCTTGTCATGCTAAAAATAAACACAGTTTGTCATAATTTAAAACATATTTAGGTACCAGATAAAAGAACAATCTTTCGAAATCAATTTATACTTTTTTGTGGAAAAGAGTCAATACAGCTAAATTTTATTTAAATTAGACATATTTCCGGTTTTGTTTGGTTATTCCCTCTTAACACCACAATAATCAGAATGACCGATTAAATAATGAGTAATGTATAATAATTTTTTTGATGCTTCAGATTTTATGTACGGGTTAAACTTCCCCACAGGAAAGACTAAACCCTTCCACACACTTTTCCACAAATGTTTATCTAGTCATTCCACGTTATGTAAGTGCATTGTATAAGTATAATAAATACAAAACAATATAAGAACAATACGTCAATCCACCAGAGACCAAATGGGAAAAAAATCACCGCCTCCAGATATCCCTCAATATAAATATTTAAAAAATCTTTCGTAATCCTCCATGTATTTAAAATGACTGACTTTTGCATTTTTATATATAAATTCTTTGACAAATCTAATACGCCTAAATTTTGAATAAGAGAGCTAGGTATAATGCCAGTAGCCGAAATAACAAATGGTAATATTTTTATATTCTAAGAATGCCAAATTCTTTTAATCTCATTTTCTAAATCTGTATATTTTCTTATTTTTTCAGAAACAGTTTTCTGAATATTACAGGAATTTGGAATAGCGACATAAATGATTTAAGTAATGATATATGATCGAGACAGATGTTCGGTTGATATAATCGAAGTTTTGTTCGACTCTTTGCTATTCTGACCAAGTTTTTGTATCTATGCCTGATTCAAAGGTTTAGCTGACACAACCCTTTCTCTAACAAAATTAATAAAAATATTTTCAATGTGGGTAAATATTTACCATTGACTGTAGTCTTTCTAGATTTTAGGCATGTATGGTAAGTTTGTACAGCGCCCTTGAGGTGATTTTTCACAAAAACGGCGCTCTATAAATCGTCCAAATATTATTATTATTATTATATTATTGTTATTTTTTTTTACTGCTAAGTAACTGCTTCGTATGAAAAAATGTTTATTTATTACTAGTAGAAGTCTTACAAAGAAAAATGACACACCAGTAAGAAAATAAATAATATATAAATAAGTAAAATGAAATGATTACGATATTTTTCTTCTTTTTCTGTGCATTTTTCCAAACCGCGGGTTTATTGTTTAATTTATTCGGGCTAATATCGAGGGAAGAGCCGGGACGAGGAAAGCTAGGGTACCGACATTACATAACATCTACGATAAACATTACCCCATGAACCCGGGCACCCCTGCTAAGTCACCAAACGTAGCGAACCACTTGGGGTGATCTATGGAAGAGTTATAGGTCACCCAATTAATGGTTCCCAGGGCGGAAAATTAAACTAAAATACTAATTATTAAAAAACATTATTATAAAAATATAAAAATTTTATATATCGTCATGAAAAAACTTTTAAAAAAAGCAATTAGAGTATCCTCCAACTCCGAACAAAGAAAGTTTTATTATACAGAACTTTTATTTATTACATGAAATAATTGTTTTATTTATGTTATTACATTTCTATGTTATTATATATTATATCTTTCTTTCCTATGCTCTCTAAGGGCCAGTTGTTGTACAGAATTCGAACAATTCATCAAATTTCGTTTTCAATTTCTATAAAGGTTCTATTCAAATGAGTTACTGCATCATTGTTGACTACTTGTTTCAAATAAGTGAAATAATAACGAACAAATTGAAGAGAGCTTTCATAGAACTAAAATAACTTAGAACTAGAATTATATAACTAATAATTATGAATTATGAATTATAAGTTATTATTAGAATTATATACTAAGAATAATTATATAACTAATAGAACTAGAATTTGAAGAATTTGATGAATTTTGCAAATTCTGTGAAATAACTGGCTCTCAGTGTTTTACGGAGCCTGTAATTGTCTGAAAAAACTTTGTCTAACCACACCAGGAGACAAGAAGACAATAGAGTGCTAGAATATAATTTAATGAGAAATCCTTCCCATTTTGCATATGCCGCCGTTAAATCTTTGTCACGACCGTCTCTTCCTTGAATAAACCTCTCCAACGTAATCTTCAGTGCATGTTACAGCGCTTTGTTTCAAGCAGGGTACTTCCACCCATAAGGAGATATGGTCGCGGAAAGGAACCCACTGTTGCACACATTAAATTATCTTAATGGACCATTATAGAGCTCAAATAAAAGGAAATGGGCCGAGGCTTTCTTTGCCTCGTAAATATGCTTAACAATGCCCCCTGAAACTATGGGCAAATATTGTATAACAGTATTGTCGTACATCCATAGACAGTAAGTTTACCACTTTATGTTATGACTATTTTCTACTATTCGTCTGTTTGCATATTTCTTTACTTTTCTACGCCTTTATTATCAACTGTTATTTAAGTGATAAGATATAATTAACATAATGGGTCTGTAGGTTATCAATAAATTATTATCCTATATTATCATTTGAATATCTAAGTGTATTTTTATGTGAATGTGTTGAAAATGTGTTGTGAGGCTGAAAAGAGAGTAGGGAAGGGAAGAAGATGGAAACTAGGAAGGTTGGGAAACTTTTGACTATTCAGATATGGTCATCAGACATTGTTAAAGCGGTTTCTTTTTCATTTATAATAACCGAAAGATTAAATATTTTTTACATTATTTATTTAAAAGTGTTTGACACCACTGATATGTTCCGTGTACGTGTACAGTACGTATCTGCTGAGAAAATTACGGTGACAATATCAATTCACTCCAATATTGTTAGTCGGAGTTCAAACATAAATTTATTTGTACAAAAATTGCTGAAAAATAATGTATCTACAATGTAACTAACACGCACATACAGAATGTCATTATAATAATCTCAAATAATCCGTTCTTATTTGCTTACTCTATAGTACTATTTTATTTTATATATTTTTTAAATTACATAGGTACTTTTTTATTCTTGCATATACCATACATTTATATTATGTACTTTTTATATTATTTTTTATTTATTTATTAACATTTAAATCTGCTGAACTACTTATGTAGTTTGTCAGCAGGTACACAATGACAACATTTTATGCAATAACATGGTACATTTTCAGACGGTATATATGTATCATGTAGATGATAAAATAACAATTAGATAAATTGTTTAAATTACAGAATAGTACCCATAAATTTAAATACATCAATAGCAGTATAAGCCGTATATAAACAAGTAAAAATGAATTTAATATAAGCAAATTAATATAATAATAAAATAATAATAATATCTTTATTTGGAAAACAAACAGCTTTACAAAGATACATAAAAATAAAGAGTTCTATAATAAAACAGCTAATATAATCAACAAGTAAATAAATAGTTTCATATACATGAATTATTACAAAATTATAAGGATATTCCATTTCCTTCGAAAGTGAATTCCAATCATTGATATAGTATATCTCTATGATTCCAATTGGGAATAGAAGGGCTCCAGCAGGGCATACATATGAATCATCAGTATCTAATCACAGAGAAATACTATATCAATGTATCTAATAGCCATTTCCTTAGATTATACTTAACTTTAGCAGTAAAGACATTATTATTTTTAATTGTCATTGGGAGTTTATTAAATATTGGGTCCTTACACATGATATTGGCGCTTTGCCGTACTGGCAACTTTGATCTCAAATATCTTCTCTTTGGTTAGGAATTCCAAATTCAAATTTATACAGCTATTTACTCATGTATTTGGGTTTCGAAAATTATAATTAATTTGTTTTTTCCTTAATTGTTTTTTTCTTTGCGTCAATAGTTTACAAAATGAAAAACTTGAAATATCGCGTTATTTACGAGCACGAGTTCCACCGTGGCACCAGTGCTGCAGAAACGGCTCGAAGGATTAATGATGTGTATGGCGACGGTGCCGCAAAAGAAAACACAGTGCGTTTTTGGTTCCAACGTTTTCTTTCTGGAAATTTCGACCTACAGAACAAGCCCCGTGGACGGCCGGAGACCAAAGTTGATGAAGAATGGAAGGCTATTGTGGAAGCGGATCCATCGCAAACCGTACGTCCGAGTTAGCTGCAGGCTGCGGTATTAGTGATAAAACTGTTTTAATCCACTTGAAGCAAATTGAAAAGGTGAAAAAGTTCCCATACAAAACTCCCATAAGCTCCCACAAAAAGTTCCTCCCATACAAAACGCCAATTTCATATGTAAAGACCTGATATTTTTGTTACAATATAGTTTCGGGTTCTTTCACCGTATTTATTGGTATATTTCGGAACCACCAACCCTCCATTTTGAGTGAATCTTGTATTATTTTTATGGTAAACTCTTTCCCTTTACAAGTAATCAAACAATATAACATGTTAACTTATAATAATATTATTCTTAATTGGTAAACTAATGTTTAAGACAAGATTTTATGCATAGCACAATAACAATTATTATAAGCAATAATTATTAGCCTGAAACACTCATCAACATTGAAAAAATCTTCCGAGAAAAGATAAATGCCGCCGATTATCTTTTCTCGGAAGATTTTTTCAATGTTGATGAGTGTTTCAGGCTAAATTATTGCTTGTAATAATTGTTATAATAATATTATAAAACAATCATCCTTATGGCAGGTAAAACATAGAGACTTGTAAATTAATTTAGTATTGCTTCTTTATTATTCTACCGTATTATTCTTTCATACTCTTTTATATTCTTTTATATTATTTTGTATTTCATATTTTAAAGCACTGTATAGGTATAAAATCGAACACCACAACACGGCCATGTAACTACTAAGGTGGTAAAAAATCCTTAAATTATATAATTAACAAATGCAATGAATAAAGATAAGTTTAAAATCAGAGTGTGCAATTCACTCGCGGTATAGGTGAAACCTTCAGAAGACTAAAGTAGACAAGAGTCGGGAGACTACGAAGCACCGCACAAAGAGAAGACCGATTATTATTCTCTATATATCTCATTCTCTCGCAGGCTAAATCCTATTATGTGTTTGTGTCTTTTTAGTGTCGCTATTTTACGCTTCATCGAGTTTCAAATCACAACGGTGCTAAAGATGTTTTTACGCAATTCAAGCAATGTTTTGATTTTTATAAAGAGAGTATTTCATTTTATAAAATTAATCCAGCAACTCGTATATTTTCAAAATAAAATATGCACTTTTGTTTGTTAGGCGGCCCCAAGTTCACATTTTCGATGATCAAATTCTGCTATCCTAAAATACAAACGGTTTGCTTATTGAACAGTTTTCAGACCATCATTGAATGGTACAGGCAATTTGTCAATATTCGGTCGCGACGGTCCCATAGACCTGGAAAGAGCAATCAAAGTTAGACCTCACGGTCCGAATTTTGCCCTAAATACGAGGATTTTTACAAAAAAAATCATCTCGAAGATTTTTTCATTGAAAGAACTTAAATCAGCAAGAAGGCACTAACACTCGTATCTTGGCCATACATTTTATTTAAAAGACACGAATTAAACGGTCCAATATATATTATATGTAGTTAAGGTTGTACTTAACCACTGTTCCTGACATCTTTGGAGTAAAAAATGTAAATGAATTTTTGTCTCCAGTGACATTTGTGATGCATATATTTTTCATTAAATCTTAAAAAACAGTAACCTTGGACCGGTAGAATCGGGGTGAGGGGTGGGCGGTTACTCTGCTGAGTGGTCTACGACATGTGTAAGATTTTTTTTGTGTGGTTTTGAAGATAAAAATACATCAAAAAAGTCACCGGAGATCCAAATTACATTGACATTTTTTACTCCAAACAATGCCAGGTATCACTGATTAAAGTTAGTCAAGAACGCCTCTTACCGCCCTGTATTGCGTGAGATAAAGGTAAAAATCCGACCAGCCAAGCAGTTTGCCCATAAATTTAATGTATAATTTTTGTTTAAATTTTCGATGACGTTTTCATTAAATCGTCTTAAGACCATCATACTCCATAACTTAAGAACAATGAAAATTCTATATTTTGCTTATGTCCGCAGCTTACTAGAATACGCGTCACAAGTTTGGAACCCGCAATACATATCATATATAGAAATTCTAGAACGTGTTCAAAATCGTTTTCTACGATACTTAGATTTTCGGAGCTACCGCCCACACCTAAGTCACCAAGATTCAGCCGCGCACTTCAATATACTATCGTTGGAAGTTCGAAGAAACTCGGCCGATGTACTCTTTCTTCAAAAAATAGCCAGATCCGTCGTTGATTGCCCAGAACTCCTACAACGAATACAGATACGAGTTCCTAACAGACGAACCAGGTCAGACATGATTTTTAGCCTCCCTCGGTGCAATACTAATTCTAAGCAGAACTCTTTCATCTATCGTGCGTCCAATACTTTTAACACACACTACAAAAATTTTGACATATTTAATTCTGCACCACACTCCTTAAAATCACACAGACGCTCTCTCGATACTTTATAACAACAATAATTTCTAATACCACCAGTTACCATTCTATTAAATTCCTTTTTTTTCTCTTTTAATTTTTTGTTTACTCATATTTTTATTACTATACCTCAACCTAACCCATTCCCCCCCCCCTCATCCTACCCCCTCCCTATTCCCCCCTAATTAACTTGTCTCTTGAAATGTAATTTTTTTTTCTTTAGCGAATATTTCTCTGGAACCACTACTCTTATATACAATACCCATGTGGAAACCTGTAAATGGTTCAATTATTGTGACTCAATACTATTATGCTCTGTTATGAATGTAAACTGTTGGTCTCCCAAATAAAATAAAATAAAATATGGGTCAACTAATTTCTGAAAACAACAAAGTATTATTTTTAACAAGAATTTTATTGAACACTCTATGTTATGTTGTTTTCCCCTCGAATTCTTTGTAAAAGCTAAAGGGGGGTTTTTTTTAAGTTTTATGTTTATACTTACTTCCTCATTTATATAAATAAATCGCGTTGAGAGGGTACAACCAGAGAAAACCAGAAATATGTTATTTTGAAATCAAATTTCAGACGTATTGACTCTTTTCCACAAAAAAAAAGTTAATTGATTGATTGAAAATATTGATTTTGACAGATTGTTCTTTTATCTAGTAAACGCATGTTTTAAATTTTGAGAAAAAAATACTTATTTTTAGTATAATAAGGTTATGCCATAGGTCATTGGCAGATTTGTTAAATTTTCAAACGAAAAATCTTATTTTACAAGACATATTTCCTGCCATATAATCATACATTATATAATTGTAAATCAATACGTTATCTAGTAAACGCATGTTTAAAAATTTTATTTTTAGTTTAAATAAAATCATAAATAAAATTACCCGAACACTTATTTATGACGAAAATTTATCTATTTTGTTTATCTATTTACGGTAATACAAATTAATATTTTAATATTTTTTTACATTCTTCTTTTGCTTAGACATTATTGAAAAACGATAAATACCTATGATCAAAAAATAATTTAAAAAAGTACATAATTTTAATAGGTTTATCATCACGCCTTTCAGCATTTTTGGATATAGGTATAAATTAAAGCAAATTTGGAATGACATAAAATCAACATTGAGTTATAATTTTAAAAAGCTGGTACTTAGAATAATGAATCTTTCTCATTGGAACCGCCCTGTACTATCGTAAGAACATCTTTCGACGAAATGTGGATTTTCGGCCGCTGGCTGGTTATAGGCCCTTAAAATACATCATCGCTGTGGAAATGTGTCTATCCGTCTCTAGAACAACATTTGTAATTGAAAACAATCATTACTCAGTAAATCAATAAGTGCTGGGCTCGATGACGACATAGCAGTCACCTGGCGTTTACCTGTGACTTGCGACCTGCGACCTGCGACCTACGACCGGTGAGGTCAACGATTGCTCATATCGCCTGACCCGCTTGGTCAGACTCCTATCGTCAGTAACGGTGAATCGGGTGACGTATCACCTGTGTTCAATAGGGTGGGTAGTCTAAATTTATGGAAGTTTTTTGATCTGTTTTGAGATTTCTATATCTAATCGGAGACAACAGTTGTACAGTAATTACAGCCCCATTTCCAATAGTTACCAGATTTAGTAGTTCTATTGATCCTCTATCTCTCTGCTACTTGAATAAGGGGGCATAGAATTAATTACGTGAGAAGTTTTTCTTCCAATCTAGACCCCTCCCCCCTTTGGTGAGATAAATTTGGGCCACTTTGCACGGGCGTAGCTAGGGTGGGGGGGGGGGGGGGGGGTTAGATAAAACTAGTTTCGTAAAGGTAAAGGTCTCAATAGTTTAAATAATTATTGGTTAAGTGATTAATTATCATTTTGTCAATTGTTAGTTGATGCCCTTGAACACCCGTGCCACTTCGTATATTCTTTTCAAGTTACGTGAGATTTTGATGGACCCCCCCCCCCCCCTTTTGAGCTCACATAATTAATGTATGCCACCTAAGAAGTGGCAATTGATTTGTGATTTGCAGTGTCATTAACGATGTGTTGTGCATGTATTATATTATCCACGGTTCTGATTAAATCTATAATAGCCGGCTTGTACCAAAGTCACGCTCACAAAACATTATTTATACTTCAAAGAACAAAGCAATAACAGCATAGTTATACTAGTCCCAGCGAGAGATTGTATGTGACGTCATCGTTTCTTTCTTTTTCGTTTTCGAACAACACGCGTGAGAATTAAAAGGATGAACGCTAGTGTACGGAATAGGCACTGTATTCGCCGGCCGCGGCCGCACAAACGATGAAGTGGGAAGGGATCGGCTGGCCGCTTCGACGCCTAGAGAGAAAGGTGGAAAAAAGGAAAAAGGAGGGAACAACAAGGGAAGAAAAAGGGGAAAAATTTGAGAAATTGAGAAATGGGGAAAAGGTCGAAGGGAAAGGAAGGTAGGGGGAAACCTGCGCCTTGAGAAGGGCGATCGAGCAATTTGTACTGCAGTCTTCGGGGGAGCAGGTCGGCCAGAAGAAAGAACAAGTCCAAGTTTTTCAGTGGTGATCGGAGAAGGCAAAGCAGGGCAGGTGGAGATGTTTTGATGGAGTGAAGGACGCTGGATCTCTGCTGGTCCAGAGCTTTTAGGGCAATATTTAAAGGAATCCAATAGCGGGCCTAGCCCTCCCCGAAATTCAAAGTACTCGGATTGAATTCTGATCGACAGAGAGTAAGAACGCACCGTGCGTATCGCTACACTGTATCCCCTGAATAAGAGTATTATCTGAATTCAGATAATACTCTTAAATGAAGGTTCGGTCAGTCAGTACAGGCTCTCGTTGGGTCTATTTTGTTTTTATGTGTTGTTTCTAACTCATCCGTTTGCATCTCGCCTGTCTGTAAATTTGTTTCCGTTTTCCGGATCTGCAGCATTCATTTTATTTTTCAAGAAAATCTTACTATGAATTATGAATAGATGGCTAACTTTGGACAATGGTTCAGTAAAGATTATTTTTTTAAAATGTGAAATCGTTGTTTATTTTTGGACTTTCTTATTCGCATTTTTTAATATTATTGTACCTGGCTTCCCGAAGAAAGTTTAAAAAAAAAATTGTTATTGAGATAGTGACGTTCTTTGGACAAATTCTACGATTTTAAATTTAAAAAAAGTTACATCGTGGGTCATTCCAACTTATAAAATTAAATTGCAGTTTGTGTTGATATAAAATTATGATATCATGATATGTGTTCATTTAAGAGTATCTTTTTCATTCGTATCTGTTAGATTTTAATTACTAATGATCGGTTTTTCAGTTTATTAGATCAGGTGTAATTCCCGTAATTCGAAATAAAACATATTACACAAAAATATATGGTTTATAATTAAGCAGGTTAAATAATCGAGAGGCAGACACTTCACATGATCATAAAACCAGAGCCAAACAAACAGACATACTTAATATACCAAAGTGTAGCTCTTCGTTTGGACAAAGACGTTCTGAATTTTAAGCAGTAAAGTTATGAAACAAACTCCCACTTTGTATCAAACAAATTAAAACAAAAATTGGCTACATTAAGGACATCAAATGTTGGCTGAAGGAACTATCGGAAAATGAACTTACTAGTATACTTAAAACATCGTCGTAGAAGTTTCTGGAAAACCTTATCCAAACCATGAAGTTAAACCATAGAGGTCGCTGAAAACTTATCCAAAGCATAATCCCCTCAGCACAGGATCTCCTAGTGAGGAGGACTACGAATATAATTTCTATTTTATATATATATATATATATATATATATATATACCTAACATGTTTCATACAAAAAAGTAAAAAATAATAAATACTTTGTTACTAAAATAAAAAAAGGTAGATATTCAAGTGCCTACTTTAGAAACCTTATGATTTCCGAAGAAATTTTGGTTTTTATTTATTAAATGATAGAAAAATAGAAACATACGTTTTTGGAGGCGAGATCTCCCACTGTTCACAGAACTACTAGTCCACCCTAATGCTCAATGTGCCCGCAAAGTACCAATTGCCATCAGTCATGGGAAAATAATGACCATATTGTTTGAGCTCTGTGTTTGACTCGCTTTTGAAGTGCATCGGCTAATGCTGTGGGAGGTAGCACGAATACTCGTAGTAGATGTAGAATGTACTGACGTAGTATTGTGGGTATATAGTACATACCTACACTGTATAGTAGACCCTTGTTACACACAACGGTACGGTGACGGACAAGAGACAGAGGCGCCTGTTGACCAATAAAGGTCACTGCTTATTTTATATTGTATTTTATTGAAGTAAAACTTCTTTACGCACGCTCGATTTGGGGGGTAAACTGGTGAATGCGTTACGAAAAGTGTGATGCGTTATGAAACGTGTGATACGATCGGTAATCGATGCGATCGGTGATCGATGCGAACGGTGATCGGGCGAGGCGTACATACTGCACAACTAAGGTAAGGCGTATATACTAACCCAAGGTCGTAGGTCATCCCAAGGTAGTAAGTAGGTCACCCCAAGGACGTAGGTCGCCCCACGGTCGTAGGTCACCCCACGGTCGTAGGTCACCCCACGGTCGTAGGTCACCCCACGGTCGTAGGTTACCTCAGGGTCATAGGTTACCCCATGGTCATATGTCACCCCAATGTCATATGTCACCCCCATGTCATATGTTCTTTTATAAGTTAGTGAAGTTTTACTTCAATCGTGTGGTCTAAAGCACACTCGTTTTTTTATGTTCACAGCGCAAGAATTTATCATTTGTCCCAACTTTTGGACTATGTGTTGAAAATTATCGATAACTCAAATGAACAAGTTGAAAGGGACTAAGAAAAGTGGTTTGCTATTTTAGATGATTTGGGCTCGTCTGCCCACCAACTTGGTTGCAGGCCGGATCGGGAGAGACTCGTTGAGGGAGACCTTTTGACATCTCCGGCAGGACACTCTCGAACATCGCCTTGCACTACAGTGGGATGGATAGATTCATTCGTTCGTCACTCCTGGACACACTGAAGCCCAGATTCTTACCCACCCCTTGTACTGTTTTCCTTCCTAGAACTTCCTCTCCTCCCTGTCGTAAAAATACCCTCCACATGGGATATCAAAGATGACATAGGTCCTGAAGGGAATTATTTTCCCCAGGGCCTCCTTTATGGGGTTAATGTAAAAAAGAAATGCTTTTATTTTATGAATTTTATAGAATAATTTTTAATTATTGTTGAATGTAGGTCGTACAATTATAAGAGTTAACAAAAAATATATTTGTGTATATTGTTGCATATCAAATTAATTCCGACAATTTGCGGCGCTTGTGAAGCGAGGTGCGAAACGTCACTGAGAAACAGCCTTTTGTTTTACTCACGCCTACTCATTGTTTTTAGCGAGAAAGGAACAACAAGGTACATTTTAATCAAATAAGAGTACCTATTCGAAAAGTGTTCATTATAAAAATGAAATCGTTTTAAGTTTTGTTTTTTTTTTTGTATTCCTCGAATAACAGCCAAAAAATGCGCAACTCAAATGTATTTGTGTCAATTCTTTAAGCGAACGACATATTTTCATTATATTTTTTCTATGTACCTATAATATCTACTTATTTTAGTGATAAAAGTCCTAAGAATGAAAATTCATTTTAAATAAATACAGTTTCCTAGAAACTATTTATGACAGAAAAAATGAAATGGGTCTTTGAAATATTCACATAAAAAATATACATGAAGCCCCATCAAACAATGACTCTAAGCTTATTTATCTAGAAAAATTGACACTATGTTACAAAGCAATCGTTCTTTCAAACATGGTTCACGATTTGTTTCATAACGTTATTGAGAAGAGGCGGTACCCGGGGCAGAAGAAAGGGCCACCCAAGTCTCAGTTGCGCCTCTGGCTCCAAACTGTGTTCAGGTATTTAATGCGCATTGTTGCATTATTTGCTGTCATTGATGCACGTACGTACCGTGTTAAGTCTATCTGAATTGCCTTAAGTGCATGGCAAAATAACGAACGGACTATACTTACGGTTGAAAGACGGAAAAATGTGGACATTAGTGCACTGCGAGCATTTTTAAATGCTTTCAAAGAAAGTATAAAATAATCTAACATGCATGATAAATTCTTTCTTAGAAACCAGCTTTTTCAAGTAATTCGCCTTCAAACGCCATAATGCGCCTTACAAATGTCAGCACCTACTAATGAACTATCCAAGGAAGCTATTCATTCCACCAGGAAGATATACAATTGATAGAATAGGGTATTTGCACGTATTTTCTTATTCTCGAAAAAAAAATTACGATGATGAAGGTATATTTATTATATTTTTATATTAACGAATATATTTTTTATAATCTATAACGATCAAAATTGTGCTATTTTCGGTTTTCCACCAAAACGCCTGTTATTGTGCTAACATCTTCTGTTTAAAAATAAGTTTAACAGTATATCGGGTTGTTTTAAATTTAAATTTTATTTTTTATTCTTATTAGTATCTATAGCAAAATTTGTACATAATGTATTTATAAATTATATTATATTAAGGTATTATAAGGTAGTACATTATTTTTTTTAGGTAGGTATTATAAAGTACAAGTTTTTTTTTCACAGTCCTCCTCACTAGGGTTTCCTGTTATGAGGCGGCCTGTAGTTTTTCCACATTTGTATTTAGTATCCAGTTGTCTTTACATGGTCTTCAGCATGTTTGATAGTTCATTTTCACTTTGTTCTATCAACCATATTTTTACTTTTGTTTTAAATTTATTTATTTCTGTTATTTTTTTTGTTTGAGTTGGTAAAATAACAAAATATTATAATCAATAATTATCAGCCTGAAACACTCATCTACATTGAAAAAATCTTCCGAGAAAAGATACTGGCCGCCAACGGGAATTGAACCCGTGACCATCTGATTGCCGGTCAGCAGCTCTGACCACTGAGCTATCTTTTCTCTTAGTATCTTAGTTTCTTTTGTTTAAACGTTAGTTTATCAATTAAAAATAATAATTAATATTTGACAAGTTAAAGTATTTCAGCAAAAAATGCAGACATAATTAGTCTCGACGCCACCTAGCGGGAGATTTAGTATTAAAAATACCTCTCTCACAAAAATAATGTTGGTTGTTTTCAGTTGGAAAAATGTAATAATAAGTAATTGTCGAATGAAACACTAGTATATATTGAATTATTTGGCGGGTATTTGATAAGCCGCCATAGCTCAGTGGTCAGAGCTGCTGACCGGCAATCAGATGGTCACGGGTTCAATTCCCGTTGGCGGCCAGTATCTTTTCTCGGAAGATTTTTTCAATGTAGATGAGTGTTTGAGGCTGATAATTATTGATTATAATATTTTGTTATCTACCCTTTGTGCTATGCATAAAAATCTTGTTTAAACGTTAGTTTATCAATTAAAAATAATTGGTAAAATAAGTTAGTTCTTTCTTCTCTCCAAATATGAATCCAAAATTGGTTTGTATTAGTAACATTGATGACATGTTGTGGAAGTTTGTACCATGCATCCACTACTATCTACTTGCAAGGAAATGTTTCCTAGGATTGGAATGCGAAAGGTTATTTTTCTGAGTGTCCACTATTTTTTTCAGGGCAACTGAAATTATTTATTTATTTTTTGACGCCCTATTGGGTTTTTACAAATTAAGTACAAATTTAATTTATAAAAATAGTATAACATAAATAAAAAGATAAAGCATAAACTCAAAATAATAAATAAGAATATATCTAATGCTAATTCCACATGGATGATATCAGAGAACTCGTAGGTATGCTTCATAAACCTACGAGCAACAAAAATATTTAAAAAAAAAACATGAAATGTCCAGATAAAATGTTGAAAGTCATCAAATCACTCCTTTCGCTTCTTTTTTTCATATTAGTTCCCCACAGGAGGCCCAGAGGAAAATTATTTTCCATAGTGCCTAGTAGGGGATGCTGTGTGGAGGGTCTTTTAAGGAAGGGAAAGATAAGAAGTTCTGGGAAGGAAAAAGGTATTAGGGGTGGGTAGGAATCTGGGGGTCAGTGTGTCCAGGATTGATGGACGTATGCATCCATACCTCCAACAACGGTGCAAGTGATGGGTCGAGAGAGTCCGGCTGAAAAGGTCATAAGGCTTCCCTCAACCAGTCTCTCTCCGCCACGTAGCAGACGCGTCCACCGCCAAGACCTGGACAAACCTCACTCCACGAACCCGGGCAGCCTTGCTAACTCACCAAACGTAGTGAACCATGTGGGGTGACCTATGGCAGAGGTGTTGGTTATCCAATAAATGGTTTCCGGGGCAGCGGTACCCATACCCGCCTCCAAAATTGATTGTTCCTTTCTGAGTCTATCTTCCTGTTGGCCACCTATCAAAGCTCTTGTTATTTTTGTAAATCGTCTCTGAACTCTCTCCATTAGATCGATATCCTTCGCAATAATAATATGAGGTATTCTGAGAATGCCAAATTCATTTAATCTCATTTCTTTTATCTGTATATTTTCTTATTTTTTCTGAAACAGTTTTCTGAATAATACAGGAATTTGGAATAGCGACATCAATGATATAAGTTATTTTGTTAAATTTTGTCATGTAAAACTATATCGGGTCTATTATGATTAATTGTTCTGTCTGTGAGTATAGTTTTATCGTAATAAATGTTATAATAATCATAAAAATTATTATGGTTATTATAAAATTTATTATTATTATAAAAACGTGATATTTAATATCAATTAATATATCCAAAATATTGAAAACCATCATATTTATTGATACCTGCGGCTTGTTTTGGAAAATGATTTTGTTTTCCTTTTGTTTATTGTCGATTAAACGAAAGCGTATCCTAGACCTCTAAATGCCTGAAGTTCAGTTTAGATTAGTTGTAAAGCTAAATGAAGTGTGTGATGAACCTGTTTCACTCCGGTATAGGTGGGTAAAAATTTTTTTTTAAATATAGAATATGATCACACTATCGACATCTTTCGGGTGGTTTTAAAATCAATATTAAAGGAATCTTTTTTAAACTTTTGGGGTTTCCTTGCCACGAAGGGGTGTAAGCAGTTAGGAAAAAAAACGACTATCCAATCATAATAGAGATGAGGACGGTAGGTGCGTCTTAAACCAATCACAGGCTAGGGGCGTGGGGTGAGGGATTTGCAAAATTAAGATTCCAAGATTATCTCACGGTTTGGTCGGGCAGATATTTTAAGGGGATAGGACCACTTCTAACTTGGTCATAAATAGCATTTTTATGGGAGCAGGAGGGAATCGACAACAGTTGATTTCACGTCTGGAATCGGGAAGTTTTGCGGGGATCTCGGTGGCGGAAAATTCAAAAGGACAAATATCATGCACTGATAACTAAAGTAGCAAGCGATCTCGATTACTTAGTAATCGTGAAACGGGAGTGGACATTGACGGTCTTAACCGCTTTTACAGACAAATATCTAGCAGATTCTGCAGGTAGACGATGGGGGAAAAGTGTTAGACGTGGAAAACCCACAGGAGCCGATCTCTTCGAGGTAGTCGAGGGAAATCAATTCATGTTAGTGACCATATGAAGTCTAAGATTTTGTATTGGATTTTTGTCCGTTAGTTTAGAGGGGAGGGAAGGTTTACGATCTCTTGTTACTTAAGTGGGTCTTGAGTGTGAGACATCTGACATGATTTTGGGTCTCTAAGGTACGCATTAAGCTGAAATCACCACTTGATTTTACATACAGATGATAGGAGAAAGAAATTAGTGAAAAAGCATAAAATTTAACGACCTGTCAGGATTTTAAATTATTTGAAAACTCAAGTATTTTCTTGATCACTAGGCGAGAAATTACGGGAGAATTATCGGTTTTGGTGCCAGAGAAGGATGTTAAATGTAGGAGGAACTAGGAAAAAGGGAAAAAAAACGTTCGAAGGTAGGATTGGAATGGGATCTTGGCAGTGGTTATAGCCCATAGGAAAGGAGAATCGAGGTTATAAAAGTTTAGATTATTATAAAATAAGGTCCTACGAGCATCACGACTTTGCTGGGAGATGACCAAGTAATTGGAGTTTGCACATGAGCATTTTCAAACGCGAGAAATATTAAAATTGTATACGAACACAAGAAACGCGACATATAGCCAGGAACGAGCACAGCTGAGTGTGCACACTAGCGGTACGTTCGATAAAGGATATTCAGTCACAAATTTATTAGACAATCCATAGCCAAATGTTAGAACGTCGGAATATCTAGGCAGTGACGTGTTGGGAGAATTTTATAATAATGAATGCTTAATAGATAACTGTCGGGATATGTTGTAGGTTAAAGAGTTGAAATTGGATTTGGGTTAAGCCAAGAAAGTAGGGCAGTTATATCGAATATTCAGGATACACCGTATTTGGAAGCAAATTAAAAAGGAGTAGAACGGACACTATAGATTTTAGAGAAAAGTTGAATTAATTAGTCACATGATAAAAGGTAGATTATGTTGACTAATCATGCGGAGATTCGTGTGGGAATCGGATGTTTAGACCCAAATGCGCCCCTGATCGATGGCAACAGAGTAGTGTCGTCGGTAGAAGGCGGGTCGGGGGTGACAGGACGTTAGAAGGAAAAGGGAGTAACTGGCGGGATAGGAAAGTGATATGAACAAAGACGATATTACGCGTTTATAAGGTTGTAAGTTGCAAAATTTAAATTTGATTGATGGGAGAAACGGGTTATAAAAGACGTAGTTTGGTCGAAAAAAAAAAAAAGTTCGGTGCTAGATTTCGGGAAAGGAAGGCTGAAAAATATCGTGCGTGAATCCGAAAGATCGGGAATTGATTGCTGGACTTCGAGACTGTGTAGTGTTAAAACTAACTTCGTTAATTTTCTTTGCAAGTGTTAGTGAATTAGAATTCAGTGGAAATCACATGACTTGATTCACGAGACAGTGGTGAAAAGTGTTAATTGATTAAAGAGGAGAATACTTAAATCAATAAATTCTAATAATAATATTCAACCTATCGATCGAAAGAAATAAAAATCGGAAAATACGTATTATGAGAATGACGGTCTTATATCTTATCCGGTGTTGTGTTAATTATTCACAGAAATAATCGTCGGTAAAAGTTCGCGATTGTAATCGTTTATTATGTAGAGAGATAAAAGATATCTATAAATATTTACCCTAAATAAAAATATCGGCCTTGAATTTTAATAATAATAATAAATGGTGTTAATTCGGATGGGGGGGGGACTTAACTAACTTAATTTAAAGTAAATAACGAATAAACAGTCGTTCTAGGTTTATAATAATGGCCCTAGTTTTGCAATAAATTTCATTCCTTTTATAAAAATGTCGTGATAGACCGCGAAAGAACGAAATTAATAATAAACTTAACTAGATTTAAATGATCTTAGCAAGGGTTCGGGAGTCAGGAATGATATCGGATTTGGTATATTCAAATTTCAATAGTTAGAACTTTGTAATCTACGAAAACGTTCAATTTGTGAAAGCTCACACCAACGGCGTCGAGCGGTTATTTACCATATTTAGTTACAAATAAAGTTTAGAAGTTCGTAGGAAGTTTTGTTTTCTCCACAGGTCTACGGCATACGTAATTAAGAATTGGTCGTGTATATCTCCGGCCGGGATTTTTAGCAATTACGTACTCGGTAAGTTGTTATACCTAATTTAAATTCCCAGGCCGTCCCGGAACGCGACGCAGAGATGCCAGAACCGAAGCTGCCTCGTGAAACTGAAGATTTAAATAAATGACAAAATTTCATAATATTATTTCAGGATATGTTCAACGGTGTTATCACCAAGGACAGTGACCTTTTCTTTCAGACAGCTGATGGCACGGGCGGAGGAGAAAAAAATGAACGAGTGTTGTGCCCTCAACCAAATGGGGAGTCCATCGGGGTATACGACATACCCAATAGAAAGCGACTGTCTGCAACCTTAACAAACGTAAATTTAAAACTAACAGGTACTCCTTTGAATTCCTATTTGTTGAATGCGCCTTTTAAACTTTATGGTTGAACAATGTGACGATGACACCGAGGCTATACATATGTGTCAATGTCTGGTCCATCGGTAAGGGTCTTCCCACATTGTCCTGTTGGGAGGGAATGCTCACCATAGACTGATCGGGTCACGCGAGATGCTGGAAGCAATTCCCTTTCGCGGAACCGTGTCGAGAGAATGGGCGTGACGAGACGGATATGAAATGAGTTGCCAAACGGTATGTAAGGACGCGGTTTGCTGACGGAGGCGTCTTGGCCAAAAGCATCTCGGGTTGCTGGCAAGGTAGTGTGGGAGGAGCATAAGCAGTTCATTTTGTGGAAACAACCCTGCAGCGCCTGCACATTTTTTTATCCTATCGACCTAGAAGCAATCATAACGCTTAGACAATACTTAAGTCGTATGTTCGCTACTAGAGGTGGTTTTTACATGCTGGCCCGGTCACGCAGGAGGAAGGATCTGTCTATCACAAGCTGTAGCCACATGTTCGCGAGTAGAGCCGTGACAAGGGACGAATTGGATTACCCCTTCTAGAGCCAGTAACGTAGTCCCGGAGGTGTTCGATACTGGGGTTGATCGGGAAAGGTTTGAATGCATGCCGTCCTTCCTTGGTTATGGAAGGGTCCGGGTATCTGGTTGGTCGTCAAGAGATCTTCTGGGTGGCATGGGTATAGCCTTGACATGCTTTGGTCGGGAGGTCGTGTCCGGAGAGCCGACCACCTGGTCAATTTGGTCAAGTGGAGGAGCCAGTACTAGATTGCAAAAAATGCACGATCCATTCTATCCATCCCTCCCTTATCCTCTCCATCTTAGGTACGAATTTTGCGTTTACTATCAATATAATATTATCACAATTATGTATAGGGTCCAGCCATGGAGAGTGATGCAAAGGAGTCTCCAAATAACTAAATGAAATATTCTAGGTACGTATTTTAAAATCTATTAGGACGTCTATTAGGGTCAAAAATCAACTTTATAGACTCCCAAGAACTACAGGGGGTACTGCAAGAGTATTAAAACAACGTAAATTATTAGGGACGTAATGGGGACACATTTAGGATAGATTTAGACAGTAAGTATCCTTCATACGTTCAAAAGATACAGATAAATTCTTCCACACCTTACCTAAAAGAACCAAAAGTTAACAAATATAGAAATTAAATAAATATTCTAGATTTTCTAGAACCTTTGAAACAAAAATAAAACACAACGTAAAGGAAAGGGTTTATTGTAAAGTTTTCCTGGAAGGAGAAAGCCTTTTGCTGTGTTCAGTCACAGGGGTGGGAAAAGCGAGTCATGATTCAAGACATTATTGGTGAATCATACAGTACGAGAGAGGGGTCTACCGTCCGGAGATCGAAACGCGAGAGAGGAGAGGTATTAAAACCCTAGTAAGGGCTCGACCCATCACAAGTGGATAAGGGGAAGAGAAGAGGAAGGTTTAGAAGCCCCTTGCACTTCACTAAATGAAGATCGGTCAGATGGTGGTCCAAAGTATCGGGATCCCATCCAAGCATCATGGGTTTAATCCTCTACCTAATTAATTTAAGTCCTTGGTTAAAAATAAGTCAATGATTGGACAGGTAAGATTTTCCGCTCATATTTTTTTTTATAAAACGAATGAAATAATTTTCGACGAAAAAAATAAAACGAGGCAAAGGATTCCACACGAGGAAAACAATTTTCCTCAGAGCCTAAGTCATCCTTGGGTAAGCTGTGTGAAGGTGTTTTTAGGAAAGGAAGGATAGAAAGTTCTGGGAGTTAAAGAGTTCCTAAATGGGCGCATATAATTTTCAATGGCCATAATATCTGGGGGGCGGAGGCATTGGTCGCCAAGATCTGGACAAACCTCACCCCTTAAACCCAGACACCCCTGTTACCACACCGAACGTAGCGAACTACTTGGGTTATCTAAAAAACGGTTCCCGGGATGGCGGTACCCATAACCGCCTCCAAAATTAATGCTGATAGGAGGGATTTTAAATACTATTCGTAACCTGAGAATGATTGGCTTTTTTGGAGATTTTACCAATCTTCAATTAATGTTTATTATGTAGGTACTTAGTAGTAATGTAAATTATTTTCGTTATTATGTATATTCATACAGTCATCATGTAAGAGAAGGTTCTAATACATTTTTACGGTTTAGATTTTATTTTTACTAACATTTTTTCTAAAAAATATATCAAAATATATATATTTTTTGGTTCTTCTATTATTGAACATGGTATGCAACAATGACAATAAAATAAACATTTTATTTCATTCCTCAACACTTTGTTGTTGTATATATTTTTTTCAACAAAAAACAAACTTCCTCCACGAATCATTGATAATTTAAATTTAATAAAATTTTTATGTACTCAATCAAAACTTGGATGTATTTTATTGGGAGTGAGTCAGGCTCTCGGAGCAGCCTGGCGTGTTTTTGGTCAGTCTCGGTATTCCTTACTATTTAAAGGGGATATTTCATATATTCAGCCCGTAAAAGTGTCAAAAAATGTTCCTCACTGTGCGAAAATTACGTAAGAGCATTAAAAATAATAATTCTGTGAATGGTGTGGACGTGAAATGATTTTTTGAATATGTGTACCTAATGATATAGTTAATTATACGATACAGTTTAAATGCAGTGGCTAAAGACTCAAAGTAGCATTGAACATTTGCCAGATGTGACCATCCCTTCGGCTATTTGGTACTTGGGTTCTGCCCCTCGCATCCCCCGCACCTATGTATACTGCCTACCCCGCACCCGCTGCCCGCGTCGTGCCTGCCCTTGCCTGCCTCGCCGCGCCGTTACATTATGACCGCTGCTGATGCGACCTTTCTCAGAAGTTCATCATCTGGCGACCTCTGCCGTCACCCGCACTAGGAAGTATTGCCTCTGCATCCTAACTGAAGCCCCGCTACCCCGCCGCCCCACAAGAAGGATGCCCCCGCTGCCAACCGCCCGCCATAGCACATGGACTACGAAGACTGAGCCTGCGCCCTTCGGTTTCTACCAGTGCCGTACGTATGGAATGATAGAGGACAATTAATAATAATAAACAATTAATATTATCTTCTTCTTTATGTGCCTTATCAGGTCCCCCCGACGTTGGCGATCACTCTTGAAAAGGTCTCTCTGTCTTGCGCTGCCCGGAATAGCTCCTCCACACTTCTAATGCCGGTCCACTCTCGTATGTTTCGCAGCCAAGACATTTGTCTCCTACCAGGCCCTCGGCGACCCTCTATCTTGCCTTTCAATATTAAATGGAGCAAGTGATACTTCTCCCCTCGAAGTATATGACCCAGATATGAAATTTTCTTGATTTTAATTAATGTAAGCAGTTCCCTATCTGCTCTAGCCAGCCTGAGAATTTCTATGTTGGTGATCATGTCGGTCCATGGGACCTTGAGCATTCTCCGGTGAAGCCACATTTCGAAAGCCTCTAACCTGTTCATGGTATTTATTTTCAAGGTCCATGTTTCACAACCATACAGCAAGACCGACCACACATAACATTTTAGCATTCTCTGCCTTAATTTTAAGCTTATATTGTCATTGCAGAAGAGGGATTTCATTTTTATGAATGCAGTTCTTGCTGCTTCAATTCTGCACCTAATCTCTATATCTGGGTCAAGATTCTCCGTGAGGATACTGCCGAGGTATCTAAATCTCTCCACCTTTTCGACATTACAACCATTTAACTGAATCATTGATCCAGAGTGATCTAGTCGTCCAAAAGTCATCCATTTAGTTTTATTGACGTTGATTGTTAGGCCCAGTTGCTCACCAGCATTATTAACAAGATCTAATAGGTCTTGGAGGTCACTGATACTGTCAGCTAGTAATACAGTATCATCTGCATATCTTATGTTATTAATGACAACTCCGTTGATCTTGAGACCCTTCTGGGTATTACTTAGGGCTCTTTTGAAGACATAGTTGGAATAAAGATTAAATAATAGTGGCGACAGGATACATCCTTGTCGTACTCCACGCTGAATGGCGATTGCATTAGATCTCTCATTCCCATGTCTTATTTCTGCTGTTTGGAACCAATACAGGTTTTTAATGAAATTCTGGTCTTTGGTGTCAACGTTACAATCCGCAAGCATTTTCATTAGGTCAGCATGTTTTACCCTGTCAAATGCCTTTTCGTAGTCAATAAAACAGGCAAAGACTTCCTTTCTTTGGTCACGACACTTTTGCAATAGTACGTCGACAGAAAATAATGCTTCACGCGTACCGAACGCATTTCTGAAGCCAAACTGAGTGTCATCTAAGTCCTGCTCGCACTTATCGCGTATCCTGGCATGTATTATTTTAAGGAATAATTTAAGGACATGACTCATCAAGCTTATTAATCGATAGTCACTGCACTTCTTAGGGTATTGTTTTTTAATATTATAAAGAGAACAATTAATAATAATAAACAGTTCAAAGTGACAATTATTACAGTGTACTATATATATTTAGCCTTAGCATTGATTACATGTTATGGTTATTGTTTCTTTAAAACTGTTGTTATGAACTGCAGATTTATTGAATATAGATTTTGTGTACGTGTGAGTAAGATTAAGTTAGGTTAAGTTAGATTAAGTTAGATTAATTTAGATTAAGTTAGATTAAGTTATATTAAGTTAGATTAAGTTAGATTAAGTTGGATTAAGTTAGACTAAGGATGTTAGTGCATAAGTAGTCCGTGGAAGGGAATGGCCGACATAGGTGTCGATGAGACTCGCTATCCATCACATCGCCATCCCTTCGGTGGCGCAAAGAGGAGGACGGAACGTGAGCAATGCCGAATTGGTACATGGAATATAAGAGGAGGAATGGAAAGAAAAATGAATGAATTATGTGACACAATGAAAGGAAAATGTTTGGACGTACTTTGTATAACTGAGAGTATGAAAAAAGAGAGCGGTACATTGCAGCATAATGATAACTTCCTCATCTGGTCTGGGAGACCAGATACAGAGAGGGCTTGTCAGGGTGTTGCAGCGCTACTGTCTCCCAGAATGGTTGAATGTATGTTGCAATATGAATGTGTAAGTCCGAGAATAATGTGGATCCGATTCAAAATTGGTTTGACAAGGGTTTTTCTTATTATTTGCTACGCCCCTGTTAATTCTGAAAGTGATGAAGTGAAAAATGATTTTTGGACTGGTGTGAATGATGTAATGAGACTAAAAGAGTTGAATGAAAGGATTATAATGGCGGGCGATTTGAACGGGTGGGTCGGTACTAGACGTGACGGATTTGATTCGGCCTTAGGTATGTTTGTGGATAAAAGAACGAATGACAATGGGAATAGAATACTTGAAGTATGTTTGGAGTGGAACCTTTTTGTTTCGAATACTTTCTTCGATCATAGGGGTATCCATCAGTATACGTGGGAAAGAGGAATTGAAAGATCGATAATCGATTTTGTAGTAATTGACTCTAGGTTGAGAGCCGTTACCGAGGACACAAGAGTTTTCAGAGGAGCTGAGGTTGAAACCGACCACTTTCTGATGGTGTCAAAAGTAAACCTCTTTCGCGGCTGGCGCTCTAAGGGGAAAACGGTATCAGCTCCAACAAGAGTCAAAATAGAAAAACTACAAAACGATTGTCAGAAGTGAATATGAGAATTGTGCAGAATTGAGATTGAATGAGAAGGAAATGGACGGTCTAAGCATAGAGGAAACATGGAACCACATTAAGGTGAGTCTATGCGAATCTGCTAGAGATGTGTGTGGAATAAGTAAGCAAGGTAGGAAAAAAGGTGATGCATGGTGGGATGATGAGATCAAAGCACTGGTCTCAGAGAAGAAGAAAGCATGGTTACGTCTGATAGCGATTGGCAGTGTTTCAAGCGAAGAGTATAAGATATGCAAGAAAAGAGTAAGTGTTGGGGTGAAAGAACGAAAGAAACGCCTGGAAGAAGAAGAGGGAATCAAAATGACAAACCACTTCCGAGAAAACATAAAACTGTTTTGGAAGGAGGTCAAAAGATCCCGGAGTGGACCAGAGAATGGAAGCATGAAAGTGATAAAATCGAAAGATGGACAAATGTTGACGAATGAGAATGAAATTAAAGAGAGATGGATGAAATATTTCGAGAAAGTCTTCGAAAGTAACCCGAGTGGTTATGATCCCAGCGGTGAATCGGTTATGAACGATGATGGAGTGAATGTTACCAAAATCAGTATGGATGAAATAAAAAGATCAATTAAATGCATGAAGAGTGGCAAGGCTGTAGGTTTCGACAATATTGCTGCCGAATACTTTAAATGAGATAGTCGTATTATTCTCACATGGCTGTGCAGACTTTTTAACCAATGTTTAAAGGAGGGTTATACGCCATTAGATTGGAGAAGGGCTGTAATCATGCCATTATACAAAGGTAAAGGGTCACGTATGGAATGTGGGAATCATAGGGCTATTAGCCTTCTTAGTTCAGTGGGCAAGCTGTATGGTAGAATATTGATCGAAAGGGTAAGAATGGAAACAAAGGATAAAATATGGGATGTGCAAGGTGCTTTTATGAGTGGAAGGGGGTGCATGGACCAGATTTTCTCATTGCGTATGCTCACTGAGAAGTTTCTTGCAAAAAACCAGAAACTCTTCTGTGCCTTTGTAGATCTACAAAAAGCGTACGACCGAGTTGACAGGAAAAAGCTATGGAAGGTGTTATCCAAGTACGGAGTGAATACGAAGCTCATTCAGGCAATTGCGTCGCTATATGAGGGAAGCGTTGCATGTGTCAGGGTGAACGGCGATTTTACGGAGTGGTTTGACATCACAAAAGGCGTTAAACAAGGCTGCGTAATGTCACCGTGGTTATTCAATCTATACATGGATAATTGCATGCAAGAATTGAAAGAGATGGGATTGGGCGCGAAATTGAGTAATCTGGAAGTATGTTGCCTATTGTATGCTGATGATGCGGTGCTAATTTCTAACAGTATGGAAGATCTACAGTCTCTCGTGTCTAGGATGAACGAAGTATGTATGAAGAATGAGTTAATGATGAATGTAAGTAAGTCTAAAGTCATGGTGTTTGAAAGAGAGAGTACGAAAACAGTATGCAATATAGTTGTGAATGATGAATACTTGGAGCAGGTGGATGAGTTTGTGTATCTGGGTAGTATGTTTACGAAAGATGGGAAGGCTGATAGAGATATTGAAAGAAGGGTGAATGCCGGTAACTCCATTAATGGAGGACTGAATGCCGTTGGCGGTAATAAAAAACTGTCCAAAGACGCGAAACTAGCCGTCCATAATGGAGTGCTGGTACCTACCCTGATGTATGGCAGTGAGGCATGGAACTGGCAGAGGAAGGATGAAAGCAGACTGAATGCTGTAGAAATGAGATCCCTGAGGCGAATGTGTGGTAAAACCATGTACGATCGTGAGAGAAACGTGGATATCCGCAAAGAATGCAAGGCTGATGTAAGCGTGATGTGTAAGATTAAGAAAGGGACTCTCCGATGGTTTGGGCATGTAGAGCGAATGAACGAGGAAAGGAGTGTAAGGAGAATATATGATGCAAATGTGAATGGTAGAAGAAGTCGGGGACGCCCGAGGAAGACATGGCACGACCAAGTGAATCAGTTACTTGAGTCGGGCCATGTGAAGAGTCGGAATAATAGAAGAGCATGTATGAGACGATGTATGAATGTGAACGAGGCAAAGAGTGTGTGCCAAGATCGAGTTGTGTGGCGGTCCGTCCTCTCTGCCTACCCCTGCGGGGAAACGGCGTGATGGTTAGTTAGTTAGTTAGTTATGTTGTGTTACTTTTATTCAAATGTAAAAATATTAACCTCGAACAGTCGAACTCCAGTGAGGTTGCTAATTGTATGAAAAACAATATGTTTTAATTGTGAAAAAATGATATATATTTTTTAAACGTATCCGGCTAATGTCATCTGTCCGTTTTTAACTTTTTTCACGTCCGTTCATCTCCACGTAAATATCTCTCTATCCCACGTTGCGTTACTTTCAGTTTACGGACTCTTTTATTGCAGTATCTACGTTTCACATCTGTGTGTTACCAACGATGTACTTGAATCTATCGTTTTATAAGTGCACCAGAAGTAAGTTCGAAATCTCCCATTAGTCTATGTTTGTTGGAAGCATCTGTTACTTTCAGTTGACAGGGGCAAACTGGCAAATATTTTATATAAGCCCGAGGAAGACATGCCAAGATCAAGTGAATCAAATACTTGAGTCGGGTCATGTCAAGAGTCAGAGTAACAGAAGAGTATGAATGTGAATGAAGCAAGTGTGTGGAGAGAAGTCGTGTGGTGGTCTATCCTAATGGCTACGCAATGCAACGGTGGCGTGATGGTTAAATAGTTAGAAGTGAAGACGAGAATATGTGGATTAAGACATGCCTAAAGGATTTTGGTGTTATTTACATACGTGTTGTATACATTCCACCGGCTTCACCAAATAAAACATATACCGATTTTTTTGATAAGGTCACAGAGAACTTCAATTTTTTAATTAATAAAAAAACTGTTGTAATAGGCGAGTTTAATCTAAATTCAAGTAACAAAGGCACCCAAATAGTTATCCTATATTTCATGAATCTTTTTCAAATGGAGCAGAGTAACTCTATTACAAATGTGAAGGGAAGCTCACTGGACATTGTACTCAGCAACTCTAATTTAAAAGTATTCAAATCCTTATACTCACTAGTCAAAGAAGACGCTTATCATCCATCGTTATGTACAGACATTTCGCCGAACAAAAACACAACCAATTGTCAAACACGAAACTTCTTAAATAATATTGATAATAGTGTTAGGCGAGGATGGTACTTCAACAGATGTACATTATGTTAATTCTGTTGAAAAAAATATCAAATGTGATCCCAAATCTTTCTGGAAATACATCTCGTCCAAGAGAAATGATGGCGGGTTTGTTGACCATGTTACTTGGAATAATAAGTCTTTCTCAGGAGCAGATATTCCAGAAGCATTTGCAGACTATTTTAAATCAACTAATAGTAAGGAAGCTGCGGACTTGAAATCTTTTATTCTGGGAAAAAATACTCCACTAATAGCGCAGAATGTTGATATTCCAAATATCACAAACATTGACATCACCGCGGCTGTTAAAAAATTAAAAGCCAAAATTTCTTTTGTACCGGATCTTATTCCATCATTCGTGTTAAAGGGCTCAATACAGCCCTTATTAACACCTCTCGCGTATATTAATAATCTCTCACTTAACTCCGGAATATTCCCTGACTTGTGGAAGATCTCCAAAGTTACACAGTTAGATAAAACTGGTGATAAGGCTTCAGTCTCTAATTACCGACCAGTGGCGATCCTATCCTCTCCAGCCAAGTTGTTTGAACTAATAATTCATAAATGCATTTATACCCAAGTTGAACCCTTTATAATTGACCAGCAACCCGGTTTTAGGTCTCGCAGATCTACTGTGTCTAATCTAATGGTTTTTACGGAGTACATATCTCAATTTCTTAATAGTAACAACCAAGTAGATGTATTATACAACGACTTCTCTTTTTTCGCCTTTGACTCGGTAGATCCGCTTATTGTCCTAAATAAACTCGACCAATTTGGATTTTCAGCGAAACTTCTATATCTACATATTTTAAAGTTATTTCTCAAACAGACAGCAATACATAACTTATGGTATATTCCAATCTTCCAACTTCATCACAAACTCTGGAGTTCCGCAGGGGTAAAATCTTGGACCCTTACTTTTCTCGCTATTTATCAACGACATTTACCATTGCATAAAATTTTCTAAGTTTTTCTTATTCGCGGATGACATTAAACTATTCCTTTTAATAAAATCTTTAGAAAATTGCTTGCAGCTGCAAAGTGATAGAAATTCTATCGTCGAATGGAGTCACACCAATAAATTAGGATTTAATATTAAGAAATGCTCTGTTACACCAAGGCAAACAAAACGATTTATTATAACTACAACATGTATTATTCATCTCTTCAGCACATTGTTATTTCGAGAGATTTGGGAATCACATTTGATTTGGGAACAACATTTCACGTCCACATAGAAACGATATGCAACAAAGCTTTGAGAATGCTAGGATTTGTGCTAAGAAACTCCAGAAATTTTTGCAGCTCGGCCGCGATTCGTGTGCTATACTCTAGTCTAGTACGTAGCATTTTGGAAAGTGGTTCAGTAATATGGGGACCAATGGATTTAACTTACTCTCAAATGATAGAGAAAGTGCAAAAGAAATTTCTGAGATATTTATACCTTAGAGACTTCGGATATTATCCCTGGTTATATCCATCAGCCTTTTTGTCAGGCACGCTAGGTATTAATAGCCTCGTTGATAGAAGGAATACTGCTTTGCTAACAACAGCATACAAACTTTTAAACGGTAACATCTGTATTCCCGATATAATTAAAAAATTTGAGTTTTATATCCCCGACAACTTCACAAGAGCGCGCAGACACAGAACTTTTATTGTTCCGAGATGCAGAACTAACTTACAATTAGTAATGCCGCTCGGAAAAATGATTCTGTTACTAAATTACCTAATTCCTGATATAGATATTTTTCAACTTAATATTCAAAAATTCAAAAACGTTATTATTACGTATGTTTATTATTGGTTATGTATAACTGTAAAATAATGTTTTTTTCCTTTAGGGTTGTGGGGAGCCGTATTGCCATTCTACATTCTTGATCCAACGTTTCGAACCGCCTGCGCCTTATTCATCATGAAGCAATGTCAAAATTTGGGAAAAAAAATTATTATCTCTCCGAAAGAAGAACAGACAACAGAGAAAACCGAAGATGACATTAAAAAAAATATTAACCCCGTTGAAAAAGGAGTGATGGGAATAAAAAATGCAAAAGATGGGAAAATTGTTGTAACGTGCAGAAACAGTCAGCACATTGAAAAACTACAGGAAGACATAAAAACAAAGTTCTGCGAAAAATATACAACGAAGATCCCGGATAAAAGATTCCCATCAATAAAAGTCGTTGGAATAACACACAAAATGGATGAAAGAGAAATCGTTCAGAACATAATAATTCAGAACGATTTTCCAGAAGAACCACAAAAAATGGAAGTATCCGCAATAAAAAAAAAAAAAACAGGAGACGAATACATAATTTATTTGGAAGTAGACACCCAAACATATAGAATAATGCTACAAATGCAAAAAATAAATATTGGATGGGAAAGGGTCAGAGTATTTGATGCATTTGACATCAAAAGGTGCTACAAATGCTACGGGTTTAACCATAAAGGGAGCGAATGCAAAAGAGACTCCTTTGTATGTTCTAAATTTACAGGTGGTCACAAAAGTGAAGAATGTACTATTAGAGGAACAGAAAAGTGCATAAATTGTATCAATGCTAAAAGCAAGTTAAAAATAAACTTAGACTCAAATCATCCGGCGTGGAGCTTGGAATGTCCAGTATATAAAAGAAAATTAGAAGTGGAGAAGAAAAAGGTAATTTTTTTATAAAAAGCAACCCACTACAAGGAATTCTATGTTTAAATATTCAAAGTTTGATATCGAATAGTGAGGAGGTCCAGATACTGATCGAACGAAATAATCCCACAATGGTAATGTTAAGCGAGACTCACGTAACATGCGACATTGAAGATAGCGAAATTACTTTTCAGGGATATAATACAGTGCGTTGTGACTCCTACAGTAGAAATACAGGGGGAGCAGTGATAATTATTAGAAAAGACATACTCTATGAAGTAATTTCCAACACACAGTACGAAAAGAACTGCTGGATACTAGCAATAAGGATAACTTCGGGATATAAGAAAGGAGTTTATGGAGTAATTTACCACTCTCCAAATGCAAGTACTAAAGACTTTCTATCATTTATAGAGACCTGGTGCACCCTAAATCTTCAAGAAGAAGAAGATAATATCTTAACTGGTGACTTCAATATAAATTTCAATAACTTTAAGGATACATATACTAAAAGACTAAAACAAATTATTCAAACTTTGGGAATGAAACAACTTGTTAAAAGTGAGACACGAATAACAGATAAATCCAGTACGTTAATTAACCTTGTCATATCCAACATATTGGATTTGAAAGTAATAGTTCTTGATGAACCAAAAATAACCGATCATAACCTTATCCACATTACAGATAACATAAAAAGAAATAAGACGAAAACCAGCAAAATAATAAAATACAGAAACTATAAAAAATATAGCAGTGAAAGATTAATTGAACTTCTGGGTGATATGGATGAACTTCATCAAATGGAATACAACGAAAAGTCTAAATCATTAATAAATAACCTACAAGAAGTAATTGATAAGTTAACACCAATCCAAACTACTAAAATAACAGGAACAAATAAATAGTATAATATAGAACTACAAACAATACAAAATGAAAGAGATAGATTGTACAAAATTGCAAAAATCTCAAGAAACTCTCAAGACTGGAAAGCATTAAAAAATATGAGAAATAAATACACAAAACAATTGAAAATTTGTGAGAACGATTACTTCAAAAACAAAATTATCTCTGAAAAAGGAGACATTAAAAAAATGTGGAAAACCATAAAAGGATTACTACAAACCGAAGATGAAGGGATGAAGTACGACATTGAATTTCCTCATCAGATACAGGGTACCATACAAAACTGTTTCAACAAATATTTCGTAAACAGCATAATAGAATTGCATCAGAGTATACCAATACTGAAGAAAGACACCTACGTGAGAAATGTTCGGCTAAACGGAGAAAAAACTTGTGTTTAAAGAGATTGATGGAACATATCTTTTACAGATTCTTAACAGCACCAAATCAAAAGAGAGTCCAGATGGAATAAGTTTTAAAGTTTTGAGAGATGCAATGCCAGCGATAGGACCTCATTTACTGGATATAATAAATGAATCATTAAGAAGTGGAAAATTTCCAAACACATGGAAAACATCTACAGTGATCCCGATTCCGAAAGTTGTTAATACCAGAAAATGTGAAGAATTTAGACCAATAAATATGTTACCAAAATACGAACAGTTACTAGAAATTATAATAAAAAAACAACTTGTTGAGTATTTGGAAAAACATAATATATTATGTGACAAGCAATCAGGATTCCGGAACAACAACTCTTGCGAAGCGGCGATAAATATAGTGATTGGTACATGGAAGAAAGAAACAGACAAAAAAATCACCATTGCAGCATTCTTAGATTTCAAAAGAGCATTTGAAACGATAGAAAGGAAAATACTTCTGGAAAAACTAGAAGACATAGGTCTTTCTGACGTAGCTCTGAATCTATTCAAAGAATATCTCAAGGAAAGAAAACAGGTAACGAAAGTTGAAAGCTCAGAATCAGAACCGATAGAAAACAACCTTGGTGTTCCGCAAGGGTCGGTATTAAGTCCAATTCTATTTATAATTTACATAAATGATATTATTAAAACTATTAAACATTGCAAAATTAGACTATTTGCAGACGATACCTTAATCTATATTTCGTGTGAAGATTACATAGATGCAATTAACAAAATAAACGAAGACCTTCAAAATATATAAAAATGGCTAAAATTAAACAAATTGAAACTGAATGTAAACAAAACAAAATATATGGAAATAGGCAATAAAAAGCATAACACAGGCTTAAATTTGACAATTAATGGTGAAAAAATTGGAAAAGTAAATGAAATCAAATACCTGGGTGTAATACTCGATTCAAAACTGACTTTCACAGCAAACTTTGAATATGTGCTAAAAAAGGTGTCAAAAAAGGTAAATTTTCTTAGAAGACTAAGACATAAATTAAATAGAAACACTACGGAGCTCATTTATGAAACTATTGTTGCTACACATTTGGATTACTGCTCTACGATGTTATATTTGGCCAATGAAGGAAATTTAAACAAACTAGAAGTTATTCAGAACAGAGCTATGAGATGTATACTGGGAAAAGGCAAATACGCAAGGATTAATCAAATGAGAGAGGAGCTAAATTGGATTCCAATAAAAAAAGGACTACTATTTAATGTGTTAATTTTTGTGCATAAAATTATGAAAAACCAAATGCCAAAATACTTTAAGGATGAAATTGTTTTTAATAGAGACGTACATAATTATGAAACAAGAAATATAAACAGAGTTCGATTGCCACAAATGAAGAAATCAAAATCACAGAACTGCCTAATGTATAGAGGACTAAAGATGTATGATGAAATGCCTGAAAGTATGAAGAATGAAGAAAGAATGAATGTATTTTTAAAAAAATGTTATGCTTACTGTAAAAATATTTAAATTTATCAAATGAAATGTTACATTGTGCTTATTAGTTTATATTCATGAAGTATAAACTAACTCAATAAATAATTTAAAAAAAACATTAAAAAAAAAAATCATCAGGTCTTACAAGTACAGTACCTATAGAGCGTAGAAAGTACATTATCAAGCAGTAAAAAACGTAACTTATTTACCTTATTAACTCCTAGTCGCTCCGAACTAGCAAATAAATCACACCCCTAATCTTGGAGCAGAATTCCATAAAAATATGGCTGAAATAATTGGATTAAAAGTATAAATTCTGGGAAAGAAATCATAGAAGGTATGTAGTCTGATTTTTGAGTAGGTGCTTTATAATTTTTTTAGATTTTGAACAGTTTATGAAATCAATTTTGACTTTAACATTACATTTGGGCCTTCCCATCAACTTTCTATTATTTATTAACTTAGTTGCTTATGATTGATAATACGATGAAATTCTCGGTGACCAATCCACTCCTGTATGTTGGTTACGGAGTAGCAGAAATCAACCAATGATTTAAAACAATGAAACTTACGAATTGGCCACGGATTTTCCGCGATCATTAAATAATCTCATCTTTATGATTTAGTGGAGCCCGGAACGCCCGAATGCCGCGGGAAGTAATGTGAAACTGAATTTATGTCATAATTAAGGGCATTTTTCGGAAATTGGCTGTGGGATAGACATTATTCTATTGTCTTGGAATAATTGTTTTTTAATAAAGCGAAGTTCCAATGGCTTCATACTCAAAAAGCGACGTTATCGAATCGCAGCCATTGTGTTCAGGAATTTGGAAAATTATTATGGAATCTCTTATGGGGTTTAAATAAGATAAGAGGCCATCGAAAATGGATTGTTCTTTCACGCCAATCGAAAAATTAATTCTCCACGTTTTTGCTGAAACACAACACGGTTTGATTAGTATAGGTATTGGTAACTCTTACTAGAAATCTTTAATCTACAGGTTCTTTAAAGTGGGGGTTTCTTAAAAAGATAAACATTCAGTTCTTTAATAAAAATAATAATAATAATAATCTTTATTTGGAAAACAAACAGCTTTACAAAGATACATAAAAATAAAAAGTGCTAAAATAAAACAGTAAGCCTAAAAACATGTTTTCGCTGATACAATTTGTTTTTTTTTTTCGCTGACAAGAAAAACATAAAGAAAAACTAAGAAAAAAATAGTTAAGAGAAGCTAAATTAAACATAAAGAAAAACTAAGAAAAAAAAATAGTTAGGAGAAGCTAAATACTTAAATATGCATGATAAAATATAGAAAAACACAATAAAGGGTAAGCTTATGATTTTATAGGAGTATATGGATGATTTGTATGTGATTAGGGAATATGAAAATATATTGCAAATTAGGAAAAGGAATCTGATTAATAATATAATAAATAATATAATAAATAAATATAAATATGGATGTTAAGTGGTGTGTTGTGATGCATTACATTTATCTGGTAGTGTTGCTTTGAATTTGTAAAGTGTTGCTTTGAATTTGTAAATTTAAATAAAGATACACGAGTTATGACTTATTTTATTTTAATTTATTAACAAAAAAGATTATCTATTGAATTCTTGGCGTAAAAAAGCGTGGATTAAAATTTTGACATCTATATCAGATACCACAATTTCACCAATCTAAAGCAAAACAAAGATATTCAGAGCATTCAAATGAGGAAAGTTTCCGAGTTCATTCTGGTACCTAAATCAAATTGCGAACTTCTAGCATTAACGTCCAGATATATTATAAGTACAGTGAAAAATAGTACACATGAATACAATTTTCGCATATTATGTTGACCAACTTTGTTGTCTATTAATGTCCTCGAATTAGATTTAAATTTTCAATACGATTGTGAAATAAATGGTTGAAATTATTGACATAGAATAAAGTAGAATACAAGGAATATGATGTTGGCGCATTTTGTGATCCAAAAGTCTGATCATTCTTTGCCTAAATTTCAAACCGAGAAATTTATTTTAAAATCATTATGGTATTTTTATTTAGATCAAACGGGATGGTGATATACTGATATATGATGTTAGGCAAGTGTAAGAGAGACTGAGCGTGCTAAATGGGCTAATAAAAAAATACTGTCAGGGGCAACATTGGTTTCCATTCAAATCTACCTTGAATGCTTTAATTTAAAATTTATAGTTTATACTATCTATCGAAACAATTTCTTACAATATCTAATAATTGTCATAAATTCACTAAACTGGCGCAAATTATCATTATAATGCAACGGTTAAAAAGTGGGTAACTTTTAAAGTAATAATTCTAAACACATTATTTAATTGTGGTGTTAAACCCTGGCGACCTCTCTCGAGATGTGTTTTAGGATAAAAGAGGCAACTCACGACACAAACGACATCTGGCGAATATAAAAGATGAGACTGGGAAAATAACATAAATGCAGCATCATCATGCCAGATTGTCTATGCAAAGAATGGTGCCGTTATTGTGAAAGTACAAAGATTAATACTCAGAATAACATTTTTTTTTGTAAATCTTGTCTGCGATGATAATTATTTATTGTTGCACTCACAAATCGTAATCTATTAAAATGCGTCCATCATACACAACACACATTGTAAACATGTGTACTGGATGTTACAGGACGCACATGAACGTATAGTTAGTTACTTGATGAAATTATACACGAATACACACTATACAGGCGTGAATTTCAGGTACTCGCCAGAATAACATAACATCTTAGTCTGCTAAATTAGGTAAATATTCAGATAATAAAAAAGAAACATTCACTGTTTACGAATAACCTGACAATATTTAAAAACTCCTACTACTACAGTTATACTCCTTGTACAATGGAATACAACTGGCAGAGAATTTACGACGACGCAAGTGAGAACCCGACGCATTTATCAACTCAACCACTAAACAGCTTTACGTAGGTGTGGAAAATTATTTTATCTTAGTATTGTTCTCTATTTTATCTACCCACGTATCGGATACCTGATATCGGTGAAAGACAGGGTACATTTTTCACTACTCTGTAAGATACGAGTAAAGTCACGCGGGGTAACCGTACGAGGTGGGAAAAAGTACGCGGTGATGTTAGTGACAAATTCGTGCATGATTCACCTGTTAGGTCGCCGTGATACTGTACGATGAGCCCTACTAAGAAAATATAAATTGGCAGGTGGATTACTTTTTTTATCATGGGTTTCTTATTTATTTCGCCTCATTTACCGATGGGTGCTATTGTGTAACCAATTGTGTTGGGACTCTGTGGTACATGACAAATTTTAGCAAAAGAGTGTTGGTTTAAAACTGCAAAGAGGCGATTCTCATTCAGATAACCATTCGTCTATTTTTGTTATATTTTCGTGCGATGGAATAAGTGTGCGGCGATAAGTTTACGTGGTGTATAAAAGAAATATGTATATTATATACATATTTCATTATTATATACATACATACGTATATTATATATATATATATATATATATATATATATTTCCGGTTTAATTCTTACAGTATAATATACCACGAATACGAAAGCATCCGGATAGGTCGTTTTGCAATCACGAACAGATTCACAGCAGCGTGCGAACACTTACCCCGCTTATGGGCCAAGCGTACGCAATCGGCTTGCTTGTGAAATTTTAATAAAATTTTAGGTTTATGAACCACACGAGGTTTTAGTGTTTGATTGTGATATCCAAAAAATCAAAATTATTAGTGTATTTCAATCATATAAAAATCCTAATGCAAAGATTGCGTCTGGTTACCCCGCGAAACTCTACGTACCAACTCATATAGTTAAATATCACCGATTTTCTATACAGGCATGAGTAACGTAATAAGTTGTTGTTACAAAACTCCCTACATAAAAATGTAGAGAATATTTTAGTGTGATTGATTCACCTGTTTTAATTACAGGTAGGCGGTGAGATTTTAGGTAGGTTCTCATTAAGTCGTACGTTGTTTATATGGTTTTTCAAATAGATAATACTATTATGAAGATCTATGCTCTAGAAACTCTCAAATTAGATCATTTAAAAAATTTCATAGCTGCTATTAATTTATGCGCCCACCTGCTTCTAATTTTTTATGAGTACAAAATTAATGTTTTTGCAGCGAAATAACTTAATGAGTTAGTAAAACCATACACCGAAATATTTAATTATTGAAGAAAATATTAACGACTCTCAAACAAAAAATTCGAATCAGAAAAATATTCAGTCGCACCTAGGAATTGAACTCAGGACCTCTTCCTTGTCTGGGCTGATTTGATCTGTAACTGTGTACGTTGGTATGGTCGAATTAGCTCAGTGGTTAGAACTTGCCCAGCAAACTTGAAGAATCATTTTAATGAATTAGTAGACTAATATAATCCTATTACAATATAAAACTCTAAACGAAAAAAATACAATATATATATATATTTTAGAGTTCTTACCTAAAATGACTCCTGAAATCTTCAAGGCCAATGTTTAAAATGTCAAGAGACATAGAGATATCATTTAGCAGCACCATACCTCTTGTCGTATTTAAATAATTTTGTAAAGAAATTAATTTTCCACATAATACGATAAAATCACAATCAAAAAGGGGTTTTCGTAAGCAGGAGATTTTGAGCTTTAAAGCAGTTATTGTAGGCCTGATGTATTTTTTTCTGGGCTTATAAAAAGCATAATAAAAAAAACTTGATTATTTCAAGGGCAAATATGTCTTCTAATCGCAGTATTTAATTAAAATATCTTAATAAAATGTTTCTAAGCGATCTAATTTTCAAACCACGATTTTGTATTAAGTAGTAGTGAATCATCTTTGTAAGGAAAGTTCAAATGCCAATAAACAAAATGGCGCTGATCTTCGATTTAATGGCCATTAAATATGATGGTTATCAACCGATCTGGTATGTGAAACACTTTTACCTTAGTGATAAGTGATAAGCAAAATAAAATAACCTAGAAAATCCCCAAAAAGACAAAATAAGTAGAAAACTAGTAAGCACAAACCAAACCAAACTAAAATGTTTTTTTTTTTTTTTTTTACAGAGAATACCGCACAAGAATCTCAACTGCTCCCGTCTGGAGCCAGTGAGACTATGGCATCCCCAATTGGGGTATGTTGTGAGGCTGAAAGTAGTGGGGAGGGGAAGGAGGTGGGGAGGAGGAAGGTTGGGAAGTACCTGGCTATTCAGATCTGGTAACCAAACACGGCTAAAGCCATTTTCAAGCAACGTTTCAATTCTGAATGGTGGTCTTACACCAGGGCGATACTGATAGTATCTTCCACTCTGGAACGTGCCGCAAATATACCTACTATATATTATTTTAAATGAATTAATTGTGAAATAACACAAATTAATCAAATAAAATTTATTTGCGCACGCCGGGTTCGAACCCGCGACCTCCGGATTGTGAGTCAAGAGTCTTAGCCACTGGACTACGGAGGTCGTAAAAAATATAATGCATTATCGTTATTAATTGTGTTGATGTGTATTATAGTGTCCGAAAGGTTGGCTAAAAAGGAGGAGAAGCAATACTGCAAAATACTTTTGGCCGTGAAAATCTCAAATACTCGTATATATAAAGTAATGCAATTATTCAAAGATTAATCCATAAAATGTACTGAAAAATCATTATAGCAAACATATTAATTTCTGTTATCTATGCTGTGCCATTATTCCTGCGATAAATCGGTCACTATTTACTAATTTTTTTTTTTAAATTTGAGCGTCATTTGTCAAGATTTCAGACCATCTGGTGATTTTTTTACGGGTCTGCACAGTCTGCAGTATCTGCACTAATTCGTTATAAACACAATAAGTGATAATTTTTTGAGATGTTATCCGCCGTTTCTTTATAAGATAATAATAATAATGATGTATTGCTTAGTCCATATTACCGTGCACCATATAGTGCGGTTGTCCGCTCCATATGTGCACCACCCGTCACCACCACCACACACGGGTAACGCTAACCACCGTTCAGCGTATAACTCTAATAATACGTAATGAATAAATTACACATTATAGAGTGCTGCCCACTGGAGCTCTCAATGGCAAAGCCAGACAATAGGCCGCTATATCAAACGATACGTACCTATATCAGATTTGTATCTCATTCAAATGAATTTTCGACAGGTATAATATTGGATAGGTTTTGGCAGATTGATGATAATTACATTTTCTGGATATTTACTAAGTCTAGTGGTCTTAGGCTAATACATTATAATGTTAACGGAATTCCCTTTGCTTACTATCATTCAAAACACTTCTCCAGCTGGAAGGAATTTTTTTTAAGTGAATACCGCACAAAAGTCCCAACCGCTACAAACTGTCTGGAGCCAGTGCGACTATGGCATCCCCAATTGGGGTGTGTTGTGAGGCTGAAAGTAGTGGGGAGGGAAAAGAGACGGGGAAGAGGATGGTGGGAAATTACCTGAGTATTCAGATCTGGTCACCAAACACGGCTAAAGCCATTTCAAGCAACGTTTCAATAAGGAACTCCACTGAAAAATATTATGGCCTTAAAAAAATATGTTCATATAGACCAATAAACGCTGATTCTGAATATATAAGTTTTAATAAATAATATTAAACGTACATTTTTAAAAAAATTATTAAAAAGTGCATTTTTAATATTCTCAATAAAACACAGCGTCAAGTTGGTATGCTGTGTAATGCTCTGTGGTGAAGTCACGATGGTAATCACTGTACGTCACATAAATAAACCAGGTACGTCGTTTGTATGGGAATTTAGGTATGACACAAACGAATGTTCTATATATTTCTTATTTTTTAAGATGTCTTAAAGCATATACCTTTATAGAAACTAAATAGAATTGCCTTTTAGATTTTTGTATCTGACATATACGATCGTGTTTGAAAATTGTAGTAATTTTAAGCTTCAAAATGAAAAACTTAAAAAAAAAAACAGCTGACAGTAAACATATTCTATTAAATGGTCGAAAAATTTAGGAAAATTCAAAATTAAAAAAATACAGTCCTCTTACTTTATGAATTTGGAATAAAACTGTCACTTCACTTTTTATCTAGTTCATACAATTAAAAAGGATAAAAAAATATTTTAATGATTCCGAAAAAATAACTGGAAAAATATGACATCTTGGACTCGATTTTACGCAATTTAATGCGTTGATTTCTCTATTTTGTGTTTATTTACACATGCATAAGGCTTTTACATTATTAAATAATATTACTTTTATAGAAGTTTTATTAAATTCACGCGGAAAAGTCATTAAAAAAAATTTCAGACGTAACCTAAAATCTTTTGTAAAACGAAAATAAATCACCAAAACACTATTTAAAAGGACTAAATTTGAAAAAAAAATTAACGCTAGCATTGGTAATTATGTTGAATTACACTAATATCACAGTGAATTGATCATTTAAACGAAAATTATCTTAAAAAACATAAAATTAACTGCAAGCATAATTCATCATGTCATTTTGTACTTGATCTCGCTATACAAGATGGCTACAACAAGATGGCCGGCGGCGCACAGTGGTTCCAAATACTCCAAAAGTTGGAAACAATTCATAGGCAGGATTAACGAGGAAAAAAAGTGATATTATTTTTCGGTATGGTTACAAAAAATAAGAATATTTGATTTAAGTAAGTTTTACTGGATTTTATTAATGATTTCTGGATTTTATTAACCAGATTTTTTTTTTTTTAATCTTAAAATTGAAATTATTTATATCCAGATCCATGTGAAAATAAAGGCCGAGTTATTATTTTTTTTTTCAACATTCTGATGCAGACTATGAACAATCTTCATCATCGTCGGTGCCAAAGATATGTATATAATGAATATCCGGAGGAAATATTAAATCGAAAACTTCTTTAGGAAAACGATTTAATTGTTTATTTGGGGGTTACCTGTAACTAGTTATGACAGGATCAGATATAACTAACATTAAATTAAGAACATCCTCATTAAATTTCTCACCAGAACATTTTCTAGAATAGTTTTTTTTTATTTTTTATTTTTTTTCCATCTGTTGACACTTTGAGTTCATCACTATGTCAAATAACTCCTTTTGTCTGAAGAAAAAATCCTTTGAAACAGAACCTGTGACAATAATGATATTTATGAAGCACTCAAATTTTACAGTAAGTAAATTACGTAAAAAATACTGGGCCGTAGAGACGCAAAAATAGGTAAGATTTTTTTTTTTATTACGGCATATTAAACTAAAACCTTAACTATTTCAGAAATCATCGTATTTTTTTTTTTTAATTCACGAGATGTTTTTTAAAAAAGATATCTTTAATTTGTCAAATTAAATATATGAAAAAAATACTTTACATCTTTAGTACACACCCAAAGGTATTGGATCCATGTTGAAAAAAGATTGCCAGCAAGCGGTGTAAAAAGTTATTAGTCCCTAAATGTTATATAACAAACGTTGCATTTTCACACAAACGTCCTGACTGCTCGGGAAGTCATTCTTTGCTGACGTGTTACGCAGTGACGAAACGTTTTGATGAGTTTGGTGGTATGGGGAAAGATGCGCTGTATGTGGTGTCAAGATATAGAAACAAAATTTAGTGATCCCTGCAATTTGAAATTTCGAATTGTTTCCAACTCTCCCATAATAGTAAAGCCATTGTGCGGCGCCTGCGCAGATAGATCTATGTGAGATTCAGGGAGACCAACATAAAAATGAAAAAAATGCGTATCGTTATTAAGTAGGTGAACTGTTGATGACGTCACAAAATACATCTTAAATTTGGCGGGTTTTTGAGGGACCTTGAAAAATTGAAACTTTGACAATTATTTTAACTATTAAAACTAACTCTAAAAAAAAAAATGCAGTTATTTAAGTTAGAAGGTCATTATTCATAAAAAAAATAAAAAAAATGGAGTGGACTTCTCTATTCTGAATAGTGGTTTTTCCCCTGGGCGATTTTGAGAGAATCTTTCACTCTTAAACGTGCCGCAAATATACCTTATATTACTTTAAATGATTCAATTGTGAAATAACACAATTAAATAAAATAAAATTTACTTGCGCACACTGGGATTTGAATCTACATCTTTCACATTGCTAGTCGAGAGCCTTACCCCTCGACCATGGAATACATGAATTTGTAAAGCGCCCTTGAGGCGATTTTCTCACGAAAATTGTGTTGTAGGTTTTATCGAAAAATTATTATTAATACATTGTTTTATAATCCATGATATTATAATAATACAAATTAAGCCAGCAGTGTGTGCCGAGACAGAGTTGTGTAGCGATCTGCCTTGTTTAGAACATAACCATTAACCGTGCACATTATAAATCTAAATACATAAGTAATACTACCTTTATTTAAGATTTTATTTATTTATTTATGTATAACATGTTACATATATTTGACATTTCTATAGATAAGATTTATTAAATCACCATACTAGGCGAATGCCTGTTTCATGGTGATTAATTAAGGATAGTAACTTTGAGTGTAGTCTAGTATAAACAAATGGTTAAATTGGTAAAGTTATAATAAAAAATAGAAAAGAGAAAAGGAAGTGCGTAAAAAAAACATGTGAATAAAATAAACCTGTAAACATATGATTATGGATGTGGTTGTTGATAGAAATGACCTATATGACCTGGTTGTTGATAGAAATGAAATACCACCCATAAGTAACCTGCAGGGCTATATATTAGCTATATAATTTCCCGTTACAAGTCTGAGTAAATCTGTTTTTCCAGGTTAGTAGACGTGTATAATTCTAGTGAGTGTAACTCACTCTTTGTGTAATTCAGGAAGTGTAGTACTGGTACGTGAAATTTGCGACTGTGTTCTTTATTTAACCGCCTCGAATTTCCTTAGTGTGAGACATATAAATGTTATCCTTCTTGTGAATATGTAATCAGTTGAAAACAATAAAAAGTTTCATCATTCGGAATTTAATAAAATGAGATATTGTGTTAGGGTTGTCAGATGGACTTTGGAAGGGGTGGGCAGGGGGAAAAGGTGCTGGGGAATATTATGCTATTCTTTATATTTATATAATATAGGTATAGGGTGTTAAGGGACTTACCTTGCTAAATTTAATCAGCGATTTCTGTCGTTGTTTGGAGTAAAAAACGTTAATGAAATTTTGACCTTCAGCGACATTTTTTTTTTAAAATCGGTTGGTTTTGGAAGTTAGGATCACGGTGAGGAGTTTACTCGTGGTGACATGTGAACAATTTTTTTGTTGTTAACTAACTAACTATCACGCCAGGCAGAAAGGACGGGCCACCAAACAACTCGGTCTTGGCACACACTCTTTCAGACATCGTCTCATACAAATTCTTCTATTATTGTGACTAATAGTTCGACCGGCGCCGCATCCGCGCTCAAAAAGAAGAAGATGGAGAGATATGTAATTACAAATGTTGAAGGAGCGCGCTAATATTTAAAGCGATAAAATCGATGTGATAATTGTGAAAATGTTTAATAAAATACGACTCATTTAAAAAAGAGCAAAAATCTCATGGAAAGGGTCTTAAGTATCATTTAAAGAAACATTGTGAATTTTTTCACAACTACAACTTGTAAAATAACTGAAACAAACGTGTTTATAATAATATTCGGAGCATACTTTGCGATTTTTTTCTATCGAGGGAATTTTATATAATTTGCGTTTCGGTGTAGAACGCGCCTAGATATTATCTTCAAAAATAACTTATTAAGAGCTTAAAAAATTCAAATGTTTAAGGGGGGAGATATGTAAGAAATCGTTAGAAATTCGGATAGAGGCGGTTTAAGCACCTGGTTCATTTGAATGTACCATGTCTTCCTCGGGCGTCCCCAACTTCTACAGTTCACGTTTGAGTAATATATTCTTTCATTCGCTCCACATGCCCAAACATTATGGTTTACTTTTGCAAAAAAGAAATATCAATAATGTCACCGGAGACCAAAATGTTGTTCTCATTTTTTATACTCCAAATAATGTCAGAAATCACTGGTTCAAGTAAGTCAGGTTAACACCCTGAATATGCACACACTGGAGCTCATCGCACTATCATGTAGGTCGGCAATAAATCAATTTACGAAAAACAAAATTTAATGAATCTTGCATTTTTTAAAGTTCGGATAGACAAAGCTAGTAAGTGAGAAAATAGGTGCTGTATAAATCATCAAATTATATTATCAACATTCTACATTATGATACAATTCGAGCACAATACGTGTATTTTTGATAGTGTAATAAAACGTATACGATGCGAACTCTTCATTTGGTATTTACCATTAACAGTATTTGCCCAGCCCAATCGGGGCACCTGCAGGTCTGCTAATTCCCAGCCTTCGACATAACAAAAAATGTATGTGTACGTCTACGCTTCTATGTTTTTTTATTATTATTGCGATTTTAATACTTAGCAAAGGCCACCTGTTGGTCTGCGTTATAAACCATTTGTAAGCACTTGAACAATGGACGACGCATTGATGTAAAATCTCCATCGACAGGTTTTTTTAGATTCTTGATTTGGTTGAAACAGAATATATATCACATTTCTGATATTCTGATGATTTAATACATTTCGTCCGCCATAACACAGGGACATCCCTAGCATGGCGGACAAAAATTAATCTCAAATCGGGCTCGTAAGTATGCTGAAGGACTTTGTGGAGGGAAAAAAGGAAGGCCGGAATTCCTTTTCTTTTATAATTTGTTATATTTTTCTATTTCCAGACCAATATGCAATCTTCACACGTGACAGTCGCACAGGATTTTGGATTTGGATATTATTTATGTTCAGAGTTCCTAAAACAATTAATTTATCGTAATTGCGAAATGGAATTATCTGCATGATGATTGTTTATTTGGAAATGTTTAAATTTTAATATATAAAGTTTTGGGAAATGGAACTTAAATCTTAAAACCGGATTTCACTCCTTTCAGAGGATTAATTTAGGTTTTTTGAAGTGAAAACTTATATAGCACCGTTGTTATTTGAAACTTGATGATATGAAAAAGCGACACTAAAAAGAAAACACATACATCTATAGGATTTAGCCTGCGAGAGAATGAAATAGAATAATCGGTCTCCTTTTAGTGTTTTGTGTCCCTCTCCCTACTCTTTTCTACTTTAGTTTTCTGAAGGTTTAACTTCTACCGCGTGTGAACTGCATACTTGTAATTTTTTATATTTAAATTGGTTTATCATTCTCGCTCTATTTTTTGAGAAAATAAATTATGGAATTATAAGATACTAGCTGTTTCCCGCCATGCGTTGCAATACCATAATCAAATAACTAAAATGTTACTCCTTGCATGTCGTTTCCCGTGCGTTCCCCTCCAGCGTTCCACTTCCACCTTCCCCGCCACCGCCCACCCGCTCCCCCGTCCCGCCAACCCCCCAGGCACTTCATTTCTTGACTCCTCTCCCGCCCGGCACGTAGCCGAAACATTTTTCTAATACCAACATTTTTAAACTCGTGATATCTTTCTAATTAAATATCCGAATTGAAAAATTCAAAAAGTTAAATACAGGTATTGAAACTGTCTTGAATATGAAGTAATTTATTTTGATAAGGATTGAAACAAAGATACAAATAAAGAGCCTTTTCAAGCGGCGACATTTTAATTAAATTTTTAAAATAAAATAATACTTATTGTGGCATAACCACAATAGTTAGACATATGCTGTGGCGACCTTTTTTGTAAATAATGATGTGTTCTACATAGTCGTAGTACATTATTTTTTTCCATCATCAATAGTTTTCGCAGCGCACGCGATGTAAAGAATATTTTAGGTAATTTTTTTACACCTTGGGTGATATTATTGAAGTTTTAGTAAGGATGCCTATTTAAAAAAAATATATAATATAGCCTATGTTACCCAAGGATAGTGTAGCTTCCCAAAAGCGAAAGAATTTTTCAAATCGGTTCAGTAGTTTCGGAGCCTGTTCAATGCAAACAAACAAACAAACAAACAAACAAACAAACAAACAAACAAACAAACAAATCTTACCTCTTTATATAGTGTAGTAGAAGTAGAAGTAGATAGTAAAGTATATCCTGCCGAGCGATTCTATATCTTTTGTGGGATCGAGATAGATAACGAATGAGATCTCCTGTCAGATTTGTGTGACTTTCTATGGCTGTCAATTGCTTTTTCTATGGGCCGTAAAATATTTTCTTTAAGACCCATACAGTGTGAGAAACCGGCGCGATGACCACAAAATGGTACTTTTATGTAAATGTGCGCCATTACATATAACTGTTTTATGTTACACTGGTCTCTGTTGGGCTGCTCTAGATATTATTGTTACATCGGTGAGGTGGTACAATTGGGCTCATGACGTATGCATCATTATTGTTAAGTTAATTTATTAATAAACCTTGTTATTGATATCTATGTATGCACTAGCTGAAGTCCGGGCGATGCCCGGGCTTTAGGCAGAGTTTTCAAAATCAAATGTAGACAGTGATCTTCCTCTTGTTTTGAAGGTCACATGTCCAAAATTTCATCAACCTCGGCAAAAAACTGTAGATTTGAATACAAATCAAATCCACACCACCCGCTTGCCAGCCCGCTAGTCAACCACATACAGATATTCTCCATTATATATTATATATTTCAACCAATTTACACAAAACCTTATCAAATTATGTAGATACCTAAACCTTCCTCATGAATCGAAAACCGCATGAAAACCCGTTCAGCAGTTTTTGAGTTTATCGCGAACAGACAGACAGACGCGGCGGAGGACTTTGTTTCATAATTTGTAGGGATATATTATGAGTTGTTGTAATAATAATTATGAGATATAAGTCTAAGTTAATCACGTCAACACACACAGCTCTTTTTGTTAAATGAACCAACATAATATGATCGTAAAATCAACAAATAATTTATATGTATGTTTATCAATCATATATTCACAGATATTTTCTTACATGACTAATATTATGGTTACCTACATAAATAAAAAAATAAAAAACTTTAAAACTATAAATGACGCCAGGACAAAATTACTCAGACGTCAATATAACGTACTAATAATACACTGGTAGAATTACACATGTACCGAATTGCATATCACGCATTGCCTGGAATTACACTCATTAAAAAGGAGTGTTCTAGTGTGTCCTCAATAAAGTTCGTATTTGAAAAAACAAAATTTAGGTTAGGTTTTTTTTTGACATATGTCTGTACATATGTAATTATTTCATTCCCGGGGTGTGGTTTTTCCGGGTTGCGTTTGCCCATCTGCTGCGTGGCGGGCCGGAATGAGAGCGACTGGTTGAAGGAGGCCTTTTGATCTCTGCAGCCGGGCTCTCTCGACCCGCCTTGCACTGAATTTTAAGGGATGGATTCATACGTTTGTCTTCCTTGGATACACTGGCCCCTAGATTCCTACCCCTCCCATATACCTTTTTATTTATTTATTATTATTTTTTTTATAGTAATACCTCACAAGAGTCTCAGCTGTTCCCGTCTGGAGCCAGTGAGACTATGGCATCCCCAGTTGGGGTATGTTGTGAGGCTGAAGGTAGTGGGGAGGGGAAGAAGATGGGGAGAGGAAGGTGGGAAAGTACCCGGCTATTTAGATCAAGCATCGTTTGAATTCTGAATGGTGGTCTTACACCAGGGCGATACTGAGAGTATCTTCCACTCTGGAACTTGCCGCAAATATACCTTATATTATTTTTAATGAATTAATTGTGAAATAACACAAATTATTCAAATAACATTTATTTGCCCACGCCGGGAATCGATCCCGCGACCTTCGGATTGCGAGTCAAAAGCCTTACCGCTAGACCACGCCTGCCGTCAAAAAAATTGTTTTGTTTGAAACATTTACTATTAACTATTTAGTGTTAATAATTATTGCAGTAATACTTAGATATTAACACTTCAATTAGAAATGTTCACAGCATGCGTAATCAGTGTTTAGTTGTTACTAGGTGGAGATGCTTGTAGTGTAATAATAGAAATAATAATAATCAAAATGAAATATAAAACATAAAACATAATCTGCAGAGAAAGAAAAGAAAGCAAGAAAGAAAAGACGCGATAATAAAGCAATTATATAACTGTTCTGACATATATTATATGACATATCATGGTAGAAGATTGTAAATTTGTTTTTTGAAATAAGTGATTAAAGTAGTATCTTTCTCAAGCATAAACTTTTTAACTTTTTAATAAAGTGTGTTTTTCGGAAGTGACCTGCATGTAAGTATGTTTCTGTATCTATCTGTAAATAATAAAATTAAATAGAACCTAGGAATTCGTAATGAATTGTAAAGCGCACTTGAGGTGATTTTTCACAAAAACGGCGCTCTACAAATTGTCCAATTATTATTATTATTATTATTAAGTGAGACCGTTTGGGTATATATCTACAAATCTACATGGCCACATTCAATACAGACGAAACATTCGAGACAGTGCGTGGGTTGAAGTATGCAAATTTGTTATTAAATAATTCAAGATGGAATATATTATTACTCCTAAATTACGTCTATTAAGAACTTTAATATAAATATTGCTCAGACAATGAGTGATTAGAAGCTTATCATGAACAAATATTAAAGAAGTAGAATCCATCAGGGACCTTAAGGTAATACTGGATGTTAAATTAAACATTTTCAACAAACTGACGAAATCATCAACAAAGCCAACAAAATGCTGGGATTTATAATTCGTATTACAAAACCTTTCCACAACATTAAAACCCTTTATTCCCTTTATACAGCGTAAATCCTTCCCTATGCACTTAGAATACTGCACACCGATCTGGACTCCTTTCTACCAAGCCCATGACGAAAGAATCGAAAGAATTCCAAAGAAAAAAAAATTAAACATGTAAATTATAAAAAAACTTACACTATTTAAATTACACCGAAACTTAAAACTTTCACAACTTCAACTCCCTCTACACACGACGACTAATTTTTGACCAAACTTTTTTATTTAAAATTCTTAATAATGGAATGGACTCGCCAGAGCTTACCAACTTAATACAAATCCATATTCCGACAAGATCAACAAGACAATCCAACTTATTTCATTTGCCCACATGTCGAACTAATTTTAGAAAAAATTCCCCAATTCCCCGTATATGGACAGTAAAATATAAAATTTTACAATATCAACAATACATTTTCAACAATACCCTTCAGAAATACCGAACAGAAGTAAAGCGTACGATAGAAAAATAATACAAGAGCATGGAACGCATCGGGAGCATCTCCTATCCTCTTTTCCCCTTCCTCTCCTCCTCAACAAAAATAAATAATTTAAGATATAATAAAACTCCATCTCCAAGTAAGTTTAATATAGGAGACCTTTATGGCTTGACTTAATTTAACTTTGTGGCAGGGTATTTATACAAGAAAATAGTCTTTAGGCGTTGTTCAGTTTATTTCTCTTATATAGGGTTCACAGCTTATAGTAAAAAAAGAGTACAGAACAGTTTTAGCACAAAGTAAAGTCACTTACAGCCTTACTAAAAAAAACTACAGCACGACCGATAACCTGTGTTTTTGCAGCAACATCAATAAAACAAATTTACACTAAACCATGAAATACTACTAATAACGAATTTCACTCTAAAACACGTTTTAAAATCTGGAAACAGTGCAATTTTTAGTAATGTTCGTACTAAATTGTTGTTTTCATTCATAGCCGCTAGATGGGAGCGCCAGCGCATTCGCTGTTCACAATGAAAACATATTAACATTTTTTCTCTACGGCGATTAGATGGCGATGTGTTTTGGAATATTACAAATGTGATAGTAATTTCTATTAATATAACTAATTCACTCGTATATTCATATAATTGATATATTTACCGTGTTTTTTTTCATAATTTTAGTGAAGTTATTAAAACAATAATTGTACTTTCTAAGTTGAAATGTAAAAAAGTTTTTTTATATGATACATAAAAATTCATATTTACATTTAATGATATTCATTTTTTGAGAATTTCATAAAAGTGGTGTTTTTTGTAAATAATAATATCAAATTCATGTGGTGGTAAACTTATCAAAGAAATTAACATCTTTAGTGGTGCAAGAAATGTGTTGAAATGTCGGTATATTTTTAGGTTATTTTTTTGGCAAAAAAAACTAGAAATTTTTTTATAATTTTTTTATTGTATGCACGAGGAAAAAGTGAGGTGACGGTTTCATTCCAAATTCATTACATAAAAGGTTTGTGTTTTTTAAATTATAATTTTTTATATATTTCTGTACACTTTCATCAAAAATGTTTTGGTAAAAAATTATTATTTAACCTTTTTTTTCCGTGTTTAAATCTTAAAATATTGCAGTTTTTTAAAACTAAAGTGTATTTCAAATACAAAAATCTAAAAGGTAATTTTATCTAGTTTTTATAAATGGTATTTGTTTTTACGACACATTCAAAAATAAGAAATATATAAAACATTCAAAATTCTTTGGAAAATTCAAAATTTCGTTCAAACATCATCACTAAAACAGAGATAAACTACCCTTCCAGGCTGTGTGTATTTTTTTTAAGAACAATTTTTTAATTAGTAATGTTTTCACATCCGCGGCCGTTTGTTAAATGAATAAAATTTTCCCGGGGTTTTTTAGTAAGGCCGTTAGCGTAATACCCCCAACACAGGACCCGCGGTCTCTTAGTTGGGTTAAGGTTTCCCGGCAAGATCCACTAAGGCGCTGTTCCTTGAATTCCCAAGGAGGACTCAGAGGGCTCTCTCGACTTGGTACTGATTTAGTTAACCGAGCACTGACCACTGGGATTCTGTTGCTTAGTTTAACCAGGAGACCAGCTACTCTTTTTTTTGACTTTTTGAAATATTGTGCATACAGAGCTCCGGGCCAAAAAGGCCCCTTTCTCTTTCATCATGAATTTATATTTACGGTTGTTGAAAAGTTTGATTTTTTTAGTTGTTTGTTTAAATTTTTTTTGCAAAGGTACATGACTGCAATATGGGGAGGTTAGACCTTACGGAGGATTTGCTTGGTTTTTTATGTGTGGTACTTACTTCGTCGTACCGGGCGAGGCAGTTTATGGACGCGTTTTCATGGGTGGGAATTGGCTACTCTGATTTCATATAAGCCTGCACTGTATTATATACCCCTTATGGCAGGGTAATGCCGGCTGGCGACGGAGGGGAGGGGGTAGCTCGGCCAATGGGGTGTCTTCGCGTCCGGGTGGTGAGGCGAAAGTTGCCGAGCGAGACGGCGCTATGCGTGTGAGGGAGAAAGTATTCGTATCCGTGCATTGGACCGAATACCAAGCGCTACAACTTTGTATGTATGTATTTCTATATTTTTGTACATAAGCTGTTTGTCTCTTACAAATAAATAATTAATTAAATAAATAAATTTTGTATAAAGTTTGCAGATTGTCTTCTTTTTTCCAGGGTTGTAAAATTAAATTGAAGTCATTCCTCGTAAGGTAGAAATAAGGCATTTAATCCAAGTTTAAATGATAACAGATTTAGGATTTTTTTGTCAATATATTCAATAGTTTTTGAATATTTTAATACACATCTTCTTTTTCTTTCCCAGAACTTCCTCTCCTTCCTTACCTTAAAAAGACCACCCACATAGCATTCTCTGAGATGACATAGTCCCCGATGGAAATTATTTTTTCTCAAGACCCCTGTATGTATGTACGTCTGTTCATTGTTCATGCGTAATTATATAATAATTATACACAAATTTTGTAAAGTTGTGACGCCATCTACTGCAGAGTTAAGTATGTTAAACTTTTATGGCAAGTCTGAAGTTAGTAACGAATCAAGAACCAATCGGAAGCATAGATTTCTTCCACTGCGATTTTGAAAAAAATAATTAATTGCGCGCGCCAATGTCAGGTAGATGTACGGAGATCGCCAGCCACAAAGTGTCGACGACCTCGTCTCACTGCCATCTCTCTTGAAAGCACGCCCACCGCCCATGGCGACATCCCTCTCACTTGCGCGAAAAGTCATTTTTATAATACATTCACGCACCGTATGGCGCTGTCTCATTCGGAATGAGAATTACAAAATCATTGCCTGACGCAAAGTTAATGACCTTCGTTTATTATTTTTTAAATGCCGTATTCGCTGAGCGCCGATTCTAAGATTTGAGATGACAATGGAGTTTGGCCTTCCTATTTTCAGCCGTAATATTTAATATTAACTAGCTTTAGATACTACCTGGTTTTGCAAAACATTTAAACATTTTTATTATTAAATCTCTTTCTTATTATACAACTAGCTCAAGTTAACAGCGTTGCCGGGCTTTACAGAGTATGTATAGAGACATCTGCAGACATAGACAGCGACCTTCCTCTTGTTCTGAAGGACAAATGTGCAAAATTTCATCAACCTCGGAATAAAACAGTAGATTTGTATAAAAATCAAATCCACGCGTCTGACACACACCCACTCGTATATAAATAGAACAAGATTATTTCGTTATTTGTTTTTGGGGTGTATTATCCGTAAGGCAGTGTAGGCAACGGCCTACACTAATATGGCCCTGCTGATGATGGACACTATAATCTGCCCTGATGATGGATACTGTAACGCTGTCCGAAACGTTGGATAAAGAAGGAGCTAGCGCGACAAGACATAACACCCCAAAAACAAATATCGAAAATACTTTTCGATGTGAAAATAATAAAATAAAATTTAAGAAGGAGATAGTTTAAAATGTAAACGTATTGAGACTTTTCTAGTTATTTTATGTTTCCGAGCTCCTGAGCTCACGTTTGAAATATCTTTGTATTTTGACCTAGAAATCCCCGAAAAATCTATGTAAATTTCAGGATGCCAGGGCTCACCTTTCGATAGTTTGCCGTGCGACAATAATACATGAAATGAAATAAAGCAATTTAAATGCCTACCCGAGACTCGCAACAATAACATTTGGCTGTCAACAGTTTTTTTGTTTTGCTCTTTCAAAAATCATCTTAAACCAATCTTTTTATTGTTTTTGGCTGTAAAAAGTGTAGTGTGTTGTGTCTTAAGGACTCTTCTCCCCCTGATCTTCCAGGAGTCACTTCTTGCTGCTCATTTTCAGATATTTATATACCTTTTTTTTCTTTTACTTCTGTCACTTATTGTACTTCCTGTAACTTTTTGAACAATGGAGGAGTATTTCCCTCCTTTACCTCCTACAAAGCCCCCAGATCCCCCTCCTGACCCTTTTTCGGACATTTCAGAGCCTACAAACATTTCAGACCCTTAAAACATTTCAGACAGTGAATCTGTCATCCTAACCTCAATAAAAAAAGAAAATTCAGTCCCTCTTCCCAACATGATTCACTTTCGTCTTCATAGTCCCCACCAGCACTTCCTAAACCTTCTACAACAAACTTTTACTCTACTCATTCCCGAGGCTCCTTCATTGTGTATGTGCAAAAAACTGAAAAGGTAAAACCATATATCCTCTTGAATTTGGTAAATTCCTTTCAACCAACAAAGAACCTTTCGATTAAGCCCGGAGGTGTAAAAGCCGAGGGTCGCTTCCGAATCTCTATTGAATTCCTCCCAGGTTCAGCCGCCAACAACTTCATCAAAAACATTTTTTTTACATCTAATTCTAAATTCAAGGCTTACATCCCAACATTCAATGTCACTCGAATGGGCCTGGTCATGGGTATCTCTTTCAACCCCCCAACATATCAGCAATCGCATAAAAGCCAGGAGGCTAAATTATAAGGACACCTCTGAGGGCATCGTTTCCTGGAAGCCCTCCCAATCTGTTGTGATCACATTCGAAGGACAATCTCTTCCCTCCCATATATATTTATTTTTCAACTCCTTATCAGTTGAAATGTACTCTTATCCCACCACCCAATGTTACAACTGCTGCCGTTTTGGTCATACCAAAGCTGCATGCAGATCCCCTCCCAGATGCTTCAAATGTGGAGAAAACGACACGGCTGACCAATGTTCTTCTCTCTCTTCACCTAAACGTTTCAACTGCTCAGGCGCTCATTCCGCCATTCACTCTTCTTGCCCTGAACAATCTCGCCAAAAAAATATAAAAATTTCCATGGCCTCTGAGAACTTGTCTTTTCTGCAGGCTTCTAAACTATTCCCGCCTGTCAAAAAATCATTTGCCGAGGTTTTAATCAGTAACTCTTCTTCCGACTATCTTCCCTTCTCCACAACATCTTCTCGTTCAACTAAATTTATGTACAAAAACCCTGTCTCTAAACCGACTCCTGGATACGATCGGCAACAACACAACTCACTTCTCTTAAATCCCAATGGTTTTCCTCTTTCAAATGCCACAAATGGGTGCGCAAACAACTATAATTCTTCCTCAAAAACTATCAAAAGCTTTCTGAACAACTCTCCCAAGATAATTCTTCATTTATTCAAACTCTTATTATGCTTCTAATTGACCTAATTTCTTCTCAAACAAATCTACCGTCCAACGCTGCTTCTATTATTTCCAAATTAAAATTACTTATTCAAAATGGCACTTCAAGATGCCAGAATACTTCAGTGGAATAGCCGCAGTGCTATTTCTAACAAATCGAACCTTCTTAACCTATTAAATTCAAACCTTGTTTCTGTGGCTGTTGTCTCGGAGACATGGTTTACTCCATCCACCCATTTTAATGTGGGAGGGTACTCCTGTCTCCGTGATGATCGCCCGGAAGGTACGGGCGGCGGTGCTGCCCTTTTTATTAAAAAATCCCTTCCGTTTTCCCCAATAAATAATATCAAACCCCCCAATGCAGCTAAAATAAAGGACACATCCTTTGTTTCTATCTATATTCCGCCATCATCGCACTTCAATAAGCAAGCTTGGTTGCAAATTGTCCGTCAACTAAGCCCTCCATTCTTTTTATTGGGCGTTTTTAATGCCCGTTCCCCCGTCTGGGGTTCTGCTTTCTCTGGTCGAGATTGTCGAAATGTTATGGATTTTTTAGATGAATCCAACCTTTTCCTTTTGAACGACGGATCTCCTACGAGAATCTCTCGCCCCAACACAAACCCCAGTGCAGTGGATCTCTCCATATGCTCTACAAATGTGGCACCTCTTTTCTCGTGGGTGGTGTCCCCCGATCCTTGCTCCAGTGATCATTTCCCGATAACCATCACTAATCAAACTTCTTTCCATTCAGACAAGTCCCATATTTCGACGAAGAGTAAAACAAAACACACCAAATGGGACGAATTTAACTCGTATACGGATAAGTTTATACAAAATTTACCCTCTTCCGATATATTATCTGTCAAAGATGACTACGATAACTTCAAATCGATGCTCATAACTGCAATAAATAAATCAAATCCTCCACCTAAAACCAAATCTCTCAAAAAACTCCCTCCGACTCCCTAGTGGGATGAGGAATGTTCCAAGGTAGTGAGAATTCGGAAATCTAAATCTCTTTCTTATTGTCACAATATGACTATGGAGAACTATCTTATATACAAAAATGCCGAAGCCAATGCCAAAAGGGTATTGAGGTCAAAAAAAAGATCCGGGTGGTACAACTTCTGCAGTTCAGTATCTCCGAATACTCCAATTTCGGAAGTTTGGTCTATGATTCGAAGATTTCGATCCTCCTTCAGTTCAACATCTCCTCGAGCGTCTCATTCTAAATGGAAAGATGAGTTCTTGGACAAATTGCTCCCCTTCTATACCTAACTTAGATGAAATAACTCCCATCCACAACACTCCTATGTCTGATCACTGACTAGACTCTCCATTCACTTTAATTGAATTAAAAAAATGTTTATCAACAGTCAAAGACTCATCTCCAGGCAGAGATGGTATTCCTTATAGCAGTATCAAAAATAGTAATGATAATAATAAATTATAATAATATAATTATAATTATACTAATCTTAAGTCCAAAGCGGCAGCTGGTTCCGATGGGATAACCTCTCTCCTTCTCAAAAATTGCAAGGAGGAACTGGCGGATGATCTTGTATTCTTAATAAATCTCTCTCTATCAAAAGGTATCTTTCCAGACAGACTAAAGATTGCGAAAATAATTCCTATTCATAAAGACGAATGCAAAAAAAATGTCCAAAATTATCGTCCAATCTCTATACTTCCAGCTATCTCTAAAATTTTTGAATGTATCATTAAAGAAAGACTATTGAAATATCTCGAACACAACAAAATTCTCACGTCAAAACAATACGGTTTCAGACGACGATCTAATACTAAATGTGCAGCTTTCGATTTTATATCAAATTTTCAGAAACATATTGATCATGGGGATTTTACGGCGGCAATATTTATTGATCTAAAGAAGGCGTTTGACACGGTGGATCACAACGTATTGATCGAAAAACTGAAACATTTGGGTATTGTTGGTCCTCCTCTGGAACTTTTCCGATCTTACCTATCAAATCGCGTTTCGGCAGTAGAACTGGGAGGAGAAACGAGTGAGTTGGGTAAAATAACATGTGGAGTGCCACAAGGATCAATTCTTGGACCGTTGCTATTTCTAATCTATGTGAATGACATGACAAAGTGGGGTATTAAAGGAACTCTACAACTTTATGCGGACGATACAGTAATTTTTTACAATAAACTGAACCTAGCAGAGCTTGAAACGGAAATGAATGCTGATGTTTCTAAACTCACAAGCTGGTTAAGAATAAACAAACTAACTCTTAACGTAAAAAAAACTCATTATATACTTTTTGATAACAAGAAAAATTTCAGCCTCAATATCAAAGTTGGTGATAACTGCCTCGAAAAGAAAATGAGCACAAAATATTTGGGCCTGATCGTAGATTCCCAACTCTCGTGGGATCTCCACATTAATCATGTAAAGGAGAAAATTACCCCCATAACTGGTGTACTATATAGACTCCAAGGATTATTACCCATTCCTTTACTAACATCAGTGTACTACGCCATGGTACATTCACACCTTTCTTATCTCTGCAGTATCTGGGGATTTGCCTCAAAGAAATTGATAGCTGATCTGCAGGTGGTTCAAAACCGAGCTCTCAGAAATGTTTTTGGACTTCCATGGGACACCCATGTCAAAGACATCTATTCAGTTTCCGGTATTCTTCCAATCACAGTCCTTCCTAAACATGAAATCACAAGCACCATCCTACAAATTACTCAACAATCAACTCACACTAACATCAAGCCACTTTACAATCAAGACATTCACACTCACAATACTCGAAATAGCAATAAAATCCGCATACCTCAAACACACACTACAAAATATGGGATAAAATCTCTGAACTATGTTGCCTATACACTATATAATTCGCTTCCAGATATGTACAAGGGAAACCAGCAAAATAAAAAAGTTCAGAATAATGCTTTAAAAGAATATTTTTTAAATACGTTTAAGGATGAAACTATGTAAATTTTCTTATCATGTCTCATTTGTCTTGTTTCCTTTTCTCTTCTTTTCTTTTCCATTTATTTGTAATCATAATCATCCACATTTGTAAAACCTTGTTCTTTGTTTCTTTAGTTATTTTCTATTGTTGTTTGCTCACTCAACCTGTTTTTTTTTTTTTAATTTATTTTTTGTCTATGTTGTATGTGAAACTTATATTTTTAATATCCATTTTCCAAGTAAAACTGTAACTATTTCCTCACACCCATGAATTTTCCTCCTGTCCTAAAATGAGTTCTGTAACTCATCGGGATTGCTCCAGCAAGTAATAAATACAATAAAAAAAAAATAAAAAAATGTTCTAAATCACTTCCTAAGCATCTTAAATAAAATCTTCCAGACCGGCATAATGCCTGATGACTGGAGTTCTCAAATAATAATCCCAATCCTAAAATCAAACAAATCTCCCAATTCTGGATCCAACTACAGGCCAATTGCTCTTTCATCCACCCTCAGTAAAATTTATGAAAAACTAATTAAAAACCGATTAGAATTTTTTGTCGAAAGAAATCAGCTTCTCTCTCCATCTCAATTTTGATTTAGGAAAACAAAATCTACGTAAGATAACCTTGCCATCATCAGCACTGATATTAATTTATCCATTCCTAACCATGAAGTATGTCTTGCAGTCTTTATAGACATAGAAGGCGCCTTTGACAATGTTTCCATCCTTAAAAAAAATCTTTTAGGCCTTGGCCTTCCCCCCATGTTTGTCCAATCCTATCTATTTCTTGATAGAATTTTTTTCATTGAGCTACCAGATGTTACTCCTCAGAGTAGATCAATTTGGAAAGGTTTACCCCAAGGCGATGTATTATCGCCCATACTGTATAACATATACACGTACGATATGCATCTCTCTATTCCCCTTCAAGTAAAAGTTATTGAGTTCGCAGATGATTTAGCTTTCTTCTTATCATCCAAAATCATCCCACTCGCCGTCAAATATCTTAATGAAGCCATGGATGCCCTTTGCTCATGGCTCACTTTAAATGGTCTGGAACTTTCAGTCCAAAAGAGTCAGTATATCACCTTCTCAAACCGTCATAAAAATCCTCCTGTTAAAATTTTATTTAAAAACTCTCCAATCCCCAACGCATCTGAAGTTAAATTTTTGGGAGTAACATTTGATAGGAAACTTAAATGGTCTTCCCATATTCACAATACAGTTACTAAATCTGAAAAAAAAATATCATCAGATCATTGAGTGGCGTTTGGTGGGGTGCTCACCCTACTTGCATTAAGTAGCTTTACAATGCAATTATTCGAAGTCATCTCGACTATGCCTGCCCACTTTTTAGTAGTGCATCCAAAAGTGCGCTCAGTAAATTAGACAAAATTCAATCGAAGTCATTGCGAATAATAACTGGAGCGATGCAGTCGTCGTCCAAATTCCCTTCAAGTGGAATGTTCTGATCCCCCACTTTATTTAAGGCGTCAACTGTTTGCTGACAAATTTGTTCTTAAATGTTTAAATTCAAAATGTCATCAGGTTATTCCCAGAGTTTCGTTGTTCAAAGACTCAACACATTCATCTACAATCAGAGCTCGAACTAAACCTCTTCCTGCCATCTGTAAAAAATTTCACTCTCTCTCAGAGCTTCAAATTATCCAAAATGATCTTCTTCCACTATACAAATTAAAATGTAGTCACGTCACCCTATCCCCAACAATTTTGGAAGGGATCGGCATCCTTAAAAGTCATTCCAATCTCCCAGCCCGTACTGTTAATAATATGATCAATGATATTATCTCTTCTAAATGGCCCAACTCTTCTCTTTTATTTACTGATGGCTCTAAATCTCCAGACTCTCCTAACTGTGGTATAGGTATTAACGTTTACCACAATAATTCAAATGATAGAATATTTTATTCAATTTCAAACTTATTTTAAATATTTTCTGCTGAGTGCATTGCAATAATTGAAGCACTCAAATATATAATCAAAAATAATTGTGAACATTCCCTTATTCTCTCCGACTCTCTCAGTTCCCTCCAAAAACTTAAAACCTGTCCTCTTCTTCATCCTGATGATCACTTTGTATGCCTCATTAGAGTGCTGACAGCCTCCATTCAAAGCTCTGGAAAAACCGTAATTCTTGTTTGGATCCCTGGACACATTGGCATAGTGGGTAACGATATTGCAGATTCTTTGGCAAAACACGGAGCAACCAACCCTATTGTTACCCTCGTAAATCATATTCCCCTATCTGATATTTTTTTCCATCATCAAAGATAGATCCTGCAATATTTGGACAGAGTATTGGAATATTGCTAGTCAATCCAAGGGAGCTCGCTACGCCTCAATTCAAAGGACTATCCCATCAAAACCGTGGTTTCAAAAATTTCCCCATTTTTCTTAAAAAGAAATTTCCTCACTTATTCGAATGAGAATCGGACATTGTTCCGTTCCTTCTCACCTTTTTAAAATTCACATCCTTGACTCCCCAGACTGTACGTTCTGTGGTCTAGATGTGGGCACTTTAGATCACATATTTTTTGGTTGTCCCTCTCTAAATAAATATCCTCTCTTCTATCAAGCGTTATCTAAAATTGCCTCCCCTCCATTCAACATTTCATCTCTTCTAAGTCTGAACTCGACTCAAATCTTCCATATAATTCTGAAATTTGTACATTTAAATAAAATTAATATATAAATTCACCTTTCCCTTTCTCTGTAATTTTAAATGATGGCCTAGAACACCCTTGAATGGTGAAAGCCAGAAATAATTGAAAAAAAAAATGCCTACCCACATACCTATCTACCTGGGCGAGAAAATATTAATAAATTCTGGAACGTCTAGGTGAACATTCACATGTCCGAATTCACATGTACGCACAGCACGCAACGGTTTTTCTTTATCTTTATATGAATTATTAGTAGATACAAATAATATTTGTACAAAAGTCTGAATCGATTGGTTACTGACTGGGAGAATGCGTGCCGTGCGTGCGTTGCGGCGTGCGTGCGGATCTGTGGACGTTCACCTTAAACCTACAGAGGGGTTTCCAAATTTGTTCCTGAAAGGGAATGTATCCAAGGGACGTAGAAAATGATATGAACCGCAATACCAATTGAGAGACTGAAGCGTCTGAAATTAATGTATACTTTATTTCTAACGTTCAATATAAATCACCGGAAAAAACAAGTCGTAACTTTTGACCGGTCAGTGTTGAGTGGGCATAGCGCTTGGGTCCTACCCGGGCGTCGCATGTTCGATTCCTCGGCTGGCTAAGTCCTCCATCACAACACAAGCAACATTTTCGGCTTTCTGTGGTGGTAGTAGGAGATTTTCACACATTGTTGGGTTATTCGTAACCCGGGAATGTTTGTCTTTCTTTTTAATTAATTAATAATACGTATGTTATTTAGGTAATTAATAAGTACTCATATTTGTTACGATTTTTAATTGGTCACGCCAGAAAAGCCACAAGGGCCCCGTAAAAAATTGCTGCTTCATAAACTTAAAATCAAACTGTATTCTTTCAAAAAGGGCAACATTATTATGCACGCGTTCTAGAAAATAAAATTATAACACTTGTTCGTGTTATAAACGCTTCGCACATAAATATAAGCGTTATAATATGACTGCAACTACTTAAAATAAAAATTATGATAATTATGTATCGAGAGCGAAAGACGCACATAATTTTTACGTTAAAAGTTACAGTTATTTTTTCAATTGCATTCTTTTAGTATTTAGAATGGAAGTGATTTGAGCGAGTTGTATTCCATTTTCAGAGTGAAGGGTGCATTATTTTTTTTTACAGTTTTGTGGGATTTTTTTGACATTTAGGGCAGTGATATATTGTAGTTTCTATACTCGGTGAACGGTAGTTTTTATTTAATTAAATGAAGACAATATTAGCGAAACTTAATCGAAAATCTGGAGACAGAAAAATCAGAAAAATCAGAAAAAGATATTGGTTCCACTGGGACTATGATTGGCAGCACCCGTTTTATGTACTAGAGGATTTGATACGACTAAATAAAGGACTTGGGATGAAAATAAAGGACATCAATATTTTTTTAATAAAATGCTGTTATGGTATAAGAAGCGACATTTATTAATGAAAAAAACAATATTAATACGCAATGTAACGTAGTTTGTCGTTAATCGAAGCCAAGTAAGTAGTACGGCCTTAATTAGTCGTATACTTGGTATTACTTTTGGCTGCTCTAAGAGCTTCTTCGTTTTCTATAATGAAATTATAAAATTGTTTGCGTTTCGTGTTGAGGTTAGACTTTATTTGTAGTTTTGCTTTTACAGTGTCAATATCTAACTTATTTCGGTATTTGGTCCACACGTATTCTTACACAAGGAAAAAATCCTTTCGACTTGGGCGTTAGAAACTGGGATAGAAAATACGTATTGTATTATTTTTAGCAGATTCTTGTATTCATCCGTAGATTTGAGAATCTGAATCTAATTTTCAAGAACACTTTCACACTTCTTATCGTCTATAATTTTCGTCAGTAGAGGCTTTAATATACAGAAACCACGCTGATACATTTTTTCCAAATTAAAGGACAAAGTATTGTCCTCTATTGAAGATTTCAAATTAGGGGACAAGATCAATTTTTGGGTCTGAAATACAGGACGTCCTTTAAAATAAAGGACGCCTGGCAACCCTAACTGGGACTCGAACCCAGGGCCCTTTGCTAAATTTTATTAGTTTTCAGTTCATCGGAATAAATTGAAAAGTGAAAACTTCTTTAACCGTTGTGATAAAACGGAGACGAGCGACACTAGAAATAGACAATCACATACATCTATAGGATTATATCATTTCCTGATACTCTGCATTCGTCTCATTCTCTTGAAGTTTAGTTTTCTGAAGTTTTTTCACACATGTTTTTGAAGTAAAACTTCTTTACTCTTGGGGGGGTAAGCTGGGGAATGCGTTACGAAAAGTGTGATTCGAACGATAATCGATGCGAATGGTGATCGATAGCGAGGCGAACGGTCGGGCCTTTACGCACGCTTGACTTAAGGAGTGATAAGGATAAGGATAAGGATAAGGATAAGGATAAGGATAAGGATAAGGATAAGGATAAGGATAAGGATAAGGATAAGGATAAGGATAAGGATAAGGATAAGGATAAGGATAAGGATAAGGATAAGGATAAGGATAAGGATAAGGATAAGGATAAGGATAAGGATAAGGATAAGGATAAGGATAAGGATAAGGATAAGGATAAGGATAAGGATAAGGTTAAGGTTAAGGTTAAGGTTAAGGTTAAGGTTAAGGTTAAGGTTAAGGTTAAGGTTAAGGATAAGGATAAGGATAAGGATAAGGATAAGGATAAGGATAAGGATAAGGATAAGGATAAGGATAAGGATAAGGATAAGGATAAGGATAATGATAAGGACAAGGACAAGGACAAGGACAAGGACAAGGACAAGGACAAGGACAAGGACAAGGACAAGGACAAGGACAAGGACAAGGACAAGGACAAGGACAAGGACAAGGACAAGGACAAGGACAAGGATAAGGATAAGGATGGTCACCATAAGGTCACACCCCAAGGTCGTAGGTCACCCCAATGTCATAAGTTACCCCACGGTCACAGGTCACCCCACGGTCGTAGGTCACCCCAAGGTCACAGGTCACCCCACGGTCATATATCACCCCAATGTCATATCTTATTTTGTAAGTTAGTAAAGTTTTATTTCAGTCGTGTGGTCTAAGTCTAAAGCATGACTCGTTTTTTAAAAGTCATTTGATATTACTTTGTAATAGTTTAATTACGCGTCATTCCAAAATGATCAATATTTTCAGAATCGCCCTCGTAGAATACCACCATTAAGAATCAAATATTTTATTGAGTTTGCATGGGCTGTGATAACTAGATCTGAGTAGCTTTATATTATCTAACCTTCCTTTTCCCATTTGCTCTGCAGTAAAACAGCAATATATATTTTGTCTCAAGAGTAAAACAGCAAATATAAATATTTCAAGAACTGCATTAAATACCTATACTCTTTTTAATGCTCCGCAACCGGGCTCGAAAAGAAGAAGATGGAGAGATACGAAATTATGAATGTTAGAGGAGAGCGCTAACATTTACAGCGCCAAAATCGATGCGAAAATTGCGAAAATGTTTAATAAAACACGACTCAATTAAAATAGAGGAAAAATCTCTTAGGGAGCATCTTAAGTATCATTTAAAGAAACATTGTGAATTTTTTCACAAATATAATTTATAAGATAATAGAAAACTGACTTGTTTTTAATAATTTTTAGAGCATACTTTGCGATTTTTTTTATCGAAGGAATTTCATATAATTTGCGTTTCGGCTTGGGCAGCATCTAGACATTATCTTCAAAAATAACATATATTTTTTGGAGAGCTTAAAAACATCAAATGTTTAAGGGAGATATGTAAGAAATCGGTTAAAAAAATCGAGTGTCGGCCCCTTAACTAACGTTGTTCGATGCATTTTGCACTAGCTTATACAGGGTGTTAAGGGACGTACTTGACTTACTTTAACCAGCGATTCCTGACATTATTTGGAGTAAAAAATGTGAAAGAAATTTTGGTCTCCGATGACTTTTTTAGATGACTTTTTTTTTTTCAAACTTGTTTTTCTTCAATATCAAACAATTTTTTTTTCTTCCGCATGTCGTCACTGGTCATTCAGCCAAGTAACCGACCAACCCCTAACACCGCCTCCAAATGTCCAACACCTACCATGTTTCTATGTTTTTGTAGAAAAAAAAAACATGTCAAATCACCAAAAATGTCACCGGAGACTAAAATTTCATTTACATTTTTTACTCCAAATAATGTCAGGAATCACTGGTTAAATAAAGTAAGTGAAATACGTCCATTAACACCATGTTTCACATGTATACAGTTCACTACCGAACCAGCTCAATATAACGACTTCGGATCCAATATAATGATTTTTTTTTTCTTTCTTTATCCATCATATTTATTTTTATTCAGTTTTTACAGGTGATTCGACTATCACGCTTGCACATGCTCGTATTATGGTAGTCGAATGATGCTTGCAGAATTATCTGGACACAGAAGATACAGCAGCGCATCTACAATGTTTACGGAGCTAGGACTACACGGATTCGCCACGAGATACCGGGTCACTGGAGCCAGGATGCGGCTAATGGCCTCCGATAACACAGTGGTGATGGCAGCCTTCCAGCACCAAGCGCCACTCCTGAGCGAGCGCTGGTCCCGAGCTCACTCCAGACCACGTCCTACATTATAATTGATTATTTATTTTATTTCTATTATTGCTTATGTTTTTTTTTCCTATTCTATTTACCTTTTAAAAAAAAATTATCTGTTGTTTAAATATGTATAACTATATGGGACGTGTGGGATTGCACTATCCTCCCCACATCCTGGAATATTTTACATTATTATTATTATTAAACAGTGTGAGGAGTCAAAGTTAACTAATTTAAAAAAAGTCCAATGATTAGTGCAAAAATGTTTTTTTCAAAGGTGTAGGCACTTTAAGGTTTATTTTAGACTATACTAATAACTGGGCTATTCAGAGTTGCGTAAAAAAATTAGAATATGTAATTTTGCAACCGTAGCACTCAAAAACTAATCTAAGGTATCGATTTTCATGAAATTAATAAAAGTGCTAATATCTTAAAAACTAAGGACATTTTTCTAAAGTTATATTAAAATATCCTGGTGTAGCTTTTTATTTAATTTTGCTTCATTTTTTGAATAATAGTGGGATTTTATTGTATAGTTTAGTACCATCGTATAAGATTTTTTTTTGCCCAAATGCTGTGTTTGTAATTATTTGTTGGGTATGTTTTTGCCCTTCAGATCTAGTGTTTCTAAAACACTAGTTGGTTTTTAATTTTGTATGTTTTGTATTTATGAATGTAATTGAACGTAGTTTTAGAATAAAGTTGTTTAATTAATTTTATGTTAAGATTGTTGAAGATTTCGTCAGTGCTAGTTCTTACAGGGATAACGTTGACTTTTTTTACACCCTGAATCGCCCCAAGCCGTAACCATGTTCAAACTATATTTAAAGTGGGTAATTTTCAATTTTGTTAATTTGATTTCTCGATATCTACTGATAAACTAACTAGCATTTCTCATAAATTTTTTTGTATTTTACAAATAATAGAGTATGTTCTTCTTTCCTTATTAACCCAATTAACTGAAGCTACCGCTTCAGAAGTTTGAAACTAACTAACGTGCCGTAGAAAATGATTACCCAGATATTATTATTCATGAAGGAGAAAGTTTAACCCAGTTGTAAGTGCAATCCATAGCTGTTTAGACAATTATCGTAAAGCTCCAGAAACTACCGGTTTGAGTGTAGTCTAACCACTATTCAGAATTGACACCCGTAAGCCCAAGTATTGCAGATTAGTGACTGGATCAGCTGCTAGATCACCTGACTTTAGCATGCCCGGATCGGACCGGGTGGCGCAGACGGTATATGAATAGGCGCTGATCCACCTACGAAGAGGTATTTTAAAGTCCTGAAAGTTTTTTCATCGATTAGATTCTATCTGCTAATAATTAACTTTTATTATTTTTCTTCTTTGTAAAAAAATCTTCTGTTTTACTATTGTAATCCCTTATTTGTTGTAACACACACGAACAATTCTATGCATATAATTACAAACTAGTTTTTATAACTTAATCTTTTTTTGTCGGATCTTATTACTTTAATTCTTTTTTCCTAATTGTATGAGTTTTATATAGGTACAACTTTTGTTGTTATTTTTTAATCTCTGCTACAATATTCTGTACCATACGAGTAAATTACATTTTTTTTATTGTTTTGTTGGTTTGTGAGACACAAAATTAATATTGTTAGCATACACAAACACAGTTGCTTTTCAATGTTATACTTTGTTTTACTTACTTTTTCAGGCTTATATAATTATTATAATTTTAATCATCGTATTAATATTTTGCTAATTTGCACTAAATTTTATTAAATAGATACACATGTGTTGTTTTCTGTAACTGTAATCAATTTAATTTTTTCATGTCAAAGCTCTATAGGACATTAATAAATAAAATAATAATAATAATATCTATATTATCCAAAAATGTTTAACAAAACATAATGTTTTCGCATCGATAATAAAACTTCATCATTTAAAAAAGCGATTAATTTCTGAGTGGCTGCGAGAATTATTTAGATATCCGCAGATACCTTAAGGTGCGGTATACTCGCTCAAAAAGAAGAAGATGGAGAGATATGTAAATCCAAACTTTAGAGAGAGCGCGCTAATATTAAAAACGTTAATATTTTATAAAACACGACTCGTTTAAATATAGCAAAAATTTCATGGGAATTATCTAAAATAATATTTATAGAAGAAACACTGTGAATTTTTTCATACGTGTAACTTGTAAAATAACTGAAAAAACATGTTTATAATAGTTCTCGGAGCATATTTTGCGATTTTTGTGTGGGGAATTCATAGATATTATTTTCAAGAAAAACATATGTATTTTTAAGAGCTTTAAAGTATTTAAGGAAAATATATAATAAGTATATTTTCAAGAGTAATCGCCAACGTCGGGGGACCTGGTAGGGCACACTAAGAAGAAGAATAAATTTGTAAAAATGCGGGAAGCCGGGCCTTAAGTTTTAGCATTACGGTGATTAAATTTTTCACACCCTGGGCAAAACGTTTCGTCGGCACCTATGGTGAATCCGGTACTGATCGCATGAAACGAGTGGCTAAGGAAACAGTTCCAGTTTACTTATAGTTTCCCCAACTTTCACAAATATCAACTCGTTACCGGATATCATTTGCTCCCTGTAGCACCTACACCTACAAGGCAGGTAATCCATCGGATAAAATACTAATGACGAGCCAATCACTTCGAATTGGGTTAATTAGTGGATACACATTTTAAAACTTCCAATTAAATATACATTTTTTACCAATAGTATTTCTTTATATTATTACTCAAGTTAACCCAGATTTGCTCACGTAATAAAAATATATAAACACTTCAATTATCTCAACCAAACATATGTTGACAAATTTTCGTCAAACAAATGGTTGAGTATTGGAGAGTTGAGCGCAGAAATAGAAGACTTTATGCTTGCCATTCAAGATAGAGTCATTAATATTAAAAATTATAGGAAGTATATCATCAAAGATGCAAATCAAATTGATGATTTATGTAGAAAATGTTTGGCTTTTCCGGAAACTATAGAACATATTATATCGGGATGTTCTGTATTAGCGCGGTCCAAGTATACATTTAGGCACAATCAAGTTTTAAAAATAATTCACCAAAGTTTGGTAATTAAACGTAACTTGATTGACTGCCGTAATGTACCATATTATGAATATGAACCAAATTCATTTTTAGAAAATGAATTTTATAAAATTTATTATGATAAAACTATTCTAACAGACAGAACAATTAGTCATAATAGACCCGATATAGTTTTACATGACAAAATTAAGAAAATAACTTATATCATTGATGTTGCTATTCCAAATTCTTGTAATATTCAGAAAACTGTTTCTGAAAAAATAAGAAAATATACAGAGAATTTGGCATTCTCAGACTATAAAAATATTACCATTTGTTATTTCGGCTACTGGCATTATACCTAGCTCTCTCATTCAAAATTTAGGCGTATTAGATTTGTCAAAAAATTTGTACATAAAAATGCAAAAGTCGGTCATTTTAAATACATGTAGGATTACGAAAGATTTTTTAAATATTTATATTGAGGGATCAGTAGGATTTATCGGACCAGTTAGGATTTAATCAGAGCCGAACCCTCTGATATGAAAATATCTGGAGTCGGTGAAATATTTTCCCATTATGTTTCTGGTGGATTGACGTATTGTTCTTGTATTGTTTTGTATTTATTATACTTATATAGTGCACTTACATTGCGTGAATTTACTAGATATTCATTTGTGGAAAAGTGTGTGGAAGGGTTTAGTCTTTCATTTGGGAAAGATTCAACCCGGACATATAATCTGGAGCACCGTCAAAAAGAATTATTGAGAAAGTTTAGTTTTTAATGTATTCAATTCATTTCATCGTGTCATGTCTTCATTGGGCGTCCCCGATTTCTTCTGCCATTCGTTTTCACATCACAAGATTTTTATAATATCCTTTTCTTCCACAATAGGAAAAAATAATACAAACATCCTGTAAAACAATAGATTATTTTTCAAAAATAGTTCTTCACATACACCTCATTTTACCACTTTTTATTTATTTAAGCTTTGAACGATTTTTAGCTTTTGAGCTTTGAGCTTCGATCTTTGTGCTTTCAGCTTTGGGCATTGAGCTTTGGGCTTTTGGTTGTTGAGCCTTTAAATTTGTGCGTATTAGCTTTGAGTATAAAGTTTTTCAGATGCATATGTGTAACCTGCCGAGGAAAGTTTAATATCCCCTGCGTTGCCCGGGCTTTATGCAGAGTTTTTAAAAATCAGATAGAGACGAAAAATTTCCCCTTATTTTGAGTGAATTTTGCATTAATAAGGTGGGGAAAGAGGATCGGGGTACGTAGTTTGTTGAATTTTCAAATAGACAATGACATTTCTATTGTTTTAAAAGTAAATACTTCAGAATGGGTACCAAAAATAATAAAATAAAATAAACGTTTCCTTGTAATTTCGTTACAATAAAATCCAAATATATGTAATATTTCTGAACGCATCCGAATACTAAAAACATTTTTGAACGATTTCTAAAATACGCTTTCAAATTTAATCATTCTATATCATTAATTATAATTTTTTTTGCGAAGTTTGAAGAATTAATCATTCTAAATTAACATATAATTTTTGAAAAAAAAATTTTAATGCAAACATAAAAAAGTTTTAAAAATGACTCACTTAACGTTTTTTCTAACTAACATTACTAAAACCAAAAAAATAAAATAAAAACACATACATATTTTATTAGGCAAATGTACCTATTATAAACGTGATCGTCAATTCACTTTTTTGTTGTTTCATGTAAGAAACGATTAGTAAAAATTCCTAAATTTTCGTAATTTTTTTTTAAATTGCGGTCGGAAATTTTGGTTTCATAAAGATGTAAATTTTAATCATTTTCTGGTTAACTTTTACATTTGAATATAAAGCTTGGTATTTTTTCTTTGTAACACCGTTTTAATCATTTTTCTAACCATGACAGTAAGGGAGACACGAGAGACTTATATGAGTTGTTCCGAAAAGCGAACAAATTAGCCTGATTAGTTGAATTAATTTAAGCGGTAATTCATGACATCATTTGGCAATTATTTTGGTCTCCGGTTTTTTTTTCAATTTTTTGTTCTTCAAAACCAAACAAACAAACTTTCTTCCACATGTCATCACTGGTCATTCAGCCTAGTAAACGCTCAACCTCTCACAGTGATCCTAACTGTTCAATATCTACTGTTTCTTGTGTGGTTATTTAAAAAAAAAACACCAAAATTTTATTTAGATTTTTACTCCAAATAATAGCAGGAATCACTGGTTAAAATAAGTCAAGTACATCCAATAACAACCTATCTACATAGTTACCGACTCAACTTGTCGGACAGCCTCGCAGTTTCCATCATCAGAGAAGACGACTTTGACAAGAAAGATACCTTTACCTACAATAGTTTCCTTTAACTTTAAGCCACCCACATAGTAGCAATATATACAAACACACATAGGTGGCGATCTTACAGCTTACAGTTAACATCTAACAGCTCACACCTTATAGCTAAAATGCAGCCAGCTTACTTGTAAGTAAAAGTAAAGCTATCGACAGAAGACAGCCAACACGTCTGTCGGGCCACGAAAAATTGCTGCAATAACTCACCGGACACGAATCTCAGGAATGCCGCTATATTCCGTACAGATTAATTATATTCATAAAGGTACGGCCGTCTTTACGTGGACCGAGGAGCGCTGGGTTACGCCGAAGCAAGTTACGTCAACGTGTCGGGAACGGTAATGGCCGTATCTTGGTTAAGCTGGAATGCCTTGAAAATTTGTATTGCGATAATAATCGAAGATTTGGATTAATGTATTTTACACATCAACTACAGTATTGCGTACTAATGATAGGATGCTTAAAACTTTTAAAATTCTTTTTTCGAGTGAATACCGCAAAAGAGTCCCAACTGCTATCATCTGGAGCAAGTGAGACCATGGTATCCTCAAATAGGGTATGTTTTGAGGCTGAAAGTAGTGGGGAGTGAAAGTGAAGGGAAAGCGGAAAGTATGGAAGTACCACGTTATTCACTAAATTCGGCCAAAGCCATTTCAAGCAACGTTTCAATTCTGAATGGTGGTTTTAAACACAGGCGATACTGAGAGTATCTTCCACTCTGGTAAGTGCCGTAAATATACTGTATATTATTTTAAATGAACACATGGTGAAATAACGCAAATTGACGCGGTTTTGAATCCGCAACCTTCGGATTACTAGTCGAGAATCTTACCCCTCAACCACGTAGGCTATCAAAGCTACCTTCGCAATTGATTTTTGTTCATTATACCTTTTTAATAAAGGCCCTTACTCTACACCTGTAAAGTTTCTAAAGCGATCACGTTTTTGATGTATTTTCAATCTACACTAACAAGTACTTACGAATAAAGTAAATTTTGCATGTTTTTTTATACGGTATTTTGTGCAAAATGTGCCCCACAACCCCACGCTGGAGTTATAACTATCAACAATAATAATTTTTAACATTGCTTAATATCGGTAGGCCACAGCAATTAAAACGACTTATATGTATACACAAATGAGAACCTAAATTAACAGTTCATACCTTAAGACAAAATCTTAAAAAAATCTATTTACATTTACAAAATTAATAAATTAATATTATGTCACTGCAAACAGTTTTTAAGAAACACATAGTAAATTTTTATGTAATATTAAATAAAATGAAACACTTTTACTGACAGTTTTTAAATTAGGTATATTAATAGTTAACAAAAAGTAAAACTCTTTCTGATATTTAAGACTGCCTTTAAAGTAACACACTACACATCTAAAACTTAAGGAAAGCTACTGGCTGTATTGAAAGATACGGCTTTTCGGCAAAGTGACCGTATCAGTAAATAGTATCTCGGCGTACCTGTAACTTTTGATGCGTCCGTGTTGAATGGACGCGAGATTCATCTGGGAAGGTACACATGACCACTAGAATTATTATTCTCGTAAATCTGTCAGATATTTCTGAGAAACACTGATTTCTAAAAACACTTTGGTAAGCAGACAGTATTACATTCCCTGCATATAATTGTGATGTAATTGATATCTTGATGCTCCAAGGAATAATTGGAAGGCGCGTTGAAATGAGCAGGTAACCGTAAATTAATGATTTTATGAGGTATGGAATAACATTAATTAATAATAAAAAAATCACATTATACTAAGAAATAAAATTAAGTTAAATAAATTATACAGTTTGTCAAATAAGAGTAGAAAACATGGGAGGGCGCCACTGTTCAAATGGCAATACTAAAAATATCACTCATAGTGGTAATGTAAAGCTGTGTATCCTAAATTTGTATAAAAAATAAAAAAGGTTAAAAAAATATGTATATTGAAAAAAATATTTTTTTATTGCAATGTAGATACCCACTGATCTCAATATTAGCATTTCATGTACGTATATTATACCTTTGCAATTTACAATAACGATATTCTAATAAAATATGTAGCGCAGTTAAGAAATTGCTCACATTTATTTAATACTAGCTTAAGTACGTAGCGTTGCCCGGGCTTTACATCATGCCTCTAATTTTAAATCTGAATATATTTAACTCATTCAGATCTAAAAGAAGTGTAACTAAACTCACCATTAATGCATATTCCTTTCTACCTGGTGTTAAATTCAAATTTATGTTAAATTAAATGAAAGCAAATGATTTTGTAAAACACCATTTAATCAGATACGTTTTTAGATTTTCACGGCAAAAAGTATTTTCATTATTTGTTTTTGGGGACAGATCTGCCGGACTGCCCTGATGATGGACACTGCAACGCTGTCCGAAACGTCGGTTAAAGAAGGAGGTAGCGCAACACGGCAAAACACCCCAAAAACAAATAACGAAAAAAACCATTACATTAAATTGTCGTAAATAGGTACCTTAATAACAGTGCTACTTCGATTTATTTTTTTTTCTTTAAGAAGAAAAAAATGTTTTTTAAAATGTGATTTACAGTGTTCTGTATTTTCAGTGTCATTGCGCTTTAAAATATTATTTGACAGTTAAATTGGTATTGCCAGCCTACAATATTCGTATTTCAATTTTTTATATTTTCTACTCTTAATTGACAGACTATAACTACAGCATTAAAATTTCGTACTAAAAATATTATTTCAAATATCTACTGAGCAATACACAAGGAACCTATTTTTATAATAAATTCATTTCATCCATATAACATTTTGTGTACACAAGTTTTTTAATACTAAATATCATGCTTCAAATAAATTCTTTAGCCAAGAAAATATTGCTAATTATAATTATTAATCTGATGTTGTTACGTGCATACATTTTATTATCAAATAAAACTGCCAGTTTATATTAATGTCCTCGTTAATATGCCTGTTTTATGCAAAACACCATTTTTAATTACACAAACACAGAATCGTTTACTTAATTCATTTGCGTACCGAACAATAACAACTTTGTTGCATTTTGTCGAAATAAATTTATACTGGAATATCATGCATAAATAACGATAAACATGTCAGAATTAAAAATATAAATAAATTTAATCTGGAAAATATTTACCAAATTTGTAATCAATTGAAATAAATAAATCATAAATAAAACAGTCCACAATGGAGTGCTGGAACCTAACCTGATGTAAGTGAGGAATCTAACAAATTTGGGAGCCATGGGCCAGAACGGGAGACTCTGGTTAAGGGAGACCTTTTGACCCCTCCAGCCGGAATCTCTCGACCCATCGCCTTGCACCGCAGTGGGAGGGATGGATTCATACATTCGTCTCTCCTGAACACAGTGACCTCCAGAATCATACCCACGCCTCATATCTTTTACCTTACCAGAATTTCCTTTCCGTTCTTTTACTAAAAAACCCTCCACAAATCATCCCCAAAGATGATATTGGCCTTGAGGGATTTTTTTGCTCAGGTGTTCTTGTGGGGTGCTATCGTAAAAAAAAGTTATTACAACGATTTTGGACTTGAAGGTTTGGTGTTTTTTTTTTCATTATATCCACACAAGAGGCCCCAAAGAATACAATTCCACTCAGGGCCTATTTCATCTTTGGGGAAGCTGTGTGGAGGGTCTTTTTAGGGGGAAAGAAGGTGAGGAAGTTCTGAGAAGGAAAAAGGTATGAGGGGTGGGTAGGGATCTAGGGGTCAGTGTGCCCAGCGCCAGCGGTGAAGGAAGAATGAATCCATCCTTTCCACTGCAGTGAAAGGCAATGTTCCGAGAGAGTCCTGCTGGAGAGGTCAAAAGACCTCCCTCAACCAGTCTCTCCCGATCCGGTCTGCCACGCTGTTGATGGGCTGACACATCTGCCGCTAAGATCCGGACAAAACTGACCCCATGAACCCGGGTCCCCCAGCTAAGTCCCCAAACGTAGCAAACCACTTGGGGTGCCCTATGACAGAGGTGTTGGATATCCAAAAAATGGTTCCTAGGGCGGCGGTACCCATATCCGCCTCTAAAATTATTATTAAGTTTAGGATTTCAGAAATATATGTCTTCATTTGACTGTTTGAGCACACTTTCATTTTATCATGAGTAAGATTGGCTTGAACAATAAAGTCTCAATACTTTGATTCAAGCACAGCATGGTGATCTATGTACAAGAAGAAAGATAGAAGAAACTTGCAATGACCTTGACCTGTCAATGGAGAGAGTACGGATATTGTATACAACACTCCTGATGGATAGTAAAGTAAGCTTATGCTGTACCAATTGAATAAAGTGCGTGGTACTGTTAGCTCAGGGTCGAACTTGGAACATGTATCGCCTGGCATATTTTATCTAAGCTGTAGATGCCCCAGTCCTACATTACTTTTACAGAGACCTGGTGATTAGGAATCTGATTTCAAACTATGTCAGTGATAATTATATTAAACTAGCGCAGACAAAATTTGTAGGATTTGTGAGGTTAATGAATTGTTATTATAATAATATGGTAATTATTATATTAATGAATCATATATTTATAAGTTAAAATTATAAAAAAATGCTTCAGGATCTCTGCCTTTCAAAAGGCGATCAGAAATTTAGTTAGTAAAATTGAAAAAAAATATGTCGGCATCCGTCAAAAATTAAATTAAAAAAGAAATAATTATTCTTCTCAGTTTGTCTCAAATATTTGTACTCGATTCCATGAATAAAATCCAAAAAGTGTATAGTTACAAATTGGCTGGAGTTTAAAAGATTTTTTTTTTTAAATTGTATTAATGACATAAAAGAAAAACGATAGTTTTCTTACTAATTCCCTACAAATAAAGGAATGTGTTTACTAAATATCAAAACATTTTTTTCTAAATGGGTGATGCAATTCACTGAAGGCTCCTTGTATTTATTTATTTTTTTTTATTTAGTTAAAGATTATACATTTATATACATTATTTAAGAAATTTTTTTACTGCCCAACTAGGAGGATTCCTGTTTTAGGACAGTCAAATTAGGATGAGTATTAACATACGGAACATGGTCTGTAAATAATATAAAAAACAAAACAAAAATAAAAGATTAAAACATAGTGACTGTTCTTTGTTTAGTTTTTAAAAAATAATATTAATTACTTAGGTAGGTATTAAATTACAGAGGATTAAAACATGTAAATATAGAACAAACGTGTAAGCATTGCATATCATAGTCCTACACAGACGGGTTGTGTAAAATAAGAAAAAAAGAGAAGAGAAAGAATTTAAAAAAATATATATATACATATATAATAATAATAACCAATTAATACAGGAAAGATATCCGTGGTTTGCTTAGCATAGTTATTTAAATTATCATAAAAGTAATATATACATACTTAAAAGTAAATTATTAAAACATAATGGTATCTTGTATTTGAATTTCAAATAATACCTAGTCCTACATACACATTTTATACAAATGAGAACTAGAAAGAGAACAGAAACAATTTGGGACACTATAAAGGATTAAGTGAAAAAATTGAATCTCTAATTAACTGTAAATTTTAAATTGGTAGTAACTAATTCTTATGATAACGACCAAAGAACATCGTACGCAGAAAGTAGTTCATTAAGTTTATTATAATTCACAAATAATTAATCACGGAGCGACGAATCGTACCCAATCTGGTGAATGTTCGCTTGGCGAAGCTTTACGTGAAATCACTTTTTTCGATTAATTTTTACTACGAATAAGTTAACATTACCAACGCCAAAAAATATGCTTTGGATAAAATAAAGCTTTTTCTATCATTTCGCTCGAGCAGAATAAAAATAAAATTTGCTTTTACTTCTTAAAAAATAGAAGCGTAAACTAATAAATGATTTATTTTTTCAATAGAAATTAATTTTCATATAAGAAACAACGTAAAAAAATACAGTTGTATGGCTAAGATTGTCCGTGAGTTTTCCTTGATTGACTTTTTTCTTTCTTATGAAATTATTAAGAAAATAAATAAAAACCATCCTTGCGCTAGAATCGACCGTTTCTTGACGCAGTTTTCCAAGCGATTTTTATGCATTTTATCCATATTCATGTTGATATAATGCACACTAAGAATATACACATTTTTGGCTTGTGTATTTCTTCTTAAGCCTAAAATAAAATAAAGCATTAGGTCTTAAAAAAAACCCTTTAAAGGGCAAATTCTGATACTTACAAAACCCTTTTCAGATATGGTTTTATTGTATAATGTGACAAATTCAGTTTTTTTATAATACGCAAAAAAATGATAATTATGCCTGGATTTTCGCATTATGCATTTTAGCGTTGTTATTTTTAACATCAATCGGCCAGCGCTCGACGAATTTGAATTAAAGTGAACCTTATGCACTCGACGTAAGAACAATACCATCGTCAGACCAATTTTGTATCAGTTCCGCCTTGTCCGCGATGGGGAATAGATTTCCCTAGACTCTGCGTCGCTTGGTTCCGTGAAATAAATTTTAAATTTCCTTGTTATTACAAAAGACAATGCGTAAGAAAGGAGTTAATGATTTTTACAGGTCTTTACGAAATCAACATGTAAAAAACAACTCTCAAATACCTTTTCCAACCTTTCCAAAAGCTTTTTAACAAGTATTTTTAAATCCCTCCCAAAAAGAGGCGTGTATTCCGATTTCGATTTTTCCCTGAACTGTTGGATCACCTTAATTAATATGAATTAGGTATTATGTTTTATGAAAGCTATTCAACAGATATTTATGTTTGCCAACAGTGGTGGTCGGTGACTGGTATGTGGAAGGTAGCAGAGCCAAGTAGGCCGGCCGCGGCGGTAGCGCAGTGTGTCACCACGGTCGCTGGGCACGGAATCAATACCCAGTCCAGTAGCAACCAACGGCGAGCAATAGGTTGAGTTTGATATAGGTACAATGCGTTTTGTTTATTCTGGTGGGAATGTTGAACACTAGACCTTGCGTCCAAAAGAGTATGTTTATAATATTCTCTTATTTAATAAACCAATTCCAACATTTACTCTGAAATCTTAAGATTTTGTAAGTACCTACGTACCTACCCACTAATTTATAAGACATATATTTTATATTATTTCAAATGAGGAATTACACAATTTGTCTAAAGAAATGTCGCTATCTATATGACAACCCTTTTTTCAAAAGTTCTTTACGAAGGTATTTTCCATAATATTGAAAAAATGCAAATAAGAAGTTCCAAATAAATCCAACATTTGAATATATATTCTTTTCTGGTAAATTAGAGTTAAATAAACTTAATAGTCCAGTTAACTGCTATCCTACGAGCAACTAGCTTCCTAAAACAAATTTATCCGGAATACAAAACTATATTTATCATTAAAATTTTCAATGAACTCCCTGCAAATATATAGGAGGCTAGAAGTCTTGCAGATTTTCGTGGATTAATGTGGTGAAATCCAAATTTTAGTAAGTAGATAGAAGAATAATATTATAGTAGTTTTAGAAGAGAATATACTAGTTATAATTAAATAAAATATATTTAATAAATTTACAGACAGACGAAATTCGAAACAGTTTTTATTAAAAAATATATTATTAATGACTCTAAGTTAAATACAAAGTGAAGCAGTTTATTCAGAGTCATCACTAGGGATTCCTGCTGAAGGTAGTTGGGTCGGTGTTACATTGTGATTTCCTCATCTTCATGTTTGTTGATTTCCCCGTCTTCATATTTGTTGATTTCCTCGTCTTCATGTTTGTTGATTTCCACATCTTCATATTTGTTGATTTTATGTTATTTTTGTGTTGCTCTATGGTTACTCTATGATGTTAAAATAGGAATTTGTTACGCTTAGTCAAAAATAGGTAGGAAAATCGCTTAAATTTATGGCAACACGATATTTGGTTATACCGCTATGAGATTTATATATTTTTTTACATTAACTCCACAAAGGAGTCCCTGAGGAAAAAAAATCCCTCAGGGCCTATGTCAGCATTGAAGATACTGTGTGGAGTAGAGTCTTTTCAAGGAAAGGAAGGAGAGGAAGTTTTGGGAAGGAAAAGGTACTAGGGGAGGGTAGGAATCAATGTGTTCAGGAGTGACGGACGTAAAATCCATCCCTCCCACTGCGGTGCAAGGCGATGGGTCGAGAGAGTCCATCTGGAGAGTCCGGAAGGTCTCTCTCAACCAGTCTACCACGATCCGGCCCGTTACGCAGTAGATGGACAAACGCGTCCGCTGCCAAGACCTAGACAAATCTCCCCCCGTGTACCTCGGCACCCTTGCTAAGTTACCAAACCACTTGGGTGACCTATGGAAGGGGTATTGGTTATCCAATAAATGGTTTCCGGGGCGACGGTACCCATACCCGCCTCGCAATTTTTTACATATTATTTAATAATTAAACGAAATAATCACAATCATGAAATGGTAATAAAATTATATTGCACACACAAATAACAACGCCACCACTGAAGAAGTTCGTCACTATACAAGTAATCCAATAGTTTATCTTGCTCAAATTAAAATTTAAAATATTATCTACCTACTAGTAAACAAATGTTCTGTTTTGACTCTCTCTAAATCAAGGGGCAAATCATTGACTGATTTATGTAAAATATTTGAACTTTTTGATTTCCGTGTATCGGGAATGATATTAGATAATTTTGGACTTAAGTATGAACCTGTGATAAAAATACGTTGCTGTTATACTTGGTCATTCCAGCGCATTGGTGTTCCTCTGCTTCTCATGCCTTCATACGATTAGATAATTACGCAGGTGACAGATATGGCCGGCCAGTGGCTGTGTTGGCATCGCATCTGGGTCCTACCTTCGGCTGGCTAAATGGTGGAAATTATGTTTTATCTATATTAGTTGACCTTCAAAAAGCCTTTGATACAGTTAGTCATGACATAGGTACTTTTCAAGAAACTCGAGAAAATTGGTGTAGTTGGTCGTGCTCTCAACTCAAATCATATCTTAGCAATAGAGAGCAATTCGTTAGCAATCAACATAGCAACCCGTTCCGATAAACTATGGAGTTCCGCAGGGGTATGGAATAGGGGTATGGGTCCACTACTGTTCCAAATTTACATCAATAATATTTCGCAATTAATTGTAAATGGTGAAATCTTTTTATATGCAGATGATACAACAATTTTCTACTGGGGTAAAGATATTAAAGTAAAGTAAATGCACAGATCTAGAAAAAAATCAACAGTTGGCTCCAATTAAATAGTTTAACAATGAATGTTAAAAAACCCGGATACATGATCTTAAGCTCAACCCGTAAAATAATTCCTCCTCATGTATCCTTAAAAATTGAAAACAACGACCTGCAAATCCTGATCCAGGAAAATACATTGGGCTGTGCATTGATCAGCATTTGACATTTAAACAACACATACAAGGTTTTAAAGGAAAAATCATCCCCTTAATTAGCGTATTTAGCCGGCTACCATATCTGTTGCCAAATAAACTAAAAACAACTTTAAATTATAGTCTCGTACACTCGCATTTAAATTATTTGATTGAAATCTGGGAAAACGCATGTGAAACATACGTAATACAAAACAATATAATCAAAAAACTATTTAACTACAAGCTCAGAACATATATGGAAACAAAACTATCAACATTAAAAAAAACTAAATGAATACAATACATAAAAAAAAAATGTCTCCTTATATACAAAATAAACAATAAACTCGTACACACAAACACAGAATTCATTGAAACGTTTCAAGTACACAAACACTTTACACGACAACACAATAAAATAAATTTAAACACCATCCACACTAACTGTGGTAAACAATCAATTGGTTACGAGGGGGGTAACTTATATAATTGCCTCCCAAAGGACATTAAAAACGAAAAGAAGCTGGGTTAATTTAAAAAAAAAAATTAATATTTATTCCTGATAAACAAAATAATGAAATAGAATAGCGCTGTATTGAAATATTTATTGTGTATAATTATTTCGATTTAAATGAGTGAAAATGTAATTTTCTTATAACTGGAATAAAATAAAATAAAAAAGTCCTCCATCACGACATAAGCGACAACTTACGCTTACTGTGGTGGTCATAGGAGATTTTCATGTTATTGTAAGGTTATTCGTAAAATAGGAATGTTTGCCTTTCTTTTAAAGTGAATTAAAAATAAATTTTTTTCATGTATTTTTCTCAGTTACTTCCTTATGTCTTAATTTCACGGCTACTGTAACAATTTAGAACAAGCCAGTAATATTTAAGTACTAACACTATCGTAAGTGTACAGGCAGATCATTTTAAAGAGGATACGTTTGAAAGCACTTGCGCACACCAATGGTATCGAAAGTTTGGAAGTAGTTTTTCTAACTTTGGAACACTCGCCCATAGTTCCCTACCACCCTGCAAATTGTCAAAGATGCTGAGTGAAAAGCAGCTCGCGATTAAATTTTATTAAAATGTATTTTTTAAATTTCGTTCTTCAGCTTCCTAACTTATAGAAAATTATTATCAAATTGAAATATATTCTGATCCATCCAGTGAACCACTACTATACAAGCGTACTGTACAGGGCCCGCATATACATTAATAGTACACAACTTCTAATCCTGTACAAATCACAAGTGCGCCCCACGGTTGAATTTGGCAATTTTGAATTCTGGACCAAAATACCTGAAAAATACCCTCGGGCCTCGACTCTCGGCAGAAACGGGCGGTCCGTTTGATAGATTTTCCCATCTTAACTGGATTGCAAACTTTAGAGCACAGGCGTCGGGTGGGAATGCTATCCTTGTTCTACCGGTATTTCAATGGAAGATGCTCCAAGGAACTAGCATCATTGATCCCTTCGGCACCTGTGCATAGTCGGGAAACACGCCAAACGCGTGCCTCTGTGTTTCCTCCTTCCTACAACATGGGTCTCTTTAAGACAAATGTTCATTCCTTCCTCTCCTAAAAAAGACCTCCACATAGCATCTCAGATAATAACATAGACCCTGAGGGAAATTATTATCCTCAGGACCTCCTGGGTGATGTTTATGTAAAAAAAAAGTATCTTTAAAATGGTTTACCTGTACCATAATTGTTAGGCAGTGGAATTGACGAGCCACTCATCCTGGCATTACGGATTGAGAGTCGATGAAGGGTAGTGATGGGAGACGATGAAGTGACGGAGCGGCTTCGTGGTTCGGTGGGCGGGAGGTTCGATTTCAGAAGGTATCGAGTTGCGAGGAATAGGGCAACACAGGAGAAATCCATGGGAATCTCTATGGGAGGTGGATGCGATAGAAGCATATTTAAGTAAACATTTTTTTATCAAACTTAATACATTGATTCGAAATTTAATACATTGATTCGAGTATGTACATACCGCATGAACATCACGGAAGAGTCCCAACTGCCCGGATAGTTTTTAGACATCACCAATACGGATATGTCGTCAGACTGAAGAGTGTGGGGAAGGTATGAATATGTGGCAGGGGAATGATGGAAAGCAGGAACCTGGATTTTCAGATCTGGCCACTAAACTCAGTGACCGGACAACTCAATACAGTGATAAATCAACACACATTTGAAAAGTTGTGTAAAGTCACGAAAAGTGATATTTTTTAATCACTTTTAACGCTTTTTATATTGATTTTCAAAGGTGTGTTGAAGTGCCACTTTGTTGAGTTGTCAAGGAACTACTGAACATAGCTGAAGCCATTTAAAACAATGCTGCAATTCTGAATGGTTGTCTTTCACCAAGTTAATACCGAGAGTATTATGAAAATCTGGAACCAGGCGCAAATGTGAGATATTTATATTATTTTAATTAAAACATGTGGCGTGAAATGATCCATAACATATAATCCATAAATTTAATTTTAATTTGGTTCCAAAGCCAATTTCTTACCAATTTACTATTGAGGTTGTCAAATTATCAGAAGACATATATTATCAGTTGTGACTATTATGCTTCTGGGGAGTCCAACTCAAATACCTGCCAATAATCAGATATTTAAATCAAAGTAACACTGGAACAGGTTCTTACGGAAATAATTACCACCCAAAGAATTTTTGTAAACCCAAATGCAAAAGCTTATCAAGTATTTCGATTAATGAAATCGCACTTTAGTGATGAGGTCATTAAGGGAATGGAACAATTAATTATGGTCCATTTAATTGAAATACATAAATAAAAGTAAGCACTTTAGGTACTTGGAACTGCGGTCATGGTAGAGGTCAAATTACAGCTGAATATTAATTAAAGAAAAATTGTAGATCGACTTTTTTAACATTCTCTTACATCAGATTAAGACAGCTTTCATAATACGAGACTATAATATAAATCTTTTGAATTTTATTGTTATTTGAATTTTGATTTATATCATTTAATTTAATTTAAATTTTAATTATTTATTATATTATGTGTATTATATTAGAAGCACGGCTGAAAACCAACAGCTTTCCGTGAGAAGTCCTAAAAGTATAGCGGAGCAGCGACCCATTTGTCACTAAAATCAATGTTAAATAAACAAGCAGAAAAAAATTGTTAAAATCTACGGATAAATAACCGCTTTTCATTATTATTGCTTTTATTAGATATATAAAAAGCTAAAAGTTCACGATGTAAGGAGTTTAAAGGTAAAATGTCAATCAAAAAATTTAAATCCCAAAAGTTTGTGTAAATTAAATGATACCAGAATTCACGATTTTATCTGCTTTCTTTTTCTCTTTATTATTTTCTCCGTCCTTTGTTATTTTAAAGATAAAAAAGCGACATTACTTATGTCCCATTATTATGGATTAAACATTAAATATTATTAATCACCACATAAATTATACGAGGTACCTATTCTTCAATTTTAACACCATTGTAAATTTTAACAAAACATGAAAATATTCAATTTATATGTTTCGACTGGGAAGGTAAATCCATAATTCCGTCATTTCAGATTTAAATTATGTGTTTACGAAGAATGCCGTAGAAACGGAACATTTCTCAGACTTTTTGTTCCGTTTATTTTTAATTATTTGTAAATATGTAGATAATCTTTGATTTATAATGTATTAAAATCGCCTCCTCGCTGCCCACTGCCCGCGCAAAGTTTGGGAGAATCATTAACACCTTTTAGAATGTGGAAGAATTAATCAAATTGACAAGGCGAGAAAGATCTGGCTCACCCAGACAAATGTTTGAGTATGCATTTTTGTACCAATTCTGCAATTTTTATTCGCGTAGAACGTGAATATTTTAAAAAAACGAGTGTGCTTTAGACCACACGACTGAAGTAAAACTTCCCTAACTTAAAATAACACATGACATTGGGGTGACATTGACGTTGACATTGACATTCCAGACAATATGGTTTGTTGCATTTCGCAAAGTAGTACTAGTAGTAGTACTTAGTAAGTAGTTTTCGTAACGTATTCACCAGTTTACCACCAAGTGTCGAGCGTGCGTAAAGAAGTTTTACTTCAAAAATCTTTTTTCGTACAAAATCTGTCGTACACGTATCGCAACCACGAAGTCGGTATTCATAAAGATGCTTTGACGCAACTTTACACATCTCCCTTCCTCCACCCAACTTATCTATCCTTATTTAACAGTTTGTGGCCAATTTACCTACACATGTACAAAATTTGCGGCAGTAAATCATGGAGCGATCGGTCTATTAATGAAGTTTTTGCAGTGAAAAACAAATTGATCTCTCAGTGCAATTTAATATGAACTCAATTACGCAATCAGGGCAATGACCACCTGGAACTCCCTCAATGTGTGTAAGTTCGAATCTCTCATGTGTAATTATGTAGTGAATACTATCAGGATCCCTCTGGCCGTAAGAATGATTCTTTTCAACAAGAATATCAGAAGACAAAGGGTAAGTCATGCCTTTACAAATCCAATCTTTACCAAAATTCCATAATTGTGCCACAAATTGATTCACAGAATACATGCGAATATAAATTAAATAATTTATTATTGGATGTCTTAAAATTCCAGTGAAATTGTTTAAAAAATGTTGAAAAATTTATTTTAAACGGTAAAACTGAACACACCGGAGAGCTTTTCGAATAAATGTAGAAACTTTCACATATAATTTTGTTTTATTAAAAGACAAACAACTTTTTATCTATTGTTATTAAGTTTATTCTATAGAACTCCATTTTAATTTTAATTTCTTTTATATAGTCAATAATATTATTATTTAGGGTATAAAAACAGTTTATCATAAACAAGTTCTGCTTTATAACGCATAATAATAATTACAAAGTAGAACTTGTTTATAATAAACTGTTTTATACATTAAATAATAATATTATTGACTATGTAAAAGAAATAAAAAATACAAATAACTTTGTTTAGATCAATTTATTTTATATTCAATCTACATGTTTTGTGAACAATGTTCACATCATCAGGAGTAAATGTCGTAATGTAAACAAAGTTATTTGTCTTTTAATAAAATAAATAATGCCATCACAAAGTGAAAACCTGTCAGAAGAAGTTTTCTTCGACAAAAAAAAAAATTGTTAGTTGTAGTCCCCGGCGTTGCCCGGGCAGTAGCAGGCGTTGCCCGGGCTACACGTGCAGTTGCACACAAGCCACGCTGCTTGCAACAGACGCTCTTCTTTATATATACAATTATATATAATAAACAGCGCAGGTATATGCGCTGTTTGCTCGCTAAATATGACTAAGCAGGCGTAAACAAGAAAAAATAATGTTTCTTGATTAAGTTTGGTAAGGACATCGACTTCGGAATTGGCTACACAATATGCGTCAACATATATCCTCAGACTTTGTCCTGAAGGGACAATTCGACGAATTCGCCGCGAATAGTTTCGTGCGTTTAGGCGCGTACGTCCAGAAGGAGCGTGTAACAAGCGAGCATCTGGGGACATATTCAATTTTAGCAGATCCGAAATTGTTCTTCGGGACCGTCGAAATGGTCACCTACTCAAGACTTCTTCCAGTTTTGTTTATTATTCGTCAGTAATCAACAAGAATATCCACGTTTTCCCCACCTTCCTCTAACTAATGGGGACTTCCTGATGCAACTTGCCGCGAGTATACTGTATATTATTTTAAATGACACAAATAATAAATCAAATAAAATTTATTAGCGCACGCCGGAACTTGAACCCACGACCTGCGTAATTATAACCAATGATCACAACCACTCAACCAACGTTTCCTTTATTTCCAGTGTCACAATGTAACCCAAATTAGAGATGCCATAGTACTTATCACTGTCTTAAGGAAGTTGGGTGTTTCATGCTGTTTTCATAACAGATAAAAAGCGACACAATTGCAAAACCTGTGTCAGGTTGTTATCCCAACACCACAAACGAGGATGAGTGTAGCTTGGCAGTTGTTAAACCCGACAAAACGTCACGAATAGTTGTAAATAGCATCAAACCGTACTTACATTCACGACTATTTTGTCTGCCGTAGTAATAAATCATCGCATGGAAGTGGTACGCAACAGGTGGCAGGCGGTAGTTGGAAGTCGCTTCGTATTGTAACAGACTTAAAGCTTTCTAAGTCCATACCAATTGTTATCGATTCATTCAAAGGCTGCACTGCATTATTTTAGATTGATACAGTCATGATATACTGACTCAGATTGTGCAATGCGCAATATTTATAGGCAAATATAACGACATGTACTTCGGATTCTATGTACCTATTAGTGATTGTATAGATATTTCCATCAGCGATGTCCCTGCGAAAAGTCAAAGTTTTTCTGAAAAAAATAATATTGTGAGTACCTCAAAAGATATGGAGAGCCAGACGCATAAATGTGTCCATTCCGGAAGAGCAAGGGATCTCTATAGACTCTCTGCCTACAACACATTTTAAGATACTTTGGACATGGTGCTCGTCAAACTGAGTACTTCCACTTGGAGAAACTCATAGTCACAGGCAAAGTGGAAGGCAGAAGAAACATTTCCTATAGAGTTCTTCCTGTTGTGTATTAAAGAGATAACTCTGCAATAAAGGTAAAAAACTGCCTGATCTGCGTTCCCTCTGATTTATGAATGTACTAAAGTACCAGATTCACACAGGTGCGTTCCCCCGATCTATTGAAATCTATGAAATAGATCGGTGAAACAGGCTTTTCTATTAAAAAAAAATAGAAAGAGAGACTTTGTGTCAGAGCTTTAAATTATCGAATCATCTGGCACTTCGAAGTCAACAAATTTTAATTGAAAAAATATTTGACCAAAGTTGAAGTTATGTGAATACCTTACGAGAGTCTCAGCTGTTTCCGTCTGGAGCCAGTGAGACTGTGGCATCCCCAATTGGGGTATGTTGTGAGGCTGGAGGTAGGAGGGAGGGGAAGGAGATGGGGAAGAGAAAGGTGGGGAAATACCTGGCCTATCAGATCTGGTCACCATACACGACTAAAGCCATTTCAAGCAACGTTTCAATTCTGAATGGTGGTCTCATACCAGGGGGATACTGAGAGTATCTTCAACTCTAGAACGTGCCGAAAATATACCATATGTTATTTTTTATTTATTTGCGCACGTCGGGATTCGATCCCGCGACATTCAGATTGCGAATCAAGAGCCTTACCCCTCGACCATGAAGGCCGTCACCGTGTTAGTCCTATGTAACAATAACTCTGAAAAGGGAGCTCGGGTGTTATGAAATTTGATCAACATAACAATTTTCAGCTATCGTCCTATTTTCATTAAACAATTAAATGTCAATTTATCCGCCAAAAATAACGCAATACGTCACAGAGTTTATTGGGTAAAAGTCCAGAATTCCGCTACAAGATTGATAATATATCTTTTTAATAAAACTTTTGAATTAGGAAATTCACCCTAAAAATAGTGCTTTGTGCCGTTAAAGTTAAGATATATGGTTACAATCATGAGCATAATATATGAGGAAACAGGACAAATCAAATATTGAAGTCATTCAAGTCTACGAACTTATTTAGAACTGAAAAAAAGACAGAATTGTTGAGAGAAAGCAAATAAAGAGTACTGTTATGTGGGGAGAATGGAAGGTGATTTTAACCCCTCAGGCTAATTTGTTCGGTTTTTGGAACAACTCATGTATAGGTCTCGTAGAAATTGTCGTCTCCCTTACTATCATGGTTAGAAAAATATGATCTTAACGGTGTTAGAAAGAGAAAATACAACGCTTTATAAACAAATCTAAAAGTTAACCGCAATACCATTAAAATGTACACCTTTATGAATCCAAAGTTTCCGACCGCATTTTGAAAATAAAATTATGAAATTTTTTTTTTATTAATAATTTTTATGTGAATCGCAAATAAGCGAGTTGACGGTAACGTTTATTATACATTTGTCTAATAAAATATGTATGCGTTTACATTATATTTTTGTTATCAATAATGTAAGTTAGAAAAAACGTAAGGTGAGCTCTTTTTAACCCGCCCCCCGCCACGCCATTAGGGCACATGTGGCCGCGGTAGGAAAAAAAAAACCTTTTTTGGATGCGATTTTGACCCTTATGCATAGAGAAATTGTATGAAGAACAAGATCAGAATAGCTTGGGCCATTCTCGTTCTTGACGAAAACATTTTTTTTTGCATAAAAAATTTTTATATTTAAAAAATTATGTTTATAACAAATTATAAAATTTGAAATTCTACTCGAATATAATCACATTTAAAAACCAATTTTTAGTTTTCGGTTGCGTTCATAAATAATTAAATTATTTGGATTTTATTGCAAAAGCGGACATATTTTTCCCTTCCCTCAAATTAGGTCCGAGGCCTGAGGGTTAATCAGCAAATGGTATATGCCTTTGCAGCGAGATCTTGGTTACAACTTGACTATTGTAAGCGTAGATCTGACAACAAGAAATAAATATTGGCGTCGGGGGAGACGGTAAACATTAAACGTTAAAAATTAGAAAATAATTTCTGTCTACGTCTGATTTAGAAAAAAAACTTTTTGTAAAGCCCTGGCAACTTCCTCAGGAATAAGGATAAATAATTGATATCACTTTGACATACCAAAACACTTTTATCCGTTCATATCTTCAGCGTGGTACACATATTAAGAAATTAATAATCATCCTTCAGTGTTTCCTTAACGTAGGTATTCACCGTAGAAAGGTAGGCACTTAACGGCTACCTGCCCAGTTGTTACGTTAGCATATTTCAGGATGAAATACGACTGCAGTTTCTGAGAATGTTTGATAACCAATTTCCGGAGCATCGCGGTCAATATAATTAGATGACATTCCGGAGAGATTTTGCGGCGATCTTCTTTTGCCGATAATGGCGCACCATTTAGCTACATGAATAACTAAACAAGTATTAACAGTGTCCGGAAACTGTTGGTGGAAGCGTGAAACTGGCGAATCCATCACCAAGAGAAACCAAAAGATTTTTAAAGTGAAACTAATTTAATCATGTTAGTGATTTAATTTGGTGCTGCCGTGGCCGTTGATCGCGTAAGTGATTTAAAATTCGGATCTGAGTCACAACTCAATTCTACACAAATACTAGTTTCTAATATAATGCGGTAAATTCACACCCGGCGCGTGCCTCCCATAGCTCAGTGGGCAAGGCGCCTGACAAGTCTCAGCAGACAGAGATACCGACATCAAGAGAACGGAGGTTCAAATCCTACGAAATTCCAAAAAAAACATTTTTATTTTTGTGAAATCAGTATCCAATCTTCAAACCTCTTTAAAATTGACAGGAAAAACAGGCAAGCGACATCTAGCCATTTACACACTCTGATTTTTTTGTCGATCTGAGCATTTCAATTTTGAAATTATTTTTTACTTTTTTGAAAAAGAAATATTTTTGGGCAATAATTTGGAAAAGAAAATAAGTAAAGTCGCAATACCAAATTTTTTTGTCGCAAAATTACATAGGAAAAAAATCCTCTAACTTAAAAGAAGCAACACGTCTTGAAACTTTTCGTAAGATCGTAAGACAGGCGTAAATAATATTTGTTTCATGGTGAGCACCCGAATTTTGCTTCCCTCATTATCTCAGCATTTGAGATGTCTGACTAATCAACTGGACGGTCGAAATTTTGGAACAACACTGGAAATACCTATTATAATACTGCTCTTACAAATATCAGATTTCAATAAAACTAGAAAACATAAAAAAAAAGTATTTATGAAAAACATTTTCAGGCATCGTATTCTTTTTGATAATGGCGAACATTTTGAACACTCTACATGTTTAAAATTGTTACTCCTGCGGTAGGTACATCAAAAATAAATAATCAAATTGATAATTTTATTGTAATTTCGGCAGTTAGTCAAACGGCAAAAGATAACTGCGAAGGATTTCATTTCACGATATTTAGCTTATCGTTATAAGTGGGTAAGTTTAATCTGTTACTACACAACCCTGTCTACCGTCAATTTAAATTAATAAATGGAGAACACTAGCCACAAGGGATGAACATCGCCCGCATGACGTGGTGTATTGAGCGCATAGTTGTAAAGCCTTTTTGCTTGGTGTATCTTATTTGCTGGGTGCTTTGTGGGTTGTGTCAAATCACATGTGTGAGCTTTGTTGCCCCCAAATTTTATCGGGCCCCTTTATACGTTTATCTGATCACAGTGGACTTACAAGTAATTGCATTTAACAAATATTATTTTATGCTGTTTGTCTTTTATTTGTGTCATTATTAGTTTTTGGGTAATACTTAGTCAGCGTCTATATACTCTGGGTCGAGTATGCAATCACATGTCTATTATTCCGCCAACCCGAACTCACATTGAAACCTAAAAATAACGCAGGAGGTCACCATGAAAAACGATGTACGGAAAACAATACGGTAATTAATTATATAGTAGATACGCTTATTCAGTCGAAGAGTTCAAATCCAAGAGTGAGTTAGGATATTTTTTTGGTTAATTTGTGTTATTTTAGAATTTTTTGAATAAAACATAATACGTGGCGTATTTGCAGAACGTCCTAGAGTCGTAGACACTTTCAGTATCGTCCTGGGTCCTGGTGAAAGATAACCATTTAAAATCGAAACTTTGCCTAGCTTGAAATAATATCTTTAGTCGTGCTTGGAAACCAGATCGCGTATTTCCTTTTCCGTGTTCAATACGAGGCAACCATGCCTCGAAATCAACACGGGTTTGTAATGCCATTTTTTCTCCAAACCCGCGTCTAGTAGAAGGCAACCGGCATCCTATTGTGCACGGGTTGCGTATTTCCTTTTCCGTGTTCAATACGAGGCAACCATGCCTCGAAATCAACACGGGTTTGTAATGCTACTTTTTCTCCAAATTCGTGTCCAGTAGAAGGCAAGCGGCATCCTACTGCGCACGGGTTTGTAACGCCAATCCCTTCCCAAACCAGTGTTCAGTACGAGACACACATCCTCCAAACGTGATTATAACATAAAAAAAGAAAGTGTGTGCATACACGCACAATATAATGGATGGGCAATAAAACGCAAACAGCCTTACTAATAAAATAAATAAAAACACTTTATAATATAGAACTTATTGAAGTAGGCGTCCTGGCGTAGTCTCGGGAGGTCTCCGGTCAGGTTGTAAGGCTGACGCTGCTTTTTTGGCCTCTTTCGTTTCAACGCCAAGATGGGCGTACTGGGAGGAGAGATTGAGGGTTATCCTTGAAACACTTGTGTTTTTGTACGGATATAATTGTAACTTTATTTACACTTTACAATCAAGGTTGACTGGCAATTAGTTAGTTTAATTGAGTCGGTAAGAGATTAGAGAGAGAGCGGAGAAAGATATTAAAGAGAATCAGAGAGATAATGAGTTTGCAAAACATTGACCCGAGTATTTATCAACAACGAAACCTTTGACGTGACCACAGAGAAAAGACAATATAGATGATGAATTGATGACAATATTTCACTATGAAGTAGCATAGACATAAAGATTTAAAGTAAAGGACTGTACACGTACACATCGAGATAAATACTGAGAATGAAAAGTGTTTAGAAAAGAACGATTTTAAATATGAAATAGGACAATCACAACACAGAAGTCACAACACTTATAACACTTTATAGTACTAATCTTATAAAATAAATTCTCTAAAATAAACACGCATGTCATCATAATTTTAAAAAACATCCCTGGTTTTGAATGGTTTGTTTGGCAAAGCAGGGTTTGTCTAGCGGGTGTGTGTAATTATTTTAATACATTTCTTTCCATGTACTGTTGTTATAAATACAGGTACAAACTTGTCTATAATGCATTCACTTAACAAGCCTCGTACTGAACACAGGTTTGGGAAGGGAATTGGCGTTACAAACCCGTGCACAGTAGGATGCCGCTTGCTTTCTACTGGACACGGGTTTGGTGGATATATGGTGGATAAATGTTGATTTCGAGGCATATTTGCCTCGTATTGAACACGGAAAAGGAAATACGCGCACGGGTTTGTAACGCCAATTCCTTCCCAAACCCGTATTCAGTACAAGGCACCCGTCCTCCAAACGTGATTATAACATAAAAAAGGAAGTGTGTGCATACACGCACAATATAATGGATGGGCAATAAAACGCAAACAGCCTTACCGATAAAATAAATAAAAAACACTTTATAATATAGTACTAACAACACTTTATAGTACCAATCCAATAAAATAAATTCTCTAAAATAATCTTGCATATCATCATAATTTTAAAAAACTTCCCAGGTTTTGAATGGTTTTTTTGAAAAAGCAGGGTTTGTCTAGCGGGTATGTTTAATTATTTTAGTACATTTGTTTCCATTTTCTGCTGTAATAAATACAGGTACAAACTTGTCTATAATGCATTCACTTAACATGCCTTGTACGAGACCTCTAGGCCTGCACAAAACTGTAGATAATAAGCGCCGGCACACAGAGACGCCCGACAATCGAAATGTCTTGATAGAGATGTGTTCTCTGCTTGACAGTTGTTAAAGTTCCGTAGCATGGTCACAAGCTTCTATGCTGGACGGGCATCTTCTGCCGCGTATTGAGGTGGAGTGATATTGCGTCTTAATCGATACGAGCTGCGCCCCAGATGGTGTATGTTATCGTGGATTGCTGCATATCTAGCACCAGCATCATATGGGGGGTGGTCGCAGCAACTCACATGTTGATTGGCTTCAGGGTAATCGGTCTGCATTCTCTTGGGCGTGGCGGGACTGCTGGGGTGGTCGCAGCCACTCACATGTTGATTGGCTTCAAGGTAATCGGTCTGCATTCTTTTGGGCGTGGCGGGACTGCTGGGGTGGTCGCAGCCACTCACATGTTGATTGGCTTCAGGGTAATTGGTCTGCATTCTATTGGGCGTGCTGCGGGTGCATAGCACGCCTCTCTAAATGGTTTCATCATTTGACAGACATGGCGTCATCATCACGTAGATCTGCATTCTATTTGGCGTAGCGGGAGTCCTTATCATGTATCTTGCTCAGGCGTTATCATCAGGGCAGAGAGATGCAAGGCTCGATGCAAGGGGCCCCAGGCTAGCAGCCCGGAGCAAGATGGCCAGGGGTAGCACAGCGACTTTAAGGCTTGGTAAGAATCGGCAAATTCAAAGGAGCCCGAGGATGGCCATGGGGCTCAGGCGTCAGAGTTTTGTAGGTTTTATCCCTTCGGGTGCTCGAGGGTGAGACTGGCGACTTGGATCAAGTGGCAAACCCGATGGCAAATCAGGTAGGTGCTTTGCAGAGATGTTGATACGATTACTGACGGTGAATGACTGAATGAAACTGCCCCTTTGGTACAGTCTTTTATAGTAAGGTTGTAGGTGCAGGTGCAGTTGGACGTGTTGTTTACATCTTCTTCTTTACCCAGGTGGCCGTGCACACCTGCGATGGCAGGTGTTGTTTACGTCTGTTCGGCAGGTGCCAGTGCACGTGTTGTTTACGTCTTTTTCTTTTCCCAGGTGGCCGTGCACACCTGCAATGGCAGGTGTTGTTTACGTCTGTTCGGCAGGTGCCAGTGCACCTGTTGTTTACGTCTTCTTCTTTACCCAGGTGGCCGTGCACACCTGCTGTGGCAGGTGTTGTTTACGTCGTCATGTTTATCCCAAGTACTGTGCACATCTGCTGTGGCAGGTGTTAAGTGTTGTTTATTTATTTATTTATTTATTTATTTATTTATTTACGCCCTAGTGGGCTTTTACAACAGAAATTAAAAACATAAAAAAATTAAACATCATAAAAGAAATGAAATACTATGAGTAATAAGAAAAAATCAGTAATAAGACCAGAAATACAATAAAGTGCAAAGTGTAAAAGCTAGTTAGTAGGTATAAACAAACAATTATATGTGTATAATAATGTATGATGATAAAACAGAACTAAATAGAACAGCAAAATAAAATAAAATAAGGTTATAAATTACTGGTAAGATTTTAAATGAGAGGAGGTTTTATGAAAAGAACAAAAATAAGAAAAGTTAATTATTAACAGATAAAATAGAGATGAGTTGTCTCTTGAAAATTGCAAAACTGTCAACACCAAATATATCTATAGATTCACAATGTTTATTTGCAAGGCTATGCATTCTAGGGATTGGTGAATTAATAGAATAGTTAGTATTGAGGGTATTGTTAAAATTAAAAATATCTTTATTGCGAGTTAGTCTAGCAGGAACGTTAATACAGATTAATTCTAATAAATTAGGGCAGTCAACTAAAGATTTGATAATTTTGAAAAAAAATAACAAATCAATTAACACTCTTCTATCTGATAATTTAAGGAGTCTGGTTTCTGCGCGTAAGTTATTATAATTTATAAGTTCAATTGGAATTTTCATTTTAAAATTAATATACCGAAGGAATTTGTTTTGTACCTTTTCCAATAATTGAGAATGGATTTTGTAAAATGGTGACCAAATGGTGGAATTGTACTCTAATTTGCTTCGTACTAACGAGCAATACAGATTTTTTAATGTTGATACATTTTTAAAATTTGCACCCATTCTCAAAATAAAACCAAGAATTCTCATTGCATCACTTGTTATTTCATCGATGTGAACATTGAACTGTAGACTCTCATGGAATATGATACCAAGATCACGAATCTGTGATACACGAAGAAGATTAACACCATTCATATCATAGGAAAACTTAAGAGGATTTTTACCTTTGTAAAAACTAATAATCTGACATTTACCAATGTTTAGTTGTAAATCATTGACAGAACACCACGTAAATAGTTTGTTCAGGTTCAACTGCAGAATGGCGCGATCATCATCATTTTTGATTGTTCTATATATCTTCAGATCATCAGCAAATAACAGAACTTTAACATTACTAAAAATATTAACTATATCATTAATGAATAAGCAAAATAATATCGGGCCTAAGTGAGATCCCTGTGGTACTCCGCTCGAGGCTGCAAATGTATAAGAAGTAAACGAATCAACCTTAACCGCTAAGTACCTTCCCAATAGATAACTCTTAAACCATTCCAAAATATTCCCTCTAAATCCCAACAATTTCAGTTTTCTTAATAAGATTTTGTGGTTTACTTTATCAAATGCCTTAATGAAGTCAGTATATATGGAATCAGTTTGATGTGATGCAATCAAGGCATTAACAATATCATTCGTATACAATATTAAATTGGAAAGGGTTGATCTTCCTTTAATAAATCCATGTTGAAGCGGTGAGATGGTGGGATTAATTCGGGATATCAACTTGTCTAGTACTAGACTTTCAAAAAGTTTGGGTAATGTAGACATGGTGCATATTGGCCTGTAGTTTTTTACGTCCCTCTTATTACCTTTTTTGAAAATGGGCGTCAAAAGACTAAACTTCCAAAGATCCGGGAACACACCTGATGAGAGTGACTTTGTAAATAACTTATGTATAGGATATGACAATGTATGCATACAATTAACTAAGAACATGGGTGGAACTTTGTCAGGTCCTGCAGATTTACGGGAATCAAGACTCTTTAACTTGGATATAATATCACCAATAGTTACAGTACAGTCAGATATATCAAGAGTATATGCCTGCCTAATTATCTCAGGTGGCCGGCGCAAGTATCTGCTTTGGGAGTTTGAACTTTTTTACGTTGGAAACGTTGTGACATCAATATTTTCACCCTGTCTAAAATGCAGAATTTGTCTTCAATAATAATGCAAGAAGAATTTTGCTATGTTTCATCTAGATTGCATAAGACGTTCGATACATGCCTCGTACTGAAGACGGGTTTGGGAAGGGAATTGGCGTTATAAACCCGTGTACAGTAGGATGCCACTTGCCTTCTATTGGACACGGGTTTGGTGGATAAATGGCGTTACAAACCCGTGTTGATTTCGAGGCATGGTTGCCTCGTATTAAACACGGAAAAGGAAATACGCAACCAGGTTTGAATAGCCAGGTACCTACTTCCCCACTTTCCCGATACCTATCTATTTACCTTCACACTGACTTCAGCCCCACCGCATACTCCAATTGGGGATGCAACAGTATCAACAGTTCCAGGCTATCGGGAGCAGTTGGGACTCTTGTGCGGTACTCACATAAAAAAATAAAATTTTATGCGGATTTTTTTTTACGGAGAGGAGATGAAGGATTTAAAAAGACCCACGCTTTAGGATGGAGGAAAAAATCCGGTAAGTGTTGTTATTGTGGAGTATGAAAGCATTTTGCTGCATTTCTCACTGGGTTTGTTTGCTCCTTAGTTCCAGTGCACTTGTCCAAATCCACTGGGCCCCCATTCTGAGCCCGCGACGCTCGCGGCTACGGGGGGCGGTGAGCGGGGGGCGCTTTATCGGGACGTACAAACTTTGATTTATCTGTTAGACTACTTTGCAAATCACCGTTCACACATAACGATACTAGTCCAAGAGCCCGTGACGATCAGACCTTCGTTATTTTCTAAAACCTGAAAGTTTCTCTGTGTATGTCTCTAATACAGGTAAAGACAATCCCCGATTATGAAGTTCGGATCACGGTGGCTTTGAAAGATATTATATTAATTAATTATAATTGTACTTACGTTAAAGTATAAAAGCTGAATTTTATATATATATGTTACTTCAGGAACTATCAACATATATTTTATCAGTAATCAGATAGTTTCGATGGTTCCTTCACCTTGTCAGACACATTAAAAGTCTTCCGTAGGTGCGAGCGCGATATATACATACATGCAAGCGGGTGGAAGTGAAATAGTGCGAAACTTCGACGCTGGCAGACTACCTTATAAAAGTGCGAGCAAAATGCTCTTGAAATTGTGGTGCAATTTTATATACCTTTGCAACCTGCTATCTTTCAAGGCCACCGTGATCCAAACTTCTTTACCTGTATTCTGTATTAGGTAGGGAAATACACTTAGAAACTTTCAGATTTAATAAAATAACGAAGGTCTGATCGTCACTGGCTCTTGCTCTATACGCAAAATACGACAAAACATACACACAATAACGCAAATGACGAATTCTTAAAATTAATTACGTACATATTAAAAACTGAGGTCAAGTTGTTTCGCTATTAATCACACGTGGCAAGGTCATCAAATAGCCATTCAGCGCCATTTAGTTTTTTGAAATTTGAAAATCTGCAAAAAAAGCTGAAACGCAATTGGAATCGGCATTTAGCTAGTATTTTTAAAAAGTAAAAAAAAAACAAAATGGCGATGATTGGCCATTTGATGATAATATTACATTTGAATTTCTGTGACACAATTCGTCCTTGATGTTCGTTAAATCTTCACACAGATTTTTTGCAAGCGACCAGGAGGGTAAATGAGACGCTAAGTTTATTGTTTTGCGACCGGGCTTTACACAGAGTTTTTCGAAATCAGGTGTATACAATAATCTTTATTTATTTTGAACATCCTGTATTGAATTTCAGCAAAAAGTATTAAAATTCTAGTTCAAAGAATGGGAAAAGGGGTTGGAATGATTTTTTGTTGTTGGTTCCAGTTCCGCCACGCGCAAGCCACATACCCATCCCAAAAAGCACGCAAACGAGGTTTATGCTAGTGAAAAATTAAACATCCCTTTAAAATTTATTATTCACGTGTAAGATCTTCCTATAAAATGCAACATTCACCTATAAAATGTAACATCCACATGTAAAAATTAACATCCACCTATAAAATGCAAAATCCACTAATAAATTGACAATTATACTGAATTTTCATTGTCTGTGCAGGCTGCCAAAAACGAAAAAGAAATATTTGTTCATATGAAGCAGATAATTTGTGATGTAAAATTATAATTTAAAAAAAAAAACTTTGTACACACCACTTTTATTTTTTATACTTTATGCCGACCGGGTTTCGCTACAATCGTAGCTTCTTCAGGGCAGTATGTATAACACTCTACTAGCACTACTAGTAGAGAATTATACTAGAAGAGTATTTGCCCTGAAGCTACGGTTGTAGCGAATCTCGGTCGGCATAAAGTATAACAAATAAAAGTGGTGTTTACAAAGTTATTGATTTATATTAATCTTAGAAAAAAAAAAAAATTTTGTTATTTTTATTATCATATTATTGACAGTAGTTAGATAGTTTTTAATAGTAGATTTGTTTTTGGGTACCTACCTAGCGATTTGATATTGAAAGGTTGCATCCCATAAAAGATGAAATTACGGCCTCCGTGGTGATGCTCTCCTAACACAAGAGGTGGTGGATTCTGTACGAGACCTCTAGGCCTGCACAAAACTCTAGATAATAAGCGCTGGCACACAGAGACGCCTGACAATCGAAATGTCTTGATAGAGATGTGTTCTCGCCTTGACAGCTGTTGAAGTTCCGTAGTATGGTCACAAGCGTCTATGCTGGACGGGCATCTTCTGCGCATTGGGGTGGAGTGGTATTGCATCTTCCACCGTGCATTGTGAGATGCAATACTCTTGCATCGGAGCATGTAGGCTGCGGTGGACGCTGGTTGCTAGTAATCGAGACGGGCTGCGCCCCAGATGGTGTATGTTCTCGTGGATTGCTGCATATCTGGCATCAGCATCCAGGGGGTGGTCGCAGCAACTCACATGTTGATTGGTTTCAGGATAATCGGTCTGCTTTTATTAAGCGTGGCGGGAGTCCATATCATGTATCTTGCTCAGGCGTTATCATCAGGGCAGAGAGATGCAAGGCCCGATGCAAGGGAGCCCCAGGCTAGCAGCCCGGAGCAAGATAGTCAGGTGTAGCGCAGCGTCTTCAAGGGCTTGGTAAGAATCAGCAAGTTCAAAGGAGCCCGAGGGTGGCCATGGGGCTCAGGCATCAGCATCTTCAAGGGCTTGGTAAGAATCAGCAAGTCAAGGGAGCCTGAGGGTGGCCATGGGGCTCAGGCGTCAGCGTCTTCAAGGGCCTGGTTACAATCAGCAAGTTCAAAGGAGCCCGAGGGTGGCCAATGGGGCTCAGGCATCAGCATCTTCAAGGGCTTGGTAAGAATCAGCAAGTCAAGGGAGCCCGAGGGTGGCCATGGGGCTCAGGCGTTAGCGTTTTGTAGGTATTGTTCAGACACATCGGCAGGCGATGTCGCTCCGACGAACTCTTGAGGTGAAAGAGACTGCAGTCTTGAAGTTCCAACTGGTGACGACGATACTGACGTCTTGAATCAAGTAGGCGGTCTAAAGAGACTGCAGTCTTGAAGTTCCAACTTGTAACGGCAATACTGACGTCTTGAATCGAGTAAGTTCTGTAGAGGTACTGCCACAATAACTGATGACTGGTGACTGAATGAAGCTCCTCCTTTTGTACTGGCTTTTATAGTAAAGGTCCGGTGTCGGGCGTTTCATGTTTTAATAAATGTTATGAAATCAGTATTTTTGTACTGCCGCGTAATAATGGTGCAACAATGGTGTTGGCGGTGCGTCATCTAATTGCATCACACGTTCGATACAGATTCAAATACTGGGGTATCAAAAAAGTTTAAAATGATATCTTTAAAAAAATATTACAAGGTTGGTAGGTATTTGTTTTTAAGTTCCTGAGCGGTAGTACCAGTATCGCCTTGGCGAAAGACCACCAATGAAATTTTTTTTTTTCTTGAAATGGTTTGAGCCTTCTTCCTCTACCAACTACCTAATCTACAGCCTTATAATATACCTCAATGGGAATGCCGTGGGCTGGCTCCAGACGGTTGGAACTCTAGCATGGTATTGAAATAAAAAAGTTAACTTCTTTCCACATCCAAAATATCTACAGTATCGATGCCCCCGACACTACAGATAACTTGGCGTACCTGTTTAAAATTCAAATATCGCTTAACGAACATTTAAACAGGTCAAATTGATAATAATTAATAAGTAAGTATAATATATATAAGTTCAATTCATGATGTCCATCAGGACAGATGAGGTTAGGTTGGGTTATTCTAGTTTAGGTTAGGTGAGGATATGTTAACCTAACTTCTGCAGTAAGTGTAACATACCAAGAAACTCAACGCGTGTCAAAATCCTTTCATTCATTTCACAGAATTATTAACTATCACAAACGTTTTGAATTAAAATAATGGAGTCGTGAATCCGTGTGAAATTTGAGTAAATTGTGACTGGCAGCGTATTAATACGAACCTCTTTGTGAAGACAAATGATATTCCGCTTTGCACTTCGTCGGGCTTTGTTGCTGTAGCGGTAGGCAGTGATATAACTAAGCGTGGCGTAACCACGTCTCGTTTATCAATTTACTTTGAGCGGACTTTAATTTTATGACGAGTCCGTACGGTTGAATACAAATCAGTGGTTAAAAATATTAACACAGCATCCCGGACGGGTTGTTTAAAAAAATTTGAACAATTCATCAAAAATTTGAAGTTAATTTTCAAGTTCTGTGCAAGTTCTGTTATTATAAATTTATAGGCCAGTTGCTTCATGAATCTTAAATAATTATAGAACTTTCGCGGAACTTGAAAGTTAACTTCATATATTTGATGAATTATTAAAATTTTTTGAAACAACCCATTGCTTTACCTGAAAGTAACGTTTGATCTACAAAGGACTTTTTTGAAAAACGAATATGTTTTAGCTTCTGATGTCTTTTCTACAAAAAAAGCAATTTCAAGCATTTTTTACAGCAATTTCAGCTAATAATAGGAGCCAGTGCATCTGTTATCCTCCATTGTGTGGATGCTAAAGATGAAGGGGAGGGGAAGGAGACGAGGAAGATGATGATTGGAAAGTACTCTGCTATTTAGATCTGGTCATGTAGCACGGCTAAAGCTGTTTCAAGAAAAGCTTCGATTCTTAATTATGGCCCCGTTTATGCATCATGTGGGCACAACGCTGTGACTGCTCTCGATGCTGTTTATTGAGGTCCACGTCTTCCAAGAGAATCCTGGCAGCATAATGGTCGGGACCACAACAAGGGGACCACAACTTGTTTTTCAACATTTCTTCAGTCTGCCACTGATTTCGCCGCGACTCTTCAGGGGAATGTGCAGAACCGAAGCATTTTTGTATTCCTGAGGGTTGCCTACTCTCGATTTTTCCCTAGTAATGCCATATTTCCTCGTTCCATTGCCAGAGATGGCGCTGTCAGTTGTTTAGCCACCGAAAAAATAAACCAACTTCAATCAAATCCGATGACAAAGAGTTGCTAATTTCATTTCAAGCAATCTTAGTTGATGCAAAGTTCCCTTACGAGTCCTTGTTTCCCTGACAGATACATTATGATGGATAGTTTAGACACCGATCAAATAAACCTACATCAATCCAACCACGACAAAGAATCATTAATTACATTTCAGGCAATCTTTGTTGATACAAAGTTACCTTGTAAGCTTTTGTTCGTACAAAGAGGAAACGTGTTGCAGGCGTAAAAAATATACGTATAAGTTGTGTGATTATTTGAGGCGGTTCAAGGTGATATGCGCCCACAAAAAACACTTGCCTCTCGAACATACTCCATTCATATTGGTCGACCAGGTGTTTGGACAGTCTGACGGTTTCTCACACGCTTCTTTGGGACAGGGGTATCGTTCTGGGGTCTGCGAGCCAGAAGCAGTAGCAGAGTTATTACGAATTAATATTATAATATGACTAGCGCAGAATCGTGAACAATCATGGGATTTCTGAAGGTGAAAATACAAAAAAAATGGTTTCAGAATTATTGCCTATCAAAAAATAATTAGAGACGGTCAGAAGATGCCATTTGAATTCGAACTTCAGGCCCAATTATTTCACATAAATGTAATATTGTCATCAAATGGCCATTCAGCGCCATTTTTTGACATTTGGAAGGTCCCCGTTAGACACTGATTTTAGGCGTATGGCTTTTAGAAAAACCTTTGAATAATAAGGCAATTAGCGCAAACAGAGCCTTGCTTTGTCTGGGCAGCTACTTCTTAAAGAGGTTGAATGTGGTAAGTGGGAGTGGTTTAGTGGTTAGGGTAGACAATCAAAATACTTCACTTCGAATCCTGTTGCAATAATAACCTATTTATTCGAGTGTTTTAGTAATACGTAAAATTTCGTAATAATTAAAACTCATCAATCTTATTGGTAGAGCGTTTAAATAGCCTCAACAAAGGCAGGCTTTATATCCTAAGAAATTTAACAAATAATAAATTAACGACGTACGCGGCGTCTCACCTCAAAAAATATGGTCAAGAATTGCCTAAACGTATAATTACTTACGTGAAGAAAATGCATTCCTGCGGTATTATAGGATGGTATCTTGAATTTTTATAACACAAAAGTCTCAGAAAACCAATTTTTCAAAAACGTGGAAAAATAATATTTGAAAACCGGTAAACAGACAGAGAATAGTTATTACTTATTTTTAATTATTTTACATCCAAAATAGACTAAATGCAATTTTCCGTGCATTCGGGTACCAGAAATTCTGGGATACAAGACTAGTGCACGTTATACATAAAACATAGAGGCCAAGGTTCGTACAAAATGCGTTTAGAATTTTCTACGAACCTTGCATAGAAGTATGAAATAAGATCTTTTAATACTTATTTAAAACTCATACGTAATTACGAACTAACCATTAAAAAATAAATTAAATATTATAGTGTTTAACCAATTATATTGCAGTATGTACTTGACTGCTAAAATTATTGTGATTAATTTAGCAATCCTACGAATCACGTATAAAAGTAAACAAATATTCTTAACCAAGGATTTCTAAAATGAATGTTTCGATAGGATAATGAGTATAATGACGGATAATTACACTCACTGCATAAAGCATAATATGTTATTTGACGGCTACCATTATCGAGTGGTTACGATCCTTGGCTACGAATTCGAAGTTCGCGTTTTCGATTGCCAGCGTGCGCAATAAATTTTATTGATTAATTTGTATTACAGTTTTTATTATTAATTCCATATTTATGGCACATTTCAGAATCGTCCTTTAGCTTTCATGCATTTTTAATCGATTTATTTTAGCATCGCCCTGGTGCATTCAGAATGGGAAGATTGCTTGAAATAGCTTTAATGGAGTTTGGTTACCAGATATTTATAGCCGGTACTTATACACCTCATTCCATTCCAATACTTCCTGTTTTTCATTACACCCCAATTGTGGACCCCATAGTTTTTTTTACTGGCTTATGCGGTACCGAAATAAAAAAAAAAAGTTAAATTAAAGTTTGAGCTAGAGATAATAATCAAGAACAAGGGAAAGGACGTACCTAGTTCACTTCAGGACACAATTAAACTCCTACTCATCACCCTCATTTGAAAAGATTTTTTTAATGACCTCTCTAAATACGACTTCGCAGAAACCTTAAAACCTTTTGTATATTGAAGTAGGATCATTGGAGGGGATCTCACCACTTTCCCAACGGCGCGCGTTATAAGTAAACATATGGTTTCCTCCTTCACCGCACACGTCAAGACTCTATTATATTGAACGAAGCTTCATTTATTTGAAAGTCTCTAGACCCTCCAATGTCCATGCATATGGGGTTAGAAAGCAGTATGCAAATACTTACATTGATTAGGATTAGTATAGGAAAAATATCCCATTTTTGTAATCTATGCATGGTCAATCTATTTTACCACTTGTTGTCCATCTCTATATCAGACGAATCCCGCGATGACTGCGGGCCATTTGCAATATTGCTCTAAAGCCGGTGCTCAGAACGAATAATTAATGAAAACATGCTTTATAGCACGTCAAATACTTTTGATATCGTAAGCAAACGAGAGCAAAGCTTCGTCCGTATTTATATTCTTTTTAGCGAGCTTCCATTTAGCCGTTTGGCCTACTCATGTGTTACCAAGCGCCCAAATCTATGTACGACGAATATATCTAATATAACGTAAAACCTTAAATAATATTAAATGCATAGAATAAAGAATAACACAAGAAGTGCTTTGTGGGGGTGTTTCGTGATCTAATTACAGGCTCAATTTGGTGCCGGGTATGGGTACCGTCGCCCTGGGATTTATTGGATAACCAGCATCACTGTGGCCCCAAGTAGTTAGATACGTTTGATGACATAGCAGGGATGCCCGGGTTCATGGGATGTGGATGATGTTCTCTGGTCTAGGTTTCGGCGGCGGTTGCGTTTGCCCACCTACATAACGGGCCGGATCGGGAGAGAATGGTCGTGGGAGACCTTTTGATCTTTCCAGACGGATTCTCTTGACACAACGCCATGCATCACAGTGTGAGGGATGGATTCGTACGCCAGTCACTTCCGGACACATTTACCCCCAGATTCATATCCATCCTTTATACCTTTTTCTTTCCCAGAACTTTTTACAAAAAGACCCTCCACACAGCATCCCCAAATATGAAATAGGCCCTGAGGGATTATTTTCCTCAAGATATTCTATGTGGGGCTAATGTTAAAGTTCATACGCGGTTGAAGTGAAACCTTCAGAAAACTAAAGTAGAAAAGAGTGGAGAAGCTACAAAGCACCGGCCTAATTAGGCCTATATCTCCATAGAAAACTGTGTTTCACCAGGATTACGAAATTGTAAGGGACGGCGATACGCAATTTCAGGGAAGTGTGAAAGAGACAGACCGCGTGCTAAATGGTCTAGAACCAAAATGTACTAAGTCAGTGGCACATTTGTTTCCATTAAAATTTGTACGGAAGGCGCTTCTAGTGTTATATTCTTTATTTTACGATTAGATGTATAACCAACATGAATGATTTTAAACGGAAGTTTAAACCCTGCTTATCCTGAACAAATAAAGAGCCATTAAACACGCCTGCGATGTAATTATTTCATACCTTTGTAGTATGTTTAAAGATTTTTCTAGAGTAACAAAAATATTGCAAATATGTGAATAAACACAGCATAATATACTTAATATAATAATAATAATAATAATAATGATTTATTGTTTTCCTTTCTTTACAAACATCTAAAGATAATGATATCCTCAATGGGATTTCCCGTGCTGAGGATTTCATTTACATATTATAATTTAATTATAAGAAATTAATATGAATTTGTTATAAACATAAAGGTACCATGTAGTATTTTGTTAAATAATTAAAAAATAAATAAAATTGTGTTTTTTTTTTTTTAATTCAGTCCAGTAGATTCGGTTTTAGTCTGTATTTGATATCAGTATATTTTCTATTTCTGTTCTCCCTATATTTAGTATCCAGCTTTTTATTTGAGATTTAAATGTTATACTGTTGAGGTTTTTAAGTGAGAGTGGTATTTTATTGTAAAGTTTAATACCATAATACAAGAAGCTTTTTTGCCCAAATGTTGTGTTAGTAGTTACTTGTTGGATATGTTTTTGACCATGAGATCTAGTGTTTCTACAGTGTGATACTACAGCGGCGTGCGGTCCACAAAGGCTGAAAAGCTTTGCCTACCTTGAAAATGGCTCGAGAACTTTTTATTATGATGTAATACTTCGGTTTGTTTTTAATAAAGAAGATTTGAATTAGAAATTATGTGTAAGTGTGAAACTTTTACTTTAATTTGTTAACATGGCCTCAACCACCAACAGAAGGTAGTAATAAAGCAGGTACTTTTCGAGCATTTTTTTTGTGTGTGACACCTCATAAAAGCGCCCCTGTTTGTACAGTTTAGAACAGTTTGTGTCAGTACCTCAGGTTAAGAACAGTCTTAACCTGAGTTACTGACCCCCACCAGTTTCATATGCGCATTCACCGAACCATTCTAAATTGGAAAAATAAAATATGATTTTTTCAATTTCAAATATGCTATATATTTACACGTAGGTGCACAAAATGAACAAAACCATCGTTGTTGTTCTGAAGAGTTGCTGTTGAGCCTGGCTCTGCTGAATTTCAATGAACGAATTATATGAGTCGGGGGTGTGTCTTGGCCTCCGTCGAACCCGCGAGACTGACTCATCGAATCCCTGGGGTTCGATCGAACTTTACCAATACCTGGAAGAAATTATACATGACACGAAACTTTCTGACAATAATATTAGTCCCGAAAATAAAAATCTAGGAAAAATAGCAGAAAGATTTTGACTCGAGAAGTTTTCAGGAAAAACGATCAATGATTTTGATAATGAATGTACACGTTTCGAGATATTAAAGGAGGCAGAACAAATTGAGACTTTAAAGTATTTACTTGAAAAACAGTGCCTAGATTGGTACACTAGTATGTTAATAAAATATACAGTAAACGCAGAATGGGCAATATGGAAAACAAATTTTTGTGAAACATACGGAAACAAAGGTTGGTCAAAAGTTAAATTTGCATTTGCCTTTAAATTTCAAGGAGGTTCATTACGAGAATATGCCACAAAGAAAGAAAGATCGAGCCACTGATTTAGATGCCGGAGAACTATGTTACCACCCGGTTGGGCAGCATTGTTAGGAGGGTTGTGCGAAGGGATTCTTAATGCGGATCTTGAAGAAACCCGGATTATACGTAGGAGGAAAAACTGATGCCGGTAGCTCGTTCCATATACGAGCCGACTTACAAAAAAATGAGTCGAACCGTTTTCATGAAGCCACAACTGTGAACGGCTGTTCCGCTCTTGTCAGTCGAGTTTCACGCACATGCACCGGTGCATCAGGGTCAATGCCGCTAGCTCCTTAGAGCGGGCTCCATTAAAATACCAGCAGAACAGACTCGGCATGCCAATAGAGATGGCAATCGATCTGTTAACAACGGATTGCCATTCAGACAGGACCGTCCTCCTTTGCATAATAAAATATTCAATGTTTTGCAATTACAATTACAGCCTACCATTGACCGTAGAGCAATGCACGCCACTGATTTATTGATACGTAAAGTAAATTTGCTCCAAAGCACAAGACAGAAGTACTCTCAATATCACCCGTTTAAATGCCACAAATCAGAATCGAATAGGCTTCGTGGTTAGCGTTGAAAAAGAATAAAAAGATTATAAATATGGTTTGAAAGAAAAATATGTAAATGCAAATATTAGAGAGGGCACGCAAATACTAAAAAACGATTATAATTTTTTTTTTAATCTTCCATTCTGGAATGTGTCGCAAACATAGCTTATATTATTTTAAATGGTTAAATTGTGAGAATGCAAATACAAACAAATAAATTTATCGGCATACGCCGGGATTTGAACCCGCGACCTCCGGATCGCTAGTCGAGAGCCTTGCTCCTCGATCATGGAGGCCGGTAATAATGATTTTTACAATGCTGATACTGTATAAATAAATACACAATCAAATTAATATGACTGGTTTACAATTAAAATTTATAATTAAGTATAACTAAGACTTATAGCTAGTGACTTACGACTAAGATTTATAACTAATGACTTAAAACAAGTAACTTACATATATATTTACAACTTTGACTTAAAGTTAGAGACTTACGACTAAAATAGGAACTTACATTTTTTTTTTTTTTAAATTATTTCTGGCTTTCACCCTTCAAGGGTGTTCTAGGCCATCATTTAAAATTACAGAGAAAGGGAAAGATGAATTTATATATTAATTTTATTTAAATGTACAAATTTCAGAATTATATGGAAGATTGGAGTCGAGTTCAGACTTAGAAGAGATGAAATGTTGAATGGAGGGGAGGCAATTTTAGATAACGCTTGATAGAAGAGAGGATATTTATTTAGAGAGGGACAACCAAAAAATATGTGATCTAAAGAGCCCACATCTAGACCACAGAACGTACAATCTGGGGAGTCAAGGATGTGAATTTTAAAAAGGTGAGAAGGAACGGAACAATGACCGATTCGCATTCGAATAAGTGAGGAAATTTCTTTTTTGGAAAAATGGGGAAATTTTTGAAACCACGGTTTTGATGGGATAGTCCTTTGTATTGAGGCGTAGCGAGCTCCCTTGGATTGACTGGCAATGTTCCAATACTCTGTCCAAACATTGCAGGATCTATCTTTGATGATGGAAAAAATATCAGATAGGGGAATATGGTTTACGAGGGTAACAATAGGGTTGGACGCTCCTTGTTTTGCCAAAGAATCTGCAATATCGTTACCCACTATGCCAATGTGTCCAGGGATCCAAACAAGAATTACGGTTTTTCCAGAGCTTTGAATGGAGGCTATCAGCACTCTAATGAGGCAAACAAAGTGATCATCAGGATGAAGAAGAGGACAGGATTTAAGTTTTTGGAGGGAACTGAGAGAGTCAGAGAGAACAAGGGAATGTTCACAATTATTTTTGATTATATATTTGAGTGCTTCAATTATTGCAATGCACTCAGCAGAGAATATTGAAAATTGGTTTGAAATTGAATAAAATATTCTATCATTAGAATTATTGTGGTAAACGTTAATACCTATACCACAGTTAGGAGAGTCAGGAGATTTGGAGCCATCAGTAAATAAAAGAGAAGAGTTGGGCCATTTAGAAGAAATAATGTCATTGAACATATTATTAACAGTACGGGCTGGGAGATTGGAATGACTTTTAAGGATGCCGATCCCTTCCAAAATTGTTGGGGATAGGGTGACGTGACTATATTTTAATTTGTATAGTGGAAGAAGATCATTTTGGATAATTTGAAGCTCTGAGAGAGAGCGAAAATTTTTACAGATGGCAGGAAGAGGTTTAGTTCGAGCTCTGATTGTAGATGAATGTGTTGAGTCTTTGAACAACGAAACTCTGGGAATAACCTGATGACATTTAGAATTTAAACATTTAAGAACAAATTTGTCAGCAAACAGTTGTCGCCTTAAATAAAGTGGGGGATCAGAACATTCCACTTGAAGGGAATTGATGGGCGACGACTGCATCGCTCCAGTTATTATTCGCAATGACTTCGATTGAATTTTGTCTAATTTACTGAGTGCATTTTTGGAAGCAGTACTAAAAAGTGGGCAGGCATAGTCGAGATGACTTCGAATAAGTGCATTGTAAAGCAACTTAATGCAGGTAGGGTGAGCACCCCACCAAACGCCAGTCAATGATCTGATGATATTTAAATTTTTTTCACATTTAGTAACTATATTGTGAATATGGGAAGACCATTTAAGTTTCCTATCAAATGTTACTCCCAAAAATTTTACTTCAGAGGCGTTGGGGATTGGAGAGTTTTTAAATAAAATTTGAACAGGAGGATTTTTATGACGGTTTGAGAAGGTGACACATTGACTCTTTTTAACTGAAAGTTCCAGACCATTTAAAGTGAGCCATGTGCAAAGGGCATCCATGGCTTCATTAAGATATTTGACGGCAAGTGGGATGATTTTGGATGATAAGTAGAAAGCTAAATCATCTGCGAACTCAATAACTTTTACTTGAGGGGGAATAGAGACATGCATATCGTACGTGTATATATTATACAGTATAGGGGATAATACATCGCCTTGGGGTAAACCTTTCCAAATTGATCTACTCTGAGGAGTAACATCTGGTAGTTCAATGAAAATTTTTCTATCAAGAAATAGATTAATAATAGATTGGACAAACATGGGGGGAAGGCCAAGGCCTAAAAGTTTTTTTTTAAGGATTGGGATGGAAACATTGTCAAAGGCACCTTCTATGTCTATAAAGACTGCAAGACATACTTCATGGTTAGAAATGGATAAATTAATATCAGTGCTGATGATGGCAAGGTTATCTTGCGTAGATTTTTTTTCCTAAATCCAAATTGAGATGGAGAGAGAAGCTGATTACTTTCAACAAAAAATTCTAACCGGTTTTTAATTAATTTTTCATAAATTTTACTGAGGGTGGATGAAAGAGCAATTGGCCTATAGTTGGATCCAGAATTGGGTGATTTGTTTGATTTTAGGATTGGGATGATTATTTGAGAACTCCAGTCATCAGGCATTATGCCAGACTGAAAGATTTTATTTAAGATGCTTAGGAAGCGATTTAGAACATTATCATTACTATTTTTGATAATGCTATAAGGAATACCATCTCTGCCTGGAGATGAGTCTTTGACTATTGATAAACAATTTTTTAATTCAATTAAAGTGAATGGAGAGTCTAGCCAATGATCAGACATAGGAGTGTTGTGGATGGGAGTTATTTCATCTAAGTTAGGTACAGAAGGGGGGGCAATTTTGTCCAAGAACTCATCTATCCATTTAGAATGAGACGCTCGAGGAGAAGTTGAACTGAAGGAGGATCGAAATCTTCGAATCATAGACCAAACTTCCGAAATTGGAGTATTCGGAGATACTGAACTGCAGAAGTTGTACCACCCGGATCTTTTTTTTGACCTCAATACCCTTTTGGCATTGGCTTCGGCATTTTTGTATATAAGATAGTTCTCCATAGTCATATTGTGACGATACGAAAGAGATTTAGCTTTCCGAATTCTCACTACCTTAGAACATTCCTCATCCCACCAGGGAGTCGGAGGGAGTTTTTTAAGAGATTTGGTTTTAGGGGGAGGATTTGATTTATGTATTGCAGTTATGAGCATCGATTTGAAGTTATCGTAGTCATCTTTGACAGATAATACATCGGAAGAGGGTAAATTTTGTATAAACTTATCCATATGCGAGTTAAATTCGTCCCATTTGGTGTGTTTTGTTTTAATCTTCGTCGAAATATGGGACTTGTCTGAATGGAAAGAAGTTTGATAAGTGATGGTGATCGGGAAATGATCACTGGAGCAAGGATCGGGGGACACCACCCACGAGGAGAGAGGTGCCAGATTTGTAGAGCATATGGAGAGATCCACTGCACTAGGGTTTGTGTTGGGGCGAGAGATTCTCGTAGGAGATCCGTCGTTCAAAAGGAAAAGGTTGGATTCATCTAAAAAATCCATAACATTTCGACCATCTCGATCAGAGAAAGCAGAACCCCAGACGGGGGAATGGGCATTAAAATCGCCCAATAAAAATAATGGAGGGCTTAGTTGACGGACAATTTGTAACCAAGCTTGCTTATTGAAGTGAGAAGATGGGGGAATATAGATAGAAACAAAGGATGTGTCCTTTATTTTAGCTGCAACCATTTGAAAGTCAGCATTAAGGGGTTTGATATTATTTATTGGGGAAAACGGAAGGGATTTTTTAATAAAAAGGGCAGCACCGCCGCCCGTACCTTCCAGGCGATCATCACGGAGACAGGAGAACCCTCCCACATTAAAGTGGGTGGATGGAGTAAACCATGTCTCCGAGACAGCAGCCACAGAAACAAGGTTTGAATTTAATAGGTTAAGAAGGTTCGATTTGTTAGAAATAGCACTGCGGCTATTCCACTGAAGTATTCTGACATCTTGAAGAGCCATTTTGAACAAATGATTTTAACGTGGAAATAATAGAAGCAGCGTTGGACGGTAGATTAGTTTGAGAAGAAATTAGGTCAATTAGAAGCATAATAAGAGTTTGTATAAATGAAGAATTATCTTGCGAGAGTTGTTCAGAAAGCTTTTGATGGTTTGTTGAGGACGAATTATAGTTGTTTGCGCACCCATTTGTGGCATTTGAAAGAGGAGAACCATTGGGATTTAAGAGAAGTGAGTTGTGTTGTTGCCGATCGTATCCAGGAGCCGGTTTAGAGACAGGGTTTTTGTACATAAATTTAGTTGATCGAGAAGATGTTGAGGAGAAGGGGAGAGGGTTGGATGGAGAGTTACTGGATAAAACCTCGGCAAAAGATTTTTTGACAGGCGGGAATAGTTTAGAAGCCTGCAGAAAAGACAAGTTTTCAGAGGCCATGGAAATTTTTATATTTTTTTGGCGAGTTTGTTCAGGACAAGAAGAGTGAATGGCGGAATGAGCGCCTGAGCAGTTAAAACATTTAGGTGAAGAGAGAGAAGAACATTGGTCAGCCGTGTGGTTTTCTCCACATTTGAAGCATCTGGGAGGGGATCTGCATGCAGCTTTGGTATGACCAAAACGGCAGCATTTGTAGCATTGGGTGGTGGGGTAAGTATAAATTTCAACTGGTAAGGAGTTGAAAAATAAATAGATATGAGAGGGAAGAGATTGTCCTTCGAATGTGATCACAACAGATTGGGAGGGCTTCCAGGAAACATTGCCCTCAGAGGTGTCCTTATAATTTAGCCTCCTGGCTTTTATGGGATTGCCAATATGTTGAGGGGTTGAAAGAGAAGACAGAATTTCTGGAATGGACAGATCGGTCGAGATACCCCTGACCAGGCCCATACGAGTGACATTGAAAGTTGGGATGTACGCCTTGAATTTAGAATTAGATGTAATAAAAATGTTTTTAATAAAGTTGTTGGCGGCTGAACCTGAGAGGAATTCAACAGAGATTCGGAAGCGACCCTCGGCTTTTACACCTCCGGGCTTAATCGAAAGGTTCTTGTTGGTTGAAAGGAATTTACCAAATTCAAGAGGATGTATGGTTTTACCTTGCTCAGTTTTTTGCGCATAAACAATGTAGGGGCCACAGGAATGAGTAGAGTAAAAATTGATTGGAGGAGGTTGATGAAGATCTGGTAGAGACTGAGAAGTAGAAGGAGAGTCATGCTTTACTGGGGAAGAGGGACTAAACTTCCTTTTTTTTGTGGAAGTTAGAATGACAGATTCACTGTCAGAAATTACAATATTTTCACCATCTGGAGGGTCAGGGGGAAGATCTGGGGGCTTTTTAGGATGTCCAGGAGGGAAATCCTCCTCCATTGTTCACAAAATTACAAAAAAAAATATGTATGGAAAGTGACAGTAGTGAAAAAAAGGTTATAAATATCTGGAAATCAGCGACGAAAAGTGACTCCTGGAAGATCAGAGGGGAGAAGAATCCTCAGGGAACAACACACTACACTTTATTGACCAGAAAACATAAAAATATTAGTTAAAATAATAAAAAAGATTATTTTTTTAAGAGAGAAAACAAAACAACTGATGACAGCCAAATGTTCAAAATTCCGGAACTTACATTTAAAAACACATATTTTGGCAGGGTTGCTAGTGATAAAATTAAAAACCAAACAACAACAAAAAACTCAGTAGGTGTAGATACAAAAAGATAACATAAAAGTAAGTTAGAGGATTTAGTACATAACTTTTATATTCTTCACGTATATTGTTTACTCTTTTTTAACCCCTCAGTCTAATTTGTTCGGTTTTCGGAACAACTCTTATAGGTCTCGTGGAAATCGTTGTGTCTCCCTTAATGGTTAGAAATATGATCTAAACAGTGTTAGAAGGAGAAAACAATACGCTTTATATATACATACAAATAAAACAACATAAAAATATAAAAGTTAACCGCAAAATAATTAAAATATACAACTTTATGAAACTCTAGTTTCCGAAAGCAATTTGGAAAAAAATTATGAAACCTTGTAAATTTTTGAATAATTATTTTTACATGAAAAATTACATAAAAGTGAGTTGATGTAACGTGTATACACTTTCCTAAAAAATATGTGGGTATTTTATTTTTTTTTTCGTTATCAGTAATTTAGAAAAAAAAAAAGTAAGGTGAGTTGTTTTTCAATCTTTTGCACTAAAATTTTTTTATGTTAAAAAGGTATGTTTATTTTAAATTACAAAATTTGGAAGGGTGTTTTATCATCTTTCAAAAAAAAACGTTTTTAGTATTTGGAAGAAATATTTCATTTGTTTGGATTTTATTTCAAAGTGGAAATATCTTGACCTTCCGATAAAAATGATCTGAAGTCTGGGGCGTTAATGTTTTTAGCGCGGGAAGAAGGAAGTTCTTATATAATATATAACAATTTTGGAACACGATTGTAAAAATGATCTTAAATGGTTAATTGGATTTACGGGAAGGACTAGATACCTTAAATTAATGAAACGAATGAATGAAATTAATCGTCGGTCTTTACCTCATTTAGATTACTCATCGCTGAATATTAAACGTATTGATGCCAATTGACATTGTACATTGGAAGGTAAATCAATAGCACTTTGACATTATCATAAGTTACAGAGAATTCAAAAAAACAAAAGCAAAAAACATTCTTATAGCTATGATGCACTTTACAAAACTGAGTGATGCCGTCAAATGGGCTAATTCTTTGATAAGCAGAAGAAGAACTCGTAGTTATATATTGAATAGTTAGATGTAATAAATAACGCATTAGTTAATTGAAAGCGGCACGGTGCGTTGTGTGACGTAATGTTAACGTTGTCAAATGTGTGCAGATTAAATCGTGAAGGAAAAGCATAATCATTTATTATTAATTTCCGTAAAGCAAATATCTTAAGTTTCATCATTACATTATTGTTCCTGTCAAGTTTTTTTATTTCTTCGGCAATAAAGCATTTACCGATATGCATCGCAGATTTAAATTGAAAAGATGCTTGAACATGACGCAGGAGTCGTAAACATCTCCGCGTTCCCGCTTTGTGAGCTCTATCAGATGCCTACATCTTATTACAAAAAATGAATATAAATAATACGCTGGTAGTCAATAATAATATTTATCATTTTTGTTCCACAAAGTCGACCACCCAGGCAATAAATAAGCGAGAGGCTGGTCCGAGCTACGCATCACGTAACTTGATAATCACAGGGCTTAGGAAATAACTAATTTCTGGTTACTGCTTAGTTTGTTTACTTACTATGTTCTTAGTTTTGGGTAATGGGCTTTGAAGCAGAGAATAGAAGGTTACCTCGAGAAGGTTTACTCTTACTGAGGGTTTACGCGTACTAAAAACCTAGACGAATGTTACGTTTAACGAACAAACCATTTCTGACTACGTCTTAAAGGAATAAAAATGACAATCTAGACTTCTTCAATAGAAAAAAATCTTTCCAATAAGCCTTCCATTGAAATGATTCGTATATTTCTAAATGATCAGCTCAGACACGGGAAATCCACCAAAGCCAGAGTCAAGTTAGTCAATTAGAAGTTGGGCGTACTGGACAGGGCCCGGAGTAGTGTACGCACCCATATAAAAGCAGCGTTTACCTCCGCATACTTCTCAACACACAAAATTAAATAAACTTAAAAAAATATGCAAGTATGGGAATTGCCCTTTTATACCCTTGAAACTAACATTGTTTTGTAAAAATAATGTCATGAAACCGTTATGACACAATACAAAAAAGCACCTATCGGTGACAGAGGTAAAATAAATAGGAAAACCGCACGACCTGCTTCAAGGCGACCCAAAAAGTTACCGAATTGAGGGAAGAGCGCAGGTGAAGCATGCACGGATTTGTCAAAAAAATCGTCGCGCACACCGCGTATAGTAACCCTTCGTGACTATACATTATTCCTACTTAAAAAAAAAACCTTTAACTTCTGGCATTTGGGATTCTTACACGTAGAATAGAAATCCAGGCAGAATTATCCTAAGCGAAAATGTTATATGAAAGTCATGTTGATAAGTATTTTAAATGAACAGAACAAATAAATAAAACAGTGGGTAACGTTAGAAAACTTTCATATTTTTCAAAAACATATGAAACATTAAGCACTAGCCCAATCAATTATTACTTACGGTATGATTGGGTGGGGTGGTGCTGCGAAAACTAATATGAACCCTTTCGACAAAGTGCAAAAGGCCTTAATTAAAATTTTTAAAAAAAAAGCTTTTAGATTTTCGACAATCCAGTTATTTAAAGTCTTTGCTGTATTTATTTATTCATTTTATTTATTAATTTTAAACGCCCTGGTGGGATTTTACATTGCATGTTTATAATACAGAGACAGGTTTTTAAAAACAAAAGATAAACTATAAAAAATAACTAGTACACGTCATAAAGAGTATACAGATAAATTATACATTACAATAAAAGAGAAAGTTTCTAAGTTGTAAGTTGTAAATACATGACAAAATGCAAGATACATAAAAATAAAACGGTAACAAGTTTTTACATTGAAGATTAATATAGAAATATACGAATAAATGCATTAGCCCCTATGTGATGCTCCTTAAATATCAAACTATTCCACATAAAAGTATCGTTCAGGTATTTCTTAAATAATGGTAAACTTGTGTTAAATACATCGATATTAGAGGTGAATTTGTTTCCTAATGTGTGAAGTCGAGAAATAGGTGCATGTATGTGGTAGTTCGTCCCAGAATTATTGTTGCAGAATAATACGTTTTGCCTTGTTGCTCCATTGGGTACCCTGAAATCGATGAGATGCAGGAGTTCGCAACAATCTAATTCAGAATGAATAATTTTAAACAAAAAAGTAAGGTCATTTATTTTTCTTCTGTTTTCTAGGGAATGCAATTTAAGTGTATTTAGTAAGGATGTGTAGTTAATGTGTTGAATAGGTACGTGTAACTTGAAGTTAATAAATCTTAAAAATTTGTGCTGCACTCTTTCGATATTTTTTATATGAATTTGATAATATGGGGACCAAACTATGGAATTGTATTCCAACAAGCTGCGTACGAGTGACAAATATACGATTTTTATAACTTCCAACGAATTAAAGTCTTTGATTGTTCTAATTATAAATCCTAGTGGTTTCATGCCTTTGCTGGTTATTTGTTGTATGTGATTTATAAAATTTTATTGCGTGTCAAACACAACTCCAAGATTTCTAATTTCATTGACTTTTTCTAAGATTTGTTATCTATGGTGTATTTGAAAGATAGTGGGGTCTTTGTTCGACAAAACGTTAGTGTCTTACATTTATCGATATTGAGGAACAAGTTATTTGTGACACACCAATTTTGTAATTTGTCGATGTTTGACTGTAGAATTAGGCAGTCACCTATATTGGATATTTCGTTGTATAATTTGATGTCATCGGCAAAAAGCAGAACTTCTACATCGTTGAAACAGCTTATGATATCATTTATGAATATTAAGAAAAGGATGGGGCCGAGATGACTCCCTTGCGGTAGACCACTAGTTACATATAATAACTTAGATAAAGAATGTTTAATTTTAACAAATAAGATTCTCTTAGACAAATAATTTGAGAACCAATCCAACAACTTGCCTCTCAGTCCTAAGGCATACAATTAACTAAGTAATAATTTATGTGATACTTTGTCGAAAGCTTTTGAAAAATCTGTGTAGATACTGTCAACTTGTTTTTTTTTTGTAAAAGATTCTGTTATATAGTTATGGTAAAGTAACAGGTTGGTAGCAGTTGACCTACCGGAAACAAATCCGTGTTGGTTTTTATCAATTACTTTTAATATTGATGTATAAATTAAATCAAGAACAAGGAATTCAAAGATTTTCGGGAGCGCTGATTGTATACATATAGGACGGTAGTTTTCAATGTCTGTGTCGTCACCTTTTTTGAGAATCGGGGTAATATAACTAGATTTCCAACGGGTTGGAAAATGTCCAGAAGAAAGTAAGTGGTTAAATAATGTGGTGAGTGGACCTGATATTACAGATGCGCATTGTTTGAAAAATATTGGTGGGATGTTATCTGGGCCTGCAGATTTGTTAGGGTCAAGTGAAATGATTTTATTTAAGCATGATTCCTGTGTAATGGTGTAGTTCTGTAGATGTATTGTGTTTTGATATGTGTATGATGGTACGTTGTTATCTGATATTTCACCTTCGTATACACTTTGGAAATGATCCGCAAACAAATTAACAATATCAAAGGTGCTATTGGTTATTTTTCCATCATAATCCATTGTGGGGGGGCGGGGGGTTGTCTGTACTTTCATTGTTTAATTTTTTAACAAAATTCCAAAGATTTTTTGTTCCTAGCGCAGTTTTCTCAACAGAGGTGATGTGTACTTTATAGCATAGTTTAGATAGTGTTATACATTTCTTTCTTGTTTCTGAGAAGTTTGAGTAGTCGGTGATTTGTTGAGTGAGTTTAAAAATTTTGTGTAGCTGTTTTTTTTTGTTTCAGTAAGAGTATAAGGTCTGTGGAGAACCAAATTGGATATGTTCTGAGTTTTGGTGTATATGAGGGGACATGTGATTTTATATTTTCAGAAAATGTTTCATAGAGTTTTTCTAGTATTTGTTCGCTTTCACTGTTATTAGTCAAGAAAGTCCAATCTGTATTAGCGAGTTGGTAGTTAATGGAATCGTAATCGGCATTTTTGAAGTTGAGTGTTGTTTGTTTCAGTGGTGGTTTGTTTGTGTACATATTTACTATAATGTGTAAGGGGGGGGTGATAATTATCCACCGGTACGAGCTGATTGTCTGACATTTCAACAGACAGTTTAGAGCTGTATTGAAGACTAGCTTTTACCCACGGCTTCGCTCGCATAGTATTAGTGGGAAATTACTGGCATAATTATTGGCATAATTGTTTTTATTTATTTGTCTAATAGAAAATAATTATTGTTGAATAGAAAATTTAAAAATTTGAGAATGAAATTTCGCAAATAAAAATTCTATTTTAGAAAATATATAAATTATAGAAATAGAAATTTATTTTAAGTACCTAATCCCTTTATTAGTATTTAATTCATATTTGAATCCAGAGTAACCTAAAAAAAAAAAGAAAATGACAGTCCACTTCAAACGCTATGCTTTATAGCAACGTTATGCTTTTTGTTCGGAGAATAAACATTTTTAGAGATATGTAGATATTAACTACGACGCCAAAAAAGTACTCTTTTTAATCACAACAAAGCACTCTTTTTAAGCCTAAAATTAAAAAAAAAAACTTTGTTTCCAAGGTAACAATTTGTTTGAAGTTTGCAATAACTCGATTTTGTTAGGGACAGAAAACGTATGATACATAATTTCATAACGCCACAGCTCATTCATAACGCCACAGCTTATTCATAACGCCAGAGCATACCAATGTATAAAGCCGTTGTTAATCGCAAATAATTTAGCTTTCGATTAGTGAAAGAATTTTTAAATTCCATTCGATATTTATTGCGTGAAAGAGTAAGGACCATCCAACCAACCATCCATACAAACTTTCGCATTTATAATATTAGTAAGATTCAGCAACTGTACGTTAAAATTATATCTATACATTACCAAAAAGACAAACTAAACCATCATATTGCACAACGCAATAGGCCACTTGCATCACATTTTTAATTTTTTTTCCGGTTTAGGCAAATATTCTAAGACATTCTGTATTTTTTTTAATCGTATTTTTGAAACCCTGGCGATTTTTTGAAAATTTCAATCCGAAAAATCGTCACGAGCTCAAATAATGGATTTATTTATTTAAAAATAAAAAAACTATACATTTCTAAAAATTTTTACTAAAATTTTCGTAATCTTAGTAAAAAAATCTATCCACACGATTTTTTCCAAGTCGTTATGAAATCCATGTAAGTGGCCTATTACGACACAAGACATAGACATCAACACATGACTCTGAAGACAAATACTATATTTGGATAAAGACACTATCATAATCTGGCTCCAATTTTTTAAAATTTAATTGAAAAAGATATTATAGATATTCACGTGACAAAAAATGCAAATCTAAAACGCAAAATTCGTACTTGGATAGTCAACAAAGGCTTTGCATACTGCGATCAGATAACTTGTATGTACAATATAGCAACACACTCAAAGCCTGTATTTTTTTATCTTTTCCTCTGAATTATTTTTATTTCTTTCTTTCAGTTTTTTTTAAATTTTCCCATATCTTTTCTTTTTCATTTCTTTTTATTTTTATTTCATTCTATTTACCTATTTTTAAATTTTTTTTAATCTTATACGATTAAGATATCAAAATTAGATTAAATTCCTTCCTTCTTGGAACAGTCTCAGCCTAATGAGGTGATATGTGTTAAAAATGTATTTAGTATATATTGTAATGTTAGCAATATTATCTTGGTTAATAAATAATGAAAAAAATATATATGGTCTATTTTGGATTTTCCACGTTATATTTGCTTGCAATATTACGAATTAAGAAGGCTTAGAAACTGCTTCCACTCTGCACATTTTTACTTTTTATAAACGCATTTCTTATTCCAAACTCACTTTTTTACCCTCCACATTTACATTCAATGCAAAGAAAATATCAACCTACACAAAATTTATTTTTCAATTATAATCACTCCACACAGGTTTATTTTGCACCCATTCCATAACTCTTTTAACCTTATACTCATTAAATTCACATTTTTTTGCACTTTCACATTTTATCACAACCTATAAATTTTTATTTAACACAATAACTTATTAATTTATACGCTCACACTTATAGTTTTATCTAGTACTCTAATTATTATGTGTACAGTTAATATTATGTTCATACTGTCTTCTACACGACTCGAATTCCCACTAATAAAATTCCTGCAGTCTATAAATATCGTTAACACAATAAATCTAGGCTCCCTCGTGAAATCTCACTCAGTTATTTAAATAAATTATTCTATTAATAATAATGAAATTATTTTCTTTGAATATCTGTATCAAATGCTTTACCGAGCCAACGTAATCATTTACCACTTAACAACGCTTTGTTCAAAATCACTAATCACAAATCAACCCGAATCATATTACAGATAAAGTGGAGGCGCTAACCAAGTCAAAAGATTAAGTATCAAAGCTGGTTCTCGATGGTATTGTGTGATGCCTGTTGAGGTTATTGTTTGTGCGGTAGTTGAACTACAACCCGCAGCCTGCAAACCGGACCCTACATGTCGTAGGCACAAAGCAATTCTCAATCCTCGGTAGCGGGTCCAAGAGTGGGGTCATCGTGTTTAATCTGCCTGTAGAGTGAATGCCATTTATGAGGCCTGTATTTGCCACTCGAAGAATATTGGTTTATCAATAATTGGATAGTACAGTTGGTTAAGTTAAGAGAAGTGATTTATTTAATTATAATAGCTTAAAATAACATAAAATATATATATATATATATATATTAAAAGAAAGACAAACATTCCTGAGTTACGAATAACCCAACAATATTTGAAAATCTCCTCTTACCACCACAGAAAGTCGAAAATGTTGCTTGTGTTGTGATGGAGGACTTAACCAGCCGAGGAATCGAACATGCGACGCCCGGGTGAGACCCAAGCGCTATGCCCACTCAACCACTGACCGGTCAACCATAGTATCTAAATGTATTATCTTATTCTAATTGTGTAGTTAAACGTAATAGTTTTTCTTTTTAAAATGTTTAATGACAATAAAGAAAAGAAAGATTAGAACTTTGGTCTAGTGAAGGAAGTAGGTGTAGAGTGCGTAAGCACTTACCTAAGCGATTCCTTCAGAAACTTGTTCAGGGTGCTTAGGGTGTAAACATACCTGACGTCCTAAGTTCACAAGTCCTGGGTGGTGAGCTAGGGAGGGGGTGGGGGGGGGGAAGGATCACAATTTTCGGTTTTCCGCTTATATCTTTTTTTGGTTACCCAATTAGTAGAAAAATATTCTCGGGTCTAACTGGGGAGCTAGTCTATGTAATCATATATATGGATAATAATATGTATAGTTACAAAAATGGAAAAAAATATTTTCAAAAATACTGCAAGATATTACAAAATATTGTACAGTAAGAAAATTACATATAATTATAGAAACAGAATATCAACAAAAATAAACAAAAAATCAACAGAAATCATCAAAAATAATAGCAACAGAATATATCTGAAAATCATCGATAAAAGTAAGTCAATAAAGTAAGTCAATCTTCTTTGTAAAAATACAACGAAAGTTTTTTTTTAAATTTAGAATAGTTTTTCTCACTTTTTATTGCAATCGGTAAATCGTTAAATAACTTTGGGCCTACATATTCATAATGGTGTTGTGCAGCTGTCGTGTTGCATCTAGGTACATATATGTTCCCAGAAGTTCTAGGTCTTATACTTTGCGTTGAGGACATTTCAGATTCTTTAAAAACTGTTAATAATAATAATAAGGTCTTTATTCCAGGATGTGGGGAGGAGAGTGCAATCCCACACATCCCATAAAGAGTATAAGTACAGCATATAATAAAATCAAAGGTAATTATAAATAAATAAGAGGTAAGATGAGAGTCAAGGCTAAAAAATAATAAAATAGATTAAAAATAAAAATCGAAAGCAAAGAAAAATAGGAAAGTGACAATAATATAGTAAGGTTGAATTTAGAAATATAAAAATAAAATAAAAGAAGTAATATCATTAGATAATCATAAGGATTCAAAGATATATGATAAAATCTTTACTGAGCTCTTATTGTGGGAGTCAGTGTCTTTCTCCAGTGTTCTTCGATGCTCGAACCTGAAGACAGACGAGATTCTATGATGAGAATATTTCTGGAGTAGTTTATCCTTTCCCTCAGTCCTGCAATCCTGGTCCTTAATAGAGCTTTAAATCCTGGAACTCGCCCTTCTGTAAACATTGAGGAGGCACTGCAGTGCTTGGGGAGTCCGAACATCAGACGGTAAGCATTATTATATTGTACACGAAGCCTTTCCATGGTTCTTTTTTTGAAGTTTGCCCAAAGCTCGCATGTGTACAGGGTGGTGCAGAAGGCACAGGCTGTGTGCTAATATTGGAATCTGTGACAGGATCATTAAGGTAAAAAGGTATATATGATGTTTTTTCTACATTAAGACTAAGTAAGTTATCATCAAACCATTCCTTCAATATGTCAATGTCAGCGTTCGCAGCTGTATTCACTTCTATCCATGTTATTCCTTCGATTATGATGACTGTGTCATCAGCATCTAAATTATTAATTCGAAAACACCTCAATTTAGCGACCTTTACTCAAATTTAAACAATAGGTACAAAAAGAGGAAAAAATTTTCATGGAAATAACCAACAACAATTTCCGATAATTTTTTCGGAAATTAATAATTAATACATTTGTAGTAAAATTAAAATCTATTCGATTTTCATCATAAGTTACTACGTAGAAGTATTATAAATAAGTCATCTACAAGTTTATCACCACAGTTTGATAAAGATTTTAGAAGGCGAAGCAGCTATCACGCGTAATAATAATTCAACAGCAGAACTTGTTTGAACTTGTTTAAAACTGCGTTTTTTTCTATATTTTTGAAAAATGGTTTTATTGAAAATATTAATAATGTTGAAACCGTACTTATTTATTATTTAGGTTAATTAGATAATTAGCTCACCACTAAGTAATATCTTCGCAGGGGTAGAGAGATAAAATGGAACACTACACAACTTTGCCTTAGCACACACTTGATTTTGATTGTAACCAAGGGGGAAGATTCTACATACTTACGACTCATTATATTTTTTTCTCCATCCATCCATCCATCGAGCAGGCCTCAATTATCCACGCTTCCTTTTCTCATTCTTGATCAATACTCGATCAAGTTTGACTTCGATCGTTCGTTTTTTATTCATCGCATTATTAACTTACAAGCTCTTGCCATATTGTGAACATATTATCTAATGCACTTTAGACTGCTTTCATTCTAAATTTCAAAGAAAATTTCTGAAGTGTTTTGTGTAAAGTCCATTATACGTCTGAAATAAAAAAAAAATTCTAATAGAAATGGCTATGAAAATCATCTTTCTTGTTCAGGTAAATGATTAGTCGCTGAAGTTCAACGCGTAGCGTGGGCGTCTATTGATGGTTTCTAATCATGCTTTAACCATACAGTCTGGAACCTATCATGAGATAATGATAGAAATAAATATCTTCCGACTCTAGGTTTTTAGCGTGATTTTTTTGCACGATGATCACAAAAGATTTCTGATTTTATTAGAAATGCGGGACTATGGCACAATCAATATTGGGGAATTCACAACCCCCATCTTTTAATTTAACCTAACCTATTTGGAATAGTTTGTTAGTTTTTGTAATCTTATAATTTATAATCTACCTAATTTTCCAAACTTTATCGAAAATAGCTTACCTCTTTCTAGTACCTATATGCATATTGTTGATAGCTAGCATTCATCCTTGTACCTTTTTCCAAAATTATAGTTCCTACCAACAAATTACTTTCTTCCCTACCCACTTTGTGCCGACTAAATACAATCATGTGTCTTAGTATTTAGTTGAACATTAAATGTCGTCCTGTCTACACATATTTTGAGCATTGAATAGGGAGCCTTTGTCCGACCATGTCGAAACAGATAATAAGTGTCCCCCGTGAGCTCGCGAGTTCAGTTGTGAATGTGATGTGACGAGCAAATGATGAAAACAGGGAAAGTCGGGATTCCTTGACTATTCTCGGTCCTTCTCCTTTAAGGGTACCTCGTTCATTTCCCAACAATTGGTCCCTCGAGCCGGATAAATTGAAAAATTATGATTTATTTAATGTAAGTATTTCAAAATTAAATTTTTCATGAAAATTGATATGTGAAAGTAGCATCAGCCTTGCTGTGAGCGAATTTGCTTATAGGTAGTATAAAAAATACTTCACTGCTTACAAATTCATTACTTTTTTTAAATACATTGTTAAATTGTTTTGGTAATATTATTTTTAATTGAACGTAATTCAATTCTCTCATTGTAATTTTTTTTCATTACATTAATATTTAATAATTAAATAAAATTCAAATTATTTTTACAATTCGTCATTTTTTGTAAAATATCATGATATAATCTAAATCTACGATCATCTCACTGGCGCATAATGCGTCGGGCACGCGTTGTTCTCGCGTTATCTAAATTAACGCATTTTGATCTTTCTTGCACTTGCTCTACTTAACAATTTAAGCTCTAACCCTCAAGGCCTCAAAAGATTGGGTACTTTATTTATTTTAAATATTTAATTTTTCTATAAAAAAATATATTTACATTGAGTTTTTTTTATGCCTGTCTCACTAGGATATACCTGTGTCGAGACAGGCGTACAAGTATATAAATGAATATCGTAGTTACATTAGAGAGTTATTTAAGGCAAAATACATTTTAATTTGAATAGAAATTAAAACAAAAAGGTGATTGGAAGGTGGGTAAATCATTTAAAGAGAGTTATCTTATAAATGTTGGAGGAGATGAAGCAAAGAAGTAAATTCTGTCCAATTTATTTATGGAGTTAAAATGGACAGGATTCTATTATTTTTATTAATTTTATATGGGTTAGGTCGCATGTGAATAGTTATTTCTGTCTATGTGTGATTTTGTGGCGTCCAATACTTATAAACCATTTTTTATGTCTTGTTTGAATTAGTTTGAAATAAAATGGTTATAAAATTAAATGATTTGTATATCTGTCCAGTACCCCAGGTACATAGGCCAGGTTTTCTTTAAAATAATTAACCTGGACTCTTCTGTTATTCTGGCATTTATCTTAAAAAGGGGATTTTTTAATAATAATTGGTTACCCAATAATCGCAAATTTACTTTGTGGCGTCATTTTAATTAAATGAAAACAAATCATTTCGTATTCAATCAAAATTATCAAGATGTTTCGAAACCAATGGTTTCTTCGTTAATGAAATTAACAAAAATAACAATAGAGAAACACAGACAAATAAGTACTTACAAACAAAAACATTACAAAGTGTGGTGAATATTTTTTTTTAAAATAAAGTAAAACATTCTCGGGCTACGAATAACCTGACAATATTTGAAAATCTCCTACCACCACCACAGTAAGCGGAAAATATTGCTTGTGTCATGATTCAATACTTAGCCAACCGAGGAATTGAACACACGAGTCCTGGGATGGACCCAAACGCGATGCCAACTCAGTCACTCAACGGTGGCTATATATAATATTTTATATAAAATATTATTACACGAACTTTTATAAATATATATAAAACAATGAAAGAATAACCAAGATGTCTTATTTATAAAATGCAATTATTTCGATTTTTATTTTTATTTTATATATTTGTTTTTTGATACCTACTGATAATGTATCATGAAAAAACCTAATGTTTTCTTTTTATAAGTACTCACTTGTTTATAAATATAATATTTTATTTTGATAAAGACAAACGCGACGAAACGGAGGTGGGTTCTTAACCCTGCAGTGGAAATCGAACATAATTAATTATTAATTAAATTAAAACAAATCACTTTACACACACAACTTATTTAATCAACATGTTTCAAAACCAATGATGACAATTAATTAATAATTAATTATGTTCGATTTCCACTGCAGGGTTAAGAACCCACCTCCGTTTCGTCGCGTTTGTCTGCATTGCGCAATTCACAGGCGGCTTGTTTATGTTCCCAACAATGGGCCGGAATCACCGCGATACATCTTTAGGAATGCCGCGGGAATATTGTGAGAGGCACTTCCAAACAGACTGGAACTGACCACTGACCACTGGCACACTGCGACCTCAGACTAGCCAATGGCACACCATGACTGCAGCCTGCGCTGGAACAGCACGGGACTAGAGAACACAAGGAATGAAATATCGACCTTTTGAATGGCTGAAAGACAAGATAAATAACATCGAGAGGATTAAATAGATGAATTAAGTAAAGGGGCTTTGAAAATGTGCATGAATTAATATTTAAATAAGCTAGGTTAGCTTTGTGAAATGTTCCATTTGAAGGTAAAGCATAGGCGATTAAAACGATTAGTGATTACATGCAAGGTACCGTTGGAAAGTTTAGAACTAATACATTTAATGATTGAATTGAATATATTTACAATGTACAGCTAGAAGTGAAATCTGATTAAGTTAGGTAAGGTGAAATGTAGGCTTTATGAAATGAACTGTTTGCGGACATTGCGGAAAGACCATTAAAGTTGTAATTTATAATGCACGGGAAGCATTATTGGTATGGTAAGAACTAATAATTTAAGTAATGGAATCAATATATAATGGTGTGCAAGCAAAGCTTGGTTGGCGATTTAATAGGGTGTAAGCATAATTGCAATATCTATTTATGTGTAGGTAATATCATACTACAAAGTATGTGCTTTTAATGACTAATTTTAACTAAAAGGTTTATTGTCTATATAGATTTAAAAAGAGTACTAGACGAGATCATTGCATCATTGGGTACCAAATTCAGTTTAACTCAACTGCTTATTTATTTTTAAAATTTAAAATAAAAATTACGATGAAAATATTAATACATGAAACGGAAGAAAATGTCGTCAATTCTTATGATCATCGCCCGCAAAACATTATTGTGCACCATGATTTCATGACAGTTGACCCGCCAACAGTTAGCCCTCCGGCGTACTTATACAGGGTGTTAAGGGACGTACTTGACTTACTTTAACCAGTGATTCTGACATTATTTGGAATAAAAAATGAAAATAAAATTTTGGTCTCCGATGACATTTTAGATGTTTTTAATTTTTTATTTTTTCTACAAAAACATAAAAAAACGGTAGGTGTTGAACAATTGGAGGCAGTGTAAGGAGTTGGCTGGTTACTCGGCTGGGTACATATATGCAAAAACATATTGAAAAAAAAATCATCAAAAAGTAACCGGAGACCGAAGTTTCATTAACATTTTTTACTCCAAATAATGTCAGGAATCACTGGTTAAAGTAAGTCAAGTACGTCCTGTAACACCCTGTATATAATATACATTCTGTTTAGGGAATATATGGTGTACCTACTTACACAAAACGTTACTAAGTGCCCCGAAAGTGCGGAGAGAATGTTCCACCGAATAACAAAAGTATAAAATATAATTTCACTCAAATTCATCAATGATTGGACTCCTTGTCTATATACTATGTGTACCAGCAAATAAGTACAAAAAATCGATACTGTAAATAAATTGTTTGATATCCATACCAACTTATTATTAAAGGTATTTTTGAAGTACAATTTTACAACCATTAGATTTTCGGGGGGGGTGGCACTGTCAGGGGATCAACTGTCGGGTAACCGTACACCAACGACCAACTACGTCACATTTTATTACCAAAGGTGTGCCGTATGCGCAATTCATCACTGATATACGTAGTCACTAGTTACCAAGAATAAAATATTGATCCTTACATATGAAATTGGCGTTTTGTATGGGAGATTATGGGAGTTTTGTATGGGAGCTTTTTCACCTTCTCAATTTGCTTCAAGTGAATTAAAACAGTTTTATCACTAACAACGCAGCCTGCAGCTAACTCGGACGTGGTTTGCGATGGATCCGCTTCCACAATAGCCTTCAAATCTTTATTATCAACTTTGGTCTCCGGCCGTCCACGGGGCTTGTTCTTCAGGTCAAAATTTCCAGAACGAAAACGTTGGAACCAAAAACGCACTGTGTTTTCTTTTGCGGCACCGTCGCCATACACATCATTAATCCTTCGAGCCGTTTCTGCAGCACTGGTGCCATGGTGGAATTCGTACTCGTAAATAACGTGATATTTCAAGTTTTCCATTTTGTAAACTAAGGGACGCAAAGAAAAAAAAAACAATTAAGGAAAAAACAAATGAATTATAATTTTCGAAACACAAATACATGAGTAAATAGCTGTATAAATTTGAATTTGGAATTCCTAACCAAAGAGAAGATATTTGAGATCAAAGTTGCCAGTACGGCAATACGCCAATTTCATATGTAATAATAATAATTTCAAAGTGCAATAAATTAACATTTACACGTAATAAAAATATAATTTCCTTTGTATACACACTGAACGGCACACATATCAATGAAGTAAAATATATCAGGGACCTTGGGTTAACAATGGATGTCAAATTAAACTTTATCCAACACACTGATGAAATAATTAACAAAGCCAATAAAATGCTGGGATTTATAATTCGTATAGCAAAACCCTTCCACAACATAAACACTCTATATTCCCTTTACACCTCATATATTCGCCCGCACTTGGAACACTGTACACCGATCTGGACTCCTTTATACCAAGCCCATATTGAAAGAATTCAAAAAAAATTTTTAAACACTTAAATTATAAATTCAAATTATACTTCTCAAATTATACCGAATCCATTAAATTTCACAATTTCAAATCCCTCCAAACACGACGTCTAATTTTTGATCAAATCCTATTGTTTAAAATTCTAAACAATGGCCTGGACTCACCAGAACTTACCAATTTAATAAACTTACATATTCCGTCAAGATCGACCCGGCAATACGATTTATTTTATTTACCCTCTTGTAGAACAAACATTAGAAAAATCTTCCCAATTCCTCGTTTATGTGCACAATATAATACAAAATTTCACAGCATTGACATTTTTAGTAAAAACCTTAAGAAATATCGATATGAAGTAACGCGTACGATCGATTATTAATATGAGAATATATCGTGAGCATCTCCTATCCTTTTCCTATATTCCTCTTCCTCTCCCCTTCCTATAACCCAACATTAATTATAATATAATAAAACTTCATTTCCGATGTACTTTAGCATAAGAAACCTCTGTGGCTTGACTCCGGTTCAATTATATATTTATCACTGTATATGTATAATGTAAAAGCTGTTTGTTTCTTACAAATAAATAAATAAATATGTAAGGACCCAATATAATAACGTTCCAATCGAAAATTTGCTTGGGATTATATGAATCAAGGGACAAGCGCGAAACCTAATACATTAACCAAAAAATAATAGTATAAACAAAATTACAATTTACAATAAAGGAGGCGGGTATGGGTACCCCGGGAGCCATTTATTGGATAAATAACACCTCTGTCATAGGTCAACCAAAGTGGTTCACTACGTTTGGTGACTTAGCAGGGGTGCCGGGTTCATGGTTCAAGCTGCATGGCAGGTCGGATAAGGAGAGAATGGTTGAGGGAGTCCCTTTGACTTCTCCAGCCGCACTCTCTTGGAACGTCACCTTGCACCGCAGTGGGAGGGATGTATTGATACGTACATCACTCCTTGACACTCAAACCCACAGATTCCTACCCAACTCTAATACCCTTTTCTATTCCCGAACGTCCTCTATTTCCTTTCCTAAAACGACCCTCCACACAGCATTCTCAAAAATGAAAAAGGCCCTGAGGTGAGTGTGGAGCTAATGTAAAAAATAAAATAATTCTTCACTATTCTCAAATTTACTTTGTGGCGTCGTTTTAACTATATGAAAACATGCCACTTTGTATATACCACTTATTTAATCAAAATTATCAAATGTTTCAAAACCAGTTGTTTCTTCGTCAGGATAAAAATAAAATTAACAAAAGATGGACAAGTTTATTATTAAATTAGCATTAAATATAATTTTTTTTTTAATTATTTATTTATTTTCGCCCATTTTCGGTGCGTTTAAATATAAAATTTTTCAAATTACACTGTGATTAAATAAAATATAAATACTTTGTATATTTCTTTTCCAAAGAAATATACAGTATTTATTGTACATAACTGAACTGCCTCAGTAACAGTACTTTGTATTTATTTAAAGATAAATTCAAGATGTCCACCGACTTGGTATAATTATTTCCCTCCATTATTATTCTGGGCAAAGAGGAATACATATGATAGTTAGTTCCAGAATTTCTGCACTGAAATAAATCGTGACTTTTTGTATTACGTTGTGGAATCTGGAAGCTTATCAATTCAAGCAATACCGGACTATCAACTAAATCATTTAGATTTTTATAAAGAAATACCAAGTCAGTGAAAATTCTTCTGTCTGACAATTTGATCATAATATGATATGAATATTATTCATGTCATTTAAAATAGTGTTGTAGTTCAACATAATTGATGGAATACCCATTTTAAACTTTAGAAAACGTAAAAATTGGTTTAGTGTTTTTTCAACTGCTTGTATATGTATATTATATTATGGGTTCCAGATAGGCGAATCATAGGCAAGTTGACTTTTAACAAATGCAAAATATAATAGTTAACTAACTAACTAACTAACCATCACGCCGTTTCCCCGCAGGGGTAGGCAGAGAGGACGGACCGCCAAACAACTCGGTCTTGGCACACAGTCTTTGCTTCACTCACATTCATACATCGTCTCATACATACTCTTCTATTATTCCGACTTTTGACATGGCCCGACTCAAGTATCTGATTCACTTGATCGTGCCATGTCTTCCTCGGGCGTCCCCTACTTCTTCTTCCATTCACATTTGCGTCATATATTCTTCTCACATTATTTTCTTCTTTCATTCGCTCTACATGTCCAAACCATCTGAGGGTCCCTTTCTTAATCTTACTCATTATGCTTACATCAGCCTTGCATTCTTTGCGGATATCCACATTTCTCACACGATCATACATGGTTTTGCCACACATTCGCCTCAGGGATCTCATTTCGACAGCATTCAGTTTACTTTCATCCTTCCTCTGCCAACTCCATGCCTCACTGCCATACATCAATGTAGGTACCAGGACTCCATTGTGGACTGCTAGCTTCGCGTCTTTTGACAGTGTTTTATTAGCGCCAACGGCATTCAGTCCTCCATTAATGGAGTTACCTGCATTTACTCTTCTTTCAATATCTCTATCAGCCTTCCCATCTCTCGTAAACATACTACCCAGGTAATAGTTTAATACATTTTATATTGTTAAAATTTCTAATTTAATTTGGTAGGCGGGTTTGGGTACCGCCGCCCTGGGAACCATTTATTGGATGACCAACACCTCTGCTACAGGTTACCCCAAGTGGTTCGCTACGTTTGGTGACTTAGCAGGGGTGCCCGGGTTCATGGGGTAATGTTTGTCTGGGTCTTGATGGCGGGTGCGTCGGCCCACCTTCTGCGTGGCAGGCCGGATTGGGAGATGCTGATTGAGGGAGACCCTTTACAACCGTTTACCGTTGTCCGGGCCGCTCGGTAGTACAGGGGCCCGACCCTCAGGCTCACGACTGAGGGTGGGCTGCCCCATCAACGAGTGCAAAAACCCCACCGCTGCTGTTGTGCCGGTTCGTGACCGGAGGGGACCCAGCAGTTGCGTTTGGGGCGCATTGGGCGACCTCTCCAGCCGGACTCTCCCAGCCCATCGCCTTGCACCGCAGTGGGTGAGTTGGATTCATACGTCCGTCACTCCTGGACACTCTGATCCCCAGCTTCCTACCCACCCCTTATACCTTTTCCTTTCCAGATCTTCCTTTCTCCTCTTCAGAACAAAAAACTTAACTCAATCATGAATTCACAAAAAAACATAAATAACATCTTTACAACGGCGAGAAGCAGGAGTCCCCGGTGCAGGCCAAAACTGTTGGTGAACTTCACCAACATTCGCGGCCTGCACAAAAACCTAAATTCAGTCCACCACCACCTTGTTTCCCAACGTCCCAACCTTCTCTTCCTTTCCGAAACGCAGATAGCTGAGCCTACAGACGCCTCCTATCTGATTGCCCGGGTTTCACCCTCATGGGCAAATTCAGACCCAAAGGAGGTGTATGTCTCTTCAGCCGAGCTGACGTCAACTGTGTGCGACTGTTGAATCTGGAGAACTCCAAATTCGACGTAATGTGGGTGCGCGTCAATCTTGCCAGTACGGTAAGATTTTACGCGTGTTTATACCGCTCACCGAACATTAGCGTTTCAGATACATCCGAACTCTTCAAACATCTAAGCAATACTGTTGATGACCTCTTGCCCCGCTTCCCTACAGCAGAGTTTGTGGTCCTGGGGGACTTCAATGTTCATAACGAACCTTGGTTAAAGTTCTCAGGACCAACGGACTTGGCTGGACGAGAGGCGGAATCCTTTGCCCTCTGCTATGGACTGGAGCAAATGGTTCAGGAGCCTACAAGGGTTCCTGATGTCTAGACTCACCGCTCCAATCTGTTAGATCTGTTTTTAACCACTGTACCACACGGCTACAAGATTGAAGTCACTGCGCCTCTAGGATCGTCCGACCACTGCCTGGTGACAACATCGATCCCCGTAACCTTCAGACCGCCAAACGAGCGGCTGAAGAGAAAAGTGTGGCACTATAGATCAGCAGATTGGTTTGGTCTGCGGGCTCATTTCAATGCCTTCCCCTGGTCAGCTGTCTGTTTTCAGACTTCGGATCCCTCAAGATGTGCCCGGGAAATTGGTGAAGTCATCACATCCGCGATGGATGGCTTCATCCAATCCACTGTTAAAGAAACTGGTGTGGGCTCAAAGCCGTGGTTCAGTCGACAATGCTCCAAAGCAGTGCGACGGAAAAACGCGGCTTACCGAGCCTACAACACATCTCGAACGTCTGAAAACAGAATAGTATATAACAAAATGGCAAAGAAATGCAGGAGGATCATTAACAGGTCAAAATTCGAGCACGACCTGCAGATCAGCAGTAAGCTGGCTGCCTGCCCGCACGGCAGCAGAGCGTTCTGGTCGCTTGCGGGATCAAAAGGTCGCAATTTCTGCAAATCCAGTCTGCCACCTCTTACCAGACCTGATGGCTCTCTAGCAAATACCGCCGCCGAAAAGGCTAACTTATTAGGCAAAATGTTCGCGGAAAACTCGACCCTCGATGATCAAGGTGCTACCCCGCCGTCGGTTCCTCATTGCAGTTTTCGTATGAAAAAGCTGAGGATCCGGCATCGGGATGTACTCCAAGTCTTACGAGGGCTTGATGTTAATAAAGCTAGCGGGCCTGACGGAATACCTGCCCTGGTATTGCAGAGGTGCGCTGTAGAAATAGCTCCAACTTTGACGAAGCTTTTCAAAATGTCCCTGAAGTCTGGCTCTGTGCCCTCTGGTTGGAAAAAAGCGATCATTCACCCCATTCCAAAGAAGGGTGACCGCTCCAACCCAGCCAACAACCGCCCCATAGCGATCACATCTGTTCTGTCAAAAGTGATGGAACGTGTGATCAATGACAAACTGCTCACATACCTCGAGAAGAACAAAATTATTAACGACCGTCAATACGGATTCCGGCGGAACCGCTCGTGCGGTGATCTTCTCGCGTATGTGACGCATGTTTGGGGACGGTGCCTGGAATGTTTTGGTGAGACCCAAACGGTTTCACTGGACATTTCCAAGGCCTTTGACCGGGTTTGGCATCGAGCGCTTGTCAACAAACTGCGTTCTTACGGACTTCCCGCATCCTTGTGTGCGTGGATTGCCGACTTTTTGAGGGGGGGGAGGTCGATTCAGGCGGTTGCTGATGGTTTCACCTCTTCCTCACATTCAATAAATGCTGGCGTCCCACAGGGATCGGTTCTGTCTCCGACTTTGTTTCTGTTGCACATCAACGACCTCTTGTCATGTGCACCGATTCATTGTTACGCGGATGACAGTACAGTCCATGATGGCTTTTTGTTTGACAAGCCTCCAAAGAGCACACAAACCCCAATAGCTCGGAGGGCTTTGAAGCTAAGAATGGACGGTTACCTCGAGAGTGTTTTCTCTTGGGGTAAGAATAACCTCGTCGAATTTAATGTTTCAAAGACCCAATCATGTTTGATAACGTCTAAAAGGGATCGAAATGATAATCTAGTCTCCTTCAACGGAAGCATTCTTCCGAATAGGACCTCCATTGATATGCTTGGTGTAACTCTAAGTGACCAGCTCAGGTATGGGGGCTCCATCGAAACCAGAGTTAAGTTAGCCTCTCAGAAACTGGGCGTACTGTACAGGGCCCGCAGATACTTTAATAGTACTCAACTGCTAACCCTGTACAAATCGCAAGTGCGCCCCACGGTTGAATTTGGTAGCCACTTCTGGTCTGGAGCTCCTAAATACCTAAAAAAACCCTTGACTCTGTGCAGAAACGGGCGGTCCGTATGATAGATTCTCCCATCTTAACAGACGGATTGCAATCTTTAGAGCATAGGCGTCAGGTGGGAATGGTGTCCTTGTTCTACCGGTATTACAATGGAAGATGCTCCGAGGAACTAGCGTCATTGATCCCCTCGGCACCGTTGCATAGTCGGGAAACACGCCAAACACGCGCCCAACATTTGTACACAGTTGATATTAGTCACATGAGAACGGGTCGTTTTTACGATTCGTTCTTGAGTTCAACAGCTCGGCTGTGGAACGGTTTACCGGCCTCTGTGTTTCCTCCCTCCTACAATATGAGTCTCTTCAAGACCCATGTTAATTCCTTCCTTTCCTCAAAAAGACCCTCCACACAGCATCCTCAAAGATGACATAGGCCCTGAGGGAAATTATTTTCCTCAGGGCCTCCTGTGTGGAATTAATGTTAAAAAAAAAGTTAGCCTAGTAATATCTCCCAACATTTTTAAGCCCTTATTAGAGATTTCTGTTATGTGGTTAAAAAATGAAAGATTTGATTGAAAAGTGATGCCTAAGTCTTTAAGTATTGTAATCAATGTTGTAATTAAAGATCACTGGATGAAAACATCTCTTAGATTAGAAAAACGTACTTAGATTTTGAGATATATAAGTAAAGTCTATTTTCATTGCACCAAATTAACAATTTGTTTTTATATATAAAAAATAAAGTTAAAATTAAGGTAGAATGAGGTGTAGTCACTGGGAATTAGTATTTTAGAAAAAAGTTTGTAAATGTTTTAATCCGTTTTTAAGCTTTCTATTCCGATACTTTTACGTTTTATTTTTAAGTATCCAACAATACCAGATTACAAGTCGGGAATTTTTTTCAGTGCAGAAATTCTGGGAATAACTATCATCTATGTATATCTCATTGCTCAGAATACCAATGTAAGGTTATAATGTAATTTTTCAGATTTTTTCAATGTATGTCGAAATTTACGTAAAAACTGCATATTTTTCAAAAATATATTACGTAAGCTGTGGAACTAACAAGTTAAAATCTTACACACTGAAATTAAATTACAAAACCAAACTTTGTTTCTTTGAATAAAGAAATGGGACACGTAAAAACACGTAGGTAACCTTTTGATCAGAATAATTACTTAAAAATATTGTACAGGTTTGACAGTTGCATTTAACTAATTATTTTTTTTAAATTAGCTACGTATGAGAGGCCCTAAGGAAAAAAAATGCCTAAGTGCGTATGCCATCTTTGAGGATGCTGTGTGGAGGGTCATTTTAGGTAAACGGAAGAAGAGGAAGTTCTGGGAAAGAAAACGTATAATGGGTGGGTATGAATCTGAGGGTTACATGAAGAGGACGTATGAACCCATCTCTTCCACTGCGGTGCAAGCCAATGGGTCGAGAAAGTCCGACTGGAGAGGTCTAGGTTAGATTTTCCTCAACACTCTCACGATCCGGCTCCCCATGCAGTGGGTCGGCAAACGCATTCACCGCCAAGACCTAGACAATCATAACTCTTTGAACTCGGGAAACCCTGCTAAATAACCAAACGTAGCAAACCACTTGGTGACCTATTGCAGGTGTATTGGTTATCCAATGAATGGTTCCCATACCCGTCTTCCAAATTGTTAAAGTAAATTAAAAAATTTAAATTAAAAATAAATAATAATAATTACAATTATAAAAATTTCTTTCACATAAAATTATACAATAAAACATATGCGGAAACTTTGACTAGCCAACTAGGAATGGATCCTGTTTCAGGCCAGTCAAATTGACAAATTTAGTTCATATCATAATTTCACATTATATTATTTAATTATAGGTATAATATATTATTTATAGAAGGAAAAGAGTGTTACGATTATTCATAGAAGCTTTAGTTACAATTACAAGTGTACTTATAAGTATACAATTTTGTTCATATAAGAAAAAGAATAAGCGAAGAGAAAAAATAATATCTTAAAATACAAATTTATAAATATATATAAGTTTTCAATATACTCAAAAACCAACCAGAATCGTGGGACACAACAAAATTTGGGACACAACAAAATTAAAATCTACAATTTGAAAATTCCCAACTACATAGAAAATATGATTCGGAAAATGTGGTAGGTTAAGCGCGAAACCTGAAAATATTTTGCAAATAGTTATTATTTGTAAGATGTTCAAATAGGCATAGCGACTAATAGGTAAAAATTAAACGAAATTGATAAAAGTAGTGCTCAGTAATTAAACACGTGCCAAGTAACTCACACACATCGTGTATTCAACTCATAAAAGTGGTATTAATTATGAAAAAGTACCGTACTTTGGTGTAAATATACTTTTACGCTTGTGCTTACCCTCATGAAGGCTGAGTGAACAAACCTACATTATTCTCTTATCCGTTTTATATTTTAGGTCGTAATTTATAACAGTTTAAGATAGCGGCCTGACGATAATTCACTTAAAAAGTAATGATCATGCATAATTGTTTTCATTATTAAACATGTAATAATTTGTTCAATTAGTCATGGACTAAATTAACAAATGGCAGGAACTGAAGGAAAACTGAATAAATCGCTGGTAACACAAGAGTACAGGTATGTTCTTATTCGATTTTACACTTTGCAACTAATGTTAGACTATCAAAATAGAAGTTTTGATTGATTAGGAATTCAGTTTTGTAATTATTATCGATGACGATCCATTCTTTTCGAACCAACATTAGACAAAAATCTCCTAATTCCCCGTATACGTGCGTAATATGAGTATACCATTAAAGGGAAAACATTATAACGAGTCAATAGCTTTAAAGATCTCGGTATCGTCTTTGATCCCAAACTGACATTATTGGATCACAAATTACAGCACATTCCAGCATTCTACAAACTCCAGGTTTTTATCATCAGAACATCTAAAAAATTTTATAACCCAGATGCAATGAAAGCCATGTTCGATGGCGTCATAAGAAGTAAGCTGGGGTATGCTAGTGGTGTGTGGACTCCGAACCAAACTAAGTATATTAATATGCAAAACAAATCCAGAAAAAATCCATAGGTATGTCTATATGCGAATGCATGGAACTTATCTGAGATTCATGCACCATATAGAATTACTAGAGACAACAAATAGATTTAGCTTAGAAACTAGACGTTATGCAAATCTTTCAATTAAGAATTATATTTTACGGTTATGAATTATATTTTTAATATAATCCTTATGAATTATATTGGAATGCTATGGCTTATACGTGCCAAAAAATTTCAGGAGTAGTCATCGAAACGACTTGTTTAAAATACCATACGGTAGAACAGATGTTCTGGCACAGCATAGCATGACAAGAGGAATATAACTCTTCTTTAGATAGCTTTAAGCCTTGTATACTAATTATCTTCCCAAATGTTAAGACTGTCAAAATGAGAAAATTGTATAGTAATTGGATAATTAATCTGTTATACAATTAATAAAAATAAAAATAAATATATGTAACCCAAAATTTCACAACATAAACATTTTTAGCAATCTCTTCAGAAATAGTGGAGTAGAAGTAACGCGTAGGGTTGAAAATTCATACAAGAGTGAATGTATCAGGAGCCAGGAGATGCTCCGTACCCTATATTCCTCTCCCTTTCCCTTCGCCTAAAATTAATTTTACGACTATAAAACTCCACCTCCAAGAAACATTAACATGAGAGACATTTTTCGCTTGACTTCAGTTAACTTAAAATATATATTAACCTCTATAAGCCGTTCGTTTCTAACAAATAAATAAATATTGTACAGGAGGAATAAACTCCGTGACGTATTACAATACAAAAATATCATGTTTTCTTGGTTCAGCCGTATTCATTTTTCATTCAATTTTTAATTACGAATAAAGCAGGTATCAGCAGGCCGTGTTCATTGCTATTATATTACTCCACAATAATTTTTATTCTTCATTGGTGACAGTTTGAACAGTTTTACAAAATAGCAATGAAGAAAAAGATAATACAATAAAAAAATTTAAAAAAATGCAAAATTATCACACATAATTGGCGTTCATGAAAATGATAACAATGATAATAATATATTGGTTAATGTTATGAGACCAATAAAAATATTTCTAGGAATTGAATAAGCAAGCGAAAACTAGGAATATATTTTTTCGGCCATGTTCGCAAAGTGACGGTAAATGTACGCTCTGCTTATAAAAATCTGCAAAAACGCACTGACGCATCAAATCAAACCATATTTTATATTATAATTTTTTATTCGATAATATATTGTGGGTCTCACCGGGTGTTTTACCAGTGCTCCCCTATCATACAGTTTTACATAAATTCAATAAATAAATATATTAATAGAGATAACATGGTTATGTACGGTTGGGTATTATGTGTATGTAAATATTTGTAGGTTAGTTTTTGAGGTGCATGTTTTATTTTTTTTAAATAATACATTTTGTGTAACATTACTTTAAGTTCTTTAATCAGATTATTAATCTTATTTTGTTGTATTGCTGAAATCTAGTTTTTTGGTTAAAAATGTATTCCATGTGTATTCGACGTACTTCAAACACGTTAAGTATTTGGTCTGTGTCTGTCATTCTTTTTTTTTTAATAACTAACTCACCCACATTCATACATAGTCTCACACACAGAAACTCTTCTATTATTCTGACTTTTAACATTGCCCGACTCAAGTAGCTGATTCATTTGATCGTGCCAAGTCTTCCTCGGGCGCCCCCGACTTCTTCTATCATTCACATTTGCGTCATAAATTTTCTTACATTACTTTCTTTGTTCATTCAATTTACATGCCCGAACCACCTAATGGTCCCTTTCTTAATCTTACTCATTATGCTTACAACATCCTTGCATTCTTTGCGGATCTCTACATTTCTCAGCCGATCATTTGTGGTTTTACCACACATTCGCATCAGGGATTTAATTTTTTTAAAGTAATACATATAATATTTTAATCCTATGCTGTTAGCATATATTTTAGTCATTTTGAAATTCCCTCACCTAATTGTGCTAACTTTTCAGGCCGCCTTGAAATTTCCATCATCAGGAAAGATGCGTGCTAATGATGAACACTGCAAAGGAAAAAACGTTTAAGAAAAAAAAGCGCAGCACGTGCTTATTACCTCAACTTTCAACCAACCTAACACTACTGACCGTGAGAATTTAAAAACACATCTACATATATGGAATAGTGTCAAATTAGTTAGCAATTTTAAAAAATTTCGGAATCTTTATCAGTTTTAGATAATGAGAGAATAACTAAATCATTCTTACACATCAGATTGCGGATTGTAGATAAGACGGAATGTGATATTTGGCCATTTCTGGTTGTGTAGTTTGTTTCGTGATACGGTTCCGTCTGGAGAGGGGCAGACAAGCTGGCAGGTTCACAAGTAACGGATCGCTCTCCGTCCTCCTCCGGACCCGGGGGGGAGAGGAGTGGGTGGGCAGGGAGGGAACGGGGGACATGGGGAGGGGGAGGGCCACGAGGGGGGTCCCCTCACGAGGCGGCCGAGACCTCCAGTCAGTAGTGGTGCGCCAATCCGACGCTTCGTACGCGCACGGCCCCGCTAAGCCCGCGACCCTTTCCATCGGAATTGTGCCACAATTTTTTAACGTTCTATTTTCAAAATTTTATCAAAATTAACGCGTGCTGTGACTCTTGTATTTTTTTTTATAAAATCGAACTTTTTTTTTTTTAAATTAAAATTTGTGTCATTTTTTGGATGTATCGATTTTGAGGTATGTGTTGGTTATCGTGTGCATTTTTTAATTGATAACATGTTACTTGTTCAAAGGTTTTAAGTTTTGTACTGGATTTACAATTTACACCCCCATATTTTGACCCACTTAAAATTTCACACTGTTTTACTGGTTGACACTAATGCTCGCGATAATTCGGTCAGGTGTATTCAGTCAGATCCTGAAACTTTCATAGCTTTCAGGTGCTTTCATTTTGCAACTTCACGTTCCCTACATATTCATGATATGTGGCATGAGTCCTATTTACACATTAGTCATGCTAAAAGTTTCACCGCTATGACTGAGCCAATATAATCTTGGCTTTCCAGGTTTTCCAGCTCTTTGATTTCAGATTTATTACTACACGGGTGCCTCTATTCATTTCATGATCATAATTTTTGCTAAACAATGAACGTTGTTAAGGAAATAACATGATTAACAAATTTTTTAGAATTTGAGAATAACTTTTATCGTACTAAGCTTTATCAAACGTTCTAAAGCTCAGATACAAATAAATATTCTTATGCATCCATTATAATAAATACTGAATCTATTGCGTGAATTTAAACTGAGATGAGGTACTCAAAATTTAATATGAATTTATTAAAACATTGTGAAATAATGTGTTCAATTTCTACGGCTTTTCACACGGGATAAAACATAACCGTTCCGTGTAATGTTCATCCAAATTGTTTCAAATATAATAATTACATAGAATGTCTAATTTGCCTGAATGGATACGACATTTTAACGAAAAAAAGGATTTTCAGGAACGTGCTAACAGAAGAAACACTTTGAATGCAACTGCACTTTTAAATACTTTAAATAAATGTGTCGGATCATGCTAATAGTCACAATAACAGAATAGTATTTATGCTTGTGAATAAAGCGAAGTGTGTGTGCTAATATAACGGTATATGGAATACCACCCTCATTGCGACTTGTGCAGATATGTACTTAGAAACATAGTTATAAGTTTTTTATGAAGTTCAAAAGGTAAATAAGAACCTAATCAATTCTACAAATAAGTTATAATGAAGTACATATTACATAAATGAGGTTTTCGGTCAAATAGATATTGCAAACTGTATTTGCTCCGCAAAAATAAGAAATAATGTATATTAAGATTAATGAAAAATTAATCAAAACATAGTATTTACTAAAATTATTTACGCAAAGTGGGTTAAAAATACACCAAAGAAATGTACAAAAATCCGAACAAAACATTTAAAACTAACTAAATAATTAATCATCACACCGTTTTTCCATAGTAGTAGGCGGAGAGGATAGACCGCCACAAAACTCTGTCTTGGCGCACACTCCTCTCTTTATTCACAATCATATCGTCTCATAAATACTGTTTTGTTATTTTGACTTTTCACATGGCCCAACTCATAAGTATTTGACACATTTGTTCATGCAATTTCTTCCTCGGGTGTCCCTGGCTTCTTATGTCATTTACATTCGAGTCATATATATATATTCTCCTTACATTCCTCTCTTCGTTAATTTGCTCTATATGCCCTAACCTTCTAAGCGTATTACGCATTGCATTCTTTCCGGATCTCCACATTTTTAACACGGTTATACTTGGTTTTGCCACATTTCGATACCATTTATTGGTCTTCCTTCTTCTGCCAGTGCCATGCCTCACTACTATGTATCAAGATCAGAGTTGGTATGAGCAATCCATTGTGAACTGCTACTTCTTTGGAATTTTTTTTACTTTCAATATCCTTACAATCTTTCCATCTCTCATGAACTTCTACATCTCTCCAAAACGAATTATCCACAGGCGTATTATAATAATTTGAAGAATATTTCCTTCTTGTGGCAAAGCATTTAAAGACATTTTCTAGTCTTGTATCAATAATCTATTTTTTACTTATTGTAAATATTTCATCCACCTAACGAAAATCACTTCTGCCCGACTCGATTTGAATATCAGACTAGAATCCGGCAGTTCGTTACAGATAAATCGTACCCTCGAAGAATGTTGTTTGACCGAATAAACGGCGATATTAACGTGTAACAGGCCGCATGAGAATGTAAGGAACAAGTGAATGATGATTGATCCGCGGCGAGCTTCGAGATCGGTGTTTATTCTTTGGGAAGCTAACGGGACCTCTAAGTTGCGTTGCCAAAATATCTCTCAGCGTTCGCGGCTGCGGATTGCGGAGATTATGACGTATATTGGCCAAGATCACAAGAACAACCCACCATGTAGTTGCGACTTTAAACGCAGTTATCTTTATAGGCATTCATTTTATATCAATTATTGATTTAAATTGGTACCATCCATCCAAATGTAATAAAAATTAAGGTTATTTTGATAATTTGTCAAGCGCTATTTTAGGGGTTCTTTTTAATTTTTTTTAAATATTAAATCTTTCAGGCAAGGGTTAGGCAAATAATTTTTTTCGGGGTCCACCTCATCTATAGGATTGTTGTGAGGAGGGTATTTTTGAGGAAAGGAAGGAGAAAACCTGGTTTTTGAAGAGACCCATGTTGTAAGAAGGAGGAAACAAAAATGCCGGTAAATCTTTCCACATCCGAGCTATTTGTGAACTGAAAAGTGAACGAGTCGTTTTTATGTGTTTCCTTTCTTCCATAATAATAAATCATTCGCCGGTCAACTTCAAAGTTCCGTACATCAATAAGTTTTGGTTTTTATTTATTTGTTTCTGAATATTAGTCTCATTTTATTGTTATCCCTTGTTTCAAATGTGAAAAAGTACAATTGAAAAACTGTAACACGAATTTAAGGTTTTAATAACTGAAGCGTACCCGGCCTTGCTCGGGGTTATGAATTTTTATTTTATTAATTCACCTTTATTTATTCCAGGCTTACAATTTAATATGTCCTATGCCTCTATCATTAGGAGAATCTGTTTTGAGCCTGCAGCAAGAGTAAAGTTTTGTAGTTATGACTTCTAGTAAACTGGGTGTAATTGTAATGACGAAATATTTCTTCCTTGGGGGTCCCCGCTTTCTTATATCATTCACTTCCATATCATATAATCTTCTTTCACTCCTTTCTTATTTTATCCATTCTGATTGCACAAAATATCTGGAAATCCCTTTCTAAATCTTATCAATTATGTTCAGATAAACCTCGCAAGAAACTTTCTTGTAAGGATGTATGATAGGATTCAGAGGTATTAAAAACTAAAAAAAGAGTTTAATTTTTAACGTAAATTTATGGTCTTCGGTGATCTTGAAGGTCACGTTAAAGTATATAATATTTTACGATTAAAAAATAACCTTATATTGAAAATATTTCAAATCCTTATCTCTTTCCAGTGCTGAGAAAATGTGTAGTAGTGAAACATGCATCGAAATTTATATTTAAGCTTATGAGGCCGTTGTAATACCTTTTTTTAATTGTCATCATCATCAACACCATAGATATTCCACCCTGTAGATTGAAATAATGACTTTTATTACGATGATGTCTCGTTTTGTGACTTATTTTTTATGGGAAAAAAAATATTTTTATTGAAGTTTAATGATTTGTGTTAAAAAAATTCAAACCTTTTTTGAACATCGCAAAAGGTAAACATGACATATTTGTTATTATTAAGCTGAAAGCCAGAATTCAATGTTGTAAAGTTACTTTTGTAATTACCAGATCTAAATAACCAGGTCTACCGTTGTTCGCTCTTTCGGGAACAAGTGATTTGTCGCCGGTATTATAAAGTTCAGTTAATCATATAGTTAATATCTTGAAGGTAATCGAGATGAATGTTTTACGAAAAAAAAAAAAAAATTCTTAAATCTACCTACTTAATAACAAATTTTATAAAAAAGTTTCATGAAAAACGTTCACAGCATATTGATTTTTCTCTATACATAATTTTCCTAAAGGCTCCTAAAACCCTCGGCTCATAAAAAATTACTTTCTAAGATGTTTCATATGGTAAAATTTTTGATGAAGCCACTTTTTGAAAGAAAATATCAAATGGGGAATTTCGACTGTTTTTTTCTCGAAAAAAATATAGGAAAAATTACGACAATGAATGTATTTTTATTTTATTTTTGTGTTCATGAATACTATTTATATAACTATTTAAAATGTGCCATTTTCGATCTGTCGCCAAAACGAAGTGTTTATTCGTGAATTCGACGGCGTTGACGTCATGCCGTGCAACGTTGGTGACAGTCGTCTTACCAGCCATGGCGGTTTCTACACTATAATGACATTGTAATAATCATAAATGAAAGCTAAAGTTCATAGAAAATACATTAAACAAGGAGAGCTCATCGAAGGGGTAGAGCGGTGATGGGCTAAAAATTCGTAATTTAGCTTTAAGTCCAGTTCCACTAGGAAATTTGAATTAACTGGAATACAAGTGATTGTGTTTTCATTCTCGCGTTAAAATTTTTGAAAGTGGCCCGGTTTTTTTTTCTAAAAAGGCTAACTAACTAACTAACTAACTAACCATCAAGCCGTTTCCCCGCAGGGGTAGGCAGAGAGGACGGACCGCCAAACAACTCGGTCTTGGCACACAGTCTTTGCTTCACTCACATTCATACATCGTCTCATACATACTCTTCTATTATTCCGACTTTTGACATGGCCCGACTCAAGTATCTGATTCACTTGATCGTGCCATGTCTTCCTCGGGCGTCCCCTACTTCTTCTTCCATTCACATTTGCGTCATATATTCTTCTCACATTATTTTCTTCTTTCATTCGCTCTACATGTCCAAACCATCTGAGGGTCCCTTTCTTAATCTTACTCATTATGCTTACATCAGCCTTGCATTCTTTGCGGATATCCACATTTCTCACACGATCATACATGGTTTTGCCACACATTCGCCTCAGGGATCTCATTTCGACAGCATTCAGTTTACTTTCATCCTTCCTCTGCCAACTCCATGCCTCACTGCCATACATCAAGGTAGGTACCAGGACTCCATTGTGGACTGCTAGCTTCGCGTCTTTTGACAGTGTTTTATTAGCGCCAACGGCATTCAGTCCTCCATTAATGGAGTTACGTTTAACCTCGTTAAACGAATTTTTTACGAATTTTTGAATGAAAGCATTAAAATTACATATCTTGTATCACTCTAGAATCAGAAAAATACACTTTAAATCTTCCACATTTTGAAGGGCGTTCGCAGGTTGTGAAAATACCCTATTACCGAAAGTTTTTTTTAATGTGAATACTACACAATATTTCCCAACGCTTCTCGGCTGTCCAGAGCCAAAGAGGGACTAAAGCATACCCAATTGGGGTATTTTGTGTTTTGTGAGGTTAAAGGTAGTGGGGAGGGGAAGGAGATAGGGAAAAGGAAGGTGGGGAAGTACCTGGCTATTCAGATCTGGTCACCATACACGGCTAAAGACATTTCAAGTAAGGTTTCAAATCTGAATGGTGGTCTTACAAGATTGAGAGGTATCTACTTGGCTATTCATTTAGGACTACTTAACACTAAAGCCATTTCAACAGAATATGTACCACTCTGTTACCGAAACTAGTTAAAAGTGATGCACACCTCTTAGTGCAAGAGCTGTAAAATGTCTCTAACTTGAAAAAATATTAGAATGTTAGAGAGATGAAAAAAAATTCTCAACAATAAGCAATCAAACACCACATCGATACTTTTTAAAATTTTATTGAAATTATCTCGAGGCGCTTTATGAACCACCGCACGATAAAAGCCGCGAGATTAAGAAATTAAAACAATTTACGATTGCCACGTTTAGCTCTGTTTATTAACAATATCTTCATTACCTCTTAATCATCGTTAATCCCCAATGGACTTAATCATGAACAAACAAATTGATTATTCCACCGTAAAGTTCAGCATGGCGATATGATTTCATACTGAAGTACAGTTCGATTGGGCAGATTCGTGATACTAGTACACATTACGAGATGGTTCATGGTTGGATCGTGGAAAAGATTCCCGACTCCGTTACACGCGAAGAAAAAAACATTTGTTCATCGATAAAGATTAAAAATACAGGTAATAGTCGTAAATATAACACTTTGTTTCTCCATTATGTTTGAAAGATCATCAAGATCAACGATTTAGCTTTTGGCGATTGTGATCTAGTAGGTACTTGACTTTGAATGAACCTGATTATGTTTCTATAATACTTGAAAATATTAACAAGAGTAGTTGAACAGTAATATTTAACTTTTTCGGTCAAAGTGAGGAAATTCATATACTGTTTTCATTTATACGCACCGTTAAAATGTCGCAAATTTTTTCGGAATCATAAAAATATTGTCTAATGACCTGGAATCTGATGAAATTACTATGAACGAACACGAAATAGGAAAATAAACTTCTTCAATCTTAGCAAAATAACTTATTATTTAATTAATTACCCTATAACTTTGTATAAACTTCTTTTTAATAAACAATATCGACATGTTTCAATAACAATGATATCTTAATATTAATATTAACATATCCTGAAGAAGATAACATTGTGATTGAAACATGTCGATATTGTTTATTAAAAAGTGGTTTATACAAAGTTATCTGTTATTATTTAAATAGGAAAATAAAGTTTCATGTTAATTTCATCCACATTTTAAAGCCTCGTGGCTTATAGTACGAATGATTTTGTGAACTAAAAATATTGTCAACAAAAGAAACGAAAAAATAACTTTTTTGTAAGCAGTGCCCATTCTTCGACCGTCTTGCTGCTTTATAACATCGTTAATCGTCTTTAGATAAGTGATTCTGTGTTCTATTGGATATCCAGGAATTTCTAGATGCGACCGTATCTTTTTCTGATTTTTCTATTTCAAACTTTACTTTGAGGGTCGTAGTAAAGTTAGTGGTAGTATTTTGTGAACATCTCATTAGGAGAACATGTGCTGAGATGTTTGCACATTTCAGATAAAGTTATATTCTGCTGTCATAAGTTAAAAACACAGAATCCTCCTTGGCACGGTGGATTCAACCGTGGCGGCATTACATACACATTGTAGTTTAAAGTAGTGAAGAGAAAAGGACTGGATACTACATGAATTGAACTTAATCAAGCAGTTAACACTTTTTTTTTAACTTTGTGAGTAAAACCTAAAATTGTAATATTTAATTAAATGAAATGCGCTAACCACTGCGCAGTGCTCGGAAAGCGAAAGGTCCCGGGTTCGAGCCCCAGAGGCGCAAATATCTTTTTCTGATTTTTTTTTGTTTCCAGATTTTCGATTGAGTTTCGCTAATATTGTGTTCATTTAATTAATTATTTATTTCTATTGTCATAAATGCAGTTTAGAGATGTTTACAGTTTACACACATAATAATAATTACCAGCAATATAAAAAAAAAGAATTAATAATCAGTAACTGTGTGTAGATGGGTTAGTAGACATATTTTTTTAACACCTCATGAGGAGATCCTGGGCTGAGGTGTTCGCATGTTGTAGATAAAGTTACCACAAGTGAAAACACAGCACCATCCTTGAGACCCTCAAGGGGGATACTGTGCTCTTTTTTATATGAATACCGCACAAGAGTCAAGACTTTAGTTTTTACAAGAGTCCCAACCGATGATGACGATACCTCATTTTATAGCCCCGCCTATGGCGGCAGTTATATTATTATATTATATTATATCGGCTTTTACTGAATAGAGTTTAGTAACGTGTGACATGCTAAGCCAACATTTGCTTAGGTCTTAGACTGAATTAGATAAACGCGTATTTTCTACTTTCTTTGACAACAGTTACATACAATTACATGCAAGACCGTCCTAAAAAAGTTAAAAGCGAATCTACATTCATTCAATCTCCTTCCAAGTTGTATAGTCATATCAGACGAGGTTTGTATCCATTTAACCAGATTAAAAGTGCAACAACGGTGAGTTTAAACTGTTTTTAACCAATCAAGATATATCTGATTGATGTTTACTCATACCAAACGGTGTTTAATCACTTAATAGCTAGACACATTAAAAAGAAAGTAAATTTTCAGAGAATGAAGTCAGACTTTCTTGTTTGACTACTTTATTTCTATATGGAACACCCAAATTAACAGAAACATTCATCAGTCGTCATGATTGCTTGCAGTTTAAGCGTTTAAATAACTCGTTAATTTTAAACTAACAGTATTCGGAATTTCTAGTCGTTTAACCTATACCGAGAAATTTCGCATCACTGTTGACTGGTAATGTGGTTTATTATAATTTCAATGATTCAATAACGTGATATCGTAAATAAATATTCAACTTAGATATGCATTTTGAATCCATAATTAATAGAATCATAGCAAGAAAATTCGTACATGAAATCACTCAAATACCTTTTTCGTGAGCAACATACATGACTTAGTTCGAGTATTCTAAGTTTTCTGTTGAAATTTTCATTCAAATATTAAACCAGCTGGGTATAAAAAGTAAGGCAAAACTTTAATTTCCTTTGACCTTGATTTGCACGTACTTTCGAAATCAATAACAAAATAAATATTACAATTATTCGTATTATTACGTACTTAGGCAGACCCGTGAGAGATAACATCATATTATAATTCCAATTTAAATTACGTTAAAATATTATTTCATTAGTAGATATCTTTTATCGCTTTTCTGAATTATTTTTCACATAAGCAGTTCCGAAAATGACACTTACATTCAAAGTAAATTTGAGTTCATTGAACTTGGAATAATGCACATCATGTAAATTTATGTCATTATGTAGGTACCTTAATAACAGTGCTTCTTCGATTTACTTTTTTTTTAGAGAACAAAAAGATGTTTTTTTTAATGTGAATACAGTGTTCTGTATTTTCAGTGTCATTGCACTTTAAAAGAATAATTATAACTTTTTAAATTGGTGTTTGCCAGCCTACAAATTTCGTAGTTCCATTTTTTATTTTCTATTCATATTGGACAGACTCTAAGCAATGCTTAAATTCTTCAAGGTTTATATAAAAGTTTACTTCTGTTTTAATAAACGATGATGAAGTTTACTTCATGATTATTGATGATTCATTGTTTACAAAACATGTTAGTTTTTTAAACAATAAAAGTGGTTAAAACTAAATATTTAATTAATTTTGAGTTAAAATGGTGCCACAAAATAATTTTAATGTGTTTGAATAAGTTACATAATTTATGAAGAGACAAATTTTGTCTCTTTCGACCCCGCGTCATGAGAATTTTCGAAGTATTCCCAGTATCAGATATTAGCAAGCTTGCGAGCGGACCTTACCGGCAATAGTTGCGATCTGGTTTCTGCTGACACGGACGTAGCATTTCCAGCTAAGCTATCACAGTTAGGTTGCGTTTTTCAACACGAGCTTTACGATACAACCTACAAAATGTTAAACACACATTTCAAGAAAGTATTTTAAATTGCCTTTTAGAAAATATATGATTTAAAATGTATTTTAGCACACGTGAAATTGAATAACTCTCAGACAATGTATATGCATATATTCGTATCATACATACATTATCTAATCCCATTTTTGTTGAAACATTTGTCATATTGCAGTAAATCAGTTAGGACGGATCACAGAATTTGAACAATTAAAAGTTAAAATTCAAGTTCATGGATTGGTTGTTTCACAGTACTCGGATAATAACAAAAATTAAATAGCATTTTCACAGAACTTGAATATTAACTTTGAAATTTGATGGTTTATTAAAATTCTTCAAAATTTCAAAGTTCAAAATTAATAAAAAGAAAATAACTTAGTTTACATCACTTTATTTTTTGTACACTATATATAAAAAAATTAAAAATTAAGTTATCTGGAAGTTCTATTCAAGTTCTGTTATTATGTAATCATGGACTGGTTGTTTAATAGTATTTGAATAATAACAGAACTTGAAAAGTACTTTTAAAAAACTAAAATATTAACTTTGAAATTTGAAATTTGATGAATTGTTCAAATTCTGTCAAACGGCTGGCCCTTATTGTTTGATTTGTAGTAGCACAAATCATGAACTGTGAGAAGATGAACATTTTTTTGAGATGGAATGTGTGAAGATTAATAAATAAATAGTGGAAAATTTTTATTTAATAATTTCAAATAAGACAAATGCATTAAAACACTCGAACAGCGAACTCTGGTGTTATGAAATCGGCTAAGATTTTTTTTCGTTCAGCTAGCAACGTCATTTCTACCAACAGATATCGAGTTTTGAAGTAAATATTAAATTGTAAAAAGAATGATATAGTTTTTTTTAATCTCAAAGAAGAAGTGACAAATTAAGTCAATATTATTTACAATTATTAAAAAAAAAAATATATTTTGTAAGTTAGTTGTTATTAAGCAGATAATTTTGTGTTATTCCCTGAAAATTTGTTATAATTGTTTATCATTCCATTATTTGGGTTATCATCCCCAAAAAAATATTTTACGAGTAATTCTGGTCGATGTTAATTCTATATAATATTTTATTTATTTAATCGTTTTATATCACTCGTTGCTAAACAAATGCGGTTGATTAATACTCGTAGTCACTTGATAAAATTGGCGATGGATGCTACCAAAAAACTAGAATAAAATCTCCAATGGTAACCGTAAGATCTGCAATGCCATAAAAGTCAACACAAGTAGAAATTGTGGCTGTTGATTGCTAGTAAAACAAGTCACCGAGTCAAAAGAACCCAAACCTACTTCGTAATTTCATGAACTACGTGACAATTTATAAACTCTTTTGCGCCCGTGCCTCGTAACTTGAGAATGTTTGGGTGATGTCTGGATCAAACATTGATTAAAAAAAAGCTTCGTTTATCGGGTAGCAACTTACTCGAGGTTTATGGTACGGTATTGTGATTTTTTAGAAAAATTCCTCTTCCATTTTAAATATAATATTTATCTCGATAACTCAATGCGCTGTCACAAACGTGCGCAACTTAACTAATAGTACAAAACTCTTTAAAATCTATCAATAAATATTTGAACATTGTATTTATAAGTGATTTCTTATTTTTCAAGAGTTGTCTTTACTACTTATTGAGCACCTCCTTTCTTTTTGCACTACAATTTTGGTTATTACAATTAAATGCGGATTATAAAACAAAAAAGTGATTATCAATATTTTATTGGCGTATCTTGAATAACAGCCTTTTAAATATGTAGATACATTATAATATTTATACAATTATTAGGGGACAGACAGATTCAATCATTTTTGAGTAAAGTTTTCGAGTGGATTTACTTAAATCTATTCAGTTTGACACATTTTTCAAAGGTTCATTAGCTTTCAGGTAAATGACTGAAATTTATAATTCTTTGTCTAGATACAATAAATATTGTTATTTTTTTTGTTACAGAAACTAACTTTGATATTTACGTAAATATTTCTAATGATTTATTCACTCCGACAAGAATAATAACATTTCAACCTATTCACTTAATTGATACACTCACTATAATTATGATTATGATTAACCACATGGCTTGGCATAAATTAAAAAAAAAATTACAATCATATTTAAATTATCTTTTCTGTTATTTCGAGAGGTCATCTACTTCTGCTGACATCGATCAATCGACGAAAATTATGCTTTTGTCAATAGGAAACTGGGAAAGTATAAAAAATTAAGATAGAAAAATTGTTCCATTCATATGAATGTCGAAGAGTTTTAATAAATATATTATTTTATATATTTATTACGTATATATTATTAAACTAGATTTTTTTAAAAACATCTAAAAGAATTGTGATGCAAAGCTGCCAGGTCTGCAGGTTTTACCACTTTTCTTGATTTAGTTAACATAACCTAATAATTTTGGTTAAATTTAATTTCACAGCAATGTCTTTATGAAGGCACTGAAAATTTTCATTTTATTTTGATTACCCTCTCCTATCAGTTTCACTACCATCGGTAGAACTCTGGAGAGCTGCACATTTTTTATTAAGATGACTTTTAAATGCTATAATACGCTATATATATGATTTTGTGTAGATCGATGTGTTTTGTAAACACATTTATTCCCTGTCGGTTTTCTTTGCTATGTGTTTTTATTATTGATATTTCGATAATCAAAATACAATTTCATTTTATGGTTATTGGAAAGGGGAAAAAAACTCTTGGTACATCCTGACATGCCCATTATAATGGCATACCACCTGTTTCTAGTGTTTGAAGCACTTTGGATGAGAAGTTCAATAATAATTTAGTAACCACAAACTTCTACAACTACAATCATCCTTGGACTTCGTAATGGCAAAAATACATATACCCACAGAGGAACACAATTTAATAAAATTGATTTCAAATCTTGTTCCCACCAACCGAAGATTTTTAGTGAGTCGTTGTTATATTTTTTATTAATAAATAATAATAACTAACACACAAACTTTCCTTCTGACTAGAGCCTTTAACATCCCATTCCAGGAGATATGTGAGGCTTAATGTAAAGTTTGACACCTGAAGACATGTAAATCGAATTCTTTAAAAGCGTATGTTTTATAATCTAAAACACAAATTAATAAAAGAACTCAAAGCATACATGATATACACTGTACACTCTGTCCAGTAAAAACAGTTTAGTTTTATATTTTGGCCACAAATCAAAAATTAAGTTTTATGTGAAAAAGGTCCCGCAGCGTTCCTTTTAATAACAGCTGTACTAATGAATGCGTTAATAAATATTATTTGATTTTTAAAAATCGCGATGATCCTAAGTGGTTACGACTTTAGGATAAATGAAGGACGAATCGTTAATAAATTACAGAAACCTGGTCGAAAATATAATATTCCTAACAACATAATACCCAATAAACCAAATTGAAAGTTCATAAATAGTAATTATTTTGTCCATAGATATATTGATTAGTCACTCATATTCATTCGAAACATTCTGATTCTAGAAAGGGCCGATAAATTTTATTTTAATTTCATTAACGAATTGTTGATTCTTTTTTAAGAATCGTTTTCTTTTTTTAAATTTGGACCATTGTTGTTGCGTGATTAATTCACCATTGATTTTTTGGGCATTAACTACGTAAAAAATTCTAGCCATCTTTATTATTTCAGGTTTTATTTTCAATGTAAATTTGTTGCTTAAGATGAAGCCATACTAAATAATGCAAAATCATACAAAATCGTATGTTTTTGTTTTGAAAATTTGACCGCTTAGAAGTATTATAGATGCTTCAATTAAATACTGCGTGTACAACATACGTTGGCCCTTGAAAATATCGGACATTTTTTTAATAAGTCTTTTAATAAGCTTAGAAAAAAATAAAGTATTAGGTCTATAAAAAACATTTTCAACTGAAAACTCTCCTACCTATAAACACTTTTTCGGATATGGTTTTATTGCATAATGTGGCAAATTCAGTTTCTTATATAATTATCGCAAAAAAAATTGAAATTTACGCCCGAACCTCACAAAATAAAATATAATATGCATTTTCGCGTTGGTATTTTTGACAACACGGCGACAATACGGCAGTCGACGTATTTGTTATATCAAAGTGAACCTTATACCGTCCACCGAAGAACGACTGGCAGCCGCCCCATTTTTTCGTCATTACTCCTCCGAACGGAGCGGAGAAACAACGTGTTAGGGTCCGCGCTGCTTGTTTTCGTGAAATCAATTTTAAATTTCCGTTTTATTACAATAAACAATGCATAAAAAAGGAATTAATGTTTTTTACAGGCCTTTACGAAATCAACATGTAAAAAAAAATTCTCAAATATCTTTTCCAACCTTTCCAAAAGCTTTTTCTCAAGTTTTTTTAAACTCCTCCCATAAAAGGGCGTGAATTCCGATTTCGATTTTTTCCTGTACTAGTGGATCGCCTTAAATTTTAATTTTAACTGTTACCGGTTTCGACACGTCCGTGTCATTCACTATCCAACTAAAACTAGCCTAAAATTTATAAAAGTACAGAAATGATTAGATATTATTAGGTTGTGGCAGTGGGCCTCTTATTAATCACCCTTATTGACAATGCTTCCATGTTATGTTGACTCCTCCCACCGTTCTCCCCCTCCTCCAAAATCATCCCTCCCACTACCCTCACTTAATAAAATCTAATCATTTTTGTACTTGTATAAATTTTATGTTAGTTTTAAGTTTGCTAGTGAATAACACGGATGTGTCGAAACCGGTAACGATTTTATTTAATTTCGATTATTTTACGGCTAGCACAAAATGGGTTAATATATAGGTATTTATTGATCCCGGAAACAATATTTTAACTTTAATTGAACTTCATTAATATATTATTCTTGATTTTTTTTTTATCTTCTCTTCTGTGTGGGATGAAATTACAAACATGCACGTTGAATTATTATCACCCTCATTTTCAATGATCGTAACTGTCATCGCAGTCTTATGTTAAACTGAATAACGCCTCTGCTGAAACAATCGTTTTGTTTGCATGGGAATAAAGATCGTAAACTTCTTGTCTTTTTGCAGAAGTTAACAGTCGTTTAAACATAAAGCCTTAGGCTGAATGCCGGCAGTTAATAATGAAGCTCACTAAACTTACCTGACTAAATTAAACACCCATATTCTCACGTTCGGTCTCACAGGTGCGCGGCATACTCATCAAGGTACCTACTCATTCTTAACCGTTAAACCCGTTGTCTAATTATTTTACTTTTCATCAAATTACATCCAAAATATTATGAATAACGACCATGCAGGTTTACATTTATTATTGTTTTTATTATGTGAACCAATAGTTTTCCTCACAACATTAACACACTTACATTTTTTATTTATTTTTTATGTGAACACCTCACAAGAGTTTCGGCTGCACCCATCTGGAGCCAGTAAGACTATGGCATCCCCAATCGGGGTATGTTGTGAGGCTGAAGGCAGTGAGAAGTACCTGACTATTCAGATCTGGTCACCAAACATTTTCAGTAAGCCATTTCCAGTAATGTTTCGATTCTGAATGGTGGTCTTACACTAGGACAATACTGAGAGTAGGTATCTTCCACTCAGAGTATAATATTACGTAAAAAGTTACACGAGAGTTCTGGAGGTGGATTTTCACAAAAAACGGTGCTGTCCAATAATTATTATTGGGCAATCATTGAAGAAGAATATATGTAATACGAATAAATCTAAAGGAAATATGTAACAGTACAAGACACGGAAAATACAAAAGGTAACTGTCGCAACTGGGAATCGAACCAATGATCTCTCTCTTGTCGGAACAACGCCTCTAACCACAGTGACCTGTGATATAACCACTGTGATATGATTTTTTTACGTCATTTTTGTCGATCTCATATTTCAAGCTCAATGTTTCTAATAAAATTATCCTTAGCTTATTTTCCCATATACACGATAAAAAATAAAATATATATTTTCCGGGTAAGACAAAGATCCTGGGTTCGATTCTTAATTGCGATCGTTATTTTTTTTACCTGTGACTTATTCTGTTTCATGGTTCGTTTAGATTTATGCCATCTTCTTCTTCAACAACCACATACTACATCACTGGGTCAGACCTTCAAAAGTTCCTAATTCCAACAGTTCCAAATTAAATATTTTTTTTTATTTTTTTTTATCCATGTATTATTGTGGGTGGCTTCACCCGTTTACTTTTAAGCTGCTACGTGAGCAGTTTAATTTTGGAGATTTTTTTAGTTAATTTTTCACTTGCCGATGCTCTGTTACCGCTCCTCAGATGGTGTTTGGAAGGGTTCCATGCCAACTCAGAATGAAATCAACTCAAAACTACCTCAGAAAGGTCATTAAAAGCTATGACAAAAAAAATTCAAAATATCCGGTAAACCTAACCTAACTTGACCTATTTAACCATGAATCATTTTTATATTTTTTTATCATCACTTTTAAAGACCTTTCTGAGGTGGTTCTGAGTTTCATTCTGAGTTGACCGGTCACCGCTTGGAAAAACGTATTTGTGCATTTGAGCGTGGTTTACGAACAATTTCGGCTAATCGGTTGCAAAGTTTGATTTGAGAACACCGGCAGTTAACTTTAACCTAATGTTTTGATATAGAATGCAAAAGGACCTATTTTTAATATTAAAAAAATGATGGTGACCAACCAACCTATTTACCACTACAAAACTGCTAATTAAAGTGAGAGCGATATTTAAATAAAATCTTATAAATTAAAAACTTTCAACATTCTAACGGCTCGTGCCCATTATCACAACAACAAAAAACCTTGCGATTTATGAATGTATGTTGATTATTCAGTTAACTGGATTTATTGGAATGGTCAACACTATTAAGGTTTTTTTTGTTGTCAAATGTAGAAAATTTTGTAAATCGCAGTAACTGTTATAAAACTCAATATTGCTTTAATGTGAATGAAAAACTGACTGTACACACCACTATGATTTAGTTTAAAGCGAAATTCATTAGTTTTATGCTCAACTGTAACTTGACGGCTTCTGTGGTCAAGGGGTAAAGCCCTCGACTAGCAATCTGGATTCAAATCCTGGCTTGGCGAAGTACATTTTATGATTAATTTGTGTTATTTCACAATAGGCCACTTGCATGGATTTCATAACGACTTGGAAAAAATCGTTTGGATAGATTTTTTTACTAAGATTACGAAAATGTTAGTTAAAAAATTTTAGAAATGTATAGTTTTTTTTTTATTTTTAAATAAATAAATTCATTATTTGGCTCGTGACGTCACTACATGGAAATGTCCCGTCTCCGATTATGTTCCCTTAATTTTGTAAAATTCATCACTGATAAATTTTTTTTTTATATGGCAACACATTGATTTCCGGCGAATTTTTGAATTTGCGTTTAACGTTCACTAGATTTATTGTTTGTTCTATGCGAACTTATCATTTGGTTTGATTTTTTGATAAAGATGGCGGTGTTTTTACAGATGTTACGAAGAGAACCCCGTACAGTTTATTGCTGTTTATTCGTGTGGAAAACGTTCTTTTTTAAAAATGATTTTTGGCTATGTGATAATCGTTTTTTTGCACCCACAAAATTATGTCCCGTCTTTCCAGTTTATAAAATATGGTCTGATTTTTCGGATTGAAATTTTCAAAAAATCGCCAGGGTTTCAAAAATACGATAAAAAAATACAGGATGTCTTAGGATATTTGCCTGAACTGGAAAAAAAATTTAAAAAAAATGTGATGCAAGTGGCCTATTCATTTATTTAATAATACGCACATTTGCTGTAGGTATTTGACGTCAGACAAAGCTTTCGGTAACTAGTATAGCGCGTAATGATATGGAAAAAAGAGGTTGTTGTTCATTATGTATTTTCTACTACTATTTATTCATTCTTATATAAACCTTCATAACATACATCTGAAACAACGTTTCGACCTGAAAATGGATGGGTTTATCTAGAAATTGTACACAGTAAAAACTAGAGAGAGTTTTTGTGGTTTCAAACATACAAATTCTTATTTTAGAGTAATTAATATTGAACAATTCTTATAGCAACATTAAGTAAAGTATATTACATCAAGGGCGCTTAAAGATTTTATTTCGATTCGCCAATTTTTATGGACAATTTTATCGGTTTTCTAAATTAATAATTTGGTTTGATACGCCACGCTTGCATCAGAATCGCATCAACAAACAACATCAACACTATTGATGATTTCGCTGAAGCGAACAATAATAATGCACAATAAAGTTCAACATTTTCATTATTCCACTTATTTTCAAAGGCCTTGGTCTTGATTTTCGCTAAGTGCGTTGAATTAAGTAAGACGCGTGTTCTTAGTGAGCAGTTAGTTCATCAGTAAGCAATCACTGGGGGAAACAACTTCTAATTTAATGGTAAGCAGCCACTGCCCCACATTGCGTTTGGATTACATTAGTGACGGTTCGAATGGCAGAAGAGGCAACCGACTTGGCGAATTTGCATTATTATAATAGTATTTGGAAACGAGCCTGATTCTGGTGTTAATAGCCTGGTATTACGCAATCATTTTAAATTATATCATGTGGTGAATATAAATCTATCATACAAGTATCTCATTTTGGTTTGAGTTTAAATATTTTTAGTTGTTTGCAGTACTGGCAATTGAAATTTAAGTTGGTAGCATTGTATCAATTATTTTTTCTATTCCTTCTTTTACAACAAGTATATTCAGATCTTCTTAGCTTTACAAGGATCTTTGAGATATTCTAAATATGAAATTTGACTAAAAAAATATTGCTTTTGAAGTTTGCATCTGTTCATTTTAGATAACATTTATTTTGCTATTTTTTGGTTTCCGTTTTCTTTCAAGATTTCAATTAAATATTAAATGGGTGTTAAAAAGTTCTTCAGCTAATGATGGAAATATATTGAGGACTGAAAATAATTGCTTTGACCTGCAACATCCTGACAAAAAGAGCGAAATATACTAGAGAATTTATTAGGCCAGTGGGCAATTATTACGCACAAATTTTCCGTATTATTTATTTATTTTATTTATTGTGAAATACAATTAATCCAATCACATTTCACAAAAAAACATATCATCCTAATATTACATTAATAACGTAAGTTGAGACGCAGCTATCTGGTAAAAAAGTATTCATTGCCTTTTTAAAATCAATGACGTTTAACTGAAAAATGTCTACCTTAAAAGATTTATTGTGGTTTCCAGTCTTTGTATTATCACGGTTCTTGTTTAGTTAGTAAGCTGTAGTGAAATGAGTACAGAATATGGCTGAATATTAAAAAAAAGTTATTTTTGTAAATTAATTAAGCCTTAAATATTATTATCAAATCAACAGTTCATAAAAAGAAAAAAAATGTACATAAAAAGGTTAAGTTTTTAGAATAATATAATACATAATATTGTTTAAAACATCTATATTTTAATAATTATTACTAGAGGGTTTCGGAAGTGATCTTCCTTTATCAGGTTTTAATATTCTCTAGGTCCCTTCCGAAACCGGTAGAGAGCTATAATAAAATTGTTCCAAACAAATGAATGAGTTTGTATAATAATTTTGACAAGCGACGAAGAAAATGCTTTTTACGATTACGATATTTTACTACCAAATTTGTTAACTTTTTCTTCCGAAGTGTAGATTTCCAATTCTATAACTAAATAAGTGCTCATTTGGTGTGAAAAAACACAAAAGTGCACTACACAAATGTTTTGTTAATATTAATAAAGCTTTAATTAAGCTTCTGTAAAATATAATAAGCCTTACGTTTGAGACTTTCTCAGCAATTCTGTAGCGAGGTCTTCAATAATTTTATGGGCTTAACTAAAATAGTGTTCGTAACAGAGCATGTGTGTGTACGAATGTAACATCTGGCGTGTGTATAAAATATATTATAGGTAGGTATATTAAATATTCACAATAGTGAATAAACCAGTTTAAAAAAGTAAATTCATCTCCGTACCAGAAAAAAACCTTCATTTCGGCCAACCCAATTATTATGTGATACAAACGCTATTGCAGGCTGTATATATTTTTGCATGAAAAAGCGTTTGACGAAGGATTTGTAGCTCAAACCAGAAGTGGGATTTGATTGGAATTTTTTAATAAGGTACAATTTACCAATAGTTGAATAATTACATTTTTATTAATCCGAAACACTTAACTTTGTTCTTTAGAAGGGTGATTAAAAACAAAGTACTCTTTTTAGGGTGAATTGCCTATTTAAAAAAAAAAAACATTTTTCGAAAATATCTCCCAAAACTGTTTTCGTAAACTACTCCATTATTCCAACGTATTTGTTAGAATAAAATATTTACTTATAAATTTTACTTATAAAATTTTAACTTATATGAAATGTGTTTACTGTAGATATTGGATTTTTCAGGATTAAAAAATCGTTGGTTTGTTAGTGTCTACCTATGTTAGAATTAAAAAAAAAGTGGATATATCTAGGACCCCAATGCCATAAAATGTATTGATTGCGGATTATAAATTTTTGTCGGTTCATTTGGTAAACCTCATTTGTTATATATAGTTTTTATAATTATTTACCCTTAAATAATTTGTCGCTATCAAGCATGATGGTTAAATAAAATAAAAATACTTCTACACAATTCTGTTCTTCCAAAACCAATAAGTACAAAAAATACTTTTTTTTGTTCGAAGAGTGTCATGCGTATGGTCATTCATTATATTTAAAATAATCTACTAAAAAACGCAAACCACTTCAAATAATATTCGTCAATTGCGAGTCAATTTAACAAAATCAAAACTTCGGTTAATAATAATAGGTAAATGATAGTTTATACGTTTTCGTGGCCAGAAGAATAAATATAATAAGATCCAATCGGAGAAGAGCATAACTGGCCATAGAAACGTGCTCCTTGGCAACGCGCGGAGGGCATACGCGATCAAAGAATCTCAATAATAAAACATTTGATAAAACCACTGCCACCAGTTAGCATTTTTTACAACTCACGCACCATTAAACTCATACCACATCCTGCAATATTGTTACAGATTATTGAAAAAATAATGAAAAATAAAAATTAATGAATTTTTGGAACAATAATTGTAAGTGTTACCAACTCTTGAACCAAAAGTGATACAGTTTTAAGGGAAAAATGTGTTAGAAATTATTTTTTATTATGTTTTAAAGTTTAAAAGTAGTGTTTGTACCAGCGGTCTACAAAAAAACACAAGTATTTTATGGACATCTTCAACAAATTGTTAGCGACTGGATATTGAAGGTGCACATACAAGATCAACCAGTGAGTTTTATTTTTTTATTTATTAATGTAAATAGTACACGTTTATTTTTGCCGTATTTTTATGATGTATTGTTGATGTTAACAGAAAAATACCATTGACTGCTGTTTTATAAAGTTTAATGCTATTTGCCTACAGTAGTAGTTAGTAGTAGAGGTGTAGAAACCAGTTTAGATACCAATTGAAACTTGTTTGTATGTATTATCATGTATTATGAAATTACATAAAATGGGTGAAGTTCTTAATATTTTGATGTACTGTGATACAAAAAGTCAAATATCCAATTTAGAAAGAAATTAAAATGTTTAATACGGAATACATAACGAGCCACTTTGGGCTGATTGTTTAAAGGAAATGTCGTTATGGAAGTGATAGTTATGTAGATTTGTCATTTTTCTATATATGGATTGACCAAATGAAAGAAGTTTGATGAACAAAGCGTTAAAAGTCTGCCGTGCCGTGGGTATTAAATCAACTGAAATTAATTATAACACAAATAATTACAATATTTTAACCACATTGTTTTAACTGGAAGGATGCTTTAGAAAGGTCAAAATACTTCATAATATAACCAACTCATATCTTAAACCAAAAATACAACCATGATCATAAATATAATCTTCTACACCAAACTGTATTGTTAATTTGTACGAAAGATGAACGTTCAGTCCGTTATATTTAACAGACACGAACATTGAACAAGTAGCAGAAGAAACCGAAGAAGATGAAATAGAGTAGTAGCTGATTTATGAACTTGAGGCATACTGTTTACTGTATTATTGGCTCGGCAAACATGGATTGCGGACAGTAACACACATAATTGTAACAAATGCCTAATTAAGCACAAGAACTCATATGAATGGCTAGCGGAGGAGATCTACTCATAACGGACCTGAGTGAGATCTCGTGTGTGCTGTGGAGGATGAACCGGACGATGAAAGTGAGTAGGTAGATACCTAGTAACTTGTAACAAAACTAAGCCAGTGACCTCGAGACTTGCTGATCAACAACTGTTGCTAGCGTCTGATCTTCTTTGAATTGTACTCCGTTATCAGTAATAAATTACTAGCGGATTGTCACTTTAGTTTTAACTAACTTACCATCACGCCATTCAACTCTGTATCGGCACATACAGTAGGTACTATTTGTTTCATTTACATTATCGTATCCCAAAATGAAACATGTTTTAATTTTTTTAAATTCTGTGTTATAATTTTGACATTTTCAGAAGATTACAAATATAAAAGATATGGAGAATATTTTCTTAGTCCTCCTCACTAGGAGATCTTGTTCTGAGGGGTGCTAGGTTTTGGATAGAGGGTTTTCAGTGACTTCTACGGTACAACTTCGTGTGATGGACTTCAAATATGTTGTATTTTTTTTGATACCTTCTATGGCGATGTTTTTAAAATACTAGTCAGAACTTTTTAAGATAATTCTCAAAGCCAAGATTTTATGGACATAATTTAGTAATTTTTTTGTTATAATTTCTTTGATGCTGGGTGAGATTTACCCGAGTTAGTTAGCTAGTAGCTAGTGGTGGTTAGTCTTAGTTAGAGGACTAGTCTTTAATATTTACTGTTCTTAGATTGGAAGATCTATGAGAAAAAGACGATGTAACTTGAACAGAACATATTTTATTTTGATTGTCGAAAGGTAGATATTGCAGAGGTAGGCTTTTAGGGTTTATTCATGTTACACTTAAGTATGGTCCCTTTTTTATATTTACCAGTTATTGTAATTGGGTGTTAGATTTTTTGATCTAAATACAAAATACCCCTGCAAAACGAATTAACAGTCGTTTATTATATTGTATAAATGTTGAAATATTTGAGGGGTTTCATTCTTAACCCTTAATCCTTCATAGCGGACGAATATTTGAAATATAGAATTAGATACAAATACAGAATTTTTTCCTCCCTACATGGAATGAATATAATTTGGCAGTTTTCTCTTTCCAAAAACTGGTTTAACTGGCATTGGGTCATTGGGTGCTATAGTTCAATTGGATATTAGCTACTCATTCAGGCGGTAGACATTTTTATGGTTTTGAAAGGTAATTTTTGTATTTTAATTTTTATAAGAATTATCTTTTTTTTTAATACTTTTTTGAAGGTTATTCCCATCAGTGAAATATATCATATCAGAATAAGTTAATAATAATCTAAACGAAAATATGAAAGAGAACAAGACGCAGAAAAGCAGAAAAAGACAATGGTCGCAACTGGGACCACGCTCGTCCCGGTTAGACGGAGAGGTCTGGGTTCGTGTCCCAGTTGCGACCATTGTCTTTTTCTGTTTTTCTGTGTCTTTTTCTCTTTAACATTTTCGTTTAGATTATTATTGTTAACTTATTCTAATATGGTAATTTTTGTGTTTATTCTCGACCGAATTTGTTCTTTCGTCTTTTAATGTAAGATTCGAAGGAATGTTTTATCTTGTTTATTTTTAATATCGTATTTTAAATATTTTTTTATTTTTATTATAGAAAGTATGATTTGTCATTTTGTATGAAACAGGCCCTTTTAGACCTAATGATTTGACGAACGAAAGGAGTAATAACTTCTAAAGTAGTCACCTATTGAAAAAAAAAGTATAAGAACCTAAAATTTTCAAAAAACTCTTTCAATTGTTATTAATCAGCAAAAAAACTCTCTCAATTTTTATCAAGCATCAAATAACTCCGTCAATTGTTATCAAGCATCAAATAACTCTATCAATTGTTATCAAGCATCAAGTAATTCTATCAATTGTCACAAAGCATCAAATAACTCTATCAATTGTTATCAAGCGTCAAGTAACTCAATCTATTGTTATCGAGCATCAAGTAACTCTATCAATTGTTATCAAGCATCAAATAGCTTCCCAACAGATTTAACCCTTTACGTATATATGTTTGGGGAGCAGATATGAAATTCAACTTCAAAAGCAAATTCAACTAAAATTTGCAAAAAATGGTCTCTCATTCTCTTGGTATTTCATCGTTTCGAGCCTGAGACTTTCATTTGTGCAGAGTCGAGCGGTCCAAGAAAAAGCAGCCGCATATTACGGGAAATATTGCTTGCATTATTCATTATCAACTTATTTCCGCTATTCGAGGAAGGCGGCGGACGGTCTCTCATATGTAACCCAAATACACCATCGCCATCGCCACACACTAACAGGCTAACTTACCCAGAGCGCACATACAGATGCTCACTAGCCAGATGCTGCGCGATAACCGAAATTGATTCGTATGAGCAAATCAATTATTTGCAAGTTGCAGAACAAATGAACTAACTTAACTAGCAACCATACAGTGTACACTTAAATAGGAACACTGCAGTAGGTACCCACAACATCTAACTTCATTTTACCTTTAGTATCTAGTTACTATACGATTTGGCATGAATTAAAAAATATTTTATTTTTTTTAATGAAAAAACAATGGATTTTCTTGTTTTGTTTTATAATTAGGTATAATGTTTTTATGCTTCATAAATAAGTGTTGATCTATAAGACAAATAGTTATAGTTGTATGTTTTTTCATGTACCAAAGTTTACAGTACACAGATTTTCTGTGTTGCAGCTGTTTAATATTATGTATGAAAATCCTTTAATTAAAAATATGAAAAGCTTCCCACCTGAAAGATTTAATTTTTTAAACATCTAATAATATTTGCTATTATCAAAATAAATGTTTAGTGTATTTTTGGTAGTGTCATAAGTCGGCAACTAAATGTGACATAACAACGGAAGATATTTTATATAAAATCAAAATCAAAATCAAAAAATATTTATTGTACATATGAAATACAAAGGGTGTAGCTTATGGGTACACTCCATTTCTTCCAGCTAACCACATATAAAAATACAAAATACAAATAAAATACAAAGATAGGTATGACATTTGTTATAAGACAGTTGTTAAACCAAACAATTACATGTTGCATTATTTGAGAAAATTAAAAAAAAAACTAAATAGAGTTGATTTACATCAGGTATTCATTAAGAGTGTAGTGACATTCGTTTAGAAGAAATGTTTTTAGTGATGACTTAAATTTGTGTGTGTCTTGAATTTGTTTGATGTTATATGGAAGATTGTTGTATACTTTAACGGCCATGTAATATGGTCCTTTTTGGAATATTGTTTTGTTTGCTTTTGGTATTAATAAGTTTTCTGTGAATTATGTTAAGTTCAGTTATTTAAGTTATTGTATATAAGGAATTGTACAGCTTGAGCTCCTCGAAACAAAGATATGAAAATTAATAGAGTTACACATTTGATAGGGAAAAGATTTCTCTAATAGGTTAATTATCTAAATGTGAGAAAAATCTATTAAGATTCTTTAGTAAGCGTTCAAATAGAAGAAGAAAATAGTTTGAAAGGGATATATGCAAAAACGAACGATAGAGGGAGCGCCCCAACTTTTGAGGTACTGTGCCGTGTTGCGCTACTACCTTTTTTAGCCTACGACAGCATTACAGTGTCCGAAACGTTATAGTAAAATTTCCACCACATTCAAAGCATGACCTATGTTAAATAGAGTAAATATCTCTTATAGACAAATGTCTAAAGTACCATTTAAGGAAACACTGTGGAAGTTTTCATATCTATGTACATATAACGTGTAAAATAATTGAAGCAAATGTTTTCTTTTATAATTTTCGGAGCATACTTTATTTTTTTTTCTAGCGACGGAATTTCATAAACTTAATTACTTTTTCGACTAGTGTTTAGAGATTATCTGTAAAGAATTACATTTCAATACTTAAATCAGTAGAAATTCAGAAATGCGGGAAATTAAAATGTTGCCACAGAATTCAAAGTTTATTAGGTTGATTTTTGGGCTCTCGAAAGATCACAATCATAACTTTTGTCAGTGTTTCTCCACGTGTTCTAGGAATCTCCACGTGTCTGGCACGTCAGTTAACTTGCACTAGTACAAATTTCCACTTGTTCTCTTCTCCCATAGCCACGCGTCTCACACGGAACTACCTGGCTCCAGATCGCGAACAAACGGGGTCTCATTTGGCTTGCCGGCGCACTCTGTTTACCAATTAAACAAATTTGTCACGGAGCAGGGAGCTAATGCGCCTCGTAATTGAAATATTAATACTTTATACAAACAGAAGGCTATATATACTTCACGGCACATGCGCACAAGATATAGGCGGGTCGAATTGGTAAAGAATGAAATCTAACTCAGTCTCGTGGAAAAGTCTAACGGATTGCCCTGATGTCAGGAAATTAGATCAGTTTTCTTTCGTCTTAGTTATCTACGTCAATACAACTGATTCAACCACTTGAGACTACATGACGCAAATGTAAATGGTAGAAAAGGCGGGGACGCCCGAGGAACAGATGTCACAACGTGAATCAGATACTTGAATCGGGTTATTTCAAGAGTCAGAATAATAGAAGAGCATATATGAAACGATGTATGAATGTAAACGAGGCAAGGAGTGTGTGCCAAAATCGATTTGTTTGGCGGTCCGTCCTCTTTGCCTACCCCTGCGGTGAATAGTTAAAACCATTTTTATTGTAAGCTGTAAAGCTTTCAACAGTTTTTTTTTTCGTAAATGAAATTAAATTACAATTTGGAAGGCGGGCATGAGTACCGCCACCCCGGGAACCATTTATTGGATAACCAATACCCCTAACAGGTTACCCCAAATGGTTCGCTACGTTTGGGGACTTAGCAGGAGTGCTCGATTTCAAGCGGTGAGAGATTTGTATAGGTTTTGGTTGCACATGCGTTTGTGACTGGTTGATGGAGACATTTTACCTCTTCAGTCCCGAGGAAAATTGCTTTCCTCAGGGCTTCTTGTGAGGAGCTTATGTAAAAAAAGGAAAAAAAGTAAGATTGTTCGTTTCGAGTGAAGATATTTTTTTCCTTAACTGCCGAGAACGAATCCATGTAGCAAGCGGAAATAAATAGCATTGTATTAATAAAACAGAGAAATAGCCTACCACAGAAATTCTTTTTTTTACATATTTCGTATTTTACAGGCAAGAGTTTATTTTTCTTTTTTAGGCATTTTTTTGTATTTAGGTAAATTAAAAAAAAAACAAATCAATTTGACAAACTACAAGAAATTTTAAGGATTTTGTTTTTTGCTTCTGTACGGACATCACCCCTGGATTAAACCCAGCTACAAACATTTTGGGCAAGACAAATAATAATTACTAATCCTACGGATACGTATGGGTGTTGCCTCCTTCAATATTTTTGTAATAGGGAGTACCTACTTGACGGACTTTAAACATAACTGTTCAACGCCTACTGATTTTTTATGTTAAAATTTTTTTTTAAATCCTTGATGTCACCGGAAACCAAAATTGAACATAAATTTTTTGCTCCACATGATATCAAGAATACCTTTACATTAGCTCCACATGGGAGACCCCGAAGAAAATAATTCCCCGCAGGGCCTGTCATCTTCGGGGAAACCGGGTGGAGGTTCTTTTTAATACATCTAAAAATGAGATTTTGACTCAAATACATTTATTTATACCAGAGTCTCACCCTCAAGGATGTTATCACAACCTACGGTCGGGGTATAGTGTGATCACGCCGGAACGACAAGGCAGTAATTGAGTTAACAGCTTCAAAAAAACCTATGAGCGCATGAGCAGGCGAGTTCCGACACGATTTTTAAACGTCGCGCGTCACGCTGCTGCGTTGGCCAATGGCCATCTATCCGACAAAACATGCCGGATCCGACTTTGATCATGTCGGTCAAGTGCGAACCTCTCCATATATCCTCTACCGCCACTAGGGCATCAGATTGTTAAACGGAATGACCACCGATTTTTAAACGACAGCGGGAATGGGCCCTGACTAAATTTTTAGAAAATGCTCTAAGGCAAGGGTTACACTCGTAATTAAAATTTGCGGATTACATAAGATTTTGACAGATCACTTATAGGAGCATTTACATATGCATCCGACTTGTGGTAATTAATGATCACGGAAGTTGTTCGGAGGTTAGACCTGTATAAATGCTCATGCGGCCGTTTACATCTGTAAATTTATTTGCGGTAAGATGGCTTCCTGTCAACAACGACCTGCTACTGTCAAATTTATGCGATTTTGTCAATAAAGACGAAAAGGCCCAAATAAAGTGTTGAAATAGATTTAGGCTTTAATAAAACAATTCTCCACGCGCTTTTGTGCCGTCAAAGGTGGCAATTAATTTCGTTTTATCCGAATGACAGCAACCGACTTCGAATTCAAAATTTCAAATACGTTAATGTTAAAAACAGAAACATCAAGATTGAAAAGGATTGGACCGATAATTGAACAGAAGGATGCTCGTTTTACAGAAAACTTAAATAGGTGGAAATAAATACTAATTTTGTAGGAAAAAAATCCGATGAAAACAATTCTTTTAATTTTTGACATTTCGCATCGGCGCATTTCGGAACTATTTCTTGCGGTAAGCCTCTTAGCTTATCAAACTGCTTTTATAAGGTGTAAGAAGGCTGGAAATTCGCACGGGCGCAATTAGACCTGTCAAAAAACTTCCGAAAGAATAAGTTCTGTAACTTGCTATAAATTACGTTAAGTGACTTTTGGTGTCGTTTACATTGCTAATTGGGTCATAAATCACTTACAAGAGCGATTTACAGGAAAAAACTTACGAGTCTAAACCCAGGCTGATAACCAACTGAAGCATCTTACACGTATTATGATAAAAAAAAACTTTGGGTCTACGGAACTACAAATACATGGTAAAAAATTTCTTCAAGAAATTGCCAGAAAATATATTATCCCTTCATAGAACCTTCATAGAATTCAAAACACATTAAAAAAATATACTGAATCTTTCAAATAAATTGTTTTTAATTATAAATTAAAACTGTATAATGGAAAAAATAACAGTATTAAAAAAAACGTTCTTAATAACAGAATAAATACATCTTTAAATTAAATAAAAATGCAAAATGCAATTCTTACATAAAAAATAAACAAATAAATAAAATATTGTGAAAATGAAATTACTCTGATATCAATTATGTTCATATAGAAAAATGGTTAAATAGAATGAAATAAGGTTTTGTAATAAGATGTGATTTTAAATTTAACTTCAACTTTTCTGTGACGAGGTCTATTATCTTAACAACAAACAAAAATTTTTCAAATGACACCCTTCCCATGGGTATTAAAAAAAAAACATAATAATAACTGGTTAATCTAACTCATAGGTAGTCAACGTGGGCGATAACGCCCTCTTTTGGGCGTTTGAGACTTTCAGGAGGGTTGTAGACCACCTCCGCGGTCCCGAGGTGAGACTCTCGACTCATAATTCGAAGGTCACGGGTTGGAACCCGGCGTGCGCAAATAAATTTTATTTAACAAATATTATAATCAATAATTATCAGCCTGAAACACTCATCTACATTGAAAAAATCTTCCGAGAAAAGATACTGGCCGCCAACGGGAATTGAACCCGTGACCATCTGATTGCCGGTCAGCAGCTCTGACCACTGAGCTATGGCGGCTTATCAAATACCCGCCAAATAATTCAATTACGCCACCTAGCGGGAGATTTAGTATTAAAAATATCTCTCTCACAAAATAAAGTTGGTTGTTTTCAGTTGGAAAAATGTAATAATAAGTAATTGTCGAATGAAACACTAGTATATATTGAATCATTTGGCGGGTATTTGATAAGCCGCCATAGCTCAGTGGTCAGAGCTGCTGACCGGCAATCAGATGGTCACGGGTTCAATTCCCGTTGGCGGCCAGTATCTTTTCTCGGAAGATTTTTTCAATGTAGATGAGTGTTTCAGGCTGATAATTATTGATTATAATATTTGTTATCTACCCTTTGTGCTATGCATTAAAATCTTGTTTAAACGTTAGTTTATCAATTAAAATTAATAATTAATATTTGACAAGTTAAAGTATTTCAGCAAAAAATGCAGACATAATAAGTCTCGACGCCACCTAGCGGGAGATTTAGTATTAAAAATACCTCTCTCACAAAATAAAGTTGGTTGTTTTCAGTTGGAAAAATGTAATAATAAGTAATTGTCGAATGAAACACTAGTATATATTGAATTATTTGGCGGGTATTTGATAAGCCGCCATAGCTCAGTGGTCAGAGCTGCTGACCGGCAATCAGATGGTCACGGGTTCAATTCCCGTTGGCGGCCAGTATCTTTTCTCGGAAGATTTTTTCAATGTAGATGAGTGTTTCAGGCTGATAATTATTGATTATAATATTTGTTATCTACCCTTTGTGCTATGCATAAAAATCTTGTTTAAACGTTAGTTTATCAATTAAAATTAAATTTTATTTGATTAATTTGTGGTTTTTCACCATTGATTAATTAAAAATAATATATAGGATATTTGCGGCACGTTCAAGAGTGGAAGATACTCTCAGTATAGCTCTGGTGTAAGACCACCATTCAGAATTGAAACTTTGCTTGAAATGGCTTTAGCCGTGTTTGGTGACAAAAATTTGAAAAGCCAAGTACTTCCCCACCTTCCTCTCCCCCATATCCTTCCTTTCCCCACTATCTTTATCCTCACAACATACCCCAATTGGGGATACCATAGTGTCACTTGCTCCAGGCGGGAGCAGTTGGGGACTTATTCATATAAAAAAGTAGAAGATCCAGAGAAAAATAGGGGGCGTTGAGATAGCACGGTGAGGGCGTGGGCACGTAAAAAAATATGGTCTAAAAAAGCCAAAAAAAACACGCTCATCACGTATTAATAATCTTAGGTGTATTATTATTATTATTAAGAATTGACAGTATATGGTGCTTGCTAAACGAAAAGGTATAACAAATAATTTAATATATTTTTAATCGAATTATTGATTCCGTGACAGTTGAGCACCAGCTGTTGCAGATTCGATAAAAAAGTGGGGGGCTCTAGTAAAAAAATATTAACGAAGTGGGCGGTGGGCAAATAAGGTTGAGAACCTGTGATAAGCCTTAACCCCGTCAATAAGTTTTTTAAACACAATTTATCTGATATGCCTCGGTCGAGAGGCTGGGAGACAAGTATTAGAGACTAGTATTATCTTGGAAGACAGAGATAGCTCGCCTGGTTTCGTTGATGCAAAATGTATCGAACCTGATTTAGCGAATGTAGATCAATCATTATTGTGACGTACATGGCCGTTTAGAGGTTTAGTTTGGCTCATGCTACATTTAGTGTGCAAATAGCGTTGGCTTCGTTTTGCCGATTTGAAAACGATACGCTTCTTGTTTCTCGTTACCGGTTGGTCCGGGCTTAGTGGACCACAGAATTACTAGTGGTGGTGGTATTACTGATGCTGGCGTATTCAAATTACAACTTGTAACATATTACCAGGAATGCGGTCGGGAAGTTTATATGAATTTGCTAATAGTTTTCTATGGAATGCGTACAGAAGAAAATCAAGAAGGAAATTAGCATTCTAACTAATACTATTGCAATGTTTTCCAAGTAAATAACCGGCGTTGTTTTTATTCCCAAGTAATATTCCTTGTAGGTACACTAAGATTTTCTTACGTACTACTAGCATATATATCGTTTGCTTTCCAAATCAACATTTTTTATTTTCAAAAATTTTATTTTACGACAGATATAACATTTTTAACATTTGCATATTGAGATAAAAAGTACATAATTGAATATGTACATCCACTATTTTAGAAATTTCAATCAATAGCACCATTCTCTTTGTCGTGCTATATATTGAGTTAGAAAAAAATCAAAGCTGACTATTATGGTAACCCGACAGTTGATACCCCGATATTTGGGCCCCTGGAGCTATATTTATCGACTGCAAAAATACCATTAAAAATAAGTTGGTTCGGATATCAAACCAATTTATTTACAGTGTCGATTTTTTGTACTTTTTCGTACATCATACACATGGTACATCCTTTCTGCACACCCCTTCGGGGACACTTAGTTATATTTTGTGTATTTCTCCTAAGCCGACTACATATTATATATAATTATGTCGGTGAGCCAACTGTCGGGGGGGGCAACTATCGGGGATTCAACAGTCATGGAACCATTTGGTTCCTATTGGGCGCAACTCTACCCTTCAAGCGAAATGTTTTGCCTCTGTGCGATTTGATTTTTTGTATATTGCGTAGTATGCGTTTGATTTTTTTATTTTTATATTTTACTAGCTTTTACCCGCGGCTTCACTCGCATGGTATTAGGGGGGTTCCTAGTCCGCCTCCTCTACCTTTCCTCTCCCCACTTCATTCCCTCCCCACTCCACCCCTTTCTCTCCACTCCACTCCCTCTCTCCACTCCACCCTTCCCTCTCCTCCTTAACCTCCCCCAACCCCCCCCTTATCCCCCCCTTCCCCCATCTTTCCTCCCTACCGATGATAGGAATACAAACATTTTCATTTATAAAACTTTCATAACGCCAGAGCTTACCATTATGTATAGCCTGTATGTTATTCTGATGTATAAGCTATTTTATTGTAAGGTTTCATTAAAATCCATTCAATACTTTTTGCGTGAAAGAGTAACAAACATACATACATCCATACAAACTTTCACCTTTATAATAGTAGGATGTTACCGTCTCCATGGTGGATATCAGGCATCTCTCTATTTGATTTTTTTTTATCTAATGCGTAGGTATAATATTACCTTTCCTCCATAGTATCGATCAGAGTGCTCGATTTCAATACTTTTATAATTTTATCCTAAAGTTTACTTGAAGGTAAAAAATATTAATGCGATGCAATATGTTATGTTTAGTGCACTGTAAAGCCGACCACTCCAGTCTATTAAAAACTTGAGTAAATAGGGCAATTCAACTATTTAATGAATTATCCTAAATGTATTCAAGGCAGCCATAGTTATTTATTCGATATCTTTGGCATGCAATCAAGAGTAAGCGTAAAATAACTAGTCATGTCCTCTTTTTCCTTATGTGTATGTATCCTAATAGATTTTGCTTACCTAGATTGTTTTATCTTTCAATTAATTGAAACTATTTATCTCATTGTGGTAAACCTTTTGTTATTCCATTTGTTACTACATGTTGTACATGTACCTATAACTGACTGAGATGTTTAAAAACAAAAACCTTAATTACAATTTGGGAGGTGGGTAAAGTGGGTATGGGTTCATTTATTGGATAACAAACACCTTTATTAATACTGGATTTGCCGTAGGTCACCCAAGTGGTTGCCTGTGACGTGAGCAGGGATGACCGGGTTTATGGGGTGAGGTTTATGTTCTTGACGGTGGATGCATCTACCCACCAGTTCCGTAGCAGGACGGATCGGTAGGGACTGGTTGAGGGAAAACTTTTGACCTCTGCAGCAGGACTACATACTACAGAAAATCACCTTGCAATGCATTGAGAGGGATGATTTATACATTCGTCATGCTTGGAGACACTAACCCCTAGATAACTACCCATCCTGCATACCTTTTCACTCCCCAGAACTTCCACTCTTTTATTTCCTCAAAAGACCCTCTACATAGCATTACCAAAATTGACATCGGCCCTGAGGGGAAATTATTTCCCTCAACCCCTCTTGTGTGGAGCTAATGTAAAAAATAATAAAAATGTCTCTTTTGAAGACATCCAACCGACATCGTGTCAAATCAGCATTCGTAAACGTAACATAATATGATAAAGAAGAGTTAATAATTCTGGTACCAAGACATAAGAACATGGCATTATTTTCAAGTAAAGCATTTGTACGCGTCTTCAAAGGCATTAATTCCTCCTAAAAACAGCAGAATACATTTTTTCCACCGGGCATTCAGTACTCGATGCGTTACTTTTTCATTAATAATTCACCGTTACATTACTGAACGCGTTATACGCTCACACATACACTCGATAATTCTCCGATCGAAGAGTAAGTAGATATATTGGGGATATTGAGCATCATTACAATCTGCTTCTCGGCGTTCATGTTCACTTTTATGCGTTTTCGTAGCGTGAAATCTGAACATTAAGATATCGACAAACTGCGCACACGCATGTAAAAATGTACATTTTTTGATAATTTTGGGTTTAAATTCCACATTACGCCAGCAGTTAAGCATTATCCTTCTCGTTTGGTAGAAATTAGCATTTTGATGTTTCATAATTGCGATGGTATATAAAAAGCAATATATTTAATCAGGCAGATTTAAAAATTATTTTGACAGCAGCATATTTTTCTTCGAGAGGGTAAGGTATAATGAGGCAATTATTTTGCTGCATATTTTTTTTTTCTCTTAAAATATTTATTTGCGATTTCAATTTATCTGTGACAGGTGCCAAGTATTTTATACTGTGAACTAAAAAATAAACATAAATGCTAAATATTTTTTCAACTGATTGAATTAATTATTTATGTGTTTAAATCATAGAACTCCATTTATTTAAAAAAAAATTTAAATTAAACTTAATAATGATATTATCAAGTTCTGCAAGTATTTTAGTGTTTAATTTTACAGCTGTTTTGACTTAAAAAGCCATTTTCAAAATGGCCTTGTAAGCCGAAACAAAAATAAATATTAAAATATTTGCTGAACTTGATAATGACATTATTAAATTTAATTTAAACTACGAGTATAAACAAGGTCATTTTCGAACAGTTTGAAAATGTATTTGTAAGCCGAAACAACTGTAAAAAAAACTAAAATACTTACAGAACATTATTAAATTTAATTGAAATTAAATTAAAAAACAAAAAAATTGTTAAATTTAGTTACTCGCGCTTGACTACAGTGTTGTCGATATGTAACTGACGCTACAATAACATGAAAAATTAAAACATACAAACATTGTGTAACAATTAAAGATTAGCTGAAAATAACATGAAAATATTTAATGTTAATAATTTATAACTAATGGAAAACGCATTCCCGTTATGACAATGTTTTGATAGATAAATTTTAAAAGGTAACTGATGAAACTATTTACTTGGAAGTTTAATTTGATGTTATTACGAATGCATTAAAATGTTACCTTGTGGTTCTGAAATAGGTGCCCCAAGTTCGTGCAAAATTTTAGGAAAAAGGTTATTATAATAATAAAGATACAAAATAAATTGGACATATCCGCAAAGAAATATAAATAATAAGGGTTCTTCATATTTGTAAGTGGTACCTACCACTGTGTATATAGCCTCAAGACATTAGATATTTTAAGGTTGTTTAAAATTGAGGTAGTTTGTGGTTGCTCGGACAAATTCGACGTACGTTATTGTGGATGCTGGCGGCAATCTTAAACGTTAAGATAAACAAATAAACCACCAAACTCATCTTACACACACCGCCATCTTATTCGTGCTGATCAGATGCCTTACCATATAATCATGGCCTCAAAACTGAAATTGGTTTCAAAGTGTAGATCTTCTAAATGTTTTTGTTTGTTTTATTTACTGACTTTCTGTAGAGAATCAGAAAGTTCATCGCTTAATAAAAAAGACTATATTAAATAGTGACATTTCCAGTGCCTTGGTCTAGATGTTACGAATCAAAATACAATTAAATTAATTTCGTAAAAATACAAGTTTAGCTACGTTATATAATATTCTATCACCTTTGGAATGAATTTGAGAGATGACCTCATAGCACCCAAACCTACATGATAAATCAATACAAGTATGTTGTGGGTGTGTCAAAAGTAAACTTAAATTTTCCTGTAATGAAAACAAATAACTTAGTATGCACCACTATATTATTAACATTATCTACATATTTCAAAAACAATTTTTTCTTCGTCAGGATAAGTGAGTTACTATAAAAATAACAAATGACAAACAAGTGTAGATAAAAAAAAACATAACTATTAAAAAGGAGAGGTGATGAGCACTTAAAAATATCATAAAAACAATTATATAAAATCTTCTAATATATAAAAATCAATATTTGTTTGTTTATTTGTTTGTTTGTTTGTATGTTTGTTTGTTCGTATGTTATGCGCTGCCATACAGTTCATCTGATTGCGATGAAACTTGGGTGATTTGTTGTGCGCACACCCGCTAAAGTTATAGGTTATATATAATGTTAAGATCTGGCGATATGAAATTTGTATAAATGAAAATGTATTTAACGCGTATGTTTTAGCTCTGAGCTCTAAGCTTTGGGCGTTGAGCTTTAAGCTTTAGCTTTGAACTTTGCGCTTTGAGCTTTGAACTTTGATCTTTGAGCTTTGAGCTTAGAGCTTCGAGCTTTGAGCTTCATTTTTTTATTTTATTTATATTCATGAACATTACAGATTATAACATATGTTTTGGTTTACATATATAATAAGTTTAGTAATAAGAAAAAAAAGTTAATTATCCGTAACTGTAAGTAAATAGGTAAGTACCTAGTGGTATTTTGTAAACACCTCACTAGGCGAACCTGTGCTGAGGTGTTCCCATGTTTGGGAATAAATTCTATTCTGTCGACACAATAAGTAGAATCACCGAGTAAAGTATAAAGTACTTAGGTACCTACCTATATTTCAAAATTACTAATTTAGTTTGTTTTTGCGTGAAATGTTACTTGTTCCTGTGCGATTTTTTTTTTAAATTTAAAAATTGTGAATTGAAATAATTCAGAAGATGTGCTAAAGTACGTTACTACCTACAATCAGAAGTTTATTTTATTTTTATTATTAATTGAGATTTCTAGATTTAAAATGTGTATTTTTTGTTTTGTTGTTTTAATAACCTTTTTCTAAATTGGAAATTTAAAAATTGTCTGCGCTAGTAATATTTCAAAATGAACATTAAACCAAATTATTACAATGGGTGGGCTAAGCATAACATTGTCCAGCAAAAAGCTCCACGTCTTTCCAACAGTGTTAAAAAATATCTAGCGACAAAGAAAAGACCGTCGTAAATCTCTTTTTGGATTGGTTGGTTTATTGACCACGCACAGGCAAAATACTGTGTACGCACAGTTCTTTCACCGTTCTCCCACTTACTACGAGTTTATTATGAGGCTGTCCGCTTTAATTTGTTTGAGAGAAGGCTTTTTCTTTACTTAGTCACGCGTACAAATAAGTACGGGATGCCTTTTAACTAGAGTGTAATTCAAATAGGGCTATTCAACTACTCGATGAAACGGCTAACTATAAAAAGTTTAATAGTTATAATTCATCACTTAACAAAAGTTATGGATTCTAAAGCGTATATTATAATAATAAAAACAACATTTACATATTTTATATAGACTCATTTTTGCGAAACGTCAGTGGTGCCACAGGTACAATGTTTCTTCATTGGAAATGCTTTGTGGAGGGTCTTTTTTTTAGGAGAAGAAGGAGAGGAAGTTCTGGGAAGGAAATGGTATGAGGGGTGGGTAGGAATCTGGCGATCAGTGCCAGGAGTGACGAACGTATTAATACTTCCCTTCCACTGCGGTGCAAGGCGATGTTCCGAGAGAGTACGGCTGCAGAAGTCTAAGAGACTCCTTCAACCATTCTCTCCCGATCTGACTTACCATGCAGCTGGTGGGCAGACGCATCAGCCGCCAACACCCGGATAAATCTAACCCAATGAACACGGGCACCCCTGCTAAGTCACCTGCCATAGGTCACTTGGGGTGACCTATGGCAGAGGTGTTGGTTATCCAATAAAGGATTCCCGGGGCGGCGGTACCCATACCCGCCTCCAAATTTTTAAATCTAATCCTGACGAAGAAACCATAGGTTTTGAAACGTGTTGATAATTTTTTTTTTTAAGTTTTCTTTAGTCATTTTTTTTTTATTACATAGATTGGGGATTTTTCGACCACCATATTAGGCACATGCCCGTGTTGTGGTGATCGATTGAATATATAAAGTGATTTGTTTTGTTTGTTTGCGATTATTGGAGAAATTAATAAAAATTTTATTGGCACCATTCACAGTCATAGACTGATCGAATAAACGATTTTTTTAAACTAACCTTTTTTTGTCCTAAAACTGAAAAGCAGAAAATATTTTCAAGATTTTTTCGTGATCGCAAAATCTCCCGAAAGGTGAGCTCCGCTGTAACGAAATTTGCACCGAATTTGCTAAATGAAGTTTAATGATTAACTATTTTTAACTGACCAAAAAATTTATCATGAGCTATGGAGTTTTAACAAATACTATAAAAAAGTTAAATAAGATGATATTATGCAATATTTTGTTGTTAGGAATGATTAAATTTAACAAAATCTTAGCATATATTATTTTCGTTCTCATATTACTAAACTTTTCCTCTCTTTAATAAATATGTACTCGTCTGTGAAATAAATATCCCAACTTTCTCATCCCAGTTTTTCAACCCAATTCACTCATTTAAAATCTGATTTAACTGTCTGCAAATTAATATGTGGGTAAAGCGTTGCGTGTACAGTGCACTGCATACTACTTACTGCACACTGCAGTGCGGTCTGCTGGTTAATTCTGCATAACGTGATAGGCCTAGAAATAGGTAAGTGAATCAATTGATATAATTATTTCCTCGGATACGTCGGCACGCGTGCTCTCCTTTGAAGTTATTGGACAACGGAACAACTTTAATTATCTGTATTATTTTGTATTATTTTGAAAACATTGACTTCATGGTGGAATAACTTTTTGTATACACCACAGGCTTATTTGAGTGGACGTAGTTTAAGACACAGCCGTGCCTTCTTCACGGGAATATAATAATAAAATATTAATGGAATCTACAATATTTTAAGACTATTATTTTGTCCATGCCTTAAATATTTTTTATAATTCGTGTTTTCCGTTTAATATGGCACTGGAAATATGTAAAAACTGTTTATTACCATTGAATTTATTTTGAAGAACATTAAATTTAAAAAAAATTGTAAATCCAATTTTATAATTCCATTATTATAATTCCATTGTTCTGCAAGTATTAATTAATGATAGTTCAAATTTTAATTAGTTTATTTTTCTGCGACCGGTTTCGACACATCCGTGTCATTCACGAGCAAGCTTAAAAAAATTAATTATTAATGATAGAAATATTTAAATTTAAAATTTAATAATTAAAAACATGCCAAATAATGTGCAGCCAGCTTTTTATACAAATAACAAATTAAAAAAAATTATTGTTCTCCTTGTGTAATGTCGTCTCTATACACAGTAAGGTAGATTACCAATTAACGCTAGATGAATTCTGGAATACAGAATTCAAAAAACCTGTAAACCACAACTACCCTACTAGGCATAGAGAAACACAAATGTTTATTGTCAATAAATCTCAAAATGTGTACGGAGAGAGAACAAAAAGTCATAAAATTCCGGAAATATTTAACGCATTACCTGAAAATATCAAAAATGAGACATCTTATTCAAAAATAAAAACAAAAGTTAAATCTTTCTACCTCCGAAGAACATGAAATCAAATAATATAGTTCCTTTATATTTTTTTTCTCACCGTATGTTTGTACTGTGTAAAATATTTTTACTACAACGCAATTCATAAACATTAAAACATTATAATAATTAGTTTGTCGTAATAATTAGTATTTTAATATAAAGTTATTATATTTAGTATTTACTAAGTAAAACCGAAAAGTATACTGTATTAAATAATTAGAAAAAAATGAGAGATTTCTTACAATCAAACTGATTGATCAGTTTCGTAAGATTTGTAAAATAAAATATTGTATAATTAAAACTGAATAAACATATTTAAAAAAAAAAAAAAAAAAATATATATATATATATATATTAAATAATAAGGATATATGTGAATTTTTGAACAAATCTGGGGTTTATAAATTAATTTGTAATGATTGTAACTTTTTTTATATTGGAAAAACTTCTAGAAACTTTAACATTAGAGTTAAGGAACATTTGAGATGTTTAAATAATAATAATTATTCTGAATTTGCTACCCAAATTTTGGAAACAAGTCATTCTTTTGATATTAATACAGGTCTTAAAATTTTACATACTAACACTACGGGCATACAATTGGATATTTTAGAAATTAGAAAAAGCATTAATAGTAAATTGAATATTATAAATAACCAAACATTTTTTTAAAAATAGCCATCTTTTAAATTTATTTCCTCATTAATACTTACAATAATTTTAATTACTTATTTTTTGATTTAGACTAATTATTTGTTCTTAAAAGTTTTTTATTATCTAAATGCAATTTTATTTTTCCTTAAATAATTTTTATATTTAAATTTGTATAACTATTTTTATGATTTTTAAGCAATTAATCACCCCTACTTTTTAATATTTCGTCTATGTTATAGTTTATTCTAATTTGTCTGTACTTGTTTGTAATTTATTTTTCTTTATATTAATATATCCTGATGAAGATAACATTGTTATCGAAACATGTAGATATTGTTTATAATATAGTGGTTATTCATTATATGTTTAATTGTTATTCCTCTACGACTCCTTTTTCCTTTTCTTCCGACTTTGAGTTTTCACAATTTTTCATCTGATTTTAATAGTTTTTAACCACTATTTAGGATCACATAAAATAGTTATTTTTGTTTTGGGCATTTTTTGTGGAATAGTATGTACCTACTTACACAGTTTATTTACCTAGCTGTATAACGTGCGAGTAACGCAACGCCCACTGTTTGTATAGGCAAACATCAAACGACCGAAAGAGCTTTTCCGGATTATTGACCTGTCCAGTCCGTATTGCCCAATTTTCATTTAAAAAATACAAGAGAATGGTAAGACTATGACCCAATCGGGGAATATGAGAAAAGAAAAATAATGCGAAGGAAGTAGGTGGGTTGCGATTGACTCACGGAAAGCGACTCACCATGGCTCAAATTATTTCAGGGAATTCAAAACGAAAAAAAAAAGTTTGGTACATTGATGCAGAGTCAAATTCAAATAAAAAGTTTGTTAAATGGACAATTCATATAAAATATAATTGAACAACGAATCATCAACGTAAAGTATAAAAGGTAATATACAATTAATGGTCCATCGTAGTTTAATGATTATCTCTGAATTTGTTTAAAATTAAAAGCTCTCGTGTGATCATTGGGTCACAATGAGAATGTATTTAATTATTTCTGTTAAAAAAGCAATCATTGCTATACAATATTACATAATGTGGGAAAAGGGAAATCACTGAATTAGGTGCCTATTGATCTTTTTTTTTTTTTTACATGAATACCTCACAAGAGTCCCAACTGCTCCCGTCTGAAGCCAGTGAGACTATGGCATCCCCAATTGAGGTATGTTGTGAGGCTGAAGGTAATTGGGAGGGGAAGGAGATAGGGAAGAGGAGGGTGGGGAAGTACCTGGCTATTCAGATCTGGTCATCAAACACGGCTAATGCCGTTTCAAGCAACGTTTCAATTCTGAATGGTGATCTTACACCAGGGCGATACAGAGAGTATCTTCCACTCTGGAACGTGTCGCAAATGTAGGTACTATTTATTATTTTAAATGAATAAATTGTGAAATAGCACAAATTCATCAAATAAAATTTATTTGCCACGCCGGGATTCGATCCCGCGACCTTCGGTGCGCGAGTCAAGCGTCTTACCGCTGCGCTACGCCGGCCGTCATGCATCTGCTGAAATGGAAAATTATTGCTATGATAAAGAGTAATGTAGAATGTGTTGGATATGAGAAATTTTCTGATAAGATAAACAAGAGTAATAGAGAAGTGTTTAGAATGCGAAATTATTGACGTGACGCGAAGATTAATCTAAGAAAGTGTTGAACCTAAGAAAATTATTGATTAGATAAACAAGAGTAATGTAGAAAGTGGTGAATATGAGAAAATTATTGATATGATAACCAAGAGCAATGCAGGAAGGTGGTGAATATGAGAAAATTATTGATATGATGAACAAGAGCAATGTAAGAAATTGGTGAATATGAGAAAATGATTGTTATGATAACCAAAAGCAATGTAAGTAAGTGGTAAATATGAAAAAAATATTGATATGATAAACAAGAGCAATGAAAGAAAGTGGTGAATATGAGAAAATTATTGATATGATAACCAAGAGCAATGCAAGAAAGTGGTGAATATGAGAAAATTATTGATATGATAAACAAGAGCAATGCAAGAAAGTGGTGAATATGAGAAAATTATTGATATGATAAACAAGAGAAATGTAAGAAAGTGGTGAATATGAGAAAATGATTGATATGATAACCAAGGGAAATGTAAGAAAGTGGTAAATATGAGAAAATTATTTATATGATAAACAAGAGTAACGTAGAAAGTGGTGAATGCGACAAAATTATCGTGAATGTAGTGAAAAAGTAAAATAGCCGGAAATTATTGAGTTGAAGAAGACCAATGATGTTTGATATTAGGGATAACATATTATACTCGTTTGTTTGAAGTTTCACAAGTATAGAAATAAGAAGGTCGGCCAATATCGAAATGAGGAAAACGGCATTGTTCGAGTGAAGAAAACGGTCAGTGTTTGAAATAATAATAATCCCAGTAACAATAACGGGAAAGTGGAATGAAGACGTGATGCGGTACTTGGGAGCTGGTACTACAATGAGACTACCTGACTACTTGACTATTGACTGGTGCTGACCACTGCTCCTACTGCTGCCCCATACTCCGTGGGTAATCATATACCATAAGAAGTAGTCAGTGGTCGTCCCACCATCACCATTGCTAACGCTACCACCACTGTCAACCCGTTTTAATCAGGAATGCAACAGACTAATTCCAACAGAACGGCTTTTATCGTAGTGGAATAAAGAAATATCGGATCGATTTATTTAGTGGAATTATTTGGAAATAAATAAAAAAAATCGTTGAGAAAAACGGTCTTATTTTCAATCGTCGCCAAATATAGTGTTTTTCATAAATTAACAATAGGGCTCTTAAAAATTCTGTAACGAGATAGTGTTCTAAAAAAATTAAACTAATGTGGATATGTGGTATACTATTGCATGTATTTGAAAGAAAAAATACCTATGTAAATGTACAAGTACATTGTTTTTGCAGTAATTCGTGTAGGTATATATTTTTTACGAATGTTTATTTTCATGGTGGCAATCCAGAAATTATTTAATTTATGCTACTAATGTCAATACTCCCTTCCTTAATACTGATTAATTCTTAATTACGGAGGTATTAACTTTTATCAATAAAAATAATGCACTACGTATTTACCTTTGGTTCATTTTTTTAAAAGAATATATTATGTAAAAAAATGTAATATGTACATTTTACCTTAATAAATTAAGGACCGTAATACAGTCTTTTTTAAATTAAAAAGTCTTCTTACGGAAAATAAAAAAAAGAGCTATGGGACAACCGCTTCCCAAATTTGGGGAATATTGTGAGACTGGAGGAAACGGAATATAATCGGCACATAATGGCCGAGTGGTTAAATACTTTCCCAGTAAGGCAAAGATCCTGCGTTCGTCTCCCAGATGTCAAAGTTACCTTATTATTTTATATGTTGTGTTGTTCTTCATGTTAACTTGAAGTGAAATGACACAAAACTGCGCTATACAAATATTACGTTATTATTATATTAAGTTTAGTTTTAACAGTATGATCTTCTTTTTCAATCATTGTATTTCATCGATGAGTATAATCTGCAAAAGTTATTCGGTTAAATTAAATATTGGTACAAAGGAAAGTCAATAGTTGCCCACATGTAAATAAAAATCAGATAGGTACTCGTATATCCGAGATACTATCTAGGTGACAAATAAATTCGAGTTTATTATTCGGAATTATTTGAGGATTGTTGGTAATTCTACATTGACATGAGATCAATGATAATGACGCACAATAATCAGATCTCAATGGCCGAGTGGTTAAACGAGTTGTTCCCGCGTTCGATTCCCAGTTGCAACACTTACCTTTATATGTTTTGCGTCTTGTTCCGTTTCATATTTTGTTTAGATTTACAAGATTTTTCTTCTTCAATTACCATGTTATTAAATTTATCGTCATGCTTTAGATCCGCGTCGGGTTAAGAAGAAAGTAGCTAAGAGCTTTTCCTCGTAGACTGTCTAATTTAGTCGGATTATTGTACAATATATTTGAATCAAACACATTTCACAATGTCCGTACATTAATATTTAAAAAAAACAGTTCATTAATTAAATAAGGTCTACATTCAAAGCGTACGCACACTCGGATGAATCCGTATAGTATCATAATGATGGTAAGCAAATAATTGGCTGAACCAAATTCGTGGCAGGAACCGTTCCACGTTCCACCACCACCAAATACCCAGGAGTCGGCAGCGGGCAGACGGAATTCCGGGCGTCTGCATAACACGCCGTGGAAATGCATTTGCATATTATAACATTAAAGGCGCGCAGTACGACTTGTTTTTCTTTTGCATTCCATTATGTTATGTAGCACACTCAATTTTCCTTTCGGCCGAGACACCTGTTTCTCCGCTTCGAACATAACGATTTAAACTTTTGCGAGCTTGTCGACACTTCACCAAAAAACCAAAAAAATCCACGCAGCAGTCACGGCACCATAAAAAAATCACGATTTTTTGGTGAGCTGCCTGCGTTTCGCTTACTGGGATTGGCTGGGGAAAGAATACCGGTCGCCTTCGCGCAAAAAGGCCTCAACCCATTATGCGGTATTTTAATAAGCGATTTAGAAATGAGCGTACTTTTTTACACGATAACGGTAGTCTGGGACGCGGACTGGCTCTTCGGGACTTGCTTAAATGCGTGAGAACATTCCTCCGGTGGCGGCGTGTGTGCGCCCCGAGCGATATTTCGGCCAACCGTACCACGTAAAAATTAGCATTACTCAACCTGTACCCGCCAAAACTCAGCCGACAGGGCACGAAAATCCTGGCGAAAAAAAATACGGAGCACGGCAATTTGCAGTGGCCGTGATTATACAATTTTACCCAGGCATAAAAATTAGCATTACTCCACAACTGTTCTTGTCCCGAATCTTAGCGGCCAGTCGGGTAAAATATAGGCGATAGAAATATACGGCACGTTGATCTGTAGTGGACGAGATTTTTAAGTTCTCTCCAGAAAGTAGACCAATTTAAAATCTCAAACAAATCATTTGAGAAATAATAGTTTCCGCTACTTTTATTGAAGCTCTTTACTAATACTAATCTAAACCATTTATGTATACGTACGGTTAGGTTGTTGGTGTTGGTACGAGTTTGTGCCTGTAAACGAGTAATCCTAATTGATATGCATACCTGGGTAAGATGTAGAAACTATTCGAATCATTTATAAGAAATGACAGACTCTCATGGTTTGAAGTGCCAAGTTATTTTGTGTTGGGTATTTGTCGATAAAGTATTTTTATGGGATTTCCACCTAAGTATCTCTTTTGATTAAATCTTTTATATAAAAATATATAACTTTGTATACTAAAAATAATATTATGAATTAAATAATAGTAACTTTTTGGTATAATATTCTTGAAAAAATCTTTAACACATCGAACTATTTTGAATGAGAAATGACACACATTATGATATATGTATTAACACTATTTTTTTAATACCGCACAAGCATCCCGACTGCTCCCAATCGCCCGGAGCCAGTGAGCCTATGGCATCCTCTATTAGAGTATGTTAAGAGGCTGAAGGTAGTGGGGGGGGAAGGGGATGGGAAAAAGGGAGGTAAGGAAGTACCTGGCTATTCAGATCTGATCACCAAACACGGCTAAAGCCTTTTCAAGCAACCTTTCAACATTGAATGGTGATCTTACACCGGGGCGATACTAAGAATATCTTTCAATCTGGAATATATTATTTTAAATTAATAAATTGAAAAAAAAAATACAAATTAAGCAAATAAAGTTTATTTGCGCACCCCGGGATTTGAACCGTGAGAAAGAAAAAATGCTTGTGGAAAAGTTGTGCTTGGAAAAGGCGTAAGTATGCGAAACAACTCATGAAACATTTTTCATGCCTGAATTGATATATTTGTAAGGACACTTCACCTTAATCCAGATTACGTTTGATGAAAACCTGGTATTTTCTTTTCTTCTACAAAAATTCCCTAGATACGAATAACCTGAAAATATTTGAAGATGCCTTAATACCGTTGCTTGTGCAATATTGGAGCACTTGGCCAGCAGAGGAATTGAATACACAACGCATGGATGGGAACCGAATGCATTTGACAACTCAGCCGTCCGACCTGTGTGTTATGTTGTGTCCATCACGCTTTGAAGACAACTAGCGATCTCTGTGTCTGTATCTCCGGTTCAATGAACTCTTGAACTGGGATTTGCTCGATTTTCAAAATTGGAACTGATCGACATAACTATTCAGGTATCGCAAAATGAGGCAAAAATTAATAATACTATATATTAATTAATATTTCTATTTTGAAATTCGTATTTTGAACTTTTTGATAGTTGTCGTAATTTTCCAAGTTTACTAACAAAAAGTAAATTTCTGATCTAAATATATGTATATAAAAATATGCTTGGTTATATGGATATACCTAATACTTATGTGGGTTGCCTATACCCATGGCGTATATATAGGAAAGCGTCTATGCGTTGCTAAACCATTCATTCGATTTCTATGAAACTTTGGGGATTTGATGTGCGCTGCCCGCGATGGTTTCTATATACAATAGTAAGCTTTGGTGTCATGAAATTATGCGTTGCTAACCATGCATCTGATTGCCATCAAAATTTGGGGATTTGATGTGTGCATGCCCGGGATGGTTTCTGTATATAATAGTGAGCTCTGGCGTCATGAAATTATGCGTTGCTAAACCGTTCATCCGATTGTGATAAAACTTTGGTGAGTTGTTGTGAGCACGCCCGCAACGGTTTCTATATATATATATATATATATATATATATATATATACTGGTGAGCTCTGGCATTATGAAATTTGTATATAAAAAATTCAAAATGTGGCATGCGAGCTGTTTGAAAACTGAATGTAATGGGACTGAATATATGGAATGTGGGAGGGGGGAGGGGACCTCGGGAGGGGGGTTCGCGAGACGGGGAAGCGGGAGAGGGAAGTGGGGAAGTGGAAGGTAGAGAAGGCGGAGTGAGAACGAGTGAGGGGAAGGGGACGCGGGAGAGGAAGATGAGGCGGATGGGGAACGGGATGAATGGGAAAGGACACGCAGGGAGAAACAATTTATTTATTAAGTGGCATTGAAACGCATGCCGGGAACTCGCTAGTGATCCTTCAAATTTACAATGCTTCTTTTTGAAAAATAATTATCCTTAGGAATTTTTTTTTATGAATACGTTCCGCTTCAAAAATCGTATTATTATAATATTTCGCGATTTTTAACGGGTCCGCGCTAGTCAACATATAAATTAAAAAAACATAGTTTGATAATGTATGAAAGATCTCTGTTTAAATGAAATACAATTAGGTATATTTTCCAGTTTTCTATTTAATTTATTCCTTCTTCGTTCAACAGTAGGTATTCTTCCTTCTTAAAAAAGGCATAAAGGTAAATCTAAAAAAATATTGTTTTAATATATAAAACAAAGTCGGGTTAGTTACACCATTTATAACTCGAGAACAGCTGGACCGATTTTTATGATATTTGATTTGTTGGATTTGTATCCGTCCTGAATAGCAAAATAGCTACTAAAACATCGGAAAAATTCACGTAAAAAATAATTATGAGGAAAATTCTTTTCCTCATACATTTTGTATTGAACGAATTCTCATTTTATACTTATAAAAAACTTCCTTACGAGCTGTAGGGAAATTTTGATAAGTATAATATTGAATAGTGAGTGAATACCGAAAAATCAAAAACCTCTAATGTCATTGCGCTGATTGTTTTGCTTTAGTTATTAAACATATAATGCTGCCCTCCTTTCGTACATACTAAAAAATGTCAACAGTCAAAAATGGGACAAAGGACAAACGGTGAACGTATGTCTGCACCCCTCCAAAGGAAAAATACAATGATTATAATAAATCTCCCTCACACGTATAAAGAAAATGAAACGCAATTCCTTTAAGTACGTGGAAAAGTAAGAAAATCACAAAAATTATAAACCCGTACACAACGCCACCTCTGATACTGACAAAAACAAAACACGGCCAGTTGCGCATTTATAATTGCTTTATTGTGTAATTTTTAACGTAATAAAAAAAAACAGAATTTAATTCAGCTCATAATTTAACACAACAGTTATTGATTATGAGGCGGTACGAAGTTCACCGAGTTAGCTAGTAATAAATAAAAATAATGTAGTGAAGTATAAATGTATATATTTTTTCATTGTTTGTTTTTGAGGTATTATGCCGTGTTGCGCTACCTCCTTCTTTAGCCGACGTCAGCGAAAGACAGTGTTGCAGTGTCCATCATCAGGGTAGATCCGGCAAATCCGACGATGAGTCGTCGACACCCCAAAAACAAACAATGAAAATGCTTTTGGCCGTGAAAATATTAAAACTTATTTATAAATATTTTATTCGATTATCTAAATGCATTATCATATTCAGAATGCCTTTTTTGACGTACTTGTAAACGGGTAGATGGTCAACTGGTCAGGAACGGGTTCCTATATGCTCTATGTAGTTTAAAGTAATGTCGACTCATCAATTGGTTATTTATTTAAATGTGTAACCATAATACTAAGGTACGCAGGTAGCGGGTTCACCTACCACGAATTATGGGGGAACCAACGAAACGTACTAAGAGGTATTATACTATCCCAACTAATGTTAAAAAAATGTATAACATACTATTTGAATGAACCCGGCTAGATAAATATTACTTACTTAAATTTTCTATCTTGAACTCACGGAATTTGAAGACATTAGCAATTTTAAAAATGCTTCAACCCATTTAAAACATCACATTTTTATATAATATAGGTGTTGCAGATTGTCTTAAATTAGTTACATAATACCTACGACAAAACAGTTCAGCATCTTAAACTACCTTACAAATCGGAAAATACTGGTATCTGTGGTTGAGTTGTTTCAATCTTCTGGGAATTTGGAGATCGCGAGTGCAAAGCTCGGTGAGCAAGTATTTTTTTTTGATTAATTTGTGTTTATCTTTATTTATTATTAGATACGTGCATAGTAATGTGTTATCATTAAAGGAGGCGGGTATGTGTACCGCCTCCCTATTTGAGAGCATATTGAGAGCATATGAGAGCAGATAACAACCAAGTAGTTCGCTATGTTTGGTGACTTAGCAGGGGTGCCCGGGTTCACGGGGTAAGTTTTGTACGGATCTTGGCGGCGGATGCGTCTGCCCACTAGCTGCACGGCACGCCGGATAGGAAGAGAATGGTTGAGGGAGTCCCCTTAATCTCTCTAGCCAGAATTTCTCGGAATATCGCCCTGAACAGCAGTGGGAGGGATGGATTCATACGTCCGTCACTCCTGGACACACTGACATCAGCATCCCCAAAGATGACATAAGCTCCGAGGGGATTTTTTTTCCTTAGGGTCTCTTGTCTGGAACTATGTTAAAAAATAGATGGAATTAGCCTTGTTAGGTGAACAGATTTGAATAGTCAGGGAATTTCCCACTACCTTCAGCCTCATTGGATGCCATAGCCTCACTGGCTTCTGGTTTCCAGAGGATTGGGTGGAGTTGGGGCTGACACCGACTCCAAAAATAGCAATCGTACCTACATATTGATGAGTAGAAAAAATAAGTTGATTATTAACTTGTAGAAGAATACGAAATTATTTTTTTACTTTTTAGTGCATTTTTTGAAGTATTTTTTTGTTTTGTTAAAATTTTTGTTTATTTTTTGATTTTTAGTGACGAGCGTGCGTAAAGAAGTTTTACTTCAAATAAACAAAAAAATTAACAAAACAAAAAACGACTTCAGAAAATGCACTAAAAAGTAAAAAAATAATTTCGTACGATCGTTATTTTTGGAGTCGGTGTCAGCCAAGACAACTACATACATAGGTAGTTATAGGTGAGATGTGGAGATCTTGGCTGACACCGACTCCAAAAATAACAATCGTACGAAATTATTTTCTTACTTTTTAGTGCATTTTTTTAAGTCGTTTTTTGTTTTGTTAAAATTTTTGTTGATTTTTTGATTTTTAGTGACGAGCGTGCTTAAAGAAGTTTTACTTCAAAAAAATAATCATCGAAATCTGTTATTATCTGGCGTAATATTGAATTATTCGTCCATTTGTCGCGCACATAATTATTGCAAATTTAAGACATATGTTGTTTTATCATGGATCCCATTGTCAGAACTAGACCAAATAAAAATGGGACCACACGGAAAGCACCAGCTTCCAAATAAAAAAAAGAATCATCAATATCGGTTCACCCAATCAAAAGTTCTGAGGTAACAAACATAAAACAAACAAAAAAAAATTGTCGAATTGAGAACCTCCTCCTTTTCGAAATCGTTTAATAATATCAGGGAATGCTTATTATGCCAATAAACTTTTCTGAAAACTACCCTAACCCGTATACGATACTGCCGCCATGTCTCGACCCCTTCTTGAATATTAAAGAGGACCCTTGAAAATAGTTTAGTGAAAACTAAACTTATGTCGACAGAATAGCACTTTTTCCTAAACACGCGAACACCTCAGCACAGGTTCTCCCAGTGAGGTGTTCACAAAGTACTACAATTAACTTTTTTATATACGGGTACTGAATATTAACATAAACATTTATGCAGTTACTGTTTATTAAGATTTTTTGTAGTATACTAGTGTACGCGTATTAGGTACGCGTGTGATAGGAGATGTACGAATATATATATATATATATATTTTTTTTTTTTAAACTGAGAATCTGGCCATTAGATTATTGATTCCCAAAAACAAAGAGTAATTATTATAATTGACAATAAGTACCTAAGCAATTAACTTTATAATATAGGTACCTAAAGTTAATTTTAATGTTTTCAGTGATTACGGCTATTTTCTTTGACAACGATGTTTTACAGAGCAAACGAATACACGGAAATATTGTGAGTTTATCTTTTTTACAAAAATATCGTCGGTGCAGTCAAAGAGTTAAGAACAGTTAAAATTACATTGTTGAGTTTGAGGTTAGGTTTAATGGTCTCGTGGTGAAAAGGTTACGTGCATGCTTCCTGAATTTGAGGTCACAGGTTTGATCTTCATAAACAGTATATCTATTGTACTTGGAATTTACGTTGTTGCAATATATATATATTTATATATACGAAGGTATTTCCCCACCTTCCTCTGCTCCATCCCTTTCCCCTCCCCGCCATTTTCAGCATCACAACACAACCAACTGCTATCAACCGTCTAGAGTCAAAGAGACTATGTCATGGTGTATTGAGAGTCTAAAAATCTTGGGGAGGGGAAGGGGATAGGAAGAGGAAGGTGGGGAAGTACCTGGATATTCCGATCGTCACCAAGCACGCCTCGAACCATTTAAAGAAAACTTTCAGTTCTCAATGACCTTTAAAAATGGCGACATTTGATTAAAACTGTTAATGACATTTACGAAAAAAATTAAAATTTTAGTATACATGAACGATTGATATGAAAACTCGTGAGGTTTTGTCTAGGTCTTGACGATGGATGACCTGGACCCCTCATACCTTTTTCCTTCCCAGATCTTCCTTTCCTTAAAAATACCTGTCACATAGCATCCCCAAACGAAAAAAAAAATAGAAATGCCGAATACGTTAAAATATATATTTTTTTTGACAATTTGGTAGTTCTTCTAATGGACAATATGGCATATTTATACGTTTTGTGGTTTTTTGTCTTCTAAAAAAATGTTTCATATCACATTCGCAGGACTCTAGATACTAATATCTACAGCCTATATATTGGACGAATATCTACAGTTCATATGTTGGACATATATCTATGAACTTCAGAGTGAAGACTAATATCTACAGAGCTAAGGTCGGATAAATATCTATGGCGGTCCCAGTGGTAACGAATATTTATGGAGCGTAGGTGGGACTAATATCTACAGAGGGAAGCTGAGCAAGAGGTTGTACGGAAAAGCATAAATTACTTTAATTACGTAATACTAACCTAACTCACCTAACTTAACATAAATTAAGTTTTTTAAAGTGCATACGTAATATTAAGTTATGCCAATATGCTATATACAATTGCAAATCTCTGCCAGTGCTGTAGATATTCGTCGATATTACCTGTTCCATAGATATTAGTCAGCAGTTTGAGCTGTAGATATTCGTCCTCACTTTGGTTCTCATAGATATTAGTCCGATTTGTTCAGTTTTTGGAATTCCTGTAGATATTAGTAGACGCCTCCCATTCGCAGTACATCATGCTAAACGCGAGTAACAAAAGTTCTCTTCCAAAGGACATAACCAAAAGACTGGGAAAATTGTATTTATCTATAACTTTTTATGCTTGACCGGCCCCTGATAAAAAAACAGTTCTTTAAAAGGCATGCTTCTCAAATTTATTATGTACGAGTATATAGTTCAGTTATCCGCGAAGAATGCAAAAATAATGGCAAAGAGAAAACAATAAATTTACATAACAAGACCAAGTATTAGGATAGCTCCGGACAGATTAACATACTCTTGCTGAACTTGAGAAGTGACTACCCACATCTACATACCCGCATGATTTGTTTGTAAATTTTTAGCTAATCTTTTATGGGAGAGTATTCTTTGTGAACTAGTTAAGAAATTTTACTTTAGTTAATCCGTTTCATTCATTTAAAATATTTGTCAGTACAAACGTTGCTTTAGAGAAAGGCTTTGGTTTTATATTATTTAAATCTACGTTTAGGATCTGTGGAATGCTGAATCTACTTAGATTTTATTTTGACCATCTGAGCGGTTTAATTTGAATTAATTACTTGATATAAAAATAACTTGTTTTGTGCTACCTAAGTAAGCGTAAATATTGATCTTTTTGGGTTCATGCGAAATATAACAAAATAACTCATGTACCTATGTGTTTATTTAAGTTATTTGTACAAAGTTTACAGAAAAGTAATAATAATTTATATTCTTTCTTAATGTGGTACATATAATTTATTTTAATTATTAATCGGTGTCGTTTTTTTGCTTTCCGGCAGCGTTTTACCATATAGCATTTCATACCTTTGTAGAATAAATTGTTTGTTGGTTTGATTTTGTACTTCATTACGCGTCCTTGCGTTATGTCTGTGAATGTCCTTGTATATAATTTGCTTGAAAAATATTTTTGTGATGGATGTTTATTATTATATGTCAGCACCTGTTTTACTGTTGCCAAATTTAGTTCCTTTAACATTTTATTTTCTTTTGAAAATCTATTTCGCCTATAAGTATTATTCTCATTCATTACACAAGAAAAGATTCGTTAAGCAGTATCCAAAGTATGGAACAATAATTGAGTTGTAAATAGTGATTGCATTAGATTTTCTCGATTTTTTTTTGATAAGTTCTTCCCAAAACAGAGATCTTTCGAAAATCTTATTTTATATAGGCATACTGTTACGTGCTTGTTGGTAATGTTAATGAGTTGCTGATTCTAAATGAAACAATTTGCATAGAATAATAAATGTTTCTTCTACCTCTTCACATTCCCTAAACGATGTCTACTCTTAACGGCTGTACTCAGTGGCGTAGCGTTGGGGGGGGGGCGGGGGGGGTGGGGGGGGGGCGGCCCGCCCCGGGCGGCACTTTTGAGGGGGGTGGCAAATTTTCACAAGAATAATGTTAATAAATTATTTAAGAAAATAATTGTTATCATTAGAGAAAAACATAATGTAAATATCGCTGTACGTCAGTGGCGTTGCGTGGGGGGAGTAAAGAAAGTTTGTTTTTTTTTTTTAAATGTATCTTTAATAATTATTTGAAAATGTTCTGCGATACTTTCGTTTACGAATCCAACTCTTTCTTTTATAATTTATTATAATTGTAAATAATTAAATTTTTTTGAGCTTCAAATTTCGTTATTCGTAGGAAAACCATACGCATATTATGAGAGAAATACTAATTAAAGTGGGTAACTTGCAATGGAACTGGAAACTCGCAAATAAATTCACTCTTTATTAAAACCAGAATAAAATTGTGTTCAGAATGTAACGATTAAATTTCAGTTGTGTATTCATCCGCTGATATATTTAGAAGGAGACTATTATTTTATTCGAAGTTATTCACCACTTACCCGCCCCTCTACTAGACCTAGAAACTAGACCTCTCTCACTCGAAGTGCAGTTATAAAATTCTAGTTGCAGTCTCTGTATGTGCTGCCAGAATCAATGAAAAACCATTTTCATGTTCTGAGTGTACTTTTAATACGCCGCATACAGACTTAATTTAAACCATTTTTTTGTTAAGAATGTAGATTTCCGGTTGTGGATTCAATGTTGGATAGAATTTAAACCAGTTTTGTGTTCAGAGTGTAAAATTTCTGTTGGGGATTTATCTGCTGACACATTTCGAAGGAAAAAAATCTCTTGTTCGAAGCGCAATGAAATTCTAGTTGAAGAATATGTATGCATTGCCAGAATCAAAGAGAAACCATTTTCATGTTTTGGGTGTAGTTTTGATTCGCCGCATACAGATATAATTTAAACCCGTTCTGTGTTCAAAATGTAAAATTTCTGTTGTAGTTTCATCTGCTGACACATTTCGAAGGAAAACATTATCTCATTCGATGTGCATTCATAAAATTCCAGATGTAGATTATTTATTTATTTATTATTTATATATTGTATTTATTTAACGCCAGAATTAAAGAAAAACCATTTTCGTGTTCTGAGTGTAATTTTAATTCATCGCATACAAACTGGTTTTGTGTTCAGAATAACACGATAAAATAAATGAAGAGTTGCAGATTCATAGTGTACTGAAAAAAGCCTTTACATTTGAGTTACATACCAAATGCTGCAACATTCTGAGAAATTGATTGTTCCGGGTGTGGTTATTAGTTGGGGACTCTAACGCAGAATCAATCATAAGTTAAAACCTGCATTGCGTAAACGTTACGTAAGTTGCTTCTAACGTAAACTTGCGTTTCACACGGTGTAAAAGTTTGAGATGCGAAACACTCTTACATGGATACCATTTTCGATTACCGATAGTTATAAACTTTATAGTAGAATTTATAAACATGATTTTCGTTGGAAGAATACTCGTCAAATAATGTGAAAATCAACATAAACGCCCCTCCCCCCCCCCCCCCGCCGGCGCTATAAGTTCCCAAATAAGGAGGCGGCGAAATTTTCCCCCACCCCGGGCGGCCGACACCCACGCTACGCCACTGGCTGTACTTGTATCTTCTGAGCAGTGCCTTTTTAATAGTTCCTCGAGCTCCCTCAGTGGGTGCCTTTGCATATTATGTACATAGTTACCCGAATCGCTTAACTTTTGCTTTTTCCATTGATTCCAATATAGGGATTTGACACTTTTTTCAATATACCTTACCGTGCAAAGCCACCACCCAAACCACCGGGGTCCCGACCCTACCATTTCCCTCTGGTTATGAAATAGGAATCTTCACCCTTTTCCTTGCCAACCTTGCGGTACGTGCATTATCCTAGATTCCCTTATGTTCTGGCACATAAATCAGGCTTTTACTATTGATGAAAGTCAGTTCCTCCAGAATAGATTAATTTATCACTTACACATTTTCAGACAGAACAGTTTGTTAACACCCGTGCTAGTCAGTTGGCAGAAAGATATCCTTCTGTTTTATATTCATGGCAATACGTTCAAACTGAGAAATTTGTTACGGTAGATCAAGTTTGCATTAAATATTGATAGTTCATTGAGCAGAGACTTGTTAGATAGGCGGAAAGAGAAATATAAAGACGTTAGTTTCTCCACGAATTGCATTAAATAATCTCAGGAATGTAGAATATAGAAGTCCTTGTAGAAAATCTCTAAAAGTCGGTTAATTCGTTATCATTAAAGTCTCCAACCGCGCCATGAAAAGGCCATCTTCATTAATGTAGCTAACTGCCTTCGCTTGTTTACCTTTCTATCGAACATGTTAAACAACAAAAAAATATTGCTAGATGCTACTTCAATAATAATTGACAATTTTTATATTTGTAAGAATTTGAGTGAACCGTCACACATTTATTTATTTATTTTGGTCCAATAATTTAATTTTTTAAAATAATTTGATAATGTTAGCCTCACTGAGTGGCTTACCCTTGCTGTAATACAAAAATTCAATAAGATAATGTACAAAATAAATTTTAATAAAATGCATTACAAGTCGGTAATGAGAAAAAATCGGCCTATATTATGAGTTGTGTATATTGTTTTTTTATTCTTTAATCCATCTTTTAATTTTGAATCTGATTTTTTTTTGTTTTACTCATTTTTTGTGTCAAATGAAAGATTGTTGAATTTTTTTATTGGTTGGTATTTATGGTGTCTTTGCCCAAAGCTTGTACTTACCGTCAGAGTTTTTATGTTTTATTTGTACGCTTCTCTAATTGGTCTGTTAGTGATAGTTTGTGTTTGTTTAAATGTATTATTTTTTGTTTAAAAATGTAGTGTCGTAATATTTTAACGTACGTTTGATACTACCTCAAATCTGTTAAATATTTGGTCTGTATCAGTCTCTCTGTGTTTTTTAAGTATATATTACCTTTAAGGTTAAACCTAACGTACGTTGTAATCTAGGTATTCACAGATGGCGCCAATCAAATTATTTTAGATTTTTAATGCTTTTTGCACGTTACGCTTTAAAATATTAGGGTAAATTAATTGTTCGCGACCGTACATATTTAATTAGAATATAAATAAATCGTTTTGTTCATAAACAAACCGAAATCTTTCAAGAAAGGCTGAAAAAATCAATTTTGTATCGGAGACTCAATCCAATTTTGTATTTTTCAACCTTTCTTCATATATTTGGGTTTGTTTATGGACAAAACTATTTATTTATATTCTAATTAAATAAGTACGATCGCGAACAATTAATTTACCTTAATATTTTAAAGCCTAACATGCAAAAAGCATTAAAAACCTACAATAATTTGATTGGCGCCATCTGTGAATGCGTAGATAATAACGTACGCGACGTTTAACCTTAAGATGGTTTTGTGTGCGATTTCTATATGATCATTATTAAAAATAGTTAAAAAATCATTTTACTAGTTATGTTATAAGTACAACATTATTTTCTACACATAAAGTTTTCGCAAGCCTTTAAAAAAGCTGTCTTCAAGATTTAGGAAGTTCTAAATTCATTTCACAATGTAGCCTGTCTTAACATTGAAAAAATCAAACATTGAAAAAAATACACGAAAACGTAAAGTTTTTGGTATTCATTATTCACCAAAACTAAGAGCAGTAAACCATCTTCAGAAGATTAAAGCTTGCAACACGGTATCACTTCTATTTTACGAAGCTTGACAAAGTAACACTGTCCGAAACTATGGCTAAAGAAGAAAGAAACGCAACACGGCACAATAAACCAAAATTTATAACGATTGGAGAATCAATGATGAATTTTAGATGAAACATATTTAAATAGAGTTTTTTAGCACATTTTCAAATCCGCAATGACCGTGTATTCAAAGTTTTTTCGGCGTCTTCATCAACTAATTTGTTGTGCTAAAAACATCTTTAATGGACATTTTGAAATATAAATCGTTGTAAGTATATAAACTATAAACTATAGCCAAACGAATGTTATACATCTGTTCCGTTTTTATTTTTTCCATGTCGTGCAAATATACAAAAACACGTAGGAAGATTGCACTATTATTTTAATGTACAGAACAAGAATAAAATTAATTTGACATCGCTTTTCAGAAAAGTTTTGCTGCATTTAAATTAAGGCCCGATCAAACCATATGAGAATGAAAAAAACTAAAATCATGTGAGTACTATTTCGTGGCGTTTCTTGCGAAGATGGAATAATAAAATTAGATTAACGCATTAAATAATTTTGTTTTTTCCGCTCAAATACCTCTGAAAACAGAAAGGCCCTAACTGTACCAGTTTAAAGAGAGTTTAAGCAACGTTGGAAATAATCGCACTTAATTTACTGGCCTGGATTTTCATGTTTTATTAAAGGTAAACCCGCGTACCTACTTAATACACAATATAAATGCGGATTGTAAACGTGTGTAATTATCATTTTTCTCGCAAAATAACCGTTTTATAATGTATACCTTCTCGTGAAATCACACAGTAGAATCGAGTTTATTTCTAGTAAGTAGGTACTAACTCGACGTCCATACTAACAACTGTTCTTACTAATTACGATGTTCGTAATTTAATGTTATATGTTTATTTTATGTTATTACTAGTTGCTAGTTGCAGATAGATATATATAAAACGGCTTGCTAACATGGGTTGCAAAAGTAAGGCATATGACGCACATTTAAAATGAATACAGAATCTTGGAAAAATTATTAGGTAAGTAATTTATCGCTTGCCATGATTTGGAAAAAAAAATAGTGTACAAATAAAATAAAGGTAAATCATTACGTATACTAGCGAGTTCCTGGCATCCGTTGCAATGCCACTAATAATGAAATTGTTTCTCCCTGCGTGTCTTTTCCCGTTCGTGCCGTTCCCCTTCCGCCTCCCCTTCCACCTCCCATGTCCCTCTTCCCTCGCGCGTTCCCCCTCCACCTTCCCACTACCCGCTCTAGCGAATCCGCAACACGCAATCCCCTCCTCTCTCCCGCGTTCAATGTATTCAGTCCCGGTACATTCAGATTTTCCAACAGCTCGCGTGCCACTTATTGCAATTTTTTCGCAAATTTTCTTTTACAAACATTCATTTTTGTATATTTTAAGAACAATCAATTAAATTTGGTACCTAACGTAGGTACCTATTTAAAATAAATATAATTTTTGATTAGATTCAAATTGGATTTTGGCTAGTACCACAGGTGAGTACTTCGAAAAAGTTCATTAATTTAAAGAGTTTCGACAACTGAATTATCATTTTTTTAATCGATGGTTTACAAAATATCATTCTCAAATTGTACTGGTGCGAAAAACTTTTTTGAAACTTTCAGTACTATCGGTGTGCACATATATGCAAACGGGCATTCTTTAAAATGATATACCTACTGAAATGTATCAGACATAGTTTTAGATTTTCACGGCCAAAAGTCAATCACCAGGGCAGATGTGTGATGATGGACACTGTAACGCTGTCCGAAAAGTTGGCTAAAGAAGTAGGTAGCGAAACACGACGTAATATTTCAAAAATAAATCACTACAATCGAATGAATCGTACCAACATTTAAAATGTCACACTTGTACGCACAAGGAAAAAAAATATTCATTTTGTTTTGAAGACTTTTATTTCACATGAAAATTTGTTACTTAATTTTTAATTTCACATCCGTGTCATTCACTAGTAATCTTTAAAACTAACATAAAATAAATATTTTAACTCAGTTTTAAGAGCGCTAGTAAATGACACGGACGTGTCAATACCGTTAGCAGATAAATAAAAATTAAGTAACAAATGAACATGCGAAATAAAACTCTTAAAAAAAAAATGTCTAGAAAATGTTACGTAGTCAATTCCAAAAAATATCGTTTAATGCGCTGCATCCGCGCTCAAAAAGAAGAAGATGGAGAGATATGTAGAGCGCGCTAATATTTAAAGCGATAAAATGATGCGAAAATTGTGAAAATATTTAATAAAACCCGAATTGTTTAAAATAGAGCAACAATCTCATAGAAGGCGTCTTAAGTATCATTTAAAGAAACATTATCAAGGGTAGGCAGAGAGGACGGACCGCCAAACAACTCGATCTTGGCACACACTCCTTGTCTCGTTCACATTCATACATCGTCTCATATATGTCTCATATGTGTTTCACTTAATTTTATTTATTCTAATCTATCTATATGTTTTATTTATATATGTATGTTTTATTTATGTATTTGTATATAACACTTGAGTTCTTAACACGTAATCTTTATTATTAGTTTATGTATTTCAAAATTTAATTTTTATTTCTATTTTTCTTAAAAATATTTTTTTTTCTTTTCTTTTCACTTACTTTATGTATTTCTTAATTTTTATTTAGTATGGTAATTATCTGTTTCAATAAAATGGTATTTAATTCCTATTTAAAATATTAAACGTATGACTACCACAACACGGGCACTAGCCTAGTGTGATAGCAACAAAAAATCTGTAACCAATAAAATTTCATGAAATAAAAACAAATAAAAAAAGTGAATTTTTTCCCAACTATAACTTGTAAAATAACTGAAACAAACGTGTTTATAATAATTTTCGGAGAATACTTTGCGATTTGCTTCTATCGAGGGAATTTCATATAATTTGCGTTTCGGCGTGGAACGCGTCTAGATATTACATTAAAAAATAACATATATTTTTTTAAGATCCTAAAAACTTCAAATGTTTTAGGGAGATATGTAAGAAATCGGTATCTAACCTAACCGAACCACACAGAATTTATAAAAACAGCGTTCCTTTACTTTACTGTAACATTTGACCGATCCGCATGTGTACCTAGGTACGAGTACCTTCTGACTATTGTGTTAGGTAGGTTTTATTTCATTCGCTTTTCTGAACACAAAATATTATCCCTTATTGTTTGAACTCTCGACGCTTTGATTTTTTTAAAAGATCTTTAATATCTTTGTAAGAGTTAGTCTCTCAAATCTCAATAGCAATCCGGCGGTAGCAGGTTCAAATCCTGGAGCATACAATTAATATTTTTTGATTAAAGTGTGTTGTTTCGTAATTTATTAATTTAAAAAAATATATAGTTACTTCACGTACCAGAATGGAAGATACTCTCAGTATCTTGCTTAAAATGGCTTAAGCCGTGTTTGGTTACCAGATCTGAATAGCCAGGTACTTCCAAACCTTCCTCTTCCCTATTTATTTCCCCTCCCTACTACCATCAACTTCATACCCCCATTAGGGATGCCATGGTCTCACTGGCTCCAGATGGTAAAGAGCAGTTAGGACTCTTGTGCGGTATTGTCGCTTGGAAAATAAAATTTGTGAATTTTCTGTATAAAATCCTATTTTCCAACATAAAATATCTTAGAAATTGGAAGAATGTAATAACTCTTCTGCGTAGAGTTATTTAGGTCAATACAGTTTATCCAATTCCAATAAAAATTTCATGCATAACATTAAAAGGTGCGCTTGCATTCCCAGTCACACATATTTCATAGGGAATAAGGCAATAAATGTCCATCATTCAATTACTCAATGGAATACAGCTGATTGTAATAAGTAACAACAACATAACGCAACCTCCGACTGCCTAGTGCGTTATAGTCAAGTTCACTGACGGAAGTAGAACCTTGGCACTGTAAGGTGAGCTCTGGACGGAGTAACGGCTGATACATAGATATATCGAAATAATACAAGGAAAATAAAGACACCTCACAACAACAACGACAATAAAAATATTGTGGACGTTACATTTGTTGTGAGCTTTTTTATTAAATCCTTCGTTACTGTCGTTCCGATTCGAACTGAATGTATTTGGTTCAACGTCTGACCCCAAAGCGGCCATTATACTTTATCCGCTGATTATTAAATTGAGGACACCACCTCAAAATGTGCATAACCTTGACACTAAGTGAATAAGATGGTCCTCGTTTGAAATGAATCTTTTTATTCACTGTCTCTGACTTCACCTGAAAAGCGGGACGTTGGAATGAACAAAATGTAGGACACCTGATCATGATGTGATATCAGTAGACACAGGCAATTCTAAAATACGTATGCATGTATCTGACAAATACACGTCCGTGTTGGGGCGAAAGAGAGAGCAAGTTGGAAGGAAGCGAGCAAAAATGTCCGTTTATAACTCTTGGAATATGATGACAAAGTATTTGGTTGATTTTACCCTTTTTGGCAAAGGAGTATTTTAACCGATTGTGTTACCTTGATCTTCATGCGAGAGTGATGATCTGTATCATAAAAATCTCATAGTAAAAATATAGTAAAATTGGTGTGTTTGAACTTCTTAATGAGCGTAATACACGAGCCCGATTCCAATTGGAGACAAAAGTCAACATTTTTCGATTTGCGCGATCGCTATTTTCAACTCTATTTTCATATCTAGGATTTCAATTGTCATCACTGCAAATAACACATGAACCATACTGTTTGTTGTGATGCATACTGAAATCGTAGGTATAAACATAGAGTTGAAAACAGCGATCGCGTAAAGCGAAAAATGTTGACTTTGTCTCTAATTGGAATCGGGCTGAAAATCGGGCTGGTGTATTGGCGAGGTGCTCTCAAATAATGTAAAAAATTTATGTCTTTTATAGTTTTGAAGTAGAGATAAATTCTTAAGATACTTTGATTAAAACCTATGGAAAGATTTACGATTAAGCAAATCAAGTTCAAATCTATTATTATTTTTGAAAAATATTGTACCAATTTTTTTGGTAATTTAATTTTAAATTTGGGTAAGCAAAAATTTTTTTTTTTCATTAGTGGAAAAGCTAGATTGAATACACAAAAATCTTGCAATAACTCAAGATCAATAAAAGTTCGAATGAACATCTACGAATGGGATGAGAAACTTTAATCGCTAGAAGAGATCAATATGAAAACATTAAATCGATCAAAGCGATCTCTATGGGAACCTTTCATCGCTCTCCTAATAGATCAAATCTTTCAATCTCTCAACGCCGCTCGAAATTGCTGTTGGTAAAATGACCACTTGGAGGAAACTCATCAGAATCTCAAAAAGATCGAGTCACTTTTAACGACCATGTAGATTAATACAGAGTTTGATTAATCCCACCATCAAGTTTAGTGATGTATCGATGAATGTTTGCGTGGGAAATGCTTATGAACTGATCAACACTCAAGTGAAGCCAGGAAGCTCCAAACTAGCCCGGCCAACGGAGGGTATCAATTTCACATCCCACTCGCGGAACTATTTCCCACATAATGAGAATCAAATACATATATTCATTATTCATGCCGCTGTGGGCTGAAGAAACAAATTATGCAAAATATAACCGTTTATTAAATTTGCAAGAGAAGATTTACATTCATAGGTAGCTACTCTTCGTCATTCCATATAACAAAGATATGCAGAGGAATAAATTCAACAATAAAACAATTGAACGACGTTCCCCATGTAAAAAGTTCTCTTAAATAATTCTTGATTTAAAATTTTTTGAATCCTGCAAATGTCTCAACTGCTACCTACCGTATGGAGCCAGTGAGACTATGGTATTCCCAATTCGGGTATGTTGTGAGGCTGAATGTAATGGTTGGTGGGGAAGGAGAAGGGGTTGAGGAAGGTGAGGAAGTACCTGTCTAATCGATAGTAACATTTTGTTTAGTAAAAAAAATCAGTCATGTACGAAATCCAAAATCTATGTAACTAACTCAAAATATACCTCCAACGAAATATTATACATATGTGTAGGTATATAAAATATATTTATATAATTTCATGTAGATATTATTCATTTCGAGTAAGTCGAACTTAATTAGTTAACAAAATTTGAATGTTTGAATGTCTTTTTGACACAAAAAACATCGACTTTAAGTTACATTTAGCTTTAAAAAATATGTTTTCTAAATTTTTTTCAAATTACTAAGTACCTATCTCTCTACTGGGATAGGCAGGGACAATTGATCACCACACAGCTCGCACTCCTTGCTTCATATACATTCAATCATCGTTTCATATTCATATATACCTAATATTGTTGTAACAAAGATACTTAAAATGACAGATCGAATTTTTATTTATTCATTAAAATTATATGCCCTTGTACGAACATATCACATATATACAGGTACTATTTTATTTCAAGAAGTAAAATTTGTTATAGAAATTTTTAAATAGAATATATTCAAGAAGTAAAATTTGTTACAGAAATTTTTAAATAGAACCCATGCAGAAGAATAATATAAGCTAACATTTTTATTTATTTATGTTGTTATTGTAGTCTTCTTGTAACCAAATTCGAATTCATTTTGATTCTCAGCCATATCTTTTTCTTAACGTCACCAATGCCTTCCACTATAAAAAAACGAACTGAAAAGAAGTTTATATTTATTTACACATTATTATTTCAGTTTTAAATTTTTTTTTTGTTTTTCTTGGGCATTAACTATGTAACATATGTACATTGAAAATTAAACTCTTCAAAACAAAATGTTTAAAAAACTAATTTAAAGTAATAATGTTATTAACTTAATAATGTAATTATTAAGTTCTGCAAGCATGTGCATAACTTAATTTTTTTATTTATTTCATCCAAAAAATATATGAACACATAATATAATATCATATTACAGTCAGTATTGGTTACATTTTAAGTACATTTTCCCTTTTTATTTTCTTCCTTTTCTTTTACACAGTAACATAATTTTAATGACAATAACATGTTACTTACAAAGTTAAAAACATAAGGTAATAAATGATGCATTAGTAAGTAAATATCTATAAGTTATTAACATTGTTATAAGAATAATGTTATAATAATAATTGATGCCAATAAAGCAGTATCAAAATAGGAAAAAAGATATGGAGGTAAGAACTGTTATATAGAAGTAAGATAATAAGTTGTGCATAGTCTGCCTCACTAGGCGAACCTGTATTGAGGCAGAATTTTTAGTAAAATTGTTTCTCGTATTTTTGTCTATGGTTTACTTATGAATGTATAATATATGTTCTTATACAGCAATATTATAACTTATACAGCAAAATTTCTGTTTACATTATTGCTGATACACAATACAAAAACAGCAATTTTATTACTACAATAACCGTCAATGACAAGGCGTTTGGGTGAGGGCACCAGTAAAGGATCGATCATTAGAACATATCCAAATTTTAACATTTTTTTAAAATTCTTTCTGTGTTTGACTCAGTTTGATATTATCAGGAAGCATGTTGAATATTTTTGTGGCAAAGTATCTAAAACTACGTTGTCCAAAGGTGGTGGAGATGGTTGCAATGTGTCTTTGTTAGAATTACGTGTAAATCTTAAGTATATATTTTTTTCGTAAAGTACGTGTTTGTTTTTAAAGAGATGCATGAGGATAGTTTTTACATATATCTGTCGAACATCAAATACTCTCATTATATTAAATATTAAGTCACTGTTTGCAGTTAGAGGAAGTTTGAGAATAATTTTCATAATTGTTTTCTGCGCCTTTTCAACAGGATCTAGAGCTGATGAACATTATTATTAATAATTCCAGAACTTAATAATAACATTGTTAAATTATTTTTTTAAAAAACATATTGGAGTTCTACGAATTAAACAAAAAAATAAATAAAAAAGATTTTCAGCTTTAACAATAAACACTAAGAATTTTTTCCTTGGGAAATAATCAAATCAATAATTAATTAAGCAGCACGTCCCCGCTAATTCTCCACAAATTAATATAAACAAAATTTTCAGCTGCGTTTGCACAAAGCAGAGAAGATATAAATTATCTCGCCGAGTATGGCGACCCTATAGTGATGTGGTCGAAACCACCTCAACCGAGGCTATGGTACTGATTCTAGTGAGCCTCTTATTTTTAAAAATCCCCGATGGAAACATAAGCGACTCTACCTTACATAACAATTTCACGGTAACATTTTAAATTGTATTAATGGCGTATTTATTTAAACCCTCAAACATTTTCAGACAGAATTTGCCTGTTATCCGTTATCAATTAAATCCCAATAAATGTAATATTTCTGAACGTATCCGAAAACTAAAAGCTTTTTTGAAAGGTATTGAAATACGATTTAAAATTTAAATTATTAAGAATATATCAATAACTTTCGAAACATGAAGTATTGTAGGCAATGATAAAAAAGTTTAAAAAAACATACCTTACGTTTTTTGACTAAGCGTTGTACTAAAATTACTGATAACAAAAAAGCCATTTGAAATTACATCATATTTTTTTTAGAAAAATGTATTGTAAATATCATCATCATTGCTATTCCAAATATAAACTTGTAAAAACATAAAAATATAAACCAAATATTAACTTGTAAACAACAAAAAAAATGTATTGTAATCATCATCATCATTGCTATTCCAAATATAAACTTTTGGCTAATTGCGGCCGGAAGCTTTGGTTTCGTACGTTTTAATTCTTCTTTGTTTAATAACAGGTTTTATTTTAAAGTGTGGTGTTTTCTCTTTCTTACACTGTTTTTAGACCATATTTCTCAGCATAGCACGACGGCCGCCGTGGTCGAGGGACAAGGCTCTCGACTAGCGACCCGGAGGTTGCGGGTTAAAATTTTTCGGATTTGTGTTTTCACAATTTAATAATTTAAAATAATATAAGATACATTTGCGGCACGTTCCATAATGGAAGATACTTTCAATATTGCCCTTGTTGATTTGTTGAATTGAAAAGTTTCTTGAAATGACTTTGGCCGTGTTTAATGACTAGATCTAAATAGCCAGAGACTTCCTCACCATCCTCTTCCTCATTTCCTTTCCTTTCGCACTTATCTTCAGCTTTAAATATAGTTCAATTGGGGATGCCATCGTTTCACTGGCTCCAGCAGTTGGGAGCAGTTGGGACTCTTGTGCGGTATTCACATTAAAAAAGATTTCTGTGGGAATTTATGAGCTGTTCCCAAAAGCGAACAAATTAGCTTGAGGGGTAGGTTGAATGTCTTATGATATTCTATTTAAATAAGAGGATCCTTACATAAATAAGAGGCCGACTTGATTCAGTGTTCTGGCCTGGGTTTAGGTGATTTGGATAAGGCTCGCCATATTAAGTTCTGCAGGATAGATTTACCCTGTGAAGCGGTTCTTCTCGTAAATGGCATATATATATTCCATTAGTGTTTCTTTATTAATGGGTTTTCAGATTCTTCTTCTTTATGTGCCTTATCAGGTCCCCCCGACGTTGGCGATCACTCTTGAAAAGGTCTCTCTGTCTTGCGCTGCCCGGAATAGCTCCTCCACACTTCTAATGCCGGTCCACTCTCGTATGTTTCGCAGCCAAGACATTTGTCTCCTACCAGGCCCTCGGCGACCCTCTATCTTGCCTTTCAATATTAAATGGAGCAAGTGATACTTCTCCCCTCGAAGTATATGACCCAGATATGAAATTTTCTTGATTTTAATTAATGTAAGCAGTTCCCTATCTGCTCTAGCCCGCCTGAGAATTTCTATGTTGGTGATCATGTCGGTCCATGGGACCTTGAGCATTCTCCGGTGAAGCCACATTTCGAAAGCCTCTAACCTGTTCATGGTATTTATTTTCAAGGTCCATGTTTCACAACCATACAGCAAGACCGACCACACATAACATTTTAGCATTCTCTGCCTTAATTTTAAGCTTATATTGTCAGTGCAGAAGAGAGATTTCATTTTTATGAATGCAGTTCTTGCTGCTTCAATTCTGCACCTAATCTCTATATCTGGGTCAAGATTCTCCGTGAGGATACTGCCGAGGTATCTAAATCTCTCCACCTTTTCGACATTACAACCATTTAACTGAATCATTGATCCAGAGTGATCTAGTCGTCCAAAAGTCATCCATTTAGTTTTATTGACGTTGATTGTTAGGCCCAGTTGCTCACCAGCATTATTAACAAGATCTAATAGGTCTTGGAGGTCACTGATACTGTCAGCTAGTAATACAGTATCATCTGCATATCTTATGTTATTAATGACAACTCCGTTGATCTTGAGACCCTTCTGGGTATTACTTAGGGCTCTTTTGAAGACATAGTTGGAATAAAGATTAAATAATAGTGGCGACAGGATACATCCTTGTCGTACTCCACGCTGAATGGCGATTGCATTAGATCTCTCATTCCCATGTCTTATTTCTGCTGTTTGGAACCAATACAGGTTTTTAATGAAATTCTGGTCTTTGGTGTCAACGTTACAATCCGCAAGCATTTTCATTAGGTCAGCATGTTTTACCCTGTCAAATGCCTTTTCGTAGTCAATAAAACAGGCAAAGACTTCCTTTCTTTGGTCACGACACTTTTGCAATAGTACGTCGACTGAAAATAATGCTTCACGCGTACCGAACGCATTTCTGAAGCCAAACTGAGTGTCATCTAAGTCCTGCTCGCACTTATCGCGTATCCTGGCATGTATTATTTTAAGGAATAATTTAAGGACATGACTCATCAAGCTTATTAATCGATAGTCACTGCACTTCTTAGGGTATTGTTTTTTAGGTAATGTCACGAAGGTGGATTTTAGCCAATCTTGGGGTATATTCCCTGTGTCATATATAGAGTTAAATAACCTCAACAGGTAGTCAACATTTTCATTATCAAAGAGCTTCAACACCTCAACTGGAATATCGTCTGGTCCGCACGCTTTTCTATGTTCTGAAGTCTTTATCGCATGAAGAATTTCTGATTTTAAAATCGATGGTCCATGCAATTGATCGTTAGGAATATTAATGTCAGGTCTAATATCTTTGAATGTATCATGAATATACTTTTCCCATGTTTGTAAAATATCTTTTTCATCCAATATCAATTTATTGGAATCGTCAACTAAACATGATGGAGTAATTCTTCTAGAAGTGCCTGTAATTTCCTTCAATTTTTTGTGAAGTTTAAATGCATTGTGACTACGACTGTACGACTCTAGTTCTTCACACTGTGACTTCATCCATTCTTCTTTGGCTTTTTTAATTTCACATCTAATCGTTCTTTGTAAGTTTTTATATTGTGTCTCATTATGTTTATGTTTACGTCTCTCATCCATTAAGTTCAAAATGTGGTCAGTCATCCAATTCTTTTTTCTAATTTGCTTATCAGCTTTCAAATTTGTATCACAGGTTTCACATATAACTGACTTCAGGTTATCCCACTGTGTTTGTATTTCTATTGATGGATCACGAGGGAGTAGTCTAATATTATCGTTCAAAGTCTGAGATACCTTATTTCTGACCACTTCTTCTTGGAGTTTCGAGATATCCATTTTAATTTTGTTTTTGGGCTTTTTTATTTGTTTTAAGCATAAAACAATATCGGCAGTTAACAAAACATGGTCAGAACCAATGTCCGCACCAGGGTACGTGGTGACTCTCTTTACAGAGTTCCTGAATCTATGGTCTACTAACACATAGTCAATTTGGTTCCTGACAATATCATAGATTGTTCCATCCTGAGGTGATCTCCATGTATAAAGCCTTCTTTTCGGGAGTTTAAACCAAGTATTTAATACAACCATATTTTTATCCTGGCAGAATTCATATAGTCTATCACCTCTTTGATTGCTTATGCCTAAGCCATATTCACCAACTATATGAGAGCGGCGACCTTCACCAATTTTGGCATTTAAGTCTCCAATGACAAAATTGACTTCTCCTCCTTTCAAACTTTGCAATGTACTGGCTAGTGAGTCATAAAAAGATTCCACATCACCATCATATCTCACTTCCGCTGTTGGTGCATACACTTGAATAATATTAATGTTGATGGGTTGACAGTGTAATTGTAATAATATTATTCTGTCCGAGATGGGTACAAAATTCTTAACAAATTTTACATACTTCTCCATGACAAATATAGCAACTCCGTTTCGACGATTTTTGTCCTGCGGGTCACTTCCTGAGTAGTATAGATTTCCCTTCTCATGTTGGTGTATGCCGCTGCCAGTCCATCTCAGTTCACTAATTCCAAGAATATCCACTTTTAATCTTTCCATTTCCTGTATCGTATTATCCAATTTACCGCTGTATAAACTTCTAACATTCCATGTTCCTAATCTTATATTTGAATTCACTATTTTGAGCCGGGAGATTTTTCGCACCCCTGGCCCATTTAAGGGCCGCCCGGGACTCGGGGCCATTGGTTGGTTTCTCTCCATAGTGATTTGCTGGGAAAATATACTGGAGTGGTTTCCCGTTGCCTTCTCCAGGGATTTTTCTGTAGGGGTTACCTTCCCTTAGCTGAGCTGATCCGGTTTTATGGCGCCGGAAACTCGCCATTCGCCCTCTCCTTATCTGCTACGACCACGATGTTAGGGTCAGTGGTCATATTGCCCGGGACTCGCGGGATCATAATGACCACTCTAGGACGCTAAGGAGTAGGACTTACTGGAAATGTTGCTGATGTTATTGCAAGATGGCGTATCACGGTATTTTATAGGCCCACATCCCCCAGCAGGAAAATGTTCCACCGTGGCCTTTCCAGTCATTGAGCCCCAAGTCATTTTCAAGCCCTTTCCAGTCATTTTCAGATTGGCGGCATTTAATTTACTTTCCGGAATTAATTTTGCACTGTCCGATTAGTTAGGCATAAAGTAGTACGAAGAAAACCTGATAATAAAGGTTCTTTACACCTTTCAAATTTCTTGTTGCATTTAATTTAGCATTATTCTATTTTATTATAAACTAGCTGAAGTCCCCGACGTTACCCGGGATTTATTCAGAGTTTTTAGAAACTAATTGCGACTAATGGGGAAGTCGGAGAACCCATTTGCAAACCCATATTTTATAAACTTAGCTGCAATGATTGTCCTTTTTTATATGAATACCGCAAAAGAGTCTCAACTGCTCCCCTATGGAACCAATGAGACTATGGCATTCCCAATTGGGGTATGTTGTGAGGCTGAAGGTATTGGGGAGGGGAAAGAGATGGACCCCGGGAGACGAAGGTGGGGAAGTATCTGGCCATTCAGATCTGGTCAATAAACATGGCTAAAGTCATTTCAAGCAACATTTCAATTCTGAATGGTGGTCTTACACCAGGGTGATGCTGCGAATATCTTCCTGTATATTATTTTTAATTAATTAATTGTGAAAAAAAAACAATTAATCAAATAAAATTTATTTGCGCAAGCCGAGAATCGATCCCGCGACTTACGGATTGCGAGGCAAGAGTCTTACTTCTCGACCACGGAGGCTTTATCCTGCTTTGTGTATAGAAAAAACAGCACGAAATGTTAACATCAGAATAAAATACCACTTATCGCTGTTTAAATGGTAAGGGTTTCTCTGAACTTGCAATTCAATTTGGGAGGTACCGCCGCCCCTGGAACCTTTATTGGATAACCAACACCTCTGCCATAGGTCACCCCAAGTGGTTCGCTACGTTTGGTGATTTAGCAGGGGTGCCCGGTTTCATGGGGTGAGGTTTGTCTAGGCCTTGGAGGTGGATGACCAGGAAACACTGAACCCCAGATTCCTACCCACCTCTTAAACCCCCTTATTCTCTCCTTCCTTTCCTGAAAAAAATACCCTCCATACAGTATCCCCAAAGATGACATAGGCCCTGAGGGAAATTATTTTCCTCAGGGCCTCCTGTGTGGAGCTCATGTAAAAAATAATTAAAAAATCACTTAATCTCAACAGATGACACTGCTAATAAAATCTCGAGAACTTGCATTGTACTCGTACATAAAAAAACTTTAGATATGGGTATTAGATTAGATAATTTTGAAGCATTAGAAATTAGAAAAAATATCAAATTCAAATATGTTAGAGTTCCTATTTAGTTATCAAATCTTTAACTTGTTCTCTGCAAAAACATGATATAGTGTAGTGTAGGTGTTATATTCGAGTTGTTTAATTATAAATATTATTGTATATATAATTCTCGTAATTTTTATTACAACGTAAAACACATCATATTATAACTATTCTATTAACTGTTGTTTATGCATTCACCTGATTATAAATATTATGTAAAGATAAATATTTATTTATTTTATTTATTAATTTTCAGGAAATCGACAGTTTACATTTATTTCAGTTTGTACATAATATTAAATAGCCAAAATAAAACCAATTATGGATTTCCTCCTTGTGACTTTACTTGTACCGAGACAGCATAATAAGAATGTAAATTAATTTTATAAAAAAGCAATATGAATCCAAAAATTATATAAAACAAAAACCAAATAACAAAAAATATAAAACAATTTTTTTCTTATATAAAATGAAACATTACTAAACAAAAAATCTATCAATACATTGGTAGCCATGGAGAGAGGTTGTACATATAAATCAAATCATAACAGAAATATAAAACAATATCTTTGGATGTATGTATATTGTTATCTCCCTCCCACTTATTGATTATCAATTGTATTTCTTTCTAATATTTTGTCCCTGTCTAGCATATGCTCCTTTGTAAAATTTAATATTCTTTCTCCCTCTATCTCTGTACCTATATATAACCGATAACTTCATCTTAGTATTTAGTTATTATTATATCCCGATGAAGCTTGGTCGAAGCGGAACGGGTCAATGTATATATATATTCGTGGTTAAACAAATGTTTTTAAATAATTAATAAATATTCGTGGTTAATCAAATGTGTTTTTATTAAAAAACGAATTAAATCAAAACTTAAAAAAAAGTTAAATTATAATGAAATTAAAAAAGTTAAACTTTAAGTGTTAATAACTTTCAATTTAAATATTCTGAAAATCCCTATTTTAGTGTTTAACCAGCTTTTTATGTAATAAATAATTTTCGTCAATTTTGTGAGGAACGCTAAAAAAAAGTACCTACCTACCATAAATTGACTCATACCGGTATACTTAAACTGAATTATTTATTTCGCGCCATCGCCGAAGTATTATTTATTATTACGCCAGCAGACCCGGCCACACGTTGCTGTGGCTAACGAAACTCAACGCCATTACCCAACCTTTATAAAATTCATACAACCCGCTTGCCAGCTGCCCGCTGTCCGCTGCCTGAATTGAATATTTGATTTTTCAGCTTTTCTCTACCATAATAAGCATGTTTTATACATCTAAACCTTCCTCTTCAATCACTATATATATTGGCGAAAACCGCATGAAAATCCGTTGCGTAGTTTGAAAGATCTAAGCGCACATACATTTTGAGCGACTTCATTTTATACTATGTAATGATAATGATGATGATATATTTTCTTTGAATTTCTTAGCTTTTCTCTACTATAATATGCATGTATTATACATATAAACCTTCCTCTTGAATGATCCTATCTATTGGTGAAAACCGCATGAAATTCCGTTGCGTAGTTTAAAAGATCTAAGCGCACATACATTTTGAGCGACTTCATTTTATACTATGTAATGATAAGTTAATTAATTTCTGTACGCTATATAAAACTTGTTATCTTTTCGTCGCCTTTTGTACACGAGCTTTGTTATTTAAAAAGGTTGTAAAACAGTGGAAAATTATTATTTTTTTATCTTCTATCTACGGTGAATAAATAATAATAATAAAAAATGCCTAAATAATTATTTGATAAACTGGACCTCAGGTGTAAATATTTGAATGAACTTCATTTTTTATTAAAGTGTTTTATTAAAGTAGGCACGCGCACATATTTCCTTCTAGATATTATTAAATATTGAAAATAAAAGCCTTTATTTTTAAACAGCAGAAAAATCTAATAATTTGTGTAACTAACTACAGTAAACTTGGTAAGTACCATCGTTTACAAATCATTAACATTTTTTTTATATACTCGTATGTAGCACATATCCCACGAAAAGAGTCAAGACTTGACAAGACCCTTTAAGGCTTTTGGTTGGTTATTATTTTAAGTTTTTTATCCTTTATAAAAATTTGCTGATTTGTATTCACGTAAGATTAGTTTTGGGAAGCCTAAAGTCTCGGCAAATAACTTCTCGTAGGATAAAAAAAAGAACAATGTGCTTCATCCTGAAACTCTTTCCGATACCAATTACCCAAACATGCTTTTGTCTCACTATAATCAAACACAAAATAAACCAACTCATTACAGAATCACCACAAAAGATAGACATATCAAAATATAAGATAATATTCATTTCGCTATTTTTTTACTCGTGTGTGCGAAATACTTCTTATCATCCGGATATCTGAGCAGCGGTCGAGAAAAATGTGCCAGTAGCGGATTGCTGCGAATGAGTGGCTGGGGGGGGGGGGGGGGGAGGGGTTTGGGTATTGGTGGGGATGGCTGTGGAGGGGTGCTCTGATTGACCGCCGGCCAGGTGGGGAGGGGGGAGGGGGGAGGAGGCACTACCGTTGCGCAGATTCCTCTGAATTCTCGGAAATGCGCCGGCCCTGTCTGCAAAGTAGGGTTACCGGATGAATTGAAGGATGAGATAAAAATGCACACAGTTGATGATCTGTGATGCGGAACTGATCTATCGATTATGTAGAAGAATGATCGTGCCTTGCTTTTGTTGTCGACATTTAACATGTTATCGTGTTATATAATTTAACTGGTAAATTAAATTAGAAGAAAAAAAACTTTGGTGTAGGTATAAAGATGACTTTCCTAGATCAATATTCAACAAAGCCAAGTAAATTTAAATTTGGGTAGTCCTCACAAAATCCAGAAGTCAAAAAAATGTTCTATGTAATATTAACCCTTGAAGCCTCGGAAGAACATGACTAGCCACATACATCGTATTCCATTAGAATTAGAGCCTCTGAAGGTCAGATCTGACCAGAGCGTCCATGATTATAAAAGTATACTTATATTTTTTCTGTAATGCAGAGATATGTGATTTTTTCGTCGTTAGAAAGAAAATGATTATTCTTCTCAGTCATTTCAAATATTTATACTTAATTCTAGGAATTAAATCTTTAAAAATTTCATTGTGTATATTTGCAAATGGCGGGATTTTTTCGTTGTCAGTTGCTAAAAGTTAAAAAATAATTAATGTTTTTTTATTGCATAAACGGCATAAAAAGTGGAGTAACAGTTTTCTCAACAATTCCCCACACAAAATATTGAATACTATCAAAATGTTTCGATAAGATTTTTAAAACATTAACGTTATTAAGGTATAAAAATTATTATTATTCAGAATTGTCAATGTTTATTTTAAATATTTCAAAAATATTTTTATCTTGTTCCTAAAATGGTTTTTCTTCTTTTGATAACCCGACGAACACATTTATAATACCTCGGAAGCATTCCTAAGATCTATAAAATTCAAAAACCCAACGTTTTGTGGATAAATTTTTTAAAAGACTGAAGGGTTAATAATAATAATAATACTTATCTTTTTAAACAAAAATTTAAAGATTTATAACTAAAAAAATCAAAAAAAGTATGTCTTACAATAGTTTAAAAGTTGCATAAGTACAAAAGTTAATAACAGAAAACAATATACATATAAACAGTAGGTACTTAAAGAATAGAGATTTATAATAATTCCTCCTGAATACTTTAAGTGTAAATGATCAAAGATACCGTTTTTTCAAACAGACGTGATAACAGAATGAGTAATTTTCCACAACTATGATTAAAATTTATTTTTATTCAGAATCAAAATGTTAAACTTTATGAGTTGCATTTCTGGAAGAATCGAATTAACAATGAATAATCCAAAAACTATATTCTGATCACATACAAAATAATTTACTGACGACATAAGAAAAACTCAACTGAAATAAAACTAACAAAACACTCATGAAATGTTTTAATTGAATATTACCAATCAAACAAACTAGTATAAGAAGATCATAGTTTTCTAAGTAAGCACTTGCCAGAACCAATCGCTTTACTTGGCTTATTGTAAATGCTTGATTTAATAAGCCGATTGCCTCGCTTATAATTAGATCACGGTATCACCGCACACTTAAAGGAGGCACGAAATAAATCACCTTAGAATCGCTATCTTAATGAAAACATTTTTTTAGATAGGAAACAACATCCATAATAATTATTGTTCTGATTATTATCGATAGATTTTATGGGCAGGTTCTTGTGATACGCGCATTTCACTCTGGTTAATTGGATCAAGCTGAATATAAATAAAGACCGCATAATAAATTCATTCTCGTCGGGAGAACACACAGAGATCTGTCCGAATTATTGCGATATTAAAATCTGCGGATTGGGATCGGTGCGATGGTTTTTTGTTGATGTACACTCATTTTCGTGCTTTATATTCTTGGGAAGCAAAAGGGAACCGTTACAATTTGAAACTACTTTAAGTTGGTACCTATTTTTTTTAAATACATTTTTTCATAATTTTATTCCAGTTAAAAGAAAATTATATTTTCACCCATTTAAATAGAAATAATTAAATACATTAAAATAAACTAAATATTCTATTCTATTATTTTGTTTACCAAGAATAATATTAATATTTTTTTTTTAAATTAACCTACCTTTTTTCTTTTTTAATGTCGTTTGTTAGGCAATTATATAAGTTGCCCCCCTAGTAACAAATGGATTGATTCCCATAGAAGTTGTGGATGGTGTTTAAATGTATGTTATCGTGTTATCGTGTAAAGTGTTTGTGTACTTGGGACTTTTTAATGAATTCTGAGTTTGTGTGTACGAATTTATTGTTTATTTTGTTTATAAAAAGACATGTATCGTATTCATATAGTTCTCTTCATGTTAATAGTTTTTTCCATTTTTTTGTGGATGTTCTGAGCTTGTAGTTAAATAGTTTTTTTATTACCTGGTTTTGTATTACTTGTAATTCATTTATATATGTTTCAAATGCGTTTCATCAGATTTCAATAAAAAAAATTATGTGAGTGTACGAAACTATAATGTAAACCTCTTTAATTTTATTCGGCAACAGTTATGATAGCCGGCTAAATACGCTAATTAAGGGGATGATTTTGTATTTAAAGAGTTATAATGATGTTAAGTTAATATATTCCAGTACGGGGTTGCAGGTTGTGTTGTGCAATACACAATTCAACAAACTATTAAAATAAATTACTCATAACCACAGCTTGAACAGGGATTTAAATATTTTTTTTTAAAATTTAGTTATTAACTTTTTAATTTTTGGAGTCGGTATGGGTATCGCCGCCCCGGAAACCATTTATTGGATAACCAACACCTCTGCCATAGGTCATCCCCAGTGGTTCGCTATGTTTGGTAACTTAGCATGGGTGCCTGGGTTCATGGGGTGAAATTTGGCCATGTCTTGGCGACGGATATGTTTGCCCACCCGCTGCGTGGCGGGACGAATCGTGAGAGAGACTTGTTGAGGGAGACTTTTTGACCTCTCCAGTCGGACTCTCTCGACCCATCGGTCACCTTGCAACGCAGTGGGATGGATTCATGAATCCGTCATTCCTGGACAAGTTGAACCCCAGATCCTTACCCACCCCCTCATAAGTTATTATTCCTTCCCAGAACTTCTCCTCGCCTCCCTTTCCTTCTATTTCTCCTCTCCCATCTCTAAAGATGACACAGGACCTGAAGGGAATTTTCTTTTCTTCAGAGCCTCCTGTGTGGAGCTAATAAAAAAAGTATTAAATAATGCAACTCGTTTTATAGCGTATTTTCTTTGAATACTAAGTTTCTAAGCCCATAAAAATGTTATTTTTTAAGATTACATGTGCCAAGCCGAAACGGTAATCATATAAAAATATTCTCTATAAAAAAAATACCAAAGTATACCTCCGAAAATTATTAAAAACCAATTTCGGTAAAAATTTGTGTTTCTGCAAATGCCAAATGAAGATTTATTAAATAGTTTCGCTTCCTCACTTTAATGACAATCGTTTTTTACACATAATTGAGCTTCCTCTAACATTCGTTTTTAAATATCACTCTTTCAAAGTATCTTCTTTTTGAATGCTTACTACGTAGCCTTAAGGAGCTGCGATATTTTAGTTAATAGCAATTGGCCTAAATACCTCTTTGCAGTATGCTTTGAGATGGTGTCTGGACCACGGTGAAATTCACTGTTGAATTGGAGGATTTATTTTTCCACTCCTTCAATTCTGTCACCCTGATTCTTAAAAGGACTGCAATGCATAAATAACTCATGCAGTATTTTCTCACGGTTACGGTTATTTAATACACAATTTCTGGATCACTGTTAATAAATAAAGATTATATACGTGACCTCGGGGTAAACACGTTGATAATATTGTCACCAAATCTACAAAGAGTCTAGGCTTTGTAATGAGAACATGCAATTTTTTCAAAAACACTAACACTTATCTGATTCTCTACAATTCACATGTTCGTCCTCACCTGGAATATTGTTCACAGTTTTGGAACCCGAGCTATGTTGAAAAAAATCGTTGGAATGTACCTACCTTTTGCCGCTCCATCGATTTTATACTTCAATAGAATCTTTAAATATTAGTGCAAAGAACAATTAATGTAATACTATGTTGATGTCAATAAAGAAATATATATTCTTAAATCTAAACACAAATTCAACTCCATGTATTAATTGAACTTAATATGGTGAACAAAAAAAAAGAGTATAAAATTCAAACAATGAATTAAATACACTAGAATAATATTAATAATTTATTTTTTTATTATTGCACAACATAATATTATTCCAATCACAGTGCAATTTAGTGACCATATTAGAATTTAGGCAGGTGACTCTTCAATAATTGTTGGCAATTAGAGAACTGTTACTGATATCCAAATGGTTTTGAAAGTTCATTTAACATCACCATTTATTTATTTATTTACGCCTTGATAGCTTTTACATGTAAGGTAAATTGTACAGGAGCATTATAACAAGTATATAGTACATAAAATAATAAACAGAGCATGAGAGACATAAGTAGGCACAACATAAGTAGGCACAACACAAGTAGGTATGAGTATTCGATAAGTAAATTGTACAAAGGAGTACAACCAGCGATTCGTATTTGGGCTCAGGCTACAGTAGATTCAGCAATTATTGTCACAATATTACACAAAACATGATTACAAACATACTCGAAGCATACCGGTTGGCACAGGTTGGCATCATTATTTGATATGCTTTGCCATGATGTCAGTTCTGCCTCCGGTATTCTGAACAGGTCATGATATCGACTCCGGAAGTGGTAGTCTGGTACATTTAAATCATAGCATCCCAAGAGGAATGGGCAATCCATAAAATTGTTCTAAATTGTGAAAGACATAATAACTAGGATGCTTTCCGCCTAGTTTCCGGAACCGCAGAATCAGTTTCAGATAAATGTTTATTAATTATCTTTTAAAAATCTCAGAAATGAAACTAAAGAGATTCTATCTTGTAAAGGGACTGCTGGCAGATGTTTCAAAATATTTCGAACCAATTTGAACCCCTATCAGTGTGCACAGGTACATTCAAACATGCGTTATTTAAAATGATTTTCCTGCACATAATATATGATGATATTGTAATTCTGTCGGGAACACAGTATTACCAAAAGTTAACAATGCACGAAAGTAATGTATATCAGACACAAATTGGTAACATCACCTTATAACAATAAACCTAACCCAACATTTGATTATTTTTGGCCTATCTCACTGACACGTATTTATAATCACATGGGAACCTTTGTAGCAATTTTCTCACATTATTTACCATTTACTATTTAGTACACGCGTCAGGTGGTGTTACTAAGTACAGTAGTTGTTGCATAATGAAATGTACTACATTCTATTATCTTGTTTGCTTTTATACTTGATGGGAGGCATTGTTAAAAGGAATCATAATATCAGTTACACAAAATGTGTTCACAAATGTTACACAAATGGTATCCGAGCGATTATTTTAGGCAGCTTTTGAATCAAATTTCGTGATAAAATCGCGATAGCATTAAGTATGAAATTCTTGTTTTGTGATAATATTTTGAATAAGTGTGCATTATTCACGGTTTTTTATGTGAATACCACACAAGTGTTTCGACTGCTCCCAACTATCTGGAGCCATTGAGACCACGGCATCTCCAAATGGGGTACGATGTGAGGCTAAAGGTAGTGGAGAGGGGATGGAGATGTATAAGAGGAAGGTGGGGTGTACCAGGCTATTTAGATCTGGTGACAAAACATGGCTAAAGCCATTTCAAGCAATGTTTCAATTCAGAATGGTGGGCTTACACCAGGGCGATACAGAGAGTATATTTCACTCTGTAACTTATTACATTTTTTTTATTTACTTTATTGTTTCCCATTTTATTTTGATACATTTCAAAAGTAATATTTTACATAAGATACAAGTAATGTTAAAGTTAGAAAAAAGTAAATAAATATATATAGGAAAAAGTAGATGATGGAAACCCACTAAGGCACTGCCTGTGCGTGGGTAATTACAATCGGATAACTCAAATCATTTAATACTTACATGCAATTAATATTTATTATATTCCTTTAAATGATTAAATTTTAAAATAACACAGATAAACCAAATAAAATTCACTTGCGCATGCCGAGATTCAAACTTGCGACCTTCAGATTGCTGGTTGAGAGCCATACCTCTCGACCATGGAGAACGCCAAATAGTTTAAATAAAATAACGATAAAATAGTTTTATGTTAATATTTCTCGGGAAAGGTTCCCAACCTTTTAGAGGTAACGTTTTCGTTTTCAATATGAAAAAGAACTAGACACAGAAAAATAAAAAGGCAACTGTCACCATCCGAATCCAAGTCTTACCGGGAAAACTTTTTAACGAACTTGGCCATTGGGGCCAAATAATTGAATATCATTTTTGTTGATAAGTGTTATTATTTTTCATATTTTTATTTAGATTTATAAGTACCTAATATCTTATTCTTCATTAATATATATTACATTGATGGGCATAACCTTCAAAAGTTATTATAACAAGAGTTATTCAAGTTCTCAACAATGGGGTATTTCCACAAACGAGGGATTCTGTTGAAAATGGACGGAATACTTGAAGATCATTTTTCTGATTTTAATAATCCTACTAAAAATGTTTGTTTTTTTTTGTTTTCATTCAATATTATTGATTTTAAAAACGCTCTAAAAATCAAAATGGCCCGTAGCTGGAAAATGGGTTTGTGATGTCACAAGCTACGCTCAGCTGAACCAGCATAAATAAACACTGTCAGTGAGCTTCCGCACTTATGACGTCACACGATTTCCACGCCCCAAAATATCGTTTTAGCGGTAATTCAAAAATGGGAAATTTTAACTCGCTGTAGAAAATTTATTCGTCAACATAAAAATAAAATAAAAATTATGTAATCATTGTAATTCTTTGATTAATTTAAATAATAAAAAACGTGGAAATACCCCATTTCTACAAAAATTATAATATTCCATGTTGTTTGTGGATCGGCGCTAGTTATTTTATGAATTCGTAAATTATTATGCATTTTTATAACGCTCTAAAAATATCCATAAACAGTTTTTATTAAAGTGCACAACAGCACAGCTATTAAAAATCAGATCCAACCATTCATCGGTTTTTACGCCGAGAATCGACTGAATGATCCCACGATTTGGCTAGCCGGCTCCCTATAGCCGCTTCTGTGCTTTATATTATAACGTCGTATAGCATCGGTGTCAGAGTTCACGAGAATATTCTCAGGTGAGTGAATCTACCTACCATTGAGGCTGATTCATTCAACCTTATGTACCCGTAACCTGTTTCACGGATATTGATGCTGCTAGTATTGCTTTCGTTCGCAGGCTCTACGTTCTACATATCTCACGATTCTATTCTTCTAACGTGTAGTCTATAAACTAAGAACACTTCTAAACTGAAGTCTGGAACAAAAGCGTCAAGAAGTTAATATTTCTGTAGCAAGGTGTTTCGTCAATGGTTGGCTATTTGATTTTATTTATTATATACAACATCAAGATTAAATGAAAAATAAAATAAATATCAACCGTTCAATATCAGTGTACAACACTGAGTAAGAATAAAACTCTAAAATCGATTTACTAAGCATTATTCCAATTCATTATCACTCACGATAAAATTGGTCGGTGTGGTGCTGCAAACACAACTATGGACCCTCTCCACAAAGCGCGAAAGGATTTAATTAAAGTTTTCACAAAAATTACAATAGGTTCTCAACAACATACAGCAACTACACATCACAACTACATCTTTATATTTCCAAATAGACAAACTTAACCATCATACTGCACAACACAATTACGAAACAAGACATAAAAATCAACTCATAAAACAAGACATAAAAATCAAATCGACTCCGAAGACAAATACCACCTATGGTTAAAGACATAACCATGAACAGGTTTCAAGATTTTTAAAATTCATTTGAAAAAGACATTACATATGTATGTACATTCTAAAATTCAATCTAAAATTACAAAAATGTAAATCTAAAACACAGAACATGTAATATGTATATTCAACAAAGGAGTTTTACATTATATATTAAATATGTATAATGCAAACAGATAACTTCTTCAATATTATAACAACACACTCAACGCCTGCATTTTTACTATTTTCTTAACATTTATATCTTTCTTTCATTTCTTTTTTATTTCTCCCACTTCCCTTCTTTTCATTTCCAAACACACCTGGTGTCTGGTACATAGTGAAATGGTAGATGTTATTTACATTCACCCAACAGGTTGAGGGGAAGGTTAAATTGGTTCTGTGGAATATAGTGAAAGTTTTGGGGTTAATGTTGATTTAACTCACACGAATTGACCAGACATCTAGAACTGAGTTTGATATGTTAGAGTCTGTTGTTCAAATTGGAATATTAATATTAAAATAAGATATAGAAGCTTAAATCTTAATAAGAAAAAAAAGAAAATCGATTTTTTATGCCATTAAAAAAATCCTCTAAAAGACGTCAACCAAATAATTGCAACCTGTACTACCAAAATGTCAGAGGTCTAAAAACCAAATTAAGTTTACTTCAGTCTACACTACCAATGTTTGAACACGACTTTGTACTACTTACTGAAACGTGGTTAGAGCCAAATATTCACTCTAGTGAATTAGGTTTCATAAATCATAATGTGCATAGATTAGACAGAAATTCATCGACAAGTGCTAAAACCAGAGGTGGTGGGGTTTTAATCGCTATAAGCAAGAAATACAAATCTAACTTAATTACAACTAAACATAAACATCTTGAACAAATTTTCTTGCAAGTAAATGTTGCCAGGAATAAAAAGATTATTGTGGGCTGTATTTACATCCCACCAAATTCAAGCAATGAAGTATACAGGTGCCATAGTGAGGAAGTGGAATTTATATTAAAAAGGAATCCTAGTGCGACATTTTTGCTCGCTGGTGATTATAACCTTCCAAACGTAAATTGGGTGAACAGTGACGATAATATCAGTGTTAGTGAGTCTGGTCGCATTATTCTAGACATGGCGTTATTCCTAGGTCTTAATCAGGCAAATACTTTACCAAATGTAATTAATCGTACTCTTGACTTATGTTTTTCTAACTTAGATTCACTAGAAATTGAAGAATGTAGTGAGCCGCTGGTGCCCACTGATGTTTATCATCCTCCACTAGAAGTTATTATCTCTAATGTACATATTAATACTTCTAAACTATCGTTCAGTTACCAAAATTTTTTCAAAACTGATTACGCGAAAATTTGTAATTATCTTCTCTCTTTTGATTGGTCATCTATGAAATATGATGATATTAACACATCTACTAATGAATTTTATTCTGTTTTGGAAAAGACTATTAACATGTATATTCCAACCATGAAATGTAAGCCAAAAACCTATCCAAAATGGTACTCCAAAGAACTTATAAATCTGCTTATCACCAAAAAACTTAAACATAAAGAATATAAATTACATCAAAAATATTCTGATTACATTGAATTTAAAAATATAAGAACCTCATGTAAAAAAATGTCTATGACCTGCTACCGTAACTATATAAATGAAATTCAAAACTCTATAATAAATAATGTTAGTTCTTTTTGGAAATACTCAAAATCACTTAAAGAAGATGATTCTGATTTCCCGAGCATTATGCACCTAAATGGCAGCCATAGCAATAATACTAATGGTATTGTGAACTTGTTTGCAAAATTTTTTAAAAGTGTTTATTCAACAGACTCAAATAATGCTCCTGTTCCAACAACAACTCTAGATGAAACTCTTGATATTTCACAGTGTACCATAAGTCTCTCTGATGTAATTACTAAAGTTAAATTCTTAGATATCCACAAATCTACGGGACCGGATAATATCCCTACAATATTTATTAAAGAATGTATCAAAGTAATTGCTCTTCCATTAACCAAACTTTTTAATTTGTCTTTATCTAGTGGAATTTTTCCCGATAAGTGGAAAATTAGTTATTTGACTCCAATTTTCAAAAAGGGCGATAAAAGTGATATTTGTAATTACAGACCAATATGCATTCAATCCACCATACCGAAACTCTTTGAAAGCCTAATACTTGACAAACTTTTTGCACAAATAAAACCTGTAATATCACCTTACCAGTTTGGATTTATGCCGGGTAGAAGTACTCTTTCTAACTTGATTATTAATGAAAATTTTATAACTAATGCTTTTAAAGAAAAACTACAAGTAGACTCTGTCTATACTGATTTTAGTAAAGCATTTGATTCAGTTTCCCATGAAATTCTCATTTGGAAATTAGAAAAACTTGGTATACGTGGCAATTTATTAACCTGGATTGAAAGCTATCTTACTAAAAGACAACAAATTGTAAGAATAAAATCCTCTTTGTCCGAAAAAATTTATGCAACAAGTGGAGTTCCACAGGGTTCACACCTTGGCCCAGTCTTATTTATCTTGTTTATAAATGATCTAACAAAAGTATTTCATGATGTATTTTTCTTACTTTTTGCTGATGATCTCAAAATGTTTAGAATTATTAAAAATATTTACCATTGCAACATTCTTCAAGATAATATCAACAAATTGTTGATTTGGTGTAATGAAAATAGACTCTACTTAAATATCGCAAAATGTCAAGTAGTTAGATTTTCTCGAATAAAAAATCCAGTGATCTTTAATTAAAACATTGATAACAATACTCTTGAGACATTAACACAAATTAAAGACATAGGCATCACTTTTCAATCAAATCTTTCATTTGTTAACCACATAACAGAAATTTCTAATAAGGGCTTAAAAATGTTGGGATTTATAACTAGGCTAACTAGAAATTTTAAAAATATAAAGTGTATTAAACTGTTATATTTTGCATTTGTTAGAAGTCAACTTGAGTACAATTCTCCCGTCTGGAACCCATATTATAATACATATGTACAAGCTGTTGAAAGAATACAAAATAAATTCTTACGTTTTCTAAATTTTAAAATGGGTATTCCAGCAATTATGTTAAACTACAACACTATTTTAAATGATATGAATATGCTCAAATTGTCAGACAGAATAATTTTCACAGACTTGGTATTTCTTTATAAAATTCTAAATGATTTAGTTGATAGTCCATTATTGCTTGAATTAATAAGCTTCCGGATTCCTCTACGTAATACTAGAAGTCAGGATTTATTTCAGTGCAGAAATTCTGGAACTAACTACCATATGTATTCCTCTTTGCCCAGAATACTAATGGAGGGAAATAATTTTACCAAGTCTGTGGACATCTTCAATTTATCTTTAGACAAATACAAAATGCTGTTACTGAGGCAGTTCAGTTATGTAAAATAAATACTGTATATTTCTTAGTAAAATAAATATATACCTTTTATATTTATTGGTAAAAGAAATATATAGTATTTATATTTTATTTAATCAAGTGTAATTTTTAAATTGTATATGTAAAAGCCCCGAAAAAGGGCGTAAATAAATAAATAAATAAATAAAAAGTATCTGGCTCTTCAAATATGGTTACTAAATACATCAAAGCCTTAAAATAATACTAAGATCCAAACAGTCTCCCGCTAGGGTGTGATTTGCAGATACTTTCATTATCGCCCTTTTGAAAGACCACCATTTAGTTTATTTGAGTCGTATTCGTTGACCATATATGAATAGTTAAAAACTTCTTCGCTATCACCTTCCCTTCCCCTTTTCATTCAGTCTTACACAGAACATACCCCAATAGGGGATGTCATAGTCGCGCTTTGTCCAGAAAAAAGGCATCAGTTGGGACTCTTGTACAGTATTCACATAAAAAATGGCGATAACAATTTTCCACTCAGAAACGAGATAAAATAGTGCTTAATAAAATGGAAGTTTCTATACTTCGGTACTATCACCAAAGGAATAGATAATACAATAATTTTTGAAAAACTAACATTATTCCTCTGTTAATATACCAAGGCGCACCGATGAATGGATATTTTCTACTAAAATACTTCTTTAATCTCCCACATCTTTGAAATTAGAAAATTTGGTCTTTTGCGTCAGTGAGATCAGCACTCCGAAAAAATAAATCGTTATTAGTCCATACAATAACGTAAAAGTAAAAAATAAAATGACCGATTCCGGTATTCATAGTTAACAGTTAAATAAAGTTATTTCAAGAGTCAACGGCGTAAAAAAAGCTCCCATGCCGCGAGTGAAATGGAAGGTGAGTTCCGAATACCAACGGTATTCTCGGACACATGTCCATTGGTTTCTTCCGCATACTTTTGTCGTGTGAGCCTCGGGCGCGTGGGAGAGGCTGACCCCCGACCCCATCAATCAACCAACAAACAAACCTGCGCTTGCGGTCAATTAAATACATAATATATGATGCACTTGGTGTTTGGATTAGTTAGAATGAAAGGAACTGATTATCGAGTGAATGTAATTTCGCAATTGTTTAACATCTTTTAATTTAAATAAAACAATAAGTTTGTAAACACCACTCTTATGTTTTATACTTTATTTGTTTGTTTGTTTTTGAATATTTATTTAGATGTATGCAAAATTTTTTTCATACATCTAGTAAGGAAATATAAACAAATACAATTGATACAGTTACATTTTTAAAATACATTTTAAGAGGAAAAAAAGAAAAGATTACATAAATAAAAATACATTTTGAGGAAACAGATATGACAATAATATAGGTAAGATTATTGTAACAGACGTGTGCTACAAGACTGTAGAAAAGGGCACCGGTGGCTGTGCACGTGGATGTCGACTATTGTAATTTTGTTTTGAAATGTAGTACTGGCTGGCCTTCCTTGAAGGTGACAGCCCTGCTGTACTGGAGGGTGGTAACCCTTGATCTGCCTCCCTGCACCCAGAGCTGGTGAGTGGTAGCCCTGGATGTCCTTGGTCTCTGCCTGAGCCTGGCGCCTTGCGGTGTCCAGTAGTTGGGCCGGCTGGTCTTGAGGAGGTAGGCACCAGACTTGTGTTCAGGCAGAGCTTCAGCAGGAGGCAGGTCGGAGAGAGGTTTCTTCCAGAGGAAGGAGTAAAACACGAAGATTTAAAGAAAACGTTGAACTGATTTATTATCGAAAAATTTGTCGTATTTATACCAATCGGTAGGTGGCTCATGGAAAGTGGAGGGGGAAACGGAACCCAGGCACTTTTCCTTTATAAAGGGCAAGAAACTGCTTAGTATCTATTTTGCCGGCTTAATCCGTAAAAGTGCTCGTCTAAATTTGGCAACTTTTACGGATTTTGTAGCCTTTATTAACAATCAAAATACATATTAAATAGAAAAAACATATAAATAAAGCCAAGATTTATGACAAGAATTTTAGTTTGGTGAATTTACCGTGATTTTAAGAATTTTTGATTTTTAAGGAAATGTTTTATGATTTATCAAGTTATAATTATTTTTCCTAGGTTCCCTGTGAGATAAGTTAACGAAATCTGTTTATTTCACCATCTCACAGGGACCCTAGAATTTTGTAGAGGTAAAAATGTAAAAATGTCATGACCGAAATTTTCTAAGTCTTTTTGACATGGCAAATTGAGCTCTAATTTTGGCTCTAAGTATTTTGAGAGCAAAGTCTCAGTTTGACTGGAGGCCTTGTAGGATCAAGAATGAAAACTGATTATTTCATTGTCCTACAAGGCCCGCAGGTTTTGTTATTTGGAAAAACATAAAATTTACACCTTCGAAATTTTCTAAGTGTTTTTTGGTAGGCAAAAATGACTTTATTTTTGCCTCCCAATATGTTGTGTGATAAATCTTGGCTTTACTCGAGACCTTATAGGATTTCAAATGAAAACTGATTATTTCATTTGTCCTACAAGGCCCGTGTGTATAAAAATTAAGACATAAACATTTAAAAATAAGTACAAGAATGAAACATATTTAAATGAGTTTACAACCTCCCCAGTAGCGATTTCTCAAAGTATTATTTATTGATCGCACCGGGGAGTTGTACATAAGAAATAAAAAACTTAAATATTTGAAATCCAATAAGAAAATAATAAGTAATTGATAAAAATGACATTTTCTAATTAGAACAAATATTTTCCATCAAAGCGTCGCCGGCGGCACGGTACTCCAGTATTGTGAGGGCAGGCCATTTTTTCCTGATTCCCAAAAATGATCACAAAACTGTAGAGGACCGGCCAAGCGATGAGCTTTGATGAAAAATATTTCGAGGGTGTGAACACGTCGGTTACAATTATTATGAATCAAAAAACATTCTTCACATATAATGCACACATCCTACGAAAAGTGCTAAGACTTGAGGCTTCCTTAACGGCATTCGGCAGGCTGTTAAATGTTAGTTTTTTTATGCCAACCGGGGTTCGCTAGTGTAGCTTAAACAGACCATAAATTCGATAAAAACTCAGGCGTCACCCTAATTCATACAAACACGACAAGTATCAGGTTGAATAACTTAGAAGCACTACAACTAAGGAAAACAACTAAGATTACAACTAAGACTTCAAGGCCGCGTATGACAGCATAAATAGGAATGCACTATACAATGCAAAGTGTGAGTTTGGAATACCGCGTAAGCTGATCAATATGGTGAAATTAACAATGTCCCCAGTAATGTGTAGAGTCAGGGTTGGCAGTGATCTGTCCTAGTCCTTAGAAGCGCTCCACGGGGTGAGACAAGGAGATGGATTGGCCTGCCTCTTATTCAACATAGCCTTAGAAAAAGTTATTCGTGACTCAGGCATTGAGATAAGAGCAACCATATTTGACAACTTTGTGCAAATATTGGGTTACGCTGATGATATCGACATAATCATATGAACAAATAACATCATTCTTTTTTTTTTTTACATTAACTCATCGCAGAAAAAAAAGTTCTGTCAGAATGCTGTGTGCAGGGACTTTTAACGAAATATGAAATGCTAAATTGTTGAGTTAAAACAAAACTCCGCTACGCTCAGTCAATTATGTTGAAGTATTCAAGATGTACCTAGGTTGTATGATCTAAGATGGTCCTACAGACCATATTTTAAAGATTTGCAATATTTTTAAATACGAGTATTTTCAACGTTGTTTTCTTATTTACAGTAATGTGGATTCCAAAAAGAACTTACATTTCCAATTTACTTCTAATTAAAGCGTTGCACTGGTTTAGAATTAATTGAAGGTTCTTTAATGGATTACATATTCTGTGAAAAAAATCATATCTTTAAACTATTTATACTTAATGTCGTAAATGTGAACATCGAACATGAATTTAGAATCAAGAGTGATTTCTAGATTTCTAGTGGTTTTTACTCGGTTTTTACGAAAATATTTTACTCTAAGCGGTGATCCAACCCTGATCCTCCGACATTGGCCCCCCCAGAAATTATAATTATTATAAAATTATAATATCTTGTGCATTATTTACCAATTTCAAACCTAAAATCGACTTAAAAATAAATTTAATTTCAAGTTGTTATATACCTACATGAAACGAAATTATTTACGGTTTCGATTTTATGTACTTGTACACCGGAGTACATAGACAAGTAGTTTTATCCCCGATGTATTTGAATGAAAATTATTTACGGTGTCAATTTTTTGTACTTGTTCTCTGGTATATAAAGTATATAAACAAGTAGTTTTACTTTGATGTATTAAAATGAATATATAACTTTTGAGGGGCGAATACCAATGTCTGTCATACTTGACTGTTAGTTGTTGTTGTGATATATTTTAAACTTTTCTTTTTCGGCAGTACCTACATCAACTCTGCTCAGAAATTTTGCTATATTTTGTATACCTAAGTAGGCATACAATATGTTTCCTAAACCAACTGCGTATTTTATATAAGTATGCCAGCGGGCCAACTGCCGGGGATTGTGTAATCACGTTAAGTGTACGTTATTAAAGTACCAATACTGTAAAAATTAGTTTAGTCGATTAACTATTTAATTTAGTTAATTGACTACACGAATTTCTACCGTCCGGATTTGTGGGATGAACTCACAAAAATGAAAAATAACCTCTAAATTTGAATATTATGGGTACACACTAACTATTTCATATCAAACTTTCGAAAGTAATTAAAAATGAAACGGTGTATCCCTGTAATAAATGTTTTCTTTCCAATAATTAAAAAAATCAAATTTTATAATCTTAACTTTTTTTTACATTAGCTCCACACAGGAGGCCCTGATGAACATAAATCCTCTCAGGGCCTATTTCATCTTTGGGGAGGCTGGGTGGAGGGTGTTTTAAGGAAAGGAAGGAGAGGAAGTTCTAGGAAGAAAAAGGGTATTTTTTTACATGAACTTCACACAGGAGGACCTGAGGAAAATGATTTCCTCAGGGCCTATGTCATCTTTGGGGATGCTGTGTGGAGGGTCTCTTTAAGGAAAGGAAGGAGAGGAGAGTTGTGCGAAGGAAACGGGTTTAAGAGGTGGGTAGGAATCTGGGGTTCAGTGTGTCCTGGTCACCCACCTCCAAAACCTATAGAAAACTCACCCCATGAACCCGGGCATCCCTGCTAAATCACCAAAGGTAGGGTATGAATCTGGGGTTCAGTGTGTCCTGGGCACCCTCCTCTAAGACCTAGAGAAAACTCACCCCATGAACCCGGGCACCCCTGCTAAATCACCAATCACAAATCACCGGTAGCGAATCACTTGGGGTGACCTATGGCAGAGGTGTTGGTTATCCAATAAAGGTTCCCGGGTGGCGGTATCCATTCCCGCCTCCCAATTTAATTAACTTCAACATATCGAGATTTTTTCAATAAGATATTATTTCAACTTCGGTGGTTGTGGCCTCGTGCGTTCGTCTGTGATATATATTTAAACTAACTGAAGTCCCCGGTGATGCTCGGGATTAACACAGAATTTTCGAAATCAAACCTTCCTCTTGTTTTGAAGGTCAAATGTGCAAAATTTCATCAACCTCGGTATTAAACTGTAGATTTGCATATAAATCAAATCCAAACCGTCCGCTTGCCAGCCCGTTCTTCCATCACATACAGACATTCTCCTTTATATATTATATATTTCAACCAACTTAAAAGACAAATTACACATTTAAACCTTCTTCATGAATCAATCTATCTATTGGTGAAAACCGCATGATAATCCGTTCAGTAGTTTTTGGGTTTATCGCCAGCAGATAGACAGACAGACGCAGTGGAGGACTTTAATCTTATAGATATTATAAAGGCGAAAGTTTGTATGGATGAATGTTTGTTACTCTTTCACGCAATAAATACAGAATGAAATTTAAACATTTTTTCACTAATCGAAAGCTACATTATTTGCAAATAAAATAGGCTATATATATATTGGTATGCTCTGGCGTTATGAATAAGCTGTGTTGTTATGAAATTATTTATTATACATTTATTGCCAAAGCGTGTTGCTAAGTAAATGTTTGACGTGGGCTGTCATTTTGTTACTTGTTTAGGTTACTGTGGAGATTTCTTTGATAGCAAAAATTCAAATACGAGTATTCTTATATGAATATTTAGTGTACAAATATACGATAGGTGATAATCTACATTTTGACCCACTATTATGAATGCGAAACGGCGCGTATTTGATTGTTGATTGGGAAAGGGGAGGGGGGGGAGGTGGGGGGCGAATATGCGAGCAAAGCCGGGGGCCAACGCTAGTTTATAATATGTAGAGATATCCTTTCAATATCTGAGAACCAGTTGTCAATGTTTCACATAAGTTTATAATATGATTTATTAATGATTGTATTTTCTATCCCTTTCAGAGCCACGACAACCCTGGCTGCGACATGAGAAGGGTGAGGATAAAGATGGCAGATCGGGGTCCCTGCATATTCTTTAGAAAATACTTAACGGGGACGTGTCTAGCCTTCTTCATATTCTTGGTAAGTCATTATTCTAATTATCAAACATTTATTTATACTAATATCAATAAGAATTGCATTATCATTAATTTAGCCACCTTCCTATACCTAGTAAGAAACTTAATTTTATTCATTTATTCATTAACGTTCTCGAAATAATTAACGACCTTTTACGTATTAATAGTTATAATAATTGTTTTAATTTATTACTATTTATTTATTACTACTAATTAAGAATGTTGTGATGAATGGTGTGCTCACCTTTCAATGGAATTATCACTGAAACCATACTAAAATTGTAAACTAATGTAATAATTATTATATGTGATATACCCATTCTGTTGGCGAGCCAACAATTTTTTTTTAAAAATTATACATGAATATTATGCATTGTTATTACTTGCACATAGTTAACATTTATGCATATTTATTATTTATTATATATAACTGAACTGCCTTAGTAGTAACATTTTGTACTTGTTTAGTGATAAATTTTAAATGTCTACTGTACTCAGTATAATTATTATTTCCCTGTATTCGTATTTTGGGCAGAGAGGAATAGGTATGTTAGTTAGTTCTAGAATTTCTGGAGTGAAATAAATTCCGATTTCTAGTATTACGTAGAGGAATCCGAAAGCTTATTATTGCAAGCAATTCCGGGCTATCATTTGTAATTTTACATAAAAATCAGTGAAAATCCTTCTATCTGACAACTTAAACATTTTTAAATCATTTAAATTAAAAGAATGTAGGAGTTAAACAAATTTTCTGGAATACCCATTTCAAAAACCATAAATTCTCAACAATTTATTTTGTATTCTTTCAATGGCTTATACATGAATATTATGATGTGGGTTTCAGCAAAATATAATATTTCAAAGCACAATATTGCTGAAATTTCTAGTTATCCTAGTTATAAATACCAACATTTGTAAGCCCCTGATCCCCTGAGCTGAAATCCATTTTCCCCAACTCCAAGTTTCTAAGAGTCACTAATTGCCAACGTGAAATTGTCATGTGGTGTCATTCTTAACATTGGCTAACATATACTATGAACATCTAGATAGAATCGCCATATTATTATTATCAAGCTTCTATACCTATATAATGCGTAGTTTTGGAACAAAAAGGTTCCGTGGAAGTTTCTTCTCGTTAAAAAAAACTCAAATGCGGCAAAGTTCTATTTCAAATACTTTACTGCTATTTTAATTACATATGTAAATTTCAAGGGCTGCAACATTCGCTTGGAACAACAAGGTTTAATAAGCTAATTGAATGTGAATGTGAAAAAAAAACATGTAATTAAAAATAGCAGTAAAGTATTTGAAATAGAACTTTGCCGCATTTGAGTTTTTTTACCTTGTTTAGAATGTGAACACAAATATCATTAAATTAAAAGCGTTCTGAATATTCACTTTTCATAAATTTCAAGTGTTCGTATTTTTTTCGGGATTCTAACTGTGATCTTCAATATTAACTCAGTTTCATACCGTTGACATATAGAACCTTGTTGTTCCAAGTTCAATGCGTACCTACCTACGTAAGTAAACGAATAGTATATAACGATTGATCTGGTAAATGAAAGCAACGTTAGGACAAGCGCGAAACCTGATCTGAAACCCATGAGCTCCTAAATGCCACGTGTTATTTGTTTAGAATGTGAACACAAAGATCATTCAATTAAAAGCGTTCTGCATATTCACTTTTCATAGATTTCAAGTGTTTTAGTATCTTATTCGTGATTCTAACTTTGACCCCCAATACCTACCTTGTTGTTCCAAGCTAACATAGTAACGATCGATCCAGTAAATGAAAGCTACGTTAGGACAAGCGCGAAACCTGATCTGAATCTCACGAACAGTTTTTTGTCTGTCGCAAAAACACACACAGAAAAGGTTTTGAGTTGTACTAGAATAGGCCACTTGCATGGATTTCATAACGACTTGAAAAAAATCGTGTGGATAGATTTTTTACTAAGATTACGAAAATGTTAGTAAAAATGTTTAGAAATGTATAGTTTTTATTTATTTTTAAATAAATAAATCCATTATTTGAGCTCGTAACGTCACTAAATGAAAATGTCCCGTCTCCGATTATGTTCCCTTAAATTTGTAAAATTCCACACTGATTAATTTTATATGGCAACACTTTGATTTCCGGAGAATTTTTGAATTTGCGTTTAAAGTTCACTAGATTTATTGTTTGTTTTATGCGAGCTTATCCTTTGGTTTGATTTTTTGATAAAGATGGCGGTGTTTTTACAGATGTTACGAAGAGAATCCCGTACAATTTATTGCTATTCGTGTGAACTTTAAAAATGATTTTCGGCTATGTAATTATCGTTTTTTCGCACCCATAAAATTATGTCCCGTCTTTCCGGTTTATAAAAAATGGTCTGATTTTTCGGATTGAAATTTTCAAATAAACGCCAGGGTTTCAAAAATACGATTTAAAAAAATAAAAACAGAATGTCTTAGAATATTTGCCTAAACCGGAAAATTAAAAAAAAATGTGATGCAAGTAGCCTACTACGCTAGAATGCTATTTTTAAAAGAGAATATTTTAATTTTGAATGTTCAAGATAAACTTTTTAATTATTGTCACAATAATCTATTTTATATTATATACACTGGGTTCAATTTAACTGGAATAACCAACACCTCTGCCATAGGTCACACCAAATGATTCGCTATGTTTGGTGACTTATCAGGGATGCCCGGGTTCATGGGGTTTGTCTATGACTCTGACCTGGACACACTAAACCTTAGATTCCTACCCACCCCTCAAACCTTTTTCCTTCCCAGAACTTCCTCTCCTTCCTTTTCTACAAGACCCTCCACACAGCATCCCCAAAGATAACATAGGCCCTGAAGGAAATTATTTTCCTCAGGGCCTCCCGTGTGTTGTTGATGTAAAAAAAAAACTGATAGTCAATAAGCTTTGAAACAGATAGTTTCAATAAACTAGAACTTTGCCTCTTACTCATTGTGCTATTGAACTAAATTTACGGAATTAGCTTTTACGGTAGGAAAGCAATCATTTTATCAGACTCTGTAAGTATGAGCTATATTACCAGTCATATATTATGACTATAATTTGCACTCTCTGAACTGTCGCAATAAAACAAAATCAGTTGACTATTTACAACCATAGTGCAATATAAACTAAATAAAAACAAATTAATTTGTATATACCACCTACTTAATCAAAATTATCAACATGTTTCGAAATATTGAAATTTGAAACATTGAAATACCACGAAAATTAATAAACTTTTTTTTTTTTTTTTAAATTGAAAGTACATATAGTTTTTTTATGATATTTCACCCTCCATGCTAGGGATGGCGGTCAAGTTTACAGTTTTCGGATTACATTCATTAGTATTGGTTGAAAATTTTCACTAATTAATACTATGCACACAGATTCTTCTACAATAAGAGAGTTTATGTTGGTATTTTGGATTATAAGAAGAAGGTAAAGAAGTTAAAGAGTTATTGGAAAAGAAATTATATATTAAGTCACAGTAATTAGTCTTATACATACATACAAAGCTGCTTAGATAGTAAATAAAAATATGTAATCAATGTATCATGTTAACATAACAATAGACAATCAATTGTTGATAAATAAGACCCCCCTACAGACAAAAAATACAAAGGTTGGTGATAAATTAGATAAGGGTTTCATAAAAAAATAATTATACAAGATTAATATATATATATTGGGAAAGGTAGTGAGTTTTTATGATATTGGTTTCGAAATGTATTGAAAAATTTTAATTAAATAAGTGGTTTGTTTTCATTTAATTAAAATGTCTCCACAAAGAATTTTGCGATTATTCCAGAAATAATTTAAACTAATTTTAATATTTACGTGCAATTGAATGTTTGGATATTTACCTTAAAACCACTGTTTTTAGTTAAATACTTTTTATTTTATTTTAAAAGTTTTCTAAATAATAAGAAAAACATCAATTAATACAGACAAATTCTTTCAAAAGTCAATAATATTTTCACAAACTGACTTAATACTGACTGAAACGTGACTTCACCGCAGATCGATAAAATTTTTGAGTTGCCTATCTTTATATTGAAATTATAATATATATAATACTAGCTTTTGCCTCCGGCTTCACACGTTCCAATCGCCCCCACATCACCCCCCTCCCCCTCCCCCACCCCACTCACCACCCTCACCCCCCCTCCATACCAGTTACATTCATTTTTCAAACAGCTCGCGTGCCACCTATTAAAACGTAACAATTAAACACACACAGTAAATTTTAACCATTATAGGGATCTCCTTAACCTGAACAAATAACAAAATGACAGCTCACGTCAAACAATTACTTAGAAACGCTTTGCTTTTCGTCTGGACAATAAACGTATAATAAATGTTTTCATAACGCCATAGCTTGTTCATAACTCCACAACTTACCAATATACATAGCCTATAGTACTCGCAAATAATGTAGCTTTCTATTAGTGAAAGAATTTTTAAAATCAATTCAGTAGTTTTTGCTTGAAAGAGTAACAAATGTTTATAAATCCAATATCCATACATCCAGACATCCATACAAACTATCGCCTTTATAATAAATACTAATAGGATATACGCCCGAATAGGGTTTGAATAAACGATAAATTATTCTTCAAATGCATAGACTTTGTAAAAACAAAAGAATAAATAAAAAAATTGAAAACTTTTAGGTTTTATGTAAATTAATCGTCAGTTTTAGCTTGGTCCACGCTTGGTTTGAATTTTGATACGAGTTATTTCGTAGTTCTATTCTCATGCCAATTAAAATTATCTTGTCAGAAACATAACTGAGATGTTTATATAATTAGGATATTGAGATTTTATTAAAGAACAAACAGATTTTCCCTATAAATCTGTAATCATTGTGAGTTTTTGCGGAACAATGAATTATGGTTTCCTCAACCCAGATTTATTTGTTTTACAATTTAGGATCGTATGGCAAATAAAAATGACAAATGGGCCTTAATTATTAATGGCGGGTATTGCGGAAGGTCCTACCTACTATTATAATGGTTAGTAGGAAAGATTATACGAAATTAGCCTACCTACTAAACTGGCGTACTAATTATTTCAACCGTTTGTATCCTGTTTAGAACTTTTGATACCTGCCACAAATATTTAAAAGCGGTTTGTTATTACAACATTTATTAATTCGAAGAAATAGTTTTGTCAATAAATAAGTTGATAACTTAATAGTTACCCTTAAATTAGTTAACCTTAATCGTTAATGGATTTCTATAAAATAAATATTTTATCTAAATCAAGATAAAAAGAATGAATGCATTGAGATTATGTGAAAAATTGATAAATTCTACATAATAGATAATATTTACGTAAAATAAAAAAAAATACTTTGTGAAAATATATTTTGTGGAAACCGATATCATCAAAATATGTATATATTTTATTTAAAGTCTTTCAGACAATCCTTGGAGTTTTGTATCTCATGTGAATACCACACACAAGTCCCAGCTGCTCCCAACCATTTGGAGCGAGTGAAACTTTGCCATCCCCAATTAGGGTATGCTGTGAGGCAGAAGGTAGTGGGGACGGGAAGGAGATGGGGAGGAATCTGGCTGTTCAGATCCGGTTACCAAACATTTTGATTTGTGGTCTTACACCAGGCGATACCTAGAATATCTTCCACTCGGGAAGGAACTGCAAATGTTCTGTATATTATTTTTAGACGAATAAATTGCGAAATAGTACAACTAAATCAAATAATCTTTTTTTATGCGCCCGAGATTTGAACCCGAGACCTTCAGATTGCTAGTCGAGAGCATAACCCCGCGACTACTGAGACCATCAAAAAGTTTGTTAAACATATGAATACTGATATCATTTAGAGGGCATTTAATAAAATAAAACTACTTTTGACGTTCCTTAATTATGTGTACAAGGGACCGTCCTACCACGGTTTGTAGTGATTTTATTTCATCAATTCCTTGTTTACATAGTTTAGCACACGAATATATAAATGATATCGAAAATTTCAATGCAACAATATCGATACTTAAACCATGCAAAAGCATTTTTTTTTCAACATATTATTTCTGATATTTCCAGTTTATTATTATAATTTTTGGAACTGAAACTTCTTTAGTCTCGTTATGATTTTGAATTCGGATGAAACGGAAATGACGCATCACAGCACCTGCGAAGCATCTAGCTGCGCTCATTGGCCGCTTTGATTATATTGGTTGAGATATGAAACGGAAATGACGCTAGGTCTGCTTGATTATGACCACACTTTTAAAGGCTTCTATTGGTTGAGAAGGTTTTTGTTAAAGTTTTGCTTCTACCGCGTGTGAACCGCACTTGTTTTTTTTTTTTTAATTTTATCCAATAGTGAACCACTGCAATGTAACAAATTCATTTTTAGGAACTGAAAGGTTATTACTAATCCCCTGTGTAAAAAAAATTTTATTATTATAAACACAATGTTTTAAAAAATTTTTTTAATGTAAATACCGCACAAGAATCCCAACAGCTCCCGTCTGAAACCAGTGAGACTTTGGAATCCCCAATTGAGGTATGTTGTGAGGCTGAAGGTAGTGGGGAGGGGAAGGAGATAGGGGAGAGGAAGGCGGGGAACTACCTGGCTGTTCAGATCTGGTCACCAAATACGGCTAATGCCATTTCCAGCAACGTTTCAATTCTGAATGATGGTCTTACACCAGGGCGACACTGAGATTATCTTCCACTCTGGAACGTGCCCCAAATATACTATATATATTATTTTAAATGAATAAATTGTGAAATAACACAAATTAATCAAATAAATATTATTTGCCACGCCGGGATTCAATCCCTTGACTTTCGGTTTGCAAGTCAAGAGCCTTACCGCTGGACTTCGCCGGCCGTCAATGTACTCGTAAAAGCTCCATGGGCGTATAAAAGAGTAAATAAATATTTTCGGGCTACCTTGTGATCGTAAAAATTATGTTGTAAATTTATTAAACATTATATTTATCATAGATTCACATCTCATTGGTGAGAGGATGTTGAAAAAATACAACACCTGTATAATTAATTCATTATTACTATTAATTTTCTGTGGTATTTTACCGTTTACAACGATATTTCACATACGAAAACAATTATTTTTATGGTAGAATAACTTTATAAGATTTACATGTATTTTATGGTGGTCTTTAAGGTGGTATGGGTGTATGAATGGAGGAAAATGACGTTATTTCCATTCAGAAAACCGCTTGGACGTTCATTAATCTAGCCATATTTAAACCGTAATAATAATATTAAGCTGCGTGCGGTAATGACTTCAAATAAATCAAATGATCTTATTCACATTAACGTTAAAAGTGAGCGCCCGTTGTAAAACGCCGTATTTAATATATGTAACGTAACGGTAACATCTGGCCAATTAATAAACTAAAAATGAAGATTTCACAATGTGTCGGTAAGTTATAAATAGCATGGAATTAACAGATTTTACATGTTTAACAGTTAGATACCTACTTCGTACCTACTTACCTACTTTAGTATATAATGAAAATGCATAAATTTATTGTTACGCACCTGTAGATACATTCATGTGAATGATTTTTTAAATTATGTATTTATTTAACGCCCAAAGGGCTTTTACATGTTTGGTAGTACAACTAAATCATGACTGATTTTAAAATAGATAAAGAAATAATAAAAATAAAATTAGATAAAAAATGCACACAACTTATAAAAATACAGGTATGTTTAGGAATAGTTTTGGTATAAGTTTTTTACAAAATCCACAAAATTTGCCAAGTTTATGTTAAATATGTCAATATGACCTAAGTACTGATTTCCCATAGTGTGAAATCGTTGTATCGGAGAGTGGGAAATGTAGTTCCACTTATGAATGCTACTGTGTATTTGGTCGTGTAGTTACTGTCGGTATTCGTAAGTTTATGAGTTGCAGGAGTTCACAGCAGTCGAATATATTTTGAATAAAAATGTTAAGTCGTTTATTTTATGCCTGTCTTCTAGTGTGTGTATTTTTAGTGTATTTGGTCGTGTAGTTACTGTCGGTATTCGTAAGTTTATGAGTTGCAGGAGTTCACAGCAGTCGAATATATTTTGAATAAAAATGTTAAGTCGTTTATTTTATGCCTGTCTTCTAGTGTGTGTATTTTAAGAATATTTAATAATAAATTATATTTGAATAAATTATATTTAAAGTCTTCTAGTGGGATATTTAATTTAAAATTTATAAAATGCAGAATTTTTTTTTGTATTTACTCAATGTTATTAATTTGAATTTTGTCAGATGGAAACCAAACTACAGAGTTACCTTTCATTAGGATTCTAACTAGAGATACATATAATAATTTAAAACATTATTAAGCATATATCTAAGGACAAGAGTCCAAGAAAGCGTTAATATTAGTATGTAATTATCCAGAAAAAGTCGCTATTTTCAAGTGAATTGCATTTTTTGTTTAGCAATCGAATGTTACGTCACAATTTCGGAAGTGGGTATGGGTACCGCCGCCCCAGGAACTATTTAATGGATAACCAACATCCCAGTCATAAGTCACCCCGAGTGGTTCGCTACGTTTGGAGCAGGGGTGCCCGGGTTCATTGGGTTAAGGTTTGTCTAGATCGTGGCGGCGGATGCGTTTGCTCACCTGCTGAGTGGCGGGCCGGATCAAGAGAGATTGGTTGAAGGAGGCCTTTTGACCTTTCCAGTTGGACTCTCTCGACCTATCGCCTTGCACCGCAGCTGGAGGAATGGATTCTTAAGTCGGTCACTCTTGGATTCACTGACCCCCAGGTTCCTACCCACCCCTCATTCCCTTTTCCTTACCAGACATTCCTCTCCTTCCCTTCCTTAAAAATACCATCAACAATTGAACTTATAAATTATAATAACTTACGCGCAGAAACCAGACTCCTTAAATTATCTGATAGAAGAGTGTTAATTGATTTGTTATTTTTATTCAAAATTATCAAATCTTTAGTTGACTGCCCTAATTTATTAGAATTAATCTGTATTAATGTTCCTGCTAGACTAACTCGCAATAAAGATATTTTCAATTTTAACAATACCCTCAATACTAACTATTCTATTAATTCACCAATCCCTAGAATGCATAGCCTTGCAAATAAACATTGTGAATCTATAGATATATTTGGTGTTGACAGTTTTGCAATTTTCAAGAGACAACTCATCTCTATTTTATCTGTTAATAATTAACTTTTCTTATTTTTGTTCTTTTCATAAAACCTCCTCTCATTTAAAATCTTACCAGTAATTTATAACCTTATTTTATTTTATTTTGCTGTTCTATTTAGTTCTGTTTTATCATCATACATTATTATACACATATAATTGTTTGTTTATACCTACTAACTAGCTTTTACACTTTGCACTTTATTGTATTTCTGGTCTTATTACTGATTTTTTCTTATTACTCATAGTATTTCATTTCTTTTATGATGTTTAATTTTTTTATGTTTTTAATTTCTGTTGTAAAAGCCCACTAGGGCGTAAATAAATAAATAAATAAATAAATAAATAAACACATCATCCCCTAAGATGACATAGGCCCTTAGGGGAATTAAAATTATTTTCCTCAGCGAGTCCTGTGTAGAGCTAATGTAAGAAAAAAAATTATTATTCTTCGAGATTTTTTAATTTATTATTTTTACTTGAAACTACAACAAAATTAGGTCACGCAGATTAGTCTCTCTCATTAATATGTATGTGTTTTTATTTTTTTCATTATACCTAAGCATTTTTAGTTACAAAAATAGTATCTCAGGTGAGCCATTATGAAAACTTTTTATGTTTGCATTCAAAAATTTTATATTTAAAAAATTATATGTTTGTTTTCAAATTATAAATTTTTATACTGTATTTCATCACCTTTCAAAAACAGTTTTTAGTTTTCGGATTCATTTAAAAATATTTCATTCATTTTGAATTTATCTCGAGGTGGAAATATTTTGACCTTCCGACAAAATAGGCCTAAGGCCTAAGGGATAAACTTCCATAGCATCAACCTGCTAAGAGAAGCAAGTAATGCAAGTAGGTAAGTTGTAACAAGCACGTGGCATACCGGCCGCTTTTTCCGCGGTAATAATTCACATGGTTCGCATGTTAGTTAGGTATAATAGGCAATTTGCCATCACACAATAAGGTTCTGGTGCGCCCCGGCGCGCTCTGGTTGCCGTGCCCGCGCTGCTCGGCGCGCTCCGCTTACGCGCACGCCGGAACGGGCCGACACGCAAGCGCGCTAATTCCTACTTGTACTTTGGTACTCGTACTGATAACCTCATCATATTATCATGAGCGGTACTCTAATTTGTGATACTTATACCTCATAGCTACCAGCCGTTTTTGGTGAATAGGTCTGAATAGCCAGGTACTTCACCGCCTTCCTATTTTCGATATCTTACACCATAAGCCCAACAATATGCCCTTATTGTTTCGTGTAGTAAAACCATATAAAAATATCAGCAGCGCCACGTAATTTTGTTAAGGTAGTAGCCGGAAAAATAAAAATATCTTTTAATGTGTTATTTTTTGTATTCCATACCAGAGTCTATATTATTATAGCTGTAATGGAGCCTTCTGAGGATTTTGGGAGTTTGAAAGTTTGAAATTTTTTATTTATTTTCAGAACTGTTTACTAAGCATAGCTAAAGCTACTTTACTAAGTATAGCTAAAAACTAGTTAATCAAGAATAGCTAAAACTAGATTACTAAACACATCTGAAACCTAATTTACAAAGAATAGCTTACTAAGCAGAGCTAAAACTAGTTTACTAGGCATGACTAAATTTTGTTTGCTAAGCATAGCTAAAAACTAGAATATCAAGCATAGTTTATGCTGGTTTGCTAAGCATAGCTAAAAACTAGTTTATCAAGCATAGCTTAATTAGCGCCCTTGAGTTGATTTTTCACAAAAACGGAGCTCTACAAATTGTCCAATTATTATTATTATTATTATTAGCATAGTGTATCAACTACTTTACTAGTTTACTAAGCACAGCTTAAACTGGTTTGCTAAGCATAGTAAAAACTAATTCATAAAGTGTAGCTAAAACTAGTTCACTATAAATAACTAAAATAGTTTACAAAGAATAGCTAAAACCATCTTTTCCTCAAGACTTGGAGCAATTTCGAAAGTATCGTCTATCACATAATCGTCTACCTCTGGTTCAGAACATGGTCGAAAACCGGGAAATTTAATTAAAATATGTGTAACTCATTATTTATTTATTTATTACATGCTCTATTGGCATTTTAATATACATTTTCACAAACTAATTGTATACTTGTACTTAAAAATTTAAACAATAAAGAAAAATATAAAGATAATGACAAAAAAAGGTTGCATAAAACAAAATACATAGATAAAAATGTAAACAGAAACTAAGAATCCTCACGCATATAATTGAATTTAAAAGATTCTACATAACAAAATAGTAGAAGCATAGAAGTTATTTGGTAGGTACATAGGTCTACTTGTGTGTATAAGAATAAAAGTGATAGAATATATAACTTTTATACTGATTAATTTTAAGATGAAATATATCGCCCAGATCAGAATATTTATTTCCGAGACTGTGAAGTCTCGGAATCGGAAAATTTTGATAAGCCTGGTCCTATATTATGTCCTGGTGTTATTGAAGTAGAAAGGTAATAAATGTCGGTATGATTTTTTGGGAACATGGATATTGATAAATTGAAGTAATCCAGGATAGTCAATTTTGTAATGCAGTAATAGTATTAAATCATAGCTTATTATGTAAAAATGGGTAATTTTCCAATGGATTACTATAACAACTCACTTCAATGTAGTATTGCATTTCGCGTCATAGAAAAGAAGAACGTAAGAAATGCGATGCAAGCATGTGACTTGTGGTCCAAAAGTCTGTCCGATCTGGCCTTAAATTTACAAACTTAAGACATTTTCATTTCGATCAAATAGGATGACGACATAGGACGTCAGGCAAGTGTAAGAGAGACGTAACGCATGATAAATGGACTAGAACAAAAAGGTATTAATTCAGTGGCAACATTGATTTCTATTCAAATTTAAATGGAAGGCATTTCTAATGTTCATAAAATCCGCGTTGTTGCCATCCCTGCTAGCGAAAGACTTATAAATCACGTTAAATACAGTAACATGTAAGCACCGTCTAGAGAACAATACAATGCGCGTAAGATTATTCTAACATCAAACAAACCATAGACTACTCATAACTACCCATTAAACATTGAGATTACAACTGACAGACGCATAAATCTACATACAAAATCCGGCCTCAAACATATAACAGTAAACACGAATGCGTAATGTATGCATGTGTTCTTCTTACTGTCACAATATTGTGTTGCCAGAATGTAAATAAGCGTTATTATCATTATGGAAACGTGTTCGTCATAATGATTTGTTTAATAGACAGACTAGACAAGCACTTATCACGTATAATTAGCAACAGATACTCGAACACAAGTATACTTAGCCAGGTTTAATTGTAAATGAGTGTCGGCTGCGAAAATAACTTTATTAATTTACTAATTTATGTAAAATCGACGGACGACATTTTAACATTTTTTCTTGTAAAACATAGTAAAAATAAAACAAATTATTATGGATTTCTTCCTATTATGGCAAGTTTGCAAAATGACTTCAGCGATCGCTTGCCATAATGTGCCAACATTTATAGAACCTAAAAATATAGGATGCAGGTAGATATTAGCTATTAAAACGCAGTAAATAGTTCATATGTTTCTTTTTCATATTTTGAGGAATTATATTAATGAAGTTGAATGGCCAATTCGAAAACCGAAAAAAAGGATAAAAACATGTTCATAAAAGTCGAACATTTTGGATTGTCCAAAAATGTAAAAAAACGTTGAAATTTATGAAAAATATTAGCTAATTTTTACAGTATTGTTAGGATCGAGATAATGCTTTTTCGGAAAAAAAAAATGTGGGTATACTTTTGGGAACGTGTTCATTATAATATATGTTTTAATAGTTAACTTCATTCTATATCAATTATTCTTATCCGCATTGCACTTTGAACTGAGTCGCAGAACTGACCTAGGTAACTGTTCTGCCTTGGGTTGTTTTAAACCTGTTATTTTATGTGCATTCTTTACCCCATTAAATTTAACGTTATTCAGCAACAACTAATGCGAATAAATCTTGATTCTAAGCACCGTATACTAAGCAATTGGTATCATAATTTATTTCTGCGTTACAATTTGATTCATAAGTAATATTTAAAATAATATCTTTTACATTTATATGCCCCTACCTCTATCACCGTAAGTGGTTCACTACGTTTGGTGATTTAACAGGGGTACCCGGGTTCTTGGGGGTAAGGTTTGTAAAGGTTTTGGTTCGAAGGCGTTTGCCCACATACTGCTTGGCGAGTCGGATCGGTTGACTGGTTAAGGCTGACCTATCCTAGACCTCTACGGCCAGACTCTCTCGACCCATTGCCTTGCACCGCAGTGGAAGGTTTGGATTCTTACGACCGTCACTCCTGGACACATTGACCCCCCAGTTCCTACCCACCCCATATGCCTTTTTCCTTTCCAGAACTTCCTCTCCTTCTTTTCCCTAAAAATACCCTTATAACAATATCCCCGAAGACGGCAATGGCCTCGAGGGATTTATTTTTCCTCCGGGTCTCTTGTGCGGAGCTAATGTAAAAAAAATATATTTGTATATACTCTCAATATCACGCCAGAGTGAAATTACACCATCCTTTGAAGTGGCTTCAGTAGTGTTTCTTGACGAGTCCTGAATTACCAGGTACTTCCTCACTTTCTTCTTCCTATTAGCTGTTCCTTCCTACTCTCTTCAATCTCACAATAAATCTCGATTGGTATGCCATAGGCCCACAGGCTCTGGATATTTGAGGACTCTTTGCGGTTTTCACATACCAAAAAACGATATGTGTGTAGAAAGTAATGAGCGGTGTTGGCCTTTTTTCGATCAGGACCACACAAAACGTCACTTGAAGAGTCATACGCTGTATTCAGTTACTAGATCTGAACCACCAGGTACTTACAAACCTCCCTCTTTCCATTGGCCTTCTTCCCTCTGGTAATCAACATTTTCCAAATGTTTCACTACTCATCGAAAATGCAACCCTTGTATTTTCAAATTTCAAAAGCGTATTTGTTTAGAATAGAGCAATCTAATGATACTATGTGATCTGAAGCGTTTACTTCAGGACTTGAATAATTAATTATGCAATCTTATAATACTTACCACTTAATTAGTTATGTTATTGTATAACTCTGTTGATAGCCCATTCCTTTTGGAATGCTATAGTTTATACATGCCTGAAAATTTCATCCGCAGTCTTCACCACGACTTGTTTAAAGATAGCTATCGTAAAATAATTTTGTAAGCTGTCTTCCCAAATGTTAAGAATGTTAAAATAAGATATCTTTTAGTGAAAATTTATTTTATTTATTTTTTATTTATTTATTTCTATCCTTAAACATACACTTAACAAATTATTACATTGGTTTACACAGATAATAAGTTTAGTTAAAAGAAAAAAAATGTAAATGATTGGTAGCTGTATGTAAATAGATAAGTAGTAGTAATTTGTGTACCTGTGCTGAGGTGTTCCCATGTTTGGGATTAAAGGGGTCTCCACACGGTGCTGCCGCAGTAACAACTGCCGAAGAACTGACTAAAAATCGTATAGTCTGTAGTCAAAAGCGCCAGCCGTATTGTTATTATAATAACAATACGGCTGGCGCTTTTGACTACAGCCAACTAAAGTTCTGCAGCAGTTGGTGCTGCGGCAACACCGTGTGGAGACTTAAGTAGAAACATCGTATCCTCCTTGATGTTGTCAAGAAGGGCACCGCGGGTCGACCCATGGCGGCAGTATCGTATACATAAATGACAGATTAGTCGCAGTGGGATCTATGTATATACAGTTGTTCTTATAATTATGTGTATGATAAATAGTTGTGTTTATAAACAAGTAGGTATATTTTTTCTATAGAACACACGCCGCTGGTATAAGTAATATTGTGGTAATATTTTCTGTACCGAAAAAAAGTTTTATTTATTATTTTTTCAATGTTTAGGTTGGGTTATTTTTGGTTAGGTGTTATAATGTTTTGAGTAAATTGAATACCTTGTTTTTTGATCCAATCTTTGACGTGTTTTTGTGAAGAACTGTAAATGATTATAAATCTGCATATTATCATAAATCTGCAAATTATATATCTGCATAATACAACAAAAAAATTCAAAGCTAGGAATTAAATTATCCCGTCTAATAAAATAGAGGATCTACTTATCAAACTTCTTTATTTCGGTTGTCTGTGCGTAGGTGCATGCTTAAAGTGATGTGAAATATTCCTGCGTACTCGTACTGCACAATATACTCCTAATTCTCCATTTTGTCACATAAGCAATAAATTTATATTTAATAAAGTATTTCTTTTTTTAAATGTTTGACTATATGTATGTAGTCATGTCGTAATTTTACACATTTATTGTAATTTTTTTGTTTTGTTTTTAAATAATACTTTCAAATCCTGTAATTATCACAGTGCTTATTTAAAAATAGACGAATAGGAGAATTGGAAGGATGTCAAAGTTTTCACGCGACTGAGTGTATTTTTAAAATTGACTGAATCGTTCAATTATGAATCTTGAAAATAATTCGTACTTTTAGAATCGTCTTGCAGTAAGATTGCTTGCACGTACATTGAACTTGCATTATCTGTATGCGAGAGTGTTACCAGTCGCAGTGCGTAGTGCCTACCTGCCGCCAGTGCAGGTCGAGGAATGGTGCCACCGCATCGCGACCATACTGCTTCTTGACCCGGCAGACGGTTTTCCGGTTGGCTTACCTTTGTTGACATTCCTGCGCTGATAGTCCGAGTCTGAGTTCAGAGATTATCTCTTCAGTATCTTGTTTGTGCAGATAATGTGCAGGCACTGAACAAGTTCTGAGCGGCACGTGAAAGTGATTTTAATTAAAAAATAGTTATGGAAATTAGTAATGTGTGCCAGATTACCAATAATAAAAAAAACTGAACAAATCTGACTGGTATTTATCAGAGTCGTCCAAATCTTCACTCTAAGTTTTAAATAATTTCAAAAACAAAAAATTGTAGATTGTCATGGTGGTAATCTTAAAGTTCATTTTCAACGGTAAAAACATATAAATTTCTTCAGACCGCTTTAATTTATTTAATTCATACTACCAGTTTCGGAAAAACCCTTCCTTGGTCAGAAGAATATTAGAACTAACCTACAATACAGAATATTTACGGACGTATTAAAAAAATTTATGTGTTTGAGTGGGAGTTGTACAAAGGGGAAGAAGTAATTACGGGATTTCCGGAACGAACAGAGCGGTTTACTGGAAATATGTCTAGAATAAGACTAACCGATAAATTAATTTGGTTATTCAAAATACTGGAGTTATTATTTAGGAATTTTCTACTTCCAAGTGCTTCTTAATCATATAATTTTTTGTTTTTATTGTTACCGTGAAGAATACGGTAGAGAGTGAATAAAATAAATTAAAGTGGTCCGTAACAAATTTATAAGTTTTTATTGTAAATTATGGCGAGCCACAAAGTTAATGCTTTTTACAAATATGTTGATTTTTAACTTTTGTGAAATTTCTAATTAATTTCTGTTAACATTTCCATTTGCAAGCTAGTCCACAATTAAATAATAAAACTTGAGTACAACTTTCACAGAACCTGAAAATTAATTTTGAAAGTTGATGAATAATTTTTCTTTTCGTTATTTGTTTTTGGAGTGTTATGCCGTGTAGCGCTACCTCCTTCTTTAGCCAGCGTTTCGGATACAGTGTCCATCGTCCAGGAATCACATCTGCCCTGATGATGGACACGATGATGACAACACGGGCATGTGCCTAGCACGGTGGTCGAAAAATCCCCAATTTATGCAATAAAAATTCAATGAATAAAGAAAACTTAAACGCCGTCTGAAATGTTGGCTAAAGAAGGAGGTAGCGCAACACGGCATAAAACCTCAAAAACAAATAACGAACATACTTTTGGCCGTGAAAATCTAAAAATGTATCTTGTTGAATAATTGTTCTAATTTTGTGAAACAAAATTAAAATTGCAGATTGTTATTTTGGGGGTAGAGAGAATTAAAAAAAATGTCAGGTTATTCCGGTTATTCGCAATCCGGAAATGCATATATAACTCTAAAATGTTTTCTAAACTTTTTAGAAGAAATCAAAACTTTCTTTGATTATAACTCACGCCGTGTCAGTGAATCAGGATATTGGTTCAAAGCTAATAAGAATATCACATTTAGCACCATAACTACGGTAGGTCAAAAATTGGACCATGCTGAGATAGCGTCATAAAACCCCTGTACAGGATATTGCAGCACGTTCCTGAGTGGTCGATACTTTCCTCATCGCCCTGGTGAATGACCACCATTCAGATATTTTGCTTAAAATGTAATAGCTTTGTTTAGTGACCAGATCTGAAAAGATAGGTACTTCCCATTCTTCATCTCCTTACTCTACCCACTCGCTACTTGCGTCATCCTTACATTGGTTCTGAACAGATGAAAAAATATGGAACTATTGCCTGGTTTTTACGCAAAAAAAGAATTTTAGAAAGCAAATAATTGCAATATCTTACTAATATTATGAACGCGAAAGCTTGCATGGATGTATGTGTGTTTGTTACTCTTTCACGCAAAAACTACTGAAAGGCTTTTAATGAAACTTTATAATAATATAGCTCATACATCAGAATAATATATAGGCTATAATTTATTAACCTAGCTAAGTAAGGGACGCGGGAAGAGAACGGGGACGCACAGGAAAGATGATCCAGGGAGAAACAGGAACCAGGTAATTAAACTAATAATTGTAAAAAAAAGATGATTGGAAAATATTTTAAACAGATTTATTATAAACTCATCTCTTTAGAAAAGCATATCCGTAAATGGTACATTTGCACACCTAATTTAAATTGCCTCAGCTAGTCGGTCAGTACCTACCTATCTAAAGTAATTACATGTATTATGTATGCATCGAAGTGCTGCTGTACTCGTACAAAAAGCTTATAACTTTTCACAGTTCCCAACAAGTTACCACTTTGTAGATAACTATAAATATATAACTAACTAAATAACCATCACGCCAGGTAGGCAGAGAAGACGGACCGCCAAAAACTCGGTCTTGTCACACACTCCTATCCTCATTCACATTCGTACATCGTCTCATATATACTCTTCTATCATCCCGACTCTTGACGTGGCCCGACATTGGTTCACTTGACTATGTCATGTCTTCCTCGGACGTCTCCGACTTCTTCTACCATTCACATTTGTGTCATGTATTGTCCTTACACTCTTTTCTTCTTCCCTTCTCTTTACATGCCAACCATCTCAGCGTTCCTTTCTTAACCTAACTCAGTACGCTTACATCAGCCTTGCATTATTTGCGGATCTCTACATTTCTCACACGATCACACGCGGTTTTACACACGTACGCTTCAGGGATCTCATTTCTACAGCATTCAGTCTACTTTCATCCTTCCTCTGCCAGCTCCGTGCTTTACTGCCATACATCAGGGTAGGTACCAGCACTCCATTGTGAACTGCTTACTTCGCCTCTTTGAAAAAAAATGCGTTCAGTCCTCCACTAATGAAGTTACCCTTCTTTTTTTATTTACCCTTCTTTCAATATCTCTACTAGTCTTCCCAGCTTTCGTAAATCTGTAAATGTGAAGAATTATTCGTTATTGAGTTGATAATTATATTACGTAATAAAAAGGTAAGTTGGTTTCTGTTTCTGCATAATTTATTATGATAAAACTAAAATTATATTATGATAAAACCGGGCAAAAAATAATTTTACCCCACTTGAGGTGTTTTTTTTACAATAACGGCGGTAGAATAAAAATCATAATTTCAGTTTTGTAAAATTCAAAAATATGTAATTCTTCTCGAGCCGATCTCAAAGTAGTTAGGTGGTGTAACGGTAGCACAGTCGCTTTCCAAGCAGTTGATCGGTGTTGATTTTCAGTCGTGGCAATTTTTAAATTTTTAATAAATATGATTTTTCACTGGTCCGCGCTAGTTAATATTAATAAAATAGTTTTTTTAGTATCACGATGTATTTATCAGTTTATAATGACCACACACATTTCATAAATCTCTATTTCTGTCTCGACGTTATCAGGAGCCCATAAATGTGTCAGTTAGTTTGATAGCAAGATGTTAAGCAATAGATTAGTATAACACAGACACAGCATCATCAGCCCATTTACACGCGACCTGAAGATACCGAACATAATTACCTACAATTTAATTTATAGCATTATCTTGAATATTTATCGATATATTTTCTCTTAGCGTTTCTAGTACCTCCGTATCTCATAAAAACTTTTCTAATATACCCAATCATGATTACCTTGATGAAAGCTATGTTATAGTAATATATTTTCAAGTGCAAAAGTATCGCTGTTTTAGAGTCATTAATTTTGCAAGCCACCCGTGTGAAATTATTTTCGGATTTTGTATATCCTGTGTGTGCGAGTTAAGTTCTCAAGTTTTAATTTATAGTGTTTCCTTTTCATGAAGGAGTCAAGTAATCAAAGGAGTAAAATAAACTACAAATAGACAGAAATATCCATCTACATACGTCCTTACCCATATAAAACAAATTAAAATTATAAAATCCTAAATAATCTAACTCCATAAATAGATTTGACAGGATTTACTACTGTACTGTATCTTTTCCTTCATTTATAAGAAAACTCTATTTATGTGATTTACCCACACTTTCAATCATCTTTATGTTTAATTGTAAATTAATGACTCTTATATATGATATCCAAATATGTACCTCTACGACTGTCTCAACACAGGTATACTCTAGCGAGACAGGCATCCAATAATATATTGTAAACATCACGTATATAGATCAATAAAAAAAAAAAAAAAAAAATCAATAAAAATTAAAATAATTTAAAAAAAGGAGCAAATAGGGCTTTAGATTGATCTCCCGGATTTAAACCCTAGGACTAGAAAAAAAAATCGCATAGTCAAAAAAATGTCTCTTAACGTACGAATTTGAAATATATATAGATTTGTAGTTGTTGAACGTTTTCAAAACGAAATTTAGCTGAAATTCGATAAAAGACTCTCAGATTTCGATTATACACACGGAAAATGCAATTAACAATAAACTTTTGGACCTTATAATTTTTTGATTTTTCAGTTTTGTCGCAAACGAATTACCCGGGGTGCCCGGGTTCATGGTGTGAGATTTGGCCGGGTCTTGATGGCGAATGGGTCTGCCCACCAACTGTGTGGCAGGCGGGACCGAGAAAGATTGGTCGAGGGGGACCTTTTGATCTCTCCAGCAGGACTCTCTCGGAACATCGCCTTGCACTGCAGTGGGAGGGTGGGATTCATACGTCTGTTGATTCTGGACATGCTGACCCTCAGATTCCTATCCACCCCTCACATTTTTTATCTTACCAGAACTCCATCTCATTTCTTTTATAAAAACACCCTCCACACAAGATATCTAAAAAAATGAACGGAGGGTAGGGGAACAATCGCAAAAGAAAGCATGGAATTTGGAAATAACTTTTATTCTTAACGCTAATCGATAATCAAAGTGTGATTCAAAAATCACACCTACGGCTCTGCAACACAATGTCTCCTCATACTGTTTGTTGAGAAAAGATAAAAGCAGCTAACTAATGAATGACCACTGAATCCACTTCCCCCTTGACTGGGCAATTATTTTTCAATGTACCTCTTAGTTAATTGTTAACTCCACAGAGATTATTACTATGCTCGGAAGTTAAACAAACAAAAATAACATGTTTATTACCTTCTTCTCTGATGACCGCACTAAGAGCCACCATAGTTCCCAAGATGATGAACCAGTAAGACTACAAAAGTTCATAATCTGACCTATTTGCGTATTAAAATACCTTTATTATTTTTTTAATTAAAACTTCTTTAGGCACGCTCGACTTGGGGGGTAAGCTGGTGAATGCGTTACGAAAAGTGTGATGCGAACGGTAAATCGATGCGAACGATGATCGATGCAAACGGTGATCGGGCGAGGCGTACATACTGCACAACTAAGGTAAGGCGTACATACTAATCCAAGGTCGTAGGTCACCCCAAGATCGTAGGTCACACTAAGGTCGTTGATCACCCCAAGATCGTAGGTCACCCCAAAGTCGTAGGTCACCCCAAAGTCGTAGGTCACCCCAAGGTCGTAGGTCACCCCAGGGTCATATGTCACCCCAATGTCATTTGTTACCCCAATGTCATATGTTCTTTTATAAGTTAGTGAAGTTTTACTTCAGTCGTGTGGTCACTAAAGCACACTCGTTTTTTTATTAATGACGGGCATCTTCAGATTATACCGTATTATGTCATGAAAGAGCGTTATTGGCTCTATTCAAAATAGCACATTTTATAATACACTATTCTACTGCAGCATTCATAAGCGGAACTATATTGCCCAGTTCCCGATACAACGATTTCACACTATGAGAAATCAGTACTTAGGTGAGGTTGACGTATTTAACATCAACTTGGAGAATTTTGTGGATCTTGTAAAAAACTTATTCCAAACCTATTCCTCCATATCTGTATTTTTGTCACTTGTGTGCATTTTGTATCTATTTTTATTTTTATCATGTCTTTATCTGATTAAAAATCATCTGTCATGAATTATTTGTACTCCAAAACTTATAAAAGCCCTCTGGCCGTTAAATAAATAAAATAAAACAAATTTCAGTACACTAGTAGTTCATTGAATAGCAGAACCTAGTCCATAACATTCATGCAAATTCTCTCGGAGTATAAATAGAATATCCAACACGGCTACCATATAGACAGGATCGACCGAACACGGAATACACAAACCGATTTACAGACAGATGAAAAACAGAGCGATCGTGTTAAAACAGGACTTCGCTACAAAAGCTGTTTCGTGAATAAAATACCGACTTCCAAATATGTTTTGGTTGATTTATGAACATGAAGAAGTGTGACGGGGAAGTATTTTCGAGCGTTTCATAAAGTAAAGCTTGACGCATCATTCATCTTCTTCTGGAATAATTCCGGAACTTCAGTCGAACTAGTCACCCTTATTACGAATCATTGAAATACCTACGGGGTCCCCTGGATTATCACTTGGGTAATCTTGTATTTTTCTCGTTCCTCAAGGTATCAGATTTTGTGGTGATCTAAATAATATTTTATTTCGAGACTTATAATGACTAATAATCTCAGCTTCCCGTGTGGACCACTACAACAACTCCAACAATACGAAAGACTAGAAGCAAAAAATTTGAGTAATTTTTCAATCAAATCAGCGTATAGTACTTTTTATACATTGCGACAAATGACTTGTTATATGTTGTTGAATTAGGTATTAAACCATATGTGGCTTTTTTCTGCGATTTTTTCAAAAGAACGATATTTTTTCCTTTTTTCAAAGTGACACGTTTCATTTCTTGGGTTGTTACTTCGTCAGGCGCACATCGAGCACATCATCAATTGGTTAATATTTCCGCTTTTACTCATGTTTCTCTAGATGAGTTTGTATAGCTTTATGACTTTACCACCGCCACTCCTTTCATTAAATAACTGGACATTTTATACAGGCAGTGTTAACAAGAAAACTGCGCAATATTTATTTGCTTGTTTCATTGATAACTCAAAACCGTTAATGAGTAGTGAGCAGTGATTTATTTATTTTAGTATCTAATTAATTCTAGGAAATTAATGACAACTTTGTATTTTATAAATCATGTACACGAAATTTGATTAATTTCACGCATTTAAAGAGTACCTTTATTAATGGAACACTAACATTTTAAATAATTATAGGAAAATAAAATATATCAAATAAGTAGGTACTGAAAAGAGATAATCTGACAGTATTAATACCTTAGCGACTGTACGGTTGAAATTTAAGAATCCGACTCCTAGTAAAATTTTGACGCTCTGCCATATGGAAACTATCCGTGAACGTGAAGTTTGTGACTAAGCTTCTGTCGAAATAGAAAACAGAACCGAATTAAAATAAGTAGCTAATAATGGCGCCACTTATATTAACAGCTAGCATGAGGAATGTTGGCTTGCAGGCGTTAGTACTATTGGATTTGCATTATCATGAATCTCTAGCAGGCGTAAGTACTCTTAGATTTGCATTTTCATGAATCTCTCAAGTCTGGATACTCTGGACATGGATGGTATGTACGTGAAGTTTGTGACTAAGCTGTCGTATACCGCTCGCAGTTTCCAGGAGCGGGTTTTTAATTGATAGAATTTAGTATTGGACTCCAAGCTGACGAGTTAAATATCCCGTCATTTTAACTATTATTGATTTAAATAATTTATTTTGAATTAAAAAAAAAAAATTATAATCGTCATCAACTGCATTTCTGCGAAAAATTGAAAACCTGCAGAACAAGCACATACATGAGACGAGGAAAAGAAATCAAACTAGACCCTAGAGGAAATTAAATTTGGAGAAAATATGAACTATGGATTATATTAGGACCTAGATAACTGCCATCTATTTAAAAATCATAAATAAATAAATAATATTACATTATTTTTTTTAATCTTTTATATATTCAACAATATTATTATTCTATTTACAGATAATGCCTTCAGAAGGCAAAACAGCTGTCACAAGTAATAATACTATTTACATAGCAGAACTTATTTATAAATAAAATGTTTTTGTAAATTGGATTATAATATTATTGAATACATAAAAAAAAAATTAAAATGGAGTTCTACGAATTCAACTGGATAACAATAAATTATATACTTTTACCTCAAATATTTGAAACCCTTTCGGTTTTAGCAAGATTTGAAAAAACTCGTTTAATTTTGGGTTGTTTAATTTATTATAAGTTATGTATTTACTAATGACTGGAAACGTATTCTAGATATTTAATTTAAAAGAAAGTGGGTTAATATTTATAAAAAGCGAACCATTACAACGGAAAATATATCTAGCAAAAGAAATGCAATGCATTTAAAACATTATTTAACATAATATAGTGTCATCACTTTTTAAATCTATTCAATATCTACTTGTGTCCCACGTTTTATGATTACATTGTCATAATAATGGTAATGGATTTTCCAATATTTATCGCACACCATCAAAATAACAAACAGGATATTCTCAGCTCTTATGAAAGACAAGAACGCCTCTTGTGGAAGTCAATAGTCAACACAATCGCAAACAATGCATAATAAAGCAAAAACAATGCAAATATTCGTTCGTTTACGGAGAGAAATTAATGTTGTTTTCTCATGAATTACCCGGTAAAGTCGGGTTTTTTGCCACCGTGATGAAAGACTTAATCTTTTTGTTGGCTACTAAACGATCGGAAGACAAATGTGGCATTGTCATGAACAGTCGTAACATGATCACAGATGGTACGGAAGACCTATAATAAGCATATTTGTGAGCCTTTTTAACGTTGTAACTGCTGTAACGTTCATTAGATTTTTTTACCTTAACAAATTGAGTGAAAATAGCCATCTTGTACTCGGGCTAATTTACAGTGTTATTTTCAGCTACAAATACGTTATTTTTTTAATGGAGCTTTCATTTTAAAAATAAATAACCAAAAGTGTATTTTTTATTTTTATTTTTTTTTAATATGAACACCACACAAGAGTCCCAACTGCTCCCGTCTGGAGCCAGTGAGACTATGTTTCAATTCTGAATGGTGGTCTTACACCAGGGCGATACTAAGAGTATCTTCCAATCACGAACGTGCCGCAAATATTCAATATATTATTTTAAATTAATTAATTGTGAAATAACACTAATTAATCAAATAAAATGTATTTGACACGCCGGGATTCGATCCCGCGATCTTCGGATTGCGAGTCAAGAGCCTTACAGAGTCAAATACAGTCAAATGGTAAACTATTTATTTTTAAAACTTGCGGAAAATCGTTTTTTTTTATAATGTACACTTAGACAATTTTGATTTGAGATCCCCTGATGCACGGCAAACATTTTAACGATACTTAGGGAGATTAACCCCTACAGCAAAGCTGAATCATGGCAGGGGTCACAGGTGGATTTTCCGAGTGGATCTCTCTCTTGAATTGCAGATCTGGGTTTTTTCTGCAATAACAATGTTCTTAAGTTAACCCCACAAGAAAAAGTTCAAAGGAGTTAGAACAAGGCTTCTAGGTGGGTGATGGTGGAATATCAGTTTTAGATACTTGATAATAGTACGAATTCATTATTAGGTACTCGTAGATTCTAGCTTTTAGCGTTAAAAATTATGAAAAAAAACTATCTAAATCTCAAAAACTAATAAAATAAATTAAAATAAAGGTATCTTATCGAAATTTATCGTAGTAAAACAGCAGAAGACACAAATACATGTACGTAGGATGCGTCCAACAAACCGCAACTCTCTCATGTGGAACCCAAAAATTTGAAACGGTATCTACTAAGATTCACATACCTAGGCTCCCTGATAACAAACGACAATAATACCACAGAGGAGATCCTGAAGCGTGAACGCAAATCGCTGTTATTTCCGCCTACAAAAACAAATAAAATCCAGACTACTGTCCAGAAACACCAAGATATTAATGTACAATACAAATAAGACCAATACTCACGTACGCAGCTGATACTGGGGTACTAACTAAGAGGAAGTAGCGAGCACTGGATGTTTTTGAAAGGAAAAATTTGAGGCGTATCTTCGGACCGGTTTCAAAAAATGGATTTTGACGCAGACGTTACAACAATGAGCTATGTACTCTGTTTAAGGATCTAAACGTCACAAAATTTATAAAACTGGGAAGATTTTGGTGGCTGGGTCATGTAGAGAGAATGACCAAGCATCAAGCACCAAAGTCCTTGCTGAACTCAAGACCGACAGGGCGAAGGAGCCTGGGAAGACCAACATTTAGATGGAGCGACAACGTCCTCAAAGATATATCTACTGAGAGAACTGGCACAAAACTGAGATGAGTGGAGGAAGACTCTTGAGGCCAAGATCCACCAGGGGTTAAAGAGCCAAGGGTGATGATGATGATGATCTTAACGAAAAGTTTTTTTAAAATGACTTTTTTTATTGCGTGTCCCTAATATTTTTTTTCGCCTTTATATAACCATTTATTTGACGCTTAATTTAAAACTTCTTGTCGCAGTATTCGTATTGTGAATTAAAAAAATATATACCTGTATTATAATTAATTTATTGATTGACTAGCTGGGTTACCCGGCTTCGCTCAGGACAATAAGATAGTGTTTTAGAATGTTGCACAATGATGTTCCCGATTCCCTATTCCTGATCATTCCACGACATACTCCGCTACTCCTTCCACAACTTCCTACAGCTCTATGGCACCTTCTAGAACTTTCCGGAAGACTGTTCTAGAAATTTCAAGAGGGCGAAACTTTCAGCCCTTATATCTTTAAAAGCACGCCCTTTAGGTAAAAACGGATACCCTTATTCCCTAGGAGGATTGAGATCTACCACACCATATAACTCCCTTGATAGAACCGGGACTCGTTTCTGAGTTTTTGCGAACTGCACGTTTTTTTGGTCTTTCTTATATAATAAATGCCATATTCAAATAAATAAAATGTTACTCCTTACATGTCCTTTCCCGTGCGTTCCCCTCCAGCGTTCCACTTTCACCTTCCCCACCACCGCTCTCCCGCTCCCCCGTCCCGCCAACCCCCCTGGCACTGCATTTCTTGACTCCTCTCCCGCCCGGCCCGTAGCCGAAACTTTTTTCTAATACTAACAATTCTAAACTCGTGATATCTTTCTAATTAAATATCCGAATTGAAAAATTAAAAAAGTTAAATAAAGGTATTGAAGTTGTCTTGAATATGAAGTAATTTATTTTGATAAGGATTAAAACCAAGATACAAATAAAGAGCCTTTTGAAGCAGCGACATTTGAATTAAATTTTTAAAATAAAAGAATACTTATTGTGGCATAACCATAATAATTAGACATATGCTGTTGCGATTTTTTTTTGTAAATAATGATGTGTTCTATAAAGTCGTACTACATCATTTTATTCTATCATCAATAGTTTTCGCAGCGCACGCGATTTCAAGAATATTTTAGGTAATTTTTTTACACCCTGGGTTACATTATTGAAGTTTTAGTAAAGATGCCTATTTTAAAAAAAATATATAATATAGCCTATGTCACCCAGGGATAGTGTAGCTTCCCAACAGCGAAAGAATTTTTCAAATCGGTTCAGTAGTTTCGGAGCCTATTCGATGCAAACAAACACACAAACAAACAAACAAACAAATTTTACCTCTTTATATAGTGTAGTATATATAGTAGATATAGTAGATTACGCATGCATCAAGTCCTGATATATTAATATAACTAGACATAGTATTCACGGGTTACAGGATAAACCATTGTAAAATAGTATAATATATTGATGAAGAACTAGGTTGATTTTTTTTAAAAATTTTGTTACATATGTAGAAATAAATAAAAAAAATCTATAAATTTGTGGTTACATTACACACTTTCATTGGTTGTGTAACATATTTTTAAGTTGGTAGGCTTTTATTAAAATGAGGATAAACTGCTTCGCATGCAAAAAATGTGGAAATTATATGTTTATGTTATTAATTCCGTCGATCAAAATCTCTCTTTCGTGCACTGCTCCCATTTAATGAGGTGATATTCCCAGAAATTGAAGAAGCACATACCATTTATTTTCCTCACAGGGCTATTAAATCAAGTATAGAATATATAAACTTTTATCACCAGGTGATATTTGAGAGAATGTTTCCTAGAACATTATAAAAAAACTCAGGTATGATTGATTATATTCTGCTAGATAATCTGTTCGAAATTTTAGGGCGTCAGTCAACCACCTACTAAACCTGTAGGTAAATTCAAGTAAAATAATCCCAATTAAATAAGACGAATTAGTGAACAATTAAAAAAATCTTAATTCCACTCCTTTCGACTATTAAAGTTGTATATCTACCTTCTTTTTTAGGGTAATTGTTTGGTTTCAATCTCAGATCATTATTTCTATGATCTGAGAGTAAAATACTTTTGAAGTTTGTCAGCGGGTAAATTTACAACAATTTTTGTATTGGATATATTTTAAAAAATCATACGGTGTGATTTTTTTTACTGATTTGTGAGAAAAAAAATACTCAGAGAATATGTCATCTTTGGGGATGCCGTGTGGAGGGTTTTATGGAAAGGAAGGAAAGAAACTTCTGGGAATATATGTGTGATGGACAGGGGTCAATGTATCCATTAGTGACGGATCCCTCCCACTACGTCACAAGACGATGGTTCGAGAGAGTCCGGCTGGAGAGGTCAAACGGTTTCCCTCAAAAGATCTGACCCGCCACGCAGACATAGACCTAGACAAACCTCACCCAATGAATTCGGACATAATGTATACTACAGTTTATAAATATATCGACAATTATCCACAAAAAATACATGACAGGCTGGATCAAAAATAGTTGAAAATATAACACCAAACCAAACATAACCTAACTCAAGGAAAACATAATTTCTCGATTTTTTTTTAAGAAACGAAAGAACATTCCCGGGTTCTACTACCACCACAGAAGTAGAAAATGTTGCTTGTGTCGTAATGGAGGACTTAGCCAGCCGAGGAATCGAACACTCGACGCCCGGATGAGACCCAAATGCAATGTCAATTCAGCCACTGACCGGTGATAGTCGCTTCTCTTTCATTCTGTACAAAATACTTGCACATTAGCTCACATATTGCTTATTAAAATGTATGATCTTCTTTTTAAATATTATCCCAAAACATTGTTTTTTAATAATTCCTATATAACTATAAAAAAAACTAGAACATCTCAGCACAGGTTATTCTAGTGAGGGGTTCATTAAAACATTTAAATACGAAACTGTTCAAATATAACATTATAAAAAGTATACAAATTTGCACATGTATATATAAGAAAATGTTCATATATATATATATATATATATATAAACTAGCTTTTGCCCCCGGCTTCGCTCGCATATTCGCCCCCCCCCCTCTCCTTCCCCCAATTAATCAACAATGAAATACGCACCGTTTCGCATTCATAATATTAGTATAGTTGTTGGCTTAGGTCAAAATGTAGATTAGTACCTATTTTATATTTGTACACTAAATATTCATATTAGAATACTCATATTTTAATTTTTGCTATCAAAGAAATCTCCATAGTAACCGAAAAAAATAACAAAATGACAGACCACGTCAAACATTTACTTAGCAACACGTTTTGCTAATAAACGTATAATAAATAATTTCATAACGCCACAGCTTATTCATAACGCCAGAGTTTACCAATATATATATAGCCTATATGACTCGCAAATAATGTAACTCTCGATTAGTGAAAGAATTTTTAAATTCCATTCGGTATTTATTGCGTGAAAGAGTGTCAAACATCCATCCATCCATACATACATCCATCCATCCATCCATCCATACAAACATTCGCATTTATAGATAATATATTAGTAAGAAGTAAGATGACAGACCACGTCAAACATTTACTTAGCAACACGTTTTGCCAATAAACGTATAATAAATAATTTCATAACGCCACAGCTTATTCATAACGCCAGAGCTTACCAATATATATAACCTATATTACTCGCATATAATGTAACTCTCTATTAGTGAAAGAATATTTAAATTCCATTCGGTATTTATAGCGTGAAAGAGTAACAAACATCCATCTATCCATACATACATCCATCCATCCATCCATCCATACAAACATTCGCATTTATAATATAAAATATACAAGAAAATGTTAATATTATTAAATTGAAATAATTATAAAATATTTTTTTTGTTAGGAATCACTGGTTACAGTGAGCCAGATACCTACGTCTTTTAACACTGTATAATCATGGCAAATTAATAGGCATAGATCACATTTATTATGATAGAAAACAGAGCAATAGAATTCATGACACAATATATATATGGAAGTACATAGGTTGAGCAATATATTTATTTATAAAAAAAGATAGAGAAAAGTAAACCAACTTAAATGACGCCACATAACATATATATATATATATTTTTAATTTCTTTTTATTCACAAAAAGATACATAAATTAAAATAAATTTTATACAATAATTATTTTCATAATACAGATATTTGATTTAACCCCATAAATAAGCAGGGCTTGTGTGAATGGGGGGTGTTATTATATTGATTTTTTTTAATCAGTTCAAATTTTCGGTATAATTTTTAAGCTGAGTTTTAATTCTTGTTTTTAAGCTGAGTTTTAGTTCATGTTTCTGATTTTTTTCAGGTAGTGAATTAAAAAAATTAACTCCGAGATATTTATGATTTAACTGTCCTATTGTTTTTTTACATTTTGGAGTAGGAAGTATTGATGTTTGTCTAAGATTTCTGTTATATTTAAAGGGTGCAACTTTATTTTGAATATTATCTTTATAAATTTGTAATGTTGCACTATAAAAGTATAATGAACTTAATTTTCTGACCTTAAATTGTTTGAATAAAAGTTCTGACGAATATGAGTAGGGTTTTTTTAAATTGTTTTTATTTTTAGTTTTTGTGATATGTAAATTGTTTATATTTGATTTGTATATGTACCGCCCCATCCTACAATGCCGTATTGCATAATTGATTGACAGAGAAAGCGAAGTATGTGGTTCTAAGTAATTTTTCGTTTAAAATATCTCTTAAACATCTGAATATATATGTTAGTTTCCTTATTCTTTTGTTCAGAATATTTATATGTGGGGACCATTTTAAACGCTGGTCTATTGCTATGCCCAGGTACTTAATATCGGTCTTGTTTTCTATGTTTGTGCCTAATATATTGCATTTGTGGTTTTCTGTATGTGTCACAGTGTGGATTATTATGTTTATTTCCTTAGGTGTTTCTTGTTTTTCAATGAAAAATGGAAGCATAATATCCATAATATATTATATAATATCTTAGATGTGATGTAAATGAGGCAAGATAAAATTAAATTATTATATTTTGCCCTCTCTGTATCACGTATCATCAGCATATCGTTTACCAAACACACTATATAGGTATCATGTTGAGTAGCATCAAACATTTATCGATGATCAGAATCATTATCGATCATAGCAATTTAGGCTTCCAGCGTGCGATTATTGAAACCACGTATTTCCGGCCCCTATGTACCTACTAGTTATGGTACCTGACCACAGAGATCGTCTTATTGCCACGTACGAGAATGACGTCGTAAATCATGCTTCGTTGATTTGTTTATAGACCGGTGAAGAAGAACCGTTTTAAAATAATAAAATTATCTAATTTCTGTTGATGGAATTTGTTGCTAAGTTTGATGTACGCCGAACAGAAATTTACTAAAAAAATATTCACAACTAAAATTCAGATTCCAAAATTTACTCAACAAGGTACATATAAACAGTGATTATGTTATTGATTACAATGATTACTGTAAAAAAGAGTATCGTGTTAACTTATCGATATTATGGCGGTATTTAATGTTTAATTTTGTTGTTATTCGCGGTGATTGTGCCACATTTTTTTTTAGTTGCAATCTTGTGAAAATTCAAGTTGATTAATTATTTATCCGAATTACGGATGAATTTGTATGTTAAGTTAATATATTAGTTTGTATCGTACTTCAGAATGATAGCGAATTTTAAAATGTGAGGTGCTAGGTTTAAAAAATCTCCCGGCTATGCTAAAATTTACTTCGTGGTAATTCAGTTGGGTTCCAGTTTCATTTGGATTTCAATTTAGCAATTAGCTTTTTTTTTTTTTTTTTTACATTAACTCCACACAGGAGGCCCTGAGGAAAATAATTTCCCTCAGGGCCTATGTCATCTTTGAGGATGCTGTGTGGAGGGTCTTTTTGAGGAAAGGAAGGAGTTAACATGGGTCTTGAAGAGACTCATGTTGTAGGAGGGAGGAAACACAGAGGCCGGTAAATCGTTCCACAGCCGAGCTGTTGAACTCAAGAACGAATCGTAAAAACGACCCGTTCTCATGTGACTAATATCAACTGTGTACAAATGTTGGGCGCGTGTTTGGCGTGTTTCCCGACTATGCACCGGTGCCGAGGGGATCAATGACGCTAGTTCCTCGGAGCATCTTCCATTGTAATACCGGTAGAACAAGGACAGCATTCCCACCTGACGCCTATGCTCTAAAGATTGCAATCCGTCTGTTAAGATGGGAGAATCTATCAAACGGACCGCCCGTTTCTGCACAGAGTCAAGGGTTTTTTTTTGGTATTTTGGAGCTCCAGACCAGAGGTGGCTGCCAAATTCAACCGTGGGGCGCACTTGCGATTTGTACAGGGTTAACAGTTGAGTACTATTAAAGTATCTGCGGGCCCTGTACAGTACGCCCAGTTTCTGAGAGGCTAACTTAACTCTGGTTTCGATGGAGCCCCCATACCTGAGCTGGTCACTAAGAGTTACACCAAGCATATCAATGGAGGTCCTGTTCGGGAGAATGCTTCCGTTGAAGGAGACTAGATTATCATTTCGATCCCTTTTAGACGTTAACAATCGATATTAGTTTAAAACTTTAACCAGTTTAGTTAAATATTTTACAAATGCACCTCGTTTTAGAGAGGTACATACTTAGTCTCATCCTTATAAAATATCATATATGTATATTCAAAACCCGTGTAACCAGATACTTTCGAATATTCTTCTTCTCCTTTCCGCTACCCTCAACACACAAAACCCAAATTGAGAATGGCATATTAACGTAGCTACGGGCAGTAGGTACTCTTGTGCAGTATAAAAAACTAAGAAGTCTTCATATATAATTCAATTCAACCAGTGTACCTGCACTATAAGAAATCCCTACAATATTTAATTTTAGAAACATAAATGCACTTCGTGACAAAATTTTCACCCTTTCACCATTTTGACCATTCAAAATTATACATAACCATGTAGACTCGTCGCTATTGGCCACAATTAATATCAATATCATTCACCGACTACTAAGAAATCCTGAAAATTTCCATATTCCTTTCCAAAGAATCAACTTAAAATTTTACCAACCTCTTGTCCGTGTTTGTCGACAATATAACATCCACAGCAGTGGCAAGACACCGGACATATTTGCGACAGTCCCCAGAATTTTACAAAATTTCTCGGAACTCTTATTTTCACTTGACTTGACGTGGCCCAAACTTTATTGTCTCTTGTTTTGTTGTTGATGTTTAACAACCTTATTGCTAAACGCCCACACATTGTTATACGCCGTTATTGGAGGATTGTTTTTTATTATTTATATTTTTAATGTTAACTTTCCGTCTGTTGCGTGTACCCTAAATCTTAATATATTAAACAAAGTTGGGTTAGTTATATTTATAACTCGAAAACAGCTGGACCGATTTTTATAATCTATGATTTGTTAGATTTGTCTCCGTCCCGAATAGCAGAATAGCTATTAAAACATAGGAAAATTTCAGGATTTTTTTTTTTTAATAAAATTCTTTTCCTCATACATTTTGTATGGAACGAATTCCAATCTTTTGAAAGAGCTGCAGGAATGTTGTGATAAATATAATATCGAATAGTGAGTGAATTTGAAAAATTCATAAACGTCAAATGTCAATGCGATGATTGTTTTGCTTTTGTTCTTAAACATATAATACTGCCTCTTTCTTATACACTCAATGTCAACAGTCAAAAATGAGACAAACGGTGAACGTACGTCTGCACTCCTCCAAAGGTAATATTAGATAATTATAATAAATCCTCCGCACACGTATAAAGAAAATGAAACCCAATTCCGTAAGTTGGAAAAGCAAGAAAATCACAAAAAAATAAATCCGTACACAACGCCATCTCTGATACTGACAAAAACAGAACATGGACAGTTGCGCATCGATAATTGCTTCACTGTGTAATTTTTAACTTAATAAAAAAACCGAATTTATTTCAGCTACTTAATAAGTTAACACAACAGTTATTGATTCTGAGGCTGTACGAAGTTCATCTGGTTAGCTAGTTATAAATAAAATAAAAAGCATTGTCACTATCATGAATCGAATTAAGGAAATCAAATCTACACAACAAACCTAGCCTTCATTTCGATTGCTTCAAGGAAGACGGCAGCCACTCGGATCTTTTTGTTTTTAACTTAAATTCCATTTCTATTAGTCATACGTTATGTAGTGTGATTTGAGCAAAATGCTGAAGCTGCTAGATATTTAATTTAATTCAGCTTTTTACACATTAAAATGCTCTAAAAGTTAATAACTTAATGTGACTTACCTACTGCGGTCTTCTTTAAAGCAGTTGATTTATACAGTATAAAATTATTCATCAGTAAACCTTAAACGGAAACATTTCCTGGCTAATTTCCCACACTCTTCTCGGCTGCTACCAAAGTGCCCAGGCCGTTTAGTCACCGCTTCACTCACAGGCCAGCTATTCACTCAGCGGTATTAATCACCCTTCAGCCACTAACCACTCAGTACCCGCTCAATGTTCAGTGCTCACTGTTCAGTGCTCACTGCCATCGTTCGGACTCGGTGCTTAGCAATCGAGTTGGGAGGCAAATGTATGGGCAATTGTTTACCGGACTGCCTGCCGGTGAGACCGAATCGGTGTATTGTGGATATAGCTAGGGCAGATTGAGACTTGGGAGCTTAAAGCTAGTTTGGTTTATATTTGAATTTCAATTTCAGGTAGCGGGCCAGCCAGGCATAAGCTTAAATTTACATAACTAATCGAAAGCTCTTTATTTTTGGCGATCGAATTTTGTAACTGAAATACAACTGACAGAAAACACTACAGATAAAAAATAACAACAAAAGATATTGAATGATTTTTAATAGGAAATCCGATAAAATTACGAACTACTTTTTTTCAATTCAATTGCTTTAATCGGATAACCTATACTTTTTACATTTTTTTTCTCTTTTTAAAAAAGAAAGACCAACATTGCCGGGTTACGAATAACCCAATCATATTTGAAAATCTCCTACTACCACCACAGTAAGCCGAAAATGTTGCTTGAGTCGTGATGGAGGACTTAGTCAGCCGAGGAATCGAACATGGAACGCCTGGGTGGTACCCAAATGCGATGCTCACTCAACCACTGAACGGTCAATATTATTACAATGATTTCAAGGTATATTTCTTCATCAAGTACATTATTTTAGATATAACAAATAGGTTTAACGAATCTCTTGATTGTAATAATTTTGAAGCTTTCAAATGTCTAAAATCTCTCATCCAAAAATCTAGTGGGGTTTGCTTCTACGACTCCCATAATACAAAATTTAAATGCATATCAGTTCCTTAAAAACCATGATCTATCCAGAGCCTTTATTGTTAGTAAAAATATCAGCCGCTTTGGGTGATTTTATTCAAAAACGGTGCTATGCAAATTAACGAATTATTATTATATTTAATAGATTTCTTCCACCAGCTCTGCCCACACAGATCAATATAGCCTCTCAAGAAGTACCCGGTCGCGGCTGTAGAGTGTTTGACGTAAGCCATGGATCAAAGTTACGCAATTTACGAGACTCAATTTCCATCAATTACTTGGCCATTGAAACCTTGTTCTCTGTACTCCAACCTGATTCTAGTGGGAACCGATCATAGGTCTCTCTTCTCTTCTTTCTTTTCTCAAGTTTGTTGTTTGTTCTTATCTGAAGATGACGCTGTATTCTGAACGATATGGTTTATTTTTAATGCTTTGTTAATTTAACATTTCTAAAAAATTACTTGATTTTGAATACTGTGTAGAGGTACCTACTAACTACATTAGAGTAAATAACATTTTCCAGTTATTTATTTTCATCGAAGAGTCATCAAACTATGGGTGTTTTCAGATTGGCTTGGTGTTTGATTTGTGCAAAATATGTTTTTATAACATTTGGGCGAGGACTAAAAAAGATTATTGATATAGTTTGCGAAAATTGGTAAGGAAATTCAATAATTTGATTTTCAGTTATTTATCGTATTTGTAAAAAGCATTAATTTTGTGGCTCGCCATAATTTACAATAAAAACATATAAATTTGGTATAGACCACTTTAATTTTATTTTATTCACACTCTACCGGTTTCGGAAGAACCCTTTCCTCGTCAGGAGAATATTAGAACTAACCTACGATACAGAATATTGACAGACATACATAAATTTTAAGTGTTTGTATGGGAGGTAAAAAAAGGGGAAGGGGTAATTAAGGAATTTCCGGGAAGAGAAATTAAGAGTGGTTTATTGAAAATATGTCTAGAAAGGACTAAAAAATAAAATTATTTGGTTATTCAAAATACTAGAGTTATCATTTAGTGATTTTGAAATTCCCTAGGGTGATTTGGCCAGGAATTATATATGAAAATGGCTGTGAGGTTTTACATTATAACTGTTAACTACTATATAAAATAAAATAAAAGTGTTTTACTGTTACATAATTAAATCGGTTTGTAAGTAGGTACATATTCGTATTAAAGAAAGGTACCTCTTATAAAACTGGAGACTGTTTAGGACGATCAGGAGATAAAAGTTTACCACATAATTCATGTTTTTATAATCCACCACAATATTTCAGAACTTTAAAAACTGTTTTAACATCAATTAAACATACCAACCTCTAAAGAAAAAAATGCTAAAATTTGTTGAAGGCAATATGCAAGTCGAAGTCAGGTAAAGATACCTTGTAAGTGAAAAATGGGAAGTTTTTTGGATGCTAGTTCACAGAAACAGCACTTTAGAAGAGAACCATCCATTAAGTTAATTTAATTTTCTAATTTCTTAGTAAAGATATTATACAGATGTATGAATATTCACCAATACCCACCTTAAAACTCAATTAATATTTGGTAAGAATTTTCAGACTCATTAAAAATTAAGATATTAAATTATTACACCTTACAAGCCCTTATTAATGTTCAGACTAAAATCTATCTGAGAAGAATAAATTCAGTATTTCCTGCAAAATAAGTAATATACATAGGTAGAAACTTAAGACTTGTATAATATTCATAAGACCAGGTTAAAATCGAAGATCTAAGAGCGTTTTCTTGTAATTTAAGTTAGCAGCTACTAGTACTCGTACATTGATTACACGAGTAAGTGCAGAGTAGTGATATAGTGAAGCATTGCCTTCTGGAATACGGGTCTATAAAATATACATTAAAAAGTTGACTCAGAGCATAAAAGCCATACTTTGCGATGTTGTAGTGATGGGAGTTCATATATAATTCCAGGCCACTTCCATAAGGCCTTCTACAGATATGTGGATACCAACAAACCGGCAACTGTTCAGTTGATACAACCATAGCTAAATAATACACTTTGCACTTTGGAAAATAATATAAAATTCTTTTCAAGCAAAACTTATTGGAACCTAAATGGAATGTAAGTGTGAGAAGCAAGTCAGAATATTATTACTTTGACGTGATTTCATCGGTGATCCCCGAAAGTTGATCCCCCAAAATTATTATTATTATAAAAATGTATTTTTTTGTTTATTATTTACCAATTTCGAGCCTAAAATCAACTTAAAAATAACATCAAAAATATGTTTTATATTTTTGATATTTGGCGGTACATACTCTCTGCGCACCTCTTCTAGGATACTTAGTTATATTTTGTGTGTATATACCGTATTTTCCCTAATCGACTGCATATTGTCGGGAATGAACTATCATGGAATCAATTTCATCAAATCTGTGGGTAAAGATCTCGATTGCAGTGTGGGTATTTTCCAATATTCATGATTTAGAAGAAACATATTTAATTATCCAAATTAAAAAAAATAGGTACAACTTTTCGTGAATAAAAATTCAACAAGCTTTTAGTATTGACAATAACACGCAATTTATTTCCAATTTTTTATTCCACGTCAAATTTACACAAGGATAACAAATTACAAGTATGCATTGCATTATTCTATTAGTTTTTTGTGTTTTTGAGTGTTACATCAAATTTCATAGAAAATGAGTGATAAAAAAATTGAAGTTTTTAATAATTATTATTGTAAATTGGCCACACAAAAAGAAACATTTTTCATGATGTAAAATACTTAGGTAGGTATTGTTTATTGTTGTAAGATGTTTAAGAGTGCGTACATCCATGGATCTCAAGAACCGACCTATTAAATTGTTTTTTTTTATACCTCCAATGAATCATTCTCGCCTGAAGATTCCGATACGTGTATATTAATGGCTCTCGTGTCGAGTGTCCTGTCAATATTTTTTTATATGAATGAAAAGGGTCATAAAAAACTAGTGGGTATTTTAATTATTACATACCGAGCGAAGTTCCTCTTTTAAAGAATCTGCGTTATGCGAAACTTACCGTCTAATGGCCGGCCATTAATTTCATTTAAGACGGGATGTATTCGCTGCGATAGATAAAATTGCAGAGTAGTACTTGGTACTCGGTGGTCTATCCGGTGGCGGTAATAAGGTACACTTCTTATTATGTTCGTATGGATATGTAGTCGGTTTTAGCTCGTATGCTTTATGTCAGTTTGACGACTCGACTTCTCAGATGTCTCACGTTGGTCTGCCTACCGAAATGGAAGCGTCAGCACCAGCATTGGCCAGAAGCGAGCGACTCTAGGGGGCATCAGGTAATTGTCTCACGTAATGGCCGCTACCCTAAGTATCGCGCTCGTTCCGAAAGAATTCGATTAGAGCGACGTCGAGTAATTAATCTCGGGCCGCTGTCCGCTGGCTCGCCCAGTCATTAAGGATTCCTCGCGATGTCACTCTGAGCTCTGGCTTTACTTCTGAGCTTTTCGTGGAATTGTCGCGGCGATTTACGACCGTCGCCGCGGACATTCCTAGCGCGCGGGAGAATAAGGGTAAGAGCGGCAAAGGACGGCTGCGCGCGCAGATGCCAACGTTTGAATAACCGTTCAGTGTTGCCATATTGCGGCCATAATGTGGCCAGGTGACAATTGTGCGTTAGGTACCCACCCCCCCGCTACTATACTACTTATCTACCCGGGGTCTATAGTCGATTTATCTTCGAATCTATTTGATAATAATTAGTTTGAGTTTACTAGAAAAGGAAGAACATTCCAAACAGGCTGACTACAACAGTCTTATTTTATGTTCTCTATTATGGACACACAGTTAAATATACCTCGATAAGGCAAAGCGTCTCAGGTGATTTTATGTTACAACAAACTAGTATCTGTTCTTTTACAATGCTCTTACACTGTGATACGTCTTGCTCAACCAAAGAGGGTTTATTTCAATAGAGAAAGTGCACCAAATTATTTACTATATTTTTCTACATTTCTAGAATTTATCAATAAAAAAAATGTGACATTTGAATAATTGTTAAAAATCAAACACAACATCACCGCCTCAGAACCAGCTTTCTCAAATAGTTTCTAAAAAAGGTATGGGTACAGCAGTTGTAAATACACAAACAAGTATGTAGGTGGCCTACCTTTATAAGATATTTTAGGCGCTAATGTTAACAACGGTTTACCTCACATTTTTATTTTATATTTTAACTTTTATGACCTCACAAGAGTCCCAACTGTTTCCGTCTGGAACCAGTGATACTATGGCATCCCCAGTTGGGGTATGTTATGAGATGAAGACGTACGTAATTTGTACCTCTTTCGTTTTCCGATTTATATCTTACCGAAAATCCTTTCATGATTGTGTTCGTCCAATTGCTAACATAATAGTTAATTTGCGATTAACCAATCAAGCCTCGGAAAGACATTACTAGCCACAAACACTATATTCCATTATAGAGCCTTCGATGGACAGATCTGAGATCATACATTATTAAAGTGTTTTTATATTTTTTCTACAATGCGCAGATATTAAATTTGTTCCACATCTCAAAGAGAAATAATTCTTTTTCTTAATTTATCTAAAATTTTTATACTTTATTCCATAGATAAAATCCGACAAATTGTCAAAGTGTGTGATTACAAATTGACGGGATTTTTTCCTTGGCAGTAAAAATATTATTTATGTATATTATTGTATAAAAGCCATAAAAGGTGAAGAGATACACTTGAGAGTTGTTAATTTGTCTTCGTTGGTTAGATTTATTTATTAGATTAGGTTATGAGAATTCTACTACCTACATACATACCTAATATGCATAGATTTTTGCGTTACGACACCATTTTTGAATATTTTCTTTAAATCATTTTTGAATATATATATCAAATTTCAATCGAGTATAAAAATACTACAGCATTTAACGTAGCCGAAAAAACTGAAATAAGAGAATTATTCGTCTATCAAATAAATAAATGGCTATTTAGATTAAATGTTTTCCATTTCTGGTAATTTCTTTTTTTTCTTTTGATAATTAATTTGAAATGAAGGGTTGCTTTTGATAATAATTATTAACTTCGCATTTGCTCGTTTTTTAAATTTTTAATTAGCTCCACACATGAGGCCCTGCTGAAAATAATAACCCTCAGGGTCTATGTCATCTTTGGGGATGCAATATGGAGGGTAATTTTTTAAATTTGTAAAGAGGAAGTTCTGGGAAGGAAAAATGAAAGAGGGTTGGGTAGGAATCTGGAGGTCAGCGTGTCCGGGAGTAACAACGTATGAATCCAACTCTCCCACTGTGAGGCAAGGCGATGTTCCGAGAGAGTCCTGCTGGAAAGATCAAAAGGTCTCCCTCAATTGGTCTCGACACGCAATTAGGTAGGCAGATGCATCCGCCGTCAAGACCTGGACAAATCTCACCCCATGAACCCGAGCACCCCTGTGACCTGTGGCAGAGGTGTTGGTTATCCAATAAATGGTTCCTGGAGCGGCGGTACCCATAACCACCTCCCGAAAAAAATGTGTTAGCAAATTGTCACAACAGTGAATTATTACTGACGTTTGACGGAATACTTGCTAATGTAAATTGTTAAATCGGTTTCACCGGGGGTGAAAAGACCAAAATCACTTTATACAAAATTCATTGTTTGTGTTTGCCCAAGGTCCCGGGAGTATGTCGCCACGCCATTGATTCTATTTAATGACCGGGTCTTACTAACAGGAATTAAGTAATTCAATATGTCTGCCACATCCAATATATCCAAGTTATACCGTTACACACATTTTATCTAATTCTTCACCTTTGGATAAAGGTGCCTCAGCTGAAGATTTCGTTCTAATGAAATCCTTGTGATACTCACTACATTCACATTATTTGAAGTTAACCTTAGAAACAAAATGGATGACTATAATTTTATAAATTTAAACTGAATATTTTTTTAATCAACACGCTGCAACAGTTCAATTGAAAATTTAGTTTTCCTCTCTAACGCAAATTAATTCTGCAATAATAACAGCAAACGAACATGCCCAAATAATATAAAATATATTTTTTTAGTGTAGTATTTAAATTCTATATATGAAAAAATGGGAACGTAAACACATTTTACAGAAAACTTTCACTTGTATAAAAATCAAACACAACACCAACTAGGAAATTCAAAACGAGGAAAAAAATATAATATAAAAGCTTCTAAAGGGTGTGAATATCACATCATTTAAACTAAAGCGTCGGAGACGTAAATCTTAGTTTTTATACACACGTTTTTCTTTTCATATTCTCTTAATAATTAAGCAATACATTATAATGTGTCTTTGTTTAAAATAAACATTTGTCAGTAATAGCAGTATTATAACTAATTTTTTATTTTAATTTTAAATATAAAAATAACTTTATAAACACTACTTTTTTATATCTAATCCCGAAAACGTTTTGGAGTAAACCGTAGCTTCGTCTGACGCTCCGTGACTTTTCATCCCCTGACAAAATATCCCCGACAAAATACCCTACGGACAAAACATTCTTCACAAAATATCTACTTAAACCCAACCTAACCTAAGCTAATAAAAAAAAAAACAAGAAGTCAGCGTAGTGGCGACACATATTGTCCTTGGGATATTATGTAGACGGATATTTTGTCGGGGATATTTTTGCCATATCATAACTCTACTGAACTTCATCGACGAAGCAACAGTTTGCAGCTAAACATGGCCGGAATTTGGTATAAATATAAATGTGATATTCGCAAAGTTTTTTTTGTTTTATTTTAAATTATAATGTCACATCATAAAGTAACTGTTGAATATGAAAAAAGTGTGTGTTTTTTTAAATTTAACTAACTAACTAACTAACCATCACGCCGTTTCCCCGCAGGGGTAGGCAGAGAGGACGGACCGCCACACAACTCGATCTTGGCACACACTCTTTGCCTCGTTCACATTCATACATCGTCTCATACATGCTCTTCTATTATTCCGACTCTTCACATGGCCCGACTCAAGTAACTGATTCACTTGGTCGTGCCATGTCTTCCTCGGGCGTCCCCGACTTCTTCTACCATTCACATTTGCATCATATATTCTCCTTACACTCCTTTCCTCGTTCATTCGCTCTACATGCCCAAACCATCGGAGAGTCCCTTTCTTAATCTTACACATAACGCTTACATCAGTCTTGCATTCTTTGCGGATATCCACGTTTCTCTCACGATCGTACATGGTTTTTAAATTTAATATATCTTGTTTTTACTCATGCAATATAACTGCAACTATATATTTTTAGATCGTCAATACATGTATCATCCTAAGTATCGTTTGTCTTTGGTTTTATTTAACGAAAAGGTCTATTAACTCTTTACACAAAACCAGAACAGGTTTGCCCTAACTTCGAATGAACGCCCCGAATTTTTAAGTCACAATATTGATTTATAAATATTTCCTTTTATTATCTTCTGGTTCATAACCACGGAGCCATGAAACCCTGAAAATCGTCAGTATTTAATATTTTATATAAACCGTCAAAAGAATTGGATATTTCGCTAATAATTTTAGATTTATTTTCAATTCAACGTTAACTGGGATTACCGAATATCAAAACTATTTTTTTGGATAAAAAAAGGTTACACAATAGAACCACATCATTTATATGTTTTATTATTAGATAGATTGATGGAAAAATTTAAGCTCCGTAGCCCATTATGGAAGTAACAAACTGATGAACTATTCATTTTGGAATACTTCGGATTTAGTTTAACTCCTATCTCGATATTTGAGATGACGCAGCAAGCAGTTCGAACTAGACCGTATTTCATCTCTTCGGAGCACTTCAGACTATATATGGGTCAGTGGCCGAGTTGATAAATACATAGGAACCAAATAAACAAAAAGTATACCCAAACGTTATTAAATATAATTAAATAAGTAATAAATAAATAGGCAAAACGAATGATTGTTATTGTTTCTGCAGAAATAAGATTTTCTAATAAGCCTATACATTTACATATTTAAACTACTTTATTTTTGAAGTACATAAGACAGGCATGTGCCCAAACTTTCACATATTTTTTGTTTGTTTGTGGAGAAGTATCTGGCCATTCAGATCTGGTCACCAGCCAAACTAAAGCAGTTTCGAGCAACGTCATAAATCTGAATGGTGGTCTGGTCTTACACCTACGATACCTACTGAGAGAATCTTCCATTCTGGAGCGTGCCGCAAATATACTACATATTATTTTTAAATGAATTTATTTGATATAACACAAAATCTTAATTTTTAATTTGATTTTTTTAATAATAATGATACAATTAATTACATTACATATTGTTATAAATTATAACATCAAGTAAAGTTCTTCATTTAAAATTCGTTTTACACCTTTTTTAGAGCAAAGCTCAAGTTTAAACCGCAGTTTGTTCTTTTTATTTTAGAAAAAAAAAATAACAATAAATAATAAAAAAATAATAATAAAATCTTTTTTTTTTACATATATAAAAGAAATAATAGAATAAGTAATATAACATAAAAGAAGAAGAGGAGACAAAGAAGAAGAGAGAAAAAGAAAGAAAAAAAGGGATATCTAATATAATATTTTATTTGTATCATATAAGTTAGGTAAAGAGTTTTTTTATTGAATTATTGAATTTCTTATAATTTGTTACCAATCTTAGTTTAAGCTAAGCTTATTTTTTTAAATAACATGAAGTGAATGGACTTTAAATTCTTGAAATGATTTGATGGTGGGGTAATCACACGACTTTTAAAAAATAATTTTTATTTAAATACTTTGGATGATTTCTAAAGGCAAAGAAGATGTTTTTAATGCACCACCCCAGCCAACAATTCCATATTGTAATACTAATTGAATTAATCAAATAAGATTTTTTATGCACGCGATCCCACGACATTCGTATTATGAGTCAAGAGCCTTACCCCTCGACCTCGGTGGCCGTCCATAATAATACACGATAATATTCCAAAATACACTTTTCTATGGATTAAAACATTTTTCATAAATTTCTTCCACTTTTTTATTAAGAACGGATCGGTTTCACCTTATGATAGGAGATTTCAGACTGAACCAAGAGAGATGCTGTCTGAAGATGCCCGTCATAAGGTGAAACCGGCCCGATCATTAATAAATAGTTAGAAGTAAGTTATAAAGGTGTTTTAATCCTTACAAAATTCACATCCCCCATGAATTAAAGGATTCAAAATTTGAAATAAAGTAACCCAAAATATTTTTATTTCATAGTGCAAATAGAATTCACACGTATTATATTGAAATATAAGAGATGTGCTATCCGCAGTTTTTACTGGGTGGGACTGCGCTTCAGGGTGTCGCCGATATTGTGAACCAATTAACGAAAAAACTAAACGAATGTTAAACCAAACGAACGTTTTTTTTTTTTTACTTTAACTCCACACAGGAGGTCCTGAGGAAAATAAAATCCCTCAGGGCCTATATCATCTGAGATGCTGTGTGTAGGGTCTTTTTGAGGAGAGGAAGTAATGAACATTGGTCTTGAAGAGACCCATGTTGTAGGAAGGAGGAAACACAGAGGCCGGTAAATCGTTCTACAGCCGAGCTGTTAAACACAAGAACGAATCGAAGAAGCGACCTGTTCTCATGTGACTAATGTAAACCGTGTACATATGAAATTAATAAGAAATTTTTAAGGTTTTTATTCTCGCGGCTCTATGGACGTTACCCTTGGCTTTACCCATCGATTTATATATTAGGCATGACCAATTACCACTCCCTAGAGACACGTAGAGGTATTGCTTTGCTTAAATATTTTTTTTCAACTAATTAACGATCACTTATGTAATAATGAGATACTGGCCCAATTATTTTTTTTTGTACCAGAGTCTCACTCTCGAGGACGTCATCACAACCTCCTATATGGTAGAGCAAGCCGCACTAATTTATTTATGAACTCACCTGTGGGGAGAGCTACGTGCTTTTTGAATGAAGTGGATAAAAAAATAGATTTATTTTTTGTGTCCTATAGCGCATTTGTAAGATTTTTGGTATTGCATATACACTGCATAAATGGTACAATTATAACGTCTTAGGCTATATTGCCTGTAATTTGTTAGAAATATATGTACAAATTATATATAAATAAATAAATGTTGGGCACGCGTTTGGCGTGTTTCCCGACTATGCGTCGGTGCCGAAGGGATCAATGACGCTAGTTCCTCGGAGCATCTTCCATTGTAATACCGGTAGACCAAGTATAGCATTCCCACCCGACGCCTGTGCTCTAAAGATTGCAATCCGACTGTTAAGATGGGAGAATTTATCAAACGGACCCTCCCGTTTTTGCACAGAGTCGAGGGTAGTAATTCTTTCCCTTTTCAAACTATGTTGTTAACCAATACTGCATATCTTCAAAAAATCATCGAATGAACAAATTCTTTCCGTACGCAAAATACTCCCATTAGGTAGTAGTCAGCCGACAGAAGGGCGGGCATCACAGCATATCTCTTTTGTATTTAAATATCTTCGAGTGTTTCAAATGTCCAATTAAAAGAATCAATCGATTTTTTTTTAATTCGTACACCTAGCCATTCTCAATATACATTTATGAGGCGAGTTCTCATAAGATGCGGTCATCACCATAGTAATTAAGTTACAAAAAATGCTCTACGAAATTATTTGTAGGAAGTTCATAAAAAGTATCCAGGTGGTTTCATTTTTTTTAATCGTTCTTAGAAGTTTCAAGGTGGTCGATATTTTTTTCAAATTAAATAATTAATCTTGCATTATTTTAATAAAATATGTAACTCGACCACCCTAGGAATAAAGAGTACTATCGATTCTTTAAAAAATCTTAATCACTTGCATGTGGTGTCGTCCAATTTCCATCACCACGGGTTTCCAACAAAAAAAGAATTCCAATGCTGCAGTCCTTATTAACATAAAACTTTTTTTTCATGTCTAGATAATTTATTATGAAAACATTCGAAAGTACTGGTAGTAACATATTTTTTCAATCACCATTATGTAGATACTTATTCCAATTTTTTTTAAATATTTTGTCGTTGTCAATAAATTATGTCATCAATAAGAAGTTGATTCAATTACTTTCGACCTTTTATTGAATGCAAGCCTAGCCTGGTGTATACGGCTGTCGACCTCGCTCTTAGACCGACCGTCCCATGTTATTTTACTCCCGAGGTAGACAAACTCCTTGGTGTTCTTTAGTGGAACTCCTGCCATCTCTACTCTCATCTGGTGTTGCGTTCGGCCTACAGTCAGCAGCTTTGTTTTGTCTTTATTTATCTTCATGTTGACCTAAAACTGCAAATACTCCTCATCAAGACCTATGTGTGGAGTATCTTGATGTACGGCTGCGAAACATGGTGCCTATCCGAAAGTGATAAACGGAGACTAGAGGCTTTTGAGATGTGGTCCTATAGAAGATTATTAGGAATTTCCTGGAGAGACCACATTACAAATGAGGAGGTTCTCCAAAGCATCGAAGGAGGAAGGCACCTGCTCAGGACCTTGTCCGAAAGGCGTGCAAGATGGATCGGACATGTTATACGACAAGAAGGCCTCTTGCATACCATAATGGAGGGTATGACCGAGGGGACAAACTCTAGGGGACGCCCACGCCGAGAGTACCTGGACGACCTGCTGGTGGACGTGCGCTGCTCATCATATGCAGAATTCAAAAGAGCCGCACAAGACAGGAAAGAATGGAAGAGAAAATTAGAGGAAATTGTTGCAAACCAATCCCAGGATTGAAACCAGAGAGACAGAGAAGAAGTTGAAAGTCTAAACTCTCACTAAGTTCATATTTCGCATAGTTTCCGCACTCAAAGATTGCATTTTCTGAAGTAAATATCTTCATATCCTTGCTCGAAAATCAAAACCGCGTAATAAGCAATATGAAACAACATGATCAGAGAGAGAAAAAAATACCACACATGATGAGTTATTGTCCTTGGAAATCACAAACGCTATATTAAAAATCTCCTACATATTGCCAAATATTTGGCATTATGAACATACAGGGATAAAATGATTATCTACGAATAGACATGATCAATACGAGGATATGTTCTACACTTAATTCAACTTCCAAAATTAAATATCTTTGTTTTTATATAGATCAACATTTTAAATGGAAAACACATATTTGTTAACTTGTCAAAAGAATTAGGAAATGTATATATATATTTATAAGACTCCGAAATATTCTTAGACTGGAAAACCTAAAAAGATTGTACTATGCAATTGTTCAATCTATATTACAATACGGTATTATAGGATGGGGAGGAACATATGACGTTATTTTAAATCCTCTCAAAATAGTTTGAAGATTAATAATTAAGGTTATTTTGAAAAAAAAAATTACATTTTCTACTGAAAAAATATTTTCATTATTCAAAGTATCTGCAATAGACAATTTATATAAAGAATATTCAATACTACAAACTTTCAAAGAAATTCAGCTAAAACAATAATTACATTTCAATATATCAGCAAGATATCAAAACAATATTAAAATCCCAAAATTTAATACCGAGCACATCCAAAATTCATATCTGTATCTTGGTATAAATTACTTCAACAAACTCCCATTAAAAGTAAAAATTATCGAAAATAAACGTAAATTTCAAATTAAATTAAAGAAATTCCTGAAACAACTGTAAGAGTTACATTACTTTTATTGATATTTCACTTCATTTAAATCTGTTAATTGATACATCTCAAGTTTCTCTCACTATATCTATTGTTAGTTGCAATATTATTATTCACCTACTCAAATGATAACATAATTGAGTATGAATTCACTCACCAAACACAAAAGCCTTGTCTCTTTATGATGAGGAAAGTCTTTTATTACATTCATATTACAAATCTGTTTAACATGTAAAAAAGTTTCGTTGGTTCCATGAGACCGCAAAAAGATGTACCCTTCCGTAGAAATTGATTTAACTGTGTGTAGATTTGATTTTAACGACCTGTTTTTCTTCTATTACAGATATCGTCATGCGGAGGAGAATTATGGCCCTTAGAAAGACCCGAAGGAATGCCTGTCATACAGTCGCTAGAGGTCATGTGTGGGAAGGACCATATGGATGTACACCTTTCTTTCTCTCACCCGTTCGAGGGCATTGTCTCTTCAAAAGGTAACGAAAACGATCTTGTTATATTACAATAATTCTACACCAGACAGGACAGATTACCCGAGCCCACATTTACTTTCCAATCCTCCTCTCCCCATTTATCTCCCCAACCCCTTTAACCACAAAATGTATGTCAATATTTAATAATACCACAGTTCCACTGGCTATTGCCAATTGGAACCAGTTAGGACTATTGTGAGTATTCACATGAATAAAGTGTTTATGTCATTTTACTGTGTATATCACAGATGCCGTATGAAGGATCTTTTCAGGGAAAAGAGGGTTATTCCACTACAAAATAAGGTTCAAATACATGAATGGTACTAAGAGTAAGTCTAATAAAAATTTCATTTCTGAACTAAGGTAAAATAACAAAATTGTTGCAAATAATGTATATGAATCAAATTTAATAGATTTAGTAGAGAACATTTTAAATTTAAAAAAAAACTTGACAAAAACTAAAAAAAAAATATCTACAAAATTATAATAATAATAGCGATAAAGAATGGCATAAAATTTTATACATCGATAATTTTTCGGTTCAATGTTTCAAAAATATCCCTTATAATTATAATGAATCCGTCTTTTTATATATGAAAAGAACATTATTTGAGATATCTTAAAAATATATATTTTTTTTTATTTCGTCAACCATAATATAAAAATAAATAATTTAATATTAAAAATTATAGGAAGCATATCTTCAAAGATATACATAAATCAAATTGATGATTTATGTGGAAAATGTTTGGCTTTCCGGAAACTATAGAACATATTATATCGGGATGTTCTGTATTAGCGCCGTCCGAGTATACATTTAGGAACAATCAAGTTTTAAAAATAATTCACCAAAGTTTGGTAATTAAACATAACTTGATTGACTGCCGTAATGTACCATATTATGAATATGAACCAAATTCATTTTTAGAAAATGAATTTTATAAAATTTATTACGATAAAACAATACTAACAGACAGAACAATTAGTCATAATAGACCCGATATAGTTTTACATGACAAAATAAACAAATAAAAAACTTATATCATTGATGTCGCTATTCCAAATTCTTGTAAATATTCAGAAAACTGTTTCTGAAAAAATTGGAAAATATACAGATTTAGGAAATGAGATTAAAAGAATTTGGCATTCTCAGAATATAAAAATATTACCATTTGTTATTTCTGCTACTGGCATTATACCTAGCTCTCTCATTCAAAATTTAGGCGTATTAGATTTGTCGAAGAATTTATATATAAAAATGCAAAAGTCAGTCATTTTAAGTACACGTAGGATTACGAAAGATTTTTTAAATATTTATATTGAGGGATCAGTGGGATTTATCGGTCGAGTTAGGATTTTATCAGAGCCGAATCCTCTGATATGAAAATACTGGAGTCGGTGAAATATTTTCCCATCATGTTTCTGGTGGATTGATGTATTGTTTTTGTATTTTTTTGTATTTATTATACTTATATAGTGCACTTACTTTGCGTAGATTTATTAGATAATCATTTGTGGAAAAGTGTGTCGAAGGGTTTAGTCTTTCATTTGGGAAAGATTTAACCTTTACATAAAATCTGGAGCACCTAAAATCACATTTAAAAAAAAAAAATCTGGGATAAATATTCTTCATATTAGATAACTCAGAAGCTTTAGATTTTTAATTTTTTAAAAAGAAAGACACACATTCCCGGGTTACGAATAACCCAATAATGTTTGAAAATCTCCTACTACCACCACAGAAAGCCGAAAATATTGCTTGTGTTGTGATGGAGGACTGCCGAGGAATCGAACACGCGACGCCCGGGTGGGATCCAAGTACTGTGCCCGCTCAACCAATGACCGGTCAAAATAAATAAAAAACTCTTAATAATAATGAGTCTACTATCAAAAATGTTATCTTACAGTCCCATCTTAGACATGTTTCCTTTCACGGTTCATTTTATCTTTTACCCCCATTGTCTCTAATCCCTAGTCACGGCCCCACTCTACTCCAAAATTAAGTAATAAATTATTTTCACACATTGTTTTGTAATGTCAAGTTAGTATATTTTGCACTGAGGAGGGAATGGTTGTTCTGAAAACGGTCGGCGTAGGTACATAAAAATATAATGAGGGATAAAGAAATATTGTTTTATTTGGAAATAAAATTTTATCAGCATTAAAGCCTAATTTTTTTTCTCCATACTACATCAACCTAGTCAAACTACGCACGATTTAATACCTAATATAATAAACAGAATCATTGCCTTGCTAACGCTGATTTTAATTCAGCGATAACATTGTTCAAATTGTTACTAATTGCGCCTATTTAGTTACAATAATTATTTCTGCTAAATTAAAACATAAAACTTTTAAAACTCGTAGAGACTAACGGTGATTCTATTATACGCCGTCTATCGTGATATAGATAATAATCAGATCCGAATAAAAAAATGAAAACCGAATATAATATGGGTACTGTTAATAATTGCGTAACGTTTAAGTGTAGTTTCATCAGTATGTACTAAATAAGTAGAAAAATTATTTAACACTTATAACTTACATTGAAAAATATACACGGGCAGATCTTTTATCGATTTTTGAGGATTTATGTGTTTTCATCTAGGCTCTTTGTCCATAGGCATACACAAGTATCCGATAGTCGACGATTCAAGTATCTTGGCGACCACAGTCATACATCTGACCGAAGTTTCTTTCACACGCACACGTTGTCGATACTTGGTAAACTCGTCGGCGATGCAAGCCTCCCTCCCTACCGGCCGGGTGATATTGTCGCCACTCGTGTCGTGGAGACTGTAAACATGGCGTAACTTGTGTCAGACATTTTGTACATCAATGCTAGGAACAAAACAGTCAACAAAAAATGAGAGGATATAAAAATGGCAATTGTTTGGTTGCGACTAAGGTTATGGCATTCCTGTTTTCACGTTTCGAGAATTCAACAATGATTGGTGGTGATGCGGGTTTGAGTTCAATAGCGACGTGTATGGACTGTGCACAACAATTTTTTGTGACGTAAGTATCGGATACTGTCGATGAAAAGCCTAAGTTCCGAGATATTTCCCTTCAATTATTCCAGTCATTTACGTCCATAGGTTACAGTTTTTGAATTCACACTCTCCAGCCATCTTGTATAGTCTTTCTAACACTTTTTTGTACAAAGAAGTCTAATTGATGGTCGGCTATATTACATCTCTGCTACATATAAAGTCGCCCTAATCGTACGAGTAGATAGATCTTGAATGTACCTTAGCTGTCAGACATACTCTTCGTATTTTCAAGAGAGCCATGAACATTGAAAACACTATAAAACAGCCTTCCTACACTGTAAAAAAAATAATTGCTTATCTTGAGCGCACAAAAAAATTTTAATATTACGCAAATGCAAAACAAAAACTAATTGAAACCTATCTTTACCGGAAATTGAAAAATCGTAGGCTTCCCCGTAGGCATAAGGCCTAATTGCTTCGGTAGTAGGATGATATGAATCATTAACTCTGTAAACTGGGCCTAATAATGGTTCAGATCTAAGCCTTCAGGCTTAAATGGTTCTTCTTGGTCCATTATGGAAGTTTCGATCTCAACACTTGGGTCTAATGGGAACATAATTCGACTATTACATTGGTTGTGCGTCAACACGTTTGCGTAAACCGAATACAGCTGATATGATGAGCTTTTGGGTGCTTAAGCATAATTTTCGAAGATAATTACATGAAAAGTTTTTAATCGGTTAGAGCTAGGGTTTGCAAATCCCGCACCTTTTTCGAATCCCGCGGGATTGTGATTTGTGAGTTAGCATTTAGAAAGCATTTAGAAATTCAATTATTGCTGAAAAGCCGCGGAATTACATTTATATTACTAGTAACGGCGATATAATTTTGTTGATAAGCCTTCCAATATCTATTATGATTTATAAAGCTGGAGTGACTCTGCTAGGCAGGACATAAATCAATGCAGTTTACATAGAAATACATCATCAAAGAGCTTTAAAAGTGTTGATGGTACTGGCATAGGTGACTGGAAGAAGTGGTTCATGGAACTGTGGGAAGACTACAGGAGACAAAGTATAAGAATTATTTCCTAGAGGCGCACAGTTGGTAATTTTGAGTATCTAGCTCGACTTTATTATTTTAGTTTGTTTTTGGGACAATATAAATTATCATTATATGAAAAAAATTGTTTAAAAAAATATATTTAGCGATTAAACCTGATAGAGTCGTTTTAATACCAACAGCAATCCATACCTACAAATATAAAAAATTATATTAAAAGTCTCGGAAAGTAATCGATGGATTGACTCAAAAATTTTACAGAAAATTGATTTTTAGCAGAAAAGTGTTTCTATATATGATGGTGAGTTCTGGCGTTATGAAATTTGAATTAAAAAATTACTACAGACAAAAATCACCTCGGTGCTGAAAAAATTAAAAGTTGTTTAAGTAAACCCTGAATATTTCACAAAACTAAAGTTGATGTGATACATTTATATCCATTAAACACAGAAAACGTAAAATTTTGCCAGATATATTCGGATGCATTTTTAAAAGTCTCGATGAATTTAAAACTTTCAGAAAAAATAGGTTTTGAAAAATCGTTACTTCAATATTTTTTATCACACTAAAACACAAGTTAATTATTTAATTAAATGAAGACAATATTAGCGAAACTCAATCAAAATTTGAAGACAGAAAAATCAGAAAAAGATATTGGTTCCACTGGGTTCGAACCCAGATACCTTAGCATTCATGGCCAACTGCTCTTCCGATTGAGCTATGGAAATGACAATCACCTGATTTCCTAGATTTCATCATAAAGATTCAGAAAAACACAGTAGTTATAGTTGAATTATCACGATGACGTACACACATCCATCCGCGGAGAGATCTAAACTTGACTGATATAAAATTACTCATTTGCGTTTCGAGGTAGTGCGTATTTGCGATGGTGCCATAGGTCGCAAGCAGCTAAAATGTTATATTTTTTAAAAATTCTAACAAGATTAGATATTTAGGTACCCAATTAAATTAAAATGAAATCCAGAAAAAAACCTAGTATTTTATAATAAAGTCAAGCTCGATACCTTGAATTGTTAACTGTGAGGCGGCCAGGTTTCTTTATGGGTCAGAGTATCGATAATGGCGATAATTATGAAATGCTCATATTGCCTTCTACGGTTATATTTAGAAAAAATTATAAATAACCCCAGAAGACTAATCTCACTCGTTATGACTAACACTTCCTACGTTGTATATTGTACTCGTATCTCTCTAACGAATACTCCGATCGCGCTAAAGGTTTGGAAAGAGTCACCCCGCTACGAGGCTATGTGTCGCTACTTTATATAATATACGACACCTCTTATAATCTAATCTGCAACACAAGTTACAGAAATGAGTCAATTGCACCAAAGGTCAATATTTTTTATTTTGTAAGAGAATCAACATTTTTGTTAGTTATAGAGTACGCGAAAAACTTTTATCTTCATTTAATCATTAGAGAAAACTATTCAATGAAATATGAAACAGATAAAGACACAAAAAGGATAACGATGACAAGTGGGAATTGAACACAGATCCTCTAGTCTTACCGTAACTAAAGTTAATGAATGGCTAAACTGTCCAAAGGTCCCAGTCCCGTATACTAGAGCAGTGTTCGGCAAACTTTTTGTTTTCAAGGTACATCTACCAAATCAAGAAATTTTAGAGATACACAAAAGAAAAAAACATTGATATTTTATATTTACTAAAATCAATATAATATGAAAATATTATGTTTGAGATCTGACGAGGGATTTTTTAATATTGCATGGTTTTGCATGTTTTCAAAGCCATCTGGCCACATAACAGCACATTAAAAAAATGTTTGTTATAATTTTTTTTTGGATGCATATATTTATGTTATATTCCACCAGTTAAATCTAAATATTAACAAATAGGGAATCTCAGCAAAATTTTCCCACGATATAGGGAAAAATCGAAATCCAGCGATCCACGAAAACGGCTAAGATAAATACGACACTTTTTAATTTGTGTTCAGGAATGATCGCTGTAACGTCGGGTTTTTACGAGAGGATACTAGGATCAAATCCATTTTGAGTAACAAAATATAATAACTTTTGGTGGAATTGACATAAAAATTCGATGAGGGCGACAATTTACTCCTAAAATAAATGTATAGTGGGTATTAATTACATAAATGATTACATGAATAATAATATGTACCTACTCGTCAGGTTAATGTAATGAAACATTTTTGACCACATTATTAATTTATATTATTAGTTGTTTCTGATAGTAACCAAGTTGTCGTATTTATAAGTTTGATAATATTTTTGCTTATCTTATAAAATTTGGTTTGGAACTTGCTCTTCGTTTGTAAGTTCTATATGACAATAAATGCTCGCGCTAGGTTAATATTATCAGGTAGTCCTCCCGAGTTGCATGCCGGAGAGTGGTTTGATGGTGTTTTTATAGTTTTGATGATTAAATTAAAATATGAAATTATTTTATTTTTCAAATTAACTTGATGTTTTAATAGAAGTTGACGATGTTTTCAGGTCAGCACGGTGACCCGAGATGTGTATACGTGCCCCCCTCTACGGGGCAGACCTTCTTCTCGTTTAGGATTGCCTACGCCCGATGTGGAACCAAACCTGGTAAGAGTAATTCACTAATTATTATTTATTTCCATAGTACCAAAATGATGTTTTTTTAAATTATTTTTTTTTACATTAACTCCACACAGCAAAAAAAATCCTCAGGGCCTATGTTATATTGGGTATGATTTGTGGAGAGTCTTTTTAAGGAAAAGAAGGAGAGGAAGTTGTCCAGTAGTGATGGACGTATAAATCCATCCCCCCAACCGCGGGGCAGGGTGATGGTGATACGGCTGGAGAAGTTCAGGCTCTCTAGCACAGTCGATCGATAAGGATTGATGGGATGACTTTCGGTAACTTCTCATCATTCTCTAGCGTGACTGCAGGTCGTCAACGAATAAGTAATAGTTCACAATGATTTAATACTTAATATATTCGACGTCAACTGTTGTTTGTACGTTAGCGTTCTAAAGTTGTCCTAGAGAACAATGAGAAGTTACCGAAAGTTATCCTATCAATCCTTATCGATCAACCGTGCTAGGGTGTCTGATTATTGTACAATAGATTGATTATCCATTTACAGTACAAGATTTCTACTTCTGACATTTGGGAAGACGGGCATACAAAATGTTAATTAAAGAGCAATAATTAAATACGTTGATTTAAAAATTTACTTCTATAGTGCCCTTCCTCTTGTCAGGCAATGCTATGCTAGAACATCTGTTTGTCGTAATTGTAGCGGCGACAATTATGGCTGAAGTTTTAAAATAATTTCATTTTTGTCACTTCAGTGTGCATATGTAATAAATATAGTGTGTAATGAAGCAATATTAGTTTAAATTCAAATAAAACTTAACAAAGAAAAATGAAAAAAAAAATAATCATGGGGATAGTAAAACGAAATCAGTAGCAAATTGATAATGTCCGAAGTGCGCAGGACCATGCTGACATTTAAATAAAACGAAAATCGCTCCAGCAGTAGATTAAATAATGCATTTGAGGTTCCCCTATGCAAAACTAGGCTTGCGCAGAGGTATGCTTTTTTCATTGCACCAAAAATTTATAATGCACTCTATCAGACTATGGAAATTAAATCTAAAAACATATCCTCTTACAGCATATAAAAAATTAATAAAGACTTGGATAACTACAAATGACACAAATACATACCTGCTATAACATCCTACCTGCTGTAACTTTACAAATCCCTAATTTTTATTTAACCTTTTTTTGTTTTTTTATTTTTTTTTTCTTAATTTTAGTTTTGTAAATACGGAATTTATTTGTTCTATAAATATTTTAAAACAAATTTATTTAATTTACTTGTAATAGTAACTGCAAAAGAATGAGTATACCCACGAACTGGCGGTGCCTATGTGGGATTTTTTTTTGCTATCATACATATATGCATCTTTTATTTATATCTTTTATATCATATATATCTTTTTTGTTTAGTTGTATTATTATTTAGAAACGTTTTTTTTAATACTTGTATTATTTTTATGAATGTAACCAAAAACATTTATTAATAAAAAAAAAATATAAAATAAATAGGAGAGTAAAGCCTAGTAGTTTCGCAGAAATTCACGTGGCCATAAATCGCCATTTGGTTTTTTGTTATATTTTTTTAATTTGAAAAGACCCCGTTAAATCCCGATTACAGGTGCGCTTCAGCTTTCTATCAAATTGTGATATAAGCTGACGAGCTTAACAACATGATATTTGTCATCTTCTGCTGGTTACAATTTGTTTAAAAGCTGAAACGGACTCGGAATCGGCATTTAATGGTACCTTTCAAATGTCAAAAAACAAAATGGAGATAAATTGCCAGCTGGCGACAATACGTTACATTTGAATTTCGGTAAAACAAACTGTTCTAAGATTAAATTCAATGATATATATTTTTAGATGATATGAAAAGACGATTTGACATTGAAATGATTTATCATTATTTATTCATGTCGGCATTCATGGTTGAGGGCAAGGCTCTCGACTACCAATCCGGATGGATTAATTTGTATTATTATTATGTAGAGTGGTGTATCATAAGATAATCTCAGTATATCACCCTGGTCCATTAATCAGAATTGGAACGTCCCTTGAAATAATTGGTAACCAGATCCGAATAGTCACGTACTCCTCTTGAACTTCATCACTCCATCTCATTCCCCTCCCCACTACCTTCAACCTCACAAGATACTTCAATTGGGGTCGGGAGCAGTTGCGACTCTTATTTCATCCTCCCTGTTTATTATTGCTTAACTATTTACATGATACAAACAATGGAAATATTATTTTAACCTTTTATTTATAACCTAAAATATTAAATAGTTGAAGGTATAAAATAAATACATTAAGTAGTTTTTGTCTTCCTAATTAACCGCTCAATCTGTTTAATGTTGAACGATAAATCATCTTAATGCTGTAAAGATCAACGATCAATTTCTTTATTTCATTTTGTCATTCATTTAAGTATTCTAAACTCTCATATAAATCCAGCTAACCCATTATGATAATTTTTGCACCTGTTTTCTTAATTGAAATATTATTAAATAACTTCTTCTTCTGGCGCTAATAACACAAAAAATAGAGTATAATATGTAACTTGGATAAAAATGTGTAGAATATAATATTCATGTATAAAATCTCCAAAATGCTTACGACTCGCAGCAATAACTTATTTCGTTACGTGTTTATACATATACTTTTAGAGTGTGTGTGTAGTTAGGTTTTTTATGATATCACTGAAAACGCTAGTTAGAAAAATCCTAATCAAGAATTTTTAATTGTTAGTTGAACACTCTAACTTTAAGACACATGTAAATATCGATGTCATTAATTATTATATGCTTCATGTTAGCATATACGCATTTCTCTGAAATTTGATGACATTCGTTGATCCAATCGGGATTTGGCTCGGTTGGTAGGGTTGTCGACTCCAATTCCTGGGTAGGAAGGTACAATCCTCAGTCAAACCAATATGTATATTTTTAAATCGATGTTTTATTGTAAGAGCACTTTGACTTATACGGTTAATTTTTTTAAAGTAAACAAACATTAGATTATATACATCGAAGATCTGTTTTAACATCTAATAATAAAGAAATTGAAAGGATTTTTAAATTAAACGAATAAATTTGACACCCATTTTATTTTCAATCTACATATCGTCATCGGAATTCAAAACGCATGAACATAAACATCACATAAAATTAACAGTGTGTGTAAAGAACGCGTGGAAAATAGGATAAAAGGCCCTTGTGAGAAACATGGTTAGTGGACTTTTATGTCAATCGCCTTTTTCCCGTTAATGTAGGTGTGCCTAAGAGAGGCGGTATCTTTTACACGTATTTTGAGCAATCAGGTTGTTTTTTTTAATCTAGTGGTCATCGAAATGGGTTTATTGACTTTTGTCCGAGGGGAGATCCGTCTTCTGCGGCAGGTATTCGGTATTCAGTATTCACTGACGACACTGGCAGAATTTATGCTGATTCGTCTTCTTATTCATGCAAATTAACACTTTTAACGGATTGTTTGTTCTTTTATGAGATATTCATGAATCAGTTTAGTCTAAATATGTATATTGATTCTATTGAGTAAACACCGCCACGAATTATCAATTCTTTTGAACGTTTTTAAAATGTTGATCTGCTTTAACTTTACATAAATTGTTCTAATTTTATCAGTCTTTATTTAAGTTTTTTTACAATAGCTTCACACAGCTTAGCTCCAGAGGAAAATAACTTTTTTCTGGGCTTATATTATCTTTTGGATGCTTTGTGGAGAGTCTTTTTAAGGAAAGGAAGGAGAGGAAGTTCTCGGAAGATAAAAGGGCATGAGGGGTGGGTAGGAATCTGGTGGTCAGTGGACACGTCACTACCTTTAGCCTCACAACATATTCCAATTGGGAATACCATAGTCTCGCTGGCTTCAGATAGTTGGGAGCAGTTTTGTCACTTGTATGGTACTCACATAAAAAAAACGTGCCTAGTCCAGTGGAAGGTTAAAAAATATTATAATGTCGAAGAACGCTGTTCTAAATCTACAAAATAACAAGAGGGACAAAATCAGTCCACAAGCATTATTATCCTCTCGAAAGGATTGATTCGTTGGTTATTAATTTTCAAGGTACCTACCGCAAACTCTTTGAATATTTGACGCTAGATTCAATGGAATCACGCAACTCAAATCAAATGCGATGAACCTCATCTGACCCAAAGGATCACGCGATTGATTCAATTCATTGTCCATTGAATTTATAATTTGACGACTCAGGGCGGTAGAAAATGAAAATATTTGCAGGCAGTCATCACTTATTTGATGACCTAAAATCACTTATTTGATGACTTATCATCTAAAATCTAAAGCTAATAATGTAATTTTTATCGTAGAGAGGTTGAAATTACAGAAAATTCTCTTCCAGCGCATACTTGATTTACTGATATACATTTAACAACTTACACATAGTTCCCCCTACAAATAAAAGTGCTTTAATTTTTAACCATTTATGTAGGGTAAATGGTTGTTTATCAGTTGTGTATATTTTAAAACACGTTAACTGCTAAGGTCCAAATTACATAATAATAATATCTTTTTATTCCAGGATGTGGGTGGATATTTCAATCCCACACGTCCCATACAGTTATTCATATTTACAGGTCAGTATGTGAAAACAGTAAATTTTATGAAACAAAACAAGTAAAAGAGAAAAAAAATCAGTTATGTAGGGGTGGTATTGAACTCGGGCCCAGCGCCTGACAGAAGATGGCGTTCACTACCATATTGTCAAAGGCTGTTAGCTGCATCTTGGCTCCAGTGACCCGGAGATTTATCAGGCCGGCTAATCCATTCAGTCGTAGTTCCGTAAACATTGTCGACGCGCTGCTGTACTTTTCGAATCGAAATATAATTCTGCAGGCGTTATTATATCGGATCCAGAGTCGTACCATCACGCTGATTCGGTAGTGACACCATGTTTCACACTTATGAAGGCTAGCACAAAATGCATTGAACCATGTATTTTACATTCAAATTAGATAGTATAATGATACTTCTCCTGTGCCGTTCAATGTCACCATCGTCCGAGAGGTCTTCAGTAATGTTGTCTTCTTCCTTGCGCTGTCCCAACTCATTGCCTAGGTGGGCTGTTGGGGTCGGCACTTCTCGTTCTCAGGTTGTAGCTTCTTCGGTTCTGAGTATCGCCTTCATCCAGGCCATTTCTATGAAGTATTTTGGAGCATTGAGTCATCCAGTTCTTTGGTCTTCCTCTGGATGACTGTCAATAAAGCTCCACAGACATTACCTGCTTCACTTCAGTTATGATATGCCCCAAGTATTATATGTTTATAGATGTTTTAATGTTTACCTCATAAGTTTTACGGGGAGTATCTTCTCTGGATTTGTTCCGTGGTGGAATGCGCTTAGTTCCGTCTTCTTGGGGTTGTATATAATGTCGTGGTCATTTGCATATTCTTCGAAGAGTTTTAATAATATTTTCAGTTATTATATCCTTTGTCTTGTTTCGGTTAGACTTATGAGCCTTTCTTGCGATGCTTCTTTACGTTCAGTTTCCATGTGGGTCATCTTTTCCTTTGGATTCGGGATGAAAAATAGATCGTGTAATATTTTGGTACCGATTTTCGTATAGTTCTAGATGGCGGATATTATTTAATCTATTGTGAGTAAATGCTGCTTGTTTAAATGTGTGTTTTATATTTGAAATATTAATGGTTGTGAACATTGATTTCTGTTCAATATTGTGATTTTATTGAAGATGAATAAAAATTTCTTTTATGTGATACAGTGTACAAGGTGTTGTCATTTTTGGACGATTTAATACCGTCCCAAAACATTATTTTTTCTATATTGGCAAATATTCGTACGTGGATAAAATTGTGAGTATGAAAATAATGATCATGTAAAGCTAATATTTTTTATATGGGTTCCAATACAGAATCCATATTGGAATCAGTATGAGAAAAAGCATCACTAGAAGCGCACATTTCATTCACAAGACGTATTCATACAATGCCATCATAGTATACACCCTGAAACTCCTTTCTCTTGCTATTATTTTGCTTTTTATTTGGTCATGGTGAGGACAAGCGAATCGTCAATTTCTCGGATTAATAAACAAAGCATTCCAGTTTCATGAATCATGTCATAACCAAAACAAAAAAAAAGTAAGTTGGTGCCGTAAGTGGGATATTCGTGAATTAGTGTAAAAATCATATTTATTGCAAAACCAAATACAAAAAGTTTTTCACCTAGAAAACAGGAAAAAATACCATTATTGGTACTCAATGCTTCTATCATTATATTGTGTTCTATTATTGTTTTAATTCTGCGATAAAATGTTCAATTCCGCGAGTGAAATAAAAATACCAATTAAATAAGTGCAGTTCTAATATACTCGTAAAAACACAACAAATTGCTCCATAATTGCAAAATGATATCATCTTGTAGTAAAACATTAGAAATGTCAACAAATAGAACGGGTGGACTGTCATCAGAGCAATTTCATGTAAATTGATAAGGTTAAATATTGCTTCATGATGCGTGATATCTATGCATTTACTTTTTTGTTTAACTTTGTTGATTTTTTGTTGTACTAATTTAATGATTTTTTTACAGGTGTGATTTTAATGATATTTTTGATGCGCGAATTGTTTATTTTCTTGAGGTGTGATTCTTGAGTAGTATTTCCCGTTGATGTGTTATTAAATTCTTGATTTAATTGATTGCAGACCTCCACGGGCAGTTCTACGAGAATACAGTGGTTGTGCAGTACGACAAGGACCTGCTGGAGGTTTGGGACGAGGCCAAGCGACTACGCTGCGAGTGGTTCAACGACTACGAGAAGACTGCCTCCAAGCCACCGATGGTCATCGCAGACCTCGACGTCATTCAGCTGGACTTCAGAGGTAGTTATAACAATACACCTTAACAAAACGAACAGGATACGTTAAGATATGTCAATTATTAAAATCAGAACAACCCCCGGGTTTTTCAACAGTAGGCACAGCCTTACAGCATACCCTTAATGGGGATGACATAGTTAAACAAATCTGAAAAAAAATTATTCAGCAAACCATTCTTATAGATGCATCAACTTCGGTCTCTCTAGAGCCGGATAGTACCACCTCAAACAGTTTAACCTGATGGTGTCTCCCATTCAATGTCTTAGCACTCTTACACACCAAGAATTTCATTATTTCTGTGAATTGAAACTAATGTAGGCAATTGCGTAGAAAAAAGTGATAGATATTTGCAGAAAATAATGTGTAAATATTATAGGTGTTGTCTTGAATGCTTGAACATGCTGTATTCCATTTAAATGTACTGCTGACCGGCATAAGCCAATGGAAAAACTCAGACTGATTTCAGATTAACATCAATTATCATCATAAATTGAGAGGTCAAACACATTCCTACTCGATAATTTATTACGCTAATAGATCTGTCGGAATTTTTCAAAAAGAAAGAAAATGTCATCAAACTGTTAATTTCACCTTTCACTAATTTCAAGTTACATTCCTATCTCTATCAGTTTAGCATTTAGTACTGTTAGCGATTCTTATTCAGGAAACTCGTAACTAACTCTTTTATCTATTGCCTGATGTGAATGTTTAATACCATCAGAGCTATACTGACAACGCTGTAAAGAATGGAGAAAAAAGTCACACATTACCTAAACCACTTTTGGGATCAGTCAATAAAATTAAATTTAATGTCCAAAATAAGTTATTTGCTCAACATTTTGTTTGTATTGGCTTAAAGAATACCCATAATTTATAGAGAAAAGTCGTAAACGATACAATTTAACATCCTAAAGGTACATAATTATTCAAATGTCCATGTTGGATGTATAAAAACTGAATCTTTGATATCAGTGGCGGCAGGAGAAATATTTAATGATATTCATGTTAGTAGTGTGATGAAACTCAATACGATTATTTAACAAAGATGAAACTGTAATAAAATTAGATTTAATAGGTTTTGAGTAAACACACTCGAGATTTGTAAACAATTCCATAAAAAGGCCTAACTCCAAGCATTCAGATAAACATATTATTTTATTTTCAATCAGATTCAATTAACAGATATATTGTTTTAATATATAAAACTGCATTTCTTTATTAATTTTTTATTTTTTATTAAAAAGATAGACAAAATTTCCCGGGTTACGAATAACCCAACAATGCTCCTACTACCACCGCAGAAAGCCGAAAATGTTGCTTGTGTTGTGATGGAGGACTTAGCCAGCCGAGGAATCGAACATGCGACTCTCGGGTGGGACCCAAGCGCTATACTAACTCATCCACTGACCGGTCTATAATATTTATAGAATCTATAATTATAGAATCCTATACGTATGACTACAGAATAAAGAAAATAACATCTATCATATGCCTTTGACGAATCGAACTCAATAATTATATTGTTATTTTGACACAATTGTTATTTTTAGAAAGTCCTTCGGGTTTAATAACGCTACCTTTTGTGGCCTTACACAAAGGAAAATTGGCTACTAAATTTACTGATGAATTTACGTTCGTAAACCAAAATAATTTCATAATTTAAAAGATATTGTTATTTTTCTCCCTTCGCATTTTTAATTATTTTAATTTAGTAATCCCTTAATGAAAATCTCACCAAACACCACTGATCTGAAGAATCTCAACTTGCATAAACTGATTTCCAGTAAGATATCTGTTACAAAAGGTGTGGTGGAAACTACACAAACATGTAATAGAAAAAAAAATTGAAATATTAGAAGATTAGTTAAAAACAGGTTGTTTATACTGATTTATTGATTACAGTAGAAAGAAAGGCCACATAAATTGTTCGAAATACCAATGAACTTTAATCTTTGACCTGTTTTTCGTCAAGAAATCAATGAATATTATATATTTCAAAAGAAAATACAGCTTTTTGCAGAATCTGTAATCTTATGTCACTCAATGTAACTGTTCTATTGGCCAAATACAATTGTCATTGTCAGTAATCCTTCTATGTTCTCTTTCTATTATTCACGGAACTGCCGCTTAGATACTGAAGAGGTTTTATTTGTACTGATCGATTTGCAAGTCATGATTGTGAATAGGCTTGTCATTCCTGAATCGTGAATCACAATAATGGAGATGTTGGAAGTGTTTTGTATTGATGAATGAATAATATTTTGCACTAAATAAAACGTCTTTTTTTCACCGCTGACCGGTTTCGGAAGAATCCTTCCTTAGCAGGACAAAAGCATTCCAACAAATACAAAAATAAGAGGTCATATCCAAGAGGGAGAGAGAGATGGATTAATAAGTGCAAAGAAATTGACGAAAAGTGAAAGATCTAGCAGTTTTAGGGTTTTTAAAAATTAATTGTAAATCACTTTCAATAATGTTATTTTTAAGTTCTGCAAGAACGAGTATTAGCTCTTATTATTGAACTAACTTCTTCGTTCAAGGCCATTATTAAATTAATTAAGCCGCCACAACGCGATGACTGCTTTATTTTCCTTTCCTACGGTAAAAAGTAAAAACTGATTTCCTTAAGGCTCCTTAAGAAGATGGAGAGATACGAAATTACGAATGTTAGAGAAGAACGCTAACATTTACAGCGCAAAAATCGATGCGAAAATTGCGAAAATGTTTAATAAAACTCGACTCGTTTAAAATAGAGCAAAAATTTCTTGAAGAGCATCTTAAGTATCATTTAAAGAAATATTTAAAATATTTTCACAAATATAATTTATAAGATAAAAGAAACAGACTCGTTTTTAATAATTTTTGGAGCATAATTGGCGATTTTTTTCTATCGAGGGAATTTCTTATAATTTGGGTTTTGGCTTGGGCAGCATCTAGACATTATCTTCAAAAATAACACATATTTGTTTAGGATCTTAAAAACTTCAAATGTTTAAGGGAGTTATGTAAGAAATTGGTAGAAATTCGAGTTGCGGCCCCTTAAAAACCAACAATTGTTTCAGTCACTTACTGTAAAAACGTTGGTTTTAACCCCATGATAACGCCGAAACATATATTACAATAATATAAAAAAACTGAAATACTCTCTGAACTTACGTAATAATAAGATTTTATTATTAAATTTGATTTACCTTAATTTATGAAAAATATGGATTTCAACGCATTAAATAGTTGTAGGTTAATACGATTTTGAATGATTTTAAACGTTTATAACGAGTTTATTGATTTTTATTTTTATTCCTTTCTTAGTATATTTTTTAGAACTAAGTATTAATTGGTATTTTACGTGTTACAGGAGACAATGTGGACTGCTGGATGGAGATTCAGCACGGCAAGGGGCCTTGGGCCCCTCCAGTTAGTGGTATTGTTCCGCTTGGCTCAACCCTCACGCTCGTGGTGGCGATCAATGACTACAGAGGTAACAATATACCCTATCTATGAACCCTGTGTCCTACCGGCTAAACTGCAGTTTAGCCGACCATGGCAGTTTGCATTCAAATACTTCTGGGACATTCCCCGGGTATAATAGGCCACTTGCATGGATTTCATAACGACTTGGAAAAAATCGTGTGGATAAATTTTTTACTAAGATTACGAAAATGTTAGTAAAAATGTTTAGAAATGTATAGTTTTTATTTATTTTTAAATAAATAAATCCATTATTTGAGCTCGTCACGTCACTACATGAAAATGTCCCGTCTCCGATTAAATAAAAAATTATTTTTGTAAAATTCCACAATGATAATTTTTATTTAAATAGCAACACTTTGATATCCGGCGAATTTTTGAATTTGCGGTTAACGTCCACTAGATTTATTGTTTGTTCATGCGAACTTATCCTTTGGTTTGATTTTTTGATAAATATGGCGGTGTTTTTACAGATGTTACAAAGGGAACCCCGTACAATTTATTGCTATTCGTGTAGAAAACGTTATTTTTTTTAAATGATTTTCGGCTATGTAATTATCGTTTTTTCGCACCCATAAAATTATGTCCCGTCTTTCCGGTTTATAAAAAAAATGGTCTGATTTTTTGGATTGAAATTTTCAAAAAATTGTAATGGTTTCAAAAGTACGTTAAAAAAAAAATTACAGAATGTCTTAGAATATTTACCTTAACCGAAAAAAAAATTAAAAAATGTGATGCAACTGGCCTATTGTTCTGTTTATTGTTTTCATGCTTAAATTTATCAAATATAAGACAACAAAATTAATAAAACATAGGTTATTCAAAGAAAAATGTTTATTTATCAACAAACTTAGATATTATGAAATAAACATGAACAATCAACAAAAATCAACCAAAAAAATATTATTTTATGAACTCATTTTTTTTGGTTTTATCGCGTAATTAAGTTGGTTTCCGTTGGATATAATGTCATTTTACTGTAAATCTAAATAAAACCCGTTATTAAGGACCTTTGACCAGCCAGCGGCCGAAAATCCACAATTCGTCGAAAGATGTTCTTACGATCGCACAGGGCGGTTCCAAGGAGAAAGATTAATTATTCTCCGTACCAGCTTTTAAAAATTATAACTCAATATCGATTTTATTTCATTCCAAATTTGCTTTAATTTATACCTACTCGTACATTCAAAAATGCTGAAAGGCGTGATGATAAAACTATTAAAATTATGTACTTTTTGTAATTATGTTTTGATCATAAGTATTTATTATTTTTCAATAATGTCTAAGAAAAATAAAATTAAAAAAAAAGTATTTTAAATATATTAATTTGTAAGACCGTAAATCGATAGACAAAATAGAGAATTTTTTGTCATAAATAAGTATTCGGATATTGTTTTGAATGATTTTATTTGAAATAAAATTAAAAAATTGAAACGTGCGTTTACTAGATAACTTATTGATTTACAATAATGTATGATTTCATGGTATGAAATATGTCTTGTAAAATAAGATTTTTCGTTTGAAAATATAACAAATCTGCCAACGACCAATGATATAACCTTATTATACAAAATCGGGACGTACCACATTCGTACGTCAATGGTTAAGGGTTATGGTAGAAATATAAATTTACTTTTGTTTACGTTTATTCCAGGTGAATTCGATATGAGAGTGAAGTCTTGTGCGGCCTCCGATGGAGCAGGACACATCATCGATCTGTCTGATGAAGCAGGATGTGTTCTCAGACCGAAAATGATATCGAGGTAAAACTTTTTTTTTTAATGTTTCCTTTTGTTTGATTACCACAATATATAAATTGTAATGATCGCGTATTTACACACAAACAGCCTTAATAAAAAAAACCACAGCACGACCGATTACCTGTGTTTTTGTAGCATCATGGATACAACACATTTACACTAAAACAAGAAATATTACTAAAACAGAATTTCACTCTAAAACACATTTCACTCTAAAACAATTTTGGCAACACTGCAATTTTTCAAAATTTTCATACAAAATTTTGTTTTCATTCATAGCCGCTAGATGGTGATAGCGTCGCGCCTGCACAACTTGCCCGCGCAAAAAAACAGCAGTTGGTTTTTATGCATGACGGCAGGCCCGGACTAGACAGGTCCGCAGGTCCGCGATCGCGAAGGGCCCCCGGCGCGAGGGAGCCCCAGAGGGGCCCCACAAAACGTACAAAAAAATTTTTTTTGTCTTGTTAGTAGAGTGGAGCAAACATAAGGCTCTTTCATCAATTGTTGATGAAGAATTCTTGAAATTGAAAGAAGTCAGCTGTTGATAGAGCTGCGACAGTTTGCACAACAATACAGCAACTTAATAGCGGCAGAGTCCACTGAGAACTACGGAGACAGATGCAGTGACGAAGAAGACGATTTGGACCCAACGGCAGCGGAAACAAATGCTGACATTAACTGCTCTGAAAATAGACAATGTTTCCAGTGTTTCACGTGTGCTTTATCTGTTCTGTTTGAACTTACTCAATCTGTTTACCAACCTGTATTCCTGTATATCTACTATACACTATGTAAAGAGGTAATATTTGTTTGTTTGTTTGTGTGTTTGTTTGCATCGAATAGGCTCCGAAACAACTGAGCTGATTTGAAAAATTCTTTCGCTGTTGGGAAGCTACTCTATCCCTAGGTGACATAAGTTATATTATATTTAAAAAATAAATAGGCATCCTTACTAAAACTTCAATAATGTAACCCAGGGTGTAAAAAAATTACCTAAAATATTCTTTAAATCGCGTGCGCTGCGAAAACTATTGATGATAGAATAAAATAATGTACTACGACTTTATAGAACACATCATTATTTACAAAAAAGTCGCAACAACATATGTCTAACTATTATGGTTATGCCACAATAAGTATTCTTTTATTTTAAAAATTTAATTTAAATGTCGCTGCTTGAAAAGGCTCTTTATTTGTATCTTGGTTTTAATCCTTATCAAAATAAATTACCTCATATTCAAAACAGCTTCAATACCTTTATTTAACTTTTTGAATTTTTCAATTCGGATATTTAATTAGAAAGATATCACGAGTTTAAAAATGTTAGTATTAGAAAAAAGTTTCGGCTACGGGCCGGGCGGGAGAGGAGTCAAGAAATGCAGTGCCAGGGGGGTTTGCGGGACGGGTGAGCGGGAGAGCGGTGGCGGGTAAGGTGGAAGTGGAACGCTGGGGGGAACGCACGGGAAAGGACATGTAAGGAGTAACATTTTATTTATTTGAATATGGCATGTATTATAAAAGAAAGTCCAAAAAAACGTGCAGCTCGCAAAAACTCAGAAACGAGTCCCGGTTCGATCAAGGGAGTTATATGGTGTGGTAGATCTCTATCCCCCCTAGGGAATAAGGGTATCTGTTTTTACCTAAAGGCCGTGCTTTTAAAGATATAAGGGCTGAAAATTTCGCCCTCTTGAAATTTCTAGAACAGTCTTCCGGAAAGTTCTAGAAGGTTCCATAGAGCTGTAGAAAGTTGTGGAAGGAGTGGCGAAGTATGTCGTGGAATGATCAGGAATAGGAAATCGGGAACATCATTGTGCAACATTCCAGAACACTATCTTATTGTCCTGAGCGAAGCCGGGTAACCCAGCTAGTTGTATATAAATTTGTTCTTACCATACCTTGTACCCAAGTCACAAGTGAACGAGTTTTTTCTAAACTTAAAATCATCGAAAATCGACTTCGGTCGTCCTTAGACCAAGACTTATGTCCTGTCTGCTTTTTATTAATGTTGACAGGGATTTATTTTATAATTTGAGTTTTTTATAATTTAAAAAGATGATAAAATAAAACAAACTTGTTTTATAATCATATAATAAAAACTCTTTTTTATAATATTATAAACACTTTTATATATAATATAATAATACACATTTTAAACCCTACTATAGATAGCGCTCCATTAAACCCGGGCCACCGAAAAATATGTTATGATTCCCATTCTGTGCGCGTCGAATCCCGCACCAAACGCTTCATACGAAAAAATCCTAGTAGTGCACATAGCTCTGACGGTGACTAGGCCTTTCTATACGCAAAATTAACTCATCGCGCTGCTACGACCCGATGATTATGTCCGAACATTATCCGAACACGATGTCCGATGAGACGAGTGTCCCGATGCGCGATACTGAGATCCTGCGGGCGCTCTGACCGATGTTCTCTAAACCGTTGATTTTTAATAAGACTATATATCCCTCAGTTACGTTTACGATGATTAGTACCTATAGAGATTAGAGAAGGAACTACTGATAATATCTAAACCTGATTTTAATACACGCGTAATTGAAGTGTTTTCAAATGCAACAGTCAGCGCATGGTTTTTTTTGTATAAGTGGAATTTATTTTTTATTTTTTGCCACTTTTATTTATGTTTTTTTGTTTTTCTTATTTTTTTTAAATTTCAATTATATATTCTACGAAATCATTCTTGTTAAAAGGACAATAATAATTAGCAACGTACATTGAGTGCTGTGAAAAACAAATTAATTTCTCCAAAATTTTTCTCATTATCTAATAATTGTGTTGAGTGTCAAGTGGTTCGAAAACAATAGTATGTAGGTACCCCTCCCACTAACTTTATTTAAGTTGTGTGAGTGCCGCTATATTCGACGATTTGACAAAGGACAACAGTAAGTAAATTTTGATTAGATATAATAAATCTTCTCGTGAATTTCTGAACCCTCTGTTAAAAAGACCACGAACCGCTTCTGAATCTAGTACCTATACAACATTGTTAACTGTTAAACACACAGTTTTTTTTTAAATGTTAGTATTATTTTTCTAATCCCTAAAATCCGTTTGTCATTATTTTTACTACACAAATAATTTTGACATAATTCGTTAATGCTTTGGTGTGAATAAAATCCTGCCCTTTATTTTGAACTCCGTTATAATTATTTGCAGTTCTATAGCATGTGTTTAGTAGTGTTGTGGTATCCTAAAAATACCGTGAATTTCTTATTTCAATAAATAATAAAGTCAACAAAAGTCGAAAATTATAATACTCGTATAAAAACCTATCTGAATTTCTTCTTCTTTATAGGTGCCAATATAGTGTAGAAACGCGTTTTCATTGTTTTCAAGCATCTAATTTTCAAAAATTATCCGGGGGAGACCCCCGGACCCCCCGTTTTCTGAAGCCCCCCCCACCGCCACCTTACGTTAGGGGGCCCCTTTACAGGTTTTAGCGGACGGCCCCAAATGGTCCCAGTCCGGGCCTGCATGACGGGAATATTTTTACTAAATTTCGAGATTTTACTGAATGATTTCTATTATTGTGACAAATTCACTCTTTTATTCATAATCAATACATTTGCCGTGTTATTTGTGTGGTTTTACGTCAGTTTTATCAAGTTATTGCACAATAAACAGTACTTAAAAGTTGAACTGTAAAAATATTGTTTTGGGTTACATAAAAGTTCTTAAATCTTTATTTTTTGAGAATTTCTTAAAGGTGGTGTTTTTTCACATGTTGGTAAACTTATCAAAGAAATTAACATCTTTAGTGGTGCAAGAAATGTGTTAAAATGTCAGAGATACTATTAAGGTTATTTTTTTGGAATTAAAAAAAACTTTGAAATTTTTATAATTTTTTTATTGTATGCACGAGGAAAAAGTGAGGTGACAGTTTCATTTCAAATTCATTATATAAAAGGTCTGTATTTTTTAAATTTTAATTTTTTTAATATTTCTGTACACTTTCATCAAAAATGTTTTGTTAAGAAATTATTTTTTTCCGTGTTTAAATCTTAAAATATGGCGGTTTCTTAAAACTACAGTGTATTTCAAATACACAAATCTAGAAGGTAATTTTATCTAGTTTTTAAAAATGGTGTTTGTTTTTACGGCACCTTCAAAAATAAGAAATATATAGAACATTCAAAATACTTAGGAAAATTCCAAATTTCGTTCATTCATCATCCCTAAAACAGAGCTAAACTAGCCCCCCGGGCTGTGTAAACGGCGTGTATTTTTTTCCATGAACATTTTTTAAATTAGTAATGTTTTCACATCCGCGGCCGTTTGTCAATTGAATAAATTTTTCACGGGGTTTTTTAGTAAGGCCGTAAAAGAGAAAATTTTATCAAAAGTATTTTTTTTAACATTTATTTTGTATTTTTATTTGAACACAACATTTGGGAGGCGGGTATGGGTACTGCCGCACCGGAAAAAATTTTCCTTCCATATAAAAGCCCAACTAGTGGCTACCTTTGGTGAATTAGTAAGGGTGCCCGTGATGGGGTAAGGTTTTTCTAAATCTTGGCGGCACATGAGTTTGCCCATCTATTGCGTAGCTTTCCGGATCGAAGACCTTTTTACCTCTTCACTGTTTGAATTGAGACAGTTAGATTCGTTTGCTGTTGTTCGGAAAATTGGTAGTACCTACGGGTGCAATATTTTATTTTGTATCGAGAAGAGAAGTGTGATAAAGCTATAATGTTAGTATCGACTTCTGTATATAATTTATCGTACCATTAAGAATGGAGATAGTTCTTCAATAAAACTATAGAAAATATCTCGGAGTAATAAACTTATATGGAACCTACACATCAAAGTGAAAAAAACTGAAAAACTCACAAGCCTTATATATTTATTTAAAAATCTAAGAAATGTAGTAAATAAAAAGAATTTGAAAATTTTTTAATACGCGTTATGTCATCCTCAAATTGAATATGGAATTATAGAATGGGGAGGTACTACACATAAATACATACACAATCTGAATACAATTCAAAAGGAATCATAAAGACCATACTGAAAGTACCTATTAGAACGCTTTCGATTGAAATTTTAGATAGCTTTGACGTACCAAATGTACAATGAATATATGCCAAAAATATATTATTGTAGCTATTCAAAAATACTGAATCCTCTACTAGACCGCGTATCCATCACACTAGATCGAACGAAAATGACATAAAAAATATTCCAAGTTATAAAACCATATTTGGACAAAGAAAATACACTTATTTTGCAACAAAACTCCATAACATTCTCCCATAAACAAATAAAAAAAATTTATGAGTACAAATCAAGAATAAAAATATGAGTTAGAGTGGTGAGATTGAAAAATACGACGTTATTGATGTTGTTGGAGCAGAAAACGAATTTTATTTTTTTCAAAATTTCACCTTTTTGTATAAAGATGTGCGAATCGTCATACAAAATGTTGAAATTTTGACAAAAATTAAAATTTAATCAGCTACAACATCATCAAAAACTTCATATTTTTCAATCTTAGCGCTCTGGCTCACTCAAAACCACGGACCGCCACTGCTTTTTACCTCTCGAGCCGGACTCTTTCCACCCTTCGCCTTGTACCGCAATGGGAGCAACCTTTTTCTTTTCCAAACTTCCTCTCATTACTTCCCCTTAAAAGACCCCCAAAACATTGTTCCCAAAGATGACACGGGCCCTGGGGGAAATTTATTTCCTTAGCACCTCCTGTGTGGTACCAATTAAAAAATCTAAATGCGTCTGTTGGATTTGCTCACGTGTTTAATATAATCCAATCCTTCCATTAGTCAGACGTCAGACTTGATGTTGAATTTTTCAGCTTTTGCTGTATTTACTGTGTTGGCGGCCGGCGAAGTCCAGCGGAAAGGCATTTGACTCGCACACCGAAGGTCGCGGGATCGAATCCTGGCGTGCAAATAAATTTTATTTGATTAATTTGTGTTATTTAAAAATGTATTCATTAAAAAAATATATAGTATATTTGCGGCACCTACCAGAGTGGAAGATACTTTCTGTATAGCTCTGGTGCAAGACCACTATTCAGATTTGAAAGGTTGCTTGAAATGGAATTAGGCGTGTTTGGTGACCAGATCTGAAGAGCCAGGTACTTCCTCACCTTCCTCTTCCCTCTCTCCTTCCCCTCCCCACTACCTTCAGTCTCACAACATACCTCAATTGGGGATGCTATAGTCTCACTGGCTTCAGACGGGAGCAGTTTGGACTCTTGTGCTGTATTCATATTTAAAATAATCTACCCTGGTGTTGTTTTATAGGGTGATAAATTCAACAGAAAGTAAATGTATAAAAAATACCTTAGACACCTACAACACTTATTGGACAACGGGAGAATTCTAATTCTAAAGGATTTCGGTGAATTTAAAGTGGACCGCGTTATTTAAAATACTCAAATTGTTTGTTTTTATATAATTTCTGGAAGATCACTGTCCTCATATCATATTGCAAAATTATTATCCATTGCCATCTCATTACAATCAGTAAATTTAATACAATTCTTCTGTGGCGATATTAATGCATTATTTAATGAGGCTTTCAATTTGTTTGCAGGTTTTTGAAGGCAAAGGCAGCAGACGACAGAGCCTCCGTGATAACATACGCCTTCTTCCACGCCTTCAAGTTCCCGGATGCCCTGTCGGTCCACATCAAGTGCAAGGTAGAAATATGCAGACATGGCTGCTTGGAGCACTGCCAACTTCCAGGTCAAGGGGCGCTGCTCGAGAGGAAGGAGGACACTGCAGATCATGCAGACACTCATCATCACAGGTGATTATAATGATTTTTTTATACAGGTATGTTTTGAAATTTGGTTACACCTTAACCAAAACGCCGAAAACCACATCAATTTAGCTAATTACCCACTGGAGCGGTCACGCGAAATAAATAAATTTGCCTCGATTGGTCGAAATTTCTCAGAAGATCATTTTTAAAATTTTAACATTTCGTAAACGAAAAATCATGTCTTCGAATTTTAACATGGAGCCATAAAAACTTATTATAGTGCTACATAGCCAATAAATTAACCTGTATTTCACCGTTTATATCATATTTTTAGGATATATAAAAATTATATACAAAAAATCGTAAAGTTTATAACCGCCGTGACTAATTTAACTTATTCGAGTCAACATATAATATTTTAGATTGAAACTGCCGTGAGGGGCACTTGTTCGAGTTAACATAGAATATTTTAGATTTCTGGATGTTGTCTGTGATATACTTGAAAATGAAAGGTGCACATCTATGGAAAAAGGACTTAATTTTAACCGTGATCAGCGGATTAAAAATTTGGCGGGATAAAATATTTTTAAAAATTTTGTTCTAAAATAGTTCTAATTTTAAGTTCGGATTTACAAAATCTATGGTCATAATAGATAAAGCATTACAAAAGCTTCGTTTTAAAATAAATGGCTAGCCAAGGAAATGTTTCGAAATTCGTTCTAATTTTAAGTTCGAATTTGCAAAATCTATGGTCATAATAGATAAAGCATTACAATAGCTTCGTTTTAAAATAAATGGCTAGACAAGGAAATGTTTCGAATAATTACAATAAATGTTTTAAGAATGGAGGAAAATGTGGTCCAATTTTGGACCGCTATCAATCGCAGAAAAATAAAAGTGCTCCATTTTCGACCATAAATCACTCCAGTGGTAAGACAGCATCACTATCCACATCTATCAACATACACTTCACTACAGTATACCTATCTGCTATTATGATGGGCACTGAAAAGCTGTCCGAAACTTTGGCTGAAGAAGAAAGAAGCACTACACGACATAATAACCCAAAAATTAATTACGATAATGATGTTATTTGTCCGTAAAATTGATCGATAAACAGCATCTTGAAACAAAACGTTGTTAGAAAACCATAAGCCGTCGTGTTAGTTACAAGGAAGCTACAATATTATATCAACTAACTATGGATGAATGTCCGTCCCTAAATACGTTTTTATGGCAAAAAATAACTTTATATTCTCAACGATAGTCATTTTCTTCATCCTAAAATATACTAAAGTGCATTTTTAAACCAAATTTATTATGGAAAAAAGATATCACATCTTTTAGGAGCGAAAATCTGGACTTATTTAAACATTCAAATAAAATAATTTATACCTTCCAACACTTTTTTTAATGCAAAAAAATTGTAAAAACAAATAGATTTAGTTCACAGATTGAATTAATCCAAATGATTTTTTAAATTTATTTATTTTTCTTCATTTTAAGCCCCGCTAAACTGCCAAAGCTGTTTCTCAGCAGGTTAATCTAACAATATTAATATAAAACTAAAAGACACATGTAATCAGAAATCACAATATAGGAAATAGATACAGAAGAATAAGATTTCAAGTAACTACAACACAAGTGCGAAAAATACATAAAAAAATACAATATAGGCAGCATTCTTATACGCATACACACACTGAAAGGCACACAACACACTTAAAAACACCCTTTCGCACACACCCTTACACACCCTCATACACATACACAAATACACACATACACTCACACACACACACACCCACACCTTCCCACTATGCACATCACTCGGTAATTACTTAATATGCATATCATAAATAAGACACTACAATGAAGCACTTAATAGGTACTCACTATGAATTAAATTTTTAATTGTACTTTTTTTTCACCGATGGATAACATAATGTACTATTTGTTTCGTTTATAAATAAAGAAAATAAATATTGATGATAAAAATAATTATATTACACATTTCAGTTTAATTTATAAATATTTCATATAATAATTTAATTAAGTAGGAGATGTGAGATATGTGTGATGGGTGGTTCTTTAAATAATTTATCTTTTTATTCATTAGACGCACGTACGCCATAACTTGTGTGGCAAAATATTAAATCTCATATCATTTGATTTGAAAACTTCAAGGGAAAAGCTCATGATTTCAAAAATAATTAAAAAAATAAGTAAGTTTGAAAATACATTTTTTTTTTTTTTTAAAGAAAGACAAACATTCCCGGGTTACGAATAACCCAACAATGTTTGAAAATCTCCTACTACCACCACAGAAAGCCGAAAATGTTGCTTGTGTTGTGATGGAGGACTTAGCCAGCAGAGGAATCGAACATGCGACGCCCGGGTGGGACTCAAGCACTATGCCCACTCAACCACTGACCGGTCATAAACAACATTGACAGAATACAAAAAAGCTCTCCTGAGTATCTGAATAAGTGAACTCTTATTGTATCGTGTCACATTATTTTACTAAAAAATTATAAATTAAATTAATCTACAATAAGCACTTTCATTTACGTAGGTATGTAAGTATGTGTAGGTAAAGAGACGTGAGAAATATTGACTTGCAGAATAACACAGACTTTTTTTCTAGTTGTTGATAACACGAAGAAGACATTGTATGCTCTGCTAATAACGACAGCTATCTTAACGATTTATTTTGATCGATAAATTTAGGTATATATTTTCGGGTGACTCAACAGTTGATCCCTCGACAGTTAGCCTCCCGATATTATAATAATTTTAAAATTAAACTTTTATGTGCATTACTTACCAATGTCAAGCCTAAAACCGACTTAATACTTTTAATAATACGTTGGTTTTGGGTGAGTAATTTATTTACAGTGTCGTTTTTTGTACTTATACGCTGCTGGATAAATACGTTTTTCCTTAATGCATTTGAATGAAAATATGTTTAATGCTTTTATTAGTTGACGGTACATTCTCTCTGAACACTACTTCAGGGGCATTTACTTATATTTTGTGTAAGTAGGTAAACCATATTTTCCATAAACCGACTGCATATTGATCGGCTGTCATCGAACCATATTTGCAACTAATGTCAGCTGTGAGTGAAAGGAGGTCTTGTGAGACGTAACGGGAATGGTTGGGAAAGCTGAGAAAACCTAGTATTATGTGTGATTTGTTAGTGCATGTTAGTAATAGAGTTCTTGTTAAAGGTATACTCACTGTTTATGATATGCACACGGTCTGAAAGGGTTACGTATTTGAACATACATATATTTCTAATTTTTTTCACGCTATCTAGAGCAAATACAATTTTGAGGTTTTCGTTTTCAAATTGCTTGTATAACTGGCTTTGCACACTATTTTTTTTACGAAATTTTTGCTACTAGTTTCGTTAGCAAATGTTCTCTCAAATAAAAGTAACGATGACTTCTAAACTATTAAAAAAACAAGAGATTAATTTTCTTTAAATGGCTAACAATTGTTATCAAGCATCAAATATGTTCTTCAAATTGCCAGTTTGGATTCAAGTCTGAAAAGGATAAATGTGTTATTTATATTAAGGTACGTTGATTATATGTTTCTAATAGTTGATACAAGCCAAGAACTAGCCAGGCATTGATTATTGTTTATTTTCCGAGATGTGGTGAGGATAGTAAAAACAACACACAATTAATGGACAATATATACAACAAAACTCAGCGAAATAGAAACGCATAAACAAATTATAAAATATATTTATATCGAAACATTGTAATGTATAAATGTTCACTGTATGTTGTGTCTCAACACAGGAATATGCTAGTGAGACAGGCATCGAAAAACCCATAGTAAATATACCTTATATAGATAAATATATAAAAATAAAATATCCAGGAAAGCATAATCTCTGCTTGGTATTCGGGAAAAGATATGAGGGTCAGTGAAAATAGGGTTTTGTAATGGTATTATCTTCTTCATGACCCCCAAAAAATATTCCGTGATGATATTCGTTTTTCGTTTCCCAATAATAAATGTTTAATGCTATTTTGGTTGTAATCGATTTCAGGCAATCAATATCGGAGAGCATTGAGAATTCCAACCTAAACACAGACACTCTGTATGACGACATCGTTCAAGACGGGGATGACTCCGCCCTAATAGGTCCACAGCCCTCACCGCCCACCCAACGGCAGGTGCCTCCCCAACAGCCGCCCCAAAAGCCTTCAGGGGGATCGCAGCGCCCGGGAGGTCAGGCCCCATCGGGCCCCATCCAGCACAGACCCTTCCCAGGGGCCCAGCGACCACCACCTCTCAAGGGAGATGGCCAACAGCACAATCATGTTCCCTTCTCTCAAGAGGGATATGACGATTTTGAAGATGGCGATCTGGCTATTGCTGAGATGTTGCAGAAGCCGTTTGAGGTAAAATATACGAGCAGTGAATTCTATTGTCTTGATTTTTAAAATATTTAATATAAATATAATAATGCTATTATTAAATTCTATAACTATTTTAGTTTTTTATTATTGTGACAGCTGTTTCAGTGTTTGTTTTCAAACTCTTAGGCCGCTTTGGTACGACTTATTAAAAAAAAAACGATGTTTTTATACGAATAAAACGAATAGTCTAACCATGTGGAATCAGGAAGAGGCAATACAAACTATACGGACATAAAAACTAAAACAAAGTATTTGTTTGTCAACCAAGTCAAACCCATTTTCCCAGATTTCAACAAAACCTTTCAAACCTCTTTTACTAAAGGCATTTTAAATACTAAAAATAAAAAAATTTCGTACAATTTTTTAGGTTATTTCGAGAAATCCGTAGATAAAATTATTCGATCTACAAATTTTTAGTAATTATAAAAAGGATTGCAAAAATTTAACACCAATATTTTGAAAAATAAAATTTCAAACCTTAGGATTTGTAATCAGTTTTACGATTACGTAAATATTCATTTTTAATCGTTTCCTGAAAAGTTTTCATTTTGTGACTTGAAGGGTTCTGACTGCCTCACATTTGAGTTAGAAGTCATAATGTCGCATACCATTAATTGTGCAAAAAATATATACAAAACAGATAAATTGTCATTTACAAATCCAATATTGATTATCCAATATTGACTATAAGGTATTCTAGAAAATATAAGATTTTCGATACTTTTTCTCAACTATAAAAAGGTCCATCTGAGCTCTGATTTGAACTACCAATATTTTATTTCTAGGAACCTAATATTCACGACAGTCAAGAACGCTTCCCCCATGGACCACGCAACTTGGAAGATTTACTGGACGGAGAAGTAAACGAGGATGAAGATGGCCCATCACCTCTACCAGCACCACTTCCTGCAGTAGCTGGACCCAGAAACCTGGACTTGGATGCTATGCCCCCGATGGTAGACGATGCCAAGACTTCAGATACAGACTCAGAGAACAAGTCTTCAAACAATCCCAACAGAAGACGTAGATCTATAGTGGTTTCAGATAGGAAAGTAAGAAGTACTGACGTAGGAGTGAGTGGACTGTACGAGGTCATTTCTGAAGCAGATTTGGCTTTCAGTCCAGACAACAAAGCGGAGGCCGTAACCGTCTTCCAAGGCAGGATTAGAGAAGAGGTAGTGTACGGCATCTGTCTCCCGGTTCCAGGATTCAGTGCCTTGTTTGTCCTTGTGGCAGTTTCAGCTGTGGTGTCAGCTTTAGTAGCTGGAGCGTTGTTGTATCGCTATCAGGTGCAAAGGGAAAGGGCGGCCAGACAAGTCCCCGCCATTGCCGCCCAGTCTTTAGCCTCTTGGATGGCTCTTAGATTGATGGGCGGAAGACAACCCGCGCCAACACCACCTGTAGCTCATGCGGAGAATTAAGTCGAACTCAAATCCAAAATGGACATATCAAATTTGGAGTAGGTTACAAATATACAGTCATAGCTTGGCTTGAAAAATAATGAAAATATCTTTTTCTTTCAAACGAAATTTTTTATTTCATGTTTTCTCTTACGATTATGAAGAATTTAACTTTGATGTAATTACATTTAAAATATATTTTAGATATAATTACAATATGTTTTCCTAACCAAGCTTACACTCAGCCTTACTCCTACACAAATATACGTAAAAGCCTTTGATAGGCGTACATCAAAGAGTTACACATTGATAAAAACGACATATTTTTATCCAAATGAAAGGACATGTATAATAAACATCGATAAATCTGGAAACGTGTTTCAAATTTGTGTTCTAACAAAATAACATTGAATCTATTTCACATCTATTACAAATGATTCAATCGACCAGTAAATGTAAGAACACTAGATTAAAGATGGAGTTGAACGAATTTCCACTGGGACTTTAAAGAATTGATCATATTTATGAAATGATTGTGATCGTGGACATTGAATCGTGAAGGACACTTGTGAAATTTGTGAAATAAAATCCGGAATTTTAGCGTTAAAAGTGAATCTGGGAAAATTTGCAATAATTAACTTAGTTTTAGTGCGCTAGATTTAAAATATGTTTTTTTTAATATTATAATTATTTATAGTATTTAATTTACTAAAAATAATTAAGTGATAGATATTTATAAAAAAAATATTAATTTTAGCGGGGATCTGATGTTACATGCTATTTTTATAGATTTGACAAACAGAAAAATAAATATGCTATTGAATTTTTTACGATTTATGAGCATTATAAAAAAATATATTATTGACTTAAATTTTTTATTTAAAAGCAGGTGAAGTGTTTCACTTTGCTACATATATTGTTTTATCTTCGACGTTTTGGAACGTGCATAAAATAATAACCCATTTACATAAATAACTAATAAAAACCATATTCACAATTAATTTTTTGAAAGGTGAAATAGGATAAATTAAAGGAAAATAATTTTTTTAAAGAACTTTTGATATAAGCATGCCAGACCTTGTCCTCCATTAAGTTATTTTAATAATTCATAAACAAAAAAGTACTTATAGATATAAACTAGCTACAACTTATAAACACATGTATATATGTATTTATTATTACTTAAATTCTGCGATTGGTTCTTCGACGAAAGCTTAAAACACAATGAGAATTATTATTCTATCTCAACCATTCAAAACAATATGGAAAAAAATGACAATTGTACAATTTTGTTGCAACGCGGATTGGACAGTACATTGGCTCATAATACCAGTATTTATCTATCAAAGCCACAAAAAAACATCAATTCCCATATCTTACATGGCTTTATAAGGTTCTTCGAATGAAACAAATCATTGGGACTTTTGTATTAAGCTCTCGTTGAAAAACCGAAAAATGTCAAATATCTATGGCAAGATAACCCGGTTCCCGGCACTTATTTAGTTATAGTTAATGTATTTATTTTAAGAATACCCTTTTTTCAATGAAATTTATATTCGCCAATTCTGAAATAGAATTATGCTTTTCTACTGACTAAAGTTAAATGAAAAGAACTAACGTTAAATTACCAATTCATTAATTATTTGAATATACCATGGGAAGAATAAAAAAAATAATGTAAAAAACAGGCCTTGGAAAAGCATAAAAATTTGGCATGAATTGTTGTTTAAGTAGTTTTTTTTCAATCTTTAAAGCTTTGAAATACTCAGAAAAAATAATTTTTAATTGTGATTTATCTTATACACTATTTCAGAAGACGAAAATAAAACAATTTAAAATTAAATTTTCAACAGTCATCGGTGAATGAAATTATTGAGAAAAAAAAACTTTTTATAGTACTTAACTTATTATTATTTGATTAGGTACATATCTAAGCTGTATAATTACATTTCGCATAGCAAAATGCCAAAAGTAGCAGTTTTTAAATCATTTGGAATGCGTTTTCCAAGTTAACTTTTATCAACGAGATATAGTTATTAATAAAAAAAACGCTTTTATAAGGTTCGTTTAATAATAATCGTAATTTTAAGAAAAAAAAATTCCCTTTAAAGGAGGTTTAACGGTTGCGGTATATATTTTTTGATAAATAAATTTTTGGTTGTTTCGCAACAACTTATTTATGCGAAAAATAAATTGTGAAAATTTAAGAGATTTTATTTAATGAACCTTTTCGTAAAGGAATGTTTACAATAATATAATCGTGTTTAATTTATTCGAATGATATGTGCATAATTCACTTGTCGAGGAAATGGGATATATATACTTATATATACCTTCCTGCCTAGCATTATTTTGGAATTATATTTTCCTCAAAACACCTGTCTTTTTGCTCAAAATATTTTTGATAATAATAAAAACAGATATCAGTTTAAATTTATAATGTTATTTTTCATATCGCTGAATAAATGGTGCTTTTAAAATTGTGTTTATTTGTTTGGAAATGTAAAATAAATTATTATAAAATTTAAAAATTCATTCTTTCATTTTTGAACTTTTGATGTTAGTTTATTATTGTTATTATTAATTGTTAAGCTGATTTGTTTAAGTTTTTGTACACACGTTTCATTTCATTTAAACTTAGTAAAAATATCAATAAAATCTTTGAATTGAAATAAAAAAATAAATCGGAACAAACGACTGTTTTTGTAATTAGATTATCATAAAATGTTTGAAATCATATCGTTTGATGCTATGTGTTTTTTGTTTTGTTAGTAAGGTTTAAACGCAGTTAATAATTTAGTTGTAGAAATAATTGTAATAACTATTGATAACTTGGATGAAAAATATTTTAGGTCGAGTAATCGAAAATATGCGCTCACAAAATACCTGCATATTGAAAGTACGATTAAATATTTATCTTTCGTGTTCAGTAGAAAAATATTTATTTATTTTTAAAATGCTTTTTTACATTGCCATTTATTTTGCATTGGTTTGCTTTATATTGTTTGCATTCGTTAATTATTTCATTTCATATTATTTGTTCACTTTATTTATTAAAATAAGTTCGCAAAAATTTATAAAAATACCACCATATTATTATTAACAACTGAAATGGGAACCATTTAAATAAATATATGGAACTGTTAACTTATAGTAAAAAAACAGTGGGAATGAATTATGTCATCGATTACTTAAAATATATGTATTTATATTTTGAAATATTGTTATTTTCAGTAAATATATTTAAAAAACTTTTATATGCGATTTTATCAGAAATAAATCATGATACAGTTAAAAGAGAGTTTTTTTTAACTTTACCGGTTTTGATCATGGATTTAGGATCAGTCCGACACAAGTAAAAACCTCACGAGCATTACAAAAATATGATGAAATATAAAATAAAAAATAAAACATCTTTAAAAATGCGTTTTTGGGTAGTAATTTTAATATATTAACGACAAATACTTGCTCCAACTTAAAAAGGTAAATTTAAATTTACACCCATCAAATTGATGTCTATTTCTTTTATAATATACCAGCGAGTTCCCGGCATGCGTTGTTATGCCACTAATAAAGAAATTATTGTTCCCTGCGTGTCTTTTCCTATTCGTCCCGTTCCCCTTCCGTCTCCCTTTCCCCTCCCATGTCTCCTTCCTCTCACGCGTCCCCCCTCCACCTTTCCCGCCTTCCCTCTCCGCTCTCCAGCAAACCACCCTGCTGTGATCCCCTCCCCTCTCCCGCATTAAATAAATTCAGTCCCGGTACATTCAGATTTTTTCAAACGGTTCGCGTGCCACCTATTGCCATTTTATTTTTATTTTTTACATGTTACAAACATTAATTTTTGTATATTATAAGAACAATCAATAAAATTTTGTTACCTAACATAGGTAATAGGTGCCTATTTAAAATAATATAATTTTAAATTACATTCAAAGTGTTCGATTTTGATTGGTACCATAAATGAGTACATCGATTGAATTCATTAAAATTTAAAAAGTTTATTCGAATATTGAATTTTGATTGAAAAATCGATCTTTTAAAAATGTCTTGTTTTACAGTGTTCCATATAATGAGTATCATTAAGTTTTGAAAGAATATTTGACAATTAAATTGGTGTTGCCAGCCCAAAAATATTGTAGTTCCAATTTTAATATTTTATACTCTTAAATTGACTATGTATAAGTGTGGGTATTGTCAGCGCCAGGGCTCCTTGGTAAATCGAGTCCTCCAATGGCACCTGCACAGAATCGGACCTGAATGTATTCTATTACTACCATACATAATAAATATTTTACATGTTTTTTTATTTATTGACTAACGCTTCGTAATAACAAATAATTTACTTTTTTTTAAAGAAAAACAGATTCCCGGGATACGAATTACTTGACTACATTTGAAAATCCCTACTACCACAATGAGGAATATTTTATATAATTTTTTTTTTGAAATAGCTCTACAAAGGAGGCCCCGAGAAAAACAATTTCCCTCTGGGCCGATGTCATCTTTGGGGATGCTGTATGGAGGGTCTTCTTGGGGATAGAAAGGAGATTCTAGGAACGAAAAAGGTAAGAGGGATGGGTAGGAATCTGGGAGTCAATGTGTTCAGCATTAACAGATATATGAATCGAACTAGTGACAAACCTAACCCTTTGAACCCGGAGAAAAATAATTAATTGATAGTAATGTAATTCTAAAATTGAAAATATGAGATTGACAAATATGACGGTTTTGACAGAAGGTGGCAATGGCGAAATTGGTTAACTCGCTCGTCCCGGTTAGACAGAGAGGTCTGGGTTCGAGTCCCAGTTGCGACCATTGTCTTTTTCTGTGTCTTGTTCTCTTTCATATTTTCGTTTAGATTATTAATGTTAACTTATTCTAATATGATAAATTTCACTGATGGGAATAACCTTCAAAAAAGTATAAAAATAAAGTTTTTCTTATAAAAATTGAATAAGCAATTCAGCCAAAGAAACATATTATTTTGTGTTCATATGAAGCAGATACTTTGCGATGTGACATTATAATTTAAAATACAAAAATAAATTTTTAAACACCACTTTTATTTTATATACTTACTTTATGCCGACCGTTTCGCTACAACCGTAGCTTCTTCGTATGTTAAATAAAAGTGGTTTACTAAGTTTTTACAAAGTGGTTTACAAAGTTATTGTTTTATCCCAAGAGCGTATAACCAGCCAGCGGCCGAAAATCCACATTTCGTTGAAAGAGGTTCTTACGATCATACAGGGCGGTTCCAATGAGAAAGATTAATTACTCTCCATACCAGCTTTTTAAAATTATAACTCAATATCGATTTTATTTCATTCCAAATTTGCTTTCATTTATACCTACATCCAAAAATGCTGAAAGGCATGTTGATAAAACTATTAAAATGATGTACTTTTTGTTATTATTTTTTGATCATAAGTAGGTATTTATCATTTTTCAATAATGTATCATCAAAATAAGAATATAATTTTTTTTTTAAATATATATAAGACAGTTTGTCCATTTGTTGTAATTTTTTATTAATAATGTGACATACAAATATCATGAGTTGCTTTGCTGACAAAGAAACATATTATTTTGTGTTCATATGAAGCAGATACTTTGCGATGTGACATTATAATTTAAAATACAAAAATAATTTTTTCTACAATTAAAGTTATTTGTCCGTCTTCAAAATAATATATCACTATTATACTACTATTTTCAATCTTCTTACTACTTCAATCTGTGCTACCCAGCTAGACAACAGAACAACCATCATCTATCATTTTCTGTCTCCATGACAACACCTTTTTAAAATTCGAACATAAAGGAATCCTATGCATTTCTAGGTAGGTATTCCTTTACATATATTAGTCTGTAAGTGCGCAAATAAATACACAAACGGATCAATTTTCGTCAAGAAACACATGTACTTATATATTTTTTATGATTTTATTTAAACTAAAATTAAAATTCTGTTACATACGTTTACAATGTATTGATTTTTTGCATGATTATATGATTTGAAATGGTTGTACTTTTTTGAAAATTTAATAAATCCACTAACGACCTATGGTATAACTTTATTATACAAAAAATTATCATTTTTTCTGAAAATTTAAAACATACGTTTACTAGATAAAAGAACAATCTTTCGAAATCAGTTTATTTTTTTTTGTGGAAAGGAGTCAATACGTCTAAACACTGATTTAAAAATGTCATATTTCTTGTGTTCTCTGGTTATACGCTCTTGAGAAAATATCAATAAAAGCCGTGTTTATTATTTCAGCGTAACTTGGAGTAATTTGCTCCAAGTTTGATGTGAAATTTTGATAGATATAAGTATGTTGTCACAGATATATGTGTCCGAGCTCCAATAATTTTAACAAATCCAAGTAACTATCTACATAAAGCGATTAGTTAGGTAATTAACCACTTTCAGAACTATATATATCAAATTAAAAAAAATATATATTAATTTAGTTTTTTGTGTAAAGTGCCCAACAAGTTCGGAGTAAAAATTATATCTCTCAGAGCCTAAGAGCCTGTCATCTCTATAGGATGCTGTGCAGAGGATGTTTTTAAATAAAGGAAGGAGAAAAAATTCTGTGAACCAAAAATGTATGGTGGATGGGTAAGAATCTGAGGGTCAGTATCCTTTCCGTTTGATGCAACGTGCAAGGCGATTGGAGCAACTAGGGTCAATAGTCCAGCTATAGGGTCACGCAGTTGGTAGACAGGCGCATCCGCCGCCACGACCTGAACAATCGTCACCCCGTGGATTATGGTATTACGAGGTTTTAGGTACTTACTGTTTTATGTTAGCGGATAAATTACGCGGTTCTCTTACACTTCTTGCCAAGAGTGACTGCCACATCTTGGGAAGCGGGCATGGTTCTGCCTCCCCGGTAGCCAATTATTAGATAACCAATGCCTCGTAAATGGGCCACCTTAAGAGGTTCGCCACGATTGGTGACTTAGGAGGGTGAGATTTATCGGCGTATTTGCGACGGATGCAATAAATCTGCTGAGAAAATATCCTTTAAGAGCTTTTGTCAATATTTTTAGAATTTTTACTGAAAGATTTATTATAAGGAGTTAACTCCAAATTTAGTCGTGCAAGCAGATGACCTACAGTCCCTGGCCAAATTATTAGACGCACTGCAAGATTTCATGTAAAATATTAATTACCGGGTGATATTGTACCGTTTTATTATTTTAGATTGATTTGTTTATTTTTATTTTTATATTATCCAATCAATTACCGATTTATTTGACATAAATAAAACAGCATTAATTTAGAAAAGCATAGGTTTATTAAGTTTTAAAGAAAAGTGAAATTAATGTTAATATAAGTCAATATTTAGTTGAGCCACCTTTAGCCGCTAAAGCTTTAATTCTGCGCGGCATGCTATCAATGCAAGACTGTACTGTCTCCTGCATTTGAGGATGATGATTCCACACATAAATAATCTTTTTTATGAGCTGGGTTTTGTTGGTAATCACATCTTTAGCCACTTCTCTTTTCATCAGCTCCCACACATTTTCAATCGGGTTCATATCAGGGCTATTACACCGCCAATCCAACAGAGGGATACTTTTTTCTGCCAAAAAAGCTTTAACAGACCGAGCAGTATGGCAGGGAGCTTCATCTTGCATGAAAGTGAATGGTTCCAAATAAAATACAGTTCATCTAATAATTTGGCCAGGGACTGTAAGTGTATTTGATTGTGTGATCGTGTTTTGCGCTGGTGTATATAGGAAATAAAGGCTAGTTTATTATTGGTGTGTGAGGAGGGTTACATTACTTGTTGTGATGTTACGGCAGAATTGTAAGAGAAAGTATTTGCTTCTGTGGGTGTATATCTTTTATCTCAGATTCGCAAAAACATAGCGGCTGGAACAGCTCTAACTATCCGTCGTCCAAAGAACCAGATAGACCATACTGTCTAATAACTAATACAAATAAAAATATGAAAGGAAAACAAAAAAAAAACAATTTCAACCTCCATTCACGACAACCAAAAAAACGTAGATTGTAAACAGATCGTTTGATCATGTGACATACTAATTAACGCGTGTAAGTTGGAAGGTGTCTACGTGAATAAAATAATATTTGGAGGTACGGAACTAATTTACAACTTAACAAAGAATCATGCTTCTATGTCGATACACATGCTCAGGCCGAATGAACACCGATTTAATAACAGGTATCATGATTGATTATGAACCCACATACAATAATGTTAGCAGGTATCTACTAGTAACTAGGTAGACCTGTAATATATTTGTATTCGAAATAAATGTCATAGATGGCGCTGTATAAGAAAAAATGTGTATTAATATAGTACAATCATTTCGAGATACAACATACATACTTTGTTAAATATTAGTTAACTAATTTAATAACTAGTGATATTGGCTCCACTGGTATATTGATATTGGCTCCACGTCCTAGTGGAGCCAATATCTTTTCCTAATTTTTCTGTCTCTAGATTTTCGATTGAGTTTCGCTAATATTGTCTTCATTAATTAAATATTATAATTTGAGATTTTACACATAAAGTTAAAAAATAAAAATAAGTATTCATCCCAGACTTGCAGAAAAGTCAATAGATGTCGCATATTAAAAATAAAATGGATAAATATTTATCCAGACTCTATCTAGATAGCATTTTGTTCGAGTTGAATCTTACAATCATATTTAAAGATAGCAACCGTTGATACGTGCGTTAAGAAAATGAAGATAATGTTGGTAGTTCTTAGTCGAAGTATGATACAGTTAAAAGTGACCGAATTGGATATGGGTTCCGTAGCTCAGTTGGTAGAGCACTTGCCATGTAAGCAAAGGTTCCTGGGTTCGTGTCCCAGTGGAGCTAATATCTTTTTCTGATTTTTCTATCTCCAGATTTTCGATTGAGTTTTTCTAATATTGTCTTCATTTAATTAAATATTTAAATATTCTCCCTATAAGTAGGTACTAGCTCATGGTTTAGCGATAATATCCTTGAATTTGGGTCCAGAGGAGGCAGGTTCGAAATACTGCGTGCGCGAAAAATAAAGAACTTTATTCCATTTATTCGTGTGATTTCACAGAACCACAATACTTTTTTTACTTACGACGACAGAATAAAACTTTATTTAAAACATTAACATGCAAGGGTACCCCTAGTGAGGTGATCACAAAACACTACTATTAACCAGTAGTAGTGTCTGGATAAATATTTATCCAGACACTGTCTAGATAGCATTTAGTTCGGATTGAATCTAGCAATCATATATAAAGATAGCAGACAATAATATGTGCGTTAAGAAAAATGAAGATAATGTTGGTAGTTCTTAGTAGAAAGTATGATACAGTTAAAAGTGACCGAATTGGAAATGGGTTCGATAGCTCAGTTGGTAGAGCAATTGCCATGAAAGCAAAGGGCCCTGGGTTCGAGTCCCAGTGGAACCAATATCTTTTTCTGATTTTTCTGTCTCCAGATTTTCGATTGAGTTTCGCTAATATTGTCTTCATTTAATTAAATAAAAATAACACTTTGTTTTTTATTGGTGTTTTTATAAAATTACGTTTGTTGAACTAAGTTTGTAGTTATTTAATAAATCATTGAATATTGTTTACATAATACCCATAAAGCATTATTCTCTATTATATTTTATAATACTCCTCCCGAACTGTAGAGGCAGAATAATTCGAAAGGAAATTTTAAAATTAATGTCACGAGAGTTCTGTTATGTTTTCTGTAATAAATATCAAATCTACAAAAATAGATATTCACCACAATAAAAAAAATGAATTTAATGGTCATTATTAGTAGTTTGTACGAACCTAAAATTAATAAAGCTGTCCGACAGAAGATTGGTAAGTGATGTCATTTTTCTTTTTAAAATCATTAATCCCCTTATTGATAGCCCTGCATTAATTGATTTCATTTCTTGTTCCTAAAAGAGCTAAAAATATCTTTCACTGTCACAATAATATCAATATTAATTGTTTATGAACCCCCTTACACTACTCGGACACAGCTTAGGCAACCAATATTCAGAAGTCGCAGACACCATCACTTAAGAAATCACCAAAGAAATTGCTTCAAACATATGAAGAATAATTCGAAAAGAAATTTTAAAATTAATACTTTGCAAAAAATCAAAACCTACTAAATAATACATCTAAGTCAATTGTTATGATTTTCAAATGTAAAAACGAACGCATGCAAACTCCCTCGTTATGGCTAGATGGAAGGAAAATGGAAGTTAGTTGCAGCGTAAAGTACCTAGGACATATCATCACAGAAGACCTAAAAGATATCGAGGATAAGGAAAGTCAAGGAAGAGCGATATCCGTTGGAGCAGGTATGCTCTCAAGGCGTTTTCACTTATGTATACAGTCCAAACGCGAAAATAATACCATTCTGCACATCGCTATCGTCAGAACTGTGGGTTGACTACACTGCATCCCAATACTACGAGCACTGGTTAGAACAAAAAAGGAGATTTGTACTGCGACAGGATGATAAGAATCCAAACATCGAAATTTCATTGAACTTGGTGTTAATAGTTAATATGTACTTCAACGAATATATTCGTAGTTATATCGAATATAATCAGTAATATAATTTTTGCAAAGAGTCTGATAAACATGAAAATCTTTGTATACCTATATATTAAAATGAATGTTTCTTTGTTTGTCCCGTATGCGTTCTTATATCATTCATCCGATTGCGATGAAACTTAAGTGACTTGTTGTGCGCACGCCCACAAAGGTTTCTATAATGGTGAGCTCTGGCGTCATTAAAAATGTTTAATAAAAATTATAATCGGTGGCGCGCGAGTTGTTTGAGATATGTATATTACATACGGTATATCGGCAGGGAGGGAAAGTGGGAGGGAGAGGGGAAACTGGGAGGGGAAGATGAGATCGAAGGAAGGGAGGTTCGTGGGACGGGGTACGAGGAGGGGGGGGAGGCGGGGAAGGTGGAAGGGGTCCGCATGAAAAAGGACACGCGGGGGAGGGTTGACTGAAGAGTGGGGGAAGATTGAAGGGCAGACGGAGGGATTGCAAAGGAGACATAGTAGCAGCAGGAGGGGGTAAATTTGGAAAAGACATGCTTCTCACACGGATAGCCTTATGTGGCCTGCACACGCGTCGGAAAACCTTCTGATTTATTCCTGTACAAACCAGAAGGAAAATATTGTGTGTCCAAAAACATTTCAATAATCAGAATTAAAACACAATCACTTTCTTTGAGTAGCATTTCCGGGTCTTCGCTAGTAATAATTAAGTATATTTGAGTCAAAGCTACAGTAGTTATTGGTATAGTATTAAAAATGTTGGTCATACTAACTTCCAAAGAAAATTTAAAGCTTTGTTTTATATAGTATGTAAGTAGTCACGTATGCATGTTGTTATGTCGGTTGTTAATAACACTGGTTAGTTAAGGATGTGTGTAAAAGTGGTACCAAATTGTGGTTCATTGATCTAGATAGTAAAATCAAGATTCTACAACTTTTTTGTGGGCGATCAGTCCTTGAACTAGATGGTCGCATTGTGAATCTAAAACATTTTTAGGTCAATTTCTTTTGAGACGGTGGTTAAATCGTGGGGTGACTATGCTTTGGCTGATTTGCACAGTATTAATAAATAATAAAAAAATTGGTATGCAAAATTGATTGGATTGTTATATTCACCAGAGGAATGCTGTCCGGAATCATTTAGAAAATTTGGTGAATATTGTGAGGTGAAACAAAAAAGGAAAAAAAAAGTAAAGGTTACACGAGTACTTATTAGCATCATGTTGACTGTGTCAACTTAAATATATAGTAATAAGTAGGAAGATTTAAAAATTAGGTACTTTTATTTTTATTTCCTGCTTTCTTCGTATGTAGTGTATTGGTTACACATTATCAAAAATTCGCATCGGAAAAAGTTCACTGCCGCAAAAGAGAGTTGATTTTTAACAGAAAGTTCTAACAGTTCCTTATAAAAAACGGATCTTAAGATTTCCTCTATAAATCAGTTGCTTAGAGCAGTCACCTGGTTGGCGAATGTTTTTGAGGTCCAATTTAAATTTATGAACATATTAGCGCAGTTCCGTGAAAACTACAGAATAGTTTGAATTCTTGCAAATAAAATTTTGAAAATGTGAGTTAATATAATTTTCTGTTAAAAATATTAATTATTACGTAGTTTACATACTTTTACCCATTTTTTGCTTTGCTTACACAATCGTTCCAAATTCAAGAGATGATACTTACATTCAAAGCAAATTTGTGTTCATTGAACAACCAGATTTCATATTTCAAACAGAAATAACTAAAACACATCATAGGCAACCGAATTTATGAACATTTCAGAAAAAAAAACTTTCTATACCACCACCATAAAATTCTGTTCATTAAAAAAATCTCTAAGGTGGATAATACGAGAAGCATGTACTTTAACAATCAATGTAACTAATATAAAACACAATTTTTAACCAGTCAACCCGAAAAACTTTTAACAGTAATTCTGAACAACTTTAGGTTTTAGTAACAATTAGTTGTGATTTGAAAAAAAAATAATTTTTTAACCGCATGCGCAAGTTATTAAATTTGTTTTTATTTCGCAATTTATTAATTCAAAACAATACGTAGATATTTTCAGTATCTCCTTGGTGGAAGACCATAAATCAGATTCGAAAAATTGCTTGAAATGGCTATAGTCTTGTTAGGTGACCAGGGGGCCTAGTCCCTATCTTTTACGTTAACTAACAGTCTGTTAAGCTTAACATGGTGATTAGGGCAAAGTTGTCGCAACTTGCTAAAATTGGTAGTCCGTAACTTTTCTGTTAAGATTTAGTTTATTTTAGCGTCGCGAGGCGTCGGACCGATAGCGTAATGTCAAACTCTATGCACAAATGTAAATTGTCTATGAATTATTTCTGACAGATTGTCAGAGATTCAATGGTTTTCGCTTTTGAAGTTTCAAGTTTACCTATTTTAAAAGAAACAACGATGACCGTAAGTTATGTAATTATTTATTACTTTTGTTTTGTATTTGTTTACATTAATAACTATATTTTGTAAGATATCGTGAGCTTTCCAAAAAGTAATTAATATAAAAGGACATTATAACCTCAAATTCACTTTGGTCGCAACATACTCAAATGGGTAAACTGTGAAAACACCTCCAAATGCCGCTACACTTTAAATATGCATACATTTTGAAAAGTAAACTAATTTCAAACATAATTACCACAAGAAACATCGGTTTCAGTCGTGATAAACGGAAAAATTTGCATTTAAAATACGATTTTCATTCAAAGTTAAAAATGACCTATTGACATTTGCGAAGTTTCGTATCAAACTAAATACGCATGAATTACTTAATTTACCTAATCTAGGAACCTAATAACCTATTTTGTATACGTAAATAGTTGTTTTCTTGTAGTGATTGCTGAAATGAAGTGTGGTTTCCATAATCTGTGCTACATTTGTACATTTGTTTCAGATCAATTTCAATGCCACTCAGAGGGAAAAGATATAGTACTATTATATAAATATGAAGTGAATAATGGACACGTATTGTCTGTTGTTGCAAAATGAAAATGCATTCACAAGACGGGAATGAAACGACGTGGGAAGACAAGACGACAGAATTGTTTCCCGATTAAATATAAAGTTTTGCAAAATAAACGTGTGTAAATTAAATTAGTGGTTGTTACACCGATATGTAGACAGATAATATAATATCAAGTTTAATTGCAGGTACAGGACCGAAGGCAACACAGAAGTGACGCAATCTATACTATGATGCCACCCGGAGGAAAATAATTCAACAGTGATGGTGTGTACCTATTTTAAAGATATGTAGGTATATTATACTGTGTGAATAATTATTGGACACATAGATAATATATTGAATTAATTAGACAAAATATGTAATTATTTTATTAACTGCTTCCAAAAAGGTTGTGAACTTTGATAGATTAAAATGATACTGTTTAAGGTGGTGAACTTTGATAGAGTTTCGCTACAAGATTGCTAGGTGTTTTTAAATAATGTTTGTGTCAGAAGAGATAATGATATAAAAGTCATTTTAAAGCGTAAATATACTAATTGCTTGTGTATTGTACTGTTGCAGATATGAGTAGACAATGCAGATGAAGGAAAGCAGGCAGGAATGGATTAAATTGAGATACAGTGACAGGAAATGTATATAAAAACAACAGCGATGACATTTGGTGTATTGAATTTTATAAAAGTGTCTGTTCGTGAAGTGATTATTTGTCTTGTATTATGTTGTATGATTAGTGAGAGACATAATGTTAAGTGTTTGATGTGTGCTGTTGAATAAATAAAATATTACAGGTGTCATCAATTACCTACGAGGTGATTTAAATTGTCATATTAACTGCAGAGGTGTGTTACTTGCAGTACTATGACTGTGTCAATGCTTGAATAAATCAGATTACCAACGATTTTATGTGTTGTTATTGAGTAAAAATGCAGAAATAGATGCGGCAGGTTTTTTTATTATGTATAGTCAAATTGTACATGAAAGAGGTTTGTAAATGGATATTTCTTAAAGATTATGGATAGAGGTTCAATAATAACACGACACTTGTCAATTTAGAGCACTGCAAGACGATAGAGTGTTCGTAAATGTTTTTTTCTTGAAGAAACACATAGTCGAGATCGATTAGCGTTGTAATCACATGACACTTGTATATTTTGGCTGTGGCTAACGTACCTACATAAATACACATATTATCAATAAGATTGCAATAGACACGTACCTATTTGGTGCATATTATTATAGTAAACATACAATAAGCAACTATTTACGTCGGGAGAGGTAAAATTTGAATCAAAAATCTATTTTTATTAGTGAAAATTTCCTCAATAAAACGATCTCTTCGCTGCATTTGACGTTTTCGAAAGTTTCGCACAAATTACTTAAATAACTCAAACTAATAACCTATTTTTGAATATAAATAGTTGTTTCTTGTAGTAATTGTTGAAAGTGCCTAAAAGTTCGGAGGCTAGGTAAATATTTCAGTTGACGTATCTTTTAATTCACCGTACATTATGTCACTTAGGTACCTTTTAAAGAACAAAATTCGAATTAATCAACTTTGAAAAGTATGTCTTTCGGCAATTTGACACATCTAAATGTTCCCTGTTAACTAATCGCCACTAATCGGTAGGCCGATCGACCCCGATAGCTTAACGTGAAATTCAACGTTAGTAAACTGACTTTCCGACTTACGGACTACCAAAATCAACGAGAACTGTCAAAATACAAGGGCGTCCACAGGCGTCGCCCATTAGCTTAACTTTGCTTAACAGCAAATTTAAAATCTGTTAAGGTTCTTGATAGAGACTACCAAAATTAGCGTAACGGTCAAAATACGTGTTTGTGACGTAATTATCGCGCTAACAGACGTTAATAAAAGATAGAGACTAGGCCCCCAGTTCTTAATGGCCCGGTACCTACTTCCCCAACTTCCTCTTCCTTCCTCTTCCCCATGAAATAGGTGTTTTTAGAAAATTTTCGCATTCTCAGAGTGGTAGATATTTTCAGAATCGCCCTGGTAGAATACAGTAATTCAGATTCGAAAAATTGCTTGCAATGGCTATAGCTGTGTTAGGTGAACCGTTCTTAATGGGCCGGTACTTCCTCACATACCTCTTCCTCTCCCTCATCTTTATCCCCTCCCCTCTAGCTTCATACTCACACAACATTGAGTGAGACTGTTGGGAGCAGTTAAGGCTATATATTCCGTATGTAAAATATAGTGCAGAATATTAGTTACGATACTTTTTTAAAAATACAAAAAATTAATATTGAAAAAATCTAAAAATATTCCCAAAGCAATGACAACAAGTGGTAGCACTCGCTCGGTGATTGACTACACCCATCTCGCTTCGATTCCGTTATAACCAATTTGCATAATGATTGGGAGTACAGAACACAGAACAAGGCCAAATAGCAATGCTGCCTCAATACAGCCTCCAATCATAGCTCTGTCTCCGCGCAATCGCTCACATCATCAAACTATCTCAGTCATCACACTAATAATGCTAACCGAGTCCCCGCGAGCTTAAACAATGGGCTCATTGGCTCATTTACATCTTGTTATGAATTTAAGCTCGTAATAAGAGTGCTTTATTATTGTGATTATGGGGATTGGGGCTTGAACGGACGGCAGCTTAACTTCTCTTAACTGGTACATAAAATACATCGATAATTATATTATACTCGTTAAGACAATGAACTTAGCCTTTGGAGAATTCTGAGATGAAAATGCAGGTGTATTTTTAGTAGTATTTAAAAGATTTTCAAAACGTTTTTGATCGGTATAATGATTATAATGGCTTACGTTTTTAAATTTGTACGATGACCATTTTGGTTCTCTTTATTTGTATGAGCTCGGATCTCGATTAGTAATACATCGATAAATCGACTTGTTAAGCCACCGCTACCCAAATTTCTACCGATTTCTTACATATCTCCCTTAAACATTTGAAGTTTTTAGGCTCTTAAAAAAATATATGATTTTTTATATAACATCTAGACGTGTTCTATGCCGAAATGCAAATTATATGAAATTCCCTTGATAGAAAAATATCGCAAAGTATGCTCCAAAAATTACTGTAATCATGTTTATTTAACTTATTTTAGAAGAAATTCAGTGTTTCTTTAAATGCTGTTTTAGATGATTCCCACGAAATTTTTGCTCTATTTTCGAGTCGTGTTTTATTGAACATTTTCACAAATTTCGCTTTAATTTTATCGTTTTAAATATTAGCGCACTCTCTCCAACATTCGTAATTACATATCTCTCCATCTTCTTCTTTTTGAGTGGGGATACGGCACCTTAAGAAACGAGCCATCTATTGTTTTTCATTTTAATCAATTCGTTGACGAAAATTTTTCTCAAAAAAATAATGAATATTTCATTATATGAAGCATTTCAATAATTTAAAGAAATTAATCTACGAAGCAGATTTTTGAAATGCTGTAAAGGACATTACATCAAAAAATGAGTTAAATATGAAAAAAAATTTACTCTTTCAATCAGCGTCGTCTATAAGTGATAAAATAATTTTCCTTGTGTTCTACCACAAAATAAACCCAACTAATTATAACTCGTATATACGTCACTTCTTGATACACTGACCCCCAAATTCCTACCCACCCATCATACCCTTTTCCTTCGCAGAACTTCATGACCTGCTTATCCTCAAACATACCCTTTACGCAGCAACCCCAAACATGACATAGGCTCTGGGTGAAATTATTTTCGTCAGGGCCTCCCTTGTCGAGCTAATTTAAAAAGAAATTGAAAAATATAAAATTAAAACAGTAAGATAATTGGCTTTTAGTGCACTTTATTATATATCTATAAAACAATTAAAATCTGTAAATTTCCTATCATTAATAATTATATCAATTGAGTTTTTCTTAAACATAAGGTTAGTAATTATTGATAGATTTGTGATCGTTGAAAAACGTGTATTAACACGTGTCTGTACGTGTAATAAATCTACAAATACCTCACTTTGCTAGTTGTTACACTTATGCTAACAGGCCCTAGATTGTATCAAGAAACAGTAATAGTAGTATTTCGAATCATCCATCATTTCTACGTGAATTTCCAGACACCTAGAGCAGCGATAATTTAGATTTCACGCTTTGTCTTGAGAATTTTTATCGGCTGCTTAATAGGAAGCTTTATGTGGAATAATTGGCCTTTGTTTTTGACTGATACTTTGTCATATTAAAGTAACTAGGAAATCTAGTACACTTACAAAAATATACACGCCCTCAATAATTTTATGTCTTGTTTTCTAAGTTAATTTGTTTATTCATTTACTTGTACATTTGTATTTATGTTTATTGTTTATGTATTTACGCTCACAATACATTATACATAAAAAGTAAAAGAAAGAAAGGTAAATTAAATTTTACACAATTGAAGTATGTATTACGAATGCATTCCGTATATTATGAATGAAAACAGTCCTTAATCTATCCCTCAGGCTTCGGGCCTATTTTGTCGAAAAGTAAAAATATTTCCGCTCTGCAACAAAATCCAAATAAATCGAATATTTTTCAACGCATTTGAAAACTAAGGGGGTGGATAGGGTGTAATTTACAGAGGGGAAAAAATAACAACGTGTTAATTAAAAATGATATTTTAGTTATAGATAATATTTGATGATCCGACAGTTGATCCGCTAACAATTCCTCCCCCCCCCCCCCCCCCCGGAAAGGTTTTTATTATATGTGCATTATTTACCAAACTTCAATAGTAAAATCGAATTAAAAAATTTCCTTAACAATAAGTTACATAGTAGATACGGATATCAAACGATTTTATATACAGAGTAGATTTTTCCTTGACGCATTTGAATGAAAATATGTTTTATAAAATATTTTTTATTTCCTTAACAATAAGTTACATAGTAGATACGGATATCAAACGATTTTATATACAGAGTAGATTTTTCCTTGACGCATTTGAATGAAAATATGTTTTATTCATTGTTATTCGACGGCACATCCTCTCTGCACATCCTTTCGGGGTCACATAATTATATTTTGTGTAATTAGGTATATCGTATTTTCCCTAAACCCACTATATATATGCAGGGGCGCCAATTGTCGGCAGATCAACTGTCATGGAACCAAAATTTTTAAACTCATCTTCATACTTTTAATTTCGAAGATTTCAAGTTTATCAAAATAGTAAGTTTATTAATTTTAAAATAAATATTATAAAGGTTTTGTTGTGCTTCTCACGTAATTATTTGAAAAAAAATTGTATACTTAGTACTAAATCTGAATAAAGGTATATATTATATTTAATAAGATATTAGATATGTATTGTATGTAATTTAGCTATTCGAACATTACTAGGAAGAAATCTTTTATAATACTTTTACGAACACTAATTATTGAGAAAATCTTACAAAGTGAAGATTTCCGTGATGCTTTCCAACCTCGGATAGGAGTGGGCACTAGTACTACGCCTATAGTTGTACCTACATTGTAGAGGTGCGTACAAAATCATATTATTAGTTAATAAAAAATTTGTAATATAAATTTACTTTCCGATCGCCATTGTACGTGGTTCATAGATTTTCCTCTAGCACGAGCAGGCGGTGAGTTAATTGCTGTATAATCAATTCTACCGTGGCTCTTATTGTGCCGGAGTAGTTTGGTTGAGCCTCTGAGCAGCCCGTAGACCAGTCGGTCGCAGAGACCGCAGTCTCTCAGACCAAGATACTATTTACGTACGAGATATTTTGCCCACTGGCCCAGATTCGGCGGTATTTCTGTGTCCAAATTTCGATACGTAGAGTATGTTGTGAGATAAAATGCGTTATACGATTAAATAATATTTTTTATTAACTTTTCTCATACATGTATTGACGCTTCTTTCGCAAAGTGTATCAAAAGTAGTAGAGACGAATCATAAACCTTTGAAAAGTGATATAAAGGTATGAAATGTAATGAAAAAAACTAAGTTCATTAGCATAAATACAGCGTATAGCGAGAGTTGAATACATGAGAGTTTTTTTTCATCACCGGTACCACCGCCAACCATTTATTGGATAACCAACACCCCTGCCCTAGGTCAAACCAAGTGGTTAGCAACGTTTGGTGACTTAGCAGGGGTGTCCAGAATCATGAGCCTCAGATTGCTATACACCCCTCATACATTTTTCCTTCACAGGACTTCCTCCCTCCACACAGTATCCCCAAAGATGAGATAGGCCTTAAGGGATTTTAATCCCTCAGGGCTTCCTGTGTGAGCTAATGTACACAAATTTATATCACTTTTCAATGGTGTGCTGATTTTCCACTGTGTTGGGTTGTCAGCTTTCCCTGGAACAAGGAACTGGAGGAAGACATCAGGAAAACAGCAATACTGGAAGTGTTTCAAAGATTGTTCAAAAGATTGGTTAAAATGGAATCCAAGAAAACAAACAATAAACATAAATTTATGATATTATGTATTATTCAGATTATTTGAACATTTAAAGTTGCCCTCTTCTTGCATTTGGATACGATTATACTTCTTCTTCTATTCTAATGTTCCTAAATAACATTTGCGTAGCTTTTTCTGTCTTCAACACAAACAGAATGCTATATTATTTATTCCGGAGAAAACAGAGATACACTCAATACAGAAAATACCGAACAGCAATTTATTGAAGGCATTTTGCCTGCATCGTAACTATTTCTAAGAGATTCACGACATTTATCACTATTATCTAAAAAGAACGGTATTCGCGAAATATGGCAACATTGTATGTTTCTTCTACAATTAAAACGAATTAATTTACCATGTCATCAATAAATTAACAAGAACCTCTAGGATTCAAACTTTAACTTTCTATGTCAGTTATTAATTAACAAGTGCTTTTAATAATAAATAATTTTACGCCTCTATTTGTTGAACCGACTTTAAACATCTCAACACCGGGTCAATTAGACAACACATGAAATGAACACGTGTTTTCTGCAACGAATAACACAAAAAATCCAAAGGCAGCTTAAAAGCATTTCATTTGATCATGTTAGGAAATAAATATTCTAGCGAAAGTTAGAATATTTTCTCCATATTAATCACCAAACCCCTTTAAAGAGATATTCAGGGAAGCAGATAAGTGCATTATATGACGAACAATATCAATTTTCAAAGATAACTAATTCCATTGTATGACAAACAATCAAATTTCATCGTTCTTCACCTGATTTTGTAGTCATTTAGTTGTAACAATTTTGGCATCTGCTACTTGTAGGGCGGTTAAATTACAAAATGGAACCCGTGGATTTCACCTTCCAACCTTATACTGCCAGAATTACATATTGACGAAATTATACATGGACCAAATTACACTAGAGAGAATAACTCCTACTGGAATTTCATTCGTCAAAAAACCTCATCTAATCAATTTTAAATTTTTTTATTGTTGTTCTAAATATGAAATTTAGTTATCATACCCTTAAACCTTCCAAAATTATAAACGTATTAAAACCGATTTTCGTTAGGTGTAGTGGGTGTGAATTTTCGTCCTAATGTAATTCCGTCAGCGTGTAATTCTGGTAGTGTAATATTGTAACGTGAAACTCACGCCTGTGTAATTTCGGCCTAACACCCTGTAGGATACGTTGCTGTCTCTACTGCCGACATTCTGATGTCTTCCATCAGTTCCTCATACCCTAGAATATGGTGTTGACCTCCACATCATCAAGTCAACTAAGCTTAAAGCCTTATTCATTCTGTTCAGCAGGCTTGATATTAAAAATCCCCTTTAGTAGTTGCCGGCTATCTTCAAACCTTGCCACACGCCCTGCCCTGAGGAGTTGTTCCAGTTTTATTAATCTTGTTATTGGCGGCTCTTTACAAAGTTATATGAACAAATTATTCAGACCTTGTATACCGCGCATCATTTTCTTACACGGTTACGATTCTTCAAAAAATAAACCACTATTTCCTTTCGTTTTTCTTTCTGTTAACCTACCACTTTCCTAGTGGAAAATGGTAAGAGTGTTTTACCGTACCATCTAATCTGCAGGCCATGATGATTTTACCGTGTGACTTAAGGCGTCCGCAGATGAGAGATTTTAGTATCTACATATGCTAATATAAACTTACCAAAACTTTTAACCAATTGTTAAGATAAAGAAGATAAATAAAGCCACTTAACTGAAGTTACAAACTTAACTGCAACGATTGCCCGGCCATCTACACGTAAAACCGTGAAAAACAGAAACATTAGAGTAAAATAACGCGATAAATTGTCGCACTTTTAATGAATACTGACCATACGTTTAATAAAAATACAGGATTCAAAGTAATACACGAAAATATAATAGGAATACGCCGTAATAATAAAGAAGCATTAGAAATATCAAAATTTAAAAAATGCCAAACTGTAAAAAATCACTTAGAATTAATCACAGTCCGATATCAAATTATTCCCCTTCTCCCTACTTGACACTCTACCCAGTCTCTGACGGTCTCTCCCTCTCTTGTAAACTTTCTCTTTTGTTTACCTTATAATCTTCCTCTGTGCTGTAATTTAGTTTAAATGTGTATTATCCTGATGAACGTTGAGATCCACCGAAACCGATCGATGTGTAGGTATAAATAAAATTAAGTGTTTTAAAACAAATAAGTTTTTTCATTTATATCAATAACAGTTCATTCAAATATATTTATACTGGCATGAAGCATTATATTATACAAAATATTCAGAAAAAAAGCTTTTAATAATTATACTCGAAGAAAACAGCTCGAAAAGCAAAACCGTTTCATACTTACTTGGTTTATACTTCGCAGGCCACAAAGCCCCGGGTGTGGCCATACATTAATTTAATTACAATCTAACTAATGATAAAATATTGTTATTCAGTTATGAAAATTGTAAAACGTTTAAAAGGGAGTTATTGTTATTGTACAATGATGCAAAAAAACTTTAAGACAGACGCACACGCTATTCACGATTCTATTACCGCTTTCCTCGAGTCTCGATCGTAAAAATGAAATTAATTTTATATGAATATATTTACTAACAATGAAATAAATATTATTATTTCACATGATTTGACAAGTTAATTGACATCGAAACTAAACAAATGATTATCAAATCTAACCATTCCGGACACGGCGTGAAAGTAGATCTCCTACCGTATGAACATCCACTATATTATAATTATCACCGGTTCAACTAGTGACTACTGCCACAGGAATTCATATGTAAATAAATTACATTGATTCCCGATATAATTGCATTGACATTCCCATTATTCAGAACGAGAGCGGCGGTTTGCCAATATTATCATTAAATTCGCCAGCCACATAATATTACAAATTACGAGCGTCGAATCAAAACAACTGTTCTTGCTTCGTGAAAAATTTGAGGCAACTTTTTACTTTTGTAATACTACCGAACGGAACATTCTTGGTGTGGTCCCATTTTTTGTGCATAGGCACATGTTGGTATTATTATTATGCCCGTGTTGAATATCATAACTCGTCCGTTAACGATACCTCGAGGGGGTACCACCAGAAGTGTCTTAGTCGCAAATGTATCGAGTCTTTGATACTGAAGTCTTAAAATATTTTGTAGCTTAGTTTTTGGGTTTAAAATATAGACTGCTTTGAAAGTAAAACATTTCAAACTACACTTTTGAGAATGTTATTATATATTTTTATATGTTAATCAGTATTATTTTAACATATTTTTTTCGTTTGGGTAGATGATCAATGATCATATTGTCAGCTGACAAATCTGTTGGCCACATCAGATGCGCACATTTGATGGCCACTTCAGTTGATGATAATATCAGATGGCGACATCAGATGCGCACATTTGATACCCACACCAGCTGGCGACTTTATGTGACAACATCAGATTGCCACATAAAATGGCCACATAAGATGGCCATATCAACTTGCCACTTCATATGGATTCATCAGATGACCACGTCGGCTAACTACATAGCCGATGTGGCCATCTGATCAGAGGGCCGCCCCAGAAGCTACAATAGCAGGTCACATCAGATAATCACTACATAATGATGGCTACATCAGCTGACAACATCAGTTGAGTAAAGTAATTATCTTGTTTTTTTTTATCAAGGCTGTAATATATTTTTTGTGATATATATATTTATCAGATGATCACTACATATGATGGCTACATCAAATGACAACATCAGTTGAGTAAAGTAGTTATCTTGTTTTTTGATCAAGGCTGTAATATATTTTTTGTGCATAATTGTAGATTGTTGTTTCAGGGTTCTTTTATTATTATATATTTACGTATTTCATCTCAATTTTATTTTACTTTGGTTCAATTTATTACTTTAATTCATCTTTTCATTGAATTTAACTAAATTGTAAAATGGGGGCCTCAGCACGGGTAAATCACTTAGTGAGACCCACATTATCGAAAATGTTTTAAAATACGTTAAAATTTTGGTGACAAAAAGAAGAAGTTCCATAGCTCATTATGCAAATTATATGGGCTCAAAATACTTGGAGTTGATACAGACATTCGGGAGATCGATCATGAATACAAAGATCACGTTCATTGTTTTCAAGAAAAAGGGGAGAGGTTACGAGAGATCTATCGCCTGTTTGCCTTTAATTTAAATTTCAGAGAGTTCATGAAATAAATTTAAAATTTTTTGATTATTTGACATTTTGGTGACTGCGTCTATTTATTATTGCGTGAAAAGTGTTTATTATAGTACAAATAAAAACAAGAGACCGTTCCTATGCATTGTCCGGAATGAAGTGCGGCGCGAATGCGACTTGGCAGGCCACCAACAAACCTAAGCGAATCAATAATTAACCACGTCCTTTCCATATTTGCATATTACACTCCAAAGTCTATTTAATAAACCTTATATTTTGTATTAGTGATTGACGAACCGATGCGCGATGGATGCAATCTGTTAGCATTAAGTTTTAATAAGAAATAAATTAAAATGCATTTATTTAGTACAAGATTATATATTTATTAGGTATATATTATTTATAAAATGTTTTGACTGCCCAACAAAGAGGATTCCAGTTTTAGGAGAGTCAAATTTTAAAGACATGGAACATGTTTTGTACAAATAAAGGAAATAAAAAGAAGAGAGAATTTAAATAGAATGAAAAAAAGTTTAAAACCTAGTAACTGCTGTTTATCAGCCTGAAACACTCATCTACATTGAAAAAATCTTCCGAAAAAAGATACTGGCCGCCAACGGGAATTGAACCCGTGACCATCTGATTGCCGGTCAGCAGCTCTGACCACTGAGCTATGGCGGCTTATCTAATACCCGCCAAATAATTCAATATATACTAGTGTTTCATTCGACAATTACTCATTATTACATTTTTCCAACTGAAAACAACCAACTTAATTTTTGTAAGAGAGGTATTTTTAATACTAAATCTCCCGCTAGGTAGCGTCGAGACTAATTATGTCTGCATTTTTTGCTGAAATACTTTAACTTGTCAAATATTAATTATTATTTTTAATTGATAAACTAACGTTTAAACAAGATTTTTATGCATAGCACAAAGGGTAGATAACAAATATTATAATCAATAATTATCAGCCTGAAACACTCATCTACATTGAAAAAATCTTACGTCTTATCTTAATCTAATCTAATAAATTAAAAAAATCTTAATCTTAAATCTTAAAAAAACGTTAGTTTATCAATTAAAAATAATAATTAATATTTGACAAGTTAAAGTATTTCAGCAAAAAATGCAGAAATAATTAGTCTCGACGCTACCTAGCGGGAGATTTAGTATTAAAAATACCTCTCTCACAAAAATTAAGTTGGTTGTTTTCAGTTGGAAAAATGTAATAATGAGTAATTGTCGAATGAAACACTAGTATATATTGAATTATTTGGCGGGTATTAGATAAGCCGCCATAGCTCAGTGGTCAGAGCTGCTGACCGGCAATCAGATGGTCACGGGTTCAATTCCCGTTGGCGGCCAGTATCTTTTCTCGGAATATTTTTTCAATGTAGATGAGTTAATATTGAAAGGCAAGATAGAGGGTCGCCAAGGGCCCGGTAGGAGACAAATGTCTTGGCTGCGAAACATACGAGAGTGGACCGGCATTAGAAGTGTGGAGGAGCTATTCCGGGCAGCGCAAGACAGAGAGACCTTTTCAAGAGTGATCGCCAACGTCGGGGGGACCTGATAAGGCACATAAAGAAGAAGTAGATGAGTGTTTCAGGCTGATAATTATTGATTATAATATTTGTTATCTACCCTTTGTGCTATGCATAAAAATCTTGTTTAAACGTTAGTTTATCAATTAAAAATAATAACTGCTGTTTGTTTAGCATAGTTATTAAAATAATATAAAAAAGGTGTATATACTTAATAATAGAGGATTAAAACATATAGGTGACTGGTATATGCATTGCATATAATATACTTTTTATTATTTTATACAACACATGCGTGCAGCACTATAATACCTATGCATTGCATATTATAGTCCTGCGTGCATGTGTTGTATAAAATAATAAAAAAAATAGAAGATAAGTGAAAAAAGAGCTGTTATACTCGTAAAAGTTTGTCTGGTCTGTAATCAGTAGTAGAAAGAGCATAGTGAACATGTACAGCGTCCATGATATCATCCAAATATAATAATTATATCTTCAAACATAGCACACTTATTTTGTGGCACAATTTTAATTAAAAAATAATAGTTTATTTAGTTTTAACTATGTTTATTGTTTATAAATAACCGACATTTTTTGTGAGCAATGCTCATCTCCTCAGGGTTTACTTAAAAACTTGAATTAATTATTATTAGGATTTTAACTCTGGCCGATCAAGTGTCAGTTATACCAACCATTTAACTATCTAGCATCCGGCATCCGAGACATGGATACAAATTGATTGAACCCCGAGAAAAGTAATAAAGTTAAATAGTTGTTATTGGGCACTTAGTAACTTGTAACTTGTTCTTATTTTACTTATAAGAACGAGTTGCAGAAATGACTTGTTCTCGTTCAACTAACGTTAACAGTTTCAAGGCGTTTTTATGGCGACTAGCAGTTCTAAGAGAGACAGCTATGACCAATGGGTTACCCAGATTATGTACACTGTAAAAACTACACACTGTTTTTGTTTCTGTCTAATATTGCTTGGCAAGCGTTAAAACATGATTTCAGGAGCTGTTTTTTCAAATTATTTTAACAAAAAAACAACAAATTAACCATCTCCACGTTTTTCGAGAGTAGACAGAGAGTATGGACGGCCACGCACCTCTTTCTTGGCGTATTTCATTCGCATTCAAACACTATCTCACACCTATTTTTTTATTCATTTGAATCTTGTGAAAATGTGTACATTATGTTTGCCTTATATCGCCACGAATGTAGATATTCTGCATAAAATTGGAATGGAGATAAAAATAAACACGCTCGTTTTCGAGGGCAAACGTGGTTTTTATGTATGTGAATTATTTTGTAAGGAAGAAAAAAGTTAATTTAAGGAAATTGTCGCAGATAATCCTAGCCATAATATTGATTTTTTTTAAAGTAGTTAATAAAAAAATATAGTTTTTGTAGTTTACGCTTATATTTTTGTATAGCATTTATCCATTGTATTTTAATTCTACTCGAGCAAAACGACAGAAAAATCTTCAATGTATTTAACGAATATTATTTCGTGATAATAATATTAACCGATTCTTAGTAAAGATTTACCTGAACAGTGATTTCATCTTAAGCTTCGCCTTCACCATGCTTTGCCATGTCTTCGTCAGGTGTCCCCGACTTCTATTACCATTCACATTTTACATTTATATATTCTCTCGACACTTCTTTCTCAGTTCTACATGTCTAAACTATCTATGCGTTCCTTTCTTAATGACGTTTTCGTCAATCTTGTAAACATTCCAAAAAATTTGCATTCTATAATAGAGATACGTACAGATGTACAAACTCAGACTTGTCATGTCGCGTATTCGCATATTTTAGATTAAGTGCTATTCTGCCGTCATAAGTAAAAACATAGCCTCGTCCTTGAGACTCTCAAGGACGTGATCCCATCTGCTGTGGTTCCTCCCATGGCGGCAGTATTGTACATCAGGTTAAAGTACCTATATTATGATATTGTATACTGCACGTTGTATAACATAATACATATATATTTACAAATTGTTTCCTGCATTTTTCATAATACAAAATACATATATATTTACAAATTCTTTCCTGCATTTTTTAATTCCTGTTTTGGCCGCTTACACTGTAAAGTTCCTTTTTTGGACGCATACACAGATTATAATAATAATAATAATTTATTTCATGTAAAATTATACTTACAATAAAACATGTGGAAACTTTGACTAGCTAACTAGGAATGGATCCTGTTTTAGGCTAGTCAAGATTAATTAATTAAGTTTAGGTTTTTATTTATTATTGATTCAGTAAGTTTGTAACCTACTGCCTCATATTCGAAGAGTAGGTACTCGAACATATTGATTTGAATAAAATTCTAATATACGACATATTTCGACAGCCATCCAATGCATAAAATCAGTAAAACCAGAAATGATTTCAATGATTTAATTATATGTATAAAAATAGAGCTTACGTATCACAACACCGATTAACCCGAAATCTCACTCTGCGACCTGAATTCGTAGTAGCGATGACCTTAGTTTTAATACGGATACATAAAATACATGATAATTTCAGAAAACAGCTCTTCGAATACCCATTCACTCCTTTTGTATGCAGAGTAGCAATATTCCCACGGCGTGTCTTGGATTACACTGAACTTAATTACGCTCTTGCAAATGATGAGCACAGTTTTTAATGTCGGTTCACAAAGAAAGACAAGTATTCGCTTCATCAATCATAGTTCAGATGTAGGACACTTGAGCCGAATCAAGCTCAATGGCTGGGCAATCATTTTTGCGCGTTTAGCAGTCATTTTGTCCGTTCAGCAATCATTTTACATGGGATTGGTTGCGTGCAAAGATTGCCATAATTTAGAATTACTTTTTTTCTTCATAAACGAAAGCAAATTCTTCCTACCAAATGAATTTACAACAGATCGGCTCCACCATGTATTTATTGTCTTAATATAAATCTTTATTTTTTAGCAGACTATTTTCCAATTGAAATGAGAACCAATTCGGCAAGCGTACGGGTACCGCCGTCCTTTTTTTGTTAAAATTAGCTCCACACAGGGGGCCCTGAGTAAAATAATTCCCCTCTGGGACTATGTCATTTTTGGGGTTTCTGTGTGGAGTGTCTTTTTAGGAAAGGAAAGAGAGGAAGTTCTGGGAAGAAAAAGGGTATAAGAAGTGGGTAGGAATCTGGAGGTCAGTGTGTCCAGGAGTGACGGATGTATGAAACCATCCCTCTTACTGTGGCGCAAGGCGATGTTCCGTGAAAGTACGACTGGATAAGTCAAAGAGACTCATTCAACCAGTTTGGTGATTTAGCACAAGGGTTCGGGTTCATGGGGTGAGATTTATCTAGGTTTTGGTGGCGAATGCTACCCACCTACTGCATTCCGGTCGGATCAGAAGAGGATGGTTGAGGGAGACCTAACCTAAACCTCTCCAGCCGGACTCTCTTGACCGTTCTCCTTGCAGAGCAGCGGGAGGGATGGATTCATACGCCCATCACTCCTTGTCACATTAACCCCTAAATTCCTACTCACCCTCTTACCCATTTCCTTCCCAGAACTGCCTCGCCTTATTTTCTCTTAAGAGACCCTCCAAACAGCATTCCCAAAGATGACTTAGGCCCCGAAAGATTTTTTCCTCAGGGCCTCCTTTGTAGAGCTTTAAAAAAAAGAAAAAAATGTAAACTGTACAAAAGGGTAGTAAGTACTCATTATCAAAGCAATGTCAATAAGAAAATTACGTACGTTAGGAATAATGTGCCAATGTCTGAATAAGCGTTGATGAAGTCGAAAACAAATACTGAACCCGAATTCGCCCGAGGAAATAGAGTCAGCTACCTGAACACGGTAGACGTGAAATTCGACGTATTTTTCGACACCTGCAATGAGTTTGCAAAGTTTTTAAGAGCGCATAACCAGCCAGCGGACGAAAATCCACATTTCGTCGAAAGATGATCTTACGATCGTACAGGGCGGTTCCAATGAGAAAGATAAGGTATTCTCCGTACCAGCTTTTTAAAATTATAACTCAATATCGATTTTACTTCATTCCAAAGTTGCTTTAATTTACACCTGCATCCAAAAATGCTGAAAGGCGTGACGATAAAACTATTAAAATTATGTACTTTTTGTAATTATTTTTTGATCATAAGTATTTATCATTTTTCAATAATGTCTTAGCAAAATTATAATGTAAAAAAATCTGAAATATATTAGTCTGTAAGTGCGCAAATAAATGCACAAACGGACCAATTTTCGTCAAGAAACACATGTACTTATATATTTTTTAATAATTTTATTTAAACTACAATTAAAATTCTGTTACATACGTTTACCAGATAATATATTGATTTATTTTACTGCATGATTATATGATTTGAAATGGGTGTTGTATAATACATGTACTTTTTTGAAAATTTAACAAATCCGCCAACGACCTATGGTATAACCTTATTATATTAAAAATGAACATTTTTTCTGAAAATTTATTACATACGTTTACTAGATAAAATAACAATCTTTCGAAATCAATTTATAATTTTTTGTGGAAAAGAGTCAATACGTCTAAACACTAATTTAAAAATGACATATTTCTGGTTTTCTCTGGTAATACACTCTTAAGCATTAATAGCATAAACGGTGGCTATTCTTCAATTAATTGGAAAAGGATATTGATTTAATGTTGTAATTATAATGAAAATACGAAAATATTTTTAAGTACCTACTTATCTACCTAGATACTAAAATTTTAAATCGTAGTGAATTCTTAGACTTGTACCAAAACTTTCCCCGACATGACTTAAAAAGTTTTCAACATTTCTGTTTCCAATCTCCTCCTCCCCACTCCCCGAAAACTCACCATGTACCTCTGTTGGGGATGAGACTACTTACTGGCTCTGAGCAGTTAGACTTTAGATGCTTTCACATTTTATTTATTTATTGTTTGAAACATTTACCGTATTAAAAATTATCACATTAATGGATTTGCCTGTGGGATGTGCGTAGATATTAAGACTCCAATTAAAAATGTTCACATTATGCTTAAATCATGGTTTAGTTGTTACTAGGTGGAGTAGAAATAACAGAAATAATAATATTCAAAACAAAATATAAAACATATTAAGTGTATATTACATACAAAAAGAAGAAAAAAGGGAAGAAAAGACATTTTCATGCCCAAAATAAAACACTTCCTGTGCACAAAATTATTATTCTTACCAAGGAAGATGTTTTTCAATCGACTACCGGAATAAATTAGAAACCTTAAAAATCCAATTGATAAACACTGTAAAAAAATATTTTAAAAATAATCTTTATAAAAAAAATGTTTCCGCCTAATTTAATCTTAAGCCTCGATGACACACGGCGAGTTTATCTGGGAAATTCACTATCTGTTAGTAAACTCGCTCAGTGTCATCGTGTTACTTGCTAACTAGCAGATTGTTGAAAATCTACGGAAAAAGTTGAAAGGTCCTCAACTTTACTCGCTACAATCCGACTCGTGATTGGTTTATTTATGTTTCCAATATGGCTGCCAAAAACCAGCTGATTTCGACTGCCAACTGTCTTAAGAAATAGTTTACGTTATTTCCGCTACTGGCGCTAGCAACTACGTGCGAGTCCAGTTTCCTACAAAAATTTCGCGAGCTACTTAGCGAGTGGACTGTTTTGTGTGTCATCATGAAAATCTCATTCGCGGATTCACCCGTTTTTAAACTTAGTAGATAGTAGCTTGTAAACTCGCCGTGTTTCATCGAGGCTTTAAGAATAAATTACAGTTCCGAAGAGTGACAGGTACTCAATTATTCAAATAAGTTAAAATTATTGTTTTATACTACCTAACTATCTACCTACTACCTAACTAACAACTTATTGTTTTTCTACTTTCGCAGTGTAATTTACTTATAATATAGCGTATAGAATCTTAATATTTATTTTTATTTTTTTATTGATATAAAAAAATAAAAATAAATATTACGTGATGTTTACAATATATTATTTGATGCCTGTCTCGCTAGGGTATACCTGTGTTGAGACATAATAATAACTATTAAATATCCATAATAAAAACAATGTACACTACACTTCCAGCCACAAGCTAATGCTTCCATGGAAGAGTAGTATTAAAATATTATTATAAAATATTGTATTATTATAATCTGAGAAAACTGTAATTACGTTAATTTTTTTTTTTTAAAACATACATAAAAAAAACAGAGCGTATAATTTACATGCTTCAGAAAACTAAAGTGGACAAGAGTGGGGAGGCTACGAAGCACCCCAAAAAGGAGGAGACCGATTATACTATCTCATAGCCATATCCTGTAGATGGGTGTGTTAGTCTCTTTTCAGTGTCGCTATTTTTTGTTTCATCGAGTTTCAAATCAGAACGGTGCTAAAGAAGGCTATAGAAGGAGGTAGCACAACACGGCATAACACCCCAAAAACTAACAACGAAAATGCTTTTGGCCGTGAAAATATAAAAATTATCGGTGCTAAAGAAGTTTTCATTTCAATAATTTATTAAGCAATTACATATTTTTTGGTCAAATGTTTCTATTACGTCACATAAAGTTATAGCTCATAAAATTAGCACAAATTCTATAAATAAACGATTTAGTCACGTGGATTACATATGTAGTCCATTTTTAAACTAAAAAAATAAGTGAAATCATTTAGAATTATTGTGCATTTATGTTTTAATCTTATAATCTAAGCATTGTTTTTTAGAAATAAGCAACATATATTAAAAATAACTTCTATGTTTTTCCCAATTAACCAAAACATAAATGACCTATTTTATTAAACGAAAAATTACATCTTTTTCTTTTATTGATATATATATATATATATAAAAACAACATATACTACTTTAATTTGACGGCCGGCGTAGCGCTGCGGTAAGGCGCTTGACTCGCATACCGAAGGTCGCTGGATCGAATCCCGGCGTGGCAAATAAATTTATTTTAATTAATTTGTGTTATTTCACAATTTATTCATTTAAAGCATTATATAGTATATTTGCGGCACGTTCCAGTGTGGAAGATACTCCCTGTATCGCCCTGGTGTAAGACCACCATTCAGAATTGAAACGTTGCTTGAAATGGCATTAGCCGTGTTTGGTGACCAGATCTGAATAGCCAGGTACTTCCCCACCTTCCTCTTCCCTATCTCCTTCCCCTCCCCACTACCCTCAGCCTCACAACATACTCCAATTGGGGATGCCATGGTCACACTGGCTTCAGACGGGAGCAGTTGGGACTCTTGTGCGGTACTAAATATTAAAAAAAAAAAAAAATATTGCTGATTTCTGAGCAGGATAAATATAAAATTATATGGAAACATACACTTTTCGTGTACGCAAAATAAATTACATAATATAATTGGTCAGGCGAATTACAGGTGTAGACCACGGACTTTGCGGAGCTCCTGTAACCCAACCAATGCGTGCCCTATGGGTGGTTTGGTATATTTATGCGTGCCCGACACCAGCGCTGAGCTGATCTCGTCCGTGAGTTATCCATCTTAAAGTACACGGAAGATAAAATTATTCGCGCCACTTGTTTTTGAGGAATATTTAATTTTGCATGAGTGGATTACATAATGTAATCCACGCGACCACTCCAGGGTTAATAAGAGATACAAGAATAACCTAGTCCGTATAGGCTCTCTATAACGATTTTCTCACTTGCACATTTCAGTATTAATTAATCATTGTATTTGTAGGCGTAAAACATGAAATTTAAGAACAGTGTTTTGTAGACAAGCTTGTACTACGTAGGTGTTTGATATATTTTTATTAATATGTGCTCGTGTTCACAGAATATAATACAGCGTTGAAAAATTCGAATCTGAATATATTATGTTGTCACTGCACCAGTAAAATTTAAGAATTTAATAAATCAGTTTTTTCTGTTCTCAATATTCTAAACAGATTTAGACCAAGTTATCGACTGTCAACTCATTTCACATGTATCTTTATTGCTTGTCTATTCTCCACTTTGATATTCCGTTGATCATTAATTTAAAAAATACTAGCTGACCCGACGAACTTCGTACCGCCTCAAAATCAGTAACGGTTGAATTTTTTATTTTTTTTTAAAGAAAGACAAACATTCCCGGGTTACGAATAGCCCAACAATGTTTGAAAATCTCCTACTACCACCACAGAAAGCCGAAAATGTCGCTTGTGTTGTGATGGAGGACTTAGCCAGCCGAGGAATCGAACATGCGACGCCCGGGTGGGACCCAAGCGCCATGCCCACTCAACCACTGAACGGTCAGTTTTTTTATTAAGTTAAAAATTACACAATGCTCAACTGTCCGTGTTTTGTTTTGTCAGTATCAGAGATGGCGTTGTGTACGGATTTAATTTTTTTGTGATTTTCTTACTTTTCCACTTACTTACGGGAATTTGGGAGGCGGTTACGGGTGCCGCCGCCCCAGGAATCATTTATTGGATAAACAACACCTCTGCTATTGATCACCCCAAGTGGTTCGCTACGTTTAATGATTTAGCAGGGTTCCCGGGTTCATGGGGTGACGTTTGTCCGTTCTTGGCGGCGGATGCGTCTGCCCACCTGCTACATAGCGGGCCGGATCAAGAGAGACTGGTTGAGGGAGGCCTTTTGACCTTTCCAGCCGGACTCTCTCGACCCGTTGCCTTGCACCGCAATTATACTGACCCCCAGATTCTTACCCACCCCTCATACTTTTTCCTTCCCAGAACTTCCTATCCTCCCCTTCCTTAAAAAGACCCTCCCCACAGCATCCCCTAAGATGATATGGGTCATGAGAGAAATTATTTTCCACGTGAAAAAAAATACGTTTCATTTCAGAGATTTATTATAATTATTGTATTTTTTCTTTGGGGAGGTGCAGATATACGTTCACCGTTTGTCTCATTTTCAACTATTGACATTTAGTGTGTAAGAAAAATTCCCACAGCTCTTTCAAAATATGAGAATTCGTTCAATACAAAATGTATGGGGAAAACAATTTTCTTAATAACTGTTTTTTTGTTAATTTTTGTAATGTTTTAATAGTTATTATGTTATCCGGGGCGGAAACAAATCCAACAAATCAAAGATAAAAAATAGTGTAACTAACCCGACTTGGTTTCATATGTTAAGAAGATATACCTACATGTTTACCTTATAAAGTGTATAACTACAATCAAATTTAAAAGTGAAATAATGCTAAATGCTTCTTATGAACAATAAATATAAAACATGATGCAAATTCTGAATAATTACACAAAAATAAGAATAAAAAAAGTAATGTGAATACCGCACAAGACACAAATGCTTCCAACCGTCTGGAGCCAATGTGACTATGGCATCCCCAATTGGGGTATGTTGTGAGGTGAATATAGTATGGAGGGGAAGGAGATGAGGAGAGAAAGGTGGGGAGGTACCTCGCTATTAGAATCTGGTTACCAAATACAGATAAAGCCATTTTAAGCAACGTTTCAATTCTGAACGGATGGTCTTACACCATAGAGTATCCATCATTCGCTCTGGAACGTGCCGGAAATATGCTAAGTAATATTTTAAATGAGAAAATTGCGAAATCACAGAGATAAATCAAATAATCTTACTAACACTTTAACATACCAACGCCGCCGAGATTTGAACCCACGACCTAGTTGCTAGTTGCGAACCTTACCCCTCAACCATGGATGCCGTTGTACATTGGATAAGTTGGTGACCAGACAACTCAGAAAGAAACCAACTCAGAAGCACCTCAGAAAGGTCATTAAGAGTGATGTTAAAAAAATATTTTAAAAATTGGTAAAATTGATAAATAAGTTATGGAGTAGAACATTTTTTTGAAATAATTTTTTTGTAACCCAGCGAAGGCAAACAAGTTTGAATATACACTATGCTTAAATGGTATAATTATTTTTTTAACAAAATTATTTTTTTCTTCACCCATTTTCTTTTTATTAGCGGTAGGTACTTAATTCCCATGCGTTTTCTTTCAAATCTCTCTCCCCTCCCCACAACAAACCCAAATTGGGGATGCCATAGTCCGAAAGGCTCCAGGCATTGCAAGTAAAATAATTGTTACATACTTATTATAATATTTTGTAAAATATATATGTAACTCATGTTGTATATTACAAGAAAAAAAAAAATAATAAAATATTCTCTTGAATGTTTTGAGTTATGGATATCCCCAGAAAATTGGGTTACTCTAAAAAAATGTATGTAAGTATTGATATTTACTACAATCTTTCAATCAATATTTCATACCAAAAAAGGTTGACAAGTAAAAAAAAACAACCCATAAATAACACAATAAAATAATTAAATCGTCTTGTTAGTAGTAAAGTGGTTTATACCGAACAATAAATTATTAACAGCTAATTGTTTAAGCTATTGTTTTCAACAATGATCAATAAAACAAACCACAAACCGTGATTGAGTTTAGAGCAATAATCTCAATGTCATTTCCTATGGAAAAACTCTTAAGCACAGTAGCCTAATTATTCCCACAAATGGCAAATTATATTTGAATATGGATAGAAATGTGTATTGGGTACGGAGAGGTAGTGTGAAAAGGTGGTAAAAAATAATTCCGTTAACGGCCGACAGCAGGTCTGGCGGCGGTAGGTGAAGGAGGTGTCCGTGAATTATGTCAGCAGCCATCTTGTTTCCTGGCGGAAATGCTCGCCATGTTGGAAAAGCACCGGAAACTATACCACTGTTATGTGCCGCGAAGGCGAAAGTAACCACCTGTGAAATGCGACAATAATCAATCAAAAGAAATTCTCAGAAATATTACCGTAAAGTTATTTATAAGTGTAGTGAGTTCATATTATATTACGATGTGTAAATGAATGGAAGATGACATTAGGGACGCCCTGTAAAGATAAGACATGATCAAGTTAATAAAAAACTTTAGTTAGGTCTAGATCCTTGTAGTTGTAGATACTTTTAATATCGCCCTGGTAATAGACCACCATTCAGAATCGAAACGTTCCCTGGAAAGCTGTATTTGTGCAGATTGTTCAGATATGAATAGCCAGGTACTTCCCATCTTCCCAAGTTCTTTCCCACCTTACTCCTTCAGCACCACAATATACTTCAATTAGGAATGCAATATTCTGACTGGTTTCAGACGGTTAGGAGTGGTTGGAACTCGGTATAACAAAAAAGGGGTTTATTTCAAGATCGGTACATTATAATAATGTACCTACGAGACGATGCATGAATGTTGTAACAGACGTGTGCTACAAGACTGTAGAAAAGGGCACCGGTGGCTGTGCACGTGGATGTCGACTATTGTAATATTGTTTTGAAATGCAGTACTGGCTGGCCTTCCTTGAAGGTGACAGCCCTGCTGTACTGGAGGGTGGTAACCCTTGATCTGCCTCCCTGCACCCAGAGCTGGTGAGTGGTAGCCCTGGATGTCCTTGGTCTCTGCCTGAGCCTGGCGCCTTGCGGTGTCCAGTAGTTGGGCCGGCTATTCTTGAGGAGGTAGGCACCAGACTTGTGTTCAGGCAGAGCTTCAGCAGGAGGCAGGTCGGAGAGAGGTTTCTTCCAGAGGAAGGAGTAAAACACGAAGATTTAAAGAAAACGTTGAACTGATTTATTATCGAAAAATTTGTCGTATTTATACCAATCGGTAGGTGGCTCACGGAAAGTGGAGGGGGAAACGGAACCCAGGCACTTTTCCTTTATAAAGGGCAAGAAACTGCTTAGTATCTATTTTGCCGGCTTAATCCGTAAAAGTGCTCGTCTAAATTTGGCAACTTTTACGGATTTTGTAGCCTTTATTAACAATCAAAATACATATTAAATAGAAAAAACATATAAATAAAGCCAAGATTTATGACAAGAATTTTAGTTTGGTGAATTTACCGTGATTTTAAGAATTTTTGATTTTTAAGGAGATGTTTTATGATTTATCAAGTTATAATTATTTTTCCTAGGTTCCCTGTGAGATAAGTTCACGAAATCTGTTTATTTCACCATCTCACAGGGACCTTAGAATTTTGTAGAGGTAAAAATGTAAAAATGTCAAGTCTTTTTGACATGGCAAATTGAGCTCTAATTTTGGCTCTAAGTATTTTGAGAGCAAAGTCTCGGTTTGACTGGAGGCCAAGTAGGATCAAGAATGAAAACTGATTATTTCATCGTCCTACAAGGCCTGCAGGTTTTGTTATTTGGAAAAACATAATATTTACACCTTCGAATTTTTCTAAGTGTTTTTTGGTAGGCAAAAATGACTTTATTTTTGCCTCCCAATATGTTATGAGATAAATCTTGGCTTTACTCGAGACCTTGTAGGATTTCAAATGAAAACTGATTATTTCATTTGTCCTACAAGGCCCGTGTGTATAATAATTAAGATATAAACATTTAAAAATAAGTACAAGAATCAAACATATTTTAAATGAGTTTACAATCTCCCCAGTAGCGATTTCTCAAAGTATTATTTATTGATCGCACCGGGGAGATGTACATGAAAAATAAAAAACTTAATATTTCAATTCAAATAATAAAATAATAAGTAATTAATAAAAATGACATTTTCTAACTAGAACAAATATTTTCCATCAAAGCGTCGCCGGCGGCACGGTACTCCAGTATTGTGAGGGCAGGCCATTTTTTCCTGATTCCCAAAATGATCACAAAACTGTAGAGGACCGAGCCAAGCGATGAACTTTGATGAAAAATATTTCGAGGGTGTGAACACGTCGGTTACAAATGTTAATGAACGTTTTTTAGATTTTTCTGGAATCGTTTTGATAGATAAGGTAAAATTTACCGGATCACCTACCTAAAACCTACCTTAACCACATGCAAGAATTTTATCTTACTTGGTCAGAACCTTAAGTTATTTAATGTAACTTATCTAACTGACTAATCTAATTTGACTTATTTTAACACCTGAACTAACCTCTAAACCTAAGCTTATAAAAATGTATCCCATCAATTTGCTTAAGTGGTAGATAATGAAGTAATAAATATGTACCAAGACACACGTAGGTGTCCGTCCTCTCTGCTTACACGTGAAGGAATGGCAAGATAATTATTAAATATGGGATTATTCTCCCTTTCTTTACCTACCCAAAACGTTTGAAATAAAACAAACCCACGAAAGGTGTTGTTACAAAAAAAAACTATAATTTTTCACCTACATGTGTCACATAACTCCAATGCAATAATAACCTCCAAACGAGTGACAATTATGTTCAATTAGAAGATAGCTGAAAGCATAATGTGAGTAACAACATTATTTTATGTAATCCTGTTCTCCATATCAAGTCATTATCTCTAATAGACTACTTAATAATATTAATGCTTAACGTTTTCCCGATCTTGAAGTATTGAGAGTTTATATGTATTTATATATAAAAGCTCTAACGGTTGAATTCATCGCATGGATCGTCCTACCCCGCTTTCTGATATCGCAATAAGGATAGTAATCTGCTGCAGACATCCCTAGATATTTTGACAAAGATCATTACAGTGCATGAGTCACACAAATATTTGCGGAGAAACTTCTCCGATGTATTTTTTTAATAGGCTCGAAATGTTTGTACCAACATTCCTCCGTTTCTTCTCGGAATTTAAGTCCTTTCATTTATCGCTCGGATCCCGTTCAATTAATTTTATTTAATTGACGAATGAAAGGGATTTAAAATACGTGCAGAAGCTAATAATAGTTTTATCTAATTATCGCTTCAGTGTATCTATTCTCTGATGTTAACCACCTTTACATGGTGTCGGGAAGTTGCTATTTGAACATCAAAAAAAAAACCAATTAAGTGCTTCTAATTATTTTGGTAATCTGCTGCCTGCTTGGAAAAGTTACCTTCTTAAGTTCTGGATTAGGAGGTCGCGAATTCAAATCCTGGCATGGACAAAAAAAAAGGTGTTTTCACAAACTGAAATTAATAACACGTAGTAATAAATGATGGCCTTCAAGGTTGAAGGGAAATGCTATCGAGTGAATGCGGAGGTTGCGAGATAAATTTCCGGCGTGCGCAAATAATTTTTTTTTTTTTTGCTTCACTATTGATCCATACAAATAATATATAGTATCTACATTTGCAGCACGTTTCAAGTGGAGAATACTCTCAGTAGCGCCCTGGTGGAAGGCCACCGTTACGAGGTCAAACGTTGCTTCAAATAGCTTCAGAGTTGTTTTGTTACCAGATCTGAATAGCAGGTGGTTCTTCCCTAACTTCCTCTTCCACACCTCCTTCCACTTTCCACTATCTTCAGTTTCACATAATTAAAAAAAAATCTATTTATTGTTATTGGGCTAGCCGTCTTTCATTTGTTTCGGGCAATTATATATATATAGTATTGTTTGGTTTTTTCAAAAACTCACTTTTTCTGGCACGCCAAAATCGACCGCACCGCCCCTTAAGTTTCACCAACCTCGAGGTTCACATTCGGGTACAACCGATTAAGACTTTTGATGGATCCGAAAGTGACCTTTCCGCTCCTCGAGTTTCAAAGACCGCAGAGACCATATTCGGTTCACGGGAAACTCACATAAAATCGAACCGCTACATAATTGACAGCGCCAAATCACGCAAATCAGCGGCGAAAACTAGAACCTCTGAATAAATCTATCACCTTTGGCCTCGGTTATATTTTCCGCCGACAGGTTTGCACTCCAAAAAAGGCAGAGAAAAATTAAGACACTCATTTCCATACAATGAGAAATTTATTCTAATTTATTGTACGGCGTTTTTGAGAAAAAATGACATTTTAAACATGATTTGCGGGATCGTAGATTACGTTAAAAAAACACTTTCTGCCGGAGATGTTTTTTAATAAATATAAACATTACAAGTTTTAGAAACTTTTAAAACCAAAACATGTTTAGCTCCCCCTTGAAAATGTTTCACAATATTGCAATCAAATTCGACATTTTTCTGACATTTGCGAAAAATTCACTTTCATCGATAAATGCATATCGTTTGCAGCCTGTAAAATTGGCTGGTATATTAAAATTTTATAATTTTTCTCGAACTTTGCAACACTGAAGATGGAGTCGTGATGGCGTTAAAATCCACTACCACCTTAAAAAAAGCAGACCCCGCCCTAATAGGTTTTGTATGAAGAATTTTTTTTTTTAATGGCGGATTTCAAATTGCATAGCTCGACAGGGCCTAAATTTAAGCAGGATTGGTGCAAATTTGTGCATCGGTCTTGCCTGTGTAAAAAATATTATTATGGAATATTATCTGTCTGTGTATGATATAGTAGGTAAGTACCTAATACAAAAGCGCTAGATTTACCCGCGCTTCAACAGCAAATTAAAATGTCAAAAGAAAACGGATCTCTCAGCGGTTTGGGTTGTTGTTTTTCGGGAAACGGCATTGCGGCCGGAAAAACGATTCTGGCTTGGATGTTTTTAGAAAATACGGTACCCTGAAATATAAGGCAACTTTTAACGGTAATATAACGCGTCCGTCTCATGAAAAAATGTTCATGAGGATATGATAAACATATAACATTTTCCAAAAAAATGAGGAAAACGCGTGCCATAGATTTCAGAAGTGGAGATTTTTACTGGCCAGTTTAAATATGTTCCTTCAGGGTAGGTACTTATTTCAGTGGTATTGCAAATATGATGAAAAAGCAAATATTGCCGGAATTTTAGTAACAAATGCGGAGGTACCTACCCGAATACGTAGCTACACAATTAAATGCAATACTTAGGTTAGGTTGTTGTACAACGATACTGAATAATTCAACATTTTTTTAAGGTTCATTTTCAAGTTCTTCGTAAGTTCTATTCAAGTTCTGTTATTTTATCAGTACATGCCAGTTGCATCATAAAACTGAAATAATAACTGAACTTGAATAGAATTTGAACCGAACTTTTACAGAACGTTAAAATTGACTTGAAAAATTGAAGAATTTTTAATTTCGTTAAACAACCCAGCCTAAATATGTGTTTTTTTTTACGTATGTATGCAAGTACCAGCACTCAAAATTTAGGTAGGTACCCATCTGCATATAACAACTCGGTATCATCCGACTATATTGCATACGTATTAGTTTTCTAATTTTACAATGAAATTACTCGAAGTTGAACGGGATATTTTTTAAAAGTATTAAATTCATATAGCGCTTTATTTTAAGCAGTAAAACTACTGGTGAGTTCTGGCATTATAAAATTTGTATGAAAATGTACGTACGCTCATAACTTCCGAAGGACTGCAACAATTTGAAAAATTCTTTTTTTGTTGTGTTCGTTATTGTTAATACAAGGTTTGTATAAAACTACTGGTGAGTTCTGGCTTCACGAAATTTGTATAAAAAAATTTAATAGGTGGCGCACGAGCTGTTTGAAAACTAAATGTACCGGGAATTAGTGTATGTAGTGTGGCAGCTTTTTGCTGCTAGGTCCTGCGGACGGCTTTATACATGGTTGTATGTTAAACCGCTAAGCGTTTCTAAACCATTCATCCGATTGCGATGAAAATTTGAGGATTTGATGTGTGCATGCCCACGACGGTTTCTGTATACAAAAGTGAGCTCTGGCATCATGAAATTACGCATTGCTAAACCATTCATCCGATTGCGATGAAACTTTGGGGATTTGACGTGTGCATGTCTACAATGGTGTTTATTTACTAACGTATGGCAGGTTTTTGCTGCTAGGTCCTGCGGGCGGCTTTATACATAGTTGTGTGTTTAACCGCTAAGCGTTGCTAAACCATTCATCCGATTGCGATGAAAATTTGTAGATTTGATGTGTGAATGCCCACGACGGTTTCTGTATACAAAAGTGAGCTCTGGCATCATGAAATTACGCATTGCTAAACCGTTCATCCGATTGCGATGAAACTTTGGGGATTTGATGTGTGCATGCCTACAATGGTGTCTATATACTAACGGATGGCAGATTTTTGCTGCTAGGCCCTGTGGGCGGCTTTATATATATTTGTATGTTTAACCGTAGGTACCTAACCGCTTACTATGAATTATTTTTCTGTTAGTTAGTAAGTCAAGTTAGTTTTAACCCGTTAGTTGCATTTGCAACAGGCATAAGCTAGTATATAGTATTGTCTGGTTTCGATTCAAAACTCACTTTTTTTTGCAGGCGAAAATCGACCGCACCGCCCCTTAAGTTTCACCAACCTCAAGGTTCGTTTTGGATCAAATTCACTTTCAGACACGAAACTGGTAGTAATTTTTTTTCGACAAAATAGCGCCGCTAGCGTTTTTTTGTCTCATACAAAACGGTGGCGAAAACTAGAACTTCTCATTAAATCGCCCAATTCGGCTCAGTTATAGTTCCCGCCACCAGGTGTCGCGTCTCAAAAAAAAAGACGCAAAAAAGGCCTCAATTTCCATGCAAAAACAAATGCTCTTTTCAGTACTTTGAAAAATTGAGCATTTTTGTTGCCTACATTTTTGCTAGCGATTTATTGACGAAAAACTATGGCGAATCAGCGGCTAAAACTGGAACCTCAAATAAAAGTACTCAATTCGGCTCAGTTATATTTCCTGCCGACAGGTGTACTTCAAAAAAAAAGATGTCATTTTGGCCATTAGTTTCAATGCAAAAGAAATTGCTACGAATGTTGAGTTAGGTCAGGATTCTTACATGTCAAAACAAAACGGATCTCTCAGCGGTTTGGGTTGTTGTTTTTCGGGAAACGGCATTGCGGCCGGAAAAACGATTCCGGCTTGGATGTTTTTGAAAAATTCGGTACCCGAAAACATTCCGCGTCTTTTGATACCAATATGAGGTGTCTGTCGCATGTAAAAAAGTTCAGGGTCGCCGAAAAACTTATAAAATTTTCCAAAAAAAACAAGAAAATACGTGTCCATAGATTCACTTCTGAAGGGTAGATTTTTACCGGCCAGTACAAAATGTTATTAATTCAGGGTAGGTACCTACTTATCTCGGTAGTATTGCAAATATGATAAAAAAGCAAAACCATTGCCGGAATTTTGTAAGGAAAAGCGCCGGTACCTACCGGAATCGGTAGTTGGACAATTATTTAGGTTTTAATGCAATTTAATTTACTAAGGTAATGTTGTTTCACCGATACTGAATAATTTAACATTTTTTTAAAGTTCATTTTCACGTTCTGTGTAAGTTCTATTTTTTTTTATCAGTAAATGCCAGTTGCATCATAATACAAAAATATCTATAGAACTTGAATAGAATTCGAACCGAACTTTTACAGAAATTACTCGAAGTTGAACGGGAAATTTATTAAAGTATTAAATTCGTATAGCGCTTTTTTTAAGCTGTAAAACTACTGGTGAGTTCTGGCATTATAAAATTTTTATGAAAATGTACGTACGCTCATAACTTCTGAAGGACTGCAACAAATTGAAAAATTCTTTTTTTGTTGTGTTCGTTATTGTTAATACAAGGTTTGTATAAAACTACTGGTGAGTTCTGGCTTCACGAAATTTGTATAAAAAAAAATAATAGGTGGCTCACGAGCTGTTTGAAAACTAAATGTACCGGGAATTAGTGTATGTAGTGTTTCAGCTTTTTGCTGCTAGGTCCTGCGGGCGGCTTTATACATAATTCTGTGTTTAACCGCTAAGCGTTGCTAAACCTTTCATCCGATTGCGATAAAAAATTGTATATTTGATGTGTGCATGCCCACGACGGTTTCTGTATACAAAAGTGAGCTCTGGCGTCATGAAATTACGCATTGCTTAACCGTTCATCCGATTGCGATGAAACTTTGGAGATTTGATGTGCGCATGCCTACAATGGTGTCTATATACTAACGTATGGCAGATTTTTGCTGCTAGGCCCTGTGGGTGGCTTTATATATATTTGAATGTTTAACAGGTACATACCCGCTTACTATGAAATATATATTTTTTTCTGTTAGTAAGTAAGTCAAGTTAGTTTTAACCCGTTAGATGCTTTGCAACGGGCAATCTTCTAGTATTTACTAATGTGTTGTATTTCAGAGTTACACAATAAAGATTTACATTTAAAACATACATTTATTAGATTGAGTATTGCTTTCATATTACATTTTCATATAACACTTAAAAGATAAGCATTACGCTTTCTTACGTTACAATTTGACACCCAACATGTATATTATCCAATTGGGTTATTCAATCTGTACATGGATAATTGTATGCAAGAATTGAAAGAAGTGGGATTGGGCGCGAAATTGAGTAATCTGAAAGTATGTTGCCTGTTGTATGCTGATGATGCGGTGCTGATTTCTAACACTATGGAAGATCTACAGTCTCTCGTATCTAGGATGAACGAAGTATGTATGAAGAATGAGTTAATGATGAATGTAAGTAAGTCTAAAGTCATGGTGTTTGAAAGAGATAGTACGAAAACAGTATGCAATATAGTTGTGAATGATGAATACTTGGAGCAGGTGGATGAGTTTGTGTATCTGGGTAGTATGTTTACGAGAGATGGGAAGGCTGATAGGGATATTGAAAGAAGGGAGAATGCTGGTAACTCCATTAATGGAGGACTGAATGCCGTTGGCGCTAATAAAAAAAACTGTCAAAAGAAGCGAAACTAGCAGTCCACAATAGAGTCCTGGTACCTACCCTGATGTATGGCAGTGAGGCATGGAACTGGCAGAGGAAGGATGAAAGTAAACTGAATGCTGTTGAAATGAGATCCCTGAGGCGTATGTGTGGTAAAACAATGTATGATCGTGTGAGAAATGTGGATATCCGCAAAGAATGTAAGGCTGATGTATGCATAATGAGTAAGATTAAGAAAGGGACCCTCAGATGGTTTGGGCATGTAGAGCGAATGAACGAAGAAAGCAGTGTAAGAAGAATATACGACGCAAATGTGAATGGTAGAAGAAGTCGTGGACGTCCGAGGAAGACATGGCACGATCAAGTGAATCAGATACTTGAGTCGGGCCATGTCAAAAGTCAGAATAATAGAAGAGAATGTATGAGACGATGTATGAATGTGAGTGAGGCAAAGAGTGTGTGCCAAGACCGAGTTGTTTGGCGGTCCGTCCTCTCTGCCTACCCCTGCGGGGAATCGGCGTGATGGTTAGTTAGTTAGTTAGTTAGGATAATTATATGTTACAATTTGGCCCTAAAATTTAATTTACTCGTTTCTTCACCTGAAACCACGATTATGTGAAATTCAAAGAATATATATGAAATTCGACATGAATTAATAACTAGCTTCGACAGTATTAGAAATGTTTTATTGCGAAAACTAAATAATTTCTTAAAATAAGATAAAAGATCAATTTCTGGTTAAGATCAGTTTTGTAGTTTGAATATCCACACAATTAAATAGCCCCAACACAAATATTAATGTCGGATTGGAAAACTCGACTATCGTGAAGAGCATTAGTTTCTATGTTCCCGATGGTATCTCTGTCACCGACAGCATAAACTGTTTTATCTTTAAATATTTTTAACATATCATTTTTACAACACCATTTAGTAGAAAAAAGTACTTAAATGAAGTGCGATTTACAACAAACTACAAACAACAAATACTAAAAAAGGACAAACTGACCCTCTCATACAAATCAATCTTTTATTTTGTTTTTTTATTTATTAGCAATAAAATTCAAAAGTAACAGAATAGGTACATCACATAATTGTGACAGTAATAAACAATTTCAATATTGTTATAGCGACGTGACGATACCAATGATAGATGAGCACACCATGAATCGCAACATAAATAAAAAAAATGAGGACCAAAATCATACGTTAATAATAATACGAGTGCATACACATTTACGTATATGTTAAAACGTGTTAACATATATTTATACATGTGTACTGTAATACCTACCAGATCGTAGTGGATTGAAGCTGGCGACACGGTATCGCTTCCAAGTAAATAAGAACACACTCAACACTAATAATTACACGTTGATCTTGACTGCCGCCTGCGACAGTCGCCTTTGAGATGAGCCCCTTTTCGCCCCCGATTCGCTTTTGTCTGGCTTGTGTTTACACGGCCAGACACCTGCTATTTTATCAGCCGGCTGGACCCCGACCAGCCCACCGCCTAGGCCTCTGCGCCACCAACTGCCTTTATCAAGGCACCGAAGAAGAGGGAAGACCTGGCCCCACCGAGACGATCCCACATTTCAATTTCCATCCAGAAGAGGAGAAATAGAATCCCCGCCGTCCGGATGTTCCCCGGGCGGATGGAACCTGCTAACCCGGAGGATTCACCGATCGAGATCCCCCCGGGAGCCCGCCAGTACAGACGTCAAACAAAGGCGGGGACGATCCTGTTTACGATCCCTGCCTCCCAGCCCCAGCAGAGCCACCCTGACCCGAGGACGCAGCCGGCTATCGCCCTGCCGCCCCCCGAGATGCCCGCAACCGGCCCAGCACCCGGACCCAGCCGCCACGCAGTAGGCCCAGCTTCGGGCTACGTCCCACCCCCCAGACCCACGCTACCCCCCCAGGACATGGAGACGACCATGCAGGAGGAAGGCTGGACGAGGCCGTCCAACCCCGTTAGGAGGCCCCTGTCACCTCAGGAACCCCGGGCGGTTGTTGTCGGCAACCGCTTCGGAAATCTCGGTGAAGTAAGCGAAGGCGGCGGCGCACCGCAACCAAAGCGCATTAACACTAATTCTGCTTTCTCTCCCGCAGGTACCAGCGGCCAGCCTGCCCGTAAAGATCGTGTCCCCCCGGTTGTGATGACCCTGAGGACTCTCACCCACGCCCAAATCACCTCGGCGGTGCAGGGCCACATCGGGCACCCGAATTTTACGTTCCGCTACAACCGAGGCGGAACTGCAAATATCTTCGTGCGAAGCATGGGGGACCACCGAGCTCTCACCAACGGGCTGCGAGCGGAGGCACGAGGCTTCCATACATACACGGCGGAGGCTGAAAAGCTGAAGAAGGCCGTTATCAAGGGCCTACCGAATGTTGACACGGAGGACATCGCGGCCGACCTAACTGAACAAGGCTTCCCCCCGGTGAAGGTCGTCAGGATGACAACAGCCTCGACCGAGTATCCCATTTACCTGGCCAACTTCGATAAGGAAGTGAATATGGGCCAGCTGAGAGCGGCAGTGAAGTACCTGTGCCACTGAAGAATACGCCTCCAGAAGCACAGGAGCAATCACCTCCAACATGGGACGCAGTGTTATCGCTGTCAAAACTTCGGGCACGGATCCCGAAACTGCACCCACACCGCGAGGTGTGTGAAGTGCTTGGTGGAACACGCCTCGGCCGAGTGCCCCAAGACCACCAGGGACGAGCCCGCCGCGTGCTGCAACTGCGGAGGCCCCCATCCCGCCAACTTCAGAGGCTGCCCGAAGAGGGTCGCCTACGTCGCCTCGCTCCAGCAGCACCAGCGACACCCCCAGCGCCAGGCCCCAGGAGTCAGCAGGCCACATCCTCAAGCGCAGCAGGCGCCGAGGACAGATGGACGCACCTGGGCCAACGTAGCCGGCGGAAGGAGCGAGGAGCGACAGGAGGAACAGCCCCGCTCACAGCCCCGCACGCAGCCCCGCACGCAGCAGCCCGCAGGAGAGGCTAGAAGCGATGCCCAACTGATGATGGCCCTGCTCGAGGGACTTGATCGCCTGCGACCAGAGCTGGCCGCAGCTTCCAGCGAAGCTGCGAGAGCATGGATCCTGATGGGTCTCATCACGTCCACCATCAATGTCTGATCCCGAGATGGTGAACGTTTTCCTGTGGAATGCCCACAGCATCCGCTTCAAGACCGACGAACTGCTCGCTCTGACAAACAATACTGACATTGACATTTTTCTCATTACAGAGACCTTTTTAAAACCTGACATACCCCTGAGAGTGCCCGGCTTCGAAGTACATCGAGACGACCGACTGGAGGGCGCAGGTGGAGGCACCGCCATATTCAAACCATCACATCTACTAGAATCCCTACTCCGAAGCTGAAGCATACTGAAGCCACAATTATCGAAGTCACCATAGAGGATAGAGCGCATACCATCATCGCCGCCTACTGCCCCAAACTTCTGGTAAGAGAAGATTTGGATAAATTACTTAATTTGCGCCCCATTGTTGTTTTAGGAGGAGACCTCAATGCCAAGCACAATTATTGGAACAACTACCGAGGCAACGCGAATGGGAAAACGCTCTTTTCACATATGCAGACGCACAACTACACGATTATGGCTCCGGACAAACCGAATCACTATCCAGCATACGCAAAGTATCCAAGTACTCTAGATATCGTACTTGAGAAAAACGCCGTACAGAAAATAGAAAAATGCGTACGCTGGATGAGTTATCATCAGATCACCTGCCCGTGAGCTTCAGTATTGGAGGGACGACTTCAAGGAGCCCCAGAAAACGGCGAAATTACAAGGAGGCCGACTGGGAAGGATTCAAGAAAGAGATAAACGAACGAATATACCTATCGTCGGCAACCCTGCGCTCGAAGGAAGAAATCGACGAAGCCGCAAGCACTCTGACCGAAATCATCCAACTTGCACAAGACAACTACATACCATACAAAGACGAACAGACTTTTACGATCAAGCTTCCCGAGTATGTCCTATCGTTCATCAAGGAGAAAAATCGCCTGCGGCGCATCTACCATCGATCGCGCGACGGCTACTTCAAAACCGCCTACAACACTCTGCAGCGGGAGATCAAGCAAGAAATCACCGATCTCAGACGCGAACTTTGGACGAAGAAAGTTACGTCACTCACGCCCAAAGATAACAGCCTGTGGAAAATGGCGAAAGCACTGAGACACGAAGATAACACGATCCCCCCGCTTGAGAAGTTAGACGGCTCAGGGCTGGCACTTTCACTTGAAGAAAAGGCAAACGCGCTCGCCGACGGATTTGAGAGAGCCTACGCAGCCACGGACGGCTTATGCGACCCGGAAACGGATCGACTAGTAGATGAGTCTCTACAACATCTTGATCAAGCAGAGCAGACGGACACCGCCGACATACATTTCTGCACGCCGAGCGAAGTAGCCGTCATTATCAGGCGATTGAAGACAAATAAGGCGCCAGGAAGCGATCAAATACATAACATCTTACTGAAACATCTACCGCAGAAAGCAATAATTTTCATCACAAAGCTGTTCAATGCCTGCCTCATCACCGGACACTTCCCTCAGATCTGGAAAACGGCAACCGTGCTGCCCTTCTCGAAGCCTAACAAAGACAAGAGGCAGCCGACGAACTACCGGCCGATAAGTTTACTATCCACACTGAGCAAGGTATTTGAACAGGTGATTCTCAACAGACTTTTACCACATCACGAAGACACATTGCCAGACGAGCAGTTCGGATTCAGGAAAAGGCATTCCACTACCCACCAGCTCTCCCGAGTAGCGGAATTCATCGCCAGAAGATTCAACGAACATCGCTTCACCGCCGCTGCGCTGATAGACTTGGAAAAGGCATTTGACACCGTTTGGATCAGAGGGCTACTGCACAAGTTGCACATACTCAACACGCCCATATACCTGACGAGAGTGATACAAGAATACCTAAAGAACAGATCCTTCAGAGTCTTTATCAGAAACGCGCTCTCAACACTACGTGAGATTCCAAAAGGCGTGCCACAAGGGAGTCTACTGGGACCTCATCTTTTCAACATCTTCACACATGATATCCCCCGAGACGAGAGATGCAACTTATCAATATACGCAGACGACGTCAAACTTTACGTTTCCTCGCTGAAAGCAGACATGGCGGCCATATACCTACAGAGGGCGCTCGACGCTCTAGTAGAGTTCTACAAGAAATGGCGACTCAAATTAAATGAGGCAAAGACCGAAGTGATAATGTACACGAGGAAACGAAAAAGAAGAACACCAGACGTCAACATCGAAATGGGAGGACACGTCCTAGAATGGAAAGATGAAGTCGTATACCTGGGCCTGACTATGGACTCACGTCTCAACTGGAAATCTCACATAGCCAAGATACACGCAAGAGCCAGAAAGGCAGTCGGCGCGATGAAGCCCATCTTCAACAGACGAAGTCCGCTGCGTCCCAGAACCAAGCTCCTGATCTACTACTCGCTCATCCGACCGGTACTGACATATGCTATTCCCGTGTGGAGTAGTATTTCTCATTCTGACCATTTGAAACTACAGACGCTACAAAATCTCTGCATTAAAATCGCATACAACACTAGAATCAGAACGAATCTAAGAAGACTACATGCCAGAGAATACATACCGACATTATTTGAATACACGCACAGACTGACAGACCGATTTTACAAATCTCTGAGACATAGTAAAAATAGACTTATCAAGGAAATCGGTCAATACAATGCACCCAGTGACTTTACTTTCAGATATACACACAGACTACCCAAACATATCCTGATGGACCTGGACCACATCTGGTATGAACCAGATTTAGACGCGGACGACTGAGCGAGCAGTAGGTATTCCTAAACACCAAACCCCCCCCCCAAAACTTATGTTTACATATCTATGTATATATCTATTTAATTTTGTATAATATGTATTTTTATGTAAGTTTATTATAAATTTCCAATATAGTATGTATATATATCTCACATAAAAACAGACACACACACCCCTCACCACACAATGCAGGATTTCATATATTGAAATCACTGAAGGCCGACAAGTTTCATGTTGACTTTCGGCCGACTCTTCCCGGATGAGGTTTTTCATGGTTTCCTTATTCCCGAAGGCAAATGCGGAAGAGATCCAAAAAATAAGGACATGACCGACTCCTTCCCACTCCCAACATAACACAAACAGTCACGTATGTATGCATGAGCGCCTGCCGGTGGCGTGGCTGCTTGATGATGATGGAGCTTAGCAAAACATGCAATTTTAGTAGGGTTTTTAGATAACAATTTTTCCCTACCGATGAAATACAAGGCCTTTAAGTCTATAATAGCCAGGTAACATTTTAAAATACCCACATGAGGTAAAAATTGCAAGGCGCATATGACGCCGTTCTATTTATAAAGAACATTAACTTTAAATTCAGTAAATTTAAATGATTCATCTCTTCAAGAAACATAAGAATCTAGTAAATGAAAAAAAAAAAAAACTAATAATTACACATCTGTCGGATCTGCCCTGATGATGGACAGTTTAACGCTGTCCGAAACGTCGGCTAAAGAAGGAGCAACACCCCAAAAACAAACAACGAAAATGTGTACACAGTACATATATATATAGAGCCCATGCATGATTAGGTATCCACAGGGTTTAAGAGAGATCATATGGTTTATGCAAGTAAAAGTATAAATTATTGAATTCAAAATTATATCCAAGCCTCCACGATCACATTATCATTACATAGTTTAAAATGAAATCGCACAAAATTTATTTATTTATATATATAATTTGTACATATATTTATAACAAATTACAGGTAATATAGCCTAAGACGTTATAATTGTACCATTTATGCAATGCCAAAAATCTTACAAATGCGCTATAGGACACAAAAAATAAATCAATTTTTTTATCCACTTCATTCAAAAAGCACGTAGCTCTCCCCACAGGTGAGTTCATAAATAAATTAGTGCGGCTTGCTCTACCATATAGGAGGTTGTGATGAGGTTCTCGAGAGTGAGACTCTGGTACAAAAAAATTTAATTGGGCCAGTATCTCATTATTAGATAAGTGACCGTTAATTAGATGAAAAAAATATTTAAGCAAAGCAATACCTCTACGTGTCTCTAGGGAGTGGTAATTGGTCATGCCTAAAATATAAATCGATGGGTAAAGCCAAAGGTAACGTCCATAGAGCCGCGAGAAAAAAACCTTAAAAATTTCTTATGGACTCTTTCAATGCGTTAAGTATATGTTAATTCGTGTGCGGCCCAGATGATCGAATTTGACTCAAGTAGACTCAGGACTAGTGTGTTATATAATACCGTCAGTGTTTTTGTGTTACGAAACGGATATGAGTTTCTAATTACGAAGCCGAGAAGCCTGTATGCTCTGCTTATTAAATCATCGATGTGTTGGTGAAAAGTTAGTTTGCTGTCGTAAATAATTCCTAGATCTTCGATTTGGTTAAGATGTTGGAGAATAATTTCATTAATTGTATATTGAAATACATGCGGTTTCTTGATCTTGTATACGAGACGATATTGCACTTGGGTGTACTGAAGTTCAAGCCATTTAATTTGGCCCAGTTTGAGATGCAGTCAATGTCACGTTGAAGGAGAATACAGTCAAGAAGATTTTTTATTGAGCAATATAGTTTCAAGTCATCTGCAAATAGTAAATACAGCGAATGTGTGATGACTGAACCAATACCGTTAATAAAAATCAAAAACAGAAGTGGTCCAAGGATAGACCCCTGAGGAACTCCAGAAAAAACTACGAATTCGAAAGAACTGGATCCCTTATAATAAACAAACTGTCTATGATTTCGAAAATATGAAGCAAAAAACAGAGTAGTCTTTTGGAAAAACCAAATGAAGCTAGTTTATTTAGAAGACTGTCGATATCAACCTTTTCGAATGCTTTTTCCAGGTCAAAATAAGCAACATCCACCTGACCACCATTGTCGAGAGTTCGTGATAAGAAAACTGAGATGCATAAGAGGCTTGATGTTACTGACATCTGAGATCTAAAACCATATTGATGGTCGTCAAGAATTGGAGTAATGTGATTAAGTATATATTTATGTAAAATTTTCTCGAATATTTTAATGATGGAACATAGAACGGCAACTGGTCGATAATTCCGGATATCGCGTTTGTCTCCCTTTTTGTAGATAGGGGTTATTTTAGTTAATCTCCAGATGTCTGGGAGAATCCCGTTTTTTAGGCATACATTGAAGAGATGACATAATGGTGGTTTTAATAGGTCGGAACAAAATTTTAGTATAAATGTTGGAATATTGTCAGGACCGATGGAGTGAGGTTTCTTTAAGTTTGAGAGTGCCTCCTTAACATATTTTTCTGAAATACTGTCCAGGTCGAATAAGGGCCAAATCTGTACAGTGTGGAGTGTAGAGTCAATATTGAGAGTTGGTTAAACATTTTTGTACACAGATGAAAAAAGGTAGCAAAACTATTAGCGATTTTATCATCAGTAGTCAATTCCTCTCCGTCAAAAATCATAGACTTAAATGAGTTGTTGGATTTTTTTAGATCCTTAATATACTTCCAATACTGTTTGGGATCGATAGACAATTTTTCTTCCATTGAAGTTAAATGATTTTTAAAAGCTTCACTGATTTCACGTTTTAAAATGGAGCGATTGGCTGAAAAACTAGCATAGTCCAAGTTGTGACGAGTTTTTTTCCATTGCTTATGAAAAATATGTTTTATTTTAATATTTGAAATAATACTATTGGTGTACCACTTAGGATATACTCTGTGTGCCGTAGTGTGAGGTGTGGAAATGGGTATACACTTATCGAATATTTTGTAAATTGAATTGTAAAAATTTGTACATAATGCATTTATATCTGTTGAACTTTGGCAGACCGGTTGCCATGAGCATTCAGAAAGCAATGCATGTAATAAGTGGAAATTACCTTTGTTGAATCTCCAGGCATTTATGGTTCTAGCTTCATGATAGGAGGGAACTTCTATTGGACTTGGGTTTAGACATGAACTTGAACCACCTGAGTGAGCCTCACTAATACTTATAGACAAAGCAGGGTGGTGCTTGTCTTCGTTTGTAATAGGGTCCTGACATTTCTCAACACACTTTATAAGATCCTTGGCATTACATAAAACTACATCCAGAGTGTTATTATAATCATTACATATCAAGTTATATTCTTGCAAACCGTTGAAACATTTAAAATAATTATACATGTTCACAATATTGTAGTTACAGGAAGGGAGGTTCAAATCACCTAATATTATGATATTTTTGTCATTGAGAAGATTATAATTACTTTCTATTTTTTCGAATATGTTATAGTATAACGAAGTTGAAGAACGCGGTGGCACATATATCAGGCATACAAAAACAGTTGAAGATTTCAAGGATAGCTTCACCCACAGGGATTCAGTATCTGGGAGGTCCATTGAAGAAATCCTCTCAGCATGGGTTACAGAATCAGCGCGAACAGCCAGGACGACACCTCCCGCGCGTGTGAGGCGGTCACGACGAAAGACAACATAATTTTCTGGAAATAGCTCTGAATTATGCACACTTGGTTTCAACCACGATTCAGTGATTGCTGTTAAATCTAAGCTATCACGAGCAAATAAGTTGTTTTTAAATACTGCCAATTTCGTATTTAGCCCTCAAACATTTTGATAATACATAGAGAGGTTAGAATTACTTCTCACTCTCAGAGTATTTCGTTGCATCATTGGTTGCAGCATTTCTCCGAAAAAACCACTCATTGAATGCAACATGATTTGGCCATATATTCGGGTCCATATAAAACGAAAGCTTCGATTCCGGGACTCCGATCCGGAAAGAGGCGTAGTCAGCTTTGGCTGTCAACTTAACAACATCGTAAACAATTTCTTTGTTTATCTTGAGAAGGAATTTTACAATATCCTCAACCGTTGTGTTGAAATGTATGCGCGCTTAGATCTTTTAAACTACGCCACGGATTTTCATCAGGTTTTCATCAATAGGTAGAGTGATTCAAGAGGAAGGTTTATATGTATAATACTTGCTTATAGTAGAGAAAAGCCGATAAATTCAAAGATTCAATTCAGGCAGCGGGTGGTGTGGATTATATAAAGGTTGGGTAATGGCGTTGTGTTTCGTTAGCCACAGCAACGTGTGGCCGGGTCTCCTAGTTTATTATATAATCGAGTCACTCTGGACGTTGCTGGATTAAAAAAAACTTAAAATAAAAAAGCCAAAGTAAGTATCGATCCGAGAAGGAGAAGGTTTCAATGTTTTTCGTAATTTCAGGCCTTATAATGAGATTAATTTGATTAATTAAAGTTGAATCGCACGTGTTGTTTATGATTTTAAACAGAGACATTGTATCTGATTTTTTAATTATATCTCATAACTAGAACTCATCACCAGTGATTTGATCACTAAATGATTACAAAATACTATCCAAAAAGTAAAATTATAAATGTTAAAAGACGAACTTCCATACACTGTGTACAAATTATTTAGTGTATAATATTATATTATAATGTGACCTACATATCAAGTTTTTTCTACCATCTTTCCCATTTGCCGATCGGTTTGAGTATCAAATAAAAGTTGTTCATATTTAACGATTTTTTTAGTGGTGAATGCTTCGCTCGATATTCGAGTTTATTTGCCCGTTAGACGTGCAGCGGAGAGGGGTACTCAAACATTCAACCAGACAAGATGAAAATATTGTTATTTAATCGGATTTATCTCCAAAACTATCTCTATAAGAAGAAAAAATAATAAATTTACCCAAGTTACTAAAACCGACGCAATGAGGAAGAAAAATATTGCCTCAGCCTCAATTTGGGAGGCGGCTGCCGCCGATTTGAATGGGTACCGCCGCGCCGGAAAACAAATATAGATAATGCTATAGGTCTCCCAAAGAGGTTTGCTACGTTTGGTGACTTAGCAGGGGTGCCCGGCTTTATGGGGTGAGGTTTGCTTAGCTCTTGGTGGCGGATGCGTTTGCCTTCCTACCACATGGCGTACCGGATGGAGAGAAACTGGTTGTAGGGGACTTTTTGATGTACTCGCCTTGCACCGCATTGGGATGGATACATAATACATACGTCCGTCACTCCTGGGAAAATAATTTCCCTGAGGGCCTATATCATCTTTGGGGATGCTGTGTGGAGGGTTCTTTAGGGAAAGAAAGGAGAGGAGAGTTCTGGGAAGGCCCAGACGTAGACAAACCTCATCCTGGGTACCCCTGTTAAATCACCAAACATAGCGAACCACTTGGGGTATAAACATGTTCTTACTTGTATATAACGAAGTACTAGTCTCTATGGGATGTGTGGGATTGCACTTACCTCCTCATATTATGGAATGAATACCTACTATTATTATTATTTTTATTAACGTTGAAATATTCTATCTGTCAAAGTGTAAAATAATTCAAATTTTCAAAGCCGTATAAATACAGTACTTATTTAACTTTGTGGAAAGTGTAATAAAACCCAAGAATATGTAATAAAATACCCACGTGGTGTTTCTTTATTATGTATGTTTTTTCATAACATTACAGAGAAAAAAATCTCTAAACATCCTTTTGTGCCACTTTTTTAATGCACGTGAAAAATGAAATTTGAAAAATCAAAAAAAAAATAAACAGAAAGGCAATTAGTTTGATAATTGGGTACCTACCTACTAGAAGTATTTGGGTGATGCTTTTCCCACAAGAAGTAATTAATACATTTATAAACTAAAATAATATAGCCGGAAATAATAAACACGAACGCACAGGAACCAAATCTTAAAGTTTATTACAACCTTTGAAAATACAATACGATCATAAAACTAAATTATCTATGTATATGTATCATAAGAACATTAAGTTTGTTAAAATTATGTGGTAGATGTACCATACCCGACTTGGTCACAATTTTATTATGTATCTAGGTAAAAACGATTTAAAGTGAGAAAAGCTAGATGAAACACTACCTGATTTGTTTAAATCTTGTCAATTTGCCCAACAGCCTTAATTTGTTAACGACAAAACGCCATCTGCTCAGGTTATATCTTTTACATCTTTTATCCACAATTTACGAGTTAGTGTCCACCTTGTAGGTAATACAGGCATTCATAAACTACCTTTACACGTGAACGCCTCTATTCAAGAAGTTTAGATAAATTTCTCGTCGTCAGAATTAATGAATTAATTACAGACATGTTTCTAATAAACTTTAAATAACATATTCCATAACCCGTTAAAGACAAAAAAAGTAGGCTTAAAAGCAGCGAACAGGAAGTTTTTTCTATGTGAATTCAAAATTTCATTATAAAAATGATTTAAATTCAATTTAAAATTAACCCCTAGATTAAATAACTATTATCTTAAAATTTACCTACCTAAATATTTCAGAACATAATTTCCTTTGCAAAATATTCTGAGACATGCTGATAATTTTTGTTAAAATAGTCATTACAATAAATGACTTAAATTTTTTTAGGATAGTAGATTTATTCATTCAATATCTTTTGCCTATTTTTTACCGAGTAAGGTTTGTGGGTACCTTCACCTACTTTTGTGATTTAAAAAAATATATAAAAAATATTCAAATTTTCTTAAATTTTTGATTTTCTCAATAGTGATAAATAACTTGAATGTAGGTGGTAGGTATTTTTACTTTACAACCGACTTATTCTTTTGAAATATATTTTTATTACCTGTTTGCAACGTTCATCCACTCTAATATGAAAAGGTGCCAATTCATGTGATTGTAGGATGATATGACACGTTAGTGTTAATTTTTATCAAGTTATTTAACTAATAAATACGTTTTTGGAAGGCTTTCTTTCGGAGTCCAGCTTTGGACATAGGCCTAACTCAAATGTCTCACCGGTTTTTTGGTCATTTACAAAAAATCCTCCTAAGGTCACAAAATTGAGACACGAATAACTTGGATGAGATTCTTCAAAGCAAACAGCTCTTTTTAAGTCGTCAGCCCATCATATAAACATGTCTTATTTTAGGCAATCATTGGAACATGATTTAAAATGGTTGTCTGTTAGTTGTGCTACGTGCCCTGAACACGAACAGTCTTCCTAGGATATGTAAGTTGTGAAATTATGACCTGTGCGAAATCATGTAATAAATCAGTTTATTTTTCTCAACTCAGGAAGTTACTCAAAAACATATTTGAATTCTAACAAGTCATGATACATGTTGCCTGCATATACCACGGGTCGTATCTTTAGCTAAGATAAATTACACAGTAATTGATTCTTAGGTCATTTTTTCTAAGTAGAAGAATCGGAGTGCTATTTATTGGCTGAGGGTTATTGGAGTCAGTGGATGGGTGATCCTAGTTCCTGGAGAGGATTTAGAAGTGTTTTTTTTTAAAGAAAAAGTCACTCAAAAGAAGGACAAATACGCTATTTAAAAAAAAAATCACAGTTCACATGATGTTCGCCATCCGCTATCACTGTTTTCTCAACGTTCCATGATGTTGCTCGTTTGATATTTTAACTATCATCGTAAATTTAGTAACATTTCACAAATCAACATGTTTTATATTATTTAGGTACGAATGCATAAATTAATGTTGTATCACATTTCTTTCGGGAAATTTGAACGTTTCACTAAAACATAAACGTCTCAGTGAGAGTTAATTGAAAATATAAAAGTCCGTTGCATACAAAAAACATAGAAAAGTTTTCGATTGGATAGGGATGTTGTCAGTATGAAATGCTCATTCGCACCAATTGCATAAACAAATAGGTTTTTCTTAAAGAGGGGGTTTTTAATAAATGAGCGAAAACGTGATATTTCTTTGCTGACTCTTGGCACGACATGCCTCAAGAATTCTATTAATTTGATCATGGCATCTTCCTCGGGCATCCCCGGCGTCTTCTGCCATTCACGTTAAGGTTATATTTTCTCTATTATCCCCTTTTTTTGCCACGCTTTAAAATAAAAGTTATAGCTAGAACTAAATTGACCTGTCTAACATAATACACACTTTATGATGAGTCCAAATGAAATGAATCAAATAAAAAAAATCTTCCACATATTATCACTGGTCATTCAGCCGAGTAACCGCCCAACATTTTACCCCATTTTTATTTTTTACATTTAGAAAAATGTCACCGAAGACCAGAATTTCATTAATATTTTACCCCATTTCTATTTGTCCAATTGAAAAATGTCACAGAAGACCAGAATTTCATTAACGTTTTTTAAGCCAAATAATATTACGAATCACTGGTTAAATGTTTATCATGTAAGCAGAAAAACTTATGATATTTCTCAAATCATGTATTTTGTCAAAACCTTGTTCAGAAATAAGAATAATCATAAATAATCATGTTTTCAGGTGTAGTTGGTTTGTAGGTACCTACCATTATCTTCTCTTAAGACTAATGTTTCTTTGTTCATGCTTATATGTTGTGTATAACCTGTAAACAAATATAATTAATATTCGAGTCCCGTCGGCGGCATGTATCTTTCCTCGGGAGATTTTTTCAATGTAGATGAGTGTTTGAGGCTGTATCTAATTATTACTTGTAATAATAATGAAAATTATATGCTTGTTATAGGCCAGCTTTATACGTTATCTTCATGCACCCTTTATTAAAAAATAATTGTGTGAATATAAGTCTGGTGTAATATACAACAATCATTTTCACGTAGTTCCAGAATTGGTAATAATACATTTTTACTTTTTGAGTAAAAATCGATTAGTCTCGCGTATTTTGGTTAGGCCCCTTGCCTCTGGCGTGCGGAAGATCAGCGATACATGTGTGTGAAAGAAGCGAAGCGAAGGCAGGCTGATATGTGTTAGGAGAGGTATCGGGCAGCAGCAGACAGCGGACAATGCTGACGGCCGCGGCGAGTCCGGCTACGTAAGTGGGGGAACGGCATTCCGGGCCGGAGTGAGACGGTGCCGGTGCGGGCTTCTTTGGGCCGGGTCGCGGGAGAAATGCCGGGCGAGATGGCCATCGGAATAATCAGAATAAATATTGTTTTTTTTAATGGAATAAAAAAAATAATGTAACAATAAAAGAGTTATTCTTAATAGATCTAGTGCCATTCTTACCGAATATAATACTTATTTAATATTTGCAAAATTATTAGTTAAAAATTATTTATTGCAATTAATTACAAAATTTGAATTATTAATTGGATTACTTTAACACCGCGTGCATTTAAATAAAGTTTTCATCACCGGCGCTGTCTCTTATTATGTACAAACGTATATAGAAAATATGCTTACCTGACAGGTCACTCACTACAAATAAATACTGATTTATTAGAAAGTTTGCTTGGAAAGTTATTAAGGTTTTGCACGCTGAGGTTTAAATATATATAAGTATTGCACATTGAATGATTTTACAGTTGCAATGTTTTCCTCCCATTATATCATTATACAATTGATACTTCATTTACTAGGAGACTAGGTGGCAAGAATCAAATAGATATTTATTTTAAATGTATTTATTTTTGATAATGTCAAACTTCCTGAAAAAGCATGAGTAGTGGTGAAACCTAGTTGGCAATAAGTAGGTACGAAATTAAAAGTGACGTAAAATAAGTGACTGTATTATTTTAAACTAGCAGAAGTCCCTGGCGTTGTCGGGGCTTTGCATAGAGTTTTTTGAAACCAGATCTAAACAGTAACCTTTTTCTTGTTTTAAAGTTCAAATGTGCAAATTTTTTTCGATATCGGAATTTATTTATTTATTTCTAGATTTCTATACATTACAGTATTTACCTAATTATTAACATTTTTACATAATAGGTATATTTTGAAAACATTTTTACATAATATGTTTTGCAATTTTATTATGTTGGGTGTAAGGTAGGTATGTGAAGGTGAAACTGTGGATGGATATTGTTGTATGTTTCGTGAACACCTCACTAGGAGAACCTGTGCTGAGGTTTTTTCATTGTCAGTTTTTGGGATGTTATGCGTGTTGCGATATCTCCTTCTTTAGCCGACGTTTCGGACAGCGTTGCAGTGTCCATCATCAGGGCAGATCCGGTAGATCCGACGATGTGACTACCGGATCTGCCCTGATGATGGGCACTGCAACGCTGTCTGAAACGTCGGCTAAAGAAGGAGATAACAACACGGCATAAAATCCTAAAAACTAACAATGACAATGCTTTTGGCCGTGAAAATCTAAAAACTTATCTGTGCTGAGGTGTTTACGTATTTATTTATGATTAAGTGTGACAAGTATTTATGTGTTGTAGAAGAAAGTTTTTTTATTATTATTTTTTTATTTTTTATTTTAATGGTTATTGAACATTGGTAATGTAGAAAAAAATATATTTAAAAAAATGATAAAATATACCTATAAACATACACATACATATACAAATACACATACACATACAAATATACATAAATATACATACACGTAAATTCACACATATATGTATTTATATATATACATACACTTGTGCACACGCATATACAAATCGTAAGGGTATGAATAGTTAGAGAATACTTTAAAAACTACTTAATTATTAGGTTTATTTAGTTTTACACTTTTTATAGTTTTGTTATGTTTGGTTAGGAATAATAATGTTTTGTATAAAGTTAATATCTTGATTTTTAATCCAGGCAGTGGTATGTTTTTTGTGAATGTTTGTAGATGTATTTCCAGATATTATTTGTTTCTTATTGACATGACTTCTAATGTTTTGTAGATTTCCCTAGAATCTGTATGAAATGGTACTTGCAGGATGACTTTAATTATCGCTTTTTGTGTTTTTTGAATTGGGTCAATTGCTATGTTTGTAGCACTTCCCCAAGCTAGGGATAAAACTATACATGTATATAAAAATTAAATCCTCGCCGCCTGACTGTCACAAAGATAAAAACAGACACTCTCATTTATATATTTGATTATTATTATCAAAAATTGGTAAGTAGTGGTTTTTACGGGTTAATTTTCTACAAAATGGGTATTCTGAAAGATTTTTTCCGTAAAATGAGTTTACGCATTTATCTAATCACATTAAATTAAAATATCTCTGCAAAGCTGTTAACAAATACCTGAGGGCATTTTCTTTTGGATCCGTTTTTGCAATGTGTAAAATAAACTTAAGTCTCGATTGTTAACAGTTCCAACAAAACTGCCCCACGTAATATGTACCAACATAAATAGAAACAAATGAGAAAAAGCAGATTGGTTTATTGGTGCACTTTTACTGTAAAATTAACTTATACTTACCATTATGTTGTATCTGTACGTTGCTTCTGTCAAATGTTTTTTTTTAATTTTCTTCATATATTGTGTCTGCATATTGGGGTGGCTTGGGTTTAACTTTTCAAAAGTACCAATTGGCGATCCCTTAATTAGTTTGTATAATTATTCTTGGGAGTGCAACTTCGTTGTATGTTTTATTTAATAATTTATTTTTTTAAATAAAACTTATTGTCCCCTCTTGCCTTTCTCCCATACACCTGCACGTGATAAGTGCAAACACCGCAACCTCCCAACTCCCACTATGATTGTAATTATGTATGTAGGTGAAAAGTGAACAGGATTTTATATTACCTCCCGCTTAATTAATCGACGTCCAATAAAATCAATGCAAAAGCTCGCAATTATTTTTATTGTGCGTGAAATCGCTATTTCACGGAGCGTTTATTATTTTGACCCTAAAATGATATGGGCGGGGTCAGTTTTATGCCCTTTTCAATATTAACAATACAGAAAAGTGTTCCAATGGCAAGAAATGATATCTTATTTTATATTGGCAAAATGAATAAAATAAACCTCCTATGAATGTAGATTAGGTTTATCTACACTTAACAGATATGACTTGTGTTAAGCATGATTTCGAGATAATTGGCAGGTGAGAGATTTAATAAGCGTGAAAGTAATAATGCATATTAATAACTGATGTTGATATACTTAAGACGACTTAAGTCACATAAATCTCTAGTGATATAAATAATAAATCTATGTACTTGGGTTAGGCATTTCGTATCTAAGATGCAATAAAAGACCAAAAGACTAAAGGAACGCAAAATGCGTTATACAAAAAAATAGCCGGGACAAACGAAAGTTATAATTTTTCCCTTATCTTTTCTAAAAATTATTCGTAAACGTTTATTTGTAGGCGTTATGTAGTTTTTTTTTCCTTTTAATTGGAAAATAAATTTCTTATATTTTTCCCCTTAAAATTTACATGTAGACTAATATTAGTAAAAGTTTATTTTTCAGTTGTCAATTTATAATTATAATTATTTTGTTTGTTAAGACAGTTGAGAACAGTATGATAAAGGCGAAATCTTCGGTTAATATTGAATATTTATATTGTCTGTTTCTGTATTTTCTGCTAAAAATTTGAAAAAAAACATTAATTGAAGATTTTCAGAGTAAATTCAGCTTTTGAATATTTCACTTTATAGAAATATTTATTGCAAAAATATATTTGTCGAGAATCGTGGTTTACTGTATAAAAATAAAAGGCCAGAAAGATTTCAATTAATTATGATGGGCGCGGTTTATACCTTACTTAAATCTCGTCATGTATTTGTATGTAAACATCTTGTATTAGGTCTGTATATTTTTGAGCCCGTACCTTATATTGTATTTTCCTGATTTTGTTTTATCTATGCATTTCTTAGTCCATCTCATTAGTCCATCATGGAGGAAACTTTATTTTAACTTTTTGAAACCCAAAGTACATAAATCAAATGAGTCAATGAGTTATACAAATTCATAAAATGTTATAAGACATGTTTCTGTGAAATATTTGTAAAGTGATTCTTCATATGTTTGTATCTGTATGTTGCTTCTGTGAAATGTTTTGTAAATTTTTTATTCATAAATTGTGTCTACATATTGGGTTGAGTTGGGTTTAACTTCTCAAAAGTACCAATTGGCGATCCCTTAATGAGTTTTGATAACTCATGGGAGTGCAACTTCGTTGTATGTTTTTAATAATAATAATATAAATAAAAAAATAAATAAAAAAAAATAAAAACTGCCAAAATTCTTTTCTAATGGTCTTTTCTTAAAGCCGGTGGGTTATCATCAAATCTTTATAACTTTAAACTTCTGACTGACGTCGGTCATAGAGAATTTTTTTTATGTTAGTCCTCTCATTTAGCATTATTTGAAATAACTAAAGTGACTGGCGTGGACTTGCGACTATATTATGTTATGGTCAGCATCATGTAAATGCTCAATATTAGCAGTCTCCCTAATGGGACAGTAGGTAAGCCGGTGGTTCGATTGAGTGACTACGCTCTTCCTACACCATATATGGTCAGATATTTCTTTGACCTAATACATCAGTGTAAATATTGGTCTTCTGTCAACTAGCGTAATATCAAGTGATAAGCCAGCTATATTTTACTCTAATCACCAATAATGAAAGAAGACGTGTCAATAATGTTTTGCATAATTTTGGACGTTTCTACCATATATTTTATTTTTGCTAGTGTTCAGACATCTCCAGTCATTTAATTTATTCATACCAAAGAAATGCAATATTACATAATATTTGGAACCAAGATCTTATTAATCTTCTTCTACTCCATCTCCAATTCGGGAGGCGGGTCTGGGTACCCCTGCCCCGGGAACTATTTATTGGATAACCAGCACCTTTACCTTAGGTCACACTAAGTGGTTCGCTACGTTTGGTGACTTAGCAGGGGTGCCCGGGTTCATGGGGTGAGGTTTTTCCGGGTCTTGGCGGCGGATGAGAAAGAATGGTTGTGGCAGTTCCTATGACTTCTCCAGCCGTAGTCTCTCGGAACATCGCCTTGCACCGCAGTTGGAGGGATGGATTCATACGTCCATCACTCTTGGACACACCGTCTTCCAGATTCCCAACCACCACTGATACCCTTTTCCTTCCCAGAATTTCCTCTTTTTCATTTTCTAAAAAGACCCACCACGCACCATCCCCAAAGATGACACAGGCCCTGAGGAGAATTATTTTCCTCAGAGCCTCTATGTGGAGCTAATGTAAAAAAAATCCCCTCTTCAGTACATTTCCTTAACAACGTTCCCTAAACTAGAAATACTAAAGTCCCCTTATGGTGTATTATGTATCTCATAAAACATTTCACCAAGAACTCAAAAATCTTTTTTCATAAATTTTCTGCCTTGCTCTTTGAGAACCATATCACCAAAAAAGTAATAGGTAAATTTATATTTTCTTATATCTTAGACCCAATACATGATATATCTGAATAAGTAGATACTTTGATTAAATTTCAAATAAACTTTAAAATGATGATAAAACTGCTATAAATAAGTCACAATAATCACAGTAGAGTAATAGACACCTATCCGGATACGCTGCCGTTTGTCAAAGGGTTATCTCCGCATAGCGACACCTGGTTATAGTCAGTGGCCATCACATCCTGTTGGAATGGGTTCAATCTCGAGAATTCAGCCTCTACTACCTGTTACCTGTGGGTGACATCTAGTCTAACACACTCCAGGTAGGTAGGTACTCGACAACTTGAATGAAGTTGTTGCACGTTTACAGTACACACGTTCTTTTTCTAGAAATCTACACAACCTTTTTATAGGGCACGGAATTTTTGATGGCGCATTTGACTCGTCACTTAGCTTCAATATACATGTAGATACAATTTAAAGGAGTGCGTCACAAGTATTAGGATTAACGCCAACAATCACACATTGTTTTAAAAGTACGGAACTAAAATTTAACATTATATAAGTCAATTGTGCGAAGTATTCTGGAATACGGATCCACTATTTGGTCTCCCAATTATGAGATTAACAATTATAGAATCGAATCTATACAAATAAAATTAATCCGGGTAATTGCTTATCGCGAAGGTTTATCTGATCAATTAGGAACGTATAACGACCGAATGTTACACTATAAACTACACTCTCTTACTGCCAGATGAAAACTTTCTGATTTATTGCTTCTACACAAAATTATACATGCATCAGTTGATAACCAAACATTTTATCTCAAATTAACATCAACACAAGAAATTCAACAAAGAATTCAACAAGGAGACAGCAAGATATTTTCTATATTAAAACCTACCACACAAATTCAGGATATTTCTCCCCTATACCACGAACATTAAGACATTATAATACTATACACTGTTCCAATAATGAAATTGACATTTTTAATGACCCATTTAAACACTTAAAAAATATATGTTTGACCGTAAATCATATAAATCTGATATTGTGATGAACCCCTTTATTCAAAGACAGGCAATATTGTACCTACTAAATCATTGTGCCATCAGCACAGGTGCCAATAATAAATTGTTGGTGAAACTTTCGTATTCTACCCTTTACTCATTCTTGTTTGTCATTCACTTTTGCATAGTTAGCTAAAATATTTTTTTTGTAATTTCTATTATAGGGATATTGCATTTAAATCTTTTGAAATTTTTGGGCAACATGCCTATTTTATGTACTCAAATAAAATATTATATTGGGCGACAAAAAAAAAACAGATGTATTTTTATAGCTAATGGCAGTATCAAAAAGTGTCACTAGTGGTCGTCATTATTGCTACGGAAATTGTTATTGGCTAGAAAAGCGACGCCGGTTTTTTTTTCATTTAATGTGGAGATGGCAAACATTTGATGGTATTGCAATTATTGACAAGGCGCATAAATGAAACATTCAAGCTGCGACTCATACCTACTATTTGGATTATTAACTAATTATAACCCAGACCGACAGTCCCCATATAATACAATAAATATATCTTCTCTATATTGAATCTTAATTTAGTCTCTATCCTCATCTAGTTTTTCTATCCAACTCTTTCAGCATTCCTCGAATTGGGTAAAACTTAATTATTAAAATGTAAGTTACGTCAATTCTCTATAATGGAGACTTATTCAGAAAAAACATGTATTTATCAAAAGACATTTTTCATTAAATTCCTTTGGCATGCGTTGCGCCTAAATTAAGAATGCAATAAAATTTTATAGGCACATTATCTTCAATTGTGTGCCTGAGAAGAACAGCTGTTTAAGTCAACTAAAGACAACACGTTTTTTAAGGCTTGAGAGTGAAAAAATAAAAACAAAAACTATGTTTAATCTGTCGAACTTGGCATAAAAATTGTGAACCTAAATCATAGGTTCTTTTTCAGAGAGTATTGCATGAAATGGCTTAAGATTTACTTCGTGACCAATTCTTAATAAATAATCACATATCTTCAATTCTTCATATTTTTCTGCACTTCCCTCTTCGAACTCCTGTTAAAGTGAGTTATGAGTTAAGCTGATAGTAGTTAGTTGTAGGCGTGTCCGTGTGCCTATGTGGCTAAAACTATTTTTTTTCTAACTTCGCGTGAAAGTAAAATCAAAAGTTTTCACTGACAAGATGAACATTGTAAACATATTTTATTTCCATTAATTAAAAGAAATATTTTTAAAACATAAATTTGTTACATAAATTATGTAGACATAAAAGAAACTCGAAACTTGCCAAATTCCATGGAAAGAAGTATGATAGGGAAAAGACTGTCCGATAGAATAAAAATTGAAACCATTAAGAAACAAACATGAAAAAAAGAGCTCATAAAAACAATAAAAAAATCTAAAGTGGAAGTGGTCAGGCCACATAATCAGAGAAGTGAAAAATTGTCAAAGTTAGTCATGAATTGGTTCACATGTGACAAGAAGAGAAAATGAGGTAGATCATCTAGACGGTGGGTTGACGACATCAAAGCCATAGCAGGTGGTACATGGACAAGAGTAGCTAATGATAGAGAGAAATGGCGACAGTTGTTGGCGATAAGTGTTATAAATATTATAAATAATGTAATGTAATTAAATGTCTGAATAAATGCTATTACTATTATTTTATTTATTTTTTAAGGTCTTATGTGAATTGACGACATAAGTTTTCTTATAAATCGGTATATATTACGCACTTCTTCAGATTACCTGTAAAGAGCGTTCAGTTCCCGGACATCGTGGCAAGATGACATTAAAAATTACTATTTATGAAAGTTTTTGATTTTTGGAAGAAAGGAAAAAGTATAAATGATGATGATGTGACATTCTTCATCACTTTATAGGTATGTACATTAAGATGTTATTTATAGCTACTATCTTCTTGTCACCTGTTTTGGTTATCCTATTTTTTTAATCTTAAAAAGTACTTAATAACATAAACCGCTTTTCATCTCATTTTACGAATCTGTTCCAACTGGAATACGTCAGTAGACCAAGTGGTTGCAATCATTCGAAAAGTAGACCTCCAAATGGCCGCAAATCATCGGCGATGGCAACACCTCAGCAATGCGGCCGGCTGAGCAATGGGCAATGGGCGCTGGGCGATGTGGACCGCGCCCGGGGCCGCTATTGATTAGAACACGCCACTGCTCTCGGAACTAGATTTGGGACGATTTGGGGACCCGTTCGTGGGAACCGATGCCGACTGCCAAATTTGATTTGGGCGTACTTTCGTTCTGTCGTTTTGGACAGATCTGGTTTTGTGGAGTGCGCTTGGTGTTTGCCCACGCGTACAAATCATTTAGTTCGATATTACAAGTAGACTTCCAGTTTAGAGTTCAGTTTGATAGGAATTTTTATCATTTAAAATAATGTTATGCTTAATTTTCACGGACTGGAAGTTAAAAGCACAGATCATTACATTTAATTTAATTTAAGGAATTATGCTATTTTAATCTTTATTTATGAAGTAAAAACTTCTTTAGCACCGTTGTGATTTGATGCTCGGAGAAACGAAAAATAGCGACACTTAAAAGAGACAAATACATACATCTTTAGAATTTAGTCTACGAGAGACTGGGATAGTGTAATCGGTCCCCTCTTTGTGCGGGGCTTCGTAGTCTATCGGTCTCCTCTTTGTGCAGTGCTCTGTAACTTCCTACTCTTTCCTACTTTAGTTTTCTGAAATTTTCCCTTCTACCGCGTGTGATTTGCACACTCCATTTTGTTTAATTTTTATTTTTATTACAGAAAAAACAGTGCAAAATAGGTTACTATGATGTGAAACGGTATTAGACGTATTAAGTATTTCACAGTGGGTACCAATAATATGTTTGCTTGTAATTTATTATTTATTTATAATAGTGTGTGTATGCGTTAGTGTGTTTGTAACTAAGCAGTAGTGGTTTGTAGAAATTAATCGAGATTAGAGAGAATGAATTTATTACAGTGCAGCTTTGTCAATGGAGATTGATTTATTCCATATCCTTTGTTCATTGTTGTTATTTGTTATATCGATACATATTCATAATTGAATGTGTATTGATATAACTGAATTTTATTACTCCCCACAATTCATCCTTCACAATTCATTCTTCGTAATTCATTCTTCTTAATTCATCCTTGAAAATTAATTCATTATTTACCATTAATTTTTCCCAGTTCGTTCTTCACTATTAAATCGCTTTAATTTTTTTAAAATTATTTTCCTTCAAATTAAAATTTACAATTTATTCAAAATGCATATTTCATATTTTAATCTTAACAAAAAATTCTTCCCAATTCATTCATCACAATTCATCATTCACAGTTCATTCTTCACAAGGCATTCTTTACAATTAATTATTCACGATTCATTCTTCACTATTTATGTCATAATTTGGGAGGCGAGTATAGGTACCGCCGCCCCGGGAACCCTTTATTGGATAACCAACACCTCTGGTCACCCCAAGAGGTTCGATGCGTTTGGTGACTTAGCTGGGGTGCCCTGGTTCATGGGGTGAGGTTTGACCGGGTCTTGGCAGCAGTTTCTTCAGCCCATCTGCTGCATGGCGGACTGGATCGAAAGTGACTAGTTACCTTGGGAGGCTTTTTACCTATCCAGCCGGACCCTCTCGACCTATCGCCTTGCACCGCAGTTAGAGGGATGGATTCATAATTTTGTCACTCCCGAACATACTGACCCCCCGATTCCTATCCCCCTCTCATACATTTTTCCTTCCAAGAACTTTCTATCCTTCCATTCCTTTAAAAAACCCTCCACATAGCATCCCCAAATATGACATAGGCCCCGAGGTAAATTGTTTTCCTCGGGCCTCTTGGGTGGAGCTATTGTAAAAAAAACAAGTGTGCTTTAGATCACACGACTGAAGTAAAACTTCACTAACTTATAAAAGAACATATGACATTGGGGTGACATTGACATTGACATTCCAGACAATATGGTTTGTTGCATTTCGCACAGTAGTACACACTCATGCGTCTTTTTTTCGCTGGGCAAAAGTTGCACATGCTCCGTTTCCTTTTTTAATCGATTACCGTTCGCATCATACTTTTCGTAACAATCACACTTTTCGTAATAATCACACTTTTCGTAACAATCACCACTTTTCGTAACACATTCACCAGTTTACCCCCAAGTGTCGAGCGTGCGTAAAGAAGTTTTATTTAAAAATATACCATCTCGTCTCATATTCGTACCGACTCTACCGGTGTTACGAATTAATGTTCCGACTGTGACGATTATGTAGAACGTCCACATCTTCAGGCGGCATATTACATTAAAATATTTGAAAAATGTGCGCACATTTAAGTTAATAGGAAAAACCTGTAAAATACGTACCGATGATTTTGTACCTATTAATGACACTATTTTTCAAACCCATAAGACAAGTTGTTTTTTGTATGGTTCGACTGTAATAGAGGATGCTATAAATTTGAATAGATGTTTTAATAATATTATAAAAATTAATTTTTTAAGAATAATTAGGCACAGTTTAATCATTTTAAGGTCCCTTTATTCCCTGAGGGCCCATGTCATCTTTGCTGATAGAATTGAGGATACTGTGTGGAGGGTTTTTTTAAGGGAAAGGAAGGATAGGAAGATCTGAGCAGAAAAATAATATTGGGGTGGAAGTCTGCAGGTCGGTGTTTCCAGGAGTGACGGACGTTTAAATTCACCCCTCCCGCTGTGGTACAAGACGATGGGTAGAGAGAGTCCTGCTGGAGAGGTAAACAAAGTAGAAAAGTCTTCATCAACTAGTCACCAAATCTAACCCGCCACAAAGTTGTTGCCGCCAAGACTTAGACAACCCTTACTCCATGAAACCGGGCACCCCTGCTAAGTCACCAAACGTAGCGAACCACTTGTGGCAGAGGTGTTGGATATCCAATGAATGGTTCCCGGGATGGCGGTACCCATGACCGCCTCCCAAATTGAAAAATAAATTAATTAATATATAGTTTCGATGTTAGAAGCTGAAGAATGAAAATTATTGTCGATTTGAATTACGAGTCTAATTTTAATGAATTTGACAAAAGTCGCTAGGCACCCAGTAACTTTGGGCATTTGCGGGGTAAGCGGAGAATGCGGGCGGGTTTTCCAAAAAAGCATTTGCAATTATACCATTGTGCCATTAGGTAAATTACTTGCTGATGCCCGTATCTTGAGCCAGTGAGGCTATGGCATTCCCAATTGGGTTATGTTGTCAGGCTGAAGGTGACGGGAAGAGGAGAGAGATGGGAAAGAGGGGGGCGTTGAAGTACCTGGCTATTCAGATCTGGTCACCAATCACGGCTAAAGCCATTTCAAGAAACGTTTCAATTACGAATGGTGGTCTTACACCAGGGCGATACTGAGAGTATCTTCCATTCTGGAACGTGCCGCAAATA